>JAIOJX010000004.1:265975909-267458159 GCA_022376925.1 Tragulus kanchil | reverse complement strand
AACCTTGACTGAGGGCATGAAGCCGTGCTGTGATATTCCTTACAAAGTCCAGCATGTTCCTGCCTCAAGGTTTTGCATTTGCTCTGTCTTCCATCTGAAAGGCACCTCTCAGATGACTCTGCCTCACCTTCTTCAGGTCTCATCTCAGATTTCACTTTTTCAGCAAAACTTTTTCTATCTACCCTATTTTAAATGGGTGTATACATTTTAAATGTATATGTATATGTGTACACACATATACACAGACAATGCACACTCAGTCTCCATCTCCTCCATCGATCACTAACTGATATGTATAAATTATGATGAACTATATTGGCTGTGTCATCATCTCTTCCCCTGTTAAGAGTGTAGACTTCATGAAGGCAAAGTGTCATACCTTTTTTGTTCATTATCTAATATTTAGCACAGTCTCAGGGACCTAATAGGTGTTCAATAAATATTTAGTGAATGAATGAACCACACAAGGAAATCATATTTGGAAGAAGAAAGATGAGTGTTTCTGATGAATAACAGTAAACACACTTAGAGCAATTCACAATGTCTGTGATGATTAAGCTAATCCCTTGATATGGCATAACTGCTCAAACTCATTTTCTGTTACTTGATACACTGTAGTTTTAATTTCTTCCTCAAGTAAAAATGCTTTGTTTCTTCTCAAGGGAAACAAACTAACTAGATTTATCTAGTATTAAGTTATCTCCATTTTTCCTTATCAACACAGATCAAAATATACTGCAAGTATTTCTAAAGACTTTCTCCACTGTAAATCAAAGGGGATATAATGATGTAGTTACATCTTTGATATATGACGAGGAAACTGGGAGCTAGAGAGATGAAGACCTCTGAAAGTATCAGTCCTAGAGCCCAGATCTTCTAACCAAACCTCACCAACACTTTGAAAACTTCTATTTTTCCAGAAATAATGTATAACTAATAAAGTATAAGTTATCTTCATTGCCTACATGGTATTCGTGTCATTTAGACTATGTTTAGTTGTCAATTAGCCAATCTCAGCTATTCAAGGAGAAGGCAAAGATCTACTCATGATAGCAAATCCCATTTCCTAAATAAGCCCTCGTCTCAACTTCTACATTTGAAATAATAATGTGTCCAGAAGGCGGTGCCACGCCCACCTGCTACTCTTGGGGTTCGCCGGCGCCAGCATCGATCTGTTTCTCGTCAGCCTTAGTTGGGGTTTTGGTCTCACCACTACCATGAAATGACTCTTCATAGCATCACCAGCAGGATATTCAGACTCTTGCTTCATCTCAAATGAACCCCATCCACTCCCCCACAATGTGCTGTGTGCTGGCAGTGTTTGGCTACTTTTGATAAATTGTTGGGATGTGGCAATCCTGCTGCTGATGGAGTTGGAAGGTCCCTTCAGACAAGGTCTAGTGATACTTCACATGGCAGAGGAGTCCAGAACCAAAACCCCTCATTGCCAACTGTTTAGTCTGGATATAAGAAAGTGGATAATTTTCTCTCCAAAAATTCTTAAATCACCCGCTTGTCGCCAGGAGCGGATGCGACTAGTATCCCAGAACGCGCGATAGCAAACCAGACCCATGACGCGAGCCCGACACCCCTGATCCTCAGATGCAGGTTCAAACCAAGGATCACTGACACAAGCAACCGGATTCAAGGCCCACACTGCAATCATCAACAAGACCAGAAGCCCATTACAAGGCACACAGATTATAGAATCAACCTAAGATGAAACAAGGACTATCACCACCCAAGACACAAGCCACTGAACCCTTCTACAAGGACAAAAACCCAAAGGAAGGGAGAATTCAACCAAGAAGCCTGGTGGGAATAAGAACTCCATACACACAGACACACACAAAGAAACAAAAATTAACCTAATAATGAAACGTCAGAGAAACACTGTACAAATGAAGGACCAAGCTAGAGAAACACCACTTCAAATGACAGAGGAGGAGATAGACAAACTATCTGAAAGAGAATTCAGAAAAACTATACTAATGAGAATGCAAAACACCGAAAACAGAATATTAGAGGAAATTAGTGCATTGAGAAAAGACATGCAGGAAATGAAAAATAAGCAAATAGAGACCACCAACTCAATTGCTGAACTCAAAAATACTATAGAAGGTCTCAACAGTAGAGTATCAGAGGCTGAAGAACGGATAAGTGAGCTGGAAGACAGAATGGTGGAAATAAGTGCTGAAGAACAGAACAAAGCCCAAAGAATTAAAAGAACTGAGGATAGCCTCAGAGACCTATGGGACAATATTAAACGCACCAACATTAGAATTATAGGAGTTCCAGAAGAAGAAGAAGAGAAGAAAGACTATGAAAAAATTCTTGAAGAGGTTATAGTTGAAAACTTCCCCAGCATGGGAAAGGAGATAGTCAGCCAAGTCCAGGAAGCACAAAGAGTTCCATACAGGAGAAACCCCAGAAGAAACACACCAAGGCACATACTAATCAAACTAACGCAGACTAAATATAAAGACAGATTACTAAAAGCAGCTAGGAGCAAACAACAAATAACATATAAAGGAAACCCCATACGTTTAACTGCGGATCTCTCAACAGAAACCCTACAGGCCAGAAGAGAATGGCAAGATACATTTAAACGGCTAAAAGAGAATAACCTGCAACCACGAATTCTCTACCCAGCAAGAATCTCATTCAAAATCGATGGTGAAGTCAAAAGCTTCACAGACAAGCAAAACTAAAAGAATTCTGTACCACAAAACCAGCCCTACAACAAGTGTTAAAGGACCTGATATAGCCAATAAATACAAGAGTAGGAGAAGCCTTACAAATCAAACCCCAAATTTCTAAGAAGATGACAATAGGAACATTCGTATCAATAATTACTTTGAATGTAAATGGACTAAATGCTCCAACCAAACGACACAGGCTGGCTGAATGGATCCAGAAGCAAGACCCATATATATGCTGTTTACAAGAGACCCACTTCAGACCTAGAGACACTCATAGACTGAAAGTGAAAGGCTGGAAAAAGATATTTCATGCAAATGGAAATCAAAAGAAAGCTGGAGTAGCAATCCTTATATCAGACAAAATAGACTTTAAAGTAAAGAAGATTCTAAGAGACAAGGCAGGTCACTACATCATGATTAAGGGATCTATCCAAGAGGAAGACATAACAGTCATGAATATCTACGCACCCAACACAGGGGCACCTCAATACATAAGACAGGTACTTTCAGACATAAAAGAAGAAATCAACAATAACACAATAATAGTAGGAGACTTTAACACTCCTCTCACACCAATGGACAGATCAACAAAACAGAAAATTAATAAAGAAACACAAGCCTTAAATGCCACACTGGAAAAGATGGACCTCATCGATATCTTTAGGACGTTCCATCCAAAAGCAGAAGAATACACTTTCTTCTCAAGCGCTCACGGAACATTCTCCAGGATAGACCACATCTTGGGCCACAAATCTAACCTCAGTCAGTTCAAGAAAACCGAAATTATATCAACCATCTTCTCGGACCACAATGCAATGAGACTGGAGATCAACTACCAGAAAAAAAACCCTAAAAACAGAAACACATGGAGATTAAACAATACATACCTAAAAACCAACTGATCGTTGAGGAAATCAAAGGAGAAATTAAACAATTCCTAGAAGAAAATGACAATGAACACACGACATTGCAAAACCTATGGGATACAGCAAAAGCAGTTCTAAGAGGGAAATTTATAGCAATACAATCCCACCTCAAGAAACTAGGAAAATATGAAGCAGATGACCTAACCCTCCGCTTAAAACAGTTGGAGAAAGAAGAACAAAAACATCCCAGAGCCAGCAGAAGAAGAGAAATCATAAAGATCAGAGCAGAAATAAATGAGAAAGAAACAAAAGAAACAATAGTAAAGATAAATAAAACAAAAAGCTGGTTCTTTGAAAAGGTAAACAAAATTGACAAGCCACTGGCCAGAATCATTAAGAAAAAGAGAGAAGAACCAGATCAACAAAATCAAAAACGAAAAAGGAGAGATTACAACAGATAATGCAGAAATCCAAAGGATTCTAAGAGACTATTATGAGCAACTCTATGGCAACAAACTGGACAACCTGGAAGAAATGGACAGTTTCTTGGACAGGATTAATCTCCCAAGACTGAGCCAGGAAGAAACAGAAACTTTGAACAACCCAATCACAAGCTCAGAAATCAACTTTGTGATTAAAAATCTACCCAAAAATAAAAGCCCAGGACCAGATGGCTTCACAGCCGAATTCTACCAAACATTTAAAGAAGAGCTAATGCCTGTCCTTCTAAAACTCTTTCAAAAAATTGCACAGGAAGGAAAACTCCCAAACACATTCTACGAGGCCACCATCACCCTGATACCCAAACCAGGCAAAGACAACACAAAAAAGGAAAACTATAGGCCAATTTCACTGATGAACTTAGATGCCAAGATCCTCAACAAAATCCTAGCAAACAGAATTCAACGACATGTCAAAAAACTCATACATCACGATCAAGTTGGGTTCATCCCAGGCATGCAAGGCTTCTTCAACATCCGCAAATCAATCAACGTGATACACCATATCAACAAGTTGAAAGACAAAAATCACATGATCATCTCAATAGATGCAGAAAAAGCCTTCGACAAAGTACAACATCCATTTATGATCAAAACTCTTCAGAAAATGGGCATAGAAGGAACCTATCTCAACATAATAAAAGCCATCTATGAGAAACCTACAGCGAACATTATTGTTAATGGTGAAAAACTGAAAGCATTCCCTCTAAGATCAGGAACAAGACAGGGGTGCCCACTTTCACCACTGCTATTCAACATAGTCCTGGAAGTCCTAGCAACAGCAATAAGACAAGAGAAAGAAATCAAAGGAATCCAGATTGGAAAGGAAGAAGTCAAGCTCTCTCTTTTTGCAGACGACATGATATTATACATAGAAAATCCCAAAGACACGGTTACAAAGCTACTAGAACTAATCAATGAATTCAGCAAAGTTGCAGGATATAAAGTCAACACACAGAATCATGTCTTTGAAAAGGTACAACAAAATTGAACCAAAGCCCACTGGCCAGACTCATTAAAAAGAAAAAGAAAAAGAAAAGAACCAAAGATCAACAAAATCAAGAAAACAAAAGGAAAGAAAAAAAAAAAAAAAAAAAAAAAAAAAAAAAAAAAACTCAAAAATAATCAGATCCAAAGATCCAACGACTATAGGACTCTATGCAACAAATGGACACCGGGAAAAATGGACAGTTTCTTGGAAGGATTAACTAAGACTGAGCCAGGAAGAAAAGAAATTTGAACAACCCAATCACAAGCTCAGAATAAACTTTGATTCTCCCAAAATAAAAGCCCAGGACCAGATGGCTTAAGCCGAATTCTACCAAACATTTAAAGAGATATGTGTCTTAATTTAAAAATCACAAAAAAAAACCATTCTCACACCATCATGATACCCAAACCAGGCAAAGACAACACAAAAAAGGAAAACTATAGGCCAATTTCACTGATGAACTTAGATGCCAAGATCCTCAACAAAATCCTAGCAAACAGAATTCAACGACATGTCAAAAAACTCATACATCACGATCAAGTTGGGTTCATCCCAGGCATGCAAGGCTTCTTCAACATCCGCAAATCAATCAACGTGATACACCATATCAACAAGTTAAAAGACAAAAATCACATGATCATCTCAATAGATGCAGAAAAAGCCTTCGACAAAGTACAACATCCATTTATGATCAAAACTCTTCAGAAAATGGGCATAGAAGGAACCTATCTCAACATAATAAAAGCCATCTATGAGAAACCTACAGCGAACATTATTGTTAATGGTGAAAAACTGAAAGCATTCCCTCTAAGATCAGGAACAAGACAGGGGTGCCCACTTTCACCACTGCTATTCAACATAGTCCTGGAAGTCCTAGCAACAGCAATAAGACAAGAGAAAGAAATCAAAGGAATCCAGATTGGAAAGGAAGAAGTCAAGCTCTCTTTTTGCAGACGACATGATATTATACATAGAAAATCCCAAAGACACGGTTACAAAGCTACTAGAACTAATCAATGAATTCAGCAAAGTTGCAGGATATAAAGTCAACACACAGAAGTCACTGGCATTCCTATACACAAACAATGAAAAATCAGAAAATGAAATCAAAGAGGCAATCCCCTTCACCATTGCAACCAAAAGAATCAAATATCTAGGAATAAACCTACCCAAAGAAACAAAAGAATTGTACACAGAAAATTACAAGACACTCATGAGAGACATTAAAGAAGACTTAAACAGATGGAGAGATATTCCATGTTCCTGGATTGGAAGAATCAATATTGTGAAAATGACCATACTTCCAAATATCATCTACAGATTCAATGCAATACCTATTCAACTACCACTGACATTTTCCACAGAACTAGACCAAATAATAACACACGTCATATGGAACACAGAAGACCTCGAATAGCCAAAGCAATCCTGAGGAAGAAAAATGGAGTTGGAGGATCAGCCTCACAAACTTCAGACTCTACTACAAAGCAACAGTCATCAAGACAGTATGGTACTGGCACAAAAACAGAACTATAGATCAATGGAACAAGATTGAGAACCCAGAGATCAACCCACGCACCTATGGGTACCTTATTTTGATAAAGGAGGAGAAACTATAAAATGGGACAAAGACAGTCTCTTTAACAAGTGGTGCTGGGAGAATTGGACAGCTACATGCAAAAAAATGAAATTGGAACATTCCCTGACGCCATACACTAAGATCAACTCAAAATGGATTAAAGACCTCAATGTAAGACCAGAAACCATCAAACTCTTAGAGGAGAATATAGGCAAAACCCTCAAGGACATCAATCAAAGCAAGATCTTCTCTGACCCACCAACTAAAATAGCAGAACTGAAAAGAAAAATGAACATATGGGACCTCATGAAACTTAAAAGCTTTTGTACAGCTAAAGAAACTACAAAAAAGCTGAACAGACAGCCCACAGAGTGGGAGAAAATCATAGCAAATGAAACAACAGACAAAGAATTAATCTCCAAAATCTACAAGCAACTCAGACAACTCAGCACAGGGAAAATGAGCAGCCCAATCAAACAATGGGAAAAAGATCTAAAGAGACGCCTCCAACGATGACATACAAATGGTCCAAAAGCACATGAAACGATGCTCAACCTCGCTTATTATTAGAGAAATGCAAATTAAAACCACAATGAGATACCACCTCACACCTGTCAGAATGGCCATCATCAACAAATCGACAGACAACAAATGCTGGAGAGGGTGTGGAGAAAAGGGAACCCTCTTGCATTGCTGGTGGGAATGTAAATTAATACAACCTCTATGGAAGACAATATGGAGATTCCTTAAAAAACTAAAAATAGAAGCACCCTATGACCCAGCAATCCCACTATTAGGCCTATATCCTGATGAAATCAAAACTGAAAGAGGCACCTGTACCCCAATGTTCATTGCAGCTCTCTATACAATAGCCAGAACATGGAAGCAACCTAGATGTCCATCGACAAATGAATGGATCCAGAAGCTCTGGTACATATATACAATGGAATACTACTCAGCTGTTAAAAGAAATGCAGAAGACTCAGTCCTAATGAGGTGGCTGGCTTTAGAACCTATCATAAAAAGTGAAGTAAGTCTAAAGAGAAAGACAAGTATAGTATACTAACTCATATATATGGAATCTAGTAAGATGGTCATGATAACATACACAGTGAACTCATGAAAAAAAAGAATAGACATAAAGACATTGTGGAGACCGAACAATGGGAGGGAGTAACATGGGAACCTTTACTGTCATGTGTAGAAAGGATAGCTATTGTCATTGTGCTAGGGGAATAGGAGTACCTACAACCACTTGGAGCAATGGTCTGGAGGGATGGGGGGGGGGAACCTGGGTGGGGGGAGGGCCAAGGGATATGCATCTGATTGATCTGGGAACATACATGTACAAAAATAAATAAATAAATAAATAAATTTAAAAAAAAAAAAGAAAATAATGTGTCCACCTGGACTTCTTGGAGGGCTCTAGTTTTCAGGGACAATATAGGCTTTGGTTCATCTATGGAACAATCAGCTTAAGGAGTTGTATTCAGATATTATTAATGTTTTCAAACCCACTTCCTATTTTCCTGCTGAAATCCATGCCAAGCACACACTTCAGCAGACACTAAAATAATTTGGGTAGTTGACATTCAATCCAAATTTTCTATGGAAATCTGCCAGATTTGACATCTGTGAGAAAGTGGGTAATTTTTATTATCCACAGAGAGCAAAAGCTTGGTTTGATATTTCTCTACCTCCACACATCTCCCTGTGGTGGAGCTGCAACTCAAATATACATAAAAAATGGATAGCAAGGAAAGTGATTTAACTCTTTCACTCTTGTCTTGATTGCAAAAGCTGAGTCGAAATTAATTTTAAAGGCACACTAGCCATGAATAAAATTTCAGAGGTGTGGGAGATGCAAACTAACCTTATTATCATTACATTTCCCTAAAGACTATTTAACTATGCTTTATCTGTTTCTTTAAAAATATTTGTCTTTAAAGCCCCTCTCACTCGGTTCAAAACGTACAACTAAAATTTCAAGTTGATTTTCTTAGAATATTTTTACAAAGTCTAATATTCAACTCCGTGGCACTGTGGTGCATGTTAGTTGCTTCAAGCAGGTCCAACTTTTTGCAGCCTTATGGACTATACTCTGCCAGGCTCCTCTGTCCATGGAATTCTCCAGGCAAGAATATTGCAGTGGCAAAGGGACACTGAACCAGGCACTAGTTTACATTGCCTATTTGAGGTCAGAGGGTAAGGGATGTCCTAGATTAAAGTCCTGGCCCAATACTTCAAGGCCCACCTTCTTAGCCCTATGCTTTAAGGAATATGTACTTGCAGGAATTAACAATATTTCATCAATTTTACAATAAGGTGTGAAAGACTTAGCCTTTTCTTGGGCAGATACCAACTGGGAAGAGAATGCTGGCATTTTGAAGGACAGAAAGGTGGAACTAAGAAATATACAGAAAATTCAAGTTATGATATTGAATATAAGTCTCACTATTTTATCAACTGTCCTTAGCTCCACATATAAAACATTTGGGGGGGCTTCCCCTGGTGGTCCAGTAGATAAGGACACCGCCTTGCAGTGCAAGGGGTGCCGGTTCGATTCCTGGCCTGGGAAGATCCCACGTGCGGCGGAGCGGCTGGACCGATGTGTCCAATTACCGGGCCGGATCTCTGGCGTGCATGCGCCCAGAGCCGGCGCTTTGTGACAAGAGAGGCCACTGTGATGGGAGGTCCACATGGGTCAAAGAACAAAGATGGATGAAAATAGAGAAAGACCAATAGAAGTGGCCCGCCCGCCCCCCTCCCTCCCCAACCCGACCCCCGCCCAAAATAAATAAATAAATCTTAAAAAAAAAAAAAAGATTAAAAAAAAAAAAACCATTTGGGGGCTTCCCTGGTGGTCCAGTGGGTAAGGACACCACCTTGCAGTGCAAGGGGCATCGGTTCGATCCCTGGCCTGGGAAGATTTCACATGCCGCGGAGCGGCTGGACTGATGTGTCCAACTACCAAGCGGGAGCTCTGGAGTGCATGTGCCCAGAGCCAGTGCTCTGCAGCAAGAGAGGCCACTGCGATGGGAGGCCCACACAGGCCAAAGAACAAAGATAAAATAAATGAAAGACCAATAGAAGTGGCCAAAAAAAAAAAAGTTAAAACAAAATTAAATAAATAAATGAATAAAACTATTGGTTGCATTCTCTGTAGATGCTATTTACAACTTTCTGTTTTATTAGCCAAATATTCAATATAATTTCAAGAATTAGGAATTGGAACATTTTATCAAGTATATTGTAATAGCTGTGGTTCCAGATTAGGAATATTACCTTTTATATATTGGTAAAATTAAAATTGTCTCAGTAATAACATGAAACTGACAACTGTTTTCTAAATTTAGGCTTAGAAATAAAACAGAGAAACATGAGTTTTTATGTCAAATGATTCAGACAATCATTCAAAGCTGTATCAAAAACTATTCTTAAATCAAGGGGGACAAGATCAAAGAAACACTAACTTAGCCATTGGAGAACTACTGTTCACAGCATCCACTGAGAGGAAGGAAAATAAAATAGAAAAATTTTTGCATGGTTACTCAAACAGATCATTCAAATACAACTGAATAGAGTATCTAAGCACTTTTTAAAAAACCTCTCAACAGCAGTAATTCTTACTTCCATAAGATATGTATAATATAAGCCATTTTGCTGACTGCCTACAGATAGTATGCCCCCCAGAAAACTGTCCTCCCTGAGAGGAACAAAAGACATAAAACATAAGAACAAAACTAAAATATCTGAGAAGTTGTTTAAGAGAGAAGAGGGAACAACTTGTCGCCAGAGCAGTCACTATGGAGCCGTGAGTCTGATCCTCTTTTATTAACGAGCAACCGAATTGAGCAGAGAATGAAGACGGAGCCCAGACATTGCCCAGTCCAACGAAAACATCTGGGCATTTTTCAAGCAAATAAACTTTATAAAAGGAGCTGTTTTAGCCAACATAAAATGCTTGGTGGAGTTACGCACCAAATGCAAATAGTGTAAGTTTCAGTGATACCACACTTACATATTTACTGAAAGGGAAGTTGGAGTCCAAGACCTCGAGCTGTCTGCCACGGTGAAGGGCTGAAGTGACAAGTGTGGATCATCACAATCGCAAAGCTTCACCAACAACTACCCACTGAGTGTTTCTGGAAATTTCAAAGAGAGTAACATCTCCGGAGAGAATATTAGCAGAGCTTCTTCTCTGGACATGGTTTTCAAAGCCTGAGCCTAGGAACAACAGCCATCTACCTTCTTGTTAAGTTCTTTAATCAGACACCATATTTCCACTTAATAGTGCTCAGATGTATTAATACCATTATCCAGTTTATTGGCTTTCTCTCTCTCTACATCCAACTTAAAAGATGTGGGCTCTCATATCATTTTTAAGAACTTGAGTTCTTAAAAATGGCATTGCCACTGAAGCAGGATAGAAAATGTTTTGCTAATGGGTAAACCTTGAAGGCATTGAAACTTTACTAAACCTGTTTTTTATCAAACAAACACAGGTGACACAATACAAACTGTATGTAGAATTATTTGGTATGAAAAAAAGATGCAAGAACTTTCTGGAATCACATGTATTTAGGTGACACAATAAAAATTGGGGGCATAAAAAATTAAAGCGGTAAAATATTTTAATCATTTAAGGGATGCAAAGACGTTTCCCTGATTTTTGAAATGCAAATATAAATAATTTAACTAGTTGAATATAAATCCTGTAAAGTCCTGTATCATTGACTCATTCTCAACATTACTTAACATTAAGGCTGGCATTTATAAGCATTCAGTTATAGAATTGTTTTTATAGTTATTACAAAATATTTTACTTTATGGATGATTTACTTATTTTTATTATTTTCTATACTTTATATACCCAAATTATTTGAAATTCTTTGTTGTTTAGTCACTAAGATGTACCTATTTGGTGACCCTGTGGACTGTAGCCCGTCAAGCTCCACTATCCATGGGATCTTTCAGGAAAAAATACTGGAGTGGGTTCCCATTTCCTCCTCCAGGGCATCTTCCCGACCCAGGGATGGAGACAGGGTCTTTTGCCTCTCCTGCACTGCAGGCAGATTCTTTATGACCTGATGTATTAAAATGCTAAAATATCTATAAATGAAGACAGGGCCTGATGAGTGTGTGATCTATTCTCCACATAAAATTTATTTTCTATTATGTACATATAGAATACATGCAGATACATGCATATCTATATACTTGAGTGTGTGTGTGTGTGTGTGTGTGTGTGTGTGTGTGTGTACACACGTAAGTATATATTCTAAAGAGAATGAGGGGGACCAGGAATACAGTGAAATGTAGAAAAATGGAATAAATGTATTATACTTTGGACTTATAATCAGGAAATAAAAGCCAATATTTAATGTTTGAGCAGTTGAACCTCATATTGTACTTCTCAGGTTGACCAGAGTCATGTCCAGATTTTCATTTCTGGTTCAGTATTCATCATATTTTTATTTCACAAATTCTAGATGATCATGCACTGTGTACCATGCTCAGGGCTGGGTGTGGTGCTGAACAAAGCACTCGGCTGGAACTTACAGAGTCAACTGGTGAAACAGACATTATACCTAAAACCAGCCTTGATCTTCCTCTGTCTTTCCTTCTCTCTGTGTTTGCCACACAATTACGGGAAAAGGTATAGGATAGGAGGAAGTGCAGTGGAAAACATGGAGGCATGTGACAAGACTTCCACCCAGCTCTGCAGAATCAAGGATTCCTGGCCAGAGGGCTGATACTGAAGTAGGAGCTAACGAGGCATGAGTATGATGAAGAACAGCAGAGACAGCCTTCAGCCATCTAGGCAAAAGGTACCATATGTGCAAAGGTCCTGGGGCGAGAAGAGCATGGTGGTTACTATACAAAAAGAAAAAAACACAAACGGCAAGACATGCAGCCATAGAGATAGGACAAGAGACCCTGAGATTTGTTAGGGAGTTGGGTTTCTACTGAGAGTGCAACAGGGGCCATTGAGGGGTTCTTTAGACGAATGGTAGTGTCAGATTTGCATTTTCCAAAGATCATTGAATAAAATAAGAAAAATGGGACAAATAAATAACTGTACAAAAGGACACCATTTTGTGTTAACTGTGTCAACACAGCCTCCCAATGCTGGTAACTCACACTGGAATTTCAGAGATGGATATTTTTCCAGTAGTAACAAATGCATATAAGAGTTAGACCATAAAGAAGGTAGAGCTCTGAAGAACTGACGCTTTCAAACTGTGATACTGGAGAAGACTCTTAAGAATCCCTTGGAAAGCAAGGAGATCAAACCAGTCAATCCCAAAGGAAATCAACCCTGACTCTTCACTGCAAGGACTGAGGCTGAAGCTGAAGCTCCAATACTTTGGCCACCTGATGTGCAGAGCCACCTCACTGAAAAGACTCTGATGCTGGGAAAGATTGAGGGCAGGCGCAGAAGACAGCGACAGAGATGAGACGGCTGGATGACATCATTAACTCAGTGGACGTGAGTCTGAGCAAACTCAGGGTGACAGTGAAGGACAGGAACGACTGGAGTGCTGCAGTTCATAAGGTCACAGAGGTGGACATGACTAAGCAACTGAGCAACAAGAACATGACAAGTGGACATTTGGAACAAGGTACTAATCAGATTTGGGGGATGCTGCAATGTTCCATAAAGGTCCCCTTTAGGATGTGGGCAGTGATTTGCCCAGCTGTAAGAAAAGCTGGCTGCAGAGGGCTCACAACTGAGTCACTTCTGGCAAAGAGACATTTCTCCCAGATGAAGGAACTCCCTTCACCACGTAATGTCCTCTCTGGCACTGTGACGGCTGTGGTTCAGTCACTAAGTCGTGTCCACCTCTTGTGACCCCATGGACGGTGTCTGTCAGGCTCCTCTCTCCATGGGATTCTCCAGGCAAGATACTGGAGTGGGCAGTCATTTCTTCTCCAGGAGATCTTCCTGACCCAGGGATCCGATCGGGCCTCCTGCACTGCAGGTGGACTCCACTAACTGAGCC
The DNA here is from genome assembly GCA_022376925.1 of Tragulus kanchil. Lineage (NCBI taxonomy): Eukaryota > Metazoa > Chordata > Mammalia > Artiodactyla > Tragulidae > Tragulus > Tragulus kanchil. Next base: position 267,444,514 of record JAIOJX010000004.1, on the reverse strand, counting down.
AACGCCTAGCATCTGGATGTGAGGGAGACACTTGGTACAGGGGCTCAGCTCCCTTGCCTCACTTAGGGACAACGTTGAAGGGATTACCTTGCAGATCACAGCAGCCTCTGTTTGCCTCATATCCTACAGAGTCCGAGAGCCTCCTCCATAAACTGTCTGAACATCTCCCTCTTAGCATCTTTTTCTGGGGAACCCAGGCTAAGACAGCACACAAGGGGCTTTTTTCTTTGTTTTTAAATCACCATATTAGTTAACTCACACTATTTCATAGTCATAAACATTATTTAATAAACTGCTTTGAAACGTACTGGATTTATACAATGGATATTTTGAGATCATTTTAGACCCAATATGAGACTGAACCAAATAAACACGACACCAAATGATAATACTACAGCAGAGCTTTGCACTATATTCACTATGCCAGGAATGAAAACCCAAGCAAGAAACTAGCATGACCCAGTTAATCTACCCTCTGATTTTTTTGTTCATTGGTTTCCCACTAAACCTGGTAAACACTACCATTAAAATATCTGGGAGCTAAAGCTGGTGAACAAGTAACTGACTCTGTGTGAACCAGTCGACACTAAATGGGCTTGTCTGATCTATACAACAGAGCGTTCAACCCAGCGATTTGAGCACATCCTTTCTGCTTCGTTGGTCACCAATGGATTTTCTGTTAAGTTCAATTGAGTCTGGCCCTCTTTTCAGCCTTTCTCTTCTGAGGGAAAAGCTGATGCTGTTTAAAGGTCTTACTAAAAAGCAGAGCCCTTTGATTGAGAACCTCAAAAAGGAGTACATCAAGAGCACACCTTTTAATACAGAGCCACGCACTGCCTTATTTTAAGACCAGCAAGGGAAGCCTAATTGTCGGAAAGATTTTTTTATTAGTTCGTTTTTACGAGGTGTGCATCCCCACCGAGGCAGCTGAAGCTGGGGTGAAGACTCAGAGAGAACACTGATCCATTGTATAAATTTAGTGTGCCTGGTGGTTCTGCCTCTAATAGCCATTAAGGCGATCAAATATCAGTTTTGCTTTTCTTTCTTGTTAGTCCCTACTAACTTAGGGCAAAGGCACAGCCTTATCGAAATGTCACGATATAAAAGTCCTTCTACTCTGAGATAACTTCAAAAGATGATTTGTAATCTACTCACAACAGAATTTTAGTTGGATAAGGTTAAGTGGAAGCAAAAGCACCTGATGAATCATTTTTAAAAATCAAACATCGAATCATACTGGTTCTCCACTTTTACAATCATGAGTTGTAAAAACTCTACTCAGTGACATGTTGGTCAATTTTCTGTTTGCTCTCAGACCAGGCTAACCCTGTTCCCTACAGAAAAATGAATCTCACACATAAATATTTCTTCAAGCTTCCTTGCTGGTTAGCTTTATTAATACATCAGATTCATTCACTGAGATGAACCAAATAAACACGACACCAAATGATAATACTACAGCAGAGCTTTGCACTATATTCACTATGCCAGGAATGAAAACCCAAGCAAGAAACTAGCATGACCCAGTTAATCTACCCTCTGATTTTTTTGTTCATTGGTTTCCCACTAAACCTGGTAAACACTACCATTAAAATATCTGGGAGCTAAAGCTGGTGAACAAGTAACTGACTCTGTGTGAACCAGTCGACACTAAATGGGCTTGTCTGATCTATACAACAGAGCGTTCAACCCAGCGATTTGAGCACATCCTTTCTGCTTCGTTGGTCACCAATGGATTTTCTGTTAAGTTCAATTGAGTCTGGCCCTCTTTTCAGCCTTTCTCTTCTGAGGGAAAAGCTGATGCTGTTTAAAGGTCTTACTAAAAAGCAGAGCCCTTTGATTGAGAACCTCAAAAAGGAGTACATCAAGAGCACACCTTTTAATACAGAGCCACGCACTGCCTTATTTTAAGACCAGCAAGGGAAGCCTAATTGTCGGAAAGATTTTTTTATTAGTTCGTTTTTACGAGGTGTGCATCCCCACCGAGGCAGCTGAAGCTGGGGTGAAGACTCAGAGAGAACACTGATCCATTGTATAAATTTAGTGTGCCTGGTGGTTCTGCCTCTAATAGCCATTAAGGCGATCAAATATCAGTTTTTGCTTTTCTTTCTTGTTAGTCCCTACTAACTTAGGGCAAAGGCACAGCCTTATCGAAATGTCACGATATAAAAGTCCTTCTACTCTGAGATAACTTCAAAAGATGATTTGTAATCTACTCACAACAGAATTTTAGTTGGATAAGGTTAAGTGGAAGCAAAAGCACCTGATGAATCATTTTTAAAAATCAAACATCGAATCATACTGGTTCTCCACTTTTACAATCATGAGTTGTAAAAACTCTACTCAGTGACATGTTGGTCAATTTTCTGTTTGCTCTCAGACCAGGCTAACCCTGTTCCCTACAGAAAAATGAATCTCACACATAAATATTTCTTCAAGCTTCCTTGCTGGTTAGCTTTATTAATACATCAGATTCATTCACTGAGATGAACCAGTAGAATAAACAAATGGGAGGAGAGAGAAATCTTCTCTTGGCATTAGGAAGTGTCTCTATCAAGAGCTGCATTCTGCTGGGGGGTCTAGCTCCTACAAGACAGCCCCTCTCTCTGAGGGGAGCTGCCCCTGAGTGCAGTTCCCACTGGACAGCTTTGGCTCCTGATTTCTCATAACACTGCCTCCTGCCTGGGTTCCTCCAGCTCTGAAGGTGGTAGTTATCTCCTGTTATTGATAATCCCCAGTTTTAGCTATGATAATTCACCCTCTTAAACTTCCTCTATGGAACTATCTGACATGGACTCTGTTTTCCTGACTGGTGCCTAACTAACACATTCTCTTTTTCTTCTCTTTTTTATTTTTTTCATCCTTATAGATATAAAATTTTAAAATAGAATTCTAAGATATTTAGTTTACACTGTGATGATCTGATATATGTATATACTGTAAAAGCATTCCCCTCATCAAGTTAATTAATACACACAGTACCTCACATATTTAATGTGTTTTTTTTTTTTTTTTTTTGGTGAGAATATTTAAGTTCTATTTTCTTGGCAAACTTCAATCACACAATACAATGTTGTTAACATGCTAACTACATTATACACATTATGCATAACATCATCAGATTCGATTCATCTTGTAATGTTAACATACCTAAAAGGTAGCATTTCTTGGGTCTCCAGTCTTGATTCTCTTCTGTTCTCACTCCATGCTGTCACTCATAGTGACAATCAACCAAAATCTTTAGTCACAAATTTCTAACCAAATCTTCCCCTCCAACCAAGACCTCTGCTGAGATCTAGCCCTAAAAATCTCCATTTTCTTAACTAGATATCTCCAGCTGAATGTTTTGCAGGCATCACAAATTCACTATCTTCAATTTAACCAGTTATATCAGCTGCCAAACTTTCTCCTTTATTTTCTATTAAAATAGTAATATTCCTCCTTACCAATATCAGAAACTCTGACATAATCCAAGGACCTCCCTGTTTCCTTGTATCAAATCGGTCACCAAGCCTCACAGATTATACATCTGAAACATCACTTATGTGTCTTCCCCGTGGTCTATTCCTCCCGCCACTGCTTTAGTTTAAAAACTCACCTCTTCTTGTTTGGGCCACTTCAACAGTCTCCTAAGTGAGCTCCCTGACGTTAGTCTTTCTATCCTTCCATCCAGCCAGCCCTGTGAGGAAATAAACTGGCAGAGGTTTTGGCAGCTTTGACTGAGCCAGGAGAAAGGCAAATTGGGAATGAGAAACATACTAGAAAGATCTAAGACAAAAGTTGATTGGATTCACATGGGCCCATTAGCTGGTACCCTACTGATCAGCTACAGGTGGGAGAATTGCTGTGGACTTTGGAACGCTGGGTCAGCGCACGTTAGAACGCTGCCTGCGCACACAGGAGAGATTCCTTAACTTCTTGCCAGTCAGGCTGCCCCCCAGCTGCAGCGCGCCCTTTCCATTCTTGGAGTCACCAGAGTAATTATTGATCAGGGCTGTGAGTAAGTCCCAGCCAGTGCTAGTATCATTCCTTGCAAACACCTGGAGGCTTAAACTCTCAGTAAAAGCGGACTGGCGAATACGTTTGGGGCCTTGACCCAAGAAGTCCTTGAGCCCCCCATTCCCATCCTTTCTCTGTGTGTGTGTGTGTGTGTGTGTGTTCCTTAACGTCTCTGCGCCCGCTATTCTCTGTGCACCCAGCTCACGAGCCACGGCACAGCCCCTCAATGCAACCAGAGCGATCTATCTAAATTGTGACTCTGACTCAATTACCCCCTATCCCTTACAATCTTTAAACCAAGGTCTTGGCAACATAAGGAAATAGATGCAGGATTAATCAGTCGGCTTCTTGGCTCTCCTTTCCTCCAACTCATCCCCCCTTTCCCGTCATTCAGATGATCTGTATTTATGTAAAGCATCCCATAGCATTCAGATAAAGCACTAAGTGGTATATTAAAAGGTTTCTTATCTAAGTCCTACCGAATTTTCTAGACTCATCACTTTCCTATGCCTACACTTCTCTCTCCCTCATCAAATTCATCTCATCCCACCTGTTCCCTGGCACCTACTTACGACCATTTATGCTTGTGGATGGAAGGCCATTATTTTAAAGTAGTAACTAAATTGTTCTAGGCCTCACAGATTATACATCTGAAACATCACTTATGTGTCTTCCCCGTGGTCTATTCCTCCCGCCACTGCTTTAGTTTAAAAACTCACCTCTTCTTGTTTGGGCCACTTCAACAGTCTCCTAAGTGAGCTCCCTGACGTTAGTCTTTCTATCCTTCCATCCAGCCAGCCCTGTGAGGAAATAAACTGGCAGAGGTTTTGGCAGCTTTGACTGAGCCAGGAGAAAGGCAAATTGGGAATGAGAAACATACTAGAAAGATCTAAGACAAAAGTTGATTGGATTCACATGGGCCCATTAGCTGGTACATACTGATCAGCTACAGGTGGGAGAATTGCTGTGGACTTTGGAACGCTGGGTCAGCGCACGTTAGAACGCTGCCTGCGCACACAGGAGAGATTCCTTAACTTCTTGCCAGTCAGGCTGCCCCCCAGCTGCAGCGCGCCCTTTCCATTCTTGGAGTCACCAGAGTAATTATTGATCAGGGCTGTGAGTAAGTCCCAGCCAGTGCTAGTATCATTCCTTGCAAACACCTGGAGGCTTAAACTCTCAGTAAAAGCGGACTGGCGAATACGTTTGGGGCCTTGACCCAAGAAGTCCTGAGCCCCCCATTCCCATCCTTTCTCTGTGTGTGTGTGTGTGTGTGTGTGTGTGTGTTCCTTAACGTCTCTGCGCCCGCTATTCTCTGTGCACCCAGCTCACGAGCCACGGCACAGCCCCTCAATGCAACCAGAGCGATCTATCTAAATTGTGACTCTGACTCAATTACCCCCTATCCCTTACAATCTTTAAACCAAGGTCTTGGCAACATAAGGAAATAGATGCAGGATTAATCAGTCGGCTTCTTGGCTCTCCTTTCCTCCAACTCATCCCCCTTCCTGTCATTCAGATGATCTGTATTTATGTAAAGCATCCCATAGCATTCAGGTAAAGCACTAAGTGGTATATTAAAAGGTTTCTTATCTAAGTCCTACCGAATTTTCTAGACTCATCACTTTCCTATGCCTACACTTCTCTCTCCCTCATCAAATTCATCTCATCCCACCTGTTCCCCTGGCACCTACTTACGACCATTTATGCTTGTGGATGGAAGGCCATTATTTTAAAGTAGTAACTAAATTGTTCTAGGAAGCAAGTTTAATAGTAATCTTGTTTCATTTCACAAAGAAAATGTAGAGAAGAAAAGGGCTAACCAATGAAAGTAGTGCCAGGTCCATGGCTCCTAGAACTCCTGGAGGTCCTGTTGGCTGCCTTCTCAGCACCGTTGTCTTCTACTCCTAATGCAGGTCTGCCTGCATCACTTCTCTGCCAGTTCTTCCCTCTACAATTTATCCCCGATCCCTTACAATCTTTGAGTCAAGGTTATGGCAACATAAGGAAAAAGATGAAGGATAAATCACCTTGTTCCTTTCCTCCAACTCATGTCCTTTTCTATCTGAACATACGTCCGTTACAAGAAGACAAAATGAGGACACTGAGCTAGAACTCCACTAGGGTATGATAGCATTTAGTCTGTGCCTTTGGCTATGTCTTTAATCTATTCTGAGCATCACATTTGGTAGATTTCTTCTTATTTAATCATACCCTCAATCCTAAGGACAATATAAGCACATGTGTGTGTTGTCTTAGTTGCTCAGTCATATTGGGCTCTTTGGGATCCTATGGACTGTAAACCACCAGGCTCCTCTGTTCATGGGGTTCTCCAGGCCAAGAATGAAGTAGGCTGTCATTCCCTTCTCCAGAGGATCTTCCCAACCCAGGGATCAAATTCGGGCCTCCCACATTGCGGGTAGACTCTTTACCATCTGAGCAACCACGGAAGCCCAATATAGGTACACTGCATATGCTTAATAAATATCTGCTTAAAAAATAGTTGAGTGAATCTTTCTGCCAAAAAAAAAAAAAAAAATCAAAAAACATGCTGCTCTTGGTCACAAGTGAAAAATTAGAGGGGTTGCTTTGAGGATTAAGAATTCAAGGCAGAAATAGACCACAGAGAAAAGGAAATACTTGGGGGTAGGGAAAGCAATGTGGTTGCCAGAAAGCCAGCTGTGTGATATGCAGTTTGTTACCTTGGCTATTACAGGCAAGTCAGTTTTAGGGTTACTTAATAACTTTGGACGATTTAAAATTTAGACACTTAAGAATAAGCCGTCATGCTCATCAGGCATCAAGTAGGACTCAGCGATGCCTTTAAAATCCCTTTTATGTTCCTATCCTTTCCACTCACACTGCTCCTGGGTCGGCTGGCAATTTGGTATTTGAAATAGAAACAATACAGTGGCTTTCCAGGTGGCACTAGTGGTAAAGAACCCACCAATCAATGCAGAAGATGCAAGAGACATGGGTTCAATCCGCGGGTTGGGAAGATCCCCTCGAGGAGGGAACAACAACCCACTCCAGTATTTTTGACTGGAGAACCCCACGGACAGGAGCTTGGCCGGCCATAGTCCATGGGGTCCCAAGGAGGCATACACGACTGAGTGACACAGCACAGCACAGAAACAATATAAGAGAACAAGATGGCATCACCAAGGCCTATTGCTTCCTCTGAACAGCATGGGCCAAGTTTCCAAACGAGAGATGGGAACAGATGACCACTGTGTCACACAGCTTAACAGGACAACACAAAGCCAATGAGACTCGCCTCGGTGAGCTGATGAAAGAGATGCGCACTTTTTCAAACATTCAAATAACTCCATAGTTCTCATCAGTTATAGAGGGCTTCTGTGCTTCTCATCCTAAGTGAAATTTGCCAACTGAAAGGGATGTGCTTGGGTGGTCTTTTTTTAGAGTGAGCCAATGTGCTCGGAATAACTGAGAAATATTTTTGACAAAGGTCAAAAAGGCTTCAGGCGGAAATACAAAACAAAGGCTTGTACTTTAAAAGCAAAACTTGGAGGGGATGTTGATTTTGTGCCCAATCATACAGCCTATTATTGAAAAGGACTCTTATCAGCAAATGAAACCATCTGGGCCCCAGTTATCACATATTAAAGGGAAAGCTGGGCTGCTTAGAAAGCCCATCAAACTTGTACAAAAGAATGTGTACACATACCATATGGTATGAGAATCTTTTAATGACTAAAGAAACTCTTATTTACTCAGGCTGATAACATGCTAATAGCCAAGGAAAGGCTCTTCTGTTCCAGTGTGCGGTGATCCTGTACCCGCCATGCTTCTCCAGACTCCTAAAGGACGATTTAAAATTTAGACACTTAAGAATAAGCCGTCATGCTCATCAGGCATCAAGTAGGACTCAGCGATGCCTTTAAAATCCCTTTTATGTTCCTATCCTTTCCACTCACACTGCTCCTGGGTCGGCTGGCAATTTGGTATTTGAAATAGAAACAATACAGTGGCTTTCCAGGTGGCACTAGTGGTAAAGAACCCACCAATCAATGCAGAAGATGCAAGAGACATGGGTTCAATCCGCGGGTTGGGAAGATCCCCTCGAGGAGGGAACAACAACCCACTCCAGTATTTTTGACTGGAGAACCCCACGGACAGGAGCTTGGCCGGCCATAGTCCATGGGGTCCCAAGGAGGCATACACGACTGAGTGACACAGCACAGCACAGAAACAATATAAGAGAACAAGATGGCATCACCAAGGCCTATTGCTTCCTCTGAACAGCATGGGCCAAGTTTCCAAACGAGAGATGGGAACAGATGACCACTGTGTCACACAGCTTAACAGGACAACACAAAGCCAATGAGACTCGCCTCGGTGAGCTGATGAAAGAGATGCGACTTTTTCAAACATTCAAATAACTCCATAGTTCTCATCAGTTATAGAGGGCTTCTGTGCTTCTCATCCTAAGTGAAATTTGCCAACTGAAAGGGATGTGCTTGGGTGGTCTTTTTTTAGAGTGAGCCAATGTGCTCGGAATAACTGAGAAATATTTTTGACAAAGGTCAAAAAGGCTTCAGGCGGAAATACAAAACAAAGGCTTGTACTTTAAAAGCAAATCTTGGAGGGGATGTTGATTTTGTGCCCAATCATACAGCCTATTATTGAAAAGGACTCTTATCAGCAAATGAAACCATCTGGGCCCCAGTTATCACATATTAAAGGGAAAGCTGGGCTGCTTAGAAAGCCCATCAAACTTGTACAAAAGAATGTGTACACATACCATATGGTATGAGAATCTTTTAATGACTAAAGAAACTCTTATTTACTCAGGCTGATAACATGCTAATAGCCAAGGAAAGGCTCTTCTGTTCCAGTGTGCGGTGATCCTGTACAGCCATGCTTCTCCAGACTCCTAAGGACGTGTGGAGCGGGGATGGGGTAAGAGACTACCAGGGGTGAGACGGGCCATAACTTCCTGGTACATCAGACTAGGGAAACAAAGTTAAGTTAATCTGAAAAGAAGGCCAACACTATTTTAGCATGAACACAGTCATATGGTAGGAAAGAATGTAAAATTCACAGACAAGGTATACATGCTAAAAGTTCACACAGCCTTCACTTTCTTTCTAAGACTCTCTAGTGAAAGCTGATCAGTCGTTTCCGACTCTTTGCGACCCCATGGACTGCAGCCCGCCAGGCTCCTTCTGTCCGTGGAATTCTCCAGGCGAGAACACTGGAGTGAGCAGCCATTCCCTTCTCAAGGAGATCATTCCAACCCGGGGGTCAAATCAAGCTCTCCAACACTACAGGCAGATTCTTCACCATCGGAGCCACCAGGGGAGCCCCTTTCTAAGATTATAAGAGACTAAATCCTTTGCACCCAGATCTGACCACACAGACTGCAAGGCCTTGTTCAGTTCCAAGTGTCTGACCTCCCACTAGGAACTCCAGCCACTAAGCCCTTTCTCTCAGCTGGTTTCCCTGTTCTACTGTTTGACACTTCAATGGGATCTCCTAAACTACTAAAACTCTCATTGAGAACAGGATCATGGTGTTTACAGCCCTTTACTTCTTATTGATTATACGAATTATTAACCAGAAGAAGTTTCAATAGTAAAACTATATTATTGACACTCCAAATGTAAGAGTGTAAAATTAATGCTGATAATTCTAAAAGAATTATAACAACTTCTGCACTTAACTACACATTTTAAGACTTCAACGTACCTTATAATATGAAATATTTTCTTCCCCATTATATCTCCTGACATATTCATGGTTAAACTGCATAGCTTATCCCTACTTCATGGAAGACATGAACAGAAATGTCAAGAAGAGCATATGAAACAACAGACAAAGAATTAATCTCCAAAATCTACAAGCCCGCATAAAAAGCATCAACATATGGTAGAAATTTAACAAACCATTGGTGATAAATGCTAAACCTATTAAGGCTGTACATGTCCTTTGTTCCAGTGTGCGGTGATCCTGTACAGCCATGCTTCTCCAGACTCCTAAGGACGTGTGGAGCGGGGATGGGGTAAGAGACTACCAGGGGTGAGACGGGCCATAACTTCCTGGTACATCAGACTAGGGAAACAAAGTTAAGTTAATCTGAAAAGAAGGCCAACACTATTTTAGCATGAACACAGTCATATGGTAGGAAAGAATGTAAAATTCACAGACAAGGTATACATGCTAAAAGTTCACACAGCCTTCACTTTCTTTCTAAGACTCTCTAGTGAAAGCTGATCAGTCGTTTCCGACTCTTTGCGACCCCATGGACTGCAGCCCGCCAGGCTCCTTCTGTCCGTGGAATTCTCCAGGCGAGAACACTGGAGTGAGCAGCCATTCCCTTCTCAAGGAGATCATTCCAACCCGGGGGTCAAATCAAGCTCTCCAACACTACAGGCAGATTCTTCACCATCGGAGCCACCAGGGGAGCCCCTTTCTAAGATTATAAGAGACTAAATCCTTTGCACCCAGATCTGACCACACAGACTGCAAGGCCTTGTTCAGTTCCAAGTGTCTGACCTCCCACTAGGAACTCCAGCCACTAAGCCCTTTCTCTCAGCTGGTTTCCCTGTTCTACTGTTTGACACTTCAATGGGATCTCCTAAACTACTAAAACTCTCATTGAGAACAGGATCATGGTGTTTACAGCCCTTTACTTCTTATTGATTATACGAATTATTAACCAGAAGAAGTTTCAATAGTAAAACTATATTATTGACACTCCAAATGTAAGAGTGTAAAATTAATGCTGATAATTCTAAAAGAATTATAACAACTTCTGCACTTAACTACACATTTTAAGACTTCAACGTACCTTATAATATGAAATATTTTCTTCCCCATTATATCTCCTGACATATTCATGGTTAAACTGCATAGCTTATCCCTACTTCATGGAAGACATGAACAGAAATGTCAAGAAGAGCATATGAAACAACAGACAAAGAATTAATCTCCAAAATCTACAAGCAACTCAGACAACTCAGCACCGGAAAAATGATCAACCTAATCAAAAAACGGAAAAAGGACCTAAACAGACATCTCTCCAAAGAGGATATACAGATGGCCCAAAAACACATGAAACGATGCTCAACTTTGCTTATAATTAGACAAATGCAAAGCAAAACTATAATGAGATACCACCTCACACCCGTCAGAATGGCCATCATCCACAAACCGACAGACAATAAATGTTGGAGAGGGTGCGGAGAAAAGGGAACACTCCTGCATTGCTGGTGGGAATGTAGATTGATACAGCCTCTATGGAAGACCGTATGGAGATTTCTTAAAAAGCTAAAAATAGAAGCACCATATGACCCAGCAATCCCACTCTTAGGCTTATTCCCTGATGAAATTAAATCCGAAAGAAGCACCTGTACCCCAATGTTCATTGCAGCTCTCTATACAACAGCTAGAACATGGAAGCAACCTAGATGCCCATTGACAAACGAATGGATACAAGAGATCTGGTACATATATACAATGGAATACTACTCAGCTGTCAAAAGAAATGCAGAAGAATCAGTCCTAATGAGGTGGCTGGATCTAGAACCTATCATAAAATGTGAAGTCAGTCAGAAAGAGAAGGACAAGTACAATATACTAACACACATATATGGAATCTAGTAGGATGGTGATGATGGCACATGCAGTGAAGCAACGGAAAGACAGACATGGACAGTGGACATATGGACATTGTGGGGAAGGAACAGTGGGTGAGAGGCGTAAAGGAAGTAGCTTGAAGGCCTGTACTATCATATGTGAAGAAAATAGCTATAGTCATTACTCTGTGAGAAAATCAGATCCTTCACAGGTGCTGTATGACTGTCTGGAGAGGTGAGATGGGGGAGGGGAATATACATATGACTAATCTGAGAACATGCATATCTGTAAACAACAAAACTCTGTAAAAGTTAAAAGTGAAATAAAAGGTTTTGTTTTTTTGTTTTTTTTTTTTTAAAAAAAAATGTCAAGAAGGAGGATGTATAAGCCCCAGGTTCTACTGGCTTGATGTGGGATATATGCATGTTTGCTGCACACTTGTTCAGTCGCTCTTTAAGCCCACCTATTCCTTCTGATCCAGTATTGCACATTTAGTGTAAGCAAGCAGAGCTGGAAGGTGTCCTTCTGCTTTAGTTCCTCAATTCACTCACACTGCCCTGTCTCAGTGTTTGGTCCAAACACACTTACACTTCATCGATTTTATGTTTCAACAACCATGCCATCCCATTACAATTCCTGCTTTTCTTCAAAGTCATATGTCCAATCTCTCAGATTCAGATCTCTCTATTGAAATGTGGAGGACTGAACATCATCAGTGAAATTGCCTTAATTTTCCCCAAATTGTTTCACATTACTAATAATCTTAAACAACCATCACGTGAGAAGTGGGTAAGAAAAGTCAGATAAGATCTTTCAGGGCTGTTTTGTCATTTTGAATGCTAAATTGTAGAGAAAAATATTCCAAAGTACAATAAAGTTTCCAGACTTACTTGAAATAGAAAAAATACATATATGATGCAGAAAATAGTATAAATGTATTATTTTACTTAAGTAGATAAATGTTTTTTAGAATTATGAATACTTTAATGTTTTTTTCCATCAAAGAAAATCGATGTATAAAGGGCATTTAACAATAAAACACATTTTAATTTTAGCAACTTTTGTTTTCACTGAAGAAAATGTATTTAAATGATAAGAGCTTCCATTTTGATAAACTTTTAAATCCTGTGTGTTAACACTTCTAGGATATGACTTCAGTATTAAACTACTTGTCATAGATTGACACCACTAAGTTCAGTGCTAGCCAATTTTCAGCAAAGTTAGCAATACTAATGACTTAAACTAGGGCTTCCTGAGTCTCTAAAATCCTATAGTAAGGACTGATGAACTGACCTGGCCCTAGAAAGCTTCCGGGGACACTTTGAAGTAATTTCAAGTACAAAAAGAATTCAGTGTTTTATATGGAGGCTCACTGGTATTTACCAAGGTAGACAGAAATAAAGGGAAATTCTTTCAGATTGCAGTCATTCTAGAAATAATACAGCTGATCAATAAAGATGAAATTTCATCGAGTTAACACACCACTTTGGAGATTTTTTAAAATTATGCAATTTAAAAGATCCTTGAATCATGACACTAATTTGTTGTTGTTGTTCAGTCGCTAAGCCAAGCCCTACTCTCTTCTTGATCAATGGGCTGCAGCACAACAGGCTTTGCTGTCCTTCACTATCTCCTGGAGTTTGCTCAAACTTATGTACACTGAGTCAGTGATATGACTCTAGTAAGTATGCCAATTCATATTTTTGAAACAAAATAAGTACTCTACAGTTTGTGATAGGGAATTCCATGGTGGTCTCATGGTTAAGACTTCGAGTTCCCAATGCAGGGGTCCCGAGTTCCATTCCTTGTCAGGGAACTAGAGCCCACATGCCACAACTAAGGGTTTTCATACTAAACTGTAGACTCCACATGCAACAAACTAAGATCCAGCACAGCCAAATAAATAAATAAATACATAGCTTGTGATCTCCTTCCAAATGAATCTAAAGCATAACAATAATAATAATGCAGTCCAAAGTCTTCCCATGTCCACTGGTCCTTCTATGGTCAGCCCCAAGTATACTACCTGCCACTACACTGCTGTTGCACTGACTCCCTTTTGATTCTGCTCTTCTTCAGCCCAAGAGTTTATATCTGCAGATCCCTCTGCCTGGACAGCTCTCTCCATGGTTTTGGACAGAACGGGCTCCAAAGCCCGTTCACGTCTTAGACACATCTTTGTTGAACAACTTACCAAATGAAGTCCTTGTCTGGTCCCAGGTCTCCTCTGTTCCCCAACCCTCCATAGTTATTTTTTTCTTTTTAAAAATGTTTGATGTGGCAAAGTACATACATAACATAAAATTCACCACCTTAACCATTTCTCAGAGTGCAGCTCAGCAGTGTTAAATATGTTCACGATACTGTACCTGCCATTTCCAGAACCCTTTGCATCACGCAAAGCTAAAACTCTATGCCCATAAACAAGCCCCCTTCCCTCCTTGCCCTAGCCCCTGGCAACTACCATTCTACTTTCTGTCTCTGTTTTTTAGACAATTTTTTCTGTTTACATTTTAGCCTCTCTTTACTCCTTGGCCTGTGTGGGCCTCCCATCGCTGTGGCCTCTCTCGCTGCAGAGCACTGGCTCTGGGTGCATGCACTCCAGAGCACTGGCTCGTAAATGGACACACCAGTCCAGCCATTCCATGGCACGCGGGATCTTCCCGGGCCAGGGACTGAACCAGTGCCCCTTGCACTGCAAGGCAGACTCTTCAGCCGCTGGACCACCAAGGAAGCCGCTGTCTCTGTTTTTTAACTACTTTAGGTATCTCACATAAGTGGAATCCTGTAGTATTTGTCTTTTTGTTAATGATTTATGTCACTCAACATAATAGCCTCAAGGATCATCCATGTTATATAGTGATAGGAAACAAAATAAGTACTCTACAGTTTGTGATAGGGAATTCCATGGTGGTCTCATGGTTAAGACTTCGAGTTCCCAATGCAGGGGTCCCGAGTTCCATTCCTTGTCAGGGAACTAGAGCCCACATGCCACAACTAAGGGTTTTCATACTAAACTGTAGACTCCACATGCAACAAACTAAGATCCAGCACAGCCAAATAAATAAATAAATACATAGCTTGTGATCTCCTTCCAAATGAATCTAAAGCATAACAATAATAATAATGCAGTCCAAAGTCTTCCCATGTCCACTGGTCCTTCTATGGTCAGCCCCAAGTATACTACCTGCCACTACACTGCTGTTGCACTGACTCCCTTTTGATTCTGCTCTTCTTCAGCCCAAGAGTTTATATCTGCAGATCCCTCTGCCTGGACAGCTCTCTCCATGGTTTTGGACAGAACGGGCTCCAAAGCCCGTTCACGTCTTAGACACATCTTTGTTGAACAACTTACCAAATGAAGTCCTTGTCTGGTCCCAGGTCTCCTCTGTTCCCCAACCCTCCATAGTTATTTTTTTCTTTTAAAATGTTTGATGTGGCAAAGTACATACATAACATAAAATTCACCACCTTAACCATTTCTCAGAGTGCAGCTCAGCAGTGTTAAATATGTTCACGATACTGTACCTGCCATTTCCAGAACCCTTTGCATCACGCAAAGCTAAAACTCTATGCCCATAAACAAGCCCCCTTCCCTCCTTGCCCTAGCCCCTGGCAACTACCATTCTACTTTCTGTCTCTGTTTTTTAGACAATTTTTTCTGTTTACATTTTAGCCTCTCTTTACTCCTTGGCCTGTGTGGGCCTCCCATCGCTGTGGCCTCTCTCGCTGCAGAGCACTGGCTCTGGGTGCATGCACTCCAGAGCACTGGCTCGTAAATGGACACACCAGTCCAGCCATTCCATGGCACGCGGGATCTTCCCGGGCCAGGGACTGAACCAGTGCCCCTTGCACTGCAAGGCAGACTCTTCAGCCGCTGGACCACCAAGGAAGCCGCTGTCTCTGTTTTTTAACTACTTTAGGTATCTCACATAAGTGGAATCCTGTAGTATTTGTCTTTTTGTTAATGATTTATGTCACTCAACATAATAGCCTCAAGGATCATCCATGTTATATAGTGTATGTCAAAACTTCCTTCCTTTATAAAGCTGATGATAATCATTATATTCTACCTGCCACATTTTGTTTAACTATGCATATCTCAACAGATACTTGGGTGCTTCCATCTCTTGGCTGTTGTGCTCAATGCTGTTATAAACACAAGCGTACAAATAACTCTGTGAGACCCCACTTTCAGTTCTTTTGGATATATACGTAGAAGTGGAATTGCTGGGCCACATGATAAATCATGTGTTTAATTTTTGAAGAAGTTACATCCTGTTTTTCATAGCAACTGTACCATTTTACATTCTCATAAATATTTCAATTTTTCTCCATCTATGCTAATATTGTTATTTTCTGCTTTTTTGATCATAATCTTCTTAATGAATGAGAGGTAACTCCCAAACTTCCTTTTTGATATGTATCTACCTTTGTGTATTTATTTTTTAAAATTTCTTACTGAGACAGTTTCTGAGACATAATTGTCAAAGAAGATTGAGATGCCAATCTGAAAGATACAAGAAATTCTTCCTGAAATGTTTTTGGTATAGCCTAGGATTAAAATAGAAAACAGAGTCAATTAAAATTAAATACCCTATTCTGTGAGCAGTGGCTTTGAGTGCCAGGGCCAAAGTGACTACCAATTATTCTTTCTGCAGAGGCCTCAGAACTTGGTAGAGCCCAGCCTGGACTGGGGTATGCTCTTTTACTCACTTGCTCAGATGACCTTTGGTCAGTTATTTAAACTTAGTTTCCTCATGTGAAAAGGGAGATCAAAGAACTCACTCATGGGGTCGGGCTGTATATTTGTGTGAATATGAAATGACCATTATCTGGGACATGGCAAACGTTCGATAAACAGTAGGTACTATTTTTTTATCCTACAACTGATTATCCCGTACATTGTTAAATGAGAAGATTCTTGCACAAGACTCATGAAATTTAAATACCATCTATTATATCTTTTATAGTATATGAATTAAATGAAAACTAAAAGCTAAACTTGCTCATTAAGTCATGATTTCCTGCTTTATCATCTGAACCGCTATCATTTCATTGCCATTGTATCCCCAGGTCCAGCAAAAGATTTAACACATAATAGACACACCACCTAATAGTTAATATCCTAGGCAGTGATTCTAAGTATGTCCCTGGTTAGGATTCCACAACTTGTCCTCGTTTCTGAGCTGGGTGCTGGGTGATTTCAGCAACTCCTAGAAAAGGGTTAAAAGATTGAGAGAAATTTG
Organism: Tragulus kanchil; assembly: GCA_022376925.1. NCBI lineage: Eukaryota > Metazoa > Chordata > Mammalia > Artiodactyla > Tragulidae > Tragulus > Tragulus kanchil. Next base: position 267,427,667 of record JAIOJX010000004.1, on the reverse strand, counting down.
GAAGTTCTTATAAGAAGCAGTCCCAAATCATTAGCAGTTTATGGAAAAGTACTGAAATGAGAGTGGCCTTCAGGTAACTAGGCTGAAGGAACTGCTTAATTTCTTTCCACTATACTTAAAGTATCATTTTTATGGTTATTAAAAATTGCTAATGTCAACCAAATGAACATGCTACCCAGTTTGTAGCAGCCTAAACTGCTGAGGTAAGAAATTATAATGATTAGTTATTAGAAGGAAAACCATTCCATGAATGCAATGGGGAGCCACAGAGTAACAACTAGATAATTTCTGTCTAACTATCGGGTAATTAATGCAGTAAGAAAATAACATGTACATATTGGGAATGAAGAATTATAGATTATTTGAACTTATTTTCTTTCTGTGGCAATTAAATTAACTATCTTTGATTTCTCACCTGTTACCATGGTTATTTTCGGTGATTCATGTCATCAATGTCTTGAATATAATAATAGTTACATTGAAATTACAGCTCTTTCAACGTTGCAAAAGAAAAAGTACCGTGAAAGAGAAAGCTGTTGGATTACGGAAAAAGCACCACCTGTTGAATGAAACTGTTTAATCACCTTCAAGCGAAGAAGTCCGAGTCTTTGTTCCTTCATGATTTTCCCTCGTACCATCACTGTGATTGTGTTTGCTTAGGACTGCAGTGTATTGGCAGGTGTTCTTGTGGCAGTAAACTCTAACAATTCCCACTTACGTGGTTAATACTTCCTCTCAATAATGACAATGACAAGTTCTCTCCCAAAGCACTCTCAAAAATTCTGGAAAAATAATATATATTAGTTATAGGATGAAAACCATAGATGGAAGCACCACCAACCCTTAATTTCTCTAAAGCAAATATGATAAAAGGCTTGAGCTCCAGTGGAGCCCTAATAACTACTTCCTGTTCATGACATGGAACACTGTCTTGAGCTCTCTCTTTAGATACAAGGTCCCACTATTGACAGTCTGGTGCTGACTAGATGTGAAAAAAAAGCCTAAAAAATCCAAGTACTACGTTACTGATTCTAGCTTTCCTGTTTGACTTCTCTTTTGAAGAGCCATTTTACTCAGACACTTACTGGTTTATTTACCCACTCTGTTAAATATTAACTTTCTGGAATGTTCCTTAGGAGTTTATCCTCCATCTTATTTTCCACTATATATGCCTTCTTCTTAAACTACCATCTACACTCTGGCATTTCCCTGGAACCAGTACAAGAGAACAATGGAGACGCCCCTTGTCTGAGACCAGTACTTCCCAAAGAGCTGACCTTGGCCACTGCTGAGCCTAGTACTGCACACCTCAGCAGTGGAATATGACCTCTGAAAGATAGACCATGGAGGAAGCCCACGTGGCCCCTGTCAACAGCTGTGATAACAGGTACGACATTCCTGAAGCACGATAGAAACTCAGTGGCCGCCTCACCCACTGGGGTGAGGGGCACAGCCAGAGGTGGGGGAAGGATGCTGCTCTAAGGTATGAGGGGCACGGGAAAGGCTTCAGTGAAAAAGAGTTAAAGCATGTCATCAATGTCTTGAATATAATAATAGTTACATTGAAATTACAGCTCTTTCAACGTTGCAAAAGAAAAAGTACCGTGAAAGAGAAAGCTGTTGGATTACGGAAAAAGCACCACCTGTTGAATGAAACTGTTTAATCACCTTCAAGCGAAGAAGTCCGAGTCTTTGTTCCTTCATGATTTTCCCTCGTACCATCACTGTGATTGTGTTTGCTTAGGACTGCAGTGTATTGGCAGGTGTTCTTGTGGCAGTAAACTCTAACAATTCCCACTTACGTGGTTAATACTTCCTCTCAATAATGACAATGACAAGTTCTCTCCCAAAGCACTCTCAAAAATTCTGGAAAAATAATATATATTAGTTATAGGATGAAAACCATAGATGGAAGCACCACCAACCCTTAATTTCTCTAAAGCAAATATGATAAAAGGCTTGAGCTCCAGTGGAGCCCTAATAACTACTTCCTGTTCATGACATGGAACACTGTCTTGAGCTCTCTCTTTAGATACAAGGTCCCACTATTGACAGTCTGGTGCTGACTAGATGTGAAAAAAAAGCCTAAAAAATCCAAGTACTACGTTACTGATTCTAGCTTTCCTGTTTGACTTCTCTTTTGAAGAGCCATTTTACTCAGACACTTACTGGTTTATTTACCCACTCTGTTAAATATTAACTTTCTGGAATGTTCCTTAGGAGTTTATCCTCCATCTTATTTTCCACTATATATGCCTTCTTCTTAAACTACCATCTACACTCTGGCATTTCCCTGGAACCAGTACAAGAGAACAATGGAGACGCCCCTTGTCTGAGACCAGTACTTCCCAAAGAGCTGACCTTGGCCACTGCTGAGCCTAGTACTGCACACCTCAGCAGTGGAATATGACCTCTGAAAGATAGACCATGGAGGAAGCCCACGTGGCCCCTGTCAACAGCTGTGATAACAGGTACGACATTCCTGAAGCACGTATAGAAACTCAGTGGCCGTCTCACCCACTCGGGGGTGAGGGGCACAGCCAGAGGTGGGGGAAGGATGCTGCTCTAAGGTATGAGGGGCACGGGAAAGGCTTCACTTTCCCCAATCACATTATAGAAAGAATACATTACCCTTGAAAGTCAGGCAACAATAAATACCCTTCCTCAACTGAACTCTGCGTCTTAAATCTTTTCTATCTCCAACAGCTATCCTCCAGTACTCTGTGTGGCTAGCTTACGTCACGAGAGAATCTGACAGTGATTTACCATGTTAAATCTGAGATCCGTGTGCCCTCTATGGAGCAACCTCTTTACTTGAAAATACAAGGGAGCTCAGAAAATGAAGACGCTGGAGGGGCTTCTTCTCTGCCCGTGCTTTTTGCACTGTCTGCATGCTAAGTCATTTCAGTCATGTTAGACTCTTTGCGATCATACAGACTGTAGCCTGCCAGGCTCCTCTGTCCATGGGATTCTCCAGACAAGAGGAATGGGTCGCCACGCCCTCCTCCAGAGGATCTTCCAGACCCAGGGATCGAGTCAGAGTGTCTTATATTTCCTGCACCGGCATGCAAGTTCTTTACCACCAGGCCATCTGGGAAGCCCCCTTTGGCCTCAGGGGAGTACAGAAAAGGGCTGAAGCCAGGTGTTAGCTGGAACAGAGAGTGAGATACTGGAGGCAGGCTGACAGATCATCATCCCTCGCTGTGGAAAGGAGTACTGTAAGAAAAATGATAATGCTCTACATATACCAGTAGAAACGAAAAGAGCATGCATAGAAATAGGGGAAGAGATCTTACATAAGTGAGGAATGTTCCTTAGAGTTTATCCTCCATCTTATTTTCCACTATATATGCCTTCTTCTTAAACTACCATCTACACTCTGGCATTTCCTGGAACCAGTACAAGAGAACAATGGAGACGCCTTGTCTGAGACCAGTACTTCCCAAAGAGCTGACCTTGGCCACTGCTGAGCCTAGTACTGCACACCTCAGCAGTGGAATATGACCTCTGAAAGATAGACCATGGAGGAAGCCCACGTGGCCCCTGTCAACAGCTGTGATAACAGGTACGACATTCCTGAAGCACGTATAGAAACTCAGTGGCCGTCTCACCCACTCGGGGGTGAGGGGCACAGCCAGAGGTGGGGGAAGGATGCTGCTCTAAGGTATGAGGGGCACGGGAAAGGCTTCACTTTCCCCAATCACATTATAGAAAGAATACATTACCCTTGAAAGTCAGGCAACAATAAATACCCTTCCTCAACTGAACTCTGCTCTTAAATCTTTTCTATCTCCAACAGCTATCCTCCAGTACTCTGTGTGGCTAGCTTACGTCACGAGAGAATCTGACAGTGATTTACCATGTTAAATCTGAGATCCGTGTGCCCTCTATGGAGCAACCTCTTTACTTGAAAATACAAGGGAGCTCAGAAAATGAAGACGCTGGAGGGGCTTCTTCTCTGCCCGTGCTTTTTGCACTGTCTGCATGCTAAGTCATTTCAGTCATGTTAGACTCTTTGCGATCATACAGACTGTAGCCTGCCAGGCTCCTCTGTCCATGGGATTCTCCAGACAAGAGGAATGGGTCGCCACGCCCTCCTCCAGAGGATCTTCCAGACCCAGGGATCGAGTCAGAGTGTCTTATATTTCCTGCACCGGCATGCAAGTTCTTTACCACCAGGCCATCTGGGAAGCCCCCTTTGGCCTCAGGGGAGTACAGAAAAGGGCTGAAGCCAGGTGTTAGCTGGAACAGAGAGTGAGATACTGGAGGCAGGCTGACAGATCATCATCCCTCGCTGTGGAAAGGAGTACTGTAAGAAAAATGATAATGCTCTACATATACCAGTAGAAACGAAAAGAGCATGCATAGAAATAGGGGAAGAGATCTTACATAAGTGAGGAATTTTATTCTGTAGATTTATTTATTCATTTACTCAAAAAATATTTCTTAAGAACCTACTACCCGCTATACGCTGCTTAGGGAGTTAGGAAATCAGTGATGAACAAAATAGTCAGGCCCCTGTTCCTACCAAGACTATAGTCTTACAAATTAGAGTAAAATCAACCAAACCACTGTATTAATATCAATTATAAACTGTGAAAAAAATGTTCTGGGAAAATGTGAATTATTCTATACAAACAATGTTAGAAGTAGACTTGATCGCATCTGGGACATGAGAAAATAGTTTCCTGAGGTAATGGCCTTTTATCTGATCTGAAAAATATGAGTTGGAAGTGAAGGGCTTCATAAACAGAAAGAAGAGAAAACTCAATGCCCCTAACAGGGGGTAAGGGAGAGCACCTTGGGTATGAAAACAAAGGATGGCCAGTTTGTTGAGAGCATTCAAAGTAAGGAGAAGGAGAGATCATGCAGAACCTTGCAGGTCAGTGCATTGAGTTTGGTCTTTAACCTAAGAACAACGAAAAGGCAAAGACAGGTCTGCCCTAGGGAACACCTACAACTGGATTTACATTTTTAATCTCTGTAGTACTGAGTACTGACTAGAGTACAAGGCAGCAACAGCAGTGAAGGAAGATGTTCATAATTAGAGGTTATTGCAGAACCCAGGAAAGATGGGGCCTTGACCCAGAATGGATGGTGACCGAGATACTAATAAAAAAGAAGCTGACAGGGCTTCCCTGGTGGTCCAGTGGGTAAAGAATTTGCCTTGCAGTGCAAGGTGTGCCAGTTCAATCCCTGGCACGGGAAGATCCCACGGTCATGGAGTGGCGGGACTGGTGTGTCCAATTATGAGCCAGTGCTCTGGAGTGCACGTGCCCAGAGTTAGTGCTCTGCAACGAGAGAGGCCACTTTAATGGGAGGCCCACAGAGGCCAAAGAATAAGGATGGATAAAAATAAATAAACAATAAAAGAGGCCAAAATTTAAAAAAAAAGAAGAAGAAGCTGACAGATGAACAATCGGGAGTAAAATCAACCTAGAATATCCAAAGTAAGTAAGAGGGATAGTGACTCTCGGGTTTCTGGCTAACACAAGATGTGGGTGGTTATCATCTGAGGAGATGGAAGCACTGATGAAGAATCAAGTGTGGGTGGATAAAGAAGAGTTCAGTTTTGCATCTGAAGGGCTAAAGGACAGAAGGGAAATTTTTCATTTTCGTGACTGATATTATGAAAAGAAAGGTCCATCTAGAACTCATGAATCACACTCAGGGTGAGAGAGGAGAAGTTATAACTTTCTCTTGATGTTTGCTTACTTTTATTAACTTCAAGAACAAAAACTACTAAGTCTGTGTGTGCACATTTTAACTCAGTTTTTAAGTTTAAATTCTTTAAAACTTCATTAATGTAATGAAGTTGTCAGTTATGCTGGTTTACTTGCTAAGTTGTGTCTGACTCTTGCAACCCCGTGGACTGTTGCCCAGCAGGTTCCTCTGTTCACTGGGTTTCCCAAGCAAGAACACGGGCATGGGTTGCCATTTCCTATCCAGAAGGATGTAGATGTATTAGAAATACAAAGAAAACCAGATTAGAATGACAAATTACTATACACATGAGTCCACGAGGGGGAATTAGCACTGAAAACACACACTCCATATATAATATTGGATATGTTCATTAATGTAATGAAGTTACAGGACTTTAAAGCTGGAAGAGATCACATAGTCATAAGTTGCATAGAGCTGAAAAACATGGCCCATCAATGCTTGCAATTTTCCATAAAATTACTCAATGATAATGTTAGAAAACAGCCACAAGTCTAGTGAGAACCAGAGCTGCATTCTTCCCCTGACAGGGACCGTGTGGCTCCTAGCCTGCGTGATAACCCACATCTCCTGGCAGTTGGGGATTGGGATCTGGGGGGTGGATCTCACACATACACAGGCTGGGCCCTCACCCCTGAGCTTTTCCAGTCAACCTGGAGTGACCTAAGAGTCTGTTCTTTTAAATGCCTTCCAGGTGACTTGATAATTGACCAGATTCAGTACCCAGTGTACTTACTAGCCCATTTCACCTCTCGGGGCTTCCCAGGTGGTGCTAAAGAACTCGCCTGCCAATGCAGGAGACAAAAAAGACACAGGTTCAATCCCTGGGTTGGAAAGATCCCCTGGAGAAAGACAGGGTAACTTGTTCCATTATTTTGGTCTGAAGAATCCCATGGACAGAGGAGCCTAGCAAGCTAAGTACACAAGAGTTGCTAAGAATCAGACACAAGGGAAACGATGCAGCATGCACACACCAGGTCTCCTTAGGCCACTTTATAAGATTTTTAAGCTGATATTTAAAAAAACAAATTGCTTTTCTTCCCTAAGTAAATATTTCCAATTTAATAAGGCAACTAAAAATTTTCATTATGAAAAGTATTTATCACTAGCATGAACGCCAAGATTTTAAATTCATTTTGACGTAGATGTGAGTAAGAGGCTCTCCATTTCTGTGGAAAAACAACTTACCGGTAGTACAGAAATGATCCAGTATAAATACTTCCCTTTTATAAATAATAATCCTTTGGCTGTATTAAGATTCTTCCAGAAATTTAAAATAGTTTGGTACTCCTAAAGATAAATGTCTAATTTTGGAATTTCACTTTAAGTGTTTGGGGTTTTTTTGTCCTTTACAGAAAAAATACAGTAGGTCCAAGTCAGGTCCAGTTTATTCTTTGAGGATTATATAATACTTGAAAGCATGAAAAAAGGGATGCTTTAGACAGAAGTGAACATTTCTGCATCAACAACATGAATACCGGATCTTACAAATGTAATGAAGTTACAGGACTTTAAAGCTGGAAGAGATCACATAGTCATAAGTTGCATAGAGCTGAAAAACATGGCCCATCAATGCTTGCAATTTTCCATAAAATTACTCAATGATAATGTTAGAAAACAGCCACAAGTCTAGTGAGAACCAGAGCTGCATTCTTCCCCTGACAGGGACCGTGTGGCTCCTAGCCTGCGTGATAACCCACATCTCCTGGCAGTTGGGGATTGGGATCTGGGGGGTGGATCTCACACATACACAGGCTGGGCCCTCACCCCTGAGCTTTTCCAGTCAACCTGGAGTGACCTAAGAGTCTGTTCTTTTAAATGCCTTCCAGGTGACTTGATAATTGACCAGATTCAGTACCCAGTGTACTTACTAGCCCATTTCACCTCTCGGGGCTTCCCAGGTGGTGCTAAAGAACTCGCCTGCCAATGCAGGAGACAAAAAAGACACAGGTTCAATCCCTGGGTTGGAAAGATCCCCTGGAGAAAGACAGGGTAACTTGTTCCATTATTTTGGTCTGAAGAATCCCATGGACAGAGGAGCCTAGCAAGCTAAGTACACAAGAGTTGCTAAGAATCAGACACAAGGGAAACGATGCAGCATGCACACACCAGGTCTCCTTAGGCCACTTTATAAGATTTTTAAGCTGATATTTAAAAAAACAAATTGCTTTTCTTCCCTAAGTAAATATTTCCAATTTAATAAGGCAACTAAAAATTTTCATTATGAAAAGTATTTATCACTAGCATGAACGCCAAGATTTTAAATTCATTTTGACGTAGATGTGAGTAAGAGGCTCTCCATTTCTGTGGAAAAACAACTTACCGGTAGTACAGAAATGATCCAGTATAAATACTTCCCTTTTATAAATAATAATCCTTTGGCTGTATTAAGATTCTTCCAGAAATTTAAAATAGTTTGGTACTCCTAAAGATAAATGTCTAATTTTGGAATTTCACTTTAAGTGTTTGGGGTTTTTTTGTCCTTTACAGAAAAAATACAGTAGGTCCAAGTCAGGTCCAGTTTATTCTTTGAGGATTATATAATACTTGAAAGCATGAAAAAAGGGATGCTTTAGACAGAAGTGAACATTTCTGCATCAACAACATGAATACCGGATCTTACAAAGAATACAAACAATAGTAACTTATAAAACTGAGCAAAATTATAGATACCGCCAGGATAACATAAAAGAATCCCTTAAGTATTGATAATCATTCTAGACTTTGGTGAAAGGAAATCAAAGAAATCAAAGTTAAGTGAAGCAATCATGCAGGACTTGGAGAACACCACCCAAAGGTGCGGGGACTGTAGGTAGGGGACCAGGACATCTGACTTTAGTAGAGACACGAATGTGGTGAGCTATTCTTGTCTGACTGACCATTATGCCACAGAAACATACAAATGCTTTCCTGGGTTCTTTCTCTTCAGATTCCATAGTACCTTTGTTTCTCTCTGTTCCCCCTCCTCCCTCTCTCTCTCTCTTTCTCTCTTGGTGGCCATTAACTATACTGACAGTTTGACAGGCTGAAATAAGGAAATAAAACACTTAAACATTGTTTCCTGATGTATGCATTCATCTCTCCTGCCAAACACAGATACTGAGGAGATACTTCACTCCTCCTGTCAGCGTACTAAATTACAGCCCAGCTCACAGGTCTCTCAATCTCAGCGAGGCTCCCTGCCTTCCAGAAGAATATGCAAGGGCTTCCGTCTTTTTGCCCAAACCCTCCCTTTATCATTTCTGATACTGAATTGTCTTAAGCTATGGTTTGGATCTCTGTATAAGAGCTGATTCATTTCCTACTTTTAAAAACCTGACAGGATTCAATTTTATTTAGAGTCCTTTCACTTAAGCAAGGGCAAATGAATACCAGACCTGGTTAAAGGTTTCTTTCTCAGAACCCACGAAGAGTCTCAACTTTTTAAAACTAGATCCTAATTAGCCTAACACTAATTCTCTTGCCAGGTCCAGTGGTAGGAAAAAAAAAAGTTGGTCACATTTGTGACATCCCCAATATGTGCCCAACCACAAATAATAAAACTTTCTGCCATTATTATTTGTATGCGGAAGCTTGAGCTTTCTGTACAGCAAACTTTGAAAACCTTACACATTAATAATTAACTTCTTCCAGAGGTGACTGCCATGGGTTAAATTTTGAGAGAATAGTAGCTGAGAGGGAAGCATTAAAAGAGAGAGAATGGCGCTCAATTAGTTATTTACTTGTTTCTCACACAAGTATTGATACAAAGAAGAAATTTCAAGGTGAAATATTCAAGAATTTGAAACAAAAAGGATGATGGAAGTTAACCTCTAAGACTTTCACTTTGCTTCATTCTTTTAACTGCATTTATCCAGTACCTACAGGTTTCCATGGTGGCTCAGAAGTAGAGTCCACCTGCAATGCCAGAGACCTGGCTCAGTCCCTAGGTCTTGAGGATTCCCTGGAGAAGGAAATGACAACACACTCTAGTATGCTTGCCTGGAAAATTCCAAGGACAGAGGAACCTGGAAGGCTTGAGTACATAGGGTCAAAGAGTCAGACACTATGCAGTGCAGAAGTATATGTGCTCTTAAAGATGCTGAGCACAGTCCCACATCTCCTGTCTGGTTCCAAAGGAACTTGCAGTCTAGAAGAGAGGCCACGACTGTAGTAGGTAAAGCACAGTTCAGGTCAGTTGCTCGGTCGTGTCCAGCTCTTCTCAATCTCAGCGAGGCTCCCTGCCTTCCAGAAGAATATGCAAGGGCTTCCGTCTTTTTGCCCAAACCCTCCCTTTATCATTTCTGATACTGAATTGTCTTAAGCTATGGTTTGGATCTCTGTATAAGAGCTGATTCATTTCCTACTTTTAAAAACCTGACAGGATTCAATTTTATTTAGAGTCCTTTCACTTAAGCAAGGGCAAATGAATACCAGACCTGGTTAAAGGTTTCTTTCTCAGAACCCACGAAGAGTCTCAACTTTTTAAAACTAGATCCTAATTAGCCTAACACTAATTCTCTTGCCAGGTCCAGTGGTAGGAAAAAAAAAAGTTGGTCACATTTGTGACATCCCCAATATGTGCCCAACCACAAATAATAAAACTTTCTGCCATTATTATTTGTATGCGGAAGCTTGAGCTTTCTGTACAGCAAACTTTGAAAACCTTACACATTAATAATTAACTTCTTCCAGAGGTGACTGCCATGGGTTAAATTTTGAGAGAATAGTAGCTGAGAGGGAAGCATTAAAGAGAGAGAATGGCGCTCAATTAGTTATTTACTTGTTTCTCACACAAGTATTGATACAAAGAAGAAATTTCAAGGTGAAATATTCAAGAATTTGAAACAAAAAGGATGATGGAAGTTAACCTCTAAGACTTTCACTTTGCTTCATTCTTTTAACTGCATTTATCCAGTACCTACAGGTTTCCATGGTGGCTCAGAAGTAGAGTCCACCTGCAATGCCAGAGACCTGGCTCAGTCCCTAGGTCTTGAGGATTCCCTGGAGAAGGAAATGACAACACACTCTAGTATGCTTGCCTGGAAAATTCCAAGGACAGAGGAACCTGGAAGGCTTGAGTACATAGGGTCAAAGAGTCAGACACTATGCAGTGCAGAAGTATATGTGCTCTTAAAGATGCTGAGCACAGTCCCACATCTCCTGTCTGGTTCCAAAGGAACTTGCAGTCTAGAAGAGAGGCCACAACTGTAGTAGGTAAAGCACAGTTCAGTTCAGTTGCTCAGTCGTGTCCAACTCTTTGCAACCCCATGGACTGAGGCACACCAGGCTTCCCTGTCCTTCACCATCTCTCGGAGCTTGCTCAAACTCACACCCATTGACTCAGTGATGCCATCCAAACATCTCATCCTCTGTTGTCCCCTTCTCCTTCTGCCTTCTATTTTTCCCAGCATCAGTGTCTTTTTCAATACTTTCAAATGGAACTACATACAAAATGCGATAGAAATTCAAACGACAAAGCCCTATCCCCATCACCCGCACTGAGAAATTCACAACTCAGTCTGGGTAAAAGATCAAAATTTTTCTCTATTATAAGACTTACAATTGGAGAAGGAAACAGCAACCAACTCCAGTACTTCTGCCTGGAGAATTCCATAGACAGAGGAGCCTGGCGGGCCACAGTCCATAGCATTACATAACCGAGCATGCACATAAGAAGAAGGTGGAGGGAGATGGGTTGGTAGCAATAAACAGGTAGAACCAAAAAAAAAGACTTACATATTTTTATGCAATTTCTTGTGTTTTTGTTGTTGTTGTTGTTGTTGCTGCTATGTATGTTCTCTGTCAGGCCATAAAATCTGTGAGGCCTTGTGCCCTGTCTAGTTTGTTCATGAATGTATTTTCAAGACAGATCCAGTAGGTTGCATGTAATGTGTTCCCAATAAATACCTGTGAACAGGTGAGTGATTCATTTCATATAAGTAGTGAATGAATCTGAGTCTTCTGAGGATGGTTTTCTGAATTCCTGATTCATGTAATTCCCTGCCTTAATTGAAGAATTTGATTAAATCGTACCTACAGGTTTCCATGGTGGCTCAGAAGTAGAGTCCACCTGCAATGCCAGAGACCTGGCTCAGTCCCTAGGTCTTGAGGATTCCCTGGAGAAGGAAATGACAACACACTCTAGTATGCTTGCCTGGAAAATTCCAAGGACAGAGGAACCTGGAAGGCTTGAGTACATAGGGTCAAAGAGTCAGACACTATGCAGTGCAGAAGTATATGTGCTCTTAAAGATGCTGAGCACAGTCCCACATCTCCTGTCTGGTTCCAAAGGAACTTGCAGTCTAGAAGAGAGGCCACAACTGTAGTAGGTAAAGCACAGTTCAGTTCAGTTGCTCAGTCGTGTCCAACTCTTTGCAACCCCATGGACTGAGGCACACCAGGCTTCCCTGTCCTTCACCATCTCTCGGAGCTTGCTCAAACTCACACCCATTGACTCAGTGATGCCATCCAAACATCTCATCCTCTGTTGTCCCCTTCTCCTTCTGCCTTCTATTTTTCCCAGCATCAGTGTCTTTTTCAATACTTTCAAATGGAACTACATACAAAATGCGATAGAAATTCAAACGACAAAGCCCTATCCCCATCACCCGCACTGAGAAATTCACAACTCAGCCTGGGGAAAACATCCAAATTCTCATCTATCATAATACTTACAATTGGAGAAGGAAACAGCAACCAACTCCAGTACTTCTGCCTGGAGAATTCCATAGACAGAGGAGCCTGGCGGGCCACAGTCCATAGCATTACATAACCGAGCATGCACATAAGAAGAAGGTGGAGGGAGATGGGTTGGTAGCAATAAACAGGTAGAACCAAAAAAAAAGACTTACATATTTTTATGCAATTTCTTGTGTTTTTGTTGTTGTTGTTGTTGTTGCTGCTATGTATGTTCTCTGTCAGGCCATAAAATCTGTGAGGCCTTGTGCCCTGTCTAGTTTGTTCATGAATGTATTTTCAAGACAGATCCAGTAGGTTGCATGTAATGTGTTCCCAATAAATACCTGTGAACAGGTGAGTGATTCATTTCATATAAGTAGTGAATGAATCTGAGTCTTCTGAGGATGGTTTTCTGAATTCCTGATTCATGTAATTCCCTGCCTTATTGAAGATTGCCAGTAAGACAGAAGATTTGTATAAAGTTGCTGAACATCCTAATAATCATAGATGTCATATTTAATTAGCACAATTGCTGAAGCATAGCCATGACTAAATGACAATTTTTGTAGAACTGAGGGTGTCCTTTTACTTATAAGTGGCCTCTCTTTTACAAAATGACTATCATTAGTGATTATAGGATTAATCACAGAGGTGGCTCACAGGAAAACTCTCTCTGCAGTGTTTCTTTCTCTTCGCTTCATATTTTTCCCAAGGAGTAATACTTTCTAAAATATCCTTGCACCATCATCCAAGAATTATAACCCAGTTATTGTTGGTATAAATTGTCAGTAGAACTTAAAGGTTATTATAGTAAAGACTGGGCTTCCCTGCTGGCTCGGATAGTAAAGAATTCGTCTGCAGTGTGGGAGACCTGGGTTCAATCCCTGGGCTGGGAACATTCCCTGGAGGATGGCATGGCAACCCACTTCAGTATTCTTGCCTGGAGAATTCCATAGACAGAGGAGCCTGGTGGGCTGTAGTCCATGGGGTCACAAAGAGTTGGACAGGACTGAACGACTTTAACTCACTCACATAGTGAAGATTAGAAAAATGCAAAGAAAAGTCAATCAGGATATCCATTTGCAGAATAGCGTCACCAGATAATATTAAATCCCTTGACAATAAACAATGTTGTATCCAGATCACTTTTCTTTATCAAATGTTATCTGAAATATCAGCTTCCATTTATTAAGCATTTCTTCACAGACACAACACAAAATGTTACACAAATGTTTCTGTAGTAAGGTCCCACAATTACTTTATAAGAGAGGAGTTTTTACCCCCACATCACAGATTTTAAAAAATTGAGGCAGAGAAAAATTATCCTGCAAGTTGCCTTGGGGTTTCAGACCAAGTCCACCCTGCTCTGCAACCCTAAAACGTTTCTATTCTGTGCTCAGCACTCATTATATAATGCATGGACTGTGTCTATTTTGGCTTAAAACTCCCAAATGTTTTACAAGGAAATTCTTCTCAGTAGTGGTCATAACTTAGCTCTTTCAAGTCAGTATCACATGAGACATTCAAACTTAGTTACCTGGCTTGAAAAAATATACAAATTATAGCATTTGTCATCTCATGAAAAAAGTCTTAAACTGTCTGATTCAAAACTGCCATCGTGGTTATACAGTGGAGACTTAGGCATGAGGTTAGGGAGGCCCAAGCATTGAGAACTGGGTCATGCACGGTTTTCACGGTTAAGTCAGGACACAAGCATTAAGACTTTTTAAACTGATTTCTCCTATCCACCTCTTGGTCTTGTTTTCTCCCACTGTTTTCCCAAATGTCTTGGAAACATATTAATATATTACCCTTTGAGATGTTGAAAAGTGTACTTTGGGAAAAATTACTCTTCTTACTTGCTCTTCCTTAGCCATGCATCTGGGGTGAGATAGGAATAAGTCTGATCCCCCAAACTGTACTCTATCTATTATAATATATTGGCTTCCAGTAATTTCTTCTGGTTTTAAGAGTCAATAAAAGCTTGACTTTTGCCGTGTTCCCAGACCCTTTTCTAAATTTAATTCATATATTTGATCAAGGGATTCAATAAACATTAATATTTTCATCCTCAGCCTCAAAGACACCAAAATAAGTCTATGCATATCCCATCCTGGACCAAAAAAAAGACATCTGAAAGAAATTGAAACAAAAATAGTCTCTTTTTACCACACTTACACCTCTCCTCAATTTCATTTTTTAAAAAGTCGCTCATAATAGCACTCGATCTTTACTATATAATATGGAAAATCAAGGTAGTGGAGTGAAAAACAAAGAGGACTAGTGGAATTGCAGAGACAAGAAAAAGGAGGAAGAGAAACAAGAAAAGAAGACAGAGAGATGCTGAAAAAATAAGGGCGTGAGACAGAATCTTTTTGCTTTATCCACACCCTTTGGTGAAGTTCAAGGCTTGTTTTAAGATAAAAACGCTCCATTCAGTGCTCATTGATATTTAATTTCTATATAACTTCCTTCAAGTCCACCTGCTCTGCAACCCTAAAACGTTTTTTAGCATTTAAAGCATGGACTGTGTCTATTTTGGCTTAAAACTCCCAAATGTTTTACAAGGAAATTCTTCTCAGTAGTGGTCATAACTTAGCTCTTTCAAGTCAGTATCACATGAGACATTCAAACTTAGTTACCTGGCTTGAAAAAATATACAAATTATAGCATTTGTCATCTCATGAAAAAAGTCTTAAACTGTCTGATTCAAAACTGCCATCGTGGTTATACAGTGGAGACTTAGGCATGAGGTTAGGGAGGCCCAAGCATTGAGAACTGGGTCATGCACGGTTTTCACGGTTAAGTCAGGACACAAGCATTAAGACTTTTTAAACTGATTTCTCCTATCCACCTCTTGGTCTTGTTTTCTCCCACTGTTTTCCCAAATGTCTTGGAAACATATTAATATATTACCCTTTGAGATGTTGAAAAGTGTACTTTGGGAAAAATTACTCTTCTTACTTGCTCTTCCTTAGCCATGCATCTGGGGTGAGATAGGAATAAGTCTGATCCCCCAAACTGTACTCTATCTATTATAATATATTGGCTTCCAGTAATTTCTTCTGGTTTTAAGAGTCAATAAAAGCTTGACTTTTGCCGTGTTCCCAGACCCTTTTCTAAATTTAATTCATATATTTGATCAAGGGATTCAATAAACATTAATATTTTCATCCTCAGCCTCAAAGACACCAAAATAAGTCTATGCATATCCCATCCTGGACCAAAAAAAAGACATCTGAAAGAAATTGAAACAAAAATAGTCTCTTTTTACCACACTTACACCTCTCCTCAATTTCATTTTTTAAAAAGTCGCTCATAATAGCACTCGATCTTTACTATATAATATGGAAAATCAAGGTAGTGGAGTGAAAAACAAAGAGGACTAGTGGAATTGCAGAGACAAGAAAAAGGAGGAAGAGAAACAAGAAAAGAAGACAGAGAGATGCTGAAAAAATAAGGGCGTGAGACAGAATCTTTTTGCTTTATCCACACCCTTTGGTGAAGTTCAAGGCTTGTTTTAAGATAAAAACGCTCCATTCAGTGCTCATTGATATTTAATTTCTATATAACTTCCTTCTCAAACAGGTTAATAACACAGGCAATTAGTCTAGCACACGCAGGATGTCACTATTCCCTTATATAAATAGACACGTGCTTCAGGCAGAGAGAAATATGGGTAAAGACTGGATTTCAAAATGCAATAGTATTTTGTGCTACTATTTAGCCCAGTTTGGGTTAGCGTCCACTGCTGCCATCATCCTTAGGGGCTGGATGGCCTTTATGCTTTCTTATTATCATGGAAGCTCTCTATGTAACTAGGAAGGTCTGCTCAAATCATAATAAAAAAAAATCCAAAATGACAAAGCACTGTGACATAAGGTAACTGAATAGGAATAAGGAAAGTCTTATTAACAAGGCAAATAAAGACAAGAAAGAGGGAGCTGGAACTGAAAAGGCTAATTTTATATTCGTTTAAACAAATGTTCTGACCTATGCAGTCTCCTAGGTTTTTTTGTGCGAATACTTTATTTTACATACTCAGAATTTGGAAATCAGTGGCTAGTGTCATTTTGAGAACCAAAGGGTTCACAGCTCAAGAGGTTTTCAAAGAGAGTTTTTCTAAAAGCTGAATATATGTCGCACTGTGTAGCATGATCCAGTCCTGGGGACACGCACGGACTTCATAGGAAAAAAAGTTAAATCACTAATAATGGCATCCATTTTAGCCTGAAACTCCTAACTACTGATTATTGCTTGTATATTTATCAAAACCAAAATGATAAAGTGCCCTTCCAAAGAATAAATTGCCGTATCTAGTACTTTCCTAAGGACTACTGATTAAAATTGACTTGTTTTATTTTTAAAAAGTCGCTCATAATAGCACTCGATCTTTACTATATAATATGGAAAATCAAGGTAGTGGAGTGAAAACAAAGAGGACTAGTGGAATTGCAGAGACAAGAAAAGGAGGAAGAGAAACAAGAAAAGAAGACAGAGAGATGCTGAAAAAATAAGGGCGTGAGACAGAATCTTTTTGCTTTATCCACACCCTTTGGTGAAGTTCAAGGCTTGTTTTAAGATAAAAACGCTCCATTCAGTGCTCATTGATATTTAATTTCTATATAACTTCCTTCTCAAACAGGTTAATAACACAGGCAATTAGTCTAGCACACGCAGGATGTCACTATTCCCTTATATAAATAGACACGTGCTTCAGGCAGAGAGAAATATGGTTAAAGACTGGATTTCAAAATGCAATAGTATTTTGTGCTACTATTTATCCCAGTTTGGGTTAGCGTCCACTGCTGCCATCATCCTTAGGGGCTGGATGGCCTTTATGCTTTCTTATTATCATGGAAGCTCTCTATGTAACTAGGAAGGTCTGCTCAAATCATAATAAAAAAAAATCCAAAATGACAAAGCACTGTGACATAAGGTAACTGAATAGGAATAAGGAAAGTCTTATTAACAAGGCAAATAAAGACAAGAAAGAGGGAGCTGGAACTGAAAAGGCTAATTTTATATTCGTTTAAACAAATGTTCTGACCTATGCAGTCTCCTAGGTTTTTTTGTGCGAATACTTTATTTTACATACTCAGAATTTGGAAATCAGTGGCTAGTGTCATTTTGAGAACCAAAGGGTTCACAGCTCAAGAGGTTTTCAAAGAGAGTTTTTCTAAAAGCTGAATATATGTCGCACTGTGTAGCATGATCCAGTCCTGGGGACACGCACGGACTTCATAGGAAAAAAAGTTAAATCACTAATAATGGCATCCATTTTAGCCTGAAACTCCTAACTACTGATTATTGCTTGTATATTTATCAAAACCAAAATGATAAAGTGCTCTTCCAAAGAATAAATTGCCGTATCTAGTACTAAATACATATTCATAGAGGGCACTCTATCCTTCTTGATGGTGGCTACCCAGGATGACAAAACTGCAAGACACACATGACACACGAACCACTATGGTTCATTAGCTCCCCATTCACCACGGTGACAGTGAGAGCAAGGTCTTTGGGGTATGTCCTCATATTAATCATTACACCCCTCTCTCTTCTGTGGCCAGAACCTATCATCCTAGTTTTGAGCAGCTGCCTCACATAAGGCTTGCCATGGATCACAACAATGTCTGAGAAAGAGACAGAGTGAACATGAGTGCAAGGAAAAACACTCAAAGTTTACTTCCTACAAAGTGATGGCCACATCGCGCTCTTTTCCTGAACAAAGCACTGCTTATGGCTTATAAATCAACCTCGCAGAATATGTGGTTCAGCCAAGGGGCTGCTCCACTCAGGTTTCAAAACTGGCGCCACCTCTTACGCGCTGTCGAGTCATGGCAAGTGACTCACTTTCTCTCCCTCTTCAATTCCCGCAACTGAAGCATGGGTACAATGATAGTACCAACTTCACGAGGTCCTTAGGAAGATTAAATGAGATACTACATGCAAAGACCAAGAACAAAACCTGGCAAAAAGAAAGCACTTAGGAAATAATAGTTATAATATTCTGTAACTTAGAAAAAGTGATGGGGCTTTTCTGATTTTGACATGTGTGTGTATTTAAATCAGGGGATCTTCCATTTAAATTTAAGCTCCTAGGAGAAGAAAGCAGAATTTCAAATGGTGGTTAAACATCTACAGGACAAGTACTTTAAAAAGGACCCGACGGTACAGCAGTCTCTTTGGGGTTTCAATCTAGGCTTACCTGAGTATACTGCAGCAGCAAAAAATCAGTGGCTAGTGTCATTTTGAGAACCAAAGGGTTCACAGCTCAAGAGGTTTTCAAAGAGAGTTTTTCTAAAAGCTGAATATATGTCGCACTGTGTAGCATGATCCAGTCCTGGGGACACGCACGGACTTCATAGGAAAAAAAGTTAAATCACTAATAATGGCATCCATTTTAGCCTGAAACTCCTAACTACTGATTATTGCTTGTATATTTATCAAAACCAAAATGATAAAGTGCTCTTCCAAAGAATAAATTGCCGTATCTAGTACTAAATACATATTCATAGAGGGCACTCTATCCTTCTTGATGGTGGCTACCCAGGATGACAAAACTGCAAGACACACATGACACACGAACCACTATGGTTCATTAGCTCCCCATTCACCACGGTGACAGTGAGAGCAAGGTCTTTGGGGTATGTCCTCATATTAATCATTACACCCCTCTCTCTTCTGTGGCCAGAACCTATCATCCTAGTTTTGAGCAGCTGCCTCACATAAGGCTTGCCATGGATCACAACAATGTCTGAGAAAGAGACAGAGTGAACATGAGTGCAAGGAAAAACACTCAAAGTTTACTTCCTACAAAGTGATGGCCACATCGCTCTTTTCCTGAACAAAGCACTGCTTATGGCTTATAAATCAACCTCGCAGAATATGTGGTTCAGCCAAGGGGCTGCTCCACTCAGGTTTCAAAACTGGCGCCACCTCTTACGCGCTGTCGAGTCATGGCAAGTGACTCACTTTCTCTCCCTCTTCAATTCCCGCAACTGAAGCATGGGTACAATGATAGTACCAACTTCACGAGGTCCTTAGGAAGATTAAATGAGATACTACATGCAAAGACCAAGAACAAAACCTGGCAAAAAGAAAGCACTTAGGAAATAATAGTTATAATATTCTGTAACTTAGAAAAAGTGATGGGGCTTTTCTGATTTTGACATGTGTGTGTATTTAAATCAGGGGATCTTCCATTTAAATTTAAGCTCCTAGGAGAAGAAAGCAGAATTTCAAATGGTGGTTAAACATCTACAGGACAAGTCAACTAAGGTTTATAAAGCAACAGAAGCATCCCAGACGGTACAGCAGTCTCTTTGGGGTTTCAATCTAGGCTTACCTGAGTATACTGCAGCAGCAAGGTAGAAATAGGCTTTCTTCTGCAATGAGTCCCAGACTACTGCTGATGATGTAGGGAAGGGCAAGGAATGAAGCAATCCCCCTTCCAGATGGTGAAGGGTGGCCCCAAGAATGTCTTCAAGAACTTTTCTGTAGAAGATCCTTGGCTTGACTGCTTCTCTTTGACCTTTCTGCCCTATTTCCCCAGGGAGGTTGCTGGTGGGTGGGTATGAGTAAGTCAGCTTTGCAGCTAAGCCAGCTAGGCAAATCAGTTGTTTTGACTATAGTGTCTACAAATATAGAGATCTATGCATATGTATATTCTTCCCAGGCGGGCACCAGGATAGCTCCAGAAAATATGATAATTTAAAGTACATTACAGAGACTAGAAAGGAACACATTAGGACATTTCCTTCTCCATAATAACCAAATAAATGATATTTATTATTACAAATCACACACATCCACACCCACACACACAGTGGTTTCAAGTATCATAATCTTTTACCTGGGGATTGCCTGATGAGATTGAGTCCTTTTGTGCAGGAGAGTAACCTTTAGGTTTTAAACTGATCTTATGTTAATTAATATTTTCAGCTACAGTAACAGCTGATTTGGACTGACTTTATGGGTAATCAGATCAATTGTGTAGACATTAACTCTTACGAGGGCATGAGGAAAGAGAATCAACTGAGACACTTAGCCTAGGAAACGGAAAAACCTGGCGCCACCTCTTACGCGCTGTCGAGTCATGGCAAGTGACTCACTTTCTCTCCCTCTTCAATTCCCGCAACTGAAGCATGGGTACAATGATAGTACCAACTTCACGAGGTCCTTAGGAAGATTAAATGAGATACTACATGCAAAGACCAAGAACAAAACCTGGCAAAAAGAAAGCACTTAGGAAATAATAGTTATAATATTCTGTAACTTAGAAAAAGTGATGGGGCTTTTCTGATTTTGACATGTGTGTGTATTTAAATCAGGGGATCTTCCATTTAAATTTAAGCTCCTAGGAGAAGAAAGCAGAATTTCAAATGGTGGTTAAACATCTACAGGACAAGTCAACTAAGGTTTATAAAGCAACAGAAGCATCCCAGACGGTACAGCAGTCTCTTTGGGGTTTCAATCTAGGCTTACCTGAGTATACTGCAGCAGCAAGGTAGAAATAGGCTTTCTTCTGCAATGAGTCCCAGACTACTGCTGATGATGTAGGGAAGGGCAAGGAATGAAGCAATCCCCCTTCCAGATGGTGAAGGGTGGCCCCAAGAATGTCTTCAAGAACTTTTCTGTAGAAGATCCTTGGCTTGACTGCTTCTCTTTGACCTTTCTGCCCTATTTCCCCAGGGAGGTTGCTGGTGGGTGGGTATGAGTAAGTCAGCTTTGCAGCTAAGCCAGCTAGGCAAATCAGTTGTTTTGACTATAGTGTCTACAAATATAGAGATCTATGCATATGTATATTCTTCCCAGGCGGGCACCAGGATAGCTCCAGAAAATATGATAATTTAAAGTACATTACAGAGACTAGAAAGGAACACATTAGGACATTTCCTTCTCCATAATAACCAAATAAATGATATTTATTATTACAAATCACACACATCCACACCCACACACACAGTGGTTTCAAGTATCATAATCTTTTACCTGGGGATTGCCTGATGAGATTGAGTCCTTTTGTGCAGGAGAGTAACCTTTAGGTTTTAAACTGATCTTATGTTAATTAATATTTTCAGCTACAGTAACAGCTGATTTGGACTGACTTTATGGGTAATCAGATCAATTGTGTAGACATTAACTCTTACGAGGGCATGAGGAAAGAGAATCAACTGAGACACTTAGCCTAGGAAACGGACTATAAAATCACTGTCAGAGTAGATATTATGAACACAGTAGAATTCTTCATAGCCCAGTTCTTGTTTATACAAACAAGGGCACAGAAGAGTTAAAATCACCCCGATGCCCCAACTGTGTGATCAGGTAAAGAGTTAGTAACCAGGAGTAGCACAGAATAGCCGTGAATCTGCCTGACTAGTTACATGTTACTCTTTTCTTCTAACTCAGCATTTTAGATGATTTGGTATTTGGCATTACTTGGATCTAATATGACCAATTATTAAGATTTTTTTTTTCAAATTCTTTAGAATCTCAGAAAGGATATTACAGCACATTATCAAGGTATAAAAATGAAGGCTAGTAATATCACAGCATTAAATACACAATAAAATGTCCTGATCCACCATTATAATCAGATGATTTGCAAAACTCCGTTCCTCACATAAGTGCCCCCCAAAAATGTAAATAAATACTATTATTTATATTACACACTAAAAATACTACTTAAATATACTTTTACAAAAGTATACAGAGACACAGAATAAATGTCTATTAAACTAAAAAAAAGGTATATAGATACAATTACAGAGTTGCCATTCTATTCTTACCTTTATCTTTACTTAATATTACCTGAATAATGAAAAACTGACCTGTGAAATGGTATCTAATTAAATTTTCTGAGTTGATTTTACTGCTTCTTTTCTCCTGTTTGCTATGCTTTTTCTCCTTCACTCTCTCACTTGTTTCTTGATTTTACTGGGCAAAATTCAATTATAATGTAGGTCCACTGGTTTTGGCTACGTACAGTTTCACTTTCCCCTCTCACTCCTTCTTTCCGCCATCCCCCTCCCCTGGAAAATAGCCAGAAGCCACGCTGGAGAGAGGCCAGGGTGTCCTGATCTTGTGCAGTATGACTGCCTCCGTGTATACCTCTGCGAGGCTTCCCTAAGTCACCACTTAGCAATATTGAGTCGAGAGTGCAGCCTGGACTAGTCAGCATTTATAAGTCAGCTAGTTACATGATACAAAAATATATAGCCAACTTCAGAATTTATAGCCATAACATTTATGTATCATGTTACTCCTAGAACAATCCAATTTATAAAGTGCCTATTGTGTATACATAAGGAACAATCATAAATCATTTACATTAAACAGTGTCAACTCGCAAAACACAACTTTCCCCTAAATTCATAGTAGTGGTTCACAGAATTCTTCATAGCCCAGTTCTTGTTTATACAAACAAGGGCACAGAAGAGTTAAAATCACCCCGATGCCCCAACTGTGTGATCAGGTAAAGAGTTAGTAACCAGGAGTAGCACAGAATAGCCGTGAATCTGCCTGACTAGTTACATGTTACTCTTTTCTTCTAACTCAGCATTTTAGATGATTTGGTATTTGGCATTACTTGGATCTAATATGACCAATTATTAAGATTTTTTTCAAATTCTTTAGAATCTCAGAAAGGATATTACAGCACATTATCAAGGTATAAAAATGAAGGCTAGTAATATCACAGCATTAAATACACAATAAAATGTCCTGATCCACCATTATAATCAGATGATTTGCAAAACTCCGTTCCTCACATAAGTGCCCCCCAAAAATGTAAATAAATACTATTATTTATATTACACACTAAAAATACTACTTAAATATACTTTTACAAAAGTATACAGAGACACAGAATAAATGTCTATTAAACTAAAAAAAAGGTATATAGATACAATTACAGAGTTGCCATTCTATTCTTACCTTTATCTTTACTTAATATTACCTGAATAATGAAAAACTGACCTGTGAAATGGTATCTAATTAAATTTTCTGAGTTGATTTTACTGCTTCTTTTCTCCTGTTTGCTATGCTTTTTCTCCTTCACTCTCTCACTTGTTTCTTGATTTTACTGGGCAAAATTCAATTATAATGTAGGTCCACTGGTTTTGGCTACGTACAGTTTCACTTTCCCCTCTCACTCCTTCTTTCCGCCATCCCCCTCCCCTGGAAAATAGCCAGAAGCCACGCTGGAGAGAGGCCAGGGTGTCCTGATCTTGTGCAGTATGACTGCCTCCGTGTATACCTCTGCGAGGCTTCCCTAAGTCACCACTTAGCAATATTGAGTCGAGAGTGCAGCCTGGACTAGTCAGCATTTATAAGTCAGCTAGTTACATGATACAAAAATATATAGCCAACTTCAGAATTTATAGCCATAACATTTATGTATCATGTTACTCCTAGAACAATCCAATTTATAAAGTGCCTATTGTGTATACATAAGGAACAATCATAAATCATTTACATTAAACAGTGTCAACTCGCAAAACACAACTTTCCCCCTAAATTCTGCATGCTGAGATTAATGAGGTTTTTGAAAGGAAGCATACTAAAAAAGAAAAAGAAAGGAAGAAAAAACCCAACCAACTCTGATTCATCCTAGGCAGATAACATAGCCATATAAAGGAGCAGGTGTCTGTAGTGTGATTTAGAAGACCTATAGAGCATCTCTGGAAAACATTAACCTTCTCTGAAGTCAAAAGCCATCCATGTGGCGAGCTAGAAACATGGAAAGAAACCAAGTCTGTCATCAACCTCAAGCTTTCTGTGATTTCCTTCTCAGTAAAGAATGGAATTACAACAAATAAACAGAGAACACTTTAGGCCCTATTTGACCAGTTGTCTGATGTGTTTTCATCTACAGGCACTTTGAGAAAACCTGAGAAGCCTGCTTTGTCGCTTTCGCTCCTAGTTGGAGCAAGACCCCTACCAGTTAGGAAAGGTATCAAGAGTCCTAACGTGCACCCCAAATACATATGCAGACTTTCTTCCCCTAGTCAGTCCTTAGCTTATCCCCTCCAGTCTACAGAAATCTATGCTATGAGGTCTTGAATTAAATCTATTCCTTCTCCCTAAAAAGCCCTTAAAGTAAATAATATGGAATGTTTTGACTATTCACATCTGTGAAAGTATTTAATCTTATCTGAAACTTCACACCTACACAGTTGAATTGGACATCATGTAAGTAAAATACGGTTTGAATCTCTCTTACAGAAATCTGCTTCTCTATCTTCTGTCTTTAGAAAGGATTTCAGGAGTTATATTTTCTTCCTGCCTTAATTTACAGCCTTAAAAAGAACACTTGATTTGCTTCAGCCAAAATGGAAGAATAACAACATTTTATCTTATATGTAAACATGTTTGTTCTTGAAAAAACTCATTTCTTCAAACTCTATTAATGACTCACTTCCCTATGGTTAAAATGAAAACTGAATCTGAAAACCAGAGACCAATGTTTAACATAAGGAACAATCATAAATCATTTACATTAAACAGTGTCAACTCGCAAAACACAACTTTCCCCCTAAATTCTGCATGCTGAGATTAATGAGGTTTTTGAAAGGAAGCATACTAAAAAAGAAAAAGAAAGGAAGAAAAAACCCAACCAACTCTGATTCATCCTAGGCAGATAACATAGCCATATAAAGGAGCAGGTGTCTGTAGTGTGATTTAGAAGACCTATAGAGCATCTCTGGAAAACATTAACCTTCTCTGAAGTCAAAAGCCATCCATGTGGCGAGCTAGAAACATGGAAAGAAACCAAGTCTGTCATCAACCTCAAGCTTTCTGTGATTTCCTTCTCAGTAAAGAATGGAATTACAACAAATAAACAGAGAACACTTTAGGCCCTATTTGACCAGTTGTCTGATGTGTTTTCATCTACAGGCACTTTGAGAAAACCTGAGAAGCCTGCTTTGTCGCTTTCGCTCCTAGTTGGAGCAAGACCCCTACCAGTTAGGAAAGGTATCAAGAGTCCTAACGTGCACCCCAAATACATATGCAGACTTTCTTCCCCTAGTCAGTCCTTAGCTTATCCTCCAGTCTACAGAAATCTATGCTATGAGGTCTTGAATTAAATCTATTCCTTCTCCCTAAAAAGCCCTTAAAGTAAATAATATGGAATGTTTTGACTATTCACATCTGTGAAAGTATTTAATCTTATCTGAAACTTCACACCTACACAGTTGAATTGGACATCATGTAAGTAAAATACGGTTTGAATCTCTCTTACAGAAATCTGCTTCTCTATCTTCTGTCTTTAGAAAGGATTTCAGGAGTTATATTTTCTTCCTGCCTTAATTTACAGCCTTAAAAAGAACACTTGATTTGCTTCAGCCAAAATGGAAGAATAACAACATTTTATCTTATATGTAAACATGTTTGTTCTTGAAAAAACTCATTTCTTCAAACTCTATTAATGACTCACTTCCCTATGGTTAAAATGAAAACTGAATCTGAAAACCAGAGACCAATGTTTAGCAAGAAAATCTATAAACTAGTGTTCAATGAATGAACTACCTGCTGTTTTCTGTTCACAGACAATTGACGCTGAGCAGGTAGGTTGTAATCTAGAAAGTCAAACAAAACGCAAAGCTATACACACACACACACAGAGAGTGGTAACTGGTCTACACGCTTCTCATTGAAATAAGAACTGAGGGTAAACTGAGGTTTCCAGGAGAAGTTTTTTAAAACATAACAGGCTAGTCCAGAGAGCCAAATATACTGTGGTCTTTGTAGAAATATCCTGAAATCTGGGCACCCTCCCAAACAGCTGTATTTCACTGGCATTAATTGGTAGGGTGAAATATAATGCACTTCTTCACGATGGAGAGTATTAAACTTAACAAGGAGCGGTGACAACTAACTTCAGTCATACGTAGATTTCAGTTAAAAGCCTATCCATTCATGAGGAAAAGTGTTAAAACTTCAGAGGGTTTGGCTTGTGTAAAGAGACAAAAGGCAGACAGAGAACTTTTCTTCAGTTAACATGTTCATTCTCTAAAATTATCTGGTGATCACGGAATTCTTTCCTATTTTTGATTCACTTGAGAAGAAAAACTCCAGTGAAGCAGTTTAAAATCCCAGGCTAACCCCTTCTTCTTGTCAATACACTGAGAAATCTATGCAAAAATAAAGCATAATTATGTCTCCCATCTGGATGGCTACCACTTAAGTCTGCACATTCTTACAAAGTTGTTTTCTTTCTGATATTATTGAAAAATACACAATCCCTATGTAAGCATTTTTAAAGTACTGGTGTTTCCTATGACTGACCTATTATTTTGCATCAGTTCTCTAGACTTTTCTACTAAAATAAATTCCAAGAAAATAACTGACACTTGATTTGCTTCAGCCAAAATGGAAGAATAACAACATTTTATCTTATATGTAAACATGTTTGTTCTTGAAAAAACTCATTTCTTCAAACTCTATTAATGACTCACTTCCCTATGGTTAAAATGAAAACTGAATCTGAAAACCAGAGACCAATGTTTAGCAAGAAAATCTATAAACTAGTGTTCAATGAATGAACTACCTGCTGTTTTCTGTTCACAGACAATTGACGCTGAGCAGGTAGGTTGTAATCTAGAAAGTCAAACAAAACGCAAAGCTATACACACACACACACAGAGAGTGGTAACTGGTCTACACGCTTCTCATTGAAATAAGAACTGAGGGTAAACTGAGGTTTCCAGGAGAAGTTTTTTAAAACATAACAGGCTAGTCCAGAGAGCCAAATATACTGTGGTCTTTGTAGAAATATCCTGAAATCTGGGCACCCTCCCAAACAGCTGTATTTCACTGGCATTAATTGGTAGGGTGAAATATAATGCACTTCTTCACGATGGAGAGTATTAAACTTAACAAGGAGCGGTGACAACTAACTTCAGTCATACGTAGATTTCAGTTAAAAGCCTATCCATTCATGAGGAAAAGTGTTAAAACTTCAGAGGGTTTGGCTTGTGTAAAGAGACAAAAGGCAGACAGAGAACTTTTCTTCAGTTAACATGTTCATTCTCTAAAATTATCTGGTGATCACGGAATTCTTTCCTATTTTTGATTCACTTGAGAAGAAAAACTCCAGTGAAGCAGTTTAAAATCCCAGGCTAACCCCTTCTTCTTGTCAATACACTGAGAAATCTATGCAAAAATAAAGCATAATTATGTCTCCCATCTGGATGGCTACCACTTAAGTCTGCACATTCTTACAAAGTTGTTTTCTTTCTGATATTATTGAAAAATACACAATCCCTATGTAAGCATTTTTAAAGTACTGGTGTTTCCTATGACTGACCTATTATTTTGCATCAGTTCTCTCTAGACTTTTCTACTAAAATAAATTCCAAGAAAATAACTGACACTTCACCCAGATGTTCCAAAATATGACTAGACAGAAAAACAATCAGCAAATTCAAAGGTATTTTGGGTCAATTATCAAAAAGATAGCTTTTCAAATTACATTCATAGACCTGATTAATATTTTTTAATCGAACCGATTAAATTGAAAGGATTTAGCATACATATAAGCAAACTCCCAAAGCAAAAGAAAAATTGGTGAAACACTGAAAAGGTTCTTTTTTCGCTAATGGAAGTCTTCCAACATTGCCAGTGTAAAATTCGTACCTTGAATAAAAGATTTTTTCCTCTTTCTAGAAAGTATTGATTCAGATTTCTTAACCTAGAGACCATAGATTGTTATGAAATCCATGGATTTCTGGAATATGTGTAAAATTTCATGTAATTACATGAAGTATATGTAAAATATACATACCACTGTGATTTTTCCTGCAACCAATCATTATTTTTCACTACTTAGCATCCATGCACCCTCTTTCTGTGAACAGCACCCCATTTTCATCTGGTATACAGTCCTAATGCCTAATACACAGAAAATGATGAAGCTGATTCTATCTCCTACTCCAAGAGATGTTGTTTAGAGGCTCAGTTGTATCTGACTCTTTGTGACTCCATGGACTGTAGCCCCACCAGGCTCCTCTGTCCATGGGACTGTCCCGGCAAGAAGACTGGAGTGTGTTGCCATTTCCTCCTGCAGGAGATCTTCCCAACCCAAAGACTGAACCCATAGTTCTTGTATTGGAAGGTGGATTCTTTACTGCTGAGCCAACTGGGAATCCCAAAAGAGATGCACAGGATTATTCTGCAATCTAACCAACATGAATCAATACAAACAGACTCTGATAGGGCTTCTGGGAAAGAGAGTCTCTCTTTTTCCCCTCTGCTCTGAAACCCGAGAGGACGTTAGAGCTGAACCGATGCTAATGCCACCATCTTGCTGGCAAATGAAGCCAGAGACTTGAGCCGCATTAGTGGAAGCTAAGAGGTAGAGAACAATGAGTCTTGTGTAGTTTTTTAACCTAGAAGTTAGTTCTGTGCCTAGGTTTTCTTCCCCCCTCCCTTTTGTCAGGACATGTAATCTTGTTTTATTTTTTTTCAATTTTGAAGGTATGATACCACATTTACAGAATAGATTTTCTATACTTGAAGATATAACACACAGATGCACATTCATACCATCTTAATCTACAAATTAGCATAGTTGACTTCTTCAGCTTCACTGCTACAGGCTTTCTCGGACCTTTCCTGCCTCATATAAATTCTCCTCTCTGTATTCTTTTCTTCTATCCATCCTATCTGTCAGCCATCTCATTATCTATTGTCAAAATCATGTGCCACATGTCACTGCTTGTTTTTGAGACACAGGAATTGGGTCAGTTTTCCAGTCCTTTTCCACCCAAGTTTGCACAGTGGTGGATTATTTTTCAGGGGAGAGGAGAGAGATAGAGAGAGGCAGACAGACAGACAGATAGAGAGGGAACAGGGGTAACAGATTTTAAAAACTGAAGGTTCAAAGAAAAACCCCTGTAGTTAGTTCCATCAGTGGTGGAACAAATTGAAATTCTGATTACACACATACAAGAAAATACGTATCAGTGAAGCAAATATCTGTAGCCTAGATTAGAAGGAAGGAATTTTCAAGCATTTTGATCTCCATTTCAACCAAACTAAGCACACATAATTATGGGGCACTCCGAAGTAACTGCTGGGCTTAGAAGCACTTGCCACTTCCTTTGAACTGGCTCTATAAATGCCAAGAGTGACTATTTCAGATTAAATGAATAGATTAATAAACATCTTTGGAATATCCATTATTAAGGTTGATTTATGTTTTCATGCCAGCAGTAATTCAAGAAAATGCCACGCTATTCAAAAAATATTGCATGTCATCCTCGCCACTTTGCCAGTGTTATGACACCCTGGAAGTGTGACAATATCTATATTCTTTCGTGATACTAAATATACACAAAAGTTGATAGATATTAAACCACTTTAAGTCTGCATGGGCATCGGCAAAGGAACCACTCATATTTACAACTCTGATAAATCGCTTTTCATTTGTAAATTTATAGTGTATCCATTATTTCTTTAGGGAATCAAGAGGTTCATTCAAAAAATTGCCACAACATTTCTCTATGTAAAGATGATGGATATGGTTTATGAAATCAAATACTTTTAAACATTTAAAATCATATTGCCAAGAAAAAGGACATGTTCTTTCCTGGTGAGCTCACATTTTAAGATGATCACAACTGCACCCTCAGCACTTATAATGCTTAATCTACAAATTAGCATAGTTGACTTCTTCAGCTTCACTGCTACAGGCTTTCTCGGACCTTTCCTGCCTCATATAAATTCTCCTCTCTGTATTCTTTTCTTCTATCCATCCTATCTGTCAGCCATCTCATTATCTATTGTCAAAATCATGTGCCACATGTCACTGCTTGTTTTTGAGACACAGGAATTGGGTCAGTTTTCCAGTCCTTTTCCACCCAAGTTTGCACAGTGGTGGATTATTTTTCAGGGGAGAGGAGAGAGATAGAGAGAGGCAGACAGACAGACAGATAGAGAGGGAACAGGGGTAACAGATTTTAAAAACTGAAGGTTCAAAGAAAAACCCCTGTAGTTAGTTCCATCAGTGGTGGAACAAATTGAAATTCTGATTACACACATACAAGAAAATACGTATCAGTGAAGCAAATATCTGTAGCCTAGATTAGAAGGAAGGAATTTTCAAGCATTTTGATCTCCATTTCAACCAAACTAAGCACACATAATTATGGGGCACTCCGAAGTAACTGCTGGGCTTAGAAGCACTTGCCACTTCCTTTGAACTGGCTCTATAAATGCCAAGAGTGACTATTTCAGATTAAATGAATAGATTAATAAACATCTTTGGAATATCCATTATTAAGGTTGATTTATGTTTTCATGCCAGCAGTAATTCAAGAAAATGCCACGCTATTCAAAAAATATTGCATGTCATCCTCGCCACTTTGCCAGTGTTATGACACCCTGGAAGTGTGACAATATCTATATTCTTTCGTGATACTAAATATACACAAAAGTTGATAGATATTAAACCACTTTAAGTCTGCATGGGCATCGGCAAAGGAACCACTCATATTTACAACTCTGATAAATCGCTTTTCATTTGTAAATTTATAGTGTATCCATTATTTCTTTAGGGAATCAAGAGGTTCATTCAAAAAATTGCCACAACATTTCTCTATGTAAAGATGATGGATATGGTTTATGAAATCAAATACTTTTAAACATTTAAAATCATATTGCCAAGAAAAAGGACATGTTCTTTCCTGGTGAGCTCACATTTTAAGATGATCACAACTGCACCCTCAGCACTTATAATGCTTAATCTAGATACTGTAGCAATATATTTATTAAATATGCTCAAATATATTGTTGTTAGGGTTGTGCAGCATCAGTATGAACTACTGGACCTCAAGTTCACTTAAGTTTTATGATTTTATTCTCTAATTGTATTCCTCTGTAGTAACCTATAAAATATATAAAATATCATTAGAATATAATATTTCATATTTATATTTACTACAAGTGCTATATTTAGTCTTTCAGGACGACTTCCAGCAAACTGCAAGGTTTATTGTCAGCACAAACTATTAGAAACTACAACACATAAAATTACTTAAACAAAATGACTATTTGCCAAGAAATCAACATTAACTAAATGAGAAGACCTGTTTTTATCCCAATATACATTTTGTTTAGTTGGAGAAATCAATGAGGAAGACGAAACTAAAGCAACCAAAAAAAAAAAAAAAAAAAACAGCAGTTAAGGTTCTAGGTGTGCAAAGGAAATATACCTCATTACTACATGTGATTCGTTTGGCATCATTTACTACCGTGCATGGGTAACACATACAAATCTCAGTGCTTCGGGTTTTCCTCTAGTGGTGTTTTACTTGTTTTTAATCTTTCCTATTATTATGGAATCTGCCAAAAAGGGAACCTTAGTTTAATTATTTGAATTGGTTAAAGGAACAACAATCTCCAAATTGCAACTTTCTTGAACATTAGCTCATCTGGTCCAAAACAAATTGTTCCAAATGCCAGCAGAATTTCTGTTTCTTACATACTGAGTGTCCTATATTCTGCATAAAACATAGATGATGTTAAAAATAAGATAAAACAAACAGTTTACATACCCCAGTAGACTGCTAGCTCCTTGTGGGCAGCAACATACTTATCATCATCTTTGGTCAGCAGTGGCCAGTACAGCACCTGAAATATAATGCACACCTGTAAATGTGTTTGAATAAATTAAAGGATAGAGTGCGGACTGGAATCCACTCCAATACTGATGCAAAGTTCTTTCCTTTTTAGGGAATCAAGAGCTTCAAAGCCACAACATTTCTCTATGTAAAGATGATGGATATGGTTTATGAAATCAAATACTTTTAAACATTTAAAATCATATTGCCAAGAAAAAGGACATGTTCTTTCCTGGTGAGCTCACATTTTAAGATGATCACAACTGCACCCTCAGCACTTATAATGCTTAATCTAGATACTGTAGCAATATATTTATTAAATATGCTCAAATATATTGTTGTTAGGGTTGTGCAGCATCAGTATGAACTACTGGACCTCAAGTTCACTTAAGTTTTATGATTTTATTCTCTAATTGTATTCCTCTGTAGTAACCTATAAAATATATAAAATATCATTAGAATATAATATTTCATATTTATATTTACTACAAGTGCTATATTTAGTCTTTCAGGACGACTTCCAGCAAACTGCAAGGTTTATTGTCAGCACAAACTATTAGAAACTACAACACATAAAATTACTTAAACAAAATGACTATTTGCCAAGAAATCAACATTAACTAAATGAGAAGACCTGTTTTTATCCCAATATACATTTTGTTTAGTTGGAGAAATCAATGAGGAAGACGAAACTAAAGCAACCAAAAAAAAAAAAAAAAAAAACAGCAGTTAAGGTTCTAGGTGTGCAAAGGAAATATACCTCATTACTACATGTGATTCGTTTGGCATCATTTACTACCGTGCATGGGTAACACATACAAATCTCAGTGCTTGGGTTTTCCTCTAGTGGTGTTTTACTTGTTTTTAATCTTTCCTATTATTATGGAATCTGCCAAAAAGGGAACCTTAGTTTAATTATTTGAATTGGTTAAAGGAACAACAATCTCCAAATTGCAACTTTCTTGAACATTAGCTCATCTGGTCCAAAACAAATTGTTCCAAATGCCAGCAGAATTTCTGTTTCTTACATACTGAGTGTCCTATATTCTGCATAAAACATAGATGATGTTAAAAATAAGATAAAACAAACAGTTTACATACCCCAGTAGACTGCTAGCTCCTTGTGGGCAGCAACATACTTATCATCATCTTTGGTCAGCAGTGGCCAGTACAGCACCTGAAATATAATGCACACCTGTAAATGTGTTTGAATAAATTAAAGGATAGAGTGCGGACTGGAATCCACTCCAATACTTTGCTCACTGGATGCAAAGAGCTGACTCAATGGAAAACACCCTGATGCAGAGAAAGACTGAAGGCAGAAGGAGAAGAGGACAACAGAGGATGAGATGGTCGGATGGCAACATCAATTCAACGGATGTAAACCTGAGCATGAACTGGTATGTTGCAGTCCATGGTGTTGCAAAGAATCAGACATGACTCGGTGACTGAGCAACAATAACATATCTTCTTATGGCTTCCCAGGTGGGTCAGTGGCAAAGAATCCTTCTGCAAGTAAGAGAGAGACACAGGAGATGCAAGTTTGATCCCTGTGTCAAGAAGATCCCTGGAGGGAGAAATGGCAATCCACTCCTGTATTCCTGCCTGGAAAATCCCACAGACAGAGGAGCCTGGCAGGCTACAGTCCATGGGGTCACAAAGAGTCTGACACAAATGAGCAACTGAGTATGCATGTATATATTCTTATATGTTTGAATGATAACTTTATCCTGAAAATTTAATTCTCAAAAATAGTTGTTTCTAAACACTCTGTTGTTGTTGTTTAGTTGCTAAATCTTGTCTGACTCTTATGACCCCCATGGACAACAGCCTGCCAGGCTCCTCTAGTCCATATTTCCATTTCCTCCTTCAGGGGATCTTCTCAACCCAGGGATGGAACCAGAGTCTCCTGCATCTTCTGCATTGGCAGGCAGATTCTTTACCATTGAACTTCCTGGAAAGCCCCTTCTAAATGCTTATTCCATTATGTATTCTTGTTGTCTTTGGTTTTGGTGGAGACTATACAGCAGTGTTTGAGATCATGTACTTTAGAGTTACACTGACACATGTTCAAATCCTGTTTCCACCACTGACTATTTACAATGTTTTGGATACGCCACTTATCTCTCTAAACATCAGCTTGTCTTCAAAATAAACATAATGTTAGTAAATTTCTAATGATATTCAAAGGAAACAATACACACACACACCACCTGACACACAGTAGGCTCTCAAGAGAGAACCGTATAATACTATTTGCATCCTTTCCTTTTTCTCACCCTCCTCTTAGGAATAGTTAACCTCACCCACAGAGAGGTCAGGTATTTGCCTTTGGCTACTGGGGAGGTGATCTACAGGGGTTCAAAAAGTCATGCATGTCAGGAATGCCTTTGTTTTCCTGAGGGATTCTGCAATGGCGCTTCCCAGGTGCCACTAGCAGTAAAGAATCTGCCTGCCGGGCTTCCCTGGTGGTCCAATGGGTAAGGACACCGCCTTGCAGTGCAAGGGGCGCCGGTTTGAGCCCCGTTCTGGGAAGATCCCACATGCCGCGGAGCGGCTGGACCGATGTGTCCAACTACGGAGCCGGAGCTCTGGAGCCCATGCGCCCAGAGCCAGCGCTCTGCGACAACAGAGGCCACCGTGATGGGAGGCCCACATGGGCCAAAGAACAAAGATGGATGAAAATGGACAAATGAATGATCAATAGAAGTGGCCCGCCTGCTTTCCTCCCTCCCCATCCCACCGCCACCAAAATAAATAAATAAATAATAAATAAATCTTTTTAAAAAAAAAAAAAAAAAAGAATCTGCCTGCCAATACAGGAAACTGAAGAGACACAAGTTCATTCCCTGGGTCAGGAAGATCCCCCAGATGAGGAAATGGCAACTCACCCCAGTACTCCTGCAAGGGAAATTTCTTGGAGAGAAGAGCCTGGCAGGTTAGAGCCCGTGAGGTCGCAAAGAGTCAGACACAACTGAGTGACTGAGCACAAAACAGTCTTAACAATGATATTGCTCAATAGCAGCTGCGGATCTTGCAGTGCCTCCAAAACTACCTGGAGGCTCAAGATATCAGCCCAGCATTGGTGTCCAGAGACTGTCAGTCCCACAATGGTATGTGATCAGAAAGTCCGAGTGAAAATTCTGGACATCAAAGGATCCCTGAGTTTTCTCCCACCTGGCAGTCCCTCCAGGCATCCCAATCAGTTAATCCTTCAACACAGGAGCCCCCTTGTCTTCAAAATAAACATAATGTTAGTAAATTTCTAATGATATTCAAAGGAAACAATACACACACACACCACCTGACACACAGTAGGCTCTCAAGAGAGAACCGTATAATACTATTTGCATCCTTTCCTTTTTCTCACCCTCCTCTTAGGAATAGTTAACCTCACCCACAGAGAGGTCAGGTATTTGCCTTTGGCTACTGGGGAGGTGATCTACAGGGGTTCAAAAAGTCATGCATGTCAGGAATGCCTTTGTTTTCCTGAGGGATTCTGCAATGGCGCTTCCCAGGTGCCACTAGCAGTAAAGAATCTGCCTGCCGGGCTTCCCTGGTGGTCCAATGGGTAAGGACACCGCCTTGCAGTGCAAGGGGCGCCGGTTTGAGCCCCGTTCTGGGAAGATCCCACATGCCGCGGAGCGGCTGGACCGATGTGTCCAACTACGGAGCCGGAGCTCTGGAGCCCATGCGCCCAGAGCCAGCGCTCTGCGACAACAGAGGCCACCGTGATGGGAGGCCCACATGGGCCAAAGAACAAAGATGGATGAAAATGGACAAATGAATGATCAATAGAAGTGGCCCGCCTGCTTTCCTCCCTCCCCATCCCACCGCCACCAAAATAAATAAATAAATAATAAATAAATCTTTTTAAAAAAAAAAAAAAAAAAGAATCTGCCTGCCAATACAGGAAACTGAAGAGACACAAGTTCATTCCCTGGGTCAGGAAGATCCCCCAGATGAGGAAATGGCAACTCACCCCAGTACTCCTGCAAGGGAAATTTCTTGGAGAGAAGAGCCTGGCAGGTTAGAGCCCGTGAGGTCGCAAAGAGTCAGACACAACTGAGTGACTGAGCACAAAACAGTCTTAACAATGATATTGCTCAATAGCAGCTGCGGATCTTGCAGTGCCTCCAAAACTACCTGGAGGCTCAAGATATCAGCCCAGCATTGGTGTCCAGAGACTGTCAGTCCCACAATGGTATGTGATCAGAAAGTCCGAGTGAAAATTCTGGACATCAAAGGATCCCTGAGTTTCTCCACCTGGCAGTCCTCCAGGCATACGGACACGTGTCAATGCTGGGAGAGTAAGACGCCCTGACTCCACAGGGCAAGACAAAGCAAGCTCTGTGGTTGGTTGCAGCCTCAGTTTCGGCCTTCCCATGCTGCTTTTCCTTGGCTGCATCTCTTCCCTGTAATAAGCTGTAACCATGAATATAACAGCTTTCACTGAGCTCTGTGAGTACTTCCAGAGTTTTCAAACGTGAGAGTGGTTTTGGAAAACCCTCAAATGTGCTTTGGGTGTCAAAAATGAGGGTGGTCTTGTGCAGAGGACGGGTTCCCTGGAACTCCAGCTGACTAACTGTAGGTTAAACTCTCATAACCTTCCTTCTTTAGATCTAAGAATATCCCAAAGTTTTGAAAGACATTTTACCACCCAAGTACATTTAACAAAACTCTCAATTAACAGTGAAAATGACTTTGAATTGATGGTGTTTATGGATAGATTGTATGTTGTGTTATTTTTCCAGGTACAAACAATAAAATCCTTCCCAATAATAGGTATAGAAATGTTTTGTTTGTTTTAGTGATATGAACAGCAGTACAATTTAGAAATAAATTAATTCCATACAAGTACAATCTCTAAAGATTAGTAATAGGTCTGTCAAGTTCAGACATCAGAAAGTTAACTTAAGAGGTACATGGTTTTCAAGTAAAATATTAATTAAATCACATGTTCCTTTTGAATCTCCTAAATGTAGTACTCAAGAGGCTGTTTATACTCTTGATTTAAAAAAATTTTTTTTCCAAGTACCAGTTTGGTAGGAAAAATTTTAAGAAGGTCCCCAAATTCCCTCACTTTATGAACATATTCCTTGGCATAATCTCCAGAATTGTGAATATGATGAGATTTCTTGGAGAGAAGAGCCTGGCAGGTTAGAGCCCGTGAGGGCGCAAAGAGTCAGACACAACTGAGTGACTGAGCACAAAACAGTCTTAACAATGATATTGCTCAATAGCAGCTGCGGATCTTGCAGTGCCTCCAAAACTACCTGGAGGCTCAAGATATCAGCCCAGCATTGGTGTCCAGAGACTGTCAGTCCCACAATGGTATGTGATCAGAAAGTCCGAGTGAAAATTCTGGACATCAAAGGATCCCTGAGTTTCTCCACCTGGCAGTCCTCCAGGCATACGGACACGTGTCAATGCTGGGAGAGTAAGACGCCCTGACTCCACAGGGCAAGACAAAGCAAGCTCTGTGGTTGGTTGCAGCCTCAGTTTCGGCCTTCCCATGCTGCTTTTCCTTGGCTGCATCTCTTCCCTGTAATAAGCTGTAACCATGAATATAACAGCTTTCACTGAGCTCTGTGAGTACTTCCAGAGTTTTCAAACGTGAGAGTGGTTTTGGAAAACCCTCAAATGTGCTTTGGGTGTCAAAAATGAGGGTGGTCTTGTGCAGAGGACGGGTTCCCTGGAACTCCAGCTGACTAACTGTAGGTTAAACTCTCATAACCTTCCTTCTTTAGATCTAAGAATATCCCAAAGTTTTGAAAGACATTTTACCACCCAAGTACATTTAACAAAACTCTCAATTAACAGTGAAAATGACTTTGAATTGATGGTGTTTATGGATAGATTGTATGTTGTGTTATTTTTCCAGGTACAAACAATAAAATCCTTCCCAATAATAGGTATAGAAATGTTTTGTTTGTTTTAGTGATATGAACAGCAGTACAATTTAGAAATAAATTAATTCCATACAAGTACAATCTCTAAAGATTAGTAATAGGTCTGTCAAGTTCAGACATCAGAAAGTTAACTTAAGAGGTACATGGTTTTCAAGTAAAATATTAATTAAATCACATGTTCCTTTTGAATCTCCTAAATGTAGTACTCAAGAGGCTGTTTATACTCTTGATTTAAAAAAAAAAAATTTTTTTTTTCCAAGTACCAGTTTGGTAGGAAAAATTTTAAGAAGGTCCCCAAATTCCCCTCACTTTATGAACATATTCCTTGGCATAATCTCCAGAATTGTGAATATGATGAGATTTCTTCCCATGAATAGGTTATATTATAAAACACACTTGACTTTAACACAGGGAGATTATTTGCATGGGTCTAATCACATAAATCTTTTAAACCTTGGTATAGAGGGACTTCCCCCAATGGCTCAGTGATTATGAGCCCACTTCTAATGCAGGGGATGTAGGTTTGATCCCTCATCAGGGAACAAAGATCCCACATACGGTGGGACAACTAAGCCCATGAACCATGACTAAAGAGAAGCCTGTATTTCTGCCTCAGAAGCTGAAGATCCTGTATGTGTTTTACTGACCTCTCTTCAGTCTTTCCCTCTGAAAACAGTATCAGTCGTGTGCTAGGTTTCATTAACCATATAAATCCCAGTTTCCATTGCCCATACAGAAAAGTCATAGACCCACTCTGAATAATACACACAGAAAAA
Organism: Tragulus kanchil; assembly: GCA_022376925.1. Taxonomy (NCBI): domain Eukaryota; kingdom Metazoa; phylum Chordata; class Mammalia; order Artiodactyla; family Tragulidae; genus Tragulus; species Tragulus kanchil. The sequence goes on along the minus strand of JAIOJX010000004.1, from coordinate 267,388,964 downwards.
GGTACTACACCATATGTTACAGACTGACTATTTGTGTTTTCCCACAATTCATTGGGTGTTAGGTGAAATCTGATACCCAGCATGATGGTATGAGGAAGTGAGGCCTTGGGGTAGTACTTAGTTCATCAGAGTGGAGCCTTCATGAATGGGATCAGTGAACTTATCAAAGAGCCCCGAAAGAGCTCCCCAGCTGTCTCCTTCCACCACGTGAAGGCACAATGAAGAGACACCCTCTAGGAAGCAGGCTCTCACCAGACCTGGAAAGTGCTGGCACTGCGATCATGGGCTTCCCAGCCTCCAAAGTGTGAGAAATACATTTCTGTGGTGTTAACAACCCGTTTATGGTATTTTGTTATATCACCCCATATGGACTAAGACAAAACGATACATTGTCTCTTCAATAGATCATTTGGAAAACTCAAGTCTCTGTCTCCTACATGGAAGGTGCTGAGAAGGTAACTCTTCAATACAAGTACAAGCTCTAAAGATTAGTAATAGGTCTGTCAAGTTCAGACATCAGAAAGTTAACTTAAGAGGTACATGGTTTTCAAGTAAAATATTAATTAAATCACATGTTCCTTTTGAATCTCCTAAATGTAGTACTCAAGAGGCTGTTTATACTCTTGATTTAAAAAAAAAAAATTTTTTTTTTCCAAGTACCAGTTTGGTAGGAAAAATTTTAAGAAGGTCCCCAAATTCCCCTCACTTTATGAACATATTCCTTGGCATAATCTCCAGAATTGTGAATATGATGAGATTTCTTCCCATGAATAGGTTATATTATAAAACACACTTGACTTTAACACAGGGAGATTATTTGCATGGGTCTAATCACATAAATCTTTTAAACCTTGGTATAGAGGGACTTCCCCCAATGGCTCAGTGATTATGAGCCCACTTCTAATGCAGGGGATGTAGGTTTGATCCCTCATCAGGGAACAAAGATCCCACATACGGTGGGACAACTAAGCCCATGAACCATGACTAAAGAGAAGCCTGTATTTCTGCCTCAGAAGCTGAAGATCCTGTATGTGTTTTACTGACCTCTCTTCAGTCTTTCCTCTGAAAACAGTATCAGTCGTGTGCTAGGTTTCATTAACCATATAAATCCCAGTTTCCATTGCCCATACAGAAAAGTCATAGACCCACTCTGAATAATACACACAGAAAAAGGTACTACACCATATGTTACAGACTGACTATTTGTGTTTTCCCACAATTCATTGGGTGTTAGGTGAAATCTGATACCCAGCATGATGGTATGAGGAAGTGAGGCCTTGGGGTAGTACTTAGTTCATCAGAGTGGAGCCTTCATGAATGGGATCAGTGAACTTATCAAAGAGCCCCGAAAGAGCTCCCCAGCTGTCTCCTTCCACCACGTGAAGGCACAATGAAGAGACACCCTCTAGGAAGCAGGCTCTCACCAGACCTGGAAAGTGCTGGCACTGCGATCATGGGCTTCCCAGCCTCCAAAGTGTGAGAAATACATTTCTGTGGTGTTAACAACCCCGTTTATGGTATTTTGTTATATCACCCCATATGGACTAAGACAAAACGTATACATTGTCTCTTCAATAGATCATTTGGAAAACTCAAGTCTCTGTCTCCTACATGGAAGGTGCTGAGAAGGTAACTCTTCAATATGCTGTGAATTATCTCCAAATTTTCTTGGGTGATTTTAAAGCTAGGAGTAGGCAGTGACTATACCTTCTTGAAGCATATGTGGGAAACTCCCATATGTTCAGTGCACAATACACAGAACCTCTAAGTATCTGAAGTGAGATTGAGGGTCACTTAAAAAGACTCTCAGAGTCTTTGGAGAACATTCTACTATAATTGCTCCCTGTCTCATTCCCTTTTTATTCATTTACTATAATGCTGCCACAGTATGTTTTATAAAACACAAATCTTATGTTGTACCTCTACTGAAAATGACCAATTTCAATTGCGCTCAAGATAAAGTCATTAGTTCACTAACACGCCCAAAATTTGGGGGCTTCCCTGGTGGTTCAGATGGTAAGGAATCTGCTTGCAATGCAAGGGACCAACATTTGATCCCTGGATCAGGAAGATCCCCTGGAGAAGGGAGTGGCTACCCACTCCAATATTCTTGTCTGGAGAATTCCATGGACAGAGGAGCATGGGGGCTACAGTGCATGGGGTCACAAGAGTCAGTCATAACTGAACAACTAACACTTTCACCCTAAATATTTATAGGTACAACACATCAAGTTCTGTCCTAGGTGATAGGGACATAGTGATAAAACATAATAGATAAGGTCCTGCTCTTCTTGGAGATTCTCTTTTAAAAAATACCCTTCACATCTTGTTCAATTAGAAAATTATGATTCAGTTTTAACCCCTAACTTGGGCATCACTCCTCTGGGACACCTTGTTGACCCTCTCAGGCCTAATGAGGCACCTCTTCTCTGTGCTTTCGTATTACAGAGTGAATGAGTGATAGTCACAGTTGTATCTGACTTTTTGCGACCTTATGGACTATAGCCTGTTGGTGGCTCGGATGCTCCAGGGAAGAATACTGGAGTAGATAGCCCTTTCCTTCTCGAGGTGATCTTCCCAATCCAAGAATCGAACCTATGTCTCCTGCACTGCAGGCATATTCTTATATATTCATATATATATATATATATATATATATATACCTAATCATATAATAAAATTGACAACATTGTATTAAAATTTCATGAGGCTGTATGTCTGTATTCTCTATAGGCAGAGAACAGGGAGAGAAAACTCAAGAAGCATATACAACCTACAATCGTAGTCAATAAGACATTATGAAGTGGGGCTTCCCAGGGGGCGCTAGTAGTAAAGAATCCACAGAAGACATAAAGAAATGAGAGTCTGAGGCCTGGGTCAGGAAGATCCCCTAGACAAGGGCATGGCAGCCCGCTCTAGTATTCTTGCCTGGAGAATCTCATGGACAAAGGAGCCTGAGAGGCTACAGTCTCCAGGGTCACAAAGAGTCGGACAAGACTGAGTATCTGAGCACTGACTCAGAGATTAAGATGGATAGGTCCTCTTGGGAGAAGCTGACACTAGACCTAACTCCTCTGTGGGTCAGAACTACAGGATATACACAGTTGGAGGGAGGGTGTTCTATATTGAGACTAGGAATGTGGCTGGGAATTGTAGGTCTGCCTATGATAGTTCCTCCTTATCTCATACCCTCTATCTCAGTTATGAGCTCCCAGGGCTTCAGCCCACAGCAGACCCTCTAGAATGCAACCCAGGGTAAACCAGCTACTAGTTAGAACACACTAGATGTTAACGAGCTTACTTGGTGAGACAACAATCTTGAATGAAAGAATTTGAGAGTGAAAAATAGTTTGAAGATTTCCAAAACATTCCCAGTGAAAATGCAAAAGCAAAATGCAGATCCCAAGCAGAGAAAGCCAGGAGGGGAACTGTCATGTACCAGTAGAGGCAGGAGAGAGACATCACGAGCAAGGAGAGAGGCAGAGCTCAGAGGCGGGGCCAGGCTCTCCCGGGATCAATGTATTCAACCAAAAATGAGGTGGAGCTAGAGAATATCCACTGGACAAAAGGCACCAGGGTCTATGGCTACCAGTCCTCTTTCATGGACATTACTTGCTGGGGAGAGGTGCAGAGAGGACACAGACCTCTCAGGGAATCCCTGTTGTAAGTCTAACACCCATTGAATCTGGTGAGGGAGAAATGAAAAGACATGAGTGAAGGAAGATGCCAGACAGACTGAGTCAAATGTGGTCATTATCCCTCACAGGTTGTGTGCATGTACAAGGAGCCTCCAAATGTCTGTGCTCTGTGCCATCCTCCCCAGCCCCAACACACACACACACACACACACACAGAGGCAAGCACAACGCAGATGAAAACTGGGAAAACCTTGGGATGGGGAAAGGAAGAGGGACCTCAAATTCAAGGCCATGCTAGGCCCACACCAGCTGCTCCAGCTTACATCCAGGTGGAGCTAATTGCATCAGCAAGGACGGAGGCCCAACTGCGCAGGGAAGATACTAGGAAGGATACAAGGGCCAACCCCAGGGCTAGCACGCATACACAGGTGACTGTAGGCTGCCCCACACTCCCTCCCCGGCTAGCTGCAATGATATACGCACTTCCCAAGGATGGTTTCCTTAGTGGGGTGGGGTAGGGATGCAGGGGAGGGCACAGATGTGAGTAGTCATCCTTATCCGGGTCATGTAAGTGCAAGGCCTCCACCTGAGAGGGATGCTGCCTTACATGTTACACCCAGGGTCCCCCCTCACCCACCCTGCTTCTGTGCCTTGACAGGTAAACAAATTAACAGGAGGAGGCTGTGATGTAAAGACATGGAGGTATTTTGTGCTATTTCGTTTACTTTTCATTCCTTTTCAATCTGCACAGTACGGCTGGGGCTCAAGAGCAATGGAGACAGCTCCACTTTTTTTGCATATTAGAAGAGAAGTGATAAAATGTGACCCAATTAGATGTGTCCCCAAATTGTTACAATAGTATATCAGATTATTTTTCTATTTAAATTACATTGCCATAAAAATATTTTTTTTCTTTATACCTTCTTGAATCAAGTTAGATTCCCTTCTTCACATACTGTTGAAAGCTGCACATTAACTCACTCAACATACAAGGGGACAAAGGACACCACTTTTTTAAGACTAACAAAGCTGAGTACCTGCACTTGCCTGCCAGTCTCAAGCTTCTTTCCTACTGTCCTCTTGTGAAATCTGCCAAAAAGACACATGATCTAAAATTTAAAATTGCTGTAAATCTCAGATATGAAGATAATTTGCCTCCTTTAACCCCTCAAGATATATGTCTTGGTTGCTTTTTCAAATTTCAAGAACTTTCACCATTTAATAACTCCACAGGTAGATGCTGTGTGCTAAGTCGCTTCAGTTCTGGCTGATCCTTTGCAATCCTATGGAATGCAGCCCACCAGCCTCTTCTGCCCATGGGGATCCTCCAGGCAACAATACTGGAGTGGGTTGCCATTCCCTTCTTCAGGGAATCTTTGCGATCAGAGGACGGAGGCCCAACTGCTCCAGCTTACATCCAGGTGGAGCTAATTGCATCAGCAAGGACGGAGGCCCAACTGCAGGGAAGATACTAGGAAGGATACAAGGGCCAACCCCAGGGCTAGCACGCATACACAGGTGACTGTAGGCTGCCCCACACTCCCTCCCCGGCTAGCTGCAATGATATACGCACTTCCCAAGGATGGTTTCCTTAGTGGGGTGGGGTAGGGATGCAGGGGAGGGCACAGATGTGAGTAGTCATCCTTATCCGGGTCATGTAAGTGCAAGGCCTCCACCTGAGAGGGATGCTGCCTTACATGTTACACCCAGGGTCCCCCCTCACCCACCCTGCTTCTGTGCCTTGACAGGTAAACAAATTAACAGGAGGAGGCTGTGATGTAAAGACATGGAGGTATTTTGTGCTATTTCGTTTACTTTTCATTCCTTTTCAATCTGCACAGTACGGCTGGGGCTCAAGAGCAATGGAGACAGCTCCACTTTTTTTGCATATTAGAAGAGAAGTGATAAAATGTGACCCAATTAGATGTGTCCCCAAATTGTTACAATAGTATATCAGATTATTTTTCTATTTAAATTACATTGCCATAAAAATATTTTTTTTCTTTATACCTTCTTGAATCAAGTTAGATTCCCTTCTTCACATACTGTTGAAAGCTGCACATTAACTCACTCAACATACAAGGGGACAAAGGACACCACTTTTTTAAGACTAACAAAGCTGAGTACCTGCACTTGCCTGCCAGTCTCAAGCTTCTTTCCTACTGTCCTCTTGTGAAATCTGCCAAAAAGACACATGATCTAAAATTTAAAATTGCTGTAAATCTCAGATATGAAGATAATTTGCCTCCTTTAACCCCTCAAGATATATGTCTTGGTTGCTTTTTCAAATTTCAAGAACTTTCACCATTTAATAACTCCACAGGTAGATGCTGTGTGCTAAGTCGCTTCAGTTCTGGCTGATCCTTTGCAATCCTATGGAATGCAGCCCACCAGCCTCTTCTGCCCATGGGGATCCTCCAGGCAACAATACTGGAGTGGGTTGCCATTCCCTTCTTCAGGGAATCTTTGCAACCAAAAGATCAAACCCGAGTCTCTTGCTACTCCTGCACTGCAGGCAGATTCTTTACTTCTGAGCCACCAAGAAGGTCCAGCTCCATAGTTAGCAGCACTATGTAGAATCCTAAGGCTTTACCTCCACCTCCACCTGCTAGCTGAGTGTTCTGGATCAAGTCATCTGATCTTTCAGGGTACTTTATTCATCACATTAAAAGGTAGTCTACAGAATTTCCCAAGTTCCACCCTGCTCTAATATTTCGACCACCGGTAGATGGTGACTTCTGATGATATTTTATTAACCTTCCTAATTCATGAATGCAATCTCAAACAGCATTAACTGATTTCCCAATCATAGTAGGAGAAGTGGTAGCATGAGGAGCAAGAGAGAAGAGTGTGCAAGGAGACTTGGATGATCCACAGTAATCATACTCAAGCAATGATCATTTGTAGTAGTTCCTATAAGCAGTCAATCTTAAGATGACACTTAACACTGTGGTAAGTTTTTTACATGACACTGTTGTTCAGTCGCTCAATTGTGTCCAACTCTTTGCGACCCCATGGGCTGTAGCACGCCAGGTTCCCCTGTCCTTCACTATCTTCCAAAGTTTGCTCAAACACATATCCATTGAGTCAGTGATGCCATCCAACCATCTCATCCTCTGTTGCCCCATCTCCTCTTGCCCTCAGTCATTCCCAGCATCAGGGTCTTATCCAATGAGTTGGCTCTTTGCATCTTGTGGCTGCACTCAAAAAGGGAAAACCCTTTTAAGACTAACAAAGCTGAGTACCTGCACTTGCCTGCCAGTCTCAAGCTTCTTTCCTACTGTCCTCTTGTGAAATCTGCCAAAAAGACACATGATCTAAAATTTAAAATTGCTGTAAATCTCAGATATGAAGATAATTTGCCTCCTTTAACCCCTCAAGATATATGTCTTGGTTGCTTTTTCAAATTTCAAGAACTTTCACCATTTAATAACTCCACAGGTAGATGCTGTGTGCTAAGTCGCTTCAGTTCTGGCTGATCCTTTGCAATCCTATGGAATGCAGCCCACCAGCCTCTTCTGCCCATGGGGATCCTCCAGGCAACAATACTGGAGTGGGTTGCCATTCCCTTCTTCAGGGAATCTTTGCAACCAAAAGATCAAACCCGAGTCTCTTGCTACTCCTGCACTGCAGGCAGATTCTTTACTTCTGAGCCACCAAGAAGGTCCAGCTCCATAGTTAGCAGCACTATGTAGAATCCTAAGGCTTTACCTCCACCTCCACCTGCTAGCTGAGTGTTCTGGATCAAGTCATCTGATCTTTCAGGGTACTTTATTCATCACATTAAAAGGTAGTCTACAGAATTTCCCAAGTTCCACCCTGCTCTAATATTTCGACCACCGGTAGATGGTGACTTCTGATGATATTTTATTAACCTTCCTAATTCATGAATGCAATCTCAAACAGCATTAACTGATTTCCCAATCATAGTAGGAGAAGTGGTAGCATGAGGAGCAAGAGAGAAGAGTGTGCAAGGAGACTTGGATGATCCACAGTAATCATACTCAAGCAATGATCATTTGTAGTAGTTCCTATAAGCAGTCAATCTTAAGATGACACTTAACACTGTGGTAAGTTTTTTACATGACACTGTTGTTCAGTCGCTCAATTGTGTCCAACTCTTTGCGACCCCATGGGCTGTAGCACGCCAGGTTCCCCTGTCCTTCACTATCTTCCAAAGTTTGCTCAAACACATATCCATTGAGTCAGTGATGCCATCCAACCATCTCATCCTCTGTTGCCCCATCTCCTCTTGCCCTCAGTCATTCCCAGCATCAGGGTCTTATCCAATGAGTTGGCTCTTTGCATCTTGTGGCCAAACTATTAGAACATCAGCATCAGTCCTTTCAGTGAATATTCATGGTTGATTTCCTTTAGGGTTAACTGGTTTGATTTCCTTTATGGTCCAACCCTCACATCTGTACATGACTACTGGAAAATCCATAGCTTTGACTATACAGACCTTTCTTGGAAAAATGATATCTCTGCTTTTTAATATGTTCTCTAGTATTGTCATAGCTTTTCTTCCAAGGAACAAGCATATTACATGTCATAACTGGCTTAATTCTTACAATAGCTCTGTGGGACAGGTACTTTTATTATACACATTTTACAGATGAGAAAACCAGCACAGAGATCCAGCAATGTGCTAAAGGTCACAAAGCTAGAAAGTCCTTAGTTGACCATGAAACACCGTCATTAGTTACAACCAAAAGAATCCAACCAAACACAGTAAAAAGTGCAAGACAAGAGAAATTCCAGAATCAATGTATATGAGAAACGTTTAATATAACCATTTCTGGAACTTGTTAATAATGCAGAAAAGTTATTGCTCAAAAATTTTATTTTCATGAGGTAGTAGCATACAGATACATGCAAAGTTGAAATGAGAAAGGACACAATGATGTTTTCATTCCTTTTGAAGGTGAGGAAAATCAGTTTACTAGGAAATGGCAGGAACGTGTCCAGAACCCCGATCACCTCTCTTTCGACCCAGTGATCCTCCTAGTGTGTTCCTCATCCTTTTGGGAAGGCAAGAGTGGCTGACAGTACAGGCTGTGATGCCAGACTGCTCAGTTTGAAATTCTGTTCTCACTCACCAGCTGTGTGATCTTATGCCCCAGTTTCCACATCTGTAAAATGTAATAATTCCTACTGTATGTTGTTGTGAGGATTAAAGTAATTAATACATACAAAATACATAGAGCCATCCCTGGTGTGCATGTGTGCTAAGTCACATCAGTCGTGTCTGCCTCTTTGCCACCCTATGGACTGTAGCCCGCCAGGCTCCTCAGTCCATTGGATTCTGCAGGCAAGAATACTGGAGTGGGTTGCCATGCCCAAGAAATTAAGTGTCGGTCTTTATTATTATTATTATTACAATAGCACATCTGGGGATAAAAGGGAAGCCAAACACCAACCGCTACCCAGAGGCAAAAGAAGAGAGTTAGAAAAGGCATGTTAATACCATTTGAAACACCCCACTCTTCTCATCTAAAAATTCTATTCCTTAACTCTTCCAAGTGCACATACAGACAACTGGGGGTCCTTTTTTATCGAGAGTAGAGATAGAGGAAATGCTAAAAGAAGTAATTTATGAGCCAACTTTTAAGGAGGATTCCTAGTTTCCACACTTAGCTTTATCATTTGCAATTGGATTCTAGAAAGCTAGGTCAGGTCTCCAACTCTCAGTTTCCTTCTCAGAACCTTCCTATAAGAGGGAGACTTCTGGAGGGTCCGCAAGTTTTCATTAACAGCTGCAGCCAAAAAGGAGACTTCTGATCTTAATTTTAATCATTCAAACCCAGGGAAGAATATCTAAACTTTAATTACTAAATCTTTTGTTTTCTTGTTTTGCATCAGATTTCCTGCCATTATTAGACATGATTATAGGAAAACATGTGTAATTTGCAATTCAGTCTTTAATCTTAAAAGAATTTCCACGGGTATAAGAAATGTCTCTCAAGCCCCCTAGCTCTGTCCCTTCTTGCAGAGCCCACCACTTGCTCAAGGGATCCTAACTCACAAAGGAGAAGCGCTGTACAGCTTTAAAATGACTTCATTCCCATATTTACATATTTTTAATAGGGCTATGATGAATCTCCTTCCGCTTGACTCCTATTTTGAGCTGTGATATTTTAATCTCCATTCTTGCTGCAACTTAGCAGATGAATGTGCAGTGTGACAGAGCTCAGAGGAAATAGTATAAATAAAGCAAAGTGGAGCTATGACATCTCACATTTTATAGCTTTTTTATTGTAGCCGAAGCATAAACAGAGCACAGCTGTGTTATACTTACCGCTGTGAGCACTCCCTCCATCCTCACCCCCTATTGCTTTTAAAAAGACAGTGTTCATATTCAGAAAGCTTGGCTATGGATAGCACGGCCCCACCAGGGACAGCCTCTACCCCAAACCTCTACCTTTGACTCATTTCTGCTCTACCTGATGTACATTTGTGGAGTTCCACATCATTCCTCTGACTGAAAACCAGTATGTCAACCACAGCCCAGCCTGCACCGCAGCAGAAGCACCCCACTGATACCTACTGGAAGATGGCTCCACATCTAAAGCATTAATTTTCACTCCTCAGCACACACACACACACACACACAGGCTTCCCAGGTGCCTCGGTGGTAAAGAATCCACTTGCCAATGCAGGAGACATGGGTTCGATACCTGGGTCAGGAAGATCCCCTGGAGAAGGAAATGGCAATCCACTCCAGTGTTCTTGACTGAGAAATACCATGGAGAACAGAGGAGCCTCAAGGGTTATGTAGTCCACAGAGTTGAAAACAATCAGACTGAGTGACCAAACAACCACACACACACTGCACTGAGATCATTCACAAACACTCTTTTTATAAAAAACACACGGAACTCCCCTGGTGGTTCAGTGGGTAAAAGAGTCCGCCTCGCAGCGCCAGGGGCACTGGTTCAATCCCTGGCCCAGGAAGACCCCACTTGCACTGGCCGGGGAAAATCCCATTTGCCACAGAGCGGCTGGACTGGTGTGTTGGGTGTGCCCAGCCAGCGCTCTGGAGCGCTTGCACCCAGAGCCAGTGCTCTGCAAAGAGAGAGTCCACTGCAATGGGAGGTCCACACAAGCCAAGGAATGAGGGTGGATGAAGGTGAATGAATAGAAAATCAACGAAAAGAGGCCAGAAGTTAAAAATATAAAAAAACAAGAAGACAAAACTAGCTGGAAGTATTCAAAAGAGTGCACTGTCTTAGTGAAAGTCTCCTTTGGAATGAAGAAGTTGTGGTTTTCACTTTCAGATGGGCTCTGAGTCACATTTGGGTGAAAGTGGAAAACCCCAAGAGGGCCAAACACAGTGAGAAGAGTAGGGCTGAGGTGCGCGTAATCACTTCACATGCTAACACCGTCACCAGGTTTTAGAATTTCTCAGGTTGGTCACACATGTCAGGAAGGCCAAAGACAGCAGAGGAAAAGACAGATCACAAGCACCTCCCACACACCGTCGAATACAGGTTATATACTCAGGGTTGATTGGTCCAGGACAAGCACCTGATCCTAACTGGAGCCAATCAGAGTTGTTCCCAGGTTACTTTATTTACGTAGAATGGAAAACTCTCCACAAGCTTTAGAAGTCCCGTGATCTCATCAATGGTGCCATTTCCTCCCATATGGAGAAACTTCTGCTGCAACCGGAAAGAGCAAAGTCCACATCCAAGGTGACAAGGACACGGGAGAGGGGTGTCGAGCCCTGACAGAGTAAGACTCCCTGGTTTCACCCGTTCCTGAGGCCCATTCCAACGCCAGCCTCCCCTCAGTGGCGTCATTTGCCTTCCCTGTATTCCTTCACCCAACCAATTCCAGCTTTTTTTTTTCCCTTAAACTGTCTCAAATTGGGTTTTATCACTTACGAAAAACAGGATCCTATTTCCCCTTCCAGGAGAAGATTCTTCTTTTAGTTGGGTTAGGATCTATTCTTTCTTTTTCAAATACCACACACTATTTATGGGAAGGAAGGAAAACCCTCTGGGCTTGTAGAGGAATGTGTAATGAAATTCAAAAGACACATGCATCCAAGTGAAAAGAATATAGGGGCATAGTAGCCTATACACCAGCGAAGTGAAATGAGAGACAGGCAGATTTGATTTGCATCATCATTAACAAGGAAGGAGAAAAGCGAGAGAACACAATAACCGCGAGAACCACCTCCATTGACATACGTCATTGTTTCGAAACAACAGGTCCAACTGGGCTAAGGCAGGGGCAAAGTTGGTATCCCAAGCTCCCCAGCTATCTATCTGCCCAGGGCCGCTCTTCTGCCAAACTCATTGTTCACCAAGCTGCCAGCCCAGCCCAGGGATCTGATTAGCAATTTGCACTTTTGTGAGAGGATTAACAGAATTCCTTTGTTTTGATGTCGGATTATCAAACTGCATCTTTAAAGAGGTGTGACCTCATCCGGCTGCATAAGCCTGCTCCCTTGAGAATGACTTGAAACTTTGCAAATTTTAACAGCAGCTGTGGTTTAGAATCAGGAAAAGGGGAACCAAAAAAAAAGGGACAGATCACAAGCACCTCCCACACACCGTCGAATACAGGTTATATACTCAGGGTTGATTGGTCCAGGACAAGCACCTGATCCTAACTGGAGCCAATCAGAGTTGTTCCCAGGTTACTTTATTTACGTAGAATGGAAAACTCTCCACAAGCTTTAGAAGTCCCGTGATCTCATCAATGGTGCCATTTCCTCCCATATGGAGAAACTTCTGCTGCAACCGGAAAGAGCAAAGTCCACATCCAAGGTGACAAGGACACGGGAGAGGGGTGTCGAGCCCTGACAGAGTAAGACTCCCTGGTTTCACCCGTTCCTGAGGCCCATTCCAACGCCAGCCTCCCCTCAGTGGCGTCATTTGCCTTCCCTGTATTCCTTCACCCAACCAATTCCAGCTTTTTTTTTTCCCTTAAACTGTCTCAAATTGGGTTTTATCACTTACGAAAAACAGGATCCTATTTCCCCTTCCAGGAGAAGATTCTTCTTTTAGTTGGGTTAGGATCTATTCTTTCTTTTTCAAATACCACACACTATTTATGGGAAGGAAGGAAAACCCTCTGGGCTTGTAGAGGAATGTGTAATGAAATTCAAAAGACACATGCATCCAAGTGAAAAGAATATAGGGGCATAGTAGCCTATACACCAGCGAAGTGAAATGAGAGACAGGCAGATTTGATTTGCATCATCATTAACAAGGAAGGAGAAAAGCGAGAGAACACAATAACCGCGAGAACCACCTCCATTGACATACGTCATTGTTTCGAAACAACAGGTCCAACTGGGCTAAGGCAGGGGCAAAGTTGGTATCCCAAGCTCCCCAGCTATCTATCTGCCCAGGGCCGCTCTTCTGCCAAACTCATTGTTCACCAAGCTGCCAGCCCAGCCCAGGGATCTGATTAGCAATTTGCACTTTTGTGAGAGGATTAACAGAATTCCTTTGTTTTGATGTCGGATTATCAAACTGCATCTTTAAAGAGGTGTGACCTCATCCGGCTGCATAAGCCTGCTCCCTTGAGAATGACTTGAATTTGCCTCCACTTGTGCAACATATAATTTCATAAAGGAGTTACTGTCAAAACATGGTACTCAATCCGTGATGTGTGCGAAGAAGCACATTTGTAATGTAAATAACCTCAGAAGTTTTGTGATATTTTAAAATAACCCATCTGGTGGGAAAACAAGGATTTTCAACCCATTTGATTCCAGCCCTAGTAAATTAGTGTGCATCTAGCTCTGATAGAACCTGGAGATAAACCCCATTCCCCAACTAACGCTCAGGATGCTTTTCTTTTTAAGGGTATTTCCGATCAACTCATGCACTCAACAAATGCTTTAAAAAGAAAGCAGCATGCATATGAGAGTAAACTGAGGCAAACCAAAGAATTTGATGGCTACAGCCAAAATGGTAATGATCTCAAATTGTTTACACGGCACGGTTTATACATCTAGCTTTACCCAAATATAGACATGAAGGAGGAAAACACAATGCAAGAGTTTTGCCATGTCTAAGTCTCTTCAGTAACAGGCAACTCATCAGAAAGAAACTCCCTGAAATTTCCACCGAAGTTTGAAACAAGTAAAACAACCAGGCGTGGTGAGGGAGGACACTTACAGGGCAGCATGCAACAGGCTGTGAAAAAATCAGCCTTCAGACTCTGCACGTCATTTTTGCTTCAGACGGCAATGACGAATGAAAGGCACAAAAGCAATCCAGTGTCTGAAAGGCATGCCTTACTGGTGTGAGAACTCTGTCCTGGAAGTACATAAACACTCATCAGCTACAAATGGCAGAAAGGGTAGTCTGACCACAACTGATGGCCCCAAAGCCAAACACTGCTGCAGATCAAGGGGCAGTTTTATTTGCTGACAAACTAAAAATCAAAAGAGCTGATCTGCAGGTGCTCATTGTGGACAAGCAATAAATGCACCCTGTTTCATAAGGAGGAATCCAATGTCTTAAATGGGTTTATATTACCTACTAATATAAATTGTCGCCCAAAGTTGATAGATTGGGGCATGTGTCTAAGTTAGGGAACTTTCGATTACAGTAAGAGTGGCTCAGGGGTAAAGAGGTGTGACCTCATCCGGCTGCATAAGCCTGCTCCCTTGAGAATGACTTGAATTTGCCTCCACTTGTGCAACATATAATTTCATAAAGGAGTTACTGTCAAAACATGGTACTCAATCCGTGATGTGTGCGAAGAAGCACATTTGTAATGTAAATAACCTCAGAAGTTTTGTGATATTTTAAAATAACCCATCTGGTGGGAAAACAAGGATTTTCAACCCATTTGATTCCAGCCCTAGTAAATTAGTGTGCATCTAGCTCTGATAGAACCTGGAGATAAACCCCATTCCCCAACTAACGCTCAGGATGCTTTTCTTTTTAAGGGTATTTCCGATCAACTCATGCACTCAACAAATGCTTTAAAAAGAAAGCAGCATGCATATGAGAGTAAACTGAGGCAAACCAAAGAATTTGATGGCTACAGCCAAAATGGTAATGATCTCAAATTGTTTACACGGCACGGTTTATACATCTAGCTTTACCCAAATATAGACATGAAGGAGGAAAACACAATGCAAGAGTTTTGCCATGTCTAAGTCTCTTCAGTAACAGGCAACTCATCAGAAAGAAACTCCCTGAAATTTCCACCGAAGTTTGAAACAAGTAAAACAACCAGGCGTGGTGAGGGAGGACACTTACAGGGCAGCATGCAACAGGCTGTGAAAAAATCAGCCTTCAGACTCTGCACGTCATTTTTGCTTCAGACGGCAATGACGAATGAAAGGCACAAAAGCAATCCAGTGTCTGAAAGGCATGCCTTACTGGTGTGAGAACTCTGTCCTGGAAGTACATAAACACTCATCAGCTACAAATGGCAGAAAGGGTAGTCTGACCACAACTGATGGCCCCAAAGCCAAACACTGCTGCAGATCAAGGGGCAGTTTTATTTGCTGACAAACTAAAAATCAAAAGAGCTGATCTGCAGGTGCTCATTGTGGACAAGCAATAAATGCACCCTGTTTCATAAGGAGGAATCCAATGTCTTAAATGGGTTTATATTACCTACTAATATAAATTGTCGCCCCAAAGTTGATAGATTGGGGCATGTGTCTTTAAGTTAGGGAACTTTCGATTACAGTAAGAGTGGCTCAGGGGTAAAGAACCTGCCTGCCAAGGTAAGAGATGAAGGAGATGTGGGCTTGATCCCTGGGGTGGGAAGATTCCCTGGAGGAGGGCACAGCAACCCACTCCAGTAATCTTGCCTGGAGAATTCCATGAACAGAGGAGCCTGGTGGGCTACAGTCTTTGGGGTCGCAAAGAACCGGACAGAGCTTAGAGACTGAGCACACAGACACGGCACTACGCAAGCCCCGATAAGGTGCCAGGTGTGCTGATCTGTTTATGAGTATGTACACACAAGACCATTAAATCTATGTTTGCTAATCAGTGATGGTGTGAATTCACTGGAAAATTGTTTTTAATGCAGTCAAGTCATGCAGCCCAACTTATAGCCTGTGGGTGGAATGAAAAAAATACTTTTCTGAAAAAAATCTCAACTGGGATTCTATGACCCTCTCAAACAGCCCTCACTTATATTTGAAAATAGACCTTCTGTCTAGATTATTTGCTGGCCTTCTTAACGAAATGAAGTGGCCTTAAAAAGGTGGCTCATAGGGGCTTCCCTGGTGGTCCAGTGGGTATAGAGTCCGCCTTGCAATGCAAGGGGCACCGGTTTGATCCCTAGCATGGGAAGATCCCACATGCCGCAGAGCGGCTGGATGGGTGTGTCCAATTACGAGCCAGCGCTCTGGAGCGCATGCGCCCAGAGCTGGCGCTCTGCCACAAGAGAGGCCACCGCGATGGGGGGCCCACAGAGGCCAAAGAATTAAAGATTCATTTATTTATTTATTTATTTTGGGCGAGGGTCAGGTTGAGGAGGGAGGGGAGCGGGCGGGCCACTTCTATTGGTCTTTCATTTCTCTATTTTCATCCGTCTTTGTTCTTTGGCTCCTGTGTGCCTCCCATCGCGGTAGCGTCTGTCGTTGCAGAGCGCCGGTTCTGGGCGCACGCGCTCCAGAGCTCCAGCTCGGTAATTGGACACATCAGTCCAGCTGCTCCGCAAGTGGGATCTTCCCAGGCCAGGGATCGAACCGGCACCTGCAAGGCGGTGTCCTTACCCACTAGAAATTGCCCAAAGTTGATAGATTGGGGCATGTGTCTTTAAGTTAGGGAACTTTCGATTACAGTAAGAGTGGCTCAGGGGTAAAGAACCTGCCTGCCAAGGTAAGAGATGAAGGAGATGTGGGCTTGATCCCTGGGGTGGGAAGATTCCCTGGAGGAGGGCACAGCAACCCACTCCAGTAATCTTGCCTGGAGAATTCCATGAACAGAGGAGCCTGGTGGGCTACAGTCTTTGGGGTCGCAAAGAACCGGACAGAGCTTAGAGACTGAGCACACAGACACGGCACTACGCAAGCCCCGATAAGGTGCCAGGTGTGCTGATCTGTTTATGAGTATGTACACACAAGACCATTAAATCTATGTTTGCTAATCAGTGATGGTGTGAATTCACTGGAAAATTGTTTTTAATGCAGTCAAGTCATGCAGCCCAACTTATAGCCTGTGGGTGGAATGAAAAAAATACTTTTCTGAAAAAAATCTCAACTGGGATTCTATGACCCTCTCAAACAGCCCTCACTTATATTTGAAAATAGACCTTCTGTCTAGATTATTTGCTGGCCTTCTTAACGAAATGAAGTGGCCTTAAAAAGGTGGCTCATAGGGGCTTCCCTGGTGGTCCAGTGGGTATAGAGTCCGCCTTGCAATGCAAGGCACCGGTTTGATCCCTAGCATGGGAAGATCCCACATGCCGCAGAGCGGCTGGATGGGTGTGTCCAATTACGAGCCAGCGCTCTGGAGCGCATGCGCCCAGAGCTGGCGCTCTGCCACAAGAGAGGCCACCGCGATGGGGGGCCCACAGAGGCCAAAGAATTAAAGATTCATTTATTTATTTATTTATTTTGGGCGAGGGTCAGGTTGAGGAGGGAGGGGAGCGGGCGGGCCACTTCTATTGGTCTTTCATTTCTCTATTTTCATCCGTCTTTGTTCTTTGGCTCCTGTGTGCCTCCCATCGCGGTAGCGTCTGTCGTTGCAGAGCGCCGGTTCTGGGCGCACGCGCTCCAGAGCTCCAGCTCGGTAATTGGACACATCAGTCCAGCTGCTCCGCGGCAAGTGGGATCTTCCCAGGCCAGGGATCGAACCGGCACCCCTTGCACTGCAAGGCGGTGTCCTTACCCACTAGACCACCAGGGGAAGCCCGAGGCCAAAGAATTAAGACAGATGAAAGAGGTTAAGTGAAGGACCAATAAAGGGGGCCAAAAAACAAACAAAAAAAGGTGGATCGTGTCTCTTATGAGCCTCCTATACATGTACAGTGATCTGCAGGGCTTCCCAGGTGTCTCAGTAGTAAAGAGCCTGCCTGCCAGTGAAAGTTCCATCCCTGGGTCAGGAAGATCCCCTGGAGAAGAAAATGGCAACCCACTCCAGTATTTTTGCCTGGGAAATACCATGGCCAAAGGAACCTGGCGGGCTACAATACAGTCCATGGGGGTCTTAAAAGAGTCGGACACAACTGGCTGACAAAACAAAAACAACAGTGACCTGCATACAATTTGGCATTGAAATAAGTTGGGTAAGTAAATTCATTTGAAAGATTTGTATTTAATTAATAGGGGTGTGATAGACACTATCAAAGCAGACAAATGCCTTAGAGAAAGCAAAAATGAAAAAAAAAAAAAAAAATTAAAACCTTGACTTTAACCCCAAAGCTGCCTACATGGAATGCCAAAAGAAAACAATGGACGTTATTTCTGCCATCTCTAGCCATAAATACAGAGTATGAGCCATAGTCAATTTTGAATTCATTTATTCAACATATATTTATTGAATACCTCCATTTGCCAGGAACTACCATGGGCTCTAGAGACAGAGTAGTAAAGAAAACAAACCAAGCTCCATGCCTTCGTGCAGCTAATATTCTATGCAAGGAAGCCAAAAAGTAACAAGATGAATGAATAGATTTGTCACTGTGTTAGTTGTTATTGTTGTGTTTAGTCACTAATTCATGTCAGACTCTTTGTGACCCCATGGACTATAGCGTGCCAGGTTCATCTGTCCATGGCATTTTTCTAGGCAAGAATACTGGAGTGGGTTGACATTTCCTTCTCCAAGGGATCTTTTTGACCCAAGGCCAGGATCGAACCGGCACCTTGCACTGCAAGGCGGTGTCCTTACCCACTAGACCACCAGGGGAAGCCCGAGGCCAAAGAATTAAGACAGATGAAAGAGGTTAAGTGAAGGACCAATAAAGGGGGCCAAAAAACAAACAAAAAAAGGTGGATCGTGTCTCTTATGAGCCTCCTATACATGTACAGTGATCTGCAGGGCTTCCCAGGTGTCTCAGTAGTAAAGAGCCTGCCTGCCAGTGAAAGTTCCATCCCTGGGTCAGGAAGATCCCCTGGAGAAGAAAATGGCAACCCACTCCAGTATTTTTGCCTGGGAAATACCATGGCCAAAGGAACCTGGCGGGCTACAATACAGTCCATGGGGGTCTTAAAAGAGTCGGACACAACTGGCTGACAAAACAAAAACAACAGTGACCTGCATACAATTTGGCATTGAAATAAGTTGGGTAAGTAAATTCATTTGAAAGATTTGTATTTAATTAATAGGGGTGTGATAGACACTATCAAAGCAGACAAATGCCTTAGAGAAAGCAAAAATGAAAAAAAAAAAAAAAAATTAAAACCTTGACTTTAACCCCAAAGCTGCCTACATGGAATGCCAAAAGAAAACAATGGACGTTATTTCTGCCATCTCTAGCCATAAATACAGAGTATGAGCCATAGTCAATTTTGAATTCATTTATTCAACATATATTTATTGAATACCTCCATTTGCCAGGAACTACCATGGGCTCTAGAGACAGAGTAGTAAAGAAAACAAACCAAGCTCCATGCCTTCGTGCAGCTAATATTCTATGCAAGGAAGCCAAAAAGTAACAAGATGAATGAATAGATTTGTCACTGTGTTAGTTGTTATTGTTGTGTTTAGTCACTAATTCATGTCAGACTCTTTGTGACCCCATGGACTATAGCGTGCCAGGTTCATCTGTCCATGGCATTTTTCTAGGCAAGAATACTGGAGTGGGTTGACATTTCCTTCTCCAAGGGATCTTTTTGACCCAAGGACTGGACCCACATCTCCTGCATTGACAGGCAGGGTTTTCACCACTGCGCCATGAGGGAAGCCCACTGTGCTTCTTAGGGAAGTGCTAAGGAGAGAAAGCAAGGGATTGCACGGGCTGCTGAGGGTCTGTAGATGATACCTAATCTGGAGTACATGTTGAATGTTTTATCTTTATGATGCAGGTGGAATTTAAAAAAATATAAAAGGTTAAATGTTTTAAAGCACTTGTTAAACTCCCTGACGTTCCCCCAAAATCATTAGGTGAAGTTGACTTTTACATAATCAGTATCATCACTACCATCATCCCAGCTGTTTTTTATTAAGCCTATAGGTGGTTGAGTTTAGTTCAGTCGCTCAGTCATGTCTGACTCCTTGCGACACCATGGACTGCAGCACACCCGGCTTTCCTGCCCTTCACCATCTCCCAGAGCTTGCTAGGTGGTAGGCCTTGTGTATTAGTTTCATACTATATATCAGGCCCTGTATACTGCTTCTTACATATTAAATCATTTAAACCTAAGGTCAACCCTATGTTATCCATAAACACTTCCTATGCTAAAGTTAGATGTCTCTCGACAAAATTTATAAATTAGAAAAATGTTTTCTCCTTCAATATGAGCCCCAAAAGCAATAGAAGTGACTAAAATAACATAAATATATGGAATTGGGAATAACTGAGAAAGCTGTACTTCTGTATGCTTGCAATGTTAACTTGAAAATGCCTATCTGAAAAATAATCCTATACCAAATGTGCTATACCAAAACAAATGACCTATACCAGTGAAATGCCATCCATTACAAGGAACTGAAAATAATCAGAGTTATAAGTTAATAAAAATTAAAAGTAGTATTTGCAGAAATAAAGAACAAGTAACATAATAAAACTATTAGCTTTTAGGGACTTCCCTAGTGGGCTAGTGATTAAGACTCCATGCTTCCAGTGCAGGGGCCAAGGGTTTGATTCCTGGTCAGGGAACTAATAGCCAACATTCCATGTGGTCCAGCCAAAATATAATAGACAACAAATTTATTCTCTTTGAGTAAACAGTAAGTTTTGCTGTACAAAATACTGGAAGGCAAAAAGGTCATTTCTAAAAAAAAAGAAACCTTTAATCAAGTATCTTGATGTCCAGAAATTAAATAAGTAGAAAAATACACTTCCAGTCTTGAGTGGTTCTTCCAAATCCTTCATCCATTTAAGCTGGCAGAGCACATCAGCGGTTTATTTGGATATTGTCCACAGTTGTAAATGAGCATCTTCCTTGTGGTATTTTGGCACACATGTAAATACACTCATTGGTATTTTGACTGGACCATGTAAATGATTATACAACTATATATTTAAGGTTTTGGAAGTTGACTTTTACATAATCAGTATCATCACTACCATCATCCCAGCTGTTTTTTATTAAGCCTATAGGTGGTTGAGTTTAGTTCAGTCGCTCAGTCATGTCTGACTCCTTGCGACACCATGGACTGCAGCACACCCGGCTTTCCTGCCCTTCACCATCTCCCAGAGCTTGCTAGGTGGTAGGCCTTGTGTATTAGTTTCATACTATATATCAGGCCCTGTATACTGCTTCTTACATATTAAATCATTTAAACCTAAGGTCAACCCTATGTTATCCATAAACACTTCCTATGCTAAAGTTAGATGTCTCTCGACAAAATTTATAAATTAGAAAAATGTTTTCTCCTTCAATATGAGCCCCAAAAGCAATAGAAGTGACTAAAATAACATAAATATATGGAATTGGGAATAACTGAGAAAGCTGTACTTCTGTATGCTTGCAATGTTAACTTGAAAATGCCTATCTGAAAAATAATCCTATACCAAATGTGCTATACCAAAACAAATGACCTATACCAGTGAAATGCCATCCATTACAAGGAACTGAAAATAATCAGAGTTATAAGTTAATAAAAATTAAAAGTAGTATTTGCAGAAATAAAGAACAAGTAACATAATAAAACTATTAGCTTTTAGGGACTTCCCTAGTGGGCTAGTGATTAAGACTCCATGCTTCCAGTGCAGGGGCCAAGGGTTTGATTCCTGGTCAGGGAACTAATAGCCAACATTCCATGTGGTCCAGCCAAAATATAATAGACAACAAATTTATTCTCTTTGAGTAAACAGTAAGTTTTGCTGTACAAAATACTGGAAGGCAAAAAGGTCATTTCTAAAAAAAAAGAAACCTTTAATCAAGTATCTTGATGTCCAGAAATTAAATAAGTAGAAAAATACACTTCCAGTCTTGAGTGGTTCTTCCAAATCCTTCATCCATTTAAGCTGGCAGAGCACATCAGCGGTTTATTTGGATATTGTCCACAGTTGTAAATGAGCATCTTCCTTGTGGTATTTTGGCACTGGACCATGTAAATGATTATACAACTATATATTTAATGTAGCAGATATAAGACATGAACCCAAGCATCAAAAAACTCATCAAATACCTGCTCTAAACTCATCAAGGTAAGTAGCCTCAAATCACAGGGCTGCTAACTACAGCACTCCATTAACTTGCCTATTCTAATAACCGTTCACACTTGTCGTATCCTGTTCATCATAACCTAGTAGATTCCAACTCTGAAAAGTGAGAAGTTTCAGAAAGCATGCTCCTAGGTGAGCACAGAATCAGATGGGAGTACACAGAGGCTCTACCATTCCCTTTAGAAATCCAGAAGGGGTCCTGGTAAAATACACTAGGAGAAGACACACACTTCCTTGACACCTTTCATGCATCACAAAAGCTGACTCTAATATTCTTAGAAAGTGCCGTCTTTTTACCGTCATTTTAAACTAAAACAAGAAAAGCGGAGCTAATATACATACTCAGTGAAATGAAGTAGGCAAAGTTTATTTCTCCAAATCCTACATCATCTTTGATGACAAGCTTCTTTCTTTTTCTTCTGCCACTTCTTTCCCCAGACTACTCTGACCACATTAGATTCCCATTTATTTCTTCAGTGAAGTTGAACTCAAGATTAACAGTCCGCATGTATACTACTTCTTTTTCATGCTCATCAAAATGCACCTACTCTATATTCTATTAGTCAATGCCTAAACTTTAAACTTCCAAGATCACAGCTGCCAAATGATAATACGGTCAATCGCCAAATGCCAGTGGTTAAAGACAGAAATGTGGAACGCAAGAAACCGTCCAATAATTAATTCAATCCTTCCCTTAAAATTGGAATCCTCTTTGACTGTCGGGAAAATAGCCAACATTCCATGTGGTCCAGCCAAAATATAATAGACAACAAATTTATTCTCTTTGAGTAAACAGTAAGTTTTGCTGTACAAAATACTGGAAGGCAAAAAGGTCATTTCTAAAAAAAAAGAAACCTTTAATCAAGTATCTTGATGTCCAGAAATTAAATAAGTAGAAAAATACACTTCCAGTCTTGAGTGGTTCTTCCAAATCCTTCATCCATTTAAGCTGGCAGAGCACATCAGCGGTTTATTTGGATATTGTCCACAGTTGTAAATGAGCATCTTCCTTGTGGTATTTTGGCACTGGACCATGTAAATGATTATACAACTATATATTTAATGTAGCAGATATAAGACATGAACCCAAGCATCAAAAAACTCATCAAATACCTGCTCTAAACTCATCAAGGTAAGTAGCCTCAAATCACAGGGCTGCTAACTACAGCACTCCATTAACTTGCCTATTCTAATAACCGTTCACACTTGTCGTATCCTGTTCATCATAACCTAGTAGATTCCAACTCTGAAAAGTGAGAAGTTTCAGAAAGCATGCTCCTAGGTGAGCACAGAATCAGATGGGAGTACACAGAGGCTCTACCATTCCCTTTAGAAATCCAGAAGGGGTCCTGGTAAAATACACTAGGAGAAGACACACACTTCCTTGACACCTTTCATGCATCACAAAAGCTGACTCTAATATTCTTAGAAAGTGCCGTCTTTTTACCGTCATTTTAAACTAAAACAAGAAAAGCGGAGCTAATATACATACTCAGTGAAATGAAGTAGGCAAAGTTTATTTCTCCAAATCCTACATCATCTTTGATGACAAGCTTCTTTCTTTTTCTTCTGCCACTTCTTTCCCCAGACTACTCTGACCACATTAGATTCCCATTTATTTCTTCAGTGAAGTTGAACTCAAGATTAACAGTCCGCATGTATACTACTTCTTTTTCATGCTCATCAAAATGCACCTACTCTATATTCTATTAGTCAATGCCTAAACTTTAAACTTCCAAGATCACAGCTGCCAAATGATAATACGGTCAATCGCCAAATGCCAGTGGTTAAAGACAGAAATGTGGAATTGCAAGGAAACCGTCCAAGATAATTAATTCAATCCTTCCCTTAAAATTGGAATCCTCTTTGCTATGTCACTATTATCATCTCAGATTCATGCTAACTTTTCAGCCAGAGATCAAAATTCACTTTACTCTAAGGCAACTCATCCAGTTTTAACCTTCCTCTCCTGGTCTCAGATGTCAAACTACACAGGCTAAGTTGTGTTGTACACAGCCTTGTGATACACTCAACTCTGTGCCCTGGGATACTGATTTCTATGAATCACATCAAGAGACTCCCTTGCTTCCAAGCTTCTGGTTGGGTTGGACTTTGAAAATGAGTCATGGGCTGGAGACAGAGAATAAGACAAGTGAGGTTAGGAGACATCTTCCTGTAGCTCTCTCCTTGCAGGTGATGGTCAGAGTCTGAAGCTGTATCCAGTCAGGTGGGCCTGTCCTTCCAGCACCCCTCCGCTGGTACCCTCTGGCCCAGAGATGGTATCGACCCCTACTGTTATTACCCTCCAGAGTACCAACCCTTGTCAGTTCTTTTTATTAAGAACCTTATTGGATATAATACATACACCATACAATCCACCCATTTGAAGTGCATAAGCCAATGGTCTTTAATACATTCGTGACACTATGTAACCAGCAGGGCCATCAATGGCAGAACATTTTCCTCACTCTATAAAGAAGCCTTATACTCGTTAGTAGTCATGCCCCTTCCCATTTCTTTCCAATCCCTGAGCCTTAAGACTGTCACTAAATCCAGTCTCTGATTTTTAGATCTGCCTATCTGGATATTCCATATAAGTGCAATTAAACAATATATGTTCTCTTGTGACTGGCTTATTTCACTTAGTATATTGTTCTCAAATTTCATCCATGTTGAAGCATATATCAATTCTTCTATCTCTTTTCGTTGGCCAAATAATATCCCACTGTATGAATAAAACTCATTTTACCTGTCCATTCATGAGTTGATGGGTATTTAGGTTGTTTCCACTTACAGCTACTGTAAGTAATTCTGCCATGACTTTGGTGTGGATGTTTCTGTGTGAACATGTTTTCATTTCTCTTGAATTAACCTCAGGTCAGAGTTGCCAGGTCATACAGCAACTCAGCCTTTTGAGGAACTGCCTAGACTCTTCCAAGTAATTAACCATTTAACATATGGCTACCAATTTCTCCATATCTTCACCAACACTTGTGACTATCTGTATTTTCTATTATAGCTGTCTTAGTACATGTGATGCGGTATCTTATTGTGGTGTTGGCTTTTTAAATACTCTATGTATATCCCTATAATGAAAATTTAACCTTCATTAAAATTTCTCCCCTCAAAGGCTAGTCCTTTTCTGTGCCCTGGGATACTGATTTCTATGAATCACATCAAGAGATTTGCTCCAAGCTTCTGGTTGGGTTGGACTTTGAAAATGAGTCATGGGCTGGAGACAGAGAATAAGACAAGTGAGGTTAGGAGACATCTTCCTGTAGCTCTCTCCTTGCAGGTGATGGTCAGAGTCTGAAGCTGTATCCAGTCAGGTGGGCCTGTCCTTCCAGCACCCCTCCGCTGGTACCCTCTGGCCCAGAGATGGTATCGACCCCTACTGTTATTACCCTCCAGAGTACCAACCCTTGTCAGTTCTTTTTATTAAGAACCTTATTGGATATAATACATACACCATACAATCCACCCATTTGAAGTGCATAAGCCAATGGTCTTTAATACATTCGTGACACTATGTAACCAGCAGGGCCATCAATGGCAGAACATTTTCCTCACTCTATAAAGAAGCCTTATACTCGTTAGTAGTCATGCCCCTTCCCATTTCTTTCCAATCCCTGAGCCTTAAGACTGTCACTAAATCCAGTCTCTGATTTTTAGATCTGCCTATCTGGATATTCCATATAAGTGCAATTAAACAATATATGTTCTCTTGTGACTGGCTTATTTCACTTAGTATATTGTTCTCAAATTTCATCCATGTTGAAGCATATATCAATTCTTCTATCTCTTTTCGTTGGCCAAATAATATCCCACTGTATGAATAAAACTCATTTTACCTGTCCATTCATGAGTTGATGGGTATTTAGGTTGTTTCCACTTACAGCTACTGTAAGTAATTCTGCCATGACTTTGGTGTGGATGTTTCTGTGTGAACATGTTTTCATTTCTCTTGAATTAACCTCAGGTCAGAGTTGCCAGGTCATACAGCAACTCAGCCTTTTGAGGAACTGCCTAGACTCTTCCAAGTAATTAACCATTTAACATATGGCTACCAATTTCTCCATATCTTCACCAACACTTGTGACTATCTGTATTTTCTATTATAGCTGTCTTAGTACATGTGATGCGGTATCTTATTGTGGTGTTGGCTTTTTAAATACTCTATTTATATCCCTATAATGATTACCTTCATTAAATTCTCCTCAAATCACTTCATTTAAGACCACCATGTTTCCTGCCAGACCCTGAATGACTCAAAGGCTAGTCCTTTTCCATATTTGTGAAGATTGTTTTGAATTTTCTCCAAGTTTTCTTTTCAGGCTAAACAACTCATTTTTATATGAACTATTAGTTTCCAGATTTTTTTATCCCCTGAACTCACCAGCTTCAGATAGTAAATTACAAATGCCCTTCAAGTTATTTTACCCATAAATGACATATATGAACTGACCAGTATACATTTTATCAAGTGATTATCTCATTGTTTATGGACACTATATACCTTCTATCAATGTTGTTAAAGATGACAGTTCCTCCTGTTTGAGCAGCTATGTACTACCATTGTCTTATATGAAATAAAAAGTCAACCCTAATATATTGACAATGTACTATCAATTCAGATTGATTTAAAAATTACATGGAGAATTACTTTAGCACTACTAAATTTCATCACTTTAAGTTTTGGCTAACATCTAGCTTATTACTGACTTCTGAGTCATTTGGTTCAGAGCAGCAAATGAGATAAAACTGGTTAAAGCGCCAACTATGCTTTTGCCAAAAAAGGCACTCTAGGTGTTGGTTTCCTCTCATTCTTACTTCATCAAAGTTCTTAATAAAAATACTAAAGAGGATAAGCCCAAGAATACATGAATGCATGCCACCTGATTCTAGAACTCTCTTTAGGCTGCTAACCATATACTAATCTATATCCTTAACATATGGTCCTTCAACTGCTAATCCATACTACCACATCGTCAACCAAACCAATTTCCTTTTTAACCTCTCAAAATTTGATGATGTTAGAAAACTACGCGTTATAAAAGATGATAACTGATAATAGGGTAGCCCAATTTAAAAGCATGAGGTTAATTTTGCACAATTGGCTGAGAGAACCCATACTGGCTTCTTGCGAACACTGTTTTCCTTCTGTGTTCAGAAATTATCTACATTATAACAAATCTAAGATTTTACTAAAATCCTTAAAACATAGTCTTATAAATTACAAACGTTTCTTTCCTTTAGATTCAGAGTAACATTGACTCATCTCAAGTCTCCTGATACCTCTTATCTTCCACATGCTGTTTCAAATTTTGCCAACAACAGGTCTTCAAAAACAATGTATAAATTGTAACCATCTCCCATCACCGTAAATCTCCTTCCTCAACTGGTATAATTATGATCATTCACTACTTGAAATCAAAAACTCTAAATATGTATCATCCTTGACTGTTCTTTCTGTTTCCTCCACACCATCAGCTAGAGCTGCTCAGAATACAGGAAATCGATACCTTCTGGCTGATTCTCATTAACTCCACTACTGCCCCTCTAGTCCAAGCCAAGATCACGTCTAACTGAACTGCCACAATGGTCTCTCCACGGACCTCTCTGCTTCCATTTCTGCCCCGCTTCAGTTTACTCTCCAAACAGCACCCAAAGTAAGTTTTCAAAAATGTGTAGCTGACCAAGTCACTCCCTCCCTCACAGCAGCTTCTCATCACATTTAGATAAAATATCCATTGGCAGGTGAATGGATAAAGATGTGGTACATACCTACAATGGAACATCACTCAGCCACAAAAAGGTACAGAATTGGGTCATTTGTAGAAATGTGGATGGATGGACATACAGGCTGTTATACAGTGAAGTAAGTCAGAAAGAGAAAAACAAATATATTAATGCATATAGGTAGAATCTAGAAAAGTGGTTCAGATGAACCTATCTGCAGGATGCAGATGTAGAGAACAGACATGGGGACTCGGTGGGAGGAAAAGGGGGAGATAAATGCAGGGAGTGTGGCACTGACATGGACCACGACCCCATGTACCACTGACATGGACCACAACCATGTGTACCGCTGACGTGGACCACGACCCTGTGTACCGTTGACGTGGACCACAACCATGTGTACCGCTGACATGGACCATGACCCTGTGTACCGCTGACATGGACCACGACCGTGGGTAAGACAGACAGCTCGTGGGAAGCTCCTCTGGAGCACAGGGAGCCCAGTGCAGCGCTCTGGGATGACTTACAGGGGCAGGATGGCAGGGGAGTGAGGGTCATGAGGGAGGAGTATACATACAGCTACATACCTATAGCTGACTCACTTCTTTGTATAGCAGTAACTAACACGACACTGTAAAGTAGCAATCCTCCAAGAAAAAAGATTCAAGGATCCTACCTCTGCCCTCCTGTCCAACTTCATCTTTCGGGTTCCCTCCCACTCTTACATCCACTACCTGCTTAACTCCACTGGCTTTCTTTCTGTTCCCAGAACTTCACAAGCTTACTGTCTCTTCTGGGACTTTCCCTTTGTCATGTTCTCTCCCGAAAGTCTCCGCACAGATCCTCACTTGACATATCTCAGGTATCCACTCCTCAGAGAACTTCGCCCATCAGCTTTATCTAAAACAGCACTTCCAGCCCTGCACCCTACTCAACTGTGCTTCCTTCGCTCAATTTATCACTTTCCAGAAGTCTTGTACATTTATTGGTTTATTTCTATCATCACCGTTAAAGTTTAAGCACTTTCGAGTAGGGGTTTCTCTGTCTTGTTCTGAGTACCAATATGTACTCAGCGGTCTATAATAATAACGAACACGTAGTAAGCACTCAAATTTTTCAAATAAATTGAATGAGAACCCCAAGGAACAAATCTAATAATATAAATTCAGATCTTGGTGGAAACCAGGAGAAATACACAGGACTGAGGACATTTTTGGTAAATCTGCCCATCCCACTGTGTAACGGGACCCCTACGTGAAAGCAGAATCTCCGTTCAAGAACTCCATCAATCAACAGACCAACAGCTCCAGTCAGAAGCCGCCGATACCAGGGAACCACAGCACACAGTCGCCTTCCATCTCCAATGTGGGCCACGAGTATTCTTTTCCCTGTCTCGGCCACCACTCTCCCGATTAGAATAAATGAATAAAGTAGACTGAAGCAAAGGAAAAATAAAGCAAAATTAGAAGCTGGCAAAAAGCAAGCCCACTGCCTGGGGCAGCCTGGGGCTGACAGATGATGACAACCAGCAGACAAATCCTGTTCCCGTTCTAAATTCTGTCTACCAAACACATTAGCAAGCTCATCAATATCTGCACGGCATTTACCTTCTGCAGCACCAGCTGCTTCAGAATCATGATGCTGACTTTTGGGGGTTGGGGTCTGGCCGATGGGATGTGTTTGTTGGCCAAGCAGGGTCAGAGATGACAGAAAGACAGCCTGAGATTATCAGAGAGAGTGTGGCAAGGGCCTGGAGGATAACAGCTTGAAAGTCCCCTACTGAATTTGCTGCTCGCCTGCCCTTCCCCAAGAGCTAGATGTCTGCATGATGCAATGTGAAAAGTTCATTCTTAGGCTAGTATTACAAGTGACCTCCTGTCCAACTTCATCTCGGCCCACTCTTACATCCACTACCTGCTTAACTCCACTGGCTTTCTTTCTGTTCCCAGAACTTCACAAGCTTACTGTCTCTTCTGGGACTTTCCCTTTGTCATGTTCTCTCCCGAAAGTCTCCGCACAGATCCTCACTTGACATATCTCAGGTATCCACTCCTCAGAGAACTTCGCCCATCAGCTTTATCTAAAACAGCACTTCCAGCCCTGCACCCTACTCAACTGTGCTTCCTTCGCTCAATTTATCACTTTCCAGAAGTCTTGTACATTTATTGGTTTATTTCTATCATCACCGTTAAAGTTTAAGCACTTTCGAGTAGGGGTTTCTCTGTCTTGTTCTGAGTACCAATATGTACTCAGCGGTCTATAATAATAACGAACACGTAGTAAGCACTCAAATTTTTCAAATAAATTGAATGAGAACCCCAAGGAACAAATCTAATAATATAAATTCAGATCTTGGTGGAAACCAGGAGAAATACACAGGACTGAGGACATTTTTGGTAAATCTGCCCATCCCACTGTGTAACGGGACCCCTACGTGAAAGCAGAATCTCCGTTCAAGAACTCCATCAATCAACAGACCAACAGCTCCAGTCAGAAGCCGCCGATACCAGGGAACCACAGCACACAGTCGCCTTCCATCTCCAATGTGGGCCACGAGTATTCTTTTCCCTGTCTCGGCCACCACTCTCCCGATTAGAATAAATGAATAAAGTAGACTGAAGCAAAGGAAAAATAAAGCAAAATTAGAAGCTGGCAAAAAGCAAGCCCACTGCCTGGGGCAGCCTGGGGCTGACAGATGATGACAACCAGCAGACAAATCCTGTTCCCGTTCTAAATTCTGTCTACCAAACACATTAGCAAGCTCATCAATATCTGCACGGCATTTACCTTCTGCAGCACCAGCTGCTTCAGAATCATGATGCTGACTTTTGGGGGTTGGGGTCTGGCCGATGGGATGTGTTTGTTGGCCAAGCAGGGTCAGAGATGACAGAAAGACAGCCTGAGATTATCAGAGAGAGTGTGGCAAGGGCCTGGAGGATAACAGCTTGAAAGTCCCCTACTGAATTTGCTGCTCGCCCCTGCCCTTCCCCCAAGAGCTAGATGTCTGCATGATGCAATGTGAAAAGTTCATTCTTAGGCTAGTATTAACTATATAAAACTTACAATAAAAACATTAAGTGACTAAAGAGAAACATGAAATTCACAATCTTCTCTCTGGATGATGCTTTAAAACATGATCGTTTTCATGAAAACAGGATCATTTTCTGTCAGTGCGGAGGTTATATTCTAAAAAGGCAAAAATCTCTTTTTAAAAGAAATTATGACACAATATTCTTTTCTACTGTAGTATGAGAAAAACTCTCTCCCTCGTGTTCAAAGAAGAAATGATAAGCTCAAACACAACATAGACATCTTTCTATAACCTCTACAACAAATATATCTTTCCCTAAAATTTTCTAATGAAAATAGCAAAGGAGAAAAGAAAGGGCTTTTATGATTGATTTTAAAGGCAATGTTTCCCACACACTTTCATGAAGTTGTTGTTTGGTCATAAAGTCATGTCCAGCTCTTTGTGACCTCATGGACTGTAGCCAGTTAGGCTCCTCTGTCCATGGGATTTCCTAGGCAAGAATATTGGAGTGGGTTGCCATGAAGTTAAGGATGGCAAAATATTAAAACATCCTATAGTGGGAAAACATAAAACTATGAGTGGCTTAGCTAATGATACACAATAGCATTTCAGAACCGAGACTGACCACCATTAATTAGTTAAGGGGAAAGTGACTGGAAGAAAATGGAAGGGACAGCAGAGTGCCTGAGTCTATGTCCAGCATTTTCTCGTTGAAGTTCCTAAATTCTTCAGTGTGCTTTATCCTTCACAACAAGGGAAACTCGGCATCTCTCTCTCTCTGACAAATCATGTCCCTTCATACTAAGTGGCAACAAAGGTAGAGACATCTCAAGGGAAGACACACCTGTCCTCACCTGAGAAAGAAAAAAGAGGTCATCCAGACCCTTCCTGGAGCTGAAAGATGCCAAAACATAGGACAGAGAATGCCAGGTACAGAGTATATTTCAGTTTCCCACTGTTAATCAGATCTACTGATTTCAGTAATCTGCCCAGAGGCTGCCTCCCAAGCCTTCCTGTGCAGGAACCACGCCTGACTCCCAACTAGCGTTGCCATTCCTGACATATGTCGACTGTCCAAACCAAGCAACAGAAGCAGCTACTGCTGGGAAGTGATGCGAAGGTCCTTGCCATTCGAAGAGATCAGTCCAGGGCAGGTGTGGTTATTCCTACCTCTCCTCTGCTCTCAAGCATCAGATGTTGTTTAGTCGCTGAGCTGTGTCTGACTTTCTGCAACCCCATGGACTGTAGCCCACCAGGCTCCTCTGTCCATGGGATTTCCCAGACAAGAATGCTGGAGTGGGGACTTCCCTGGTGGTCCAGTGGGTAAGGACACCGCCCTGCAGTGCAAGGGGCACCAGTTCGATCCCTGGTCTGGGAAGATCCCACGTGCCGCGAAGCAGCTGGACTGATGTGTCCAATTACTGAGCCAGAGCTCTGGAGTGCATGCGCCCAGAGCTGGTGCTCTGCGACAACAGGGGCCACCGCAATGGGAGGCCCACGCGGGCCAAAGAACAAAGATGGATGAAAATGGACAAATGAAAGACCAATAGACGTGGCCCGCCTGCTCCCCTCCCTCCCCACCCCACCCCCCTCAAACAAATAAATAAATAAAAGAATGCTGGAGTGAGTTGCCACCCCCACCGTATTAAGGAACTCACCAAACCATACAACTGATATTTGAACAAGTGGTGTTTTCCCCATAAGACTGTGAGGAAATGTGTTTAATTCTTTGTGGGGGTACATTTGGAAAGGTAAGTACCTGAAAGAACTGATCAATGCTCACTAAGGTGATCAATGCAAGAGGGCATCCTCTTGGTCACTTTTCCCTGATGTTAAAAATGACAACGTAAACCTAGTAAATGTGCATTAGGGCAAACAACAAAAATAGTATTTTTATTTTTCCACCATCATGAGATTCTTATTGGCTTTCTACAGAAGTCTAAAGTGTTTTTTTATCCCCCTAGTCATGACAAACGTTTTCACTAGATGGTCGTCTTCCAGAGGTCAGAGTCAATTTTCTCTCCTCCAAAATAAAGCTTGATGATCTCACTGATCCTCAAATAAATGCTTGTGGATTAATGAGTATTCTACGAAGGCCAGCAAGATACTGATGATACTTCCACTTTCCTTCCTGTCACTCACTGTACCTTTCCTTAAAAAGAAACTTGCTTTTAAATGACCAGGCCCTGTCTTCTTCCATCAGTAAGAGTTTTATTTAAAATGTATCACCACAGGGGTGGGCACTGCATGGATATTCACTCAGGCATAGAGGATGCAGGATGAGAATAGATAATACAAAACCAAAAAGAAAAAATTTTTTTTGGCCACATTGAGCGGCATGCGGGATCTTAGATCCCCAACCAGGGATCGAACCCAAGCCCCCTGCATTAGAGGTGTGAGGTCTTAGCCCTGGATACCCAGGGAAGTTCCAAGAACTGATTTTTTTTTTTTTTTTTTTTAAAGAGCCACCTCTGTCCGCTGCCTCAGATGACTGGAATCCAGAAGCCACAAATCAATATCTTGTATCAGTCTTCTACTAGTGCTAATCAAGGGAAATTTTAATAGAGCCATTTTAGAGATGAGAGTATTCATGATGACTCAAAGGAAGTAGGCATAATGAGTAGGAAATAAAAATTCTTTCCCTTGTGCTCTCTGACTTTCTGTGTGGCTTCAGGTGTATGAGCAAGTTCTCTGTGTCTTACTTTCCTTGTCACTGAAGCTGCTGGAAAAACCACTGAACTTCATTAACTGTCAATAATTCTAATAGGATTAAAGGTACATATTTCTACATTTTGTGACCCTTAAAATCACCAAGGAGGCTAGCATATGAAATAATACGACAGCATCCTCCTTATAGAAATAAACTATCAACAATGCATATTCAGGATCACGATTCTCTCATTACCTATTCGGGGGTGCTAGAAAGAAGTAAGTTGTGTTATTTTGTGGACCCTGACAGGCTGGTAATCATGTCACATTCCTGCTTCTAATCTTCTGGAACTCTCAGGCTGAAACCCTCTTTCAAACAGCCATTTCCTGGGTACCACCAGCACTGACATCAAACCTTCAGTTCAAAGGTCACATCTTCTCTCCCCCTCCCCTGCTGTCTGCATCTGACCTGACCTCAAGGAACGAAATGACCTCTTTATCTCAAAGAAGTACAGGCTGCTATGAGAAGGAGTCTGGGGAGGGAGGTTATTGGTTGCAATTGTTTGAAAGATTCTAATAATTGCAGCAAGGGATCCGTCCTCTCGTGTCACACAAGTTGGAAAATGGGTCAGACATAATGCATTTGGTTAAGTGTCTAAACTGAAAAGGTGCTATTTTATTTTAAATGGCATCGTCTTTACAAAGGCTAAGGTTACTGGCGCAATGCTCTCTCATTTTAAAACGTATCAGGGACATGCCCTCAGAGGGTCAGGCTTTCATTTGCGGATGTTAATTCTCAGCTGCCTGCTTCTCGTCCTTCATTGTACCCCATGTCTTAGCTGGGCACGCTCCCGAGTCCCTGCTCTATCCAGACGGTCCATGTAAATAGTGTTTATGTTAAGGAAGTCATGTTCAGTGTGACTGGAGCACACAGAAACTGATGTTGTTGTCACTTTAGATTAAGCTCTTATTTTAGTAAAGGAGGCAATTGGAGCAGGCAGCTGAGTGGCCGAATGAAATATTCAGCTCATTTCATTTAGAGCTGCCCGGTTTCCATTGTTCATGCTGGCAAGTCTGGTTAACCCTGCTGGTGCTGGCACAGAGCAGCCCCCATTCTCTCATGCACCATCCAGCTAACACTGTATAAGTCATTCATCAACACACCTAGGAGTTATCAGGTGAACAAGGTAGGCACATTCACCCCTGGATGCAACTTGGTGAACTCCGGTCCCTTTGGGTGCCCAAAACGGATGCTTCCAAAGGGGGCTGTACGTGTGCACAGTCTAAACCTACAGTTACAACTGGGAGATGTGGGCGAGCACTGAGACACTTAGCACACCAGGTTTTTTTGTTGGTTTGTTTGTTTTTGAGGCAGCTAAACTGGGCTTCTCTGGTGGCTCAGACGGTAAAGAATCTGCCTGCAATGCCGGAGACCTGGGTTCCATCCATAGGTCTGGAAGAACCTCTGGAGAAGGGAACAGCAACCCACTCCAGTACTTCTGCCTGGAGAATCCCATGGACAGGGGAGCCTGGTGGGCTGCAGTCTATGGGGTCACAAAAGAGTTGAACACGGCTGAGCGACTAACACTAAACTGCTAACATGTAACAATGGGTTTACCAAAGGAAGACGTTGAGCTGAACTCCTTAGAACATATTAAGTAATGCCCTTGGATGAGGAGCTGTTAAAAACACTGGGAGACGCCATCCTCATGATCCCAAAATTCGTGCACTAGCTACACAGATTACTGTTTGAAATGTACTATGTGGAAGGACTTCTGTACAGAGTCTTAATATACTTCTCTACTTTTCTGAGAGTAGTAATTGTGTCCTGACCATTTTTTGAAATATAGTCATCTGTTCAAAGACCTTCCCACCATTATAGAAGAATACAATCCAACCCGAAAGTCAGCTTCCTCTTTTTCCCTCTCCCCATCTCTCTCTCATCCTTTCTCCCTCCCTCCCTCAGGTTCTCTCTCTCTTTCTCTCTCTTCCTGTCCCCCCACCTTCTCCTTCCTCCTCCCGCATCCTTCCTTTTTTTGGACAACTTAAACCAGAAAATGTGGTTGAGGGAAATGACCCAATAAATATTATTTTCATACATCAAATCTCTGGTGAAGTTTTTCACCTATAAGAAAATGCTTTGTAGAGTAAACCATGTCTTCATTTCAAGATCCTGAGAGAGTAGAAATTCTCAGCTACAATGTACAAATGTTACTTAATGTCCATACAAAGCACCAGTCATCACTGAACAAAAAAAACTAATTGCTATTATGGAGACTGACTCAACTCCAAAAACACAATGAGGGACAAATACACACTAGGCTCTATGCTGGGCTACAAAGAACTCTTAACTTTATGGCATTTAAATATTTAATAATTACTCTATGGATCCAGGTTTTGTGAGGACTGAAAGCTTACACAATCTTAGAAAGAGAATACAAATCAAAAAGTTTAGAATGAAAGCGCATATGCATTTACAATGGGAAAATACTAGCAAAGTATGACTTTAAAATGCTGAGACATATCACAAACGTCACAAAATCTGGGGGGAAAACCATAATATTCTTATTAATTAGCTCCTAGGCCATATCTCTCCGAGGCTATTTTCTCCTATAGTTGCTGACTGCATACTCTGATTGCCTATTTGCAAATACCACTTTCTATAGAGAAAATGGAAAGATGATCCCTTCTTTCATCTAGTATGGTTACCTAAATTGTATTTTCAAAATTTTTTTATTGAATTCACTTTTTAAAATTTATTTGCCACAACTAATGGCATGTGAGATCTTAGTTCCCCAGTCAGGGATCAAACCTGTACCCCCTGCACTGGAAGCACACAGGCTTAGCCACTGGATCACCAGGGTAGTCCCGCAAATTATATTTTTAACTATTCATAACTGGGATTCAGAAAACATCCAACTTCACAATGTAAGATACTTACTGACTATTTGATGCTTTAAATTTGTGCCCTAAAAACAAAGCTATTTGAGAAATCCTGCTTATGTACTATTCATCAAAAAGGAAAAAATGACACAGTGCATTAACAATACTAGGAACTGCATCAGTCATGAAACTCCTAACAAGAAGAAACTTCTACTGTGACCGGGCATTGAAGCAAACTGAAATACAAACTGTATCATTCTACATCGAATAGCAAGAAAGGCTTCCCACAAGGTAGGCTCTGGCTCT
Organism: Tragulus kanchil; assembly: GCA_022376925.1. Lineage (NCBI taxonomy): Eukaryota > Metazoa > Chordata > Mammalia > Artiodactyla > Tragulidae > Tragulus > Tragulus kanchil. The sequence goes on along the minus strand of JAIOJX010000004.1, from coordinate 267,352,445 downwards.
ATATGTCTGAAACCTAGTTGCACTAGGTGTCAGGACTGCAGGATGTGTCCATAGGACAATACGATCCCTGGCTCCATACCTGTGTGTCACATGGCTCTAGTAAACTGGCAAAGTGAAACATCATCAATAGCTTCAGTATACATGGAAGGGTTTGCCAACAACATAATCATATCCCATTTAATTCAAAATCACTGTATGCCTCGCTGACTCCCCTTGGTTAACTCCTGCCACCACCACCAAAATAAAGCCATAGTCTCTCCAATGCCATCACAGAACAGAAAACGAATGGAGGGAAGTTAAAGTGAAGGCAGTGGTCAAATAAATTGATTGCGGATTTAAAATGCTGAGACATATCACAATAAACGCAAAGTATGACTTTAAAATGCTGAGACATATCACAAACGTCACAAAATCTGGGGGGAAAACCATAATATTCTTATTAATTAGCTCCTAGGCCATATCTCTCCGAGGCTATTTTCTCCTATAGTTGCTGACTGCATACTCTGATTGCCTATTTGCAAATACCACTTTCTATAGAGAAAATGGAAAGATGATCCCTTCTTTCATCTAGTATGGTTACCTAAATTGTATTTTCAAAATTTTTTTATTGAATTCACTTTTTAAAATTTATTTGCCACAACTAATGGCATGTGAGATCTTAGTTCCCCAGTCAGGGATCAAACCTGTACCCCCTGCACTGGAAGCACACAGGCTTAGCCACTGGATCACCAGGGTAGTCCCGCAAATTATATTTTTAACTATTCATAACTGGGATTCAGAAAACATCCAACTTCACAATGTAAGATACTTACTGACTATTTGATGCTTTAAATTTGTGCCCTAAAAACAAAGCTATTTGAGAAATCCTGCTTATGTACTATTCATCAAAAAGGAAAAAATGACACAGTGCATTAACAATACTAGGAACTGCATCAGTCATGAAACTCCTAACAAGAAGAAACTTCTACTGTGACCGGGCATTGAAGCAAACTGAAATACAAACTGTATCATTCTACATCGAATAGCAAGAAAGGCTTCCCACAAGGTAGGCTCTGGCTCTATATGTCTGAAACCTAGTTGCACTAGGTGTCAGGACTGCAGGATGTGTCCATAGGACAATACGATCCCTGGCTCCATACCTGTGTGTCACATGGCTCTAGTAAACTGGCAAAGTGAAACATCATCAATAGCTTCAGTATACATGGAAGGGTTTGCCAACAACATAATCATATCCCATTTAATTCAAAATCACTGTATGCCTCGCTGACTCCCCTTGGTTAACTCCTGCCACCACCACCAAAATAAAGCCATAGTCTCTCCAATGCCATCACAGAACAGAAAACGAATGGAGGGAAGTTAAAGTGAAGGCAGTGGTCATAAATGATTGCGGTTAAAGTCGCTCAGATTGCAAATGCTACAAGATATATGATTATTTGAACACATGGCCGATAGAGTGTCTCCAAGCCTGGGAAAGAGTTCATAGGAATGAAGGGCCCTGAAGCTTAGCTTTCCCTCCAGTGAAATAGTTTACTTCTTTTTTTTTCTGGTTGAACAAATGTTTTTTAAATAATCAACATCAGATATTTGTCAATAATTATGATTATAAATATCTATTAAAGGAATCTTATTTTAAGACATAGAGTCTAATTGGTAATTAACAATAACTGAAGAATTCAGAAAAGATACAAGAGAATGGTATTTGGAGCAAATTTTGTTTTTGGAATTATAAAACTGTTAGTAACAATTTTCTAAAAAAACAGGACCTTCTGCATTTAAAGTATAAACATAATGTGGAATTAAGCTTTTTAAAAAATTGCCACATATTTCAACTGCTAAAAAACAAGATACTTGTTGAGCGAGCATGCTGAGTTAGCCACGGGCAGGAAGACTGTGGAAACACATTTAGAACTCTGTCTTCCAAAGAGCCTAAGGGAACAAATAACAGAAGAAAGTAATTCCAAATTTTAATTTTGATGGCAGTTTCTCCTCTGCTGACTCTCAGAAACATACAATTGCAGTCTCATAACACATGATCTCTAAAAATTATACTCACCTTATGTGTGTTGTTTAAACCAGTACAGCATATTTCTCCATTAAGCAAAATATTAAATCAAAATATTCTATGCACTCATAATGTAAGGAAAGTTTTCTGTATTTTTAATATAAGGTTTTCATAGTGAATTCATTCATTTGAATTCTCTTTGAAATATGCATTACAAACACACTGATTCTGTGCATTCAAATTGAATAAAGAGAGAAAATATAAACTTGGAGTCCAATTATCAGTTCTTAAATCCAGCCCATAACTCAGCATGTTCATAAAAGTAACTAAACTTACTGAAGCTCTTACAGACTCCTGAAACTATTCATTAAGAGTTTAAGGGAAAATTGATCTTAGATTTAGGAATCAATTTTCACATGGATGTCCCAATCTCTAAACTGGATGAAATCACCTGCTTATTAGCTTTTTAAATTTTCACGCCTTTCTATTTTGTTTCTTTTCTTCCTTCCTCCTCCTTTACTTTCTTGAGTAAGTCATAGGAACTGGGTGGCCCTGCCACAAGAATTCTTAGCAAATGAAATGTGAATTATAAAAAAAAATATTTTAAGACATCAAGTTTTTGAGGGAGGGTAGAAGAAGAATTAAGACCTTTTAGAAAGTTGCTGAGCAGCAGAAAAGATAAAACCAAAGCATAAACCCTCAAAGGTTAGAAGAAACAAATGTTAATGAAAAGAACCAAGTATTGTCAACTCAAAATCAACAAGAGGGGAAAATTCAAAGTCATTCTAATATATATACTTCCAGACTAAATTTGTACCTGCCAAGTCTAATTTCCTATTTCATTTCTGTGGTCTCTTAATCTAAATCGACAAAATGTTTGTAATAGTATTGCTACCCCAAATATATCTTAAATTCCACATATTTCAGAAACAATACTTAATGCTGAGTTAGCCACGGGCAGGAAGACTGTGGAAACACATTTAGAACTCTGTCTTCCAAAGAGCCTAAGGAACAAATAACAGAAGAAAGTAATTCCAAATTTTAATTTTGATGGCAGTTTCTCCTCTGCTGACTCTCAGAAACATACAATTGCAGTCTCATAACACATGATCTCTAAAAATTATACTCACCTTATGTGTGTTGTTTAAACCAGTACAGCATATTTCTCCATTAAGCAAAATATTAAATCAAAATATTCTATGCACTCATAATGTAAGGAAAGTTTTCTGTATTTTTAATATAAGGTTTTCATAGTGAATTCATTCATTTGAATTCTCTTTGAAATATGCATTACAAACACACTGATTCTGTGCATTCAAATTGAATAAAGAGAGAAAATATAAACTTGGAGTCCAATTATCAGTTCTTAAATCCAGCCCATAACTCAGCATGTTCATAAAAGTAACTAAACTTACTGAAGCTCTTACAGACTCCTGAAACTATTCATTAAGAGTTTAAGGGAAAATTGATCTTAGATTTAGGAATCAATTTTCACATGGATGTCCCAATCTCTAAACTGGATGAAATCACCTGCTTATTAGCTTTTTAAATTTTCACGCCTTTCTATTTTGTTTCTTTTCTTCCTTCCTCCTCCTTTACTTTCTTGAGTAAGTCATAGGAACTGGGTGGCCCTGCCACAAGAATTCTTAGCAAATGAAATGTGAATTATAAAAAAAAATATTTTAAGACATCAAGTTTTTGAGGGAGGGTAGAAGAAGAATTAAGACCTTTTAGAAAGTTGCTGAGCAGCAGAAAAGATAAAACCAAAGCATAAACCCTCAAAGGTTAGAAGAAACAAATGTTAATGAAAAGAACCAAGTATTGTCAACTCAAAATCAACAAGAGGGAACATTCAAAGTCATTCTAATATATATACTTCCAGACTAAATTTGTACCTGCCAAGTCTAATTTCCTATTTCATTTCTGTGGTCTCTTAATCTAAATCGACAAAATGTTTGTAATAGTATTGCTACCCCAAATATATCTTAAATTCCATTGGTTCTAAAGAAAATGGCCCACACCATTCACATGTAACACAGATACACACACACACACACACACACACACACACACTCGTATTTTGATTAGTGTTTTGCAAGGTGTGAATTGTCAGAAGTTCAAATAAAGTATGCAACAGAAATGAAACTTACTATCAAACAGAATATTTTAACAAGGCCTAACATAAAAATGACACCAATGTCATTGTCTAAACCAGGAGTATGGCCTGAGACCCAAGTCCAGCTCACTAGCTATGAATAAGAATGAAAGAACATTCATAATCAATTTCATGATAGAGAATATTACCACTAAACCACAACTAAGTACAGTGTCTATGCTCCCAAAACCAAATTCAATTTTTCTCACTATTAGACCTCTATTATTAAAAATTTACTCAATCATTATAGATTTTCTTTATTTTTTTTGCAACCTTTGTTGTTTACTACCACACATCGACCCAAACCCACCATAGGTATACACACAATCCCCCCTCAAACCTCCCCTCCCATCCCTCTACCCATCCCACCCCTCCAGGTCACCAGAGAGCCCCTGAGATCCCCAAGTCCACAGCATAGTCCCCTCCCTCACCTCAATGTCCACAAGACTGTTCTCCATGTCCACCCCTCCATTGCTGCTCTGCATATTCATATATCAGCACCATCTTTCTAGATTCCATGTATATGTGTCAGTATACAATATTCATCATTCTCTATATATTTTAAGTTATGTCAATAAACATTTTTTGGAAAAATTCTTTCCTCTCTTAATAGCCTCAATTTCACCTGCCAGCCTACAAAGCCCTGAATATTGACTATCTGATCCTTATAAGGAAAAGTTTGCAGACACTTGGTCTAAAACAACCTAATCCACAAAATTGTTTTAGCCTCATATATTTCTAGCTCTTATAATACAGGTATGTATGCATGCATTTAGAGTATACGGTATAACTGCTCTAATAAAAAAAGAAAAACTTGGTATATCTGACTCCTTACCAAACCACAGTTTCAGAGCTTTGCAGCTCCTAAGTCATTCATTCCATCACATTGATGATATCAATTTTTCTAAAATGAAATTCTAAACACATTCCTGCCCCATTTAAAAGTCTTTCTTGCCAATAAGATAAGTATTAGGAAGCCCTCCACCTACTTCTCCCACCTCATTTGCTATGGTTCCAGACATGCTGTTTGACTGACAGCTCCTCATGATGTTATTTCAGTCCTTCCATACCTTAGCAAATGTTCCTTCCTCTAATCGAAATATATTTTCTTCTCTTTTCTGGTTAACAGACTTCTTCTTATGTTTCTGTTCCAATCTAGCTGGTAGAGTCTCCCCAGTCTGACACTAGCAAGCTCTCTGGCCCATTCTCCTCCAGCCTGGTACTTTCCACCCATTACAAGGACTCATCCTGGTCTGTCTTCCCTCTCACAATCTCCTTCAAGGTGGAAACACAGGCCTAGCCATCATTATTTCCCAAGTGCCTGCATTAAGCACTTAGCAATTCTCAGTTGAATAAATGAATGGAAAAGGAAGATAAGCAAATTTACCAAAAGGTTACTATTATTGCTTTTGGTTATTGGTATTGTGAGTAACTTTTTACCCTCATTTAAAAATGTTTTTGCTATCTGGCTATACTTGTTTTATAATGGGAAATCTAATTTACAGTGAAATATTTCTTTGAGGCTTCCTCTGATTTTCATTAGATCTGCTATCTAACTGTTAAAACTCTGCACACCTGTGCAGGCTTATTTACATGGCCCAGAGTCTACCTTACTTGAGATAATGTTTAGATTCTTGTACACAATTAGCTAAATAAATATCATTAGTGTAGCTTCATTAAAGCATATTTTTCTTAAATATTTCTCAGTACACATATTTCTCAGTAAGTGAGCATCTATTAGAGTTTTGGCAAGAAAAATCTTAAAATGGACTTATTTCCATAGGTATATATTTCAAGCACTAACTGAAAGGAATAATAAACATGTTTTGCCATCTGGAATAAAACAGTGCTAAATAGTACAAGACTCAAATTATGTTCATATTCATGATGCCACATTTCCAAACCACTGTTATAATGCCTATCTTCCACACAAGATGCACTAAAGAATTGTTTTTATAAGGAAAATATCCAAAACAATCTGATAATTCTCCTAAACATAACCCTCATTGAAGCTGAATATGTTCTATCCTTTTTTAGTAAAACTATCATTATCATTATCCAGTAAATGCCTGCAGGGACTTCATAGCAAACATTTTATTCCTTTTCTTTTGCATGATTTAAATATGTTGTTTTATTACACACTGTTTAAATATGTTCCACAAGAAACAAACCACATACACATGGCTCATTTAAATATGAATACAGGTCAAGAGTACCCAAAATGCAAACTAGGGGTTATAGGAATAACATTACCAAATTCACATTGACACCATTTCATTAGCTTCAGATCCAGTAAAATTCGTAATAATCTATACCTTCAGTTCAAATATAAATTCATTTTCTAGTTCCGAGTATTATGCTTTCAGATTGAACCTCTCCACAAACATGTTCCTTCATGTAAGGTGTAAGGTTATTCCTTTGTGTAAGGTGTAAGGTTGTTACAAGTTCATGAATAGTCTGACCTATGTCAGTCTGTGAGCACCCTTGCAGGGTGCATCCATGCCCCAGTCAGTCTGGTTTGGCTATTTAATGGGAAGACAACATTCTCCTTTTTGCAGAGGACTGCACCCAAGAGTCGCCTAGGATGAAGAGCGGTACAGGTGAAAGAAGGCAGCTACTGAGCCACACTACTGTGGTGTCAAATCCCACAACAGCATTTCAAGGGCTGAGTGACTTTCAACTTACTGAACCTCTTTGAACCCTGGAGCTATGGGCTGAGTTGTGTCCAAAATCTAATGGACTTATTCCTGGTATATCATTAAATTCAAGCACTATTTTTCTTAAATATTTCTCAGTACACATATTTCTCAGTAAGTGAGCATCTATTAGAGTTTTGGCAAGAAAAATCTTAAAATGGACTTATTTCCATAGGTATATATTTCAAGCACTAACTGAAAGGAATAATAAACATGTTTTGCCATCTGGAATAAAACAGTGCTAAATAGTACAAGACTCAAATTATGTTCATATTCATGATGCCACATTTCCAAACCACTGTTATAATGCCTATCTTCCACACAAGATGCACTAAAGAATTGTTTTTATAAGGAAAATATCCAAAACAATCTGATAATTCTCCTAAACATAACCCTCATTGAAGCTGAATATGTTCTATCCTTTTTTAGTAAAACTATCATTATCATTATCCAGTAAATGCCTGCAGGGACTTCATAGCAAACATTTTATTCCTTTTCTTTTGCATGATTTAAATATGTTGTTTTATTACACACTGTTTAAATATGTTCCACAAGAAACAAACCACATACACATGGCTCATTTAAATATGAATACAGGTCAAGAGTACCCAAAATGCAAACTAGGGGTTATAGGAATAACATTACCAAATTCACATTGACACCATTTCATTAGCTTCAGATCCAGTAAAATTCGTAATAATCTATACCTTCAGTTCAAATATAAATTCATTTTCTAGTTCCGAGTATTATGCTTTCAGATTGAACCTCTCCACAAACATGTTCCTTCATGTAAGGTGTAAGGTTATTCCTTTGTGTAAGGTGTAAGGTTGTTACAAGTTCATGAATAGTCTGACCTATGTCAGTCTGTGAGCACCCTTGCAGGGTGCATCCATGCCCCAGTCAGTCTGGTTTGGCTATTTAATGGGAAGACAACATTCTCCTTTTTGCAGAGGACTGCACCCAAGAGTCGCCTAGGATGAAGAGCGGTACAGGTGAAAGAAGGCAGCTACTGAGCCACACTACTGTGGTGTCAAATCCCCACAACAGCATTTCAAGGGCTGAGTGACTTTCAACTTACTGAACCTCTTTGAACCCTGGAGCTATGGGCTGAGTTGTGTCCTCAGGCCCTAAATTCACATGATAAACCCTAACTCCCAATATCTCAGAGTCTGGTATTTATTTTTTTTTTAAAGATTTATTTATTTATTTATTTATTTATTTTGGTGGGGGTGGGGTTAGGGAGGGGAGGGGGGCGGGCGGGCCACTGCTATTGGTCTTTTTCATTTGTCTATTTTTGTCCATTTTTGTTCTTCGGCCTGGGTGGGCCTCCCATCGCAGTGGCCTCTGTTGTCGCAGAGCACCAGCTCTGGGCGCATGCGCTCCAGAGCTCGGGCTCGGTAATTGGACACATTGGTCCAGCGGCTCCGCGGCACGTGGGATCTTCCCAGGCCAGGGATGGAACCAGCGCCCCTTGCACTGCAAGGCGGTGTCCTTACCCACTGGACCACCAGGGGAAGCCCCTTCTTTTTCTTTTTTTAAGCAGCATTATTTTTCCCAGTAACAGACTTTATTTCTCAGTCATAAGTTTATGGAAAAATTGAACAAAAAGCAGAGAATTCTCATATACTCCCTTCTCCCCACCCTCAGTTTGCCCTGTTCTTAACATCTTGATTTCGTAGGGTACCTTTTGTTTTACAACTGATGAACAGACACTGAAACGTGACTAAAGTCCACTGTTTACATTTCGGTTCTTTTGGGGGGTTGTACACTTCTGGGTATCTTGAAAAATACAGAATGGCATGTCCCCACCATTACAGTACCATATCTGATATGATAAAATTTTACTGCCCTAAAACCCCACTGGTTGCCACATGTTTATTCTTCCCTTCATACCCTTTTACCAGTTTAGGTAATATAAAATGGTTTAAATTTCAAATTTATGTTCATGAATAGTCTGACCTATGTCAGTCTGTGAGCACCCTTGCAGGGTGCATCCATGCCCCAGTCAGTCTGGTTTGGCTATTTAATGGGAAGACAACATTCTCCTTTTTGCAGAGGACTGCACCCAAGAGTCGCCTAGGATGAAGAGCGGTACAGGTGAAAGAAGGCAGCTACTGAGCCACACTACTGTGGTGTCAAATCCCCACAACAGCATTTCAAGGGCTGAGTGACTTTCAACTTACTGAACCTCTTTGAACCCTGGAGCTATGGGCTGAGTTGTGTCCTCAGGCCCTAAATTCACATGATAAACCCTAACTCCCAATATCTCAGAGTCTGGTATTTATTTTTTTTTTAAAGATTTATTTATTTATTTATTTATTTATTTTGGTGGGGTGGGGTTAGGGAGGGAGGGGGCGGGCGGGCCACTGCTATTGGTCTTTTTCATTTGTCTATTTTTGTCCATTTTTGTTCTTCGGCCTGGGTGGGCCTCCCATCGCAGTGGCCTCTGTTGTCGCAGAGCACCAGCTCTGGGCGCATGCGCTCCAGAGCTCGGGCTCGGTAATTGGACACATTGGTCCAGCGGCTCCGCGGCACGTGGGATCTTCCCAGGCCAGGGATGGAACCAGCGCCCCTTGCACTGCAAGGCGGTGTCCTTACCCACTGGACCACCAGGGGAAGCCCCTTCTTTTTCTTTTTTTAAGCAGCATTATTTTTCCCAGTAACAGACTTTATTTCTCAGTCATAAGTTTATGGAAAAATTGAACAAAAAGCAGAGAATTCTCATATACTCCCTTCTCCCCACCCTCAGTTTGCCCTGTTCTTAACATCTTGATTTCGTAGGGTACCTTTTGTTTTACAACTGATGAACAGACACTGAAACGTGACTAAAGTCCACTGTTTACATTTCGGTTCTTTTGGGGGGTTGTACACTTCTGGGTATCTTGAAAAATACAGAATGGCATGTCCCCACCATTACAGTACCATATCTGATATGATAAAATTTTACTGCCCTAAAACCCCACTGGTTGCCACATGTTTATTCTTCCCTTCATACCCCCTTTTTCTATCTTTGCAGTTTAGGTAATATAAATATTGTGTTTAAAATTTCAAATTTCACTTGTTCATGTGGTATAGAGGAAATCAATTGTACTTTTGTATATTAGCCTTATTCTGGAGTCTTTGGTCAATTATTCTGAATTCTCTACATAGACAATCATGCAGCCTATAAACAGTTTCATTTTTCTTTTCCCATCTGTGTATTTTTTTTTCTTACGTTAATACATTAGGTAAGACTCTCCCGTATGATGTTTAACAGGTGTGGTGAGAGGGGACATCCTTGTCTTATTCCACAGTGTTAGGAGAAAGCATCTAGTTTCTCATCATGGCGGATGCTTTTCACTCCAGGTTTTTCTATTCCTAGATGACTGAGAGTTTATCATGAGTGCTGAATTATGTGAAATGTTTTCATGTGTCTACTGTTATATGATTTTTCTCCTTTAGCTATTTATATGATGGATTATATCAATTGACTTTTGAATGGAGAATGAGTCTTGCATATTTGGGATAAATCCAATTTGATCATGGTGCATATTTATCATATACATTACTGGATTCAATATCTCATATTTTGTCTAGTTTTGCTATTAGGGTAATGCCAGTATCCTAGTATGAATTTGGAAGTGTTTGGTTGCTTCTATTTTGTCTATCAGTTAGTATAGAATTAGCATCATTGTGACATGTAAAAATAGGGTCACTACATATATAGTTAGTTGTACAAAGATGATGTCATTACTGTTAGCCCTAATCCTATATAGGGCCTTCCTCCCAATCCAGGGATCAAATCCAGGTTTCCTGCATTGCAGGTAATTAGTTTAGTCACTAAGTCATTCTCCAGCTCTAACCCCCACCCTCAGTTTGCCCTGTTCTTAACATCTTGATTTGGTAGGGTACCTTTTGTTTTACAACTGATGAACAGACACTGAAACGTGACTAAAGTCCACTGTTTACATTTCGGTTCTTTTGGGGGGTTGTACACTTCTGGGTATCTTGAAAAATACAGAATGGCATGTCCCCACCATTACAGTACCATATCTGATATGATAAAATTTTACTGCCCTAAAACCCCACTGGTTGCCACATGTTTATTCTTCCCTTCATACCCCCTTTTTCTATCTTTGCAGTTTAGGTAATATAAATATTGTGTTTAAAATTTCAAATTTCACTTGTTCATGTGGTATAGAGGAAATCAATTGTACTTTTGTATATTAGCCTTATTCTGGAGTCTTTGGTCAATTATTCTGAATTCTCTACATAGACAATCATGCAGCCTATAAACAGTTTCATTTTTCTTTTCCCATCTGTGTATTTTTTTTTCTTACGTTAATACATTAGGTAAGACTCTCCCGTATGATGTTTAACAGGTGTGGTGAGAGGGGACATCCTTGTCTTATTCCACAGTGTTAGGAGAAAGCATCTAGTTTCTCATCATGGCGGATGCTTTTCACTCCAGGTTTTTCTATTCCTAGATGACTGAGAGTTTATCATGAGTGCTGAATTATGTGAAATGTTTTCATGTGTCTACTGTTATATGATTTTTCTCCTTTAGCTATTTATATGATGGATTATATCAATTGACTTTTGAATGGAGAATGAGTCTTGCATATTTGGGATAAATCCAATTTGATCATGGTGCATATTTATCATATACATTACTGGATTCAATATCTCATATTTTGTCTAGTTTTGCTATTAGGGTAATGCCAGTATCCTAGTATGAATTTGGAAGTGTTTGGTTGCTTCTATTTTGTCTATCAGTTAGTATAGAATTAGCATCATTGTGACATGTAAAAATAGGGTCACTACATATATAGTTAGTTGTACAAAGATGATGTCATTACTGTTAGCCCTAATCCTATATAGGGCCTTCCTCCCAATCCAGGGATCAAATCCAGGTTTCCTGCATTGCAGGTAATTAGTTTAGTCACTAAGTCATTCTCCAGCTCTTGCGACCCCATGGACTGTAGCCCGCCAGGCTCCTCTGTCCATGGGATCCTCCAGGCAAGCATACTGGAGTGGACTGCCATTTCCTTTACCATTAGCAACACCTGGGAAACCCAAGAATTAGTTGGACGGCTCTAAAACCCAACAAAACAACATAAAGGATCAAAAGAATAGGGGTGAGGAGAAGTATTATGAAATGGGTCTTGGACTGAGCTTCTGCCCATGGCAAATCTCACCTCACCAAGCAAGAGGGACGAAAGGGTCTATTTTCTTTCTCAGGTCTTCAGAGAGACTTCAAATGAACAGTTTAGATAGCCTGGATGTGTCCCCTGGCCCTTGGGAAGCCCAATAGATTACAGACTGGCCCCATCTTGGGAATCTGTAAGACAAGGAGGTGGCTAGGAGTAGCTCAGGAATTTGAGAAGTACCCTTCTTCCCCTGGAGGTCCGTGAGACGCATGTTTTCCTGAAGCAGATGTGAGCCAGAGATGAGAAAGTGAGCCTGAAGCCCACGATGACCATCTGAAAGTATTCTTGATACACTCAACATGAGTTCACGTGGATGGACTAGGTGAAAACTAGAAACTGAATAGGGAAGTAGACAGCTAAAGGAGAGGCCCTGTCCAAGTCAGGAAAGTTGAAGACAAATGGGTCTAGCAAGGGAGGCACCAAAGCCCCCAAAGTGGCCAAGTGACCATCAGCTTTAATCATATGCCAAGCCTGGAAAGCTAGGGCCATGTTAACACAATACCTGTTCACATAAGAAACATCCCTAAGCCACTCATTTTCTTTTCGTTCTCTTGTTCCAATCTCTTAGGGTTTGGAGTTAGCAGACAGCCAATAGGGGAAGAGCGTGCAGAGGAAAAAAAAAAAAAAAAAACAGCATAGCCTCTCCCACTACAAGAACCCAATCCGAATGTGGGCCTCTGATAGGGACGGAGAGCTGATTCGATACTAAATGAATTTGCAAGCTACGATTAGGGTCTGAGACTGAGCATTCTAATTTCTGAAGGTACACTATGTTTGCGATATAAAGTGTGGATAGAATTTTATTTTTAATCGAAGGCTAATCCAATTAGGTATGGAGCCTACTTGAGGCCTAAATTTCATCCAGAGGCAAGGGAATATGCACCTCCCCTCCCCCAATGCATGTGAACGAAATAATAGGGAGAAAAAAGTAAATTGGGATTTCATCGATTTCTTAAGCTGCGCTTGTTCAAAGTACTGTTAGAGAGAAAGCCCAAATGTGATGGAAATAATGGCAAATGGAAAAGATGTTCTTTCAGGGACGATGTCTGGACTTTAGAAATGACAAAGTGATACACTGCTGGCGGACTGGACCAGATTTGCCAAGGACCGTCCACAGTAACATGACACAGGAGCCACAGAACAATGCCCAGGGCCAGGGCTCACAGTGGCCTGCAAGGAGCCAAGAGCTCTATCCAACCCCAGAGAGCTTCTTCTGGTTCAGCAGCAGCACACCCCTTAGGGACTCAGGGAGTATCTGGAAGAAGCCAAGAGACGGAGCGGAGAAGCTCAAGGTGTGCCTCAGCAGAGGCTCACGAAGCCTGATGTAGGATGAGAAGACAAACGTGACTCGTGAAGAGATGAAAGCCTGCGAGTAGATATGCCATCCCGAGCCTTCAAAACCTTACCATGAATGAGGAGCAACCTCAAATTGCTCCCACGTGGTTACATGGAGGGTGAAAATATAACTGAGATACGTTGAAGACAAATGGGTCTAGCAAGGGAGGCACCAAAGCCCCCAAAGTGGCCAAGTGACCATCAGCTTTAATCATATGCCAAGCCTGGAAAGCTAGGGCCATGTTAACACAATACCTGTTCACATAAGAAACATCCCTAAGCCACTCATTTTCTTTTCGTTCTCTTGTTCCAATCTCTTAGGGTTTGGAGTTAGCAGACAGCCAATAGGGGAAGAGCGTGCAGAGGAAAAAAAGAATAAAAAACAGCATAGCCTCTCCCACTACAAGAACCCAATCCGAATGTGGGCCTCTGATAGGGACGGAGAGCTGATTCGATACTAAATGAATTTGCAAGCTACGATTAGGGTCTGAGACTGAGCATTCTAATTTCTGAAGGTACACTATGTTTGCGATATAAAGTGTGGATAGAATTTTATTTTTAATCGAAGGCTAATCCAATTAGGTATGGAGCCTACTTGAGGCCTAAATTTCATCCAGAGGAAAGGGGAATATGCACCTCCCCTCCCCCAATGCATGTGAACGAAATAATAGGGAGAAAAAAGTAAATTGGGATTTCATCGATTTCTTAAGCTGCGCTTGTTCAAAGTACTGTTAGAGAGAAAGCCCAAATGTGATGGAAATAATGGCAAATGGAAAAGATGTTCTTTCAGGGACGATGTCTGGACTTTAGAAATGACAAAGTGATACACTGCTGGCGGACTGGACCAGATTTGCCAAGGACCGTCCACAGTAACATGACACAGGAGCCACAGAACAATGCCCAGGGCCAGGGCTCACAGTGGCCTGCAAGGAGCCAAGAGCTCTATCCAACCCCAGAGAGCTTCTTCTGGTTCAGCAGCAGCACACCCCTTAGGGACTCAGGGAGTATCTGGAAGAAGCCAAGAGACGGAGCGGAGAAGCTCAAGGTGTGCCTCAGCAGAGGCTCACGAAGCCTGATGTAGGATGAGAAGACAAACGTGACTCGTGAAGAGATGAAAGCCTGCGAGTAGATATGCCATCCCGAGCCTTCAAAACCTTACCATGAATGAGGAGCAACCTCAAATTGCTCCCACGTGGTTACATGGAGGGTGAAAATATAACTGAGATCTCACTGTAGAAAAATAAAACAAGCTACATTCCTTGCACAACCAGCATGTAGACACCTACCTGCCACATGCGGAGAAGCTCGTCCAAGACGTCTAAGGATCCTCTTGTAGTGTGTCTTTACACCGTGGACTGATGAAGAAGCCTAGAAGGGAATCAGAACTAAGTCACTTAGAGGTAGATCCATGGCGCAAGGCACTTGACTCAAATCTTAGATGTTGGGGCAAATATCAGTGTACGGGGGTCAACTGAGCCTAACAGACTATACAAACACCACTACGCCAGAGCTCTTACATTCCATCCAGACAGCTACAGAGCTACTAGCAGAAGGAAAGAAACTAGAAAGGATCCGTGTGTTTGGTTTGGTTTGATTTTGAAAATCAGATGCTCCAAATCCCAGAAGAACACGTCGTAAAGAGTGGGAAACCTGAGGCTTCTATCCTAAAAACTCTGGAATTTTTAAAAGCATCAAGTCTCTTTCTAATGAGAAAAGAAAACTAAATCAAAGTAAGGGAATAGATTGTGGCAGGCAGTGCTATATTAAAGAGACTACATAAGGGAAAAGCCACACTGCTAAGATGACATTTGAGCAGAGATGAGGGTAAAGTGAGTAAGCCGGTTGGAGGTGCTTTCTGGGCCATGGAGACAGCAAGGACAAAGACCCCGTGGTGAGAGCCCAGGAACAGCAAAAAGGTCCCTGTGCCTGCAGTGGGATATGCCTAGGAGAGAGAAGTAGGACGTGAAGGAGGGTGGGGAAAAAAAACAAGGTGAGGCTTTGAATTTTAATCCAGAAGCCATGGGAAGGTTGTCATTTTCTTTACTCAAATAGTTTAGCTTAAAGTAAAATAAAATTTTTAAAAAACTGTTAGGAAATACAAACAGAAAAAGAATAGTTTAGTCTGACATCATTGTGGATTTGCATGCATTTCTTAGCAGTAATACAGAGAAATCCCCTGTATCTTTTACTCGGTTTCCCCCAGGGGTAATATCTTACAAAGACGTCGTCCAATATCAAAGCCAAGATACTGGCAAAAAATAAAGAGTTAAGATACAGAACATTTCCATCACCAGAAGAGTCCCTCAGATTGTTTTTGTATAGTGCTCTCATCCCACCTCCTTCTTAAATCCTGGAAATCGCTAAGGTACAGTTTCTGTGGCTTTATCATTTCAAGAATATCATACCAATGAGAAACCATACACCTAATGGAACTCTCTGGTGATTCATCCAGGTTGGGTATCAATAATTTGTTCAGTTACATTGCTTGATAGAGTTCTATGGTCTGGATCATTTAACCACGCACCCAATGAAGGACACAACATTATCTACATTGTTTCTAGTTTGGGGTTGTTACAAGTAAAGCTGCTATAAACATTTGTATACAGGCTTTTGTGTGTGTGTAAGTTTTCCTTTCTCCCAGATAAATGCCCAGGAGAGCAACTGCTGGATTTTATGGGGATTGTATGTTACATTTTCTTTAAAGCCCTGAATTGTTTAATTTTTATGGCAGAGTTTTGAAAGATTATATTCTTAATACTAATCCTTAATACAAGTCTAATATAAAGTTTGTAAATACTTCCTCCTAGTTTGTAGCTTACCATATCCTTAACTAGGTCTTTCACACAGCCAAAGATTTTATTTTGTTGAAGTCTGATTCATCAATTTTTCATTTTATGAATCATGCTTTTGATATAATGTCTAAAAATGTTCTTCCTTGCCCTGGATCCTGAAGATTTTCCAGTATTTTCCTAACAAATTTACTTTTAAATTTTATCAGTACATTAAAGTTCTTGATATAGTTTGAGTTAATTTTAATCCAGAAGCCATGGGAAGGTTGTCATTTTCTTTACTCAAATAGTTTAGCTTAAAGTAAAATAAAATTTTTAAAAAACTGTTAGGAAATACAAACAGAAAAAGAATAGTTTAGTCTGACATCATTGTGGATTTGCATGCATTTCTTAGCAGTAATACAGAGAAATCCCCTGTATCTTTTACTCGGTTTCCCCCAGGGGTAATATCTTACAAAGACGTCGTCAATATCAAAGCCAAGATACTGGCAAAAAATAAAGAGTTAAGATACAGAACATTTCCATCACCAGAAGAGTCCCTCAGATTGTTTTTGTATAGTGCTCTCATCCCACCTCCTTCTTAAATCCTGGAAATCGCTAAGGTACAGTTTCTGTGGCTTTATCATTTCAAGAATATCATACCAATGAGAAACCATACACCTAATGGAACTCTCTGGTGATTCATCCAGGTTGGGTATCAATAATTTGTTCAGTTACATTGCTTGATAGAGTTCTATGGTCTGGATCATTTAACCACGCACCCAATGAAGGACACAACATTATCTACATTGTTTCTAGTTTGGGGTTGTTACAAGTAAAGCTGCTATAAACATTTGTATACAGGCTTTTGTGTGTGTGTAAGTTTTCCTTTCTCCCAGATAAATGCCCAGGAGAGCAACTGCTGGATTTTATGGGGATTGTATGTTACATTTTCTTTAAAGCCCTGAATTGTTTAATTTTTATGGCAGAGTTTTGAAAGATTATATTCTTAATACTAATCCTTAATACAAGTCTAATATAAAGTTTGTAAATACTTCCTCCTAGTTTGTAGCTTACCATATCCTTAACTAGGTCTTTCACACAGCCAAAGATTTTATTTTGTTGAAGTCTGATTCATCAATTTTTCATTTTATGAATCATGCTTTTGATATAATGTCTAAAAATGTTCTTCCTTGCCCTGGATCCTGAAGATTTTCCAGTATTTTCCTAACAAATTTACTTTTAAATTTTATCAGTACATTAAAGTTCTTGATATAGTTTGAGTTAATTTTTGTAGAAGTCTAAGGCTTAGGTCAAAGTTCATTTTTTGCTTATGGATGCTCAACTGCTCAAATACTATTTGTGGAGAAGGCCATGTTTCCTCCACTGAATTGGTTTTGCATCTTTGTTAAAAATCAATTTATAGGGCTTCCCTGGTGGTCCAGTGGGTAAGGACACCGCCTTGCCGTACAAGGGGCACTGGTTCGATCCCTGGCCCGGGAGGATCCCATGTGCCGCGGAGCCACTGGACCAATGTGTCCAATTACCGAGCCAGAGCTCTGGAGTGCATGCGCCCAGAGCCGGTGCTCTGCAGTGAGAGAGGCCACTGCAAGGGGAGGCCCACATAGGCCAAAAGAACGAATATGGAAATGCAAGACCAATAGAAGTGGCAAATAATAATAATAAAAATTTTTAAAAATCAATTTATTTTTGCATAGGCCAGTTTCTGGGTTTTCTGTTCCATTCCAATATTATATAGATGTATCTTTCTGCCAAACTCACACAATCTTGATTACTGTAGCTGTATGATAAATCCTGAAACTGAGTAGATTAATTCTTCCCAGTCTATTCTTCTATTTAAATATTCTTATAAATATTCTGATTCTTTTGCCTTTCCATAAAATTTTTAGAAAAATCTGGTCTATGTCTACAAACAAATCTGCAATTTTGATACAAATTGGGTTACACTTGTATATTAGTTTGAAGAGAACTGAAATGTTGGCTCTGGTGGGTCTTTTCATCTTTTTTTTAAATTTATGTCTGTATAAATAGTCTCTGATTTACCTATGTATATAAAGTTTGTAAATACTTCCTCCTAGTTTGTAGCTTACCATATCCTTAACTAGGTCTTTCACACAGCCAAAGATTTTATTTTGTTGAAGTCTGATTCATCAATTTTTCATTTTATGAATCATGCTTTTGATATAATGTCTAAAAATGTTCTTCCTTGCCCTGGATCCTGAAGATTTTCCAGTATTTTCCTAACAAATTTACTTTTAAATTTTATCAGTACATTAAAGTTCTTGATATAGTTTGAGTTAATTTTTGTAGAAGTCTAAGGCTTAGGTCAAAGTTCATTTTTTGCTTATGGATGCTCAACTGCTCAAATACTATTTGTGGAGAAGGCCATGTTTCCTCCACTGAATTGGTTTTGCATCTTTGTTAAAAATGAATTTATAGGGCTTCCCTGGTGGTCCAGTGGGTAAGGACACCGCCTTGCCGTACAAGGGGCACTGGTTCGATCCCTGGCCCGGGAGGATCCCATGTGCCGCGGAGCCACTGGACCAATGTGTCCAATTACCGAGCCAGAGCTCTGGAGTGCATGCGCCCAGAGCCGGTGCTCTGCAGTGAGAGAGGCCACTGCAAGGGGAGGCCCACATAGGCCAAAAGAACGAATATGGAAATGCAAGACCAATAGAAGTGGCAAATAATAATAATAAAAATTTTTAAAAATCAATTTATTTTTGCATAGGCCAGTTTCTGGGTTTTCTGTTCCATTCCAATATTATATAGATGTATCTTTCTGCCAAACTCACACAATCTTGATTACTGTAGCTGTATGATAAATCCTGAAACTGAGTAGATTAATTCTTCCCAGTCTATTCTTCTATTTAAATATTCTTATAAATATTCTGATTCTTTTGCCTTTCCATAAAATTTTTAGAAAAATCTGGTCTATGTCTACAAACAAATCTGCAATTTTGATACAAATTGGGTTACACTTGTATATTAGTTTGAAGAGAACTGAAATGTTGGCTCTGGTGGGTCTTTTCATCTATTAATATGGTATATACCTATTTCCTTATATTTTCAATCAGTACTGTATAGCTTTCAGCATATAAGTCCTACACATGTTTTGTTAGATTTATCCCTATGTATTTAAATTTTTGAGTGCTTATGAATAAATGGCATTGTCTTTTTAATTTTGGTTTATATAGGAATATTCTGTTTATATAGGAATATAGTTGATTTCTGTATGCTTTTATCATGTAAGCATACAGACATACCTACTACTCTGCTGAACTTGCCAATTAGTTTTAGAAGGTTTTTTCTTTTTTAAAGTCCCCTGGGATTTTCTACATAAACAATCATGTCACCTGCAAATAGGGACAATTTTACTTCTTCTATTCTGATCTCTATGCTTTTAATTTCCTTCCCTTTTCTTTGAATACTGGCTGAAAGTTCTAGCACTATATTAAATAAAATTGATGAATGCAAACGTTCTTGACCTTGTTCCTGATCTGAGGAGAAATAATTCAGTTTTTCATCATTAAGGGTAATGTTAATCATAAAATGTATGCAGTCTTTTTCAGATGCTTTCTATCAAGTTGAAATTCTCTGTTCTTATTTGTCTGAATGAGTGGGTACTGAATTGTGTGAAAAGCTCTTTCCGCATGAATTGATAGGATCATGTGGCATTCCTTCTTTAGCCTGTTAGCGTGGTGAACTGCATGCCAGTCTTGCAATGCTGAGGAAACCTTGATCCCTGAAATAAATCCTACTCAGTCATGGAATGTATATATTGCTGAATTCTATTTTTATTTTATTTTATTTTATTAATAATCTTTACATGCACGTTCAGGGGCTTCCCTGGTGGTCCAGTGGGTGGAGAGTCCGCCTTGCAATGCAAGGGACACTGGTTCGATCCCTGGCCTGGGAGGATCCCACGTCCCGGGGAAAAAGTTGGCCTGATGTGTCCAGTTACTAGCCAGCGCTCTGAGCGCATGCGCCCAGAGCCGGTGCTCTGCGAAAAGAGAGGCCACTGTGATGGGAGGCCCACACAGGCCAAAGAATAAAGATGGATTGAAATAAATAAATTTTAAAAAGCCAATTGAAAGAGGCCAAAATTAAAAACAATAACAACAAAAATGAATCTTTATATCTATGTTCATGGGGATATCTATCCCTAGTTTTCTTTTCTGTACTATGTCAGGTTTTGGTATCTGGGTAATACCACTTTCATAAAATGAATAGTTTTCTGGAAGAGTCTGTGTAGAACTGTTGTTACTTCTTTAACTGTTTGTTAGGATTCTCTAGTGAAACCATTTGAGGGTGGATTTTTCAATGTTAAAAGTGTTCAATCTCCTTAATATTTACAGAGCTATTCAAATTATCTATAAATATTGAGTGACTTGTGGTAGTTTATATCATTTGAAGAATTGGTCCATTTCATCTAGCGTGTCAAATTTATGTGTGTGGAATTGTTTCTGGTATACTCATATTACCCCTTTGATATCCTCAGGGTCTGTAGTGATACACTTTTATTTCAAAATTTTTCACTTTGTTAGTCTTATGAGAGGTGATATATGTCTTGTCTATTTTTTTTTCTTTAAATAAAATTGTATGCAAACGTTCTTGACCTTGTCCCAAAAATTGCATTTAAGGGTAATGTTAATCATAAAATGTATGCAGTCTTTTTCAGATGCTTTCTATCAAGTTGAAATTCTCTGTTCTTATTTGTCTGAATGAGTGGGTACTGAATTGTGTGAAAAGCTCTTTCCGCATGAATTGATAGGATCATGTGGCATTCCTTCTTTAGCCTGTTAGCGTGGTGAACTGCATGCCAGTCTTGCAATGCTGAGGAAACCTTGATCCCTGAAATAAATCCTACTCAGTCATGGAATGTATATATTGCTGAATTCTATTTTTATTTTATTTTATTTTATTAATAATCTTTACATGCACGTTCAGGGGCTTCCCTGGTGGTCCAGTGGGTGGAGAGTCCGCCTTGCAATGCAAGGGACACTGGTTCGATCCCTGGCCTGGGAGGATCCCACGTACCGGGAAACAGTTGGCCTGATGTGTCCAGTTACTAGCCAGCGCTCTGGAGCGCATGCGCCCAGAGCCGGTGCTCTGCGAAAAGAGAGGCCACTGCGATGGGAGGCCAACACGGGCCAAAGAATAAAGATGGATTGAAATAAATAAATTTTAAAAAGCCAATTGAAAGAGGCCAAAATTAAAAACAATAACAACAAAAATGAATCTTTATATCTATGTTCATGGGGATATCTATCCCTAGTTTTCTTTTCTGTACTATGTCAGGTTTTGGTATCTGGGTAATACCACTTTCATAAAATGAATAGTTTTCTGGAAGAGTCTGTGTAGAACTGTTGTTACTTCTTTAACTGTTTGTTAGGATTCTCTAGTGAAACCATTTGAGGGTGGATTTTTCAATGTTAAAAGTGTTCAATCTCCTTAATATTTACAGAGCTATTCAAATTATCTATAAATATTGAGTGACTTGTGGTAGTTTATATCATTTGAAGAATTGGTCCATTTCATCTAGCGTGTCAAATTTATGTGTGTGGAATTGTTTCTGGTATACTCATATTACCCCTTTGATATCCTCAGGGTCTGTAGTGATACACTTTTATTTCATTCTTCACATTGGTGATATATGTCTTGTCTATTTTTTCTTTGTTAGTCTTATGAGAGGTTTATCAACTTTTTCAATCTTTTCAAATAACCAGACTTTTTTCATTGATTGGTTTTATGTTTTCAATTCCATTAACTTTTTTTCTTAATATTATTATTATTTCCTTCCTTCTGCTTGGGTTTTGAATACATTCAGCTCTTCTTTTTCTAGGTTATTGAAGTGTGACACTAGATAAGCAGTAACACACTTTCCCTTTTTTCTAATGTATGCACTTAATGCTACAAAACATGTATCTCAGCACTTCTTTACCTTTGACCCACATTTTGATGGTGTGTTTTTATTTTCATTTCATTTGATATACTTTTTATGTTCCTTGAGATTTCCTCTGTGGTCCATGGATTATTTATAATGTATGTTGCTGAATTTCCAAGTGTTCAGAGATTTATATTTTAATTACTGATTTCTAATTTGATTATATGGTACATCAAAGACTATATTCTCTATGATTTTAATTCTTTTAAATTTTTGGAGACTTGTTTTCTGATCTGGGATATGGTCTATCATGCTATAGTTCCACAGTCTACGTTAAAAGAATATGTGTTCTGTTGCTGTGGGGTGGAGTTTTCTGTGAGTACTAATTAAGTCTGTTGGTTACTGTTGAGTTTTTTATATCCTTGCTGATTTTCTGTCTGGTTTACTATCCACTGATGTGATAAGGGTATTAAAATCTTTAACTATATTTATAAATTTGTCTTTTTTTTTTTAAATGTCATGCTTTTGTAATTCACTAATTTAGTGCACACATCTTTAGGATGGCTAAGTCTTACTGAAAAACTCTTCTGTCATGATATAATGCCCCCCTCTGTCACAAGTGTCTACCATATCTGATAGTAATATAGCAACTCCTGCTTATTTTGATTCATGCGGAATACATTTCTATCCATTTTATACTTCCAACTTGCCAACATCACTATATTTGAAGAGATTTATAAAGATGCAACATGTTAGTTGGGTGCTATTTTTTAACACACTCTAATAATCTGTCTCTTAATTGCTGTATTTAGACCATTTACATTTAATGTAATTATTGACATGTTAGGCCTGAAGCCAATAATTTCACTTTGTTTGCTATTTTTTGTTTCTCTGTCTTCCTTTTCTTGCCTTTCTTCAAAATTTCTTCTAATTCAATTTTGATTTATCTATAGTGGTTTCAACCACATGTCTGTATAGCTTTTTTAGTGGCAACTTTAGGTATGACATCAAACTACATTAATATATCACAGACTGAGGGTGTCACATTACCAGTTTGACTGAAAGTTGTTATGAACCATGTCTGACTGGATATTTATGCAAAAATGTGAGACTTGGTAAATCAAAAATCTAAGCACTAGAATAAATGTAGCTATGTGAGATATTGTCCTGTTTTCTCCCCACATGCTCCTGTTTTCCCCCATCTAGAACTACATACACAGTCTTATCTCCCCTGAAAAAATAAGTGATGTGATTTGAGATTAGCCAGGGTAAAAACAAATCACTCTGATTTGAAACATCAAGATTTCTATCCTTTGATGTACACATTTTTGGATGGAAAACTTTAAAGACAATCTTTAAGAGAATGTGTTTTCTAATACATTAAAGTGAATAGAAATCTGAAAAATGTTTGAAGCCTGGACAAATGCATTTATCAAGGATGCAGACCACCAACCAGTCATAATCTGTTTCAATTTTGAGTAGACTTAACAATTACCTAGGCTATTGTAGAAATATATTTTCTTTCATAGCAAATTCATTTCAGAGAAGAGATTAACTTGCTCAAAGTTATGAGTGAGTCAGTGACAAAATTGAGCCTAGAACTGAGGTCTGATAACACTGAAGTACAAAATCAGGAATAAAAATATTAAATTTTTATCTGTAGTATATCAACAGTTTGCTTAAGAATGCAATTATGCTTCACTTCCTTAAGGAAGGCAAAATAAGAACATGGCAGATGGAGTATTATCACCCATCTACACTGGAATTTAACCAAGACTCTGGGGTTTAAATTACCCAAATGTAGCAATGTGCCAAAAGTAGCAACTGATAGCAAATAGATGGCCCGACCGTAATATTATTGCAGGCACTGGTCCACAAGAAGTTCCCACCGTGAAACTGTAAGAGCTAGCATGTCCTTTTCCATTGAGTATCAGTGACTTTTTTCCATCTAACCAGGCTATCACTAAGGAACAAATTTGAAGGACATTAACATATTTTCCACATTATGCAGCTTCTATTCACTTTGGATGTTAAAAACAATTGAGTGTGTGCTAAAGGGACAGTCTCAATTCCTAAAATATTTCTTATACTCCCAGATCCATTTTATAAAAGATCAAACCTCTAGCTTGCAGCTCTCTGTGACAAGCTTCCTCTTTTAGTCATAAAATCGTCTATGATCCAAACTTTGGAGAAAATTCTTGCTCTACATCTCCCATTTATATTCACAGTTATATACTATAATTAAATAACAGAGTTTCATTTTCTTGGGCTCAAATCCATTAATTTTTTTCTTATTTTTACTCATCTCTTTTCTTCTGAAACATCTCCCAGTATTATTATTATTATCCTTGAGCACACAAATACACAGATCTGTGAATCTATAATGAGGTCTTCCTCTTTTTTCAGAGTAAATTTTGCATTGACTATCTAAACTGCCTCCATGTAGATGCTATCTAAATATGATCCTACTAAAAAAAAAAAAAAAAAAAAAAAAGTCATCCTTTAACAGCTGACCTCCTACCCAAGAACATGCATTTACTCCAGGGAAAAACGTTGGTTCACAAGCTGACTTGAGATCCTCAACCTGAGGCCAGCAGAAGATGAATGTGCTAATGGTCTGTGGACCAATGTGAGAAATCAAATGCCCTTCCTCTCAAGCCCACTGGACTGGCCAAATGATAAAGCACTGGTCAGCGTCATGTACAGTCATCTGCCTTCCTCTCAACCAGGGATGTCTCATGTGCTGAGGAGCAGGGCAAGACAAACTGAAGGGGCTAAACCCTCCAATGGGAAGGATCTGAGTTCGAAAGAAAAAGTAAGCTATATAGTTGCCATGGGGTCCAACTGGTTCACCAGTCATAGCTTCCACACGCCTAGACTTTTCTCCATGCGAGAAGAGGAAGCTTGCAGAATGTGTACTCACACGCCTATGAAATTCCCTTGTCAACAGAGCAGTTACCCCTGCCTTTGTCTCCTTTTCAGGACTGTTACTCCAAATCCCCAGCACACCTGGAGCCAGTCTCTCAGAGGCATCTCTAGAGTTGATGCACATTATATTTCTTTGTTTATCTTCTGAAGATGGGAAAGACAGAGACATGTAAAAGTTCCAAAGCGGCAGGGAAAACCGAACCAGTGAAGAAGGCACATCACATTTTTCATGAGTTTGCTGTGTCAATGCCCGCTGCTAATTTAGAACAGCCTTTGTGAAGTTCAGCAGGAAAACATTAAATAGGTAAACCCCTATGCTGATGTGCACAGACTGATGGTGAAGGTATACTTTTATAAGTGAAAAATTAGTAGGTGAACAAACCAAATACCTTCCACATAGATCACTACGAACTGCTAACAGAAAGATAACCTATAAATACATTTCTCTCTGTTAATTTGCCACATTTCTACATAAGAGGACTCATTTTTCTTTCCGTCACACTACCAGCAAAGATCAAATGTATACAATAAAATCACTGACATCTAGTTTGGATAAGATAACACATAATGTTTGAATACTTTTAAAAAGCACAAAGACAGTATTCCTGTTGAGAAGTAAAATTCTGAAAACAGGAATTTCAAACTATCTCCTCCACTGTTATATGAACGACAGAATGGACGAAGACATAAGAACTACACAGCCGTCTGTGGATTAGGCTGATAAACTGTTTTGTCCTATAGCTCTGAGCCCCAACTGAAAGCGCAGAGTGAAAACAGTATCCAGGCCACCTCTATGAATCAGATGAACTCCTGGTTCTGGTATCAGTGCAACAGATAATTCAACGCACCTCTAGCACTCTGTCAAACCAAATGACTATATATTGTTGAGTAATGTCTGTAACGAACTTTGTTAGATGATGGGAGAAAAAAACAAAGTTATTAAAACATATTAATAAAGAAGCTGTGAGCTAACTACTTCAAAGTCAGAAAAGTCATTAGCAGAGAAAGAAGTAGAACAAGGAATACATTCCAGAATGTTAGGGAAGGAGGTGCTACAACAAAGCATGCATTTATGTGTCAATACATCACCTAGTAAATACCACCTAAAATTCAAAAATTATAGAAGCCCCATCTTAGACACCTGAAATTCTTGGATCAGAAGGAAATGAACAGGAAGAGTTAAGAGTCAAATGGTGGGGGGTCTCTCCTAGAAAATGAGAGGACAGGAAGAACCTGAAGAGCAGGGCCTGCTGGCAGGCTTGAGCAAGATCAGGGCAGGCACTCGATGTGGAAGGAGCCAGAGGTAACAGGGGCCGCACATGTGCATGTCAGCTCAGGAATCAGGGCTTCAGCCTCCCCAGCTCAGCCTGTCCTGGCTCATTCCCCCAAGGGTCTTCTCGCTGACCTATCTTGGACTAGCCCATGTAACTCACTTTCCACCTTCTACCCAGGCGCCTCCCAAGCAATAGAAGGAGATTTCAGTGACTGCCACGTTTTTTCCTCAGCAAACTTCTCTCCAGTGAGCACATCAGAAATGTCTTTATCAAGCGTGCTGTCTATGGAGCCACAAAAAGCTATGAAACTATTCAAATACAAAGATGTGGGCACAAAGAGAATATTTGGTGCCTGAAACACAACCTTAGGAAAGTTAATCCATTTTCTCAACTAGCGTGTAATAACTTCAGATGATGGTTCATTTCCTAACTTGGTAAAAAGATTTACCCGGCACAAAGACAGTATTCCTGTTGAGAAGTAAAATTCTGAAAACAGGAATTTCAAACTATCTCCTCCACTGTTATATGAACGACAGAATGGACGAAGACATAAGAACTACACAGCCGTCTGTGGATTAGGCTGATAAACTGTTTTGTCCTATAGCTCTGAGCCCCAACTGAAAGCGCAGAGTGAAAACAGTATCCAGGCCACCTCTATGAATCAGATGAACTCCTGGTTCTGGTATCAGTGCAACAGATAATTCAACGCACCTCTAGCACTCTGTCAAACCAAATGACTATATATTGTTGAGTAATGTCTGTAACGAACTTTGTTAGATGATGGGCGAAAAAAACCAAGTTATTAAAACATATTAATAAAGAAGCTGTGAGCTAACTACTTCAAAGTCAGAAAAGTCATTAGCAGAGAAAGAAGTAGAACAAGGAATACATTCCAGAATGTTAGGGAAGGAGGTGCTACAACAAAGCATGCATTTATGTGTCAATACATCACCTAGTAAATACCACCTAAAATTCAAAAATTATAGAAGCCCCATCTTAGACACCTGAAATTCTTGGATCAGAAGGAAATGAACAGGAAGAGTTAAGAGTCAAATGGTGGGGGGTCTCTCCTAGAAAATGAGAGGACAGGAAGAACCTGAAGAGCAGGGCCTGCTGGCAGGCTTGAGCAAGATCAGGGCAGGCACTCGATGTGGAAGGAGCCAGAGGTAACAGGGGCCGCACATGTGCATGTCAGCTCAGGAATCAGGGCTTCAGCCTCCCCAGCTCAGCCTGTCCTGGCTCATTCCCCCAAGGGTCTTCTCGCTGACCTATCTTGGACTAGCCCATGTAACTCACTTTCCACCTTCTACCCAGGCGCCTCCCAAGCAATAGAAGGAGATTTCAGTGACTGCCACGTTTTTTCCTCAGCAAACTTCTCTCCAGTGAGCACATCAGAAATGTCTTTATCAAGCGTGCTGTCTATGGAGCCACAAAAAGCTATGAAACTATTCAAATACAAAGATGTGGGCACAAAAGAGAATATTTGGTGCCTGAAACACAACCTTAGGAAAGTTAATCCATTTTCTCAACTAGCGTGTAATAACTTCAGATGATGGTTCATTTCCTAACTTGGTAAAAAAGATTTACCCGGCACTGAGAATCTGAAAAAGACTGCTACTAAAGATACATAAAATAAGGGTCCACTTGTGCTGTGTGCTACACCACTTCAGTCGTGTCCGACTCTTGGCAACCCCATGGGCCATAGCCCACCAGACTCCTCTCTCCGTGGGATTCTCTAGGCAAGCATACTGCAGTGGGTTGCCATGCCCTCCTCCAGGGGATCTATCGAACCCAGGGACTGAACTTGCGTCTCTTATGTCTCCTGCATTGGCAATTCTTTACCTCTAGGCCACCTGGGAAGCCTCTAGAGGACACTATTTTTATTTTCATCACTGATACTCAAAATACAGTTTAATAAAAATACTACAAGATAGGAAAGTGATTACTAGCCTAAGCTCTGGCGTTTATGCTGAGTTGACTCTTCCTACGTAGGTGATACTGGACTAGTTACTTCATCTCTAAGTCCAGGTCTTATCTGTAAATTAGAAATAATACTTCCTAGAGTTATTGTCTACTCAGCAACCACGCTGCTCCTATTGTCAGGCGTCATGGTTCAAGTAGAGCCGGCCTATACCTCACTGTGCTGCACTTTAGGGATGACTGCTCAGGCCTGAGTAATCACTGACCAGTTCTGGGAAGCCACAGTGGGGATCCCCAGCGCCCCAACAACTGCCAGAACACACACTCTCTCTCCCCCACCTTCTGTCTCTCCCTCTTGTTCACCTGTGCCCACTCTTTTTCTCTCTCTTCCTTTCCCTCTCCCCCCAACCCCTCTCTCTCTCTCTTTCTCTGTGATTGACTTTACTGAGGACTACTCAAACCTCCTAAGGTCATCCAAGAGGAAAGCAACAGTAAGACACAAGACGACAGAGTGAGAGGAATCCCCAGAGAGATCCCGTGAGCTTAGAGGTTATCTTCTGTTAGAGTTCCACTGTACTCCCTTTCTTCCTTTACCTGTTTTGAGATAACTGTGTAACCTACTACATGGAGTTTTTGAATGTGTATATGAGGAAGAAATGAGATAATACCCATAAAGCTTTTGTTACTGTCTTGGACGTAGAGCAAATACTTTATAAATGTGAGCTATTTTTATCTCCAGAATGAGAGATTCTTTTAACTTGCTTTTCCAAGATGACCATATGAAAAGAAACAATTTTCATGGGATTCATTAAGATCTCAAGGGTTTCTATTTCCAAAAAGGTCATAATCAATAATAAAGGATATTAATAATAGCTCAAAGACATAGAAAAAGTCTCAAAAGATAGCAGATGACATGACCTGAATAGAAAATACTTAAAGTATTCAGAGGAAAGAGAAAAATGAACATCAGACTGGCCTGGTCACCAAAAGGCTTCACAGACACAGTAATGAGCTGGGTTTTGAGGTGCAGAAAAGATCTGGAAAGTTGGAGGGAAGGAAAGACAGTATTTTAGGCATGAGTCTAGAAAAATATGAATAATGATGCTACAGCCCAGGATGCCCTCTGACTACAACAGAGGGTTTGCAAGAAGAAGCCACAGAAGGATAGCTTAATTTAAAAAATACCAACGCAGGCTTCCCTGATAGCTCAGTGGTAAAGAGTTCGCCTGCCAATGCAGGAGACACAAGTTTGATCCCTGATCCGGGAAGATCCCACATGCTGTGGAGCAACTAAGCCCATGAGTCACAACTATGGAGCCAGTGCTCTAGAGCCTCGGAGCCGCAACTATGGAGCCCACGTGCCACAACTACTAGCTCGTGTGCTCTGGAGCCCGAGTTCCATAATAAGAGAAGTCACCGCTACAGGAAGGCTGCTCACCCTGACTAGAGAGTAGCCCCCACTCTGCAACTAGAGAAGACCTGTGGCAGCAGTGAAAAACCCAGAATAGCCAAAAATAAATAATAAATAAATAAATACTTTTTTAAAATCCCAATGCAGATGAAGATTCTTAAGCCAAGTTTAACCATATTTCACAAAAGCTGTTTTTTACTGAGTTCATTAGAGGTAGAAAGGGATAACATTAGGTTGCTCATGCAATTCAGTCATTTAAAAATTTTAAAAATCAGTAAAATTTTTAAAAAGATTTTTTACAACCAAATCACACCTCTTTGGGTATATCATATTGTTTATTTTTTCAACTGTAATTGCTCATTATTTTACTCACATTCTATAGCAAACAAATGAACATACAAAATGAGCACATCAGCCCCTAAGGCATAATGTAACAGACACTGTAGTTTTCTTCTCAGTACTCTTTCCTCCGCATGTAAAAGCTGTGCAGTTTGAGGAACAGAGCCCAACTTCGCAGTGGGTCCTATTAATGTAAGGCAACCACAGTTAATCCCATCCTCCTTTCAGTGACGGCCTCATGAACCCACACCTCTACGGCTGTATGAATGGCATTCCCCTGGAAGCATGGGCTAGATTCAGGAATGGGCGTATGACACATGAGCCCATGAAACATACATGAGGCTTGCTTCTAAAAGAGATGATCTCCTTTTTCAACCTCTGTGGGTGACACAGCTGAACATGCAGATGCCGTCTGCTTTCAAGTGAAGAAGAAAGCTGACATACAGCTCAAGGAATAGCAGAGGGAAGATGCTGAAAGGACGGGACAGGTTCAAGCCAGGCATCTGACCAACCTCTAACATCTGACTATGTGAAATACCGTATTGCTTCTTATTAAATCCAATTGGGCTTTAAAAAAAAAAAAAAAACTACTGTAATTCCTTTAAAAATTCTCCAATAACACATGTATCATTTGCAAACGGCTGCAATCCAATAAGATATCTAATTTCATGGGTCTCTCATTCGTCTTCAAGCCTCGAGAAGCCTTGCAAAAGTAGAATCAGAACAGGTAAATAGGAGGAAGGGAGATTCTACATGCATCAGAAAGCACTAGGTGAGGTGGTCCACATCAGATGGGCAGAACACCACCCTCTGAATAGATAATTGTCAGAGTCACCCAGAGTCACTCAAGGCATTCTTGTCCAATGAGGACACAACAAAATTGAACATAACCAAGGTGATAATAAATGTCAAAACTTGCAACCCCATCCTTCCTCTTTCCTCCTACATAGCTGCTAAGAGTAAGGGCATTTTATTCCCTGGGCATATTAGTAAGAAGAGTCACTGACAGAGGAGGTCCAGCCTGTACAGGGTTTTCTGAACAAGCAAATGTTATAAACTTTGTAAGTTTCTACATTTCACTGCCAAACAATGCTTTGGGGCGTGGCAAGACAACTACGATATGGGCATATTAGCTTAGTAAAATGTTTACACCCTAACTTTTTTTCATTCCCTTATTTTTAAAAAAATCATCTTATATGTTTAACTACAGAAATACATAAGCAATATAATGTAGATGACAACCTCTAAGGAAATTACAGTAGCAAATATTGGTAAATGGCGATCAAGATAATGCAATTAAGCTAAGAAAAAATGAATGCAAAACTCAATGTATAAGAGGCTATAGAAACAGTAACTTGTAACAGATCTGATCATCTCTAACCAAAGAAGAGTTACAAATTGTGAAAAAAAGACTGTTCCCCAGTATTAAACCAAAGAAATAATAAGATCAGAAAGATTTTCAATGTATACAATATGATGGATAGCTAGAAGATGATATTCTTCCATGGTTGAAATATGGTTCTCTAAGAGTATTAGTAAAATTTCTGATAGCTCTCACATATATTAGGAACAATTTCAAATGTATTTTTGACACAAAACTTTATAACCCCAAATTCATACTTTAACACAAGAGGTGAAAATGCTAAGCACATAAACGAGACAAACTAGTCTGTTTAGGCCTAAATGATGACCAAATCCACAGAAATGAACATATCTAGTGCTCAAAACACAAGACTGCTTAGAGAGATAGATGCATGCAGGATATATATGAAATTCAGAACATCCTGACACACCACCTATCAAGGAAGCTATCAAAGATGACAACAGTTATGTGAGAAGTAGTCAGAAGCCAATTTGAAGAGGTTTTACTTGGTCAAAGATGAGACAAGTTGAGCTTCAAAAAGGATGAGAACTGTAAATGATGAAGTTCATCAAATATACTTAAATGTTTGAGCTCATGATGATATTTAAAAGAAATTACTTGGTTACCTTTTAAGGATGACAAAAAGTTGTTTCACCTAAGTGGTAAAATTTTCTGCACCTTCTGATGAAATGCACTTCTGTTCTCTTCTTGTCTGCTACCCCCAAAAGTTAAATATGATACAAACTTTCATCACTGTTGCTAAAAATCTATTAGCTCCAAACATTTTGCTTTGTTTGGGTTTCTCAGGCAGAACAGTGGTAAAGAATTTGTCTGCCAATGCAGAAGACACAGGAGACCGGGTTTGATCCCTGGGTCGGGAAGATCCCCTGGAATAGGAAATGGCAACCCACTCCAGTATTCTTGCCTGGAAAACCCTATGGACAGAGGAGCCTGGTGAGCAACAGCCCATGGGATCGCACAGAGTAGGATAGGACTGAGCATGCATGCATTTGGCTTTGTTTACAAAAATAACGGGGGATTCATTATACCAAAATGTTCTCTTTCTATAGAAACAGTAACTTGTAACAGATCTGATCATCTCTAACCAAAGAAGAGTTACAAATTGTGAAAAAAAGACTGTTCCCCAGTATTAAACCAAAGAAATAATAAGATCAGAAAGATTTTCAATGTATACAATATGATGGATAGCTAGAAGATGATATTCTTCCATGGTTGAAATATGGTTCTCTAAGAGTATTAGTAAAATTTCTGATAGCTCTCACATATATTAGGAACAATTTCAAATGTATTTTTGACACAAAACTTTATAACCCCAAATTCATACTTTAACACAAGAGGTGAAAATGCTAAGCACATAAACGAGACAAACTAGTCTGTTTAGGCCTAAATGATGGCCAAATCCACAGAAATGAACATATCTAGTGCTCAAAACACAAGACTGCTTAGAGAGATAGATGCATGCAGGATATATATGAAATTCAGAACATCCTGACACACCACCTATCAAGGAAGCTATCAAAGATGACAACAGTTATGTGAGAAGTAGTCAGAAGCCAATTTGAAGAGGTTTTACTTGGTCAAAGATGAGACAAGTTGAGCTTCAAAAAGGATGAGAACTGTAAATGATGAAGTTCATCAAATATACTTAAATGTTTGAGCTCATGATGATATTTAAAAGAAATTACTTGGTTACCTTTTAAGGATGACAAAAAGTTGTTTCACCTAAGTGGTAAAATTTTCTGCACCTTCTGATGAAATGCACTTCTGTTCTCTTCTTGTCTGCTACCCCCAAAAGTTAAATATGATACAAACTTTCATCACTGTTGCTAAAAATCTATTAGCTCCAAACATTTTGCTTTGTTTGGGTTTCTCAGGCAGAACAGTGGTAAAGAATTTGTCTGCCAATGCAGAAGACACAGGAGACCGGGTTTGATCCCTGGGTCGGGAAGATCCCCTGGAATAGGAAATGGCAACCCACTCCAGTATTCTTGCCTGGAAAACCCTATGGACAGAGGAGCCTGGTGAGCAACAGCCCATGGGATCGCACAGAGTAGGATAGGACTGAGCATGCATGCATTTGGCTTTGTTTACAAAAATAACGGGGGATTCATTATACCAAAATGTTCTCTCTTTTCTCTGTAGATCCTATCAAAATGAGGGGACAAGTGTCCTGATTCTAATCTTTCTCTCTCTCTCTCTTTTTTTTCACAAATCAAACAACCCCATTTCCAGCCTGAGAAACTGGTGGCTGTATTTTATGCCACCAACCTTCGTCAAACCTAGACAAAGGGCATTCTTCTACAGTGTTTATCATTATTGCAGGTTGGTCACAGCTACAAATTTGAAAGCTCACTATAATCCTATCTGTAAAGCTTGACTGCATGCTGACCTTAGTCAAAGTAAAACCTGTTCCATCAAACCCAAGAATAATAAGGTCCACAGAAGTCTAGACAAATAGGCGAAACAGCGAGTAGGAGGAAGATGCTCATTGCTTTTAATGAAAATCATTCATTACACTCCTTGCTGTTGTTTCAAACACACATCATGAGTGGCATTTCATATTTCAAAGGTGTTCTCAAAAAGTGGGATATATAAATGTTCGATGAGTGCACTAGTTTTGATCAGTATCTGGTTCTCCTTTATACATTCCATCCCAATGACATTAGCAGTAGCCAAAAGATTAGTTCTAGCCAAGAAATATGAGAAGAGACATTTGCCATTCTGGAACCAAATATTTCTTTGCTAGAGTTTGACTCTTCAGCCCTCTCTTCCCTGGCCTGGGAGTTCATGGAAGTACATATAGATATATACATATAGCATATATATGTGGGGGGGGTATGTGTGGGTGTACATATATCATATTTATCTTAAAACTGAAATTTCAACAGCTAAGCCAGTCTATGGTGAATAACTGACCTGCAGAATCACCTAAAATCAAAACATATCTTGTAAATGAGATTTCAAGGTTGTTCATAACAGCAGCACAACTTATTCTAACCCAAATGATGCACTAGAATATGGTATTTTCCCCAGATATGCTCTTCACACACATCTAATAAAAATTACCCACATACACTGATTTATTGAAGCCAATCAATGCAGCTGAATTATAAAAATGTAAGGGTTTTAAGAATTAATAGCTTCAGGCTGTGAATTGTTTGAAAATATTGTATCTATTTTATGAATTTTAGTCAAAGATATCTCTACAGAACAGATGGGTGGCTCAGATGGTAAAGAAACCGCCTGTAACGCTGGAGACCTGGGCTCGATCCCTGGAGGAGGAAGTGGCAGCCCCCTCCAGAAGTCTTGCCTGGAGAATCCCACGGACAGAGCAGCCTGGCGGGCTACGGTGCATGGGCTCATACAGAGTCAGACACCACTGAGCCACTAACCCTTTTTGTTTCCACATTAATATTGTCAGGCTGTATAGTGTTTGAAAATGTTCTATATGCTGTATGAGTTTATTCAAAGATTTCGCTACTGAACAGAGAATGGCATGAATATAACGTGAAGCAGCCACTAGGAGCTGAGTCTTACCTTAAGGACGACAGACAAACATAAGGTAAAGAGCAGTGGTTGACGACATTTTATAAAGGCTCAACGGATTCTGAAATAAACCGATAAGGCCTGTATTTTCTGGACCTCCTAATCCTTGGAACCAAAAGTACCTGGTAAACGAAATTTTTCTTTCATTATTTCCTCAAATCTACTTGCTCTAATTCATGTAGTATATACTATCAAAGAACATTAAAACTACAAAATGTTCATGGCGAGATTTCAGTCAGACTAAATTTAAGACTTCTGTTTGACGCTTTCCCTACGAAGGAATAGTAGAGAATTTTTAAAGGGGAGGCTTGTATCTTTCCACATCACGAGCAGAGTATAAAAATCACACAACATTTCCAGGAAATACAATCACACTTTACCCAAAGCCTCAGCAATCAACAGTTGGCAATACCATTCCCTGTTGAAGACACCTGGGTCATGAACCAAACTGGCAACGGTCCAAATATTTCTCTCCATTTGATGGATGCCATAGGAGCTTAAATGGTCATGGTGGTGACAGCACTGGTGTCACCACTGATCTGAGGACGACTAGGGACAGACGGACTCGCTTCCACAGCCATAAAGGTGTCCTAGGAGGTCTGCCATCCCAGCACAACCTGGTAGCTTCTGAGAGGCCCAGGCACCACCTGACGTGACATAACAATGATAGAACAGCATGGAAAGTAGAGATAAGGGCTCCGGCACAGACTTTTGCCAGGAAAATTCACAACACTTCACTAAAAAAAAAAAAAAATAGGGGCAATAGTTATACAGTTTAATTATTCCCCTGGGCTCCACAAAGAGCTAAAATATACATAAACATATGTGTGTGTGTGTGTGTGTATACACATATATATATATATAAGATCAACAGCCACTGATCTGCTACCTGGGGCACCTAAAAAACAGTATAGTGGAATTTCAAGGGCACAGAGTGAAATGAGCATCTCCAAATTGTTGAGAAAAGGATCTTCAGTCTAGGAGAGGGGCCAGCCCAGCTTTAAGACTTAGACACAGGACTGCCTCGAGGATCTGTCTTGCTTCCTTACTTTTTTTTAAATACCTTCATTTGCATAGTAATAACCCAATTATTGTAAGATTAGGTGGCAGGAATCTCATTATTACTATTTCCACAAAACAGTCAATATTCTCTTCAATATCTTTTAATATTACACACCTTAAAACATAATTATTTCAGTATACTCTCATTCATCTTTAATGCAATTTTCTTTTTAAAAAACCTTGCCATAATTGTTGGTTTTTACAGAATATATTAGTGTTTAAACAAGCACTTTGCCCCTCAGGCTGCTATGAGAACAAGTGGAAGCAGCCAATAGCTTGGGGATACTTCCACTCTCCCCACCTCCCAGCCCAAGGAAATGTACTTACACCAAAAGACCAAAGGTGTCAACACTGCTAAAATTACTGTAACAACCTCGGCATTCTTCCCAATATAATACTTTCCTCTCCTCTTTCCCTTCATGCTCCACAAAAGATGCTTCCAAAAGAACCATAAAGCCTCAGCAATCAACAGTTGGCAATACCATTCCCTGTTGAAGACACCTGGGTCATGAACCAAACTGGCAACGGTCCAAATATTTCTCCATTTGATGGATGCCATAGGAGCTTAAATGGTCATGGTGGTGACAGCACTGGTGTCACCACTGATCTGAGGACGACTAGGGACAGACGGACTCGCTTCCACAGCCATAAAGGTGTCCTAGGAGGTCTGCCATCCCAGCACAACCTGGTAGCTTCTGAGAGGCCCAGGCACCACCTGACGTGACATAACAATGATAGAACAGCATGGAAAGTAGAGATAAGGGCTCCGGCACAGACTTTTGCCAGGAAAATTCACAACACTTCACTAAAAAAAAAAAAAAATAGGGGCAATAGTTATACAGTTTAATTATTCCCCTGGGCTCCACAAAGAGCTAAAATATACATAAACATATGTGTGTGTGTGTGTGTGTATACACATATATATATATATAAGATCAACAGCCACTGATCTGCTACCTGGGGCACCTAAAAAACAGTATAGTGGAATTTCAAGGGCACAGAGTGAAATGAGCATCTCCAAATTGTTGAGAAAAGGATCTTCAGTCTAGGAGAGGGGCCAGCCCAGCTTTAAGACTTAGATACAGGACTGCCTCGAGGATCTGTCTTGCTTCCTTACTTTTTTTTAAAGTAATACCTTCATTTGCATAGTAATAACCCAATTATTGTAAGATTAGGTGGCAGGAATCTCATTATTACTATTTCCACAAAACAGTCAATATTCTCTTCAATATCTTTTAATATTACACACCTTAAAACATAATTATTTCAGTATACTCTCATTCATCTTTAATGCAATTTTCTTTTTAAAAAACCTTGCCATAATTGTTGGTTTTTACAGAATATATTAGTGTTTAAACAAGCACTTTGCCCCTCAGGCTGCTATGAGAACAAGTGGAAGCAGCCAATAGCTTGGGGATACTTCCACTCTCCCCACCTCCCAGCCCAAGGAAATGTACTTACACCAAAAGACCAAAGGTGTCAACACTGCTATTAAAAATCTACTGTAACAACCTCGGCATTCTTCCCAATATAATACTTTCCTCTCCTCTTTCCCTTCATGCTCCACAAAAGATGCTTCCATGATGTATTTTGGTCTTTAAGCAACTTTGAAAGTGTGAGCAAATACATACTGTTAAGTTTCAAATTGTATGATTTGGGCTCTTTACTTTGTCTTTTTTATTTTTCCAGACCACATTGTTGTACCCTAAAAAAAAACACCCCACATCCGAGACAGCTGACATACTGGGGAGACCGTCTGTTGGCCATAGGTTTACCTGCGTAGGCTTTTACAGCTTCAATTAGAAGACAATCAGTACAGTAAGTGGCTGGTTTCTAGACTGACAGAAAGAAAGAAAGGAAAATAGAGGAGACAGAGGACTGTCTACATGAAGAGACGACAGAGCCATACATGGTATGACCTTCAAATGATATCAAAATTAATGTAAAGTGAAAATATCAGTTAGGTTTTGTCAAGAGAGGAAATCCTATCAATGGACTGTGGTTTGAATCTGGAGTTAACACTCCTTGACCGGTGAGCCCACGACTGACTACACATTCCACAGGATGTTCATCTGTCTGTACTTTGTCAACGAGCAATCGCTATTCATGAGTATAACAACTAACTTGTAGAAAGAAGCACTTTCTTCCTCAGTTAGTACCAACCAGGTTTCTTGAGATATAAACTTCAGCCCCCATGAACATGATTTGCTGGTATGTTTTACATGTTCTGAAGCACAGAATCTCAAGGTTTACATGCTCCTACGAGCTCACGTAACCATAGCCTCACCACCACACGCCCACACCAACAAACCACACTCTGCTATTCCCATTCTCAGTCTCTGAATGAAAGAGCAAGGCTGCCCAAACACCCTGACACTCACTCTGCATTTTGTCATTTTTTTTCCTCAACAATGGGAAAATCATTTTCCAATATCTTTTAATATTACACACCTTAAAACATAATTATTTCAGTATACTCTCATTCATCTTTAATGCAATTTTCTTTTTAAAAAACCTTGCCATAATTGTTGGTTTTTACAGAATATATTAGTGTTTAAACAAGCACTTTGCCCCTCAGGCTGCTATGAGAACAAGTGGAAGCAGCCAATAGCTTTGGGATACTTCCACTCTCCCCACCTCCCAGCCCAAGGAAATGTACTTACACCAAAAGACCAAAGGTGTCAACACTGCTATTAAAAATCTACTGTAACAACCTCGGCATTCTTCCCAATATAATACTTTCCTCTCCTCTTTCCCTTCATGCTCCACAAAAGATGCTTCCATGATGTATTTTGGTCTTTAAGCAACTTTGAAAGTGTGAGCAAATACATACTGTTAAGTTTCAAATTGTATGATTTGGGCTCTTTACTTTGTCTTTTTTATTTTTCCAGACCACATTGTTGTACCCTAAAAAAAAACACCCCACATCCGAGACAGCTGACATACTGGGGAGACCGTCTGTTGGCCATAGGTTTACCTGCGTAGGCTTTTACAGCTTCAATTAGAAGACAATCAGTACAGTAAGTGGCTGGTTTCTAGACTGACAGAAAGAAAGAAAGGAAAATAGAGGAGACAGAGGACTGTCTACATGAAGAGACGACAGAGCCATACATGGTATGACCTTCAAATGATATCAAAATTAATGTAAAGTGAAAATATCAGTTAGGTTTTGTCAAGAGAGGAAATCCTATCAATGGACTGTGGTTTGAATCTGGAGTTAACACTCCTTGACCGGTGAGCCCACGACTGACTACACATTCCACAGGATGTTCATCTGTCTGTACTTTGTCAACGAGCAATCGCTATTCATGAGTATAACAACTAACTTGTAGAAAGAAGCACTTTCTTCCTCAGTTAGTACCAACCAGGTTTCTTGAGATATAAACTTCAGCCCCCATGAACATGATTTGCTGGTATGTTTTACATGTTCTGAAGCACAGAATCTCAAGGTTTACATGCTCCTACGAGCTCACGTAACCATAGCCTCACCACCACACGCCCACACCAACAAACCACACTCTGCTATTCCCATTCTCAGTCTCTGAATGAAAGAGCAAGGCTGCCCAAACACCCTGACACTCACTCTGCATTTTGTCATTTTTTTTCCTCAAGAATGGGGAAACCATCATTTTGAAAACAAATTTGGTTGCTAAAGACCATTTTCCCCAAAAGAGAAACTGTAAAAGCAAATCTCTGACTTAGTAAGACTACTGGAATGAAGATGTGAGGTTGCACTCTTTCAAGTCGCTGGACAGTTCCTCAGAAACTACTCATAACAACGAGGACATGAGTCAGACAGACAACGACTACGACCTCCACCCCATTCGGCACCTGCATGTCATTTTGAAAGAAATTCATTTTGAGTCAAGATCACCAGTCTCTGTCTGTGGCTAAGGCAGAACCAGAATTCAGATCTCCGTACTCCTAGATCTCTTTCCACATCCTCTCCCATGTTACTGACACTTCAGACTTCATGGGAACAACGGAAGCCCTAAGGCACTGACAGAATGCCGTTGTGTCCGTTCCTCAGCAAGGAACACCCCCCACACCTGGTCAATCAAAACACCAAAAAGCAACACTTAGAGTCATCAGTATACATGAGGTATCCGACAATGGATTGTTTTACGCTAAACACAAGAGCTTCTGTTTACTATTGAAAAGCTGAAGTCTAAAAGGTTGTGGCCTGGCGGGCTATAGCCAGTGAGGTCACAAAGAACCACTAAAGGGTACAGAAAACTGCTCAAGATCACAAAATAATGAGCTTCTGAGTCAGGAATCTGACCAGTAAAAACCAGGTCCATCTTTAAAAGACAGCATGTAAGTTGCTGTCATCAAAAGTTTGCAAGTACAATCTACGTTGCTTCTGGGCCAGACTTTCATGACCATTTCGTTGCTGACCGCTCCAGATACCCTCCCACGGCGCTGAAAGATCGTACAGGACGAGCAGAGCCCCAGACCATTCAGTGTCAAGTCACCTTAGCTTTGGGCATGATCTCGATCCTCTTTTTCTGCAACTCCTCCCCCTTCTATTGCCTTTCTCCTCATTATTTACTAAACTCTTATTCATGCCTCAAAACCGTAATTTCTCAGGAGTTCAGCTGTGAAGTCCTGTCCTGCTCCTCAATGCCTTCCAAGACAGTCAACCTTCCTCTTCTCTGCTACTTCTGAACATTTAAACTATGAATTCAGTTGTGGAATGTAATTTTAGTTGATGTGCCATCTCCCTTGATGAAAGCTCCTGGGGGACTGGGTTTATTAATTCAGCTTGGTATCCACAGTACCTATTAACACTATGCCTGAAACAGAGGTGTTGTTTTATACATATTCAATTAAAGATGATGAGTTATGAAACTAAACATACCTGTCAACATTCACTTACTTTACAGCAACTATCGCATTTTATCTTGCATGGTAAGTTCTTAAGTGTGCTTTTTCAATACAAGAAATACTTCATGTCTTGCTCCCTTCACCACACCAAGAGCACCTTATGTTATTATATTATATATATATAATATATGCTATATTATAAAACATAACAGGTGTTTGAGAGATGTTTGTAGATTTGAATTGCTTACATGGTGAAAGACGGGGGGAGGGAAGGCAAATAGGTGATATCTTACAGACTTTTTTAAATGTAGTTGAAGATAATAGCAAAACTTCCCCTCCTGAGTCACCCTCAAAGCATGAGATTTTATTAATATCATGTGAGGGTGTAGAATAAGTGCACTCAGTTAAAAATTCAAAGACTGAGTCCATGGCTAAAATGCTACTTTTCATGGGGATTAATTGAGTGCACTCTCTTATCTGTTTCTATTCAGCATATGTACGATATATCTGCTATGCATACGAGGACAGCTGCCATTCTATTTACAGCACTATCTAAAAATGGCAACATTAAATCCATCTTCCATCTCTTTGAGATCTTTTTCAACCACAGAATCATCTCGGATGTTCTGCTTTTAGAGCAAAATATATGAGGTGTGAATGTGTGTAACAGCAAAAGACTAACAGGCAGAAATCCACGAGGGTGGAATTATCCACAGGGGGTTGATAAAACTTTCCTCCTTTTCCTATCTCAAGAAAAGTGAGGGCAACGAAACTAGAAACATCAGGGAGCAGATTTAAAAAGTAGAAAACCCTGCCCTTAGACCCCTATCAGGACTCAAGGAACCTAAATATTGATTTTTCGGGGCTTTGCTGCTGACTACAGGGATTTTGAACATAGGCTGAAAAACAAACAGCAGAGGTGTGTGCTGATAAACCTTCCAAAGACCATAGTACATTCCAGACGTTTCTGAGAAAGTTAAAATTAATCTCTCAGCTACAATGAGGGAGGGGAAAAGCTGGGACAGTGCTAACTCCTTAATGTAACTCTCCAGATCACACATCTCAACACAAACCTCTGTCAATTTCACTGACAGCTATTTTCAGAAGAAGTACATACCTGGTTTTGCACAGGAACCTAGAGTATGGACCGTCCTGACTGATCTGAACAACTTGGAAAAATTTAAATTCTTTTCATTTCCCTTTTACTAAAAATTGGAAAGACATAAACTCTTGTCCTTTCCAAGCTTCAAGTCTATTTTCAGAATCAATGTAGCAACTATACATAACAGACAGAAGAGCAGTCGTTTAATAAGGACGAAGCAGACTTGGCGAAAAAGTAAAAGTTCATTTAAATTCTTCCCTTAAGAAGCTAAGAGCTTCCCCGGTGGCTCAGACAGTAAAGAATCTCCTGCGATGCAGGAGACACAAGTTCAATCCCTGGGTCAGGAAGATTCCTTGGAGAAGGGCATGGCAACCCACTCCAGTATTCCTGGAGAATCCCGTGGACACAGGAGCCTAGTGGGTTACAGTTCATGGGGTCGCAAAGAGTCAGACACAACTGAATGACTAACACTTAAGAAGCCAATTTTCACATAATGACATTGGACTAATGAGGATGAAAGTCATCATTCTAAACATGTTTTGCAACCTGGAAGCAGTACGGAGAACTGGTTAATAGTGTAGGGATGGAGCCAGATTGCCTGGATTCAAACAGTGATGCTACTATCTCTGAGCTGTATGACCTTGGACAAGAGGAGTAACTTTCTGTGCCTTATTTCTGTAGTTTTGATGAATAATTGAGTCAGCGTGTGTAAAGTTGCTGGAATAGTACATGCCATACCGTGAAAAATCAAAAGATGCTACTTATTTTTACTATTAGAATCATCCCTGGCACTTAGTAAATGCTCAAAACTCAAGGATAAGTTAACTGGTTTCAATATTTCTCGGTAGGGATAAGGTGGAGACGATGCATGCAAGAAGAGCTTCTATTAAAAAAATAAAAATAATTCACTAGGTCTTCTTTCTCATCTAGCTATCTTCTTGGAACAACAAAAAAATATATGTACCTTGGACTTCCCTGGTGGTCCAGTGGGTAAGGACACCACCTTACAGTGCAAGGGGCGCCGGTTCAATCCCTGGCCTGGAAAGATCCCACATGCCTCAGAGCGGCTGGACCGATGTGTCCAATTACCGAGCCGGAGCTCTGGAGCGCATGCGCCCAGAGCCGGTGCTCTGCGATAACAGAGGCCACCGCGATGGGAGGCCCACACGGGCCAAAGAACAAAGATGGATGAAAATAGACAAATGAAAGACCAATAGAAGTAGCCCGCCTGCTCCCCTCCCTCCCCACCCCCCCCCCAATAAATAAATAAATAAATGTTTAAATATATATACATGTGTATATATATATATATATATATATATATATATACACATGTAAAAATATATATATGTATCTGAACATGGGCACAAATCTCTCCATTTCAAAAGTCAAGTCTTTATAAAAAGGCATGTTGTGTAGATCCTTCGATATATTCTTTAACAATGCCTGAGGCAGGTAAATACACAAATGTTTCTCTGTCAGTCAACTTCTAATTATTCTTTTATTTAACCAAGCAAAGAATGCTAGAGGATTATCACCGTACAGGGGCCTAGTGGGTTACAGTTCATGGGGTCGCAAAGAGTCAGACACAACTGAATGACTAACACTTAAGAAGCCAATTTTCACATAATGACATTGGACTAATGAGGATGAAAGTCATCATTC
This sequence comes from Tragulus kanchil, assembly GCA_022376925.1. Lineage (NCBI taxonomy): Eukaryota > Metazoa > Chordata > Mammalia > Artiodactyla > Tragulidae > Tragulus > Tragulus kanchil. Next base: position 267,308,934 of record JAIOJX010000004.1, on the reverse strand, counting down.
TAAACATGTTTTGCAACCTGGAAGCAGTACGGAGAACTGGTTAATAGTGTAGGGATGGAGCCAGATTGCCTGGATTCAAACAGTGATGCTACTATCTCTGAGCTGTATGACCTTGGACAAGAGGAGTAACTTTCTGTGCCTTATTTCTGTAGTTTTGATGAATAATTGAGTCAGCATGTGTAAAGTTGCTGGAATAGTACATGCCATACCGTGAAAAATCAAAAGATGCTACTTATTTTTACTATTAGAATCATCCCTGGCACTTAGTAAATGCTCAAAACTCAAGGATAAGTTAACTGGTTTCAATATTTCTCGGTAGGGATAAGGTGGAGACGATGCATGCAAGAAGAGCTTCTATTAAAAAAATAAAAATAATTCACTAGGTCTTCTTTCTCATCTAGCTATCTTCTTGGAACAACAAAAAAATATATGTACCTTGGACTTCCCTGGTGGTCCAGTGGGTAAGGACACCACCTTACAGTGCAAGGGGCGCCGGTTCAATCCCTGGCCTGGAAAGATCCCACGTGCCTCAGAGCGGCTGGACCGATGTGTCCAATTACCGAGCCGGAGCTCTGGAGCGCATGCGCCCAGAGCCGGTGCTCTGCGATAACAGAGGCCACCGCGATGGGAGGCCCACACGGGCCAAAGAACAAAGATGGATGAAAATAGACAAATGAAAGACCAATAGAAGTAGCCCGCCTGCTCCCCTCCCTCCCCACCCCACCCCCCAATAAATAAATAAATAAATGTTTAAATATATATACATGTGTATATATATATATATATATATATACACATGTAAAAATATATATATGTATCTGAACATGGGCACAAATCTCTCCATTTCAAAAGTCAAGTCTTTATAAAAAGGCATGTTGTGTAGATCCTTCGATATATTCTTTAACAATGCCTGAGGCAGGTAAATACACAAATGTTTCTCTGTCAGTCAACTTCTAATTATTCTTTTATTTAACCAAGCAAAGAATGCTAGAGGATTATCAGAATAAATTCCAATGCAACATGTTCCATATACATGTTCACAGTTTGACAAACAGCAACTCAATAAAGGAGACCAGTGTGGTAACGAGACAGATAGCCCATAACTGCCACTGGCATTTCACCTGTTCCACAAGTTGCTGCTGCTGCTGCTGCTGCTTAGTTGTTTACGTGTGCCTGACTCTTTGCAAGCCCATGGACTGTAGCCCACCAGGCTCCTCTGTCCATGGGATTTCTCAGGCAAGAATACTGGCATGGGTTACTCTTCCCTTCTCCAGGGGATCTTCCCAATCCAGGGATCAAACCCATATTTCCTGCTTGGCAGGCAGATTCATTTACCACCAAGCCACCTGGGAAGCCCATCCCACAAATTAGGTCAAGTGCCACTGAAAATACTAGTTACCAAATTTTCACTGATATGAAATCCCTTTTTTCTCTTTTTTCAAAAAAATCCAGTGCAATTCCAAAAAGCCAAATCCATTAACACCATTTTTTACCATGTGTTTTTCTCTAAAATGTACATTATCATCATTCATCAAATAATTTCTGGAAATGTTGGAGAAACAATTCAAGAACACACCAAGAGCCCATTTGAAACATGGGCTAAATGTTAAATAATTGAATGTGAGAAATACACATCATGCCCCTTTAAGGAAAATCTAATGAATAATTTCTGCAAGATGCCAAAATCATCAAATCATTTCTGTTATTAATCTTGGGTGTTTTCTGACCGGCAGGGCTTCCAGAGAGCTTGTCTCTAAAGAACCATAAAGCTTTCAAAACACAGTTATGAGAAGTGGTAAATCCACACTTTTATTACCACCCAGATGAAAAGGTATATTTTAAAAAACTAGTATAAACTTTTAACCATGACAAAATTATATTTAAGGAAATTATCAAAATATGTGTATGATATTTAGGAGTATGCATGTATTTAGAAGTATGATATTTAGGAGTATGTGAAATTCATTAAATCTAAGAGTATTAATGAAATTAAAATGATTATTCACTCTATGATGTAAGGTAGAAAAGAGTAGCAGTGAAACATACATAGTTATGACCTTAGGCTGAGGACAACACAAAGACCCCAATCCTAGAAGTTAAGAGACCATTTTCGGACTCTGTTGTATTCTCCGTGTTTATACATTTCCAAGACTCAAATTTTTATTTGGATTATAGAAATAAACCTCGCATATAATTTACCTTCAAAGACCACTCACAAAATAAAACTCTGTAAACTGTAATTCCTTTGTCAGCCATCAGCAGTAACTTTACTATTTAGCCAAAGATATTATACAAGATGGTAGGTATTTTGGTTCTGCTTTATTTCCCAGTTTTGGGGCTCAGTCTACTCATTTTTAAAATTAGAACATTGAACTGGATTTTATGTGAATTCTCTTTATACTTGAAAAAGTGTGCAATTAGGTTTCCTTGACTATATGGAAATTTAAACAAATCTGGCTTCACTAAAGAAAAGATGGTCAAAAGGTGTGCCCCCATCTCACAGAACAGATACAAAGCAAAAGGCCATCTTAGTAATTTTTAAGAAAACTTCAGAGTCATCAATCATCTGTTGTAGATCGGTGTACATCTACGTCTCAGATGCTAAAACGGAGGCTCAGAGACATTAAGTAGCATACCCAAGACCACAGAGCTAGAAGGTGGTAAAACTAAGGTTGTAAGTCAGGTCTTTCTTACTATGAAGTCTGTATACTTTCCAAGCAACAAGTTCATCGAGAACCATGATAAGGGAGAGGCAACTTCACTGCTAAATCTATTAAACAGTCCACAAATGCTAATGTCTCCATCACTCTCTACATTTTTTATGTAAGTTCTATCTGTTGTTTGATACCCAAGATGAGAGTCTGTATGTGTAACAAGGAAGTAAAATTCAAGTGTTTTACACAAGCTAATGGTGGCTGGCTAGAAAAGCAGGAATTAAGCTGAGTGACATGGTACTGATAATGCATTTCCTGTTGATAATAGTGCACTTGAAAATTAGAGAACTTGCCCAAGCAAAGAGAAGAAATGGAAAAGGTACTTTATAGTGCTTTTCAAACGGGACTTCAGGATCTTCTCTATGAATTCCTACTCTTTCCACTTAGCTTAAGGTTTCTTCACAGCCTCATGATAGTGTTATCTCACCTTAGAAATCTCCAAGATTGATAAATCAGACACTGAGTGAGGAAGTTCATTCACTGTGACACCTTGCTACATATTAATATGTTCTAAATGTCCTCACTGTATTGTGTTATAGTTTTCAAAACACGCTGGAGTCCAAAGACTTGGATTTAAACTCTAGTTCTGTCACTTACTTGTACTGTGTGTTTGCACAAAATAATAAACCTCTCTATGCTTCAGGTCCATGTCCATTAAAGATGGATTCTGCTAGGAAGCTCAAGGAATTGTTGCAGGAGTCAAATGACATATGTTAAACATTGACTACAGTGCTTGTCACAGGATGAGGCACTTGGGAGAGGGTGGGGTAAGTTATGGCACCAAAGAACGCTTTTTGGCCAAAGAAACCACTCCCTCTCTGCTTTGTTGTTGTCTAGTCACTAAGTCATGTCCAACTCTTCTGTGATCCCATGGACGATAGCCACCAGACTGCTCTGTCCATGAGATTTCCCAGGCAAGAATACTGGACTGGGTTGCCATTTCCTTTTCCAGGGGATCTTCCCCACCCGGAGATCAATCAACCTTGCATCTTCTGGATTGGCAGATGGATTCTTTACCACTGAGCCACCTGTGAAGCCCCTGTCACATGATAAGACCCCAATAAAATTTAGCTGTCAATATTATTTTCAAAAGGCAATAGGATACTCTGGCATGTTTTTTATATTAATAGCAATCCTGATGATAGGATGCTGCTCCTAGTAGGAATTTTCTGACTTGGTGGAAAACAGTTGTACTCTAACAAGCTGCACACAAAATCCAGGGTATGCATGGCATTTTGGTAAATAAAGAAAACACACACACAATCCAATTGTTCTTTTAAAAAAAAATTTTTTTTATATTGCTGAATGCTTAGAAGGTCTAGATGCATTTAATGTGGTTAATTGTGAATGAAATTTTATTTGCTTCCTTTTTGCTCACAATCTTCTATAATGATTATGTACTTTGTAATAAATATTTTATTTTATTAAAATAGAGGCTACAGTCATGCTTCAAAAATAAAAATAAAATAAAAACCAATCTGCATGAAAACAGAATGTCAGGTAATAAAATATTATGCCTTGCTACGATTTTATGACTTACTGTTTAAGTAAAGGAAGGCTGAGACTCAAGGGGATTATTCTCAGATGATCAAAACAATGCTTATGCCTTTCTCTTAAGCAAAACAGATGATCAAACAATCCTAACACTAAATGGTTTTTAATCTCTTCAACAAATCTATCATGCTTTCAATATTCAACGTTCATTAGCTCCTAATGATCCTCACACAGGTAAAATATCACAAACTCATCTTTTAGCACCCAAAAATATGCAGTTTGATTTGTAGTATACACTCGTGGATGGCTTACTATGTATTGAAAAAGGCTGGCCAGAGTGAAAGGTTTCTACAAAACATTGCTCAAATTGGTGTCACTGGGACTGAAGAAAAACTCACCTTAAATGGACCTCTGAAACATGCTTTCTGGTACCGTCAGTAAGTGCTGTTCCTTTGACGTAAGAGCACAAGTTCATCTGGTCAGAGCATGCACATGACTAAAGATGAACTGTGTTTACTTTATTTAACAACCGAGTGCTAAGGATGGATGACATTTGTTTAGTAGCAATGTGATCAACTGATTTCTTTGATGTTTCAAATTTGTACGTAAGTAGAAGGCCACTCTTTACCACTGAGCCACCTGTGAAGCCCCTGTCACATGATAAGACCCCAATAAAATTTAGCTGTCAATATTATTTTCAAAAGGCAATAGGATACTCTGGCATGTTTTTTATATTAATAGCAATCCTGATGATAGGATGCTGCTCCTAGTAGGAATTTTCTGACTTGGTGGAAAACAGTTGTACTCTAACAAGCTGCACACAAAATCCAGGGTATGCATGGCATTTTGGTAAATAAAGAAAACACACACACAATCCAATTGTTCTTTTAAAAAAAAATTTTTTTTATATTGCTGAATGCTTAGAAGGTCTAGATGCATTTAATGTGGTTAATTGTGAATGAAATTTTATTTGCTTCCTTTTTGCTCACAATCTTCTATAATGATTATGTACTTTGTAATAAATATTTTATTTTATTAAAATAGAGGCTACAGTCATGCTTCAAAAATAAAAATAAAATAAAAACCAATCTGCATGAAAACAGAATGTCAGGTAATAAAATATTATGCCTTGCTACGATTTTATGACTTACTGTTTAAGTAAAGGAAGGCTGAGACTCAAGGGGATTATTCTCAGATGATCAAAACAATGCTTATGCCTTTCTCTTAAGCAAAACAGATGATCAAACAATCCTAACACTAAATGGTTTTTAATCTCTTCAACAAATCTATCATGCTTTCAATATTCAACGTTCATTAGCTCCTAATGATCCTCACACAGGTAAAATATCACAAACTCATCTTTTAGCACCCAAAAATATGCAGTTTGATTTGTAGTATACACTCGTGGATGGCTTACTATGTATTGAAAAAGGCTGGCCAGAGTGAAAGGTTTCTACAAAACATTGCTCAAATTGGTGTCACTGGGACTGAAGAAAAACTCACCTTAAATGGACCTCTGAAACATGCTTTCTGGTACCGTCAGTAAGTGCTGTTCCTTTTGACGTAAAGAGCACAAGTTCATCTGGTCAGAGCATGCACATGACTAAAGATGAACTGTGTTTACTTTGATTTAACGACCGAGTGCTAAGGATGGATGACATTTGTTTTGAGGTAGCAATGTGATCAACTGAATTCTTTGATGTTTCAAATGTATGTATAATCAGGTAGAGAAAACTGAGAAGGGGGAAACGGTAGCAGGGGGAACTCAAGCTCCTTTTGTAACTACAGGCTTGACAATGTCACAGTGCAGCTCATCCCCTTCCTGAACCTCCCTCACCCCTCTGTGGCTCTGCCTGCACTAGACCTTCATCGATTCATGCGGATCAGGCTGTACACCTCTTTCTCTAAATACTTCTCCCAAAGCTTACTTCTGTCATTACTAATCTGTGTCGTTTCCTATCTAAAATCTAGACTAAATCTGAAATACTGGCTTTTTGCCTTTTAAATGTAGATGAGGGCATTGTCTATGCTACCCAATGTCACTGATAGGATGGGATTATCCAGGGATAACATCTAGAGTAGAATAGTGAGACCTAAGCAGGACTTGAAGCAACATTAAGTCTTCCTTAAATTGTTGGCAAGACACAAAGTATAAGTTAAAATGTGCAGTGGCAGCAGTGAGAATGGTAAGAACAGGATAGACACCAACACATCTTAAAGTACACGTTCAACTGTGATCTTCATGGAACATGGAGTCTGGGCTCCACGGTGAAAGATTAGAACACTGGCAGGGCTTTTGATACAGATGAGCAGAAATCTGGTTATAGATGCCATACACGAATGAAACTGACCAGAAGAGAACAGGTAGGATGAGAAGACAGTCACCTAGGAGGAGAGGTGAGAAGTAAGGGCCAACAGCAGTGACTCGGAAAGCATGCTCGAGTGGGAAAGAGAAAATAAACCAGGGAGAACAGACTCGTAAGTTAAGAGAGAGGAAACTTTCCATAGAGATAGACAGTCACCTAGAGGAGGGTGGAAAAGGGCCACAAAGAGCTTTTTGAAAGGTTTCTACAAAACATTGCTCAAATTGGTGTCACTGGGACTGAAGAAAAACTCACCTTAAATGGACCTCTGAAACATGCTTTCTGGTACCGTCAGTAAGTGCTGTTCCTTTTGACGTAAAGAGCACAAGTTCATCTGGTCAGAGCATGCACATGACTAAAGATGAACTGTGTTTACTTTGATTTAACAACCGAGTGCTAAGGATGGATGACATTTGTTTTGAGGTAGCAATGTGATCAACTGATTTCTTTGATGTTTCAAATGTATGTATAATCAGGTAGAGAAAACTGAGAAGGGGGAAACGGTAGCAGGGGGAACTCAAGCTCCTTTTGTAACTACAGGCTTGACAATGTCACAGTGCAGCTCATCCCCTTCCTGAACCTCCCTCACCCCTCTGTGGCTCTGCCTGCACTAGACCTTCATCGATTCATGCGGATCAGGCTGTACACCTCTTTCTCTAAATACTTCTCCCAAAGCTTACTTCTGTCATTACTAATCTGTGTCGTTTCCTATCTAAAATCTAGACTAAATCTGAAATACTGGCTTTTTGCCTTTTAAATGTAGATGAGGGCATTGTCTATGCTACCCAATGTCACTGATAGGATGGGATTATCCAGGGATAACATCTAGAGTAGAATAGTGAGACCTAAGCAGGACTTGAAGCAACATTAAGTCTTCCTTAAATTGTTGGCAAGACACAAAGTATAAGTTAAAATGTGCAGTGGCAGCAGTGAGAATGGTAAGAACAGGATAGACACCAACACATCTTAAAGTACACGTTCAACTGTGATCTTCATGGAACATGGAGTCTGGGCTCCACGGTGAAAGATTAGAACACTGGCAGGGCTTTTGATACAGATGAGCAGAAATCTGGTTATAGATGCCATACGACGAATGAAACTGACCAGAAGAGAACAGGTAGGATGAGAAGACAGTCACCTAGGAGGAGAGGTGAGAAGTAAGGGCCAACAGCAGTGACTCGGAAAGCATGCTCGGAGTGGGGAAAGAGAAAATAAACCAGGGGAGAACAGACTCTCGTAAGTTAAGAGAGAGGAAACTTTCCAGTAGAAAGATATGAATCACAGTGTCAAACACTCCAATATATCAAGTCAGTGAGGGCTGGAACCAGGCCATGGGTCTCTCCACCTTTGCAAGGAGCAGAAATAACAAGGCATGAGTGGACCACTGACCGCAGTGGGAGGGAAGGGAAGGCAGAAACTGGTGCAAGCATTACAGAGTGAACCACCTTCAAGGCACTAGGATACATACCGGAAGACAGTTACAGGGCGCTGCTGGAATTTTTCTGAGCTTTGTGGCTCCACTGTTCAAGAGGGAAGCTGTGTTCCATGTCCCACCAAACCCTATAGACTGCAGCTACTGGTATCAACTGCTTTCTGTGGCATCCTGTCCCATCACTTCACGGCAAATAGATGGGGGGGTGGGGAATGGAAATGGTGACAGACTTTATTTTCTTGGGCTCCAAAATCACTGTAGATGGTGACTGCAACCAACAAATTAAAAGATGCTTGCTCCTCAGAAGAAAAGCTATAACAAACCTAAATAACATATTAAAAAATAGAGACGTCACTTTGCCAACAAAGGTCCATAAATTCAAAGCTATGCTTTTTCTAGTAGTCATGTAAGGATGTGAGAGTTGGATCATAAAGAAGGCTGAGTGCCAAAGAATTGGTGCTTTTGAGCTGTGGTGCTGGAGAAGACTCTTGACAGTTCCTTAGACAACAAGGACATCAAACCAGTCAACCCAAAGGAAACCAACCCTGGATATCCATTGGAGAAGAAACCTCTTAGACTAGTTCCCTAGACAACAAGGTACACGTTCAACTGTGATCTTCATGGAACATGGAGTCTGGGCTCCACGGTGAAAGATTAGAACACTGGCAGGGCTTTTGATACAGATGAGCAGAAATCTGGTTATAGATGCCATACGACGAATGAAACTGACCAGAAGAGAACAGGTAGGATGAGAAGACAGTCACCTAGGAGGAGAGGTGAGAAGTAAGGGCCAACAGCAGTGACTCGGAAAGCATGCTCGGAGTGGGGAAAGAGAAAATAAACCAGGGGAGAACAGACTCTCGTAAGTTAAGAGAGAGGAAACTTTCCAGTAGAAAGATATGAATCACAGTGTCAAACACTCCAATATATCAAGTCAGTGAGGGCTGGAACCAGGCCATGGGTCTCTCCACCTTTGCAAGGAGCAGAAATAACAAGGCATGAGTGGACCACTGACCGCAGTGGGAGGGAAGGGAAGGCAGAAACTGGTGCAAGCATTACAGAGTGAACCACCTTCAAGGCACTAGGATACATACCGGAAGACAGTTACAGGGCGCTGCTGGAATTTTTCTGAGCTTTGTGGCTCCACTGTTCAAGAGGGAAGCTGTGTTCCATGTCCCACCAAACCCTATAGACTGCAGCTACTGGTATCAACTGCTTTCTGTGGCATCCTGTCCCATCACTTCACGGCAAATAGATGGGGGGGTGGGGAATGGAAATGGTGACAGACTTTATTTTCTTGGGCTCCAAAATCACTGTAGATGGTGACTGCAACCAACAAATTAAAAGATGCTTGCTCCTCAGAAGAAAAGCTATAACAAACCTAAATAACATATTAAAAAGTAGAGACGTCACTTTGCCAACAAAGGTCCATAAATTCAAAGCTATGCTTTTTCTAGTAGTCATGTAAGGATGTGAGAGTTGGATCATAAAGAAGGCTGAGTGCCAAAGAATTGGTGCTTTTGAGCTGTGGTGCTGGAGAAGACTCTTGACAGTTCCTTAGACAACAAGGACATCAAACCAGTCAACCCAAAGGAAACCAACCCTGGATATCCATTGAAAGGACTCATGCTGAAGTCAAAGCTCCAATACTTAGGCCACCTAGTGCAAACTCCTGACTCACTGGAAAAGACCCTGACACTGGGAAAGATTGAGGGCAGGAGGGGAAGAGGGTAACAGAGGATGAGCTGGTTGGATGGCATCATCAACTCAATGGACATGAGTTTGAGGAAACTCCAGGAGATAGTGAAGGACAGGGAAGCCTGGCGTGCTGCAGCAGTCCATGGGGTCGCAAAGAGTCAGACGCAACTGAGCGAATGAATAACAACATCAATATCTTCAGCAATGACCAGAGAGCCCCCTCCCTCCTCAGCACTGTCCCTCAGCCTCCTAATGATGATGCAGGCTTTGCTGGCCTTGTTTCTCTCTCACACTCTCCTGGTGAAAGAACACCCCTTCTACCTCTACTCCCAACGAGGGCAGCTTTAAACCAAGGGTGGCTCCATCTCCCTGGCCAGAGAGGGTGATTTGGGAAGCACACAGAATCCAAAGTGTGCTAGTTACAAGAAACGCCCTGGATTGATCACAGGGGAGAAAAGTATGCTCCCCTTCCTTGAGACATGTTAGTTAAACAAGTGGCATAGAGCTGCTTCTGTAAGCACAAAGCTGACCATGCATGAAGGGAGAAGCAAAGCAGAGTAACAGGAAGAAGGAAGGGTCCTCTCTTCTGAGGATGCTAGCCATGCCTCGTGCACTTTTAGTAGTTCCGGCACTTTAATTTCCTCTTTGGCTAAGTTATTTCAAATTGGGTCTTTATCATTTACCATAGAAGAGTCTTAGCACGGTTCACATCTTACCTGATATGCTCCTGAATACTGGAGTAATCTGTCCTGATGAAACCCCTCTACTCTACTAGATTATACATTTCTTTTTTGTTAATATTTGTTTGCTTGTTTGTTTTTGCCTGTGTCAGGGTTTAGCTGTGACATGCAGGATCTTCACTGCGACTTGAAAGCTTCTCTCCATTTGTGACTAATGGGCTCAGTAGCTGCGCCACACGGGGGCTTCGTTGCTCTGGGCATGTGGGATGGTAGTTCCCTGACTAGGGGTCAAACCGCGTCCCCTGCATTAGAAGGTGGATTCTTAACCACTGGATCACCAGGGAAGTCCCCAATTACACATTTCTTGAGGGCAGGAAAGACCTATGTCTACCACAATGCATTACACATAATACTTGTCCAATAAATATTTACTAAAGAAGCAAATGAGGACAAGAAGCTCTTTTGCTTTGTAACATTAAGCACTAAAATTAAACAACTCAGCAAGGAAATGAGAAGTTCTCAGTGAATAACAGACAGTTATCCAGTTTGTGCCCTTGTTTGCATCCATCTATCTAACAGACCCTGTGCTTTTGCTCCTGCCCCAGGATTCTCAGCTCAGTCTCCTCACCCTGTTCACTCAAGTAAAAGTGGAGCATTCATACTATCGATTATGTTTACAGATCTGAAAATTACCTATCAATACAGTTGTCAATTTTTCCTTTGAGAAGACTACAATTGCATTTAGAGCAGGAATAGGGGCCAACTCAATAGGGCCCCCATCTTTCCCAGCATTGGGACCTTTGCAATGAGTCAGCTTTTCGTATGGCAATTTGGGAAGCACCGTCCAAAGTGTGCTAGTTACAAGAAACGCCCTGGATTGATCACAGGGAGAAAAGTATGCTCCTTCCTTGAGACATGTTAGTTAAACAAGTGGCATAGAGCTGCTTCTGTAAGCACAAAGCTGACCATGCATGAAGGGAGAAGCAAAGCAGAGTAACAGGAAGAAGGAAGGGTCCTCTCTTCTGAGGATGCTAGCCATGCCTCGTGCACTTTTAGTAGTTCCGGCACTTTAATTTCCTCTTTGGCTAAGTTATTTCAAATTGGGTCTTTATCATTTACCATAGAAGAGTCTTAGCACGGTTCACATCTTACCAATCATATGCTCCTGAATACTGGAGTAATCTGTCCTGATGAAACCCCTCTACTCTACTAGATTATACATTTCTTTTTTGTTAATATTTGTTTGCTTGTTTGTTTTTGCCTGTGTCAGGGTTTAGCTGTGACATGCAGGATCTTCACTGCGACTTGAAAGCTTCTCTCCATTTGTGACTAATGGGCTCAGTAGCTGCGCCACACGGGGGCTTCGTTGCTCTGGGCATGTGGGATGGTAGTTCCCTGACTAGGGGTCAAACCACGTCCCCTGCATTAGAAGGTGGATTCTTAACCACTGGATCACCAGGGAAGTCCCCAATTACACATTTCTTGAGGGCAGGAAAGACCTATGTCTACCACAATGCATTACACATAATACTTGTCCAATAAATATTTACTAAAGAAGCAAATGAGGACAAGAAGCTCTTTTGCTTTGTAACATTAAGCACTAAAATTAAACAACTCAGCAAGGAAATGAGAAGTTCTCAGTGAATAACAGACAGTTATCCAGTTTGTGCCCTTGTTTGCATCCATCTATCTAACAGACCCTGTGCTTTTGCTCCTGCCCCAGGATTCTCAGCTCAGTCTCCTCACCCTGTTCACTCAAGTAAAAGTGGAGCATTCATACTATCGATTATGTTTACAGATCTGAAAATTACCTATCAATACAGTTGTCAATTTTTCCTTTGAGAAGACTACAATTGCATTTAGAGCAGGAATAGGGGCCAACTCAATAGGGCCCCCATCTTTCCCAGCATTGGGACCTTTGCAATGAGTCAGCTTTTCGCATCAGGTGGCCAAATATTGAAGCTTCAGCTTCAGCATCAGTCCTTCCAGTGAATATTCGAGGTTGATTTCCTTTGCAATTGACTGTCCAAGAGACTCTCAAGACTCTTTTCCAACACCACAATTCAAAAGCATCAGTTCTTAGGTACTCAGCCTTCCTTATGGTCCAGCTTTCATATCCATATGTTGACTACTGAAAAAACCAGAGCTTTAACTCTATGGACCTTTGATGCCAAAGTGATGTCTCTGCCTTTTAATATGCTGTCCAGGTTCGTCACAGGTTTTCTTCCAAGGAGCAAGTGTCTTTTAATTTCATGGCTGCTGTTACTGTGTGCAGAAATTTTGGAGCCCAAGAAAGGAAGTTCTGTCACTGTTTCCATTTTTTTCCACTTTTGCATGCTTCTGACAAGTATCAAAACCTATGTTCCCAATGGCCAGGCTCCACCCACCACGCTGAGGGGTTCTCTGACTTCCCTTCCAAGAGCACTTTTCTTTTGAGGATGTGAAGAGAGGAGAGAATGAGAGAAACACTTCAGCACTCTAAATTCTCTCCACAGGACGCTACTACCACACCCTTCATCAATCTTATCGTAGCCCCCCTTCCTCTCCCACTCAGTCACTGAGAAGTCAAACAAATAAACACACAAAAGCCAAGATTTGTCAATCTAGAAAATCCTGAACAAACGGATGGGTTCCCATGACTCTTGGTCCTGTGGATCCCTGCAGTTCTGATGTAACCCAGTAAGTTAAATGTAACAACCTGTTACACAGGAAATTCCTGAATATACTGTTTCTGAGACAGGTCAGAACAAGATCGCCTGTTACCAAATAATCTCAGAAACAGTTATCCAGTTTGTGCCCTTGTTTGCATCCATCTATCTAACAGACCCTGTGCTTTTGCTCCTGCCCCAGGATTCTCAGCTCAGTCTCCTCACCCTGTTCACTCAAGTAAAAGTGGAGCATTCATACTATCGATTATGTTTACAGATCTGAAAATTACCTATCAATACAGTTGTCAATTTTTCCTTTGAGAAGACTACAATTGCATTTAGAGCAGGAATAGGGGCCAACTCAATAGGGCCCCCATCTTTCCCAGCATTGGGACCTTTGCAATGAGTCAGCTTTTCGCATCAGGTGGCCAAATATTGAAGCTTCAGCTTCAGCATCAGTCCTTCCAGTGAATATTCGAGGTTGATTTCCTTTGCAATTGACTGTCCAAGAGACTCTCAAGACTCTTTTCCAACACCACAATTCAAAAGCATCAGTTCTTAGGTACTCAGCCTTCCTTATGGTCCAGCTTTCATATCCATATGTTGACTACTGAAAAAACCAGAGCTTTAACTCTATGGACCTTTGATGCCAAAGTGATGTCTCTGCCTTTTAATATGCTGTCCAGGTTCGTCACAGGTTTTCTTCCAAGGAGCAAGTGTCTTTTAATTTCATGGCTGCTGTTACTGTGTGCAGAAATTTTGGAGCCCAAGAAAGGAAGTTCTGTCACTGTTTCCATTTTTTTCCACTTTTGCATGCTTCTGACAAGTATCAAAACCTATGTTCCCAATGGCCAGGCTCCACCCACCACGCTGAGGGGTTCTCTGACTTCCCTTCCAAGAGCACTTTTCTTTTGAGGGGATGTGAAGAGAGGAGAGAATGAGAGAAACACTTCAGCACTCTAAATTCTCTCCACAGGACGCTACTACCACACCCTTCATCAATCTTATCGTAGCCCCCCTTCCTCTCCCACTCAGTCACTGAGAAGTCAAACAAATAAACACACAAAAGCCAAGATTTGTCAATCTAGAAAATCCTGAACAAACGGATGGGTTCCCATGACTCTTGGTCCTGTGGATCCCTGCAGTTCTGATGTAACCCAGTAAGTTAAATGTAACAACCTGTTACACAGGGGAAATTCCTGAATATACTGTTTCTCGCACACACAGAAAAGATGACTTTCTACGACGTGGGTCACATCCCACAAACAGAATTCATAGATCGCCTGTTACCAAACAATCACGTGAGGAGGCAAGTGGGGGATGAATTCATACAGTGAGGCATTCCATTCACTTTTATCCACTGGTAGGGCTGGCATGAGACCCTGAGATTTATTTCCCAATCCAGAGTCCCTGCCATGACACTTTGATAGAAGGAATCACAATTTCCTAATGTAGGCAGAGAAATTACCAGAAATTAAGAAGTCCCTCCTTCTGTTCTTCTGTATAAAACAAATAATCCTCTACATCATCCTACACTGCATGTGTGATAAGGGACTTGGTCCTCCTTGCATCATATTTGGTATTTATGCAATCCTTCTCCTCCTACAGTCCACCTAATCTTATGAAACAGAATTATTTTCCCTCTTCCTCCTCCCTGCACAACTTAATTCCTGATTCTCCTCAAGTATGTGCAAATTATTATACACTAGCTGTCTTTTCAAGTAAGCATCATACTTCAGCCTAAAAGAGCAACTGGAGAAGTAAATTTACTGTTTTATATTATCGGCGCTTCCTTTAGCACCTTTTACAACAAAAGTGCTGATTTTTTCCCCCTTTTTAAAGTGGTTGTGGCATTCTGTGGCAGCAAGCTACAAGGCACAAGTTCACGGTAAGTTCAGAGGAAAGGAATGTTCAAAGAAAACCAAGCACAAAGCATTGTGGGAAGTGATATGGAAAGTTGAAAAAAAACAATGGGAAAATTTAAACAATTGGGGAAAGAAATGTGAAGAGAGGAGAGAATGAGAGAAACACTTCAGCACTCTAAATTCTCTCCACAGGACGCTACTACCACACCCTTCATCAATCTTATCGTAGCCCCCCTTCCTCTCCCACTCAGTCACTGAGAAGTCAAACAAATAAACACACAAAAGCCAAGATTTGTCAATCTAGAAAATCCTGAACAAACGGATGGGTTCCCATGACTCTTGGTCCTGTGGATCCCTGCAGTTCTGATGTAACCCAGTAAGTTAAATGTAACAACCTGTTACACAGGGGAAATTCCTGAATATACTGTTTCTCGCACACACAGAAAAGATGACTTTCTACGACGTGGGTCACATCCCACAAACAGAATTCATAGATCGCCTGTTACCAAACAATCACGTGAGGAGGCAAGTGGGGGATGAATTCATACAGTGAGGCATTCCATTCACTTTTATCCACTGGTAGGGCTGGCATGAGACCCTGAGATTTATTTCCCAATCCAGAGTCCCTGCCATGACACTTTGATAGAAGGAATCACAATTTCCTAATGTAGGCAGAGAAATTACCAGAAATTAAGAAGTCCCTCCTTCTGTTCTTCTGTATAAAACAAATAATCCTCTACATCATCCTACACTGCATGTGTGATAAGAGACTTGGTCCTCCTTGCATCATATTTGGTATTTATGCAATCCTTCTCCTCCTACAGTCCACCTAATCTTATGAAACAGAATTATTTTCCCTCTTCCTCCTCCCTGCACAACTTAATTCCTGATTCTCCTCAAGTATGTGCAAATTATTATACACTAGCTGTCTTTTCAAGTAAGCATCATACTTCAGCCTAAAAGAGCAACTGGAGAAGTAAATTTACTGTTTTATATTATCGGCGCTTCCTTTAGCACCTTTTACAACAAAAGTGCTGATTTTTTCCCCCTTTTATAAAGTGGTTGTGGCATTCTGTGGCAGCAAGCTACAAGGCACAAGTTCACGGTAAGTTCAGAGGAAAGGAATGTTCAAAGAAAACCAAGCACAAAGCATTGTGGGAAGTGATATGGAAAGTTGACAAAACAATGATAAACAATGGGGGGAAAAGAAATAATTAAGTGTTCTGAAGCACTGTATCAGCAGTTTAGGCATTGTTAACTTTTTTTTGGAAACTGTTTTATTGTGTGGGGTTTTATGGAGAGATACTAACCCAGTCTACTGGAACAACACTCTGCAAGTATAATGATTATAAAACTTTTTTTTAATAAAAAAGAAAATGGGTAAATATGTCTGCCTGAGATAAGGCTTTCTGAACAAAATATAATACATGGAAATCCTTTATTCAAGTCCTTTGTGGACTGAAGGAGGTAGGAAACTTAAAACAGTAGAATTTCAGTAAACGCCTAAGTCTAAACAAGGTGTGAAAAACTGGACTATGTGCCAAAGTGGGCAAAGCAACAAGCAAAAGAAAACCAGCTAACAGCAAGGTGAACACTTTATAGATACACTTTCCAAAGGCTCCTCTGAATAACTATTTGAGGTGCTGAGATCTGTAAAAGAGACAAAGTTTTTATACTATTAGAATGCCATCCCACCTCAGTCACAGTTCAGTCTAACATCTGATGTCCTGTTCTGTGTGTTTCAGTGTAGATTATGTGCTTCTATCTTATTTTCCTTCATCCTTGCAACAAAAAATTATTTCGTTTCAGGCATTAATTTTAGCCACTAGCAATCTGAGGGTGGACAGAACACACAAAGCTTCCTGAACCTGATAATATTATATTCTAGCAAGCAGACAATAAACACAACAAATAAACACCTGGTCTGTTGGAAGATGGCATATAGCTAGAAGAAAAATTAAGCAAAGAAAAGAGATGATCTTCAAGGAGTCGGCTGTACTGGAGTTTAAAAGTCATAAGAGAAGACAATAAGAAGATTATAGTTGATCAGACTTGAAGGAGGTAACGGAGCAAATCACTGACTTAACAGAGGAGTGTATGAGTAAAGAGCAAATTCACAGTTTCAGAGGTGGGAGCTGTCCCAGAAGCTGGCTAATACGACTGGTGGGGAAGGAGCTAGAGACGGGATAATTCAAAAAAATTCCCCCAGTTTCAGAGGTGAGCTAAGTCAGAAAATGTTCAAAGAAAACCAAGCACAAAGCATTGTGGGAAGTGATATGGAAAGTTGACAAAACAATGATAAACAATGGGGGGAAAAGAAATAATTAAGTGTTCTGAAGCACTGTATCAGCAGTTTAGGCATTGTTAACTTTTTGGAAACTGTTTTATTGTGTGGGGTTTTATGGAGAGATACTAACCCAGTCTACTGGAACAACACTCTGCAAGTATAATGATTATAAAACTTTTTTTTAATAAAAAAGAAAATGGGTAAATATGTCTGCCTGAGATAAGGCTTTCTGAACAAAATATAATACATGGAAATCCTTTATTCAAGTCCTTTGTGGACTGAAGGAGGTAGGAAACTTAAAACAGTAGAATTTCAGTAAACGCCTAAGTCTAAACAAGGTGTGAAAAACTGGACTATGTGCCAAAGTGGGCAAAGCAACAAGCAAAAGAAAACCAGCTAACAGCAAGGTGAACACTTTATAGATACACTTTCCAAAGGCTCCTCTGAATAACTATTTGAGGTGCTGAGATCTGTAAAAGAGACAAAGTTTTTATACTATTAGAATGCCATCCCACCTCAGTCACAGTTCAGTCTAACATCTGATGTCCTGTTCTGTGTGTTTCAGTGTAGATTATGTGCTTCTATCTTATTTTCCTTCATCCTTGCAACAAAAAATTATTTCGTTTCAGGCATTAATTTTAGCCACTAGCAATCTGAGGGTGGACAGAACACACAAAGCTTCCTGAACCTGATAATATTATATTCTAGCAAGCAGACAATAAACACAACAAATAAACACCTGGTCTGTTGGAAGATGGCATATAGCTAGAAGAAAAATTAAGCAAAGAAAAGAGATGATCTTCAAGGAGTCGGCTGTACTGGAGTTTAAAAGTCATAAGAGAAGACAATAAGAAGATTATAGTTGATCAGACTTGAAGGAGGTAACGGAGCAAATCACTGACTTAACAGAGGAGTGTATGAGTAAAGAGCAAATTCACAGTTTCAGAGGTGGGAGCTGTCCCAGAAGCTGGCTAATACGACTGGTGGGGAAGGAGCTAGAGACGGGATAATTCATAATTAATTAAAGAGGTAACAGCGAAGCAGAAAGATCGGAGCACCCAGGCATTGTAAGGACTTTCGCTCTTATTCTAAGGGAGATGGTAAGACACAGGAGTTTCCTACAACATGACACGATCTAAGATATCATATGTTAACCATTTCTTTCCAGAAATAGTTATAACATGCAAGCTTGTAAAACTTTAAAATTTTTTCAAAATTTACCTTATAGAAGTATGACTGATTTTCAATGTTGTGTTCATTTCTGCTGTACAGCAAAGTGATTCAGTTATACATATAAACATGCCTTTTTATATTCTTTTCCACTGTGGCTTATCATAGGATATTGAATAGAGTTTCCAGCACTCTACAGTTAAGATCTTGTTTATCAAATCTTTTCAATTTTATGGTATGTTTTTGAGAGCGTCTTATAATCCTCAAAACCTAAAGAGATAAGATGGGCTCAGGAAGTAAAGATGAAAACAAGGTTATCGTAACGTGGGGCCCATGACTTCACTCCTTTCAGTGAACACCTCAGATGCTGCATGAAGTCCGTGATTTCCATCACACCCGGCTGAAAATCACTGATTGGATTCCTGGCACCAGCCAATAAATGCAACCTGCTCAGCACACCAAATCAATTCGAGTCTGTCATATCTTAGAGAGATAATTCACTTCTTTACATAAACCAGGTTCCTACAAAGAAGAAAAGGAATGCACCTGGTTGGCACTGGTCAAGTATCTGCTTGTTTTGTTCCTCATGTCTAAGATGCTAGAACAAGAGCGCGCTATGAGGGCTCCCTGATGGTCCAGTGGGTAAAGAGTCTGCCTTGCAGTGCAGGGGCACCGGTTTGATCCTGGCCCTAGAGTTTCTGTTGGAAGATGGCATATAGCTAGAAGAAAAATTAAGCAAAGAAAAGAGATGATCTTCAAGGAGTCGGCTGTACTGGAGTTTAAAAGTCATAAGAGAAGACAATAAGAAGATTATAGTTGATCAGACTTGAAGGAGGTAACGGAGCAAATCACTGACTTAACAGAGGAGTGTATGAGTAAAGAGCAAATTCACAGTTTCAGAGGTGGGAGCTGTCCCAGAAGCTGGCTAATACGACTGGTGGGGAAGGAGCTAGAGACGGGATAATTCATAATTAATTAAAGAGGTAACAGCGAAGCAGAAAGATCGGAGCACCCAGGCATTGTAAGGACTTTCGCTCTTATTCTAAGGGAGATGGTAAGACACAGGAGTTTCCTACAACATGACACGATCTAAGATATCATATGTTAACCATTTCTTTCCAGAAATAGTTATAACATGCAAGCTTGTAAAACTTTAAAATTTTTTCAAAATTTACCTTATAGAAGTATGACTGATTTTCAATGTTGTGTTCATTTCTGCTGTACAGCAAAGTGATTCAGTTATACATATAAACATGCCTTTTTATATTCTTTTCCACTGTGGCTTATCATAGGATATTGAATAGAGTTTCCAGCACTCTACAGTTAAGATCTTGTTTATCAAATCTTTTCAATTTTATGGTATGTTTTTGAGAGCGTCTTATAATCCTCAAAACCTAAAGAGATAAGATGGGCTCAGGAAGTAAAGATGAAAACAAGGTTATCGTAACGTGGGGCCCATGACTTCACTCCTTTCAGTGAACACCTCAGATGCTGCATGAAGTCCGTGATTTCCATCACACCCGGCTGAAAATCACTGATTGGATTCCTGGCACCAGCCAATAAATGCAACCTGCTCAGCACACCAAATCAATTCGAGTCTGTCATATCTTAGAGAGATAATTCACTTCTTTACATAAACCAGGTTCCTACAAAGAAGAAAAGGAATGCACCTGGTTGGCACTGGTCAAGTATCTGCTTGTTTTGTTCCTCATGTCTAAGATGCTAGAACAAGAGCGCGCTATGAGGGCTCCCTGATGGTCCAGTGGGTAAAGAGTCTGCCTTGCAGTGCAGGGGCACCGGTTTGATCCCTGGCCCAGGAAGATCCCACATGCCAAGGAACAACTGTGTCAGTGTGTCCAATTAGGAGCCAGCGCTCTGGAGCGCATGCACTCAGAGCCAGTGCTCTGCAACAAGAGAGGCCACTGCAATGGGAGGCCCACATAGACCAAAGAGTAAAGATGAATAAAAATAAATAAATAAATAAATAAACAATAAAAAGGCCAAAAATTACAAAAAAAAAAAAAAAAGGATGCGCTGCGAGAGTCTTAGAGATGTTTGAAGAAGCAGCAGAGACTGGCTCACTGAAGGAAGGACAGTCTGGCCTGGCAGATGAAGCAATACAATAATCGGCGCTGACTCTAATCAGATGTCACTGTGCATCATCAATGGAGCAGGCCAAGACTTGAGTTTCCTTTGCAGGAAAAAACTGTTTTTAAGGAACAGGAAAAGTAGCTTTTTCTGCACCCGTTCTAGTATAGTACTATTTGTAATAGCTACCTCTCTCTTGTCAACTATGAATAAAGAATTTGGTCAGTAAATCCTCAGATTATTACTCCACAAAATATTAAGAAGTTTGAGAAGCTCCCGGAAACCTATCATCATTAAACAGGTATTTCACGAAATAAGCAAACTGATATGAAGAAGGTGGGAGGGAGGGAGCTAGGCCTGGATAAGGGGTGCTGATTTCTTAAAGTTCTCCAAACAAATTTCATAATTCAATGCTATTTCATACAGCCTTTCTAAAATGTGTACACAATGCAAGAAGAGGGAACTATTCTATTTTAAAGGGAGAAATAGAGGGTCTATGAAACCTAATTGCTCAATCCAGTTAAAGGAGTATTTCCTAAGTCTGACTAGAAGAAACTAACATCTGTTAAGCATTCAACTGCAGGTCAAGTCACTGTACTTGTGTGGGTGCCTAGTGTATATATTTATCCCCACTGTAGAGAAGAAAAGGGGACACATGAGGATGAGATGGTTACATAGCATCACCAGCTTATAGACATGAGTTTGATCAAACTAACGGAGATGGTGAAGGACAGGGAAGCCTGGTGTGCTAAAGTCCATGGGGTCACAAAGAGTCAGACATGACTTAGAAAATGAACAACAACATAGGTGAAGAAACTAAAGAAGGAAATATTCAGAGAAGATATAGAACCTTGGGCAAGAATAGCAATGTAGTAATTTGAGGGTGAATGCAGATAGCACAGAAATTGGAAATTAGGAATGGAACATGAAATCTATTTGAACTCACCTATAGAAAATGCTGTTGTATACTGCCCACATAAGGGAAGATCCTCCCTTCCGTACTGAGGCGATCCATACCCTAGCTGCAAGTAATCTGAATGTGAACAGTTCACAGTTGAGCCCTCTCTTCACCCTAAACTGAAGGGAGCTACTTTGCCAAAGGCTACCCTCCTCCCCACGGGCACCAAACATGTGAAGCTGGCTACGTGAGGAAGTACAAACAACACCCCATGACTTCATTCCAGGGGAGTTTCGAAGGACCACCCCAACCTTTGAACTCTCTATAGGACTGGTTGAGATCCCTGCTGCCACCAAATCTCAGTTTAACCTTTCCATCTGCCCATCCTGCTTCCTCCTTCTCCCAGGTAGTGTTCCCATGAGCACACAACAGTAAATTTTATAATTGCAAATATCAGAGGCTCAGAGTGTGTTCCCAAAGGAAGCTCGCCAAAGGCAACATCATGGCAAGAGTCAATGATGATATGTCCCTTCCCATCTGAAACAGCTAAGATTGACAGGGAGTATCTGATTCTACCACTATGGGCCACCTCTGCATGTGCCAGGAACTTCTTTAAGCATTGGAGATACAACTATGAACACTCTCATGGTGGGAGAAGCAGAAGATAACAAAGAAGCTAATAAATTACGAAGAAAATATCCCATGATGATGATTGCCATAAGATAAATAAAACATGGCAATAAGATAAGGCTGAAGCGATTCCAGAGAAGGCCTCCTTAACAAGGCATCATTGGAGCTAAGGTCTAAAGAGGAAGGAAAATCAACAACTGAAGGTATGAGGAGGGAACATCCCTAGCAGAGAGGCCCAGTGGTAGAAAAGTCTCATGTACACAAGCCTGACATTTCTAAGAAACAAAAGGCATAATCCTATGGCTAAAAGAGACAGACAACAAGGTGAAGAATTGAGATTGGAGAGATAAGCAAGTCAGGCTGTGTAGTTATGTATTGATACAGAGAAGAGAGACATAATTGGTTTGTTTGCAAAGGTCACTCTGTCTGCTTTTCAAAAAACCAAATATGGTATGGGCGGGGGTAGGTAGAATGGACATTCAGTGACCAGATAAAAGGCTATCACCGCAGTCAGCAAGGGTATATACCTGTGTGCACACTCAATCCCATCTGACTCGTTACAACCCCATGGACTATAGCCGACCAGACTCCTCTGTCCATGTGATTATCCCGGCAAGAATGCTGGAGTGGATGGCCATTTTCTTCTCCAGGGGACCTCCCCAGCCCAGGGATCAAACTCACATCTCCTGCACTGACAGGCAGATTCTTTCACCACCACTGAGCCGCCTGGTGTCTTATTATTACCATCATCAGTAGTAATAATAAGACCCCTCTAGAAGATTAAATCTAATAAGGATAGTCATAAGACCTGTTTTTATACCCAAAATCTCCCCCTCAAAAAACAATGGCACAATATAAGACTGAAGATTCATGTGTTATCAGCGGCACAGATTTTTAAGCACAAGAGCAAACAAAATATTGAGGGTATGTCAAAGACACATAGGGGTCAACATGAAAAAGTCTAAAGGCAAGCAGGAACAATTTATGCAACAAGATACATACTAACGGATTACAATCCAAAGTATCAGATAAATATCTATGAGTCTGACAGCTCTAAGTAAATGATTAAATAGATAAATAAATGTGGGAAAAAAACAAATCTCTCATATAAATTACAAATAATGTATGTATTAATACATACTCAAAGAGGTGGAGTTTAACTCCTTACCTCTTGACCGTGGGCTCGTCTTCCAAAGACCACAGTACAAAGAGGGAAAAAACTAAATTTATAATGGGAAACTGCAGCCAAATCATTAAGGTTAATGCCATCAGTGATAAGCCATGTTGACAGCATGTGCCTTTAACATGATGGGAGGAGAATGCCACTTCACCTTTAGGATATTCCTCCCACGAACCTATTACCTCAGCCCAGCCATAAAGAAAACTCCAGAAGAACACAAATTAGGGTACGTCCTACAAAACACCTGCTGAACAAGGTCACAGAAAACAAGGAAAATCTGAGAAGGTGTTACAGTGCAGGAGAAGCTAATGAGACATGACAGCTAAATGTCATGAGTATCTTGGATGGGATCGTGGAGCACGCAAAACCCTAAAAACCAAGGAAATTCCAAGGAACTACAGCACTGCATTAAAAGCAAGATACCAACTCTGCTCACCAGTCATGTCAAACATGCCTCAACAGAATAAAATGTTAATATAGGAGAAACTGGTTAGCTAGGACACAAAACTATGTATAATCCAATTTTACAATTGAACGCAATTGCAAAAGCAAAGCTGTAGGGGGCTTAAATCAGTTCCATCAACCTAAGTATGGTATCTAGGAAATAGAAGCCAAGGTTCTTCTATTCAGTTTACTGGAGCATAATCTTCCTACTGCAGGGAATGCAGGAATGCCAGGTTCATGGGGGAGGGAGGCTGGAGAAATGCTCTAGAAAAAAGAGGAACCAGAAAGCACAGAGAAATTAAAAGCCATGTCACAGGAGGAGCAGCTCAGAGTACAAGAAATGCTTAACCCAGGAAACACAGAAGACACGATAACTATCTTCAAATATATGAGGAGCTCTTATAAAGAGTAATGAGTTGACCTTCTAAGTCTTAAGTTGCAGTATTTTGTGAAAAAAAAGGAGGGAATATTACAAGTGGGAAATTGTCTACCGAAGAAAAGGAAGAACCTATCCTGAACTTCCTTTTAGACATACAAGCAGGGTTTCAAAGAGAGCAGAGGAACCGGAGATCAAACTGCCAGCATTCGCTGGAACATAGAGAAAGCAAGGACGTTCCAGAAAAACATCTACTTCTGATTCATTGAGTATGCTAACGCCTTTGACTGTGTGGATCACAACAAACTGTGGAAAATTTTTGAAATGGTAGGAATACCAGACCACGATACCTGTCTTCTAAGAACCCTATATGTAGGTCAAGAAGCAACAGTTAGGCCGAACATGGGACAACTGATTGGTTCCAAATTGGGCCAGGAGTGAAAGAGTGTACACTGTCACCCTGCTTATTTAACTTGTATGCAAGGTTCATCACGTGAAATGCCAAACTGGATGAATCACAAGTAAGACTGCCGGGATAAATATCAACAGCCTCAGATATGCAGATGACACCACTCTAATGACAGAAAGTGAAGAGGAACTAAAAAGCCTCTTGATGAAGGTGAAAGAGGAGAGTGGAAAAGCCTGGATTAAAAGCTAACATTTAAAGAACTAAGATCATGGCACCTGGGCCCATCACTTCATGGCAAATAGAAGGGGAACAAGAGATTTTAATTTTATTTTCTTGGGATCCAAAATCACTGCAGACAGTGACTGTAGCCATGAAATTAAAAGATGCTTGCTTCTTGGAAGAAAAGCTCTGACAAATCTAGGCAGTGTTATTAAAAAGCAGAGATATCACTTTGCCAATAAGCATTCATACAGTCAAAGCTATAGTTTTTCCAGTGGTCGTGTACAGTTGTGAGAGTTGGACCATAAAGAAGGTTGAGCACCGAAGAATTGATGCTTTCAGTTTATGGTGCTAGAGAAGACTCTTGAGAGTCCCTTGGACAGCAAAGAGATCAAACCAGTCAACCCTAAAGGATATCAACCACGAATATTCACTGGAAGGACTGATGCTGAAGCTGAAGCTCCAATACCGATGACAAGAACCAACTCACTGGAAAAGACCCCGATGCTGGGAAAGACTGACGGCAGGAGGAGAAGAGGGAGATAGAGGATGAGATGATGAGATAGTATCACTGACTCAATGGATGTGAATTTGAGCAAACTCTGCGAAATAGTGGCAGACAGAGGTGCCTGGTGTGTCGCAGTTCTTGGCGTCAGACAGACATGACTTAGCGACAAAACATCAACATTATAAACCTAGAATCACCTCCCCTGGGAGGCAAGAAACAAAACCATCAACATATAAACCTAGAATCAAAATGCCACCCTGCTTATTTAACTTGACTGTGTGGATCACAACAAACTGTGGAAAATTTTTGAAATGGTAGGAATACCAGACCACCATACCTGTCTTCTAAGAACCCTATATGTAGGTCAAGAAGCAACAGTTAGGCCGAACATGGGACAACTGATTGGTTCCAAATTGGGCCAGGAGTGAAAGAGTGTACACTGTCACCCTGCTTATTTAACTTGTATGCAAGGTTCATCACGTGAAATGCCAAACTGGATGAATCACAAGTAAGACTGCCGGGATAAATATCAACAGCCTCAGATATGCAGATGACACCACTCTAATGACAGAAAGTGAAGAGGAACTAAAAAGCCTCTTGATGAAGGTGAAAGAGGAGAGTGGAAAAGCCTGGATTAAAAGCTAACATTTAAAGAACTAAGATCATGGCACCTGGGCCCATCACTTCATGGCAAATAGAAGGGGAACAAGAGATTTTAATTTTATTTTCTTGGGATCCAAAATCACTGCAGACAGTGACTGTAGCCATGAAATTAAAAGATGCTTGCTTCTTGGAAGAAAAGCTCTGACAAATCTAGGCAGTGTTATTAAAAAGCAGAGATATCACTTTGCCAATAAGCATTCATACAGTCAAAGCTATAGTTTTTCCAGTGGTCGTGTACAGTTGTGAGAGTTGGACCATAAAGAAGGTTGAGCACCGAAGAATTGATGCTTTCAGTTTATGGTGCTAGAGAAGACTCTTGAGAGTCCCTTGGACAGCAAAGAGATCAAACCAGTCAACCCTAAAGGATATCAACCACGAATATTCACTGGAAGGACTGATGCTGAAGCTGAAGCTCCAATACCGATGACAAGAACCAACTCACTGGAAAAGACCCCGATGCTGGGAAAGACTGACGGCAGGAGGAGAAGAGGGAGATAGAGGATGAGATGATGAGATAGTATCACTGACTCAATGGATGTGAATTTGAGCAAACTCTGCGAAATAGTGGCAGACAGAGGTGCCTGGTGTGTCGCAGTTCTTGGCGTCAGACAGACATGACTTAGCGACAAAACATCAACATTATAAACCTAGAATCACCTCCCCTGGGAGGCAAGAAAAAGCCATTCCAATACTGAGCATTCAGGCCTCTGCTGGAAAAATACTGTCCTCTAGAACACCGCAGAGGGACCTGGTATTTGAATTCCAGGAGACTGCCTAGGTATGAAATACTAAAATTAAATGCTTTCCTGCTTTTCTGTTAATAAATGACAAGAAAATTGGTTGTGCCCCAAATCCATGCTAGCATACTGTATTGACTTTAAATTTTTTTTATAAAGAAATACTTTTGTATGTCTATTTGAGGGTTCGTACACAGTCTTTTAAAGGGCATTTTTAACTGAGGTAGACCTTCGCAGGGGCTGCCCTGGTGTCTCAGACAGTAAAGAATCTGCCTGCAATGCAAGGGACCCAGGTTCAATGCCTGGGTCAGGAAGATTCCCTGGAGAAGGGAATGGCTACCCTAGAGAACGGCCTGGAGAATTCCATGGACAGAGGAGCCTCGCAGGCTACAGTCCACGAGGTCACAAACAGTCAGACAGAACTGAGCAACACATTCACCTGGCTTCCCAGGTGGTGCCAATGGTAAAGAATCCTCATGCTAAGCAGGAAGCATGAGAGACATAGTTCAATCCCTAGGTTGAGAAGATGCCCTTCTGTTAATGGAAGAATGTGGAATAATCTATCCCAATACCTCCAGCACAGGCTTCCCCAATGGCTCAGATGGTAAAGAATCTGCCTGCAGTGCAGGAGACCTGGGTGTGATCCCTTGGTTGGGAGGATCCCCTAGAGAAGGCATAGGCTACCGACTCCAGTATTCTCGCCTGGAGAATTCACTGGATTGTCCATGAAGTCGCAAAGAGAAGGATATGTCTGAGCGATTTGACTTTCTCTTGATACTTCCAGCACAGACCTCGCTCCTGAAATCAAGACTCACCTACTCAATTGCTTATTTGACCTTTACACGTGAATATTTAATAGGCATTTCCAACTTAATAGGTCCAAAAGAAAACTTCTGACTTTCCATCCAAACCTGCATCTCCCTCAGTCTTCTTCATCAGTGAATATCACCAACCTACACCTAATTTCCATCCATCTACCCCTACATGTATTTCATCACCACCTCCTTTAAAACCTATATGTAGGGCTTCCCTGGTGGTCCAGTGGGCTAAGACATCACCTTGCAGTGCAAGGGGCGCCAGTTCGATCCCTGGCCTGGGAAGATCCCATGTGCTGCGGAGCAGCTTGACCGATATGTCCAACTCCCGAGTCGGAGCTCAGGAACACATGTGCCCAGAGCCAGTGCTCTGCAGCGAGAGGTGCCACTGCTATGGGAGGCCCACACAGGTCAAAGAATAAAGACGGAAATAAATGAAAGACCAATAGAAGTGGCAAAAAAAAAAAAAAAAACCTTAAAAAAAAACCTGTATGTAAAAATATCAACTCCCCATAGCAATGAACCTCCCCTACTCCAAGCGAATCCTTTATAGACTATTGCAACAGCTTCCCACCTGCCCCCAAACCCTACTCCTACTCTTTCTCCTTGCAGTTTACCCTTCACAAAGCAGCTAGAAAGATTACATACATGCAGTCAAGCTCCACCTCCTTTTTTAAACATTCCATATGGCATACGGGATCTTTGCTCCCTGACCAGGGACTGAACTGCAGTGGAAGCATTAGAAATGCAGAGTCTTAACCACTGGACCACCAGAGAAATCCCACTTTTCTTTTCTTTTCTTTTTTTAAAGCTCTTTCACGTATCTCCAATAGTTAACCAACAGACTCAGAAAAAATTTCTAACTTTCATCTGTGGTCTGGTTCTTATTAATCTCTCTGAATGCTTCTTACCACTTTCCTCCTTGCCACTGAGGCAACCCCATCAGCCTCATCCCTGTTCCCCAGTAACCTCAAGTTCGTTTCTCCCTAGGGATATATCGCACCAGCGGTTCTTTTTGCCTAATATGTTTTTTTTTTTTTAATTTTATTTATTTATCTTTTGGGGGGTGCGCTGGGGAGGGAGGGGGATGGGCTCCTGAAATCAAGACTCACCTACTCAATTGCTTATTTGACCTTTACACGTGAATATTTAATAGGCATTTCCAACTTAATAGGTCCAAAAGAAAACTTCTGACTTTCCATCCAAACCTGCATCTCCCTCAGTCTTCTTCATCAGTGAATATCACCAACCTACACCTAATTTCCATCCATCTACCCCTACATGTATTTCATCACCACCTCCTTTAAAACCTATATGTAGGGCTTCCCTGGTGGTCCAGTGGGCTAAGACATCACCTTGCAGTGCAAGGGGCGCCAGTTCGATCCCTGGCCTGGGAAGATCCCATGTGCTGCGGAGCAGCTTGACCGATATGTCCAACTCCCGAGTCGGAGCTCAGGAACACATGTGCCCAGAGCCAGTGCTCTGCAGCGAGAGGTGCCACTGCTATGGGAGGCCCACACAGGTCAAAGAATAAAGACGGAAATAAATGAAAGACCAATAGAAGTGGCAAAAAAAAAAAAAAAAAAAAACCTTAAAAAAAAACCTGTATGTAAAAATATCAACTCCCCATAGCAATGAACCTCCCCTACTCCAAGCGAATCCTTTATAGACTATTGCAACAGCTTCCCACCTGCCCCCAAACCCTACTCCTACTCTTTCTCCTTGCAGTTTACCCTTCACAAAGCAGTTAGAAAGATTACATACATGCAGTCAAGCTCCACCTCCTTTTTTAAACATTCCATATGGCATACGGGATCTTTGCTCCCTGACCAGGGACTGAACTGCAGTGGAAGCATTAGAAATGCAGAGTCTTAACCACTGGACCACCAGAGAAATCCCACTTTTCTTTTCTTTTCTTTTTTTAAAGCTCTTTCTTACGTATCTCCAATAGTTAACCAACAGACTCAGAAAAAATTTCTAACTTTCATCTGTGGTCTGGTTCTTATTAATCTCTCTGAATGCTTCTTACCACTTTCCTCCTTGCCACTGAGGCAACCCCATCAGCCTCATCCCTGTTCCCCAGTAACCTCAAGTTCGTTTCTCCCTAGGGATATATCGCACCAGCGGTTCTTTTTGCCTAATATGTTTTTTTTTTTTAATTTTATTTATTTATCTTTTGGGGGGTGCGCTGGGGAGGGAGGGGGATGGGCAAGCCACTTCTATTGGTTTTTCATTTCTCTATTTTCATCTGTCTTTGTTCTTTGGCTCCTGTGGGCCTCCCACCGCGGTGGCCTCTGTTGTTGCAGAGCACCGGCTCTGGACGCACGTGCGCCAGAGCTCCGGCTCGGTAATTGGACACATTGGTCCAGCCGCTCCGCGGCACGTGGGATCTTCCCAGGCCAGGGATCGAACCGGCGCCCCTTGCACTGCAAGGCGGTGTCCTTACCCACTGGACCACCAGGGGAAGCCCTGCCTAATATGTTTTACCCATGATCTTCAAATGCCTGGCTCCTTCTCGCTATTCTAAAAGAGCCACTAGGCAGTCTTCTTTACCCCAGCCTACATTCTCTTCCAGTATAGTATGAATCACCAGTTGACATCTTATTGTTGCCTCGTTTACGTTGACATTGCTTTTGTCTGTGCACCGTCTGAAAACAGAAAAGCTGCATACCTTATGTACAATTGTAGGCACCCAAAACAGGGCCTGGGATATCATAAGCAATAAATAGTTGTTCAATGAATTAATAATTTAAATAATATGGGTAAACATGACATCCTATTATCTCACTTGAAATCACAAAGTGAGCTTTTTTAATACTTAAATAAATAGATCAATATTTTAACACATAACAATAAGATTAAAACATGATAAACACCAAAATGACACTAGTCTTCTACATTCCCCAAATTCAGCACCATTCACTTCTGTTTCTACATGTACATTTGCATTATTCATCTGACTGAAACAATTTCTCCTGGTATGTTTTCTAGCTCTCAAGATCACCTGTGTAAATATAATCACCTGTGAAAATATTATCTACTTTTAGGATCAATCACAAATGCTACCTTCCCTTTCTTGCATTTGATTGCAAGCTGAAATGCACTCCCAAATATTTTACTTCTTAATGACAACACTTATCTCAGTGAGGAACCTAGGTATTACAGGTAAGAATTTCCTAAAGTTCATTCCATAGAACACTAAGACTTCAGATAATTTGTAAAATTTCTATTAGCATAGAAAACATTATATAAAACATACCCACTTTAGGGAATTCACAATAATTTGTTTTAATTATTTGGCTGTGCCAGGTCTTAAGTTGTGGTATATGAACTCTTAGTTGGTCTGAGGGATCTGGTTTCCTAACCAGAGATTAAATCTGGGCCCTCCTGCACCAAGAATTTTGGGTCTTAGCCACTGAACCAGAAGGGAAGTCCCACAGGATAATATTAAAGACTATGAAAAAAGTAAGTACTGTGTGAGGTTTGTTGTTGTTGTTCTAGTTGCTAAGTTGCTTTGCAAGCCCATGGACTACAGCACATGGGGTCCCCTGTAGCTTTTGTGGGCTTAACTTTCCATAACTCAAAATTCATTTTCCATCATTTGACCATGGAGTTGATTGTCCTTTCTTTAAGAAACATACCTATTAACACCTCACAGAAGACAGCCTGAGATGCACCTGAATAGTGGCTTAGGCGTATGGGGCTTTAGAAGTTAAAATGTTGGAGGGCTTCAGTTTTTACCTGGGCTCCAAGTGTTAGAAGAGGAGACCATGAGCATGCACCTGATCCTCAACAGGCCTCCACCTGCCCATCTTTAAAACAGAGTTGACTATGATTACCCCCAGAGATTACGGAACAATAGTGGCAGAGTGCCTCGGACCTATCAGCCACTCTATAAAGGGTACTGCCATTAGAATGATAATAATCTTTATTGCTCTTGTTCTTTAGTGAGGTCAGGAATTGTAGGTGTTCGCTTGCGAATCTCCCACAAGATGCAGCAGATACCATGCCAAGAGGCTTAAGGGCTTGCCAACTGAACGCTTAGGGCAGGATGTGGCTCAAATACATGTTATGATGGTCTGGCACAGGTCTTGACTGCTTCACCCCTACTGCCTTGCACAGGGCTCAATCCATAGATGTATGTTAGCAGCCTCGTCCTCGAAGGCCTGCAAGTTTGACTGGAGAGAAGTCCCCAATGAAGGTTTGCTGAATTGCCTTAAAGTTCTCATCCACTGGAAGCCTCACTCCCCCTCAAAACAACACCTAGACATTTAACCTAGATCTCTTTCAAAAGTGTGGCTCACAAAAGCAATGATGTATGCATTAGCAATCTAGGTTAGGAAGAAAGTGTAAAACTGTATCTATAGTTTCAAAAATTCTCCAACCTGATACGCATCTCATTTCCCAGCTTGGTCAACGAGACAGTCGAAGGCAGCAGAGAAGTCCAGAGAAAGAAGTTCCTTAAGACTGTTAACCCCAGCCCCCAGAGGGTGGGAGGCATCCTTACATGGATGGAGCTGCATGGATGACCTCAAGAGGGCCTGTTCACCTTTGAGTTTCTATGAAATCTTTGGAATTCAAAATAGAGCACTAAAAAGGACTCGAACAGATCTTCAAGGCCATCCCCTGCCTGTTATAATAGTTTTATAATTCCAGAAAAATGCAAAGGCTCAAGCTCCAAGAGAAATTGTTAGAGTGCTAAGTTGCTTTAGCCAAGTTAAACCCACCCCCGCTTGGCCAAGGAAGACAGCCTGAGATGCACCTGAATAGTGGCTTAGGCGTATGGGGCTTTAGAAGTTAAAATGTTGGAGGGCTTCAGTTTTTACCTGGGCTCCAAGTGTTAGAAGAGGAGACCATGAGCATGCACCTGATCCTCAACAGGCCTCCACCTGCCCATCTTTAAAACAGAGTTGACTATGATTACCCCCAGAGATTACGGAACAATAGTGGCAGAGTGCCTCGGACCTATCAGCCACTCTATAAAGGGTACTGCCATTAGAATGATAATAATCTTTATTACTCTTGTTCTTTAGTGAGGTCAGGAATTGTAGGTGTTCGCTTGCGAATCTCCCACAAGATGCAGCAGATACCATGCCAAGAGGCTTAAGGGCTTGCCAACTGAACGCTTAGGGCAGGATGTGGCTCAAATACATGTTATGATGGTCTGGCACAGGTCTTGACTGCTTCACCCCTACTGCCTTGCACAGGGCTCAATCCATAGATGTATGTTAGCAGCCTCGTCCTCGAAGGCCTGCAAGTTTGACTGGAGAGAAGTCCCCAATGAAGGTTTGCTGAATTGCCTTAAAGTTCTCATCCACTGGAAGCCTCACTCCCCCTCAAAACAACACCTAGACATTTAACCTAGATCTCTTTCAAAAGTGTGGCTCACGAAAGCAATGATGTATGCATTAGCAATCTAGGTTAGGAAGAAAGTGTAAAACTGTATCTATAGTTTCAAAAATTCTCCAACCTGATACGCATCTCATTTCCCAGCTTGGTCAACGAGACAGTCGAAGGCAGCAGAGAAGTCCAGAGAAAGAAGTTCCTTAAGACTGTTAACCCCAGCCCCCAGAGGGTGGGAGGCATCCTTACATGGATGGAGCTGCATGGATGACCTCAAGAGGGCCTGTTCACCTTTGAGTTTCTATGAAATCTTTGGAATTCAAAATAGAGCACTAAAAAGGACTCGAACAGATCTTCAAGGCCATCCCCTGCCTGTTATAATAGTTTTATAATTCCAGGTTCAACATTAAAGTGCAAAGGCTCAAGCTCCAAGAGAAATAGATATGTTAGAGGGCAGGAAAGTTTAGGGGGAGAGAAGAGAAAGGAAAAGAAAAATCCGAGGATAAAGAAAAGTATGCCCTCCCAATTAACCTTACTCGGGACCTCAAAATTCCCAAGGCAACTCTGATTCTACCTTTCTTTTCTTTTGTTTTCCAATATGGAATTTTCCCCAAGACTAATGTTAGAACTGAGCATATTCTTCCTTTGATTTATGAGAACATTCAGGGAATATAAGGTCATGAAAGTTACCAAACCAGCTGGCTTCAATGCAAAGTAATTAAACAGAAAGTCTTAAAAACTTAAAATCTCTGCTAGACTTGTTTCAGAAAAAAAAAAAAAAAAAAAAATGCTACATTTATTTTCCTTTACATTGGAAGTACTCACTTCTCATATTTTTAATATATTTATTCTAGGTTTACATTAACCTTCCCCCTGATGACTAGAGTGAACCTAATTCAAAAGGACCTATAAAAGAGCAGAAATTAGAGCACCTGTATTTGTGGTTAAAACTATTAGTAGACAACCACATAGCAGGAACTACGTGGTTACAGTAATTAGATAACCAAAAATGCCTGTTGATTCAGAAAAGCAAAGTTAAACGCTGGGATTTTTTTCTAAACAACAACAACAACAAAAAAAAAGACCATGATTTCAAATAAGAAAAAAAAAAAAAAAAAAAGCCTAACTGATTTCTTCAGGAGTTCAGCAAAAATGCATGCTTAAGTGGTTATGCTCTAAACGTGAAAGCAATCTACTATGAGTGGAATTAAAATGTGGGTTTATGAATTATCCATATATTAGGCAAAGTACCTACACCAAGCATTGTGCTATGCCAGTCATTTTTCAGTTCCTTTGATACTGTCCTTAAATTGTCCTTAATAATACCTCACCGACCAGGGCCCACCCAAAGGCTTTCATGACTCCTCTACTCTAACACTGTCTTTAGGACACGTCAGACTCTTTGAAAAACCTCTTAGGTTCTAGGCTGTGTGATTCCTTTGCAGTATGCATACTCAGATGACGTTTGGAACTCTGTTCTTTCGGGTGTAAATCCTCAGTGTCAGTGACTGCTAAGTCACTTCGGTCATGTCTGACTGTGATACTATGCACTGCAGCCCGCCAGGCTCCTCTGTTCATGGGATTCTCCAGGCAAGCATACTGGAGTGGATTGCCATGCCCTCCTCTAGGGGACCGAGGGATCAGACCTGAGTCTCCTGTGACTCCTGAATTGCAGGCGGATTCTTTACCGCTGAGCCACCCAGGAAGCCCCTTAATGCCCAGTACACTCACCCAAGTAAATCACTCCTGCATCTAGCATCTAGGAAATAGAGCCAATTTCTGGTAGAGAGAGACACAGTTGCCAAGTAAAGGAAACCAACTGGTAGCAAACTTAGATGGTGAGCCATGAGGCAAATTTCTCTGACTTCTGCTTGCAGTACCAAAGCGTGCTTTAATAGAGTAGCTTCAGAATCTATTAGTGTCTCCATCTCTCTGGGCATGACATGATAACTCTCTCATTTTTGAATGCTGAGTGTTTCCATTTTCTTGTATCCTAGATATACAAGACCGTATTGCCACATTACATTTCTCCAAATAAAACCACAGAATAGTCAAATTAATCTAATTATCTGTGACCCAATTTGATAACACTGCTAAAACCTATCTTAGGACAACTCTAAAGTTAAGCTCTTTGTTTTTTCATTCATTCTCTTGTTTTGTTAATTTGGTTGAGAAAAAAAAAAAAAAAAAAACCCTTTCACACCAAGAGCACACCTGCTTAGATATTTTATGCATGTACTTGAACTCCTGAAAAACTGTACTCTGTCTACCAGCACTTAGAAAAGGTAATGATGAGAATCATGAGTTTCACTAATGATCTGAAAAATTCTAAAGACTGATCTGAAGTCATTTTCACACTAAGCAATCAAACAAGTATTTCTCAGGTGAGTAATGTAACAGATTCAACAGTTGTTCCATCAAAATCAGAAATACTACTTGCTTGTAGCTCTTTTCATGAAGACTGAGTTTTCCCTCTGCTTCTTTCTAACCTCATTTTTAGCCCTTGTTCAATACTATTCACTTTGACCTCTTCCTCAGAGATACAAGCACGTGGCTGGTGACAGTACTTTACAGAAAATACTTCTGTATTCCATAGGAAAAGAGAGGCACATTTTTATTAGACAGGAATCACTGTCATTCTATTTTTTCCAGTTACAAATTAACTCCATCTTTAGGAGTAACAGACTTAATTCAAAAATCTTCATGTAATTTTTAAATTTCTTCTCCAATGTACTGTCATTCTGAATTTTTAATGTTTATAATGAGCAAAATTACATGCTTGGAATGCACCCTTCAACATAACAGCAGTACAACTACATTTTTATTTGAATTATGTTTACGGTAATAATAACTAATTTTTTTTCATGACATAGGTTAAAAGTCTGCAGCCTTTCATTTGACAAGAACTCTATTATCACTTTCTGAAAATTAGACAGGAAAGAATATTAAGATATCTAAAAATCTGACACAAATAGAAATCGCTTTCTCTCAATTTTTTTTAAACAAGAAAGATGACTATATATGCCGCTTGACATCCCATTTTCAGGGCAACTAAAGGGATCTAGAGGTTCACGCTTTATCTCTTCCACCAAATAAGACCACTGCCAAGTATGCATTGGTGTATTTCTATACAGTGAACTGCTTTAGATAATAGATAAAGTTAGCTTTATCGACTTTATGGTCTTATCCATTCAGCCCCCTCTGCTTCAACTCACATAAAAATACCTTCACAGCAGGGTCCCAGTCCAGAGGGCTAATGCACAGCACATCTTCTGTAAAATACACTATTCTAAAACTTGAAAAATGGTCAGCTAATTAAAGACTGGGGAACACTTTTAAAACAGGCAGAATTCTCCTATTCAGAATTGAAACAGAACCTGAACAGAATCAAAAATTCCAAAGTAGGCTGATTTTCTCAGTGACTTGTAAGACTCTTATCTTTTTTTTTAATGTCTGATACTGTATCTGGGCATTTTTTGTCTTTTGGCCATAGCTCCAAATGAAACTTCAAGAGCCAATGCTGTTGTACATATCTGTCTCTGGAGAGAGGTGTATGAGAGAGATCTCTTAGACATAGTATAAAAAGTCTGTCTTTCTGCAAAGTTCAGCACAGATTTTATATTAGAGTATTTAGACTAATTTCACTTCAGAAAAGGCATAAACGGGTGTCTGTGCTCACAAAAACACTCCGAAGTACATCCAGAGACCCTAAACCTTAGCACATTTCCCAAAACATCTCTGAAAAAGACAGCACTCCAATCAATTCAGTTCAGTCTCTCACTGATGTTCCCACTCTTT
Source organism: Tragulus kanchil (assembly GCA_022376925.1). NCBI lineage: Eukaryota > Metazoa > Chordata > Mammalia > Artiodactyla > Tragulidae > Tragulus > Tragulus kanchil. The sequence goes on along the minus strand of JAIOJX010000004.1, from coordinate 267,272,475 downwards.
GCAACGCCATGGACGGCAGCACATCAGGCTACCCTGTCCTTCACCATCTCCCAGAGCTTGCTCAGACTCATGTCCATTGTGTCAGTCATGCCATCCAACCATCTCATCCTTTCTTGCCCCCTTCTCCTTCTGCCCTCAATCTTTCCCAACATCAGGGTCTCATTCCAATGCGCAGTCTCTTCACATCAGGTGGCCAAAGTATTGGAGCTTCAGCACTCCAATAAAGACTAGTATTCTGCTGAATCAGAAAGTCCATGACCCTGGGATGCTAGGAAACCAGTCTAGCCTCAGAAAGTAGAGGCTGGGTAAGTGCACCTCCAGGGCCGAAAAACCATCCAGCAGCCAGGAGGTGTGGCTGCTGTGACTTCCCAAGTACTTCTTCCTTGGGACCTGTCCCCAAAAGAAGAAGGGGGCTGCCTGGCCCAAAGCTGTGCCCTAGTCAGGGTCTGGGGACACAGAAGCCAATCGTTTAAAATTTTTATTGCAATAGTTTCCACGCCCCTCTGCTTCAACTCACATAAAAATACCTTCACAGCAGGGTCCCAGTCCAGAGGGCTAATGCACAGCACATCTTCTGTAAAATACACTATTCTAAAACTTGAAAAATGGTCAGCTAATTAAAGACTGGGGAACACTTTTAAAACAGGCAGAATTCTCCTATTCAGAATTGAAACAGAACCTGAACAGAATCAAAAATTCCAAAGTAGGCTGATTTTCTCAGTGACTTGTAAGACTCTTATCTTTTTTTTTAATGTCTGATACTGTATCTGGGCATTTTTTGTCTTTTGGCCATAGCTCCAAATGAAACTTCAAGAGCCAATGCTGTTGTACATATCTGTCTCTGGAGAGAGGTGTATGAGAGAGATCTCTTAGACATAGTATAAAAAGTCTGTCTTTCTGCAAAGTTCAGCACAGATTTTATATTAGAGTATTTAGACTAATTTCACTTCAGAAAAGGCATAAACGGGTGTCTGTGCTCACAAAAACACTCCGAAGTACATCCAGAGACCCTAAACCTTAGCACATTTCCCAAAACATCTCTGAAAAAGACAGCACTCCAATCAATTCAGTTCAGTCTCTCACTGATGTTCCCACTCTTTGCAACGCCATGGACGGCAGCACATCAGGCTACCCTGTCCTTCACCATCTCCCAGAGCTTGCTCAGACTCATGTCCATTGTGTCAGTCATGCCATCCAACCATCTCATCCTTTCTTGCCCCCTTCTCCTTCTGCCCTCAATCTTTCCCAACATCAGGGTCTCATTCCAATGCGCAGTCTCTTCACATCAGGTGGCCAAAGTATTGGAGCTTCAGCACTCCAATAAAGACTAGTATTCTGCTGAATCAGAAAGTCCATGACCCTGGGATGCTAGGAAACCAGTCTAGCCTCAGAAAGTAGAGGCTGGGTAAGTGCACCTCCAGGGCCGAAAAACCATCCAGCAGCCAGGAGGTGTGGCTGCTGTGACTTCCCAAGTACTTCTTCCTTGGGACCTGTCCCCAAAAGAAGAAGGGGGCTGCCTGGCCCAAAGCTGTGCCCCTAGTCAGGGTCTGGGGACACAGAAGCCAATCTTGTTTAAAATTTTTATTGCAGTATAGTTGCTTTCCAATGTCAGGTTAGTTTCTTCTGTCGGCAAAGTGAATCAGCTATATACATCCACACGTCCCCTCTTTTCTAGATTCCCCTTCCATTTAGGTTACTATAGAGCATTGCCACACGTCTCCTCTTTTCTAGATTCCTCTTCCATTTAGATTACTATAGAGCATTGCCAGAGTTCCCTGTGCTGTACAATAAGTTCTCACCAGTATCTACTTCACACACAGCATCAGTTGTGTGCATAGATGTCAACCCCAATCTCCCAATTCATCCCCCGACCCATCCCAGGATCCGTACATGTGTTCTCTACATCGATGTCTCTATTCCTGCTTTGTAAATAAGACTGTCTGTGCCAATTTTTTCAGATTCCATATATAACTGTTAAAATATAATACCTGTTTTCTCTTTCTGACTTATTTCACTCTGTATGACAGCTCCTAGGCCCATTCACACCTCTACAAATGACCCAATTCCGTTCCTTTTCATGGCTGCATAATACTTCACTGTGTATATACACACCACATCTTCTTTATTCATTCCTTTGTCAATCGGCATTTGGGTTATGTCTTGGCTATTCTAAATAGTGCTGAAATGAACTCTGGAGTGAATGTGTCCTTTTGAATTATGGCTCTCCCTGGCTATATGCCCAGGACTGGGATTTCTGGGTCATGTGGTAGTTCTATTTTTAGTTTTCTAAGAAATTTCCATACTATTCTCCACAGTGGCTTTGTCAGATTGCATTCTTACCAAGAATGCAAGAGTGTTCCCTTTTCTCCACACCCTCTGCATTAACAATGAAAGATCAGGAAGAGAAATTAAGGAAACAATCCCATTTACCATCACAACAAAAAGAATAAAATACCCAGGAACAAACCTCCCTAAGGAGACAAAAGACCTATACTTAGAAAACTGTAAGATACTGATGAAATAAATCAAAGATAACACAAAGAGATGGAGATATAAACCATATTCTTGGATTGGAAAATCTGTATCATGAAAACAACTATACTACCCAAAGCAATCTACAGATTTAATTCAATCTCTAACAAATTAACAATGGCATTTTTCACAGAACTAGAACAAAATGTTTGACAATTTGTACGGAAACACAAGATATCACAAACAGCAAAAGAAATATTGAGAAAAGAAATGGAGCTGGAGGAACTAGGGTCCCTGATTCCAGACTATACTGCAAGACTACAGAAATCAAGACAGTATGGTACTGGCACATAAACAGAAATATAGATCAGTGGAACAGGATAAACAGCACAGAGATAAATCTACCAACAGACCATAGTCTATGGGAAAAAAATCAGTGGAGCAAAGTCACAGCCTCTTCAATAAGTAGTACAGTTGTGTGCATAGATGTCAACCCCAATCTCCCAATTCATCCCCCGACCCATCCCAGGATCCGTACATGTGTTCTCTACATCGATGTCTCTATTCCTGCTTTGTAAATAAGACTGTCTGTGCCAATTTTTTCAGATTCCATATATAACTGTTAAAATATAATACCTGTTTTCTCTTTCTGACTTATTTCACTCTGTATGACAGCTCCTAGGCCCATTCACACCTCTACAAATGACCCAATTCCGTTCCTTTTCATGGCTGCATAATACTTCACTGTGTATATACACACCACATCTTCTTTATTCATTCCTTTGTCAATCGGCATTTGGGTTATGTCTTGGCTATTCTAAATAGTGCTGAAATGAACTCTGGAGTGAATGTGTCCTTTTGAATTATGGCTCTCCCTGGCTATATGCCCAGGACTGGGATTTCTGGGTCATGTGGTAGTTCTATTTTTAGTTTTCTAAGAAATTTCCATACTATTCTCCACAGTGGCTTTGTCAGATTGCATTCTTACCAAGAATGCAAGAGTGTTCCCTTTTCTCCACACCCTCTGCATTAACAATGAAAGATCAGGAAGAGAAATTAAGGAAACAATCCCATTTACCATCACAACAAAAAGAATAAAATACCCAGGAACAAACCTCCCTAAGGAGACAAAAGACCTATACTTAGAAAACTGTAAGATACTGATGAAATAAATCAAAGATAACACAAAGAGATGGAGATATAAACCATATTCTTGGATTGGAAAATCTGTATCATGAAAACAACTATACTACCCAAAGCAATCTACAGATTTAATTCAATCTCTAACAAATTAACAATGGCATTTTTCACAGAACTAGAACAAAATGTTTGACAATTTGTATGGAAACACAAGATATCACAAACAGCAAAAGAAATATTGAGAAAAGAAATGGAGCTGGAGGAACTAGGGTCCCTGATTCCAGACTATACTGCAAGACTACAGAAATCAAGACAGTATGGTACTGGCACATAAACAGAAATATAGATCAGTGGAACAGGATAAACAGCACAGAGATAAATCTACACACCTATGGTCACTATGACCATAGTCTATGAAAAAGGAGCCCAGAATATACAGTGGAGCAAAGTCACAGCCTCTTCAATAAGTAGTACTGGAAAACTGTACAGCTAACATGTTAAAGAATGAAATTAGAACATTCTCTAATACCATACACAAAAATAAACTTAAAACAGATTAAAGACTCTAAGGCCAGAAACTATAAAACTCATAGAGTAAAACAGGCAGAACACTGTTTACATAAATTGCAGCAAAATCTTTTTTGACCCACCTCCAAGAGTAATGAGAATAAAAACAAAAATAAACAAATGGGACCTAATTAAACTTATAAGCGTTTGCACATCAAAGGAAACCATAAACAAAATGAAAAGACAACCCTCAAAATGAGAGAGAATATTTGCAAATAAAGCAACCGACAGAGGATTAATCTCCAAAGTACATAAAGAGTTCATGTATCTCAGAGATACAAAGTCAAAGAACTGAATCAAAAAATGGACAGAAGACCTAAACAGATATTTCTTCAAAGAATATATATAGATGGCTAATGAATACATGAAAAAAGGCTGGACATTGCTCACTATTAAAGAAATGCAAATCAAAAACTACTATGAGGTATCACCTCACGCTGGTCACAAAGGGTCATTATCACAGAATCTACAAACAATCAAGGCCAAGCACTCTTGCCTCAGTTGAGAACAACTAAGGGCGCAGGTGTTCCTAGTGGTAAAAAACCTGCTTGCCAATCCAGGAGACACAAGAGACGTGGATTTGGTCCCTGGATTGAAGGAGGAAATGGCAACCCACTCTACTATTCTTACCTGGAAAAACCCCTTGGACAGAGGAGCCTGGTGGGCTACAGTCCATGGGGCTGCAAAGAGTCAGACACAACTGAAGTGAACTAGCACACACATGAAGGCCCACACAGTACCCCACTCCCTGCAGGATGAGCACAGGCCTGGCCAAGGTAGTATCTCTGTCTACTTCCACGCTCTGCCTACTCCTGGGACCTTTTCTCTCTCGTAGGTGTTGATCCTAAACACACTCCCAATCTCTGACCCAGCACCTCAAGAAACCAGACCCACAAAATGGTATAAAAGGGACAAGTGGGCAACAAATATTACAGTTCCACTTTCCTTCTTTTGTAAAAGAAACATCAGCCAAGAACAATGACATCATTTACATTGAATCAAATGTCTAGTTAGTCCCAGGACATTCTAGGAAATGAATGAACCTGCTAAAAGAAGGTCCAGTTAGGTCATGCAAGATCTGACTATGATGGCATTGACGGGTCCCTTTACCCAGAGCCTTATGGGGACTGCAGATAAACAAGGCCTGTCCTCCTTTGGTTCACTATGTTTCCAAGTGTGAGGCTTTCATTATCATTTGGCTTTCTGATTCTCACTAATTAAGTAGAGCTTCACTACATCATATACCTGTTGATTTGACGCACCATAAATAAAAGTCAACAATGCCTCGCTTCTCAGAATGTCGATTACCATTTATGATTTCTTAGTGCCAAAATAAATCAATTATTTGGAAGGATGAGTAAAGCTAAGACTCATTCTTACAGTGTTTTCACCAGTATAAAAAAATTTACAATGACAGCCCTTAACTAGGCCCTTAAGAAACCATTTGTCAGTTTACTTATTGCCAAATGCCAAACATTGTTTAAATGTCAGATAGGAAGCAAAAGTTATTTATACACTGAAATCTAACACTATTAAAGCGCAATCTTATATACAGCAACACATTCCAAATAGAGTTCTCAACACTACATTTTAAAGCGCAAATCACTGGATTCAATACCAGCATATGAATATCTTCTTCTTAATAGAGCGCCAGATGTGTGACAAAGACTCCAAAAGGGGATGAGACAGTTAAAAGAAAAATCTGAGAATGTCAATGATGTATTTTTTACCTTAACCTGAAAATTAACTTTTGTGACTACACTTTTCTAACCTGGTTTTCAGTATCTGTGATTCACTGGAGACTGCTGGTCAACAGGAACCCAGTAAAATGTGAGCTTATAACAATGGATGTTGTTGTTCACGGTGCTAGATTTTGACATTTTAGTTAATCTAAGTAATTTGTTAAAAGATTAGTATTTCTTATTTGCGTATATAGACACAGCATTTTTAGCCTTGTGGGGTTGTGTTTCATAGGAAGAGAAGCCTTCACATAATTCTCTTTTTGTGGAATTCTGTTATTTGTAGTTTTATGAGCATAACCAATTGTTATATTTTAGTTCTAATAAAGTGACTTCTGAATTCCATAAATAAAAGGGCTTTTAAATCTGTGACAATTTTTTAAACTTGAAAAGTTTTTAATGTAAACTAATTATTACCCTTTTAAAGTGATACAGCTGTCTCTCATTCTTGCAACACAGAACAGTATGTCTTATTTGGTCCCAACACAGCATGACATGTTGAGGTCTATCAGCTGGTCTTATTTTATGTGAGGCTTAAAATTAGGGAGGCTTTACAGACACAGGAAGACGAGGTGAAAAGAGAACTAAGATTCTAAAAGCATTCTCTAAACTCAGAATACTACATTTCAGTTTGAGTCTACAATGAAACAAATGTTAATTCCTTCCTAAAACGGTTGTGAGATGAAATGCAAGACACCAAAGAAAATATGAATTTAAGTAAACAGTTTTTTGTGCGTCCCATGAAATATCTGTATTGTGCCTATGGAGCACCTGAGTATCTTCTTAAAATGCGGGTTTTGAATCAGCAGGCCACGGATGGTGACTCAAGAGTCTGTATTTTGATTTGCTAAATCTGGCAATATATCCTGAATTACTTGCAAAAGAAGAAATTGCTGAAGACAAGACTGTTAAACACTCATTTGTGGACTAATATTTGCATTTAATAAATGGAATGAAGAATTGGATTTTATTTACATATTTGTTTCACTGTGGTCTCTAAAAACCTCGGATTAGCATCAAAACCTAAAGCCCAAGGAGAGTTTTGAGAATATTGTTTTTAGCATTATCATCTATGTGTACTTCTTCCCCATCTTCACAGATTATATAATCAGTGGTATTCAACCTTGGCTGAACATCAAAATCACCTTGAGAGTTTTTAATAATCCTGAGACCTAGCCACACTCTACTCAAATAATGCTAATCTCTGGAGGTTGCGCAGGGTGCAGGCGTAGAAGTTTTTATTCTTCCCAGGTGATGCCAACATGCCGCCAAGATTGAGAACTTGCCCTAAGTTCCTACCACACAAAGTATAGTCTGGGAACCAGCAACAATAGCCTCAGTTGGCAACCGGTTAACCACACAGACTCTCAGGCCCCACCCGTAGACCTTCTGAGTCACAGCCCTAACAAGATATCCAGATGATTCATATGCAGGTTACAGTCTGACAGACAGTGCTCTGAATCATTTAGCGATAACAACTAACTGGAGCCATACGTGGCTATCTCTATATTATTACCTGGAATTCTAGAATATTCCAACTAAACTTGTCTGGTTTAGTGCAGTCACTATAGTTAAATCATCAGTACTCTCCCAAAGCACATTACTTTGACTTTCAAAAGAAATCATATGACCATCCAAAGGGACCCTGCAAAGAATGCTGGCATCAACTCCCAAGGGACAGCATGCCAGTCTACCAGAACACACCAATTTCACCCAAAGGACAGCAAACCTGATCCTGGCCATAAGTCCACAACCAAGAAATCTAAACAGCAACGTTACTAACCCCAATCCTGGTCAGTAAAGCTAGCTTATAGAACCATGAAATTACTGCTGGAGGTGCGAAGAGCTGACTCCTTGGAAAAGACCCTGATGCTGGGAAAGACTGAGGGCAGGAGGAGACGGTGGAGACAGAGGATGGAGTGGTCACATGGCGTCACCCACCCAATGGACGTGAGTTTGAGCAAACTCTGGGAGACAGCGAAAGAGAGGCAAACCTGGCATGCTGCATGGGGCAACAAAGAGTGGGACACAACATAGCAACTGAACAAAAACAAAGGTGCTTTGCCCCCAAAGTGCTCACTTATCTTTAGTGATCACTGTTTTCAACTCTAAATTCACAGGTTTCCTCTATGTGTCCATTAAGCAATTGAGTGCTTTATTCCCAAATGATGGTACATTTAAAGAAGCCCAATGAAGTAATTTACTAAACACAAGGGAACCAAATATTCACTTTGAGACTGAAATCTAGGTGCTGTGACTTGGAAGTGTCCAGAAGGCTTCCTGACAAATTGTCTTCCCCACTTGCAACAGGTGTTCTCCTATGAGCAGTAAGTTTTTGTGTTAGACTCCTCTACTTCCACAGTTAAACATAAATGCTATACTTCCAAGAAGTTAACACATTTTCCTCAAATCTTAGTGCTGAATTAATTTATCAAATTGGGCACAGGGGTTACCTAAAAAGAGGGATGGATGAGGGCTTCCCCTGGTGGTCCAGTGGGTAAGGACACCACCTTGCAGTGCAAGGGGCACTGGTTCGATCCCTGGCCTGGGAAGATCCCACGTGCTGAGGAGCGGCTGGACCGATGTGTCCAATTATCGAGCCGGAGCTCTGGAGCACATGCGCCCAGAGCCGGCGCTCTGCAACGACAGACGCCACTGTGATGGGAGGCCCACAGGAGCCAAAGAACAAAGACAGATGAAAATAGAGAAATGAAAGACCAATAGAAGTGGCCCGCCCGCTACCCTCCCTCCCCAACCTGACCCCCGCCCAAAAATAAATAAACAAATAAATCTTTAAAAAAAAAAAAAAAAAGAGGGATGGATGAGTTCTGGGTTACTAAAGCACTGTTAGTTACGGGGAGGGAACAGAGAAAGACAGAAGAAATATGGGTTACCAAAGAAAAACTCTTTCTACAGCATCATCTTGCTTCCAATCGGCCTTGATTAATACCTAAGGATGGCATTCATTTCCAGTCCCTACAAGCAAAAATGAATGCTTCATGTTTGTAAGTTCACTTTGCAATTGGTTTCTAATTCATGTGAACTCTAAAAGAAGACCTAGTGCAAGACAGTGGCCAACTGCTGAGTTTATGTATAAAATAAGTTTAAAGGAAACCCAAGACACCGTAATTTTTAGTTTTCATACCCTCTGTATCACACCTTACAGGAACATGGGGCTCAAACAGGAAAAAAAAATGAGGTCATCGAAAGCTTTTGAGTATATAAACATTTCTCAGCTTAATTCTAGTTGTATTACATTTCATGAAGCAAGCAAGAATTGTGTCCGCCATCAATGGAGTGAAGGAGTTTCTCATCTCAAAAGCCTATCTGTATTGATATCAGAAAAGGGTAGGGGTGTAAAATGACAGCAGCCGGCCTGCCCTTTCACCTTTCTAACAGGGCCGGTGGCAGCAATGAAGCTTAATCAATGCAATGGAAGTGACATTTTGCAGTCAAATCAAATTAAATGGAAATGAAAGGAAAATCTGAGGTCCAACCTAAAGGCTGTTCCTCTTACCTCTGCGGTCATCTCCATGGCAACTAAATGCTACCAATGTGTAGAGTAAATCCTTAACAAATCTGCAGAACGCATGTCCAATTGAATATGATCGCGTCTGCCACTGTACTTTGTAGCTTTCTAAAAAGCTGACATTGGAAGCAACAAAAAGGACGTTGGCCAGCCAGCACGCAGAACAACCCAGTTAATCTGACCACCATGCAGTGAGAGGGGTGCGCAGCTTCTGAAAGAAAGAACTCTATGAAAGTGGGCAACATAAAGACAGACTAAGTTAAGTGGATTAGGTTCAGACCGCAATGTCCCCCAGAGCTGTCTTTACTTGGACTTACTCAGTTCAGAAAATCTCCCTCGTCCTTATAAAAACCCTTTTCACATCATGAGGAATAATTTGTACAGGGCTCCTCCTGACCATTCCATATCCTTTCCTCAAGTATGCCCTCTGAGATGCCTTCTCCCTCCTTTGTCAGGTTGTTTTCAGAGTGGATGGAGTTAAAGGTTGGGAGAAAACAATGCCATGCTGGTGTTGACAGGACAACAGCAGTGGTAGCATGGCCTCATGGTTGCTTCCTCCCCACAGAGGCTTCCAGAAGATGCCCACTTATCCCTGTATCCCCCTAGATAATTTCTTGTACCATGGGCACTCCCATAGAGGCTTCCAGAAGATGCCCACTCATCCCTGTATGCCCCTAGTAATTTCCTGTACCACAGGCCCAGTGCTAATTGTCCTGGGTAACTTGGAACTGGTTTCCTCTTGTAGGCCACATTCTTTTGGAGAAAGTAAACTGGTGTCACTAAACACACGCATGTTCAGCCGTGTCTAACTCTTTGTGACCCCATGGACTCCAGGAAAAAAATGAGGTCATCGAAAGCTTTTGAGTATATAAACATTTCTCAGCTTAATTCTAGTTGTATTACATTTCATGAAGCAAGCAAGAATTGTGTCCGCCATCAATGGAGTGAAGGAGTTTCTCATCTCAAAAGCCTATCTGTATTGATATCAGAAAAGGGTAGGGGTGTAAAATGACAGCAGCCGGCCTGCCCTTTCACCTTTCTAACAGGGCCGGTGGCAGCAATGAAGCTTAATCAATGCAATGGAAGTGACATTTTGCAGTCAAATCAAATTAAATGGAAATGAAAGGAAAATCTGAGGTCCAACCTAAAGGCTGTTCCTCTTACCTCTGCGGTCATCTCCATGGCAACTAAATGCTACCAATGTGTAGAGTAAATCCTTAACAAATCTGCAGAACGCATGTCCAATTGAATATGATCGCGTCTGCCACTGTACTTTGTAGCTTTCTAAAAAGCTGACATTGGAAGCAACAAAAAGGACGTTGGCCAGCCAGCACGCAGAACAACCCAGTTAATCTGACCACCATGCAGTGAGAGGGGTGCGCAGCTTCTGAAAGAAAGAACTCTATGAAAGTGGGCAACATAAAGACAGACTAAGTTAAGTGGATTAGGTTCAGACCGCAATGTCCCCCAGAGCTGTCTTTACTTGGACTTACTCAGTTCAGAAAATCTCCCTCGTCCTTATAAAAACCCTTTTCACATCATGAGGAATAATTTGTACAGGGCTCCTCCTGACCATTCCATATCCTTTCCTCAAGTATGCCCTCTGAGATGCCTTCTCCCTCCTTTGTCAGGTTGTTTTCAGAGTGGATGGAGTTAAAGGTTGGGAGAAAACAATGCCATGCTGGTGTTGACAGGACAACAGCAGTGGTAGCATGGCCTCATGGTTGCTTCCTCCCCACAGAGGCTTCCAGAAGATGCCCACTTATCCCTGTATCCCCCTAGATAATTTCTTGTACCATGGGCACTCCCATAGAGGCTTCCAGAAGATGCCCACTCATCCCTGTATGCCCCTAGTAATTTCCTGTACCACAGGCCCAGTGCTAATTGTCCTGGGTAACTTGGAACTGGTTTCCTCTTGTAGGCCACATTCTTTTGGAGAAAGTAAACTGGTGTCACTAAACACACGCATGTTCAGCCGTGTCTAACTCTTTGTGACCCCATGGACTCCAGGCTCCTCTGTCTGTTGGATTCTCTAGGCAAGAATACTGGAGTAGGTAGCCATTTCCTACTCCAGGGGATCTTCCCAACCCAAGGATGGAGCATGTGTCTCTGCATTGGCAGGCTGGTTCTTCACCAGTGAACCACCAGGGAAGCCACATCAGCAAACATATCTGTCCTGTAACTGAAAAAGCATTAGAGGCTTGCTCTCCTGAAAAAGCATGAATGTTTAGGTATCTGTGTATGTCTGCCTTGAGATCTGGGTTCCTTCTACCAAATGACACTATATTTACAAAAGAAAGAATGAGGAGAAACATGTAAGTACACCAGATTGGCCCAGTGATACGTACTGAATTCACAGGGTGAGCTGTACAACTAAAAACCTTAGTTTCCAGACAGACGCACTGCACTAAGTCTAACATGCTGTACGCTGGACATTTAAATAAGCCATAAAAGTGGCCTCTATATTTCTCTTTTCAAACACACTGAATCTGGAGTTGGCTCTTGATGTCGTCACCGTACCATAGGAAAGATGTCAGCAGATTTATATCTTGGATAAGAGAAATGAGAGAATGACATTTTGATGTGAAGTGACAGTTTTTGCTCAAATGCATAAAACCATGGGTCATTACTGTCTAGCTCCATTAAGACGACAATTCACAGCCATTAATTAATTCCAAGCAAGAAATTCATACTTTCTAAGCCCTGGTGAAAGTAGCAATAATGTTGCTAACTGACGTGAACAATTATCCTTTACCAAAAATATATCATAAATTATCACCTTTTGGCAGTATCGTCAGTTTCCTTTGGTTTGGGTATCAAGTCTAATGATTTTGCACAATCTACACAATAAGACGTAACTTTCATCTAACAGCAACAACAGCCAAGCAAAACAAAATACACCTCTTTCTTGAGACAAGTTTCTCTGGTGTAGTACCAATGTTTTAAGGTTTAGAATAACCACACCAATTTTGTTCCATATTATCATCCCCATCCAATTACACTTCAGTGTTAAGTTATAAGGAATATTCTCTGCACTTGGAGACCCTAAGGCCAGCTCAATTGTTAATCTACAGCACTTAGAGTCACGTCTCTGACCAGTCTCTTGCCAATATCCTCAACTGTAAAGTAAAGTTTATTCTACTGCTTCTTACCTCATCAGGTTACCTGAGCAATGAGATAATACACATGGAAAAGCTCTGGAGAGTATTCAACAATATATAGGCTGTGTATCATTATGTCATTGTATTTGAAAGACTTACTGTTACTTGTTCACAAAAACCATTTTTGTAATATTAAGAATATAGCTAACTACCCATATCTATATTCATGGCAAATAAACGGGGGAAAATAGAAACAGTGCAGACTTTATTGGGCTCTAAAATCACTGTGGATGGTGACGGCAGCCATGAAATTAAAAGACACTTGCTCCTTAGAAGAAAGCTATGACAAACTTAGACAGTGTATTAAAAAGCAGAGACATCACTTTGCCAACAAAGGTCCGTATAGTCAAAGCCACAGTAGTCATGTACAGATGTGAGAACTGGAACATATAGAAGGCTGAGGGCTGAAGAACTGACGCTTTGGAATTGTGGCATTGGAGGAGACTCTTGAGAGTCCCTTGGACAGGAAGCAGATCAAAGCAGTCAATCCTAAAGGAAATCAACCTTGAATATTCATTTGAAGCTATGATGCTGAAGCTGAAGCTCCAATACTTTGGCTACCCGATGCAAATAACTGACTCACTGGAAAAGACCCTGACGCTGGGAAAGATTGAGGACAGGAGGAGAAGGGGGCAACAGAGGATGAGATGGTTGGATGGTGTCACCAACTCAATGGATATGAGTTTGAGCAAAGAAGGACATGGAAGTAAGCCTGCCTGGTGTGCTGCAATCCATGGAGTTGCAAAGAGTCAGACACAACTGAGCGCATGACCATTAATAAGAAAATACAGTAAGCCTAGGATTAATTTGAAACTTTTATTTCCTAACCCTATACCTATATATAGTCCAGTTTAGATTAAAAGTTATTTATTTAGCAATTTCAAGTACAAAATTTGAAGGAAAATATATAATGACCTAAAGAAATTCGCTTTTCAAAACTTGTTACCTAGTATTGGAATATTTCCTTAGGATTAGCTCCTAAAGTCAAATGCTAAAAGGGGAGAAAAAAGGCTTAGTCAGACGTCTGAATATTGAAGTCTGATAAATTTTTATTGCATTGGACCTTTCTGGTTATCTAAATGAGACAGAATAGGGGCCTCCCTGGTGGTCCAGTGGGTAAGGACACTGCCTTGCAGTACAAGGGCCGCTGGTTCGATCCCTGGCCTGGGAGGATCCCACCTGCCACGGAGCGGCTGGACTGACGTGTCCAATTACCAAGCTGGAGCTCTGGAGCGCGTGCGCCCAGAGCCAGTGCTCTGCGACAACAGAGGCCACTGCGATGGGAGGCCCACATGGGCCAAAGAACAAAGATGGATGAAAATAGAGAAATGAAAGACCAATAGAAGTATCCCACCCACCCCCCTCTCCCCAACCCACCCCTCCCCCACAAAAAAGAGACAGAATAATATATTAAAGAGGACCCCTCCCTGCCCCAAGGTTATTTTCTGCTCTAACTAGCGCATTATACACTTAAAACTATATTTACCTTTTCCCATATAAGACACAGATGGTCAACAGGTACATGGAAAGATGCTCAACATCATTAGAGAAATGCAAATCAAAACCACAAGATACTACCTCACACCTGTTAGAATGGCTATCATCAAAAAGACAAGAAATAACAAGTGTCGGGGAGGATGTGGAGAAAGGGAAGTCTTTGCCCACTGTTGGCGGAGTGTAAATTGGTGCAGCCACTGTGGAAAACAGTATGAAGAGTCTTGAAAAAACCAAAAACAGAACTTCCATATAATCCAGCAATTCTACTTCTGGGTATTTATCTGAAGAAAATGAAAACACTAATTCAAGAAGATATATGCACCCTTTGTTCCCTGCAGTTCCCTTGACTATTCACAATAGTCAAGATACGGACAAATGGGTAAAGACAATGGGTTCTATAGAGAGATCGCTATGGTTATTACTGAGTCATAAATCAAGAATGAAATCTTGCTATTTGGGACAACATGGACGGACCTCGAGGACATTATGTAAGTGAAGTAAGTCAGAGAAAGACAAATACCTTATGATCCTATTTAACTGTAGAATCTAAAAAAACGAATCAAAATGCACACCAACAACCAACCAAACAAAAACAAGCTCAAGGATACAGAGAACAATTGGTGGGTGGTAAAGGTGGCAGGGAGGGAAGAAATGAAGGGATTATAAAGTACAAACTCTGGCTGCAAAATAAATAAGGAATGAGGGAACAGTGTAAAACATGGTGGCTATACCTAATAACACTGTATTCCATATTTGAAAGTTGCTCAGGGAGTAAATTTTAAATGCTTTCAAGATGTCACAATGGACAGTGATGGATGGTTATAAGACCTGGTAGGCTGATCATTTCACAGTATATATGAATACCGAATCGTCACAATGTATACCTGAAATTCGGATAATGTTATACATGAATTATATCCAGTTTTTAAAAATAAAGCCTTATTTTTTCCCTTTTGTAAAAAGTTTGCTCCACCTTTACCTCCATAGACGCATATGGGCAAGCAGAGGTGTTCTCTCCATAGCAGGGTCTACGTTCCAGCCTCCTCGGTCGCTACTTTCTCTGCACAGCTGAATCTGAAAACAAAGACAGGAAGCCCTGCCAGAGACGATCACACACCACCCTCTCCCAAGGAAACAGAAGGACAAGACTGAAAAGTTACTATGTCATATTTACTTTGGAAATTGCCATTATAACCGAAATACAGTCTGACAACACCCTTTTAAACTCCTCAACGCTTAGAGATTTTATCTAACTAATAAACTTGTGGCTTCATAAACCCACAGAGCTCCAGCAAGGCTGTCTGATTTGAAAAGGGTGTGAGTTTGCCAGGTGGAAGGAAACAGATGTGATCTACGGATTGGTGAACCGCAAAGTGTCTGTCTATTTTCAGAGATTACAGGGGTGGCTCTGGTGCCACTGGTTAAGAGAGCAAATTGATTTCTTCAATAAACGAGTGCTCTCACGCACTCACCACGGTTTTCGAAAATTGCCCTTTTGATCTGAAACTTCTAATCCTGCTCAGGCATCATTTTTTTTTATTTTGGAACACTGAAATCTATACTCTGCAGCGATTTCTTCCTTACATGACCAGAAACACAAACCTTTCTCTCCTCATTCACTTCACTGGACCTGAAGGGGTCTCTTTAAATGGGTTTACATACCTATTGACTTTTTTCAAATAAACAAAAATTCTAAAACGACTATAAAATGTCATGTTTCAAAGCGCGCTGATACAGAGGAGTCACCAATTTGGTATGTGTGAACATACCGAGGACTGCTTCAGATAAGAGGTATACATCATTGGTTTTCTTCTTCTGGACTGTGGAGTCTGCAACCTGGGAAATGATGAAACGTCAGTATTTGCAAAAACACTATGAATGTGCAGTTGTATATGATTCTAGAATGTGTGGGTATAAGCACCCATGTGAAAAGTGAAAGGACTGATGTGAACCTGAAGCTTCAACACCTGGCCACCCAAGGTGAAGAGACGACTCACTGGAAAAAAATCTTGATGTTGGGAAAAATAGAAGGCAAAAGAAGAGGGCGACAGAGGACGAGATGGTTGGATGGCATCAGTGACTCAATGGACGTGAGTTTGAGCAAGCCCAGGGAGATGGTAAAGGACAGGGAAGACTGGGATGCTGCCGTCCGCAGGGTTGCAAAGAATCAGACACAACAGAGTGACCGGACTGAGCTGAACTAACTGAAAAGTGAAAGTGTTGGTGATTCCATTGTGTCTGATCTTTGCGATCCCAGGGATTGTGGCAAACCAGGCTCCTCTATCCATGGAATTCTCCAGCCAAGAATACTGGCGTGGATAGCTATTTCCTTCTGCAGGGGATCATCCCAACTCAGGGACTGAACCCAGTCTTCCACATTGCAGCCTGATTCTTTAGACAAGAGGGAAGCCCAACTGCTTAGGAACTGATACTCAGCGTTATGGAAGGTGGAACCTGGGTTGGTCTGAGTGTTGTCTTTTAACCCTATTGTACTTCTAGTAAAAGTTAATATTCTTGAGAACTTTTTATAGGCAAGCATTTTTTCCAATTACTTTATGTGTATTACTACAAACCCCAGGAGATAGGAAATATTATTAGCCCCACTTTACATATGAGGAAACTGAGGTGCAGAATTTAAATCACCAGTCGAAGTCTTACAGCTCGTGAAATGGGCTAGTAATGCAGACGTATTTTCAAAGAGAATCCTGTTGACCTGCACAATAAAATAAGAAATGTTTGCAAAACCTTCCTCTTTGGACCTAGTCAACGAAGCATGTAGATTACAGAGCACCACTGACAATTCAAAGGCAACCTGAGGAACAGTGGTGATGCTAGCAGTGCTGAGAGAGGCGATGGGATGGTACTGCTGAGAACAAGGCTGAGGTCTTCTACTGCGTCCACGGTGCTAGCCATCGTGCAAACAACTCCACATCCCACTTAGCACTCAAAAAGCACCACGTGAGACCCCAACACAAAACCCATTACATCAAATCATGAAGGACAAAGTCCAAGAAATGTATGCTTTCTAAGACCCCCGGGGAAGGTGATGTAGTGAGATGGAGACCCTAACCCACACTATTCCACACTGATGGCTTTCCCACAAGCCAAAATAAGTGCATCCCATTTCCCATTTTTAAAGTGCCCCAAAGATACTCAGTACGTTTTTACATGCATTCTCACTACCAAGACTGCCAGGAAAGTCTTACTTCCTCCACTTAATTCCTTCCGATGTAATCTAAAACCATACCCTGTATCCATCTCCTCACTAAAGGTAAGGAGCTGGTCCTCATTCTCTCTCAGAAACACACACAGGGATTAAAGTCTGATGAAGGTCTGATACTAAATCATCTCCTCACCTGAAACTCTAGGGCAAAAGTATTTATACTGTCAGATACCTTCATTTGTTTCTCTGCTCATTCATTCAACAACATTAATTAAGCACCTACTCTGTGCCAGTCCCTGTGAGAGCCATGGGCATGTGAACCCTACACAGGCACAACCATTTGGCAAGCAAGACAGAATCTAATAAACACTCCTCAGCATGTGTGTTACATTGGAGCTACACACAGCTTGCAACGAACTAACAGGACTTAACTCATCCTACAGGATCAGGGAAGGGTTCCAGTAAGCTGTGTTTCTTAAAGGGAATCGTGGAGAATGAATAGAAGTTAGCAGCCAGGCTGAGAAAGGAGGAAGAAAACTGTGGCCAGAGAAAATAAAAAGTACACAGATACCGAAGCAGACAACCATGGCTACATGCAGGGAATCACAAATAATTCACTCTTTCTGGCGAAGTTGGGTGTGTGTGTGTGTGTGTGTGTGTCTGTGTGTGTGTGTGTGTGTTTTCAGTAGCTCAGTCATGTCCGACTCTTTATGAGTCCATGGACATGTAGCTCACTAGGCTCCTCTGTACATGGGAGTTTTCAGGCAAGTATACTAGAGTGGTTTGCCATTTCCTTCTCCAGGGTGTCTTTCTGACCCAGCGATTGAACTCATATCTCCTGAATTGGCAGGAGGATGCTTTACCACTGAGTTGTACATGAGGGGAAATATGGACCCATGATCAGTTCAAAATGGCCCTTTACACCACACCGGGAATTTGGAGTTTACCCTGGACGTGATGGAGAAACATACAACAATTTTAAGAGTTTTACGGTCAGATTTGCATTTCATAAGAGTCGGCCCAGTGGGGAGAGCAGAGGTGTGGAAGAGGGCAGCACTGGGGGCCAAGGAAGCTGGAGTCACTGAGATCATGACAAGCGGTCAGTGAGACGGCACAGTGTACAGACATTTAAAAGCTGGAATTGTCAGGATCTAGAGACTGACTGGGTAGAGCAGGTGAAGGGAATAAAATTTCATAAAGCCTCCAGGGCCGCAAAAAGGGACGCGGCGGTGCAATAACAAGCAGAGGGGCTCTGGGCCAACCTGCCTGCAAAGCCTGGGGCTGCCTTTATCTTGCCATGCAAACTTGAGCATGCTATTTAATCTCTGATATCTGCTCCTCATCTGTAAAATGGGGATGCACCACAGTATATCGTCCTCCCCAGGTCATTACGAAGAAGCTATTAGTTAATATGCAATATCTGATGAACTGAGAACAGAGTCTGAACACAGTCCATGCTATATCCATGCTATTAGCTTTTACAGATGGGATTACCTAGTGGGATTTCTGGGTTTCCCAGGCATGGCCCCAAACACTAGAATTCTGCACAATCCTAGACTGTGGAGAATCCAGAAATTTCCCATGTGCGCTCAGGTCAGAAATGGGTTTGCATTTAGTCAAACACATCCCTACAGAAGACGTCTCCACGCGTCCCCTCCAGTTCTCACTGCTCTGCACGTCTTCTTACGTGTCCAGTTTCTCAGTGCTTAAAATCTTTATGACGTCTGTGTTGTCTATCACCTACGGCTTTAACGTTTATTTTAAATATTCACAGTTTTTCCTTTGCTTCTATTTTCTTCATGTTTGGGAATTTTAACAATGTTTCCAAAACAGAAGGATGATTTCTCTATTGAGGTTCACAATGCCTGGCCTGTTTCCGCCCCAATTTCTGTAATCTAACCTCCCGTTTATTTCTGCTTTGGTTCCTGGATTTGATTTCAGGGTTCTGTTGTTGGCTTCTCTTTCTGGTGGCTCTTTAAGTCTGGGCTTAGTGTCTTCCCCCTGCACGGGCATATTCTAGACCCACCACTCTCTGAGATGCTTTTCTGAATGCATGCCTCTAGAGTTGCAATTCTGTACAAAAACATATAAAGAACCACTCTCTGGATGACCCAGGATAGAGCATTATGAAAACATTAAACAAACAACAACAAAAATCCTAGACACACACAGCTTATGAATAGATATCTATTCTCTGTGGAATGAAGAAATCTGGTTATACTTTGTAAAGCTCACTTTGTGGGTGCTCGATACACTAAACTAAGCTTTAAATTACTAGGCTGGGTATCCACAGGGAAGGATGAATGCCGCATACCAAAAATCTCTCCCTCCATCAAGCTAACTGATTACAATTGGAGTTTCCTTAAATGAGCTTGTTTGATAATTTGTCTCATTACTTACTGAAAAGGAAATGGAAATCAAGGACTTGAGGGCAGGAAGCAGTAAGCAAATATGATCAAAGGTATGAGAGGCTGGTTCAGTGAAAAATAATTAAAAAATAAAAAATCAGTGTCATAGCCAATAAGACATAGATAATAAACTTTCTGACGGTGAATTAGGCTAGTATATGCTAATACTATATAAGCCACTTTGGAAAGTCACTGTACGTGAGAAGGCTTAAAGCGTCAGGCACAGATGGCTTTAAATGCAAACCAAAGTACAGATGATCTACAAAACCAACCCTGAGTGCCATTTATTACTTTCCTACTAATTCTAGGTTTAGACTGTACTTTGAATTTGATTGCCCAATTACCCACATCTATATTATATCATCTCTAAGCATCATCACAACATCAGCCTCAATCTTGTGGGAAGGACTGTAAACAAAGGCCAGTTGGCTAAAGATAGATCATTACTGACACATCCACAGTAAGGGAGGTAACTAGGAGTAATGAGTATAATCAAGAGAAATAAATTCAGGCTAAATACCAAGAAAGAATGGTCAACAGTGAGGACAGATTAAAGCAGGAACCTTCCAAGATAAATGATGAAGATCGCTGAAACACTTACATCCATTAAGAACAGCTTCTCATTCGTTTAAGGGTGTTTGATAAAGGATTCCAAACAGTGAGGCAACTAGAAATGGGGAAACTCTGCTTTTAGCTTGGAAAAGTTAAACATGAAGAAAACAGAGTGATGTGACTTCCTCACAAAACAGGAAAACATGCCTTTACAAAATCATAGTGAAATAGTGGTAAGCAGTGTTGCCAAAAGCATTCTGGAGTCTGAATGATCTGAGTTCAAGTCTCAGATCCTTTATCAACTGAATGAACTTTAGCAAGAGATTTAAAATCTGTTGGAGACTCAGTCTCCACAACTGCAAATGAGTATTCAAAAGCCTGGTTTTCAGGGACATAAATGACAGGATATAAATATGAATTCAAGCATTAACTACCCGGAATACTATAAACATTAAATAAATGGTAGCTATTATTATTAAATTTTTAATTCTAAATAATTTTAGTGAGGCACTTTGATCTACTACCATTCACAAATAAGGTGTTTTGGGGGGTTTTTTGTTTGTTTGTTTCAAACTAGTCAATCAAAACTCAAGTTTCTGGGCTTCTCCGGTGGCTCAGGGGCAAAGAATTTGCCTGTCAATGTAAGAGGCACAGGTTTAATCCCTGTCTGTGAAGATTCCACATGCCATGGAGCAAATTAGCCCTCCTACCACAACTACTACTAAGCCTGTGCTCTAGAGTCCAGGTGCTGCAACTACTGAAGCCCAGGCACATGGAGCCTCTGTTCCGCAACAAGAGAAGCCACCTCCATGAGAAGTCTGCACACAGAAGTGAAAGTAGCCCCTGCTCTCTAGAGCAAGTCCACATAGAAACAAATACCAATCACTGACAAAAATAAATAAATATTTTTTACAAAAACCTCAAGCTGGGGCTTCCCCTGGTGGTCCAGTGGGTAAGGACACCGCCTTGCAGTGCAAGGGGCGCCGGTTCGAGCCCTGGCCTGGGAAGATCCCACCGATGTGTCCAATCACCAAGCCAGAGCTCTGGAGCGCATGCGCCCAGACTCCGCGCTCTGCAAGGACAGACGACATTCGCCACCGCGATGGGAGGCCCACAGGAGCCAAAGAACAAAGACGGATGAAAATGGAGAAATGAAGGACCACTAGAAGTGGCCCGCCCACTCCCCTCCCTCCGCAACCCGACCCCCGCCCAAAATAAATAAATAAATCTTTAAAAAAAAAACAAACCTCAAGCTTCACTGCTACTTCACGGATAATCTGGGGCATGAGTTTTAAGTCCAGTTTTCTCCAACATCTAGCAAAACCAAGTTATGACTGGTGTTATCTTAGCATAATTTATAAAGTTTGCTCACACCCAAAGAGCTGGGTCTTGTGATCCCTGATATTCTTGTCATCCTATTCTCTCCTCTTCAACATAATAAATAAATCATGAATTTAGTCTTAAACTTCATAATTAACCAGAACAAGAAAGAGCCGGAATTTTCTGGTCAATTAGGTTTTATTCTGATTTAACTTCCTGACTATGTAACTAGAAATTTGCTTTTGTCTAAATCTTTAATATAAAAAGCTGTTAGTATATATTGTTCTGACTTCCTGCTTTAGAAGTAATACAACATGAACATAATCTAATCTTTCCACTAAGGAGCCTGAGAATACTCCCAGAGTCATTATTTTGAATATTATCATTGAAAAGCACAGAAGATGTTAAACATGTATGTGATTGAATCACTTCAGTTGACCCACACTCTTGAAATTGTTTATACAAAATAAATACTAGAAATGTGCTTGTTTCCCCTAAACATTAAATGTGGGTCAAGGAGCTGGGGAAGCGGGCATCTGGGGTTCTGACAGTTTAAGATGTCTCTAGAGTTCTGATAAATGACAACTTAATAAAAAGACATGTTAGTGTGTGTTATTGACTGAATACATAAGTATACTTCATACTCTAACTTATAAAATCATAAATGAACCAATTAAATGAAAATGGCATAGCTTTCACACATCAGTTATATGAAGTTATCAAAAAAAGCTTTTTCAGTAAGTTTTTGCACTTTTAATAAGCAACAGCATTAGTCA
Organism: Tragulus kanchil; assembly: GCA_022376925.1. Taxonomy (NCBI): domain Eukaryota; kingdom Metazoa; phylum Chordata; class Mammalia; order Artiodactyla; family Tragulidae; genus Tragulus; species Tragulus kanchil. Next base: position 267,250,151 of record JAIOJX010000004.1, on the reverse strand, counting down.
GTAAACAAATAAGATCTCTGATGCATTCAGAGAGCCTATAGATCTAAACCAGACAAAACAAAGCCTCATAAATGTGTTTGTTCATTAATTTTTAAAAAGCCAGACTTTGAGTTGTTATCATGTCAACTGGCACCAAACCCTACTCAATTTAGTGCAACTACAAAGTAGGATCCACCGTCTACAATGGCAGGGTTTTTGATCACACTAATTAACAGCCATTTTGTTTAAAATAAACAGATACGAGTCTAATTGCCTTTTTTACATAAGAAAGAGAACATCTTAAAAGTAAAAGCATGCAAAAAAAAAAAAAAAAAAGGATCAGACAAATGCCACTCCAACAGATAAGCAAAGTTGCCTGTGAAAAGGAACCCAGAGGAAGTGGGGCTGTCCTCTGATGGACAGTCCAGTGGAGCAAAGGGAACAGAGGCTCAAGCAGGTTAAAGGGATCGAGAGGGCGTGGCCTGCCGCTGCCCATCCTTTCATGGTCTAGAGGGCGTGGCCTGTCGCGACCCACCCTTTCATCCTCTTCTCCCACAAAGGAATGTACCTTAGTTCCTAAAGTAGTAAGCACTGGAAGGCCAGATAATCCCAGTTAAGAAATAACTCTAAAAGTGTACAAATCATTCCTTTTATCTTAGCAGACACTGCTAGTGGAGGATGTGTCGCCATAAAATTTCAAAGATAAATTGTTCACTAAGCTCCAGATATTTTATTTGACTTTGGGCTCAGACGAGTAAGTTCCTCTGTCAGTAGTCTGTTTCTTCTAAGGCCCCAAATGGTCATTACTATTGACTGGACTCAGAATCTATTTTGGTGTATACCTTAGGAATTAGTTTGTCTATATGCTGAATTTTCACCTCCCTTGTCTATAAAAGTAATTCCTGGAGACACTCAGAGAAATACTTCGACTGCCAAAGTCTTTAATAGGAACATATAGTCCCTTTTTAATTAATGTTGGTCTCTAGAGTTCTGATAAATGACAACTTAATAAAAAGACATGTTAGTGTGTGTTATTGACTGAATACATAAGTATACTTCATACTCTAACTTATAAAATCATAAATGAACCAATTAAATGAAAATGGCATAGCTTTCACACATCAGTTATATGAAGTTATCAAAAAAAGCTTTTTCAGTAAGTTTTGCACTTTTAATAAGCAACAGCATTAGTCAGTAAACAAATAAGATATCTGATGCATTCAGAGAGCCTATAGATCTAAACCAGACAAAACAAAGCCTCATAAATGTGTTTGTTCATTAATTTTTAAAAAGCCAGACTTTGAGTTGTTATCATGTCAACTGGCACCAAACCCTACTCAATTTAGTGCAACTACAAAGTAGGATCCACCGTCTACAATGGCAGGGTTTTTGATCACACTAATTAACAGCCATTTTGTTTAAAATAAACAGATACGAGTCTAATTGCCTTTTTTACATAAGAAAGAGAACATCTTAAAAGTAAAAGCATGCAAAAAAAAAAAAAAAAAAGGATCAGACAAATGCCACTCCAACAGATAAGCAAAGTTGCCTGTGAAAAGGAACCCAGAGGAAGTGGGGCTGTCCTCTGATGGACAGTCCAGTGGAGCAAAGGGAACAGAGGCTCAAGCAGGTTAAAGGGATCGAGAGGGCGTGGCCTGCCGCTGCCCATCCTTTCATGGTCTAGAGGGCGTGGCCTGTCGCGACCCACCCTTTCATCCTCTTCTCCCACAAAGGAATGTACCTTAGTTCCTAAAGTAGTAAGCACTGGAAGGCCAGATAATCCCAGTTAAGAAATAACTCTAAAAGTGTACAAATCATTCCTTTTATCTTAGCAGACACTGCTAGTGGAGGATGTGTCGCCATAAAATTTCAAAGATAAATTGTTCACTAAGCTCCAGATATTTTATTTGACTTTGGGCTCAGACGAGTAAGTTCCTCTGTCAGTAGTCTGTTTCTTCTAAGGCCCCAAATGGTCATTACTATTGACTGGACTCAGAATCTATTTTGGTGTATACCTTAGGAATTAGTTTGTCTATATGCTGAATTTTCACCTCCCTTGTCTATAAAAGTAATTCCTGGAGACACTCAGAGAAATACTTCGACTGCCAAAGTCTTTAATAGGAACATATAGTCCCTTATAATTTTGGAGGATTCAGTCTGATGTGTGGCAGTAAACAACAAAACTCTGTAAAAATTAAAAAAAATAATTTTCCTGCAGGGCTTCCCCTGGTGGTCCAGTGGGTAGGGACACCGCCTTGCAGTGCAAGGGGCGCCGGTTCAAGCCCTGGCCTGGGAAGATCCCACGTGCCGCGGAGCCGCTGAACCAATGTGGCCAATTACCGAGCCGGAGATCTGGAGCGCATGTGCCCAGAGCCGGTGCTCTTCGACAACCGAGGCCACCACGGTGGGAGGCCCACACGGGCCAAAGAACAAAGATGGATGAAAATGGACAAATGAAAGACCAATAAAAGTGGCCCGCCTACTCCCCTCCCCACCCCACCCCTGCCTAAATAAATAAATAAATCTTCCCCCAAAAAAATTTTCCAATTAACCATTACTATGTGTGTATACATATTATATACATGCATATATAATGTCATACACAATGTAACATAAGCCATGAACAACATAACAATTTTAAAACAATACCTATGGTGTCACCTATGATGAATTATTTTAATACATATACCAATATAATAGATACATCATTCTGCAATACATAATACCAACAAGCATATGAAATAATTTTTTTAAGTGTTACCTGATTTTAGCCTCTGCAAAGAATTTGCCTCCTTTAGTTACTCAGAGTACTAACTATTCAAAAACATTCATCTTTCCACTATTTTTTATATCCTCTGTTGCTAGGATAGTACCACACAGAGAGGGCCTTTCCAAAGTGTACAAATCATTCCTTTTATCTTAGCAGACACTGCATGATTTCGCCATAAAATTTCAAAGATAAATTGTTCACTAAGCTCCAGATATTTTATTTGACTTTGGGCTCAGACGAGTAAGTTCCTCTGTCAGTAGTCTGTTTCTTCTAAGGCCCCAAATGGTCATTACTATTGACTGGACTCAGAATCTATTTTGGTGTATACCTTAGGAATTAGTTTGTCTATATGCTGAATTTTCACCTCCCTTGTCTATAAAAGTAATTCCTGGAGACACTCAGAGAAATACTTCGACTGCCAAAGTCTTTAATAGGAACATATAGTCCCTTATAATTTTGGAGGATTCAGTCTGATGTGTGGCAGTAAACAACAAAACTCTGTAAAAATTAAAAAAAATAATTTTCCTGCAGGGCTTCCCCTGGTGGTCCAGTGGGTAGGGACACCGCCTTGCAGTGCAAGGGGCGCCGGTTCAAGCCCTGGCCTGGGAAGATCCCACGTGCCGCGGAGCCGCTGAACCAATGTGGCCAATTACCGAGCCGGAGATCTGGAGCGCATGTGCCCAGAGCCGGTGCTCTTCGACAACCGAGGCCACCACGGTGGGAGGCCCACACGGGCCAAAGAACAAAGATGGATGAAAATGGACAAATGAAAGACCAATAAAAGTGGCCCGCCTACTCCCCTCCCCACCCCACCCCTGCCTAAATAAATAAATAAATCTTCCCCCAAAAAAATTTTCCAATTAACCATTACTATGTATGTATACATATTATATACATGCATATATAATGTCATACACAATGTAACATAAGCCATGAACAACATAACAATTTTAAAACAATACCTATGGTGTCACCTATGATGAATTATTTTAATACATATACCAATATAATAGATACATCATTCTGCAATACATAATACCAACAAGCATATGAAATAATTTTTTTAAGTGTTACCTGATTTTAGCCTCTGCAAAGAATTTGCCTCCTTTAGTTACTCAGAGTACTAACTATTCAAAAACATTCATCTTTCCACTATTTTTTATATCCTCTGTTGCTAGGATAGTACCACACAGAGAGGGCCTTTCCAAAGTGTTTGGGGGAACTACTTTTAAAACTAAGTAAATATGATCAGCCTGCACTATTATCTGCTTAAGATTAAAGCTGAAACCAATGCTGTGCTCATATATGTTTAACAATCAACTCTTCTGGATGGAAAAAATAAAAGGCCCTGACTTGGAACGTTTGCAAATTTCCTGGTAAATACTTCCTGATGGCTGATTTCAAGTCACCACCTCACATGAAATCACTGACCAGAGTTGGGAAGACTCACAAGAGCTGGAGCAAGGCTGCAAGAGCCAGTGCGATCACACCATTGGTTGAACACAACAGCAAGCCCCAAGCAATAGGGCTGACTGTGGTTTTTTTCAACCATCTACATTTGTAAAGTTCCACCATTTAATTTATTTTTCCCACACTTTTTTTCTTTAATTATGAAAGTATGATAACACATTTACAGGAGACTTGGAAAAATTACATATAGTTCCACTATAGAGAAAATTACATATAATTCCACTATATGGTACAATTATTTATTAAGTAGCTAAATTAAGATTTTAGTTGGGAGTTTTAATATCAAACTCTCAAAAATTAACATTATGAAGAGACAGAAAACAAGAAGCACATATTTATAGTAGACCTGAAAAGCACTATGAACTAATTCAGCATACTTAAGATTTACATAATTTTCACACAACAGTAGACTACTGATTCTATTCAAAGTCCCACAGGTTATAAACTAGGGGACACTGGAACATATCCAGGGACATAAGACAAGGTGCAAAAATTTCATGGTTTGAAGGTATTGAAATCACACAGAGTCTGTTCTCTTACTACTGTGGAAATCAATATCAAAAAAAATTTTTCAATAGCCCCACATATTATCAAGTGCAACATGACATTTACCAAGAGAGATCTCTGACTTGGCCACTGAATGCCTCAGGGAAGCTAGAAGACTGAACAACGCACAGAGGTGTCTAAAGAGGAGAAAACATTTAAATGAGAAATTAGTATCAAACTGAGAAATTAATATCAAAGATACTTTAAAAACATCATGTACTTGGAAATTAAATGTCCATTTTTAAAGGATGGGTATATCTAAAGAGCCATAATAAGGAAAATGAAAATATATTTGTAAATAGAATAAAAATGAGATGTTTGAATTTGTTGCATATGCCAAGCTCAAAATTAATAAGGACTAATGTAAATATGATCAGCCTGCACTATTATCTGCTCAAGATTAAAGCTGAAACCAATGCTGTGCTCATATATGTTTAACAATCAACTCTTCTGGATGGAAAAAATAAAAGGCCCTGACTTGGAACGTTTGCAAATTTCCTGGTAAATACTTCCTGATGGCTGATTTCAAGTCACCACCTCACATGAAATCACTGACCAGAGTTGGGAAGACTCACAAGAGCTGGAGCAAGGCTGCAAGAGCCAGTGCGATCACACCATTGGTTGAACACAACAGCAAGCCCCAAGCAATAGGGCTGACTGTGGTTTTTTTCAACCATCTACATTTGTAAAGTTCCACCATTTAATTTATTTTTCCCACACTTTTTTTCTTTTTCTTTAATTATGAAAGTATGATAACACATTTACAGGAGACTTGGAAAAATTACATATAGTTCCACTATAGAGAAAATTACATATAATTCCACTATATGGTACAATTATTTATTAAGTAGCTAAATTAAGATTTTAGTTGGGAGTTTTAATATCAAACTCTCAAAAATTAACATTATGAAGAGACAGAAAACAAGAAGCACATATTTATAGTAGACCTGAAAAGCACTATGAACTAATTCAGCATACTTAAGATTTACATAATTTTCACACAACAGTAGACTACTGATTCTATTCAAAGTCCCACAGGTTATAAACTAGGGGACACTGGAACATATCCAGGGACATAAGACAAGGTGCAAAAATTTCATGGTTTGAAGGTATTGAAATCACACAGAGTCTGTTCTCTTACTACTGTGGAAATCAATATCAAAAAAAATTTTTCAATAGCCCCACATATTATCAAGTGCAACATGACATTTACCAAGAGAGATCTCTGACTTGGCCACTGAATGCCTCAGTAAAGCTAGAAGACTGAAAAAAGCACAGAGGTGTCTAAAGAGGAGAAAACATTTAAATGAGAAATTAGTATCAAACTGAGAAATTAATATCAAAGATACTTTAAAAACATCATGTACTTGGAAATTAAATGTCCATTTTTAAAGGATGGGTATATCTAAAGAGCCATAATAAGGAAAATGAAAATATATTTGTAAATAGAATAAAAATGAGATGAGAATTTACCAGAATTTGTTGCATATAGCCAAAGCTGCTCAAAACAATTAAAAGGAGAATCTTGAATAAGGTAGGAAAACAAATAACAGATACTAGCATAAAATTCTGTGAAGTTCGAATAAAATCTATAGTTAATAACACTACATGACATGTGAACTTCCAGGTTCTCTTTACCACATATTTCTTTATATTCTCAGAACTGAATTAGAAGTTTCAAGTTTCATTCAACTTTTGTTTTGCTCACTCAGATAATAAACCTTCTAAATATTTAGCAGTAATACTAGATGCCAAAATACATGGAACTGAATCAAGGTTTTATCTTTTTATTTTATTTTATTTTAAATTTTGGCTTGTTTTATTGGTTATTTATTTATTTTCACCCATCTTTATTCTTTGGCCTCTGTGGGCCTCTCATTGCAGTGGCCTCTCTTATTGCAGAGCACCAGCTCTTGGCACATGCGTTCCAGAGTGCTGGCTCGTAACTGGACACACCAGTCCAGTCACTTCGCAGCATGTAGAATCTTCCGGGTCCGGGTATCCAACCGGTGCCCCTTGCACTGCAAGCGTGAACTCTTTTTACACACTGGACCACGAGGGAAGCCCTGCATCAAAGGTTTTGAGTGAATATAAATCAGGAATGTTTCTATTCATATGTCAAACAAATGGAATCAAAAGGTCATAAATTTTTTTAACTAGGCAAAAAGTATATGTTCTCTAAAATATATGTATTATATTATACATACTATATATATATATATATATATACACCCACACACATACATATATACATATACACATTCATACAAAACCTTTTCTACTATGCTTGAAAAAGGCTTGAGAAAGAACACCACAAAAATAGAAACTAGAAAACATGAACTAAATGAAACAGGAGCACTGAACATAAAATAGAGTAAGAAAAACAAGCTAGACATCATATAGTCCAGTTATTTTTAAACATGGCTGTTCTTTATAAATACACCTGGAGCTTTGGAGAAAAAAGCAGTTCTTGGGCATTTGTATTTTTCAAAAAATCCCAAGATAATTCTCATATGCATCTGGATTTTAAAAAATGATTACATGTTTTTCTTTCAAATGGTGGTTTTAGTGACACAGAATTCTATTATTTTCTGCTGAAGAATCATGTCACAATGGGATTAAGCAAATAATATTAATACTTACATAATCATGATAGTAAAAGATGCTTATAAGTTTTCAAAATCAATAGCCAGACCAAAAAGAAAAGATAATTATAATTGTAAGACATCACACAAACATGATTAACCTAACAGTATAAAATAATCATCTGCACTTTAGCAGGTTAAGCAGAGGAATACAGTAGGTAGAAATGCATACATACACAGGTTCTCATCTGCCTGGCCAGTCTTTTGGTTGGTGCATTTAATCCACTTACAGTTAAGGTAATTACCAGCATGCATGCTCCTACTACCATTTTCTGAACTGTTTTGGGTTTATTATACATAGGTCTTTTCCTTCTCTTGTGTTTACTGTCTAGTGAAGTTCCTTAAGCGTTTGTTGCAAAGCTGGTTTGGTGGTGCTGAATTCTCTTAATTTTTGCCTATCTGGAAAGCTTTTGATTTTTCCATTAAGTCTGAATGAGAGTCTTCCTGGGTAGAGTATTCTTGGTTGTAGGTTCTTCGCTTTCATCACTTTAAATATATCATGCCATTCTCTTCTGGCTTGTAGAGTTTCTATTAAGAAAGCAGCTGATAACCTTATGGGAGTTCCCTTGTGTATTATTTGTCATTTCTCCCTTGTTGCTTTTAATAGTTTATCTTTGCTTTTAATTTTCATCAGTTTGATGACCATGTATTCCTCCTTGGCTTTATCCAGATTGGGACTCTCTGCACTTACTGCACCATGTTGAGTATTTCATGTTTAGGGAAGTTGTCAGCTATTACCTCTTCAAATAATTTCTCATGATGTCCTTTCTCTCTCTGTTCTACAGGAGTGATGTTCCCCCTTTTTTTTTCTGCAATCTCTGAAAAACTGAAAAATAAAATAGAGTAAGAAAAACAAGCTAGACATCATATAGTCCAGTTATTTTAAACATGGCTGTTCTTTATAAATACACCTGGAGCTTTGGAGAAAAAAGCAGTTCTTGGGCATTTGTATTTTTCAAAAAATCCCAAGATAATTCTCATATGCATCTGGATTTTAAAAAATGATTACATGTTTTTCTTTCAAATGGTGGTTTTAGTGACACAGAATTCTATTATTTTCTGCTGAAGAATCATGTCACAATGGGATTAAGCAAATAATATTAATACTTACATAATCATGATAGTAAAAGATGCTTATAAGTTTTCAAAATCAATAGCCAGACCAAAAAGAAAAGATAATTATAATTGTAAGACATCACACAAACATGATTAACCTAACAGTATAAAATAATCATCTGCACTTTAGCAGGTTAAGCAGAGGAATACAGTAGGTAGAAATGCATACATACACAGGTTCTCATCTGCCTGGCCAGTCTTTTGGTTGGTGCATTTAATCCACTTACAGTTAAGGTAATTACCAGCATGCATGCTCCTACTACCATTTTCTGAACTGTTTTGGGTTTATTATACATAGGTCTTTTCCTTCTCTTGTGTTTACTGTCTAGTGAAGTTCCTTAAGCGTTTGTTGCAAAGCTGGTTTGGTGGTGCTGAATTCTCTTAATTTTTGCCTATCTGGAAAGCTTTTGATTTTTCCATTAAGTCTGAATGAGAGTCTTCCTGGGTAGAGTATTCTTGGTTGTAGGTTCTTCGCTTTCATCACTTTAAATATATCATGCCATTCTCTTCTGGCTTGTAGAGTTTCTATTAAGAAAGCAGCTGATAACCTTATGGGAGTTCCCTTGTGTATTATTTGTCATTTCTCCCTTGTTGCTTTTAATAGTTTATCTTTGCTTTTAATTTTCATCAGTTTGATGACCATGTATTCCTCCTTGGCTTTATCCAGATTGGGACTCTCTGCACTTACTGCACCATGTTGAGTATTTCATGTTTAGGGAAGTTGTCAGCTATTACCTCTTCAAATAATTTCTCATGATGTCCTTTCTCTCTCTGTTCTACAGGAGTGATTTTTACCATTCTGTCTTCCAGGTCACTTATCTGTTCTTCCACCTCAATTATTCTGCTACTGATTCCTTCCAGTGTGCTGTTCGCCTCTGTTCTTTAGTTCATCTAGGTCTTCGGTAAACATTTCTTATACCTTCTCCATTCTTTCTTTAAGATCCTGGGTTATCTTCACTATCATTATTCTGAATTCTTAAGGTTGTGTATCTCCACTTCGTTCAACTTCATCCCTTCATCTGGGACATAACCTTCTGCTTTTGCATTCTGGTTGACTTTCTGTGATGTGCTTTTCGTTCTGTGGGATTGGGGTTCTTCTGCTTCTTCTGTCTGCCCTCTGGTAGATGGGGCTAAGAAGCTTGTGTAAGCTTCCTCATGGGAGGGACTGTTGGTGGGAAAACTAGCTCTTGCTCTGGAGTGCAGAGTGATGTTCAGTGAGACTTTAATCCAATTATCTGCTGATGGATGGGGTTTTATTCCCCCCGTTAGTTGTTTGGCCAAGGGGCACCTTCCAGGACTGCTCTTGCCAGCGCCCCTGTCCCCACAACAAGCCACTGCCAACCCATGCCTCCATAGGAGACCCTCCAGCACTAGCAAGTAGGTCTGGGTCAGTCTCCTGTCACTGCTTCTTTGTCCTGGGTCTTGGTCAGGATTTTGTTTGCCTCTTCCAGTGCCATGGAAGACCTGTAATCAAACCCCACTGGAGTTCAAAGTCAGATTCCCCGGGGATTCCAAGTCCCTTGGCCAGATCCCCAGGATGGGAAACCTCACATGGGGATCTCAGCAATGAGAGTCTTCCTGGGTAGAGTATTCTTGGTTGTAGGTTCTTCGCTTTCATCACTTTAAATATATCATGCCATTCTCTTCTGGCTTGTAGAGTTTCTATTAAGAAAGCAGCTGATAACCTTATGGGAGTTCCCTTGTGTATTATTTGTCATTTCTCCCTTGTTGCTTTTAATAGTTTATCTTTGCTTTTAATTTTCATCAGTTTGATGACCATGTATTCCTCCTTGGCTTTATCCAGATTGGGACTCTCTGCACTTACTGCACCATGTTGAGTATTTCATGTTTAGGGAAGTTGTCAGCTATTACCTCTTCAAATAATTTCTCATGATGTCCTTTCTCTCTCTGTTCTACAGGAGTGATTTTTACCATTCTGTCTTCCAGGTCACTTATCTGTTCTTCCACCTCAATTATTCTGCTACTGATTCCTTCCAGTGTGCTGTTCGCCTCTGTTCTTTAGTTCATCTAGGTCTTCGGTAAACATTTCTTATACCTTCTCCATTCTTTCTTTAAGATCCTGGGTTATCTTCACTATCATTATTCTGAATTCTTAAGGTTGTGTATCTCCACTTCGTTCAACTTCATCCCTTCATCTGGGACATAACCTTCTGCTTTTGCATTCTGGTTGACTTTCTGTGATGTGCTTTTCGTTCTGTGGGATTGGGGTTCTTCTGCTTCTTCTGTCTGCCCTCTGGTAGATGGGGCTAAGAAGCTTGTGTAAGCTTCCTCATGGGAGGGACTGTTGGTGGGAAAACTAGCTCTTGCTCTGGAGTGCAGAGTGATGTTCAGTGAGACTTTAATCCAATTATCTGCTGATGGATGGGGTTTTATTCCCCCCGTTAGTTGTTTGGCCAAGGGGCACCTTCCAGGACTGCTCTTGCCAGCGCCCCTGTCCCCACAACAAGCCACTGCCAACCCATGCCTCCATAGGAGACCCTCCAGCACTAGCAAGTAGGTCTGGGTCAGTCTCCTGTCACTGCTTCTTTGTCCTGGGTCTTGGTCAGGATTTTGTTTGCCTCTTCCAGTGCCATGGAAGACCTGTAATCAAACCCCACTGGAGTTCAAAGTCAGATTCCCCGGGGATTCCAAGTCCCTTGGCCAGATCCCCAGGATGGGAAACCTCACATGGGGATCTCAGCAGTGGGAGAACTTCCTCGGCATTATTGCTCTCCAGTTTGTGGGCTGCCCACTCAGCAGCACACCCCTCCTACCATCTGGCTGAGCCTTCTCTTTGTCTTTGGATGTGGGGTATCTTTTTTTGGTGGGTTCCAGAGTCCTCCTGTCAACAGCTGTTTGACAGTTGATTGTGATATTGGTGCTCTCACCGGAGGAGAAGAGTGCCTGTCCTTCTGCTCTGCCATCTTGAACCAATCTCCCACTCCTAGCTCTGATTTTACACATCCATTTGTTTCCCTTCATTATCTCAGTCTGGCTCTTAAGAGTGGGATGAAGGCAGAGGTTTGGCAGTCAAAAATGCACAGCTTCTGTTTGAAGCAGCAGGAGCGCATATGATCACACAAAGACCACAAGGAAAGCCCACCATGTAAGTTTCCTTATTTAAATCTGTTGTCTTCAGATTTCACAGAACAATGGGAATGCTTTTAGGTTTTCTTTCTCCAGATTAAACAAGCAAAAAATAGTCCAACGGCTCTTGATACTCATCTCTATGAGTCTAAGCACAGGTATAAGACTAGCCCTCAGTTTCACAATGATTGGCCCTCAGTCAGAGAGGAGTCCACAAAGGTCTAGCCTCTCTAGTTCTCACCAAATGTCCTAATGTACTTTCTAGTCTCTGAGATTCAGAGACTCAAGCCTAAAAAGGAGTTAGGTGATCTTAATGTTGGTTTATCAAGCTATTCTGCATACCTGATTGCTGTTGCTGGACACATAAAACATAAAAAGTAAGCAATGCTAGGAAAACTAGAAAATCACTCAATATGTGATTTTTAAAAATCCTGAAAAAATCAAAAATCTGTCCGATAAAGTTTAATCCAATTATCTGGATGAGGGTTTTATTCCCCGTTAGTTGTTTGGCCAAGGCACTCAGCCCAAAAGTAAGGGCCCCCCTGGGTCAGTCTCCTGTCACTGCTTCTTTGTCCTGGGTCTTGGTCAGGATTTTGTTTGCCTCTTCCAGTGCCATGGAAGACCTGTAATCAAACCCCACTGGAGTTCAAAGTCAGATTCCCCGGGGATTCCAAGTCCCTTGGCCAGATCCCCAGGATGGGAAACCTCACATGGGGATCTCAGCAGTGGGAGAACTTCCTCGGCATTATTGCTCTCCAGTTTGTGGGCTGCCCACTCAGCAGCACACCCCTCCTACCATCTGGCTGAGCCTTCTCTTTGTCTTTGGATGTGGGGTATCTTTTTTTGGTGGGTTCCAGAGTCCTCCTGTCAACAGCTGTTTGACAGTTGATTGTGATATTGGTGCTCTCACCGGAGGAGAAGAGTGCCTGTCCTTCTGCTCTGCCATCTTGAACCAATCTCCCACTCCTAGCTCTGATTTTACACATCCATTTGTTTCCCTTCATTATCTCAGTCTGGCTCTTAAGAGTGGGATGAAGGCAGAGGTTTGGCAGTCAAAAATGCACAGCTTCTGTTTGAAGCAGCAGGAGCGCATATGATCACACAAAGACCACAAGGAAAGCCCACCATGTAAGTTTCCTTATTTAAATCTGTTGTCTTCAGATTTCACAGAACAATGGGAATGCTTTTAGGTTTTCTTTCTCCAGATTAAACAAGCAAAAAATAGTCCAACGGCTCTTGATACTCATCTCTATGAGTCTAAGCACAGGTATAAGACTAGCCCTCAGTTTCACAATGATTGGCCCTCAGTCAGAGAGGAGTCCACAAAGGTCTAGCCTCTCTAGTTCTCACCAAATGTCCTAATGTACTTTCTAGTCTCTGAGATTCAGAGACTCAAGCCTAAAAAGGAGTTAGGTGATCTTAATGTTGGTTTATCAAGCTATTCTGCATACCTGATTGCTGTTGCTGGACACATAAAACATAAAAAGTAAGCAATGCTAGGAAAACTAGAAAATCACTCAATATGTGATTTTTAAAAATCCTGAAAAAATCAAAAATCTGTCCGATAAAGTTTGACTATTTTATAACATACCAAATTTTTAAATAAACACTTACATAAATATATTTTATTTGTATAAAAAACACTGTAAATTACTCTCCTCTTAAGGAATAAATGGCTGGAAGACATCAAGCAGATAAATGATAAATGAAGTTAGCAGGATCATTTTTAAATTTAAAATAAAACAATGAGGCTTTATACATGCTTTGTTACATAAATAATACTATATAAATATATTTAATTTTGCCTGAGTCAGATGTTTGGTTTAACAAGCCGTATTAGGCAGAATCCTTCTAGAATGACTTATCTAACAAAAATAACTTGGCTTACAAACTAAGAAAATTAGTTGCCTTTATTTGGTGAATAAAATCATGTTTGAATAACTCCATCTGGATGACACACCCAACATAATGTCCTTTTTAAGTCTTGGTATCTACCATAGGGGTTTCAAATAATTTTATTATGAAAATTATTAATGAGAATACTATATGAACTTATACTGCCATGTTCTGTACCCTATACCCCACATTAAAAAAAAAAATTCTACAACTCATTTCAGATGAGAAGTAGTAAAATTTAGGAAGTGAGCAAGTTAGTAACATTTACTTCAGTGTGGCTCAAATGGTAAAGAATCTGTCGACAACGCGGGAGACCTGGATTCAATCCCTGGGTCAGGAAGATGCCCTGAAGAAGGGAATGGCAACCCAATCCAGAAATCGTGGGGAATTCCATGGACAGAGGAGCCTGGAAAGCTACAGTCCACGGGGTTACAAAGAGTCAGACAAGACTGAGGGACTGACATACACAAACAGAAGTAAAAACAGAACTCAGTCACAGTCTCTCCCATAGGACCATAAGCACTTTGAGGGTAAGAATCATGGGCCACTTGTCTTTACAGTCCTAGTATTCAGCACAATATCTAGCAAAAAGTACGTACAACAAAATGTTCATGACCTGAGCTAAGGCTAGTGGTGATGAGTGTGGGGTAGAAAAAAGTGAGAGTCCCTCTTGAACTGATTGTGGAAACCAGTGCTGTCATCTCTTCTTATTTCTTAGTTCTGCCCATCCTGAGTATTATCAGAGAACTGGAACAATGCGTACCTGGCAAGAGAGAAACTACATAAAGTACAGAAAGAATGAATTTTATTAGAGGAAAATCAACAGACTAATTCTGAACTTTAATTAAAAGCAGAAGAGAAAATTTTACAATCAAATCTCTGGAAACACAGCTAAAATATGTGGTGAGCTGGCTACCCTATGTGTGCTCTGAGGGCCAACATCCCAGCAAAAACTGGTTTCCAAGGAGAGGGGATGGCACCTGAAAGGGAAACCCAGAAATATTTATAAACATTTGAGAGTCTTTTTTTTATCTGTTGAATCTAACAATAATAAAATAAAGGTTTAGATTTGATATGCCTTGACGCTTCTTTTTTTCCTGTTTTTTGAATCCATTCTTACTGTGTTGTGTAACAGCATCAGTCCATGACCGAAGGCAGAGCCACTCTGGAGAATTCAACTAAAACCCGTAATTAGACATTCTAAGGTGGTAAATTTTGGGTCAACCATTAAAGCAAAACAAAATAAAGCAAAAGAGCCTTGCAACAGTGACAACTGACCAAGAGTAGAGTGGCTAACCTTAAATGCAGTGAACCAACCCTCGGTGTAACAGTTCAAGAAGTTGGATGGCTAAGAGGCTGAGCCTTCTTCAGCCTCGACTGAAAGCTCCCTTGGCTTCCTTCTTCTCAGGTACTACCTGCTGTGCCTGCGTTTTTTTCCCCCCCAGAAGCTGGAGTGACTTCAGGGCAATAAGACAGACTTTCATTCTTCTTTATCTGGCCTCTGAACACAGTAAGGTTCACAGTGTACTGCAAAAATATATCTCTGCCATCAAAATCAAATAAAATTGATATTGAAGATCTAGTTTGTGTTTTAATGATTAATAAGGAGAATTTCAATCTAAAGAAAATTTCATGGCACATTTCAAAAATAAAGTCAAATATTCCAAAGTTAATAATTTCTATTTGTAAACTCATACTTATGATCCAGGATGGAGAGTTAAATATTTTAATGGGTTGCTATGCATTAAATTTAGTCAAAGAATGTTATGACCTACATACAATCAAAATTTCACTATCATAGCGTTGAACATTACCACTGTTTGGCAGTTTTAAAATGAGGGACATTTAAATGAGGGGCATCCCTCAGAATGAGGGACACATTGAGAGGATAAATTCTTCACTGCTGTACAGGAAAGACCATCTCAGTTTAATTATAAGCAACTACTTTTAAAGAAACAGACAAACCCCTTGAGTTCTCTGGGTTTCAGGCTCTCTTTAGAATGTGATGAACATTGTTGTCAAATGCTATTGTAAACTGAAGACCTTAGTAAGGATTATTTAGTTGCAAGTATTTTTGTATTAGTTATTTATTGTTATTTATAGTTATGTCTCTTTATATTTACATATAAGGATTAATCATGTATATATAAGTATACTGGAGACTAACTGATAGCATGGTGTGTCCCTTAAAGCATATTTTTTAAAGAAACAGCTAAATACAGATGACTTTAATAGAAGCCACCATTTAATAAAATAACTTGTCTAAGAATCATCTTTTATTAATTTATCAAGCTTACTAAGAGCTTTAAAAAGCATCCAGAAAAAATTTCCAGAAAGATGCACTAAACCTTCGAAATATACATAATTTAGCATTAAAACGTCAATTTGCCCAACACCTAGGGAATCTAGAATCAAGGACTAACTACTTATCACATCCCAAAATACATTGTGGTAATATACTGAAAGAGCTTTTTTAAATTACTACTGAGGTGTTAGAATTAACCGCGAATTTTCTTCTTTCACTTATCATAAAACCTTACCACTTTTTAAACATAGATTATTATATTTGATATTAAGATGCCAAGTTCGTAAAGGATCAAGATTTCCATTTCTCCACTAAGACCACTGAAAAACACTGCTACACTTTTCTGCTTGACTTCTCTCATTTTATTATTTTCTGGAAAGAAAGTACTCTCCTATAACGCTGTAACTCAATACCTTTATCAGAACAGTGCAACTCTAAATGGAGTTCATTACTGTTTCTATTCAACCTGCTCCATGTCTGGTGTTCCCTATTTTTGTTTATGGCAACAATAACTTCTTAGTTACCTGAAACCAGAAGTTCTGGAGCATTCTTTGTCCAGCCTCTTGCTTTTCCTCTACATCCAGTTGCCAAGTCTGGACAGTTCTTGCGCTGAACTCTTTTCCACCTGCTCCGTCCACTGCATTCCTGCTTTTAGTAGCTCAAGACTTTATTATCCCTCACTTGAACCATCACCCAACTCTCTGCATTCCATCTTATAAATGCCTCTGCTTCCAATATTTCCATCTTTATTCCATCCTACTTAGATAGGCAAAGTGAAACTTTCCTGAATGAACTCAGTAAAGTTCCACACATTCCTTGCACAAAAATCTTAAATGTCTCTCAAATGCCTGACCAAGAAAAAAAAAAATTCAACTTATTCAAGGATTTCTATTACCTGGTTCCACTCTACCTTTCCAAAACTATTCTCCAATGTATCAATACAAGTCAAATACCAACTTCTCTGGATTTTCCTTGTCCACTCCTATCTAATATCATCCCGTTGGAAATATGGAGAACTAACATTTAGATCTCTTACTGCACACACCATTTTCTACCCTGATGTGTTTTACCATAGCCGGGCACTAGCTAAGTACTCTATATACATATTTCTGTATAGAGTCTCCTTTACTCTTTGTAACAACCCTTTCACAGCTGAGGAAAATGAGCTAAAGCAAGGTTAAAGAGCTTACCCAGGACCATACCCTTTTTAAAGAATATGTATAATGTATCACCAACTCTGAAGTGCTTAAGACAGTATTTGCACATATTATAATTTCAATAAAGACCTATTAAATGAAAAACAAGTTCTATAAAATTTTACATCAGGAAATATTGATTTATTCAATGTTGTGTATATTTATTTATTATGTAATTACTTAAGGTGAGATAAGTCTGTGCCAGGTGCTGAAGAATTCGTTGTCAAAAAAAGAAAAAAAAAGCATACCAACTAACAGTTATTGGGTACCTACAAGGCAGTATTCCAAGAACTTGGCCAGGATTAACTCTTTTAATTCAGAGAGTTACATGATTGCTATTTTCAGAAAAGATTAGTTAAACTCCATTCCTTTTTTATGGCAACAACTGCTCCATGTCTGGTGTTCCCTATTTTTGTTTATGGCAACAATAATCTTAGTTACCTGAAACCAGAAGTTCTGGAGCATTCTTTGTCCAGCCTCTTGCTTTTCCTCTACATCCAGTTGCCAAGTCTGGACAGTTCTTGCGCTGAACTCTTTTCCACCTGCTCCGTCCACTGCATTCCTGCTTTTAGTAGCTCAAGACTTTATTATCCCTCACTTGAACCATCACCCAACTCTCTGCATTCCATCTTATAAATGCCTCTGCTTCCAATATTTCCATCTTTATTCCATCCTACTTAGATAGGCAAAGTGAAACTTTCCTGAATGAACTCAGTAAAGTTCCACACATTCCTTGCACAAAAATCTTAAATGTCTCTCAAATGCCTGACCAAGAAAAAAAAAAAATTCAACTTATTCAAGGATTTCTATTACCTGGTTCCACTCTACCTTTCCAAAACTATTCTCCAATGTATCAATACAAGTCAAATACCAACTTCTCTGGATTTTCCTTGTCCACTCCTATCTAATATCATCCCGTTGGAAATATGGAGAACTAACATTTAGATCTCTTACTGCACACACCATTTTCTACCCTGATGTGTTTTACCATAGCCGGGCACTAGCTAAGTACTCTATATACATATTTCTGTATAGAGTCTCCTTTACTCTTTGTAACAACCCTTTCACAGCTGAGGAAAATGAGCTAAAGCAAGGTTAAAGAGCTTACCCAGGACCATACCCTTTTTAAAGAATATGTATAATGTATCACCAACTCTGAAGTGCTTAAGACAGTATTTGCACATATTATAATTTCAATAAAGACCTATTAAATGAAAAACAAGTTCTATAAAATTTTACATCAGGAAATATTGATTTATTCAATGTTGTGTATATTTATTTATTATGTAATTACTTAAGGTGAGATAAGTCTGTGCCAGGTGCTGAAGAATTCGTTGTCAAAAAAAGAAAAAAAAAGCATACCAACTAACAGTTATTGGGTACCTACAAAAGGCAGTATTCCAAGAACTTGGCCAGGATTAACTCTTTTAATTCAGAGAGTTACATGATTGCTATTTTCAGAAAAGATTAGTTAAAGCATAAAGACACAACAAACTACCTACCTAACTTGCCCACGTGTCCACAGCTAGCAAGGATCCACAGAGAGAATGTGGACTGGGATAGTCAGGTCCTAGAGCCTGAATGCTGAAGCGCCGCACCATACTGTTCTCTCTACACTGAGAATCCGTCTATCTTCTAGGGTCTCAATACAATACAGTACTGCACAGTCTGGAACCATTTACCCAAATTCAGAAATATTTTGAAATTCTTAAAATATCCTTTGGCAAATCTGACCTGGGAGAACACTTGATTTTTCATGATCATCACAGTTACTATAGTCATCCAAAGCCTCATAGATTGAGAGCTCTTAAGTAGAAAACCAAACCATGTGAACAGAAGAACTATCTTTAACTCCAGACATTAAAGAAAATTGCCATTCCCTCAGTATCCATCCTACGCAGCAACTCCTAAGGCAATGGGAGAAGGAGCTAGTGCCACCATTTATGCCTGGATAAACTCTACATGCACACAGAGAGAGAGAGTCCCATCTGGGAAAAGAAGGAACATAAACAAAAGAAATATGCCAGCTGAGGAAGAGAAATTGCCCTTAAATGACAGTTTCTCCTGACACAGAATGAAAGATAAGTATAATTCCCCCGAGGAGAGAATGGGGAAATCAGGACAGCTTTCATTTGGCAATGATAACATATTAAGAACAATTTTACTCACAGATTTTTCAGTCTTTGTAATGCTGACACTCAGTATTACCAGAAATTACACTCTCTCCACTACTATTACTATTAAATACATATATATGTATATATATCAATACATGCCAGAGTAAGTAATGCTTGATCAGTGTAGAATGTTAGATCTCTTAAGAAATAATAATCTCCACACTTTTTCATTGAAATGCAATTACAGCATGACCAACCCTTCTACAAACAGGGAATTTATGAACCAAGTGTATCCAAAGAATAGACATTTGGAAGTTCTTTACTCTAGAAAATGTATATTTCAAGATAATTTCTCATTCTTATGATTCCATTTTATATATTACTTTTAAATATGTTTAGAGTGTATCTTTGAAGGACTACCCAGAGCAGGGGGAACCACATAAATGTGGATTACTGACACATTATAAATGCATACTTAAAAAATTTACAGTAAGAGTTCTATTAAAAAAAAAAAAACACTGCTTAGAATCATCTCATTGATACTTGATTCTTACGTCGGTATTTGTCCTTTAATGGAAAATCCATTTGGGGTGTTTCTGTTACTTAGTGTAATGTGTGCAAATATATATACATTTAAATGCATACAAGTAAGTCTACTTCCCCATCAACACCAAAACAGTGTAGCAGAATGAAAAGCACAGAGAATCACAGCAAAAATGCAGAGTTACAATAATGTTTAAGACAACTCAAATTGTTACAGTGGTACTTACTTTCTCTGTGTGTTTTTCTCCATCTGTTAACTAATGAGACAGACATTTTAGATAGATTTCTCAATTTTCCTTCAAAAATCATCAGGCTTTTCTAATCTTCAAAAATAAAACTGTGTTAAAGATAATGTTTCATTCTTCATTTACCCCCCTAAAAAGAGAATAACAATGTGAAGGATTTTTCTGTAAAGTGAAAACACCAGGCGAATTAACTTAGCTCTACAGCAATTTTCTTTTTCAGTGAAAGTTCTTACAGCTTTTCTGAGTCACTTACCTCAGAAACTAAACCTCGTATTGGGCATCCCCCTTCTTAGTCACTTTAATGCAGTTATTTAAATGCACCATAAGTTTTCCTCTCAGATGAGATACTAATCATAGAGGCAGTCTTCTTAATCAAAACTGAAAAGCAAATTAGTTATGTGTGTTTTATACCATCATTTCAGCTTGCAAGGGTAGAGGAACTCCTTTGCTTCACGGAAGCACAAATACCCACCGACTCTCAGTCTCTTTGCACAGGAGTTTTTCTACAGCTCCTTCCCAAATTACCTACACTTTTCTTTAGCCACCAGGTGGTAAGAATTTGGCTACAAAGAGCCAACCCTTCTACAAACAGGGAATTTATGAACCAAGTGTATCCAAAGAATACTTAAGCTTACAAATGTATATTTCAAGATAATTTCTCATTCTTATGATTCCATTTTATATATTACTTTTAAATATGTTTAGAGTGTATCTTTGAAGGACTACCCAGAGCAGGGGGAACCACATAAATGTGGATTACTGACACATTATAAATGCATACTTAAAAAATTTACAGTAAGAGTTCTATTAAAAAAAAAAAAACACTGCTTAGAATCATCTCATTGATACTTGATTCTTACGTCGGTATTTGTCCTTTAATGGAAAATCCATTTGGGGTGTTTCTGTTACTTAGTGTAATGTGTGCAAATATATATACATTTAAATGCATACAAGTAAGTCTACTTCCCCATCAACACCAAAACAGTGTAGCAGAATGAAAAGCACAGAGAATCACAGCAAAAATGCAGAGTTACAATAATGTTTAAGACAACTCAAATTGTTACAGTGGTACTTACTTTCTCTGTGTGTTTTTCTCCATCTGTTAACTAATGAGACAGACATTTTAGATAGATTTCTCAATTTTCCTTCAAAAATCATCAGGCTTTTCTAATCTTCAAAAATAAAACTGTGTTAAAGATAATGTTTCATTCTTCATTTACCCCCCTAAAAAGAGAATAACAATGTGAAGGATTTTTCTGTAAAGTGAAAACACCAGGCGAATTAACTTAGCTCTACAGCAATTTTCTTTTTCAGTGAAAGTTCTTACAGCTTTTCTGAGTCACTTACCTCAGAAACTAAACCTCGTATTGGGCATCCCCCTTCTTAGTCACTTTAATGCAGTTATTTAAATGCACCATAAGTTTTCCTCTCAGATGAGATACTAATCATAGAGGCAGTCTTCTTAATCAAAACTGAAAAGCAAATTAGTTATGTGTGTTTTATACCATCATTTCAGCTTGCAAGGGTAGAGGAACTCCTTTGCTTCACGGAAGCACAAATACCCACCGACTCTCAGTCTCTTTGCACAGGAGTTTTTCTACAGCTCCTTCCCAAATTACCTACACTTTTCTTTAGCCACCAGGTGGTAAGAATTTGGCTACAAAGAGCCAACCTTGGCTGGACATTGGCTTTCTAAGCAGTTTTCGTATCTTACGCTCCACACATGAAACTCATTTTATAATCAAACTGTTGCATTTTTTTATTAGTTCTGTCTCCAAACAATATATGAAGTCCTCAAAGTGTTTTTGTAAAATCTTTTAAAAAATAATTTGTTTTCTATGTAAAAAAATGTACTGCGTCCGATATGTATTATGTCTCAAAGGCAGGGATTAATTAGTTTGCATTGCCCACTGCATGTCAAGTTTGTATATGCTGCTGACGTAAAAGAACTGCAAGAAATGTACAACGTTTATAGTATTAATAAACATCACCCTGCATGTATGGAGAGACTTTGGTTTCAAAAGCTTTACAAAGGAGTAAATCTAGCTATTTATCATGTCTCTTACCATAGTACTCATTTCGCCAAACTACCCATATTTAGTTCTTCTAATCTCTTCTCATAAGTCACTCCCTTTAACTCATTAATCTTTCTTGCCCCTCGTCTCTGATTGTTTCCATTTGGTTTACGAGGAAGGGAGCAACTTACTAAAGAGTTCCCCTTCTCTTAATTTCTATTCAAAGGATTATAAACTTCTTGAGGGCAAGGAACATGTTTCCTTAAATTAAAAAGAGTTACAGAAATCAGAAGTCTTACTGAAGATAATCTTGAATCACCCTGCCTTTTGCTGACAAACAATGTTTTAAATCTTAATTAAGAAAGCTGCATTTTTGTGTGCTCATTTCATCTAAGAAAGGCTGTATCACAACTGAGCACCTTCAGACTTTTAGACAAGAACCGGGGATGGCTGGGTGGGTGAGTGTATCACTACTGCTAGGATTACTTACTACCACTTGATTCTCTTAGAGAAACTGAATTACATTCTCCCAGTGGAAATTAATACAATACATGCATCATAGTAAGCAGTCTTTTGTTTTCCTTTTAAAAATCCTTTACAAAAACTCTGAAATCTGTTTGCAGTGAATACTTTGGACCTTTTCCCCTAAACAGATAACATTCTGCCCATCAAATGATTAAAGCCATAAGTAACTTGTATTCTTCTCAACCTACTGCTCTGTACAGACTGAATCCAGGTGGTAAGAATTTGGCTACAAAGAGCCAACCTTGGCTGGACATTGGCTTTCTAAGCAGTTTTCGTATCTTACGCTCCACACATGAAACTCATTTTATAATCAAACTGTTGCATTTTTTTATTAGTTCTGTCTCCAAACAATATATGAAGTCCTCAAAGTGTTTTTGTAAAATCTTTTAAAAAATAATTTGTTTTCTATGAAAAAAATGTACTCGTCCGATATGTATTATGTCTCAAAGGCAGGGATTAATTAGTTTGCATTGCCCACTGCATGTCAAGTTTGTATATGCTGCTGACGTAAAAGAACTGCAAGAAATGTACAACGTTTATAGTATTAATAAACATCACCCTGCATGTATGGAGAGACTTTGGTTTCAAAAGCTTTACAAAGGAGTAAATCTAGCTATTTATCATGTCTCTTACCATAGTACTCATTTCGCCAAACTACCCATATTTAGTTCTTCTAATCTCTTCTCATAAGTCACTCCCTTTAACTCATTAATCTTTCTTGCCCCTCGTCTCTGATTGTTTCCATTTGGTTTACGAGGAAGGGAGCAACTTACTAAAGAGTTCCCCTTCTCTTAATTTCTATTCAAAGGATTATAAACTTCTTGAGGGCAAGGAACATGTTTCCTTAAATTAAAAAGAGTTACAGAAATCAGAAGTCTTACTGAAGATAATCTTGAATCACCCTGCCTTTTGCTGACAAACAATGTTTTAAATCTTAATTAAGAAAGCTGCATTTTTGTGTGCTCATTTCATCTAAGAAAGGCTGTATCACAACTGAGCACCTTCAGACTTTTAGACAAGAACCGGGGATGGCTGGGTGGGTGAGTGTATCACTACTGCTAGGATTACTTACTACCACTTGATTCTCTTAGAGAAACTGAATTACATTCTCCCAGTGGAAATTAATACAATACATGCATCATAGTAAGCAGTCTTTTGTTTTCCTTTTAAAAATCCTTTACAAAAACTCTGAAATCTGTTTGCAGTGAATACTTTGGACCTTTTCCCCTAAACAGATAACATTCTGCCCATCAAATGATTAAAGCCATAAGTAACTTGTATTCTTCTCAACCTACTGCTCTGTACAGACTGAATCCAAAAAGTTTAAATCTGGAGATGGAAAAAAGTAAGCAAAAGAAAAAAAATCACATAAGTCAATGTTAAAAAAAACCTTTACTCAAATTAATGTTAAAAACCTACAGGAAAAAAATGTTTTTGTATTTAGAGGGATGTGAAACTCTGAGAGACAAAGATTTAAAGCAGATTCAGGAATTGGAATTTCAGGAGAATTTACAAGATTCTGACAGATGAAGAAAGGAATAGAGCATTTATGTGCTGAGGAAATGGTCTGTACAAAAAAATCTGAGGTGGGTTCAACTAAAATGGGCTCCCCATCTACTTCTCGGATGGTAAAGAATGTGCCTGCAATGCAGGAGACCCAGGTTCGATTTCTAGGTCGAGAAGATCCTCTGGAGACAGAAATGGCAACCCACTTCAGTATTCTTGCTTGCAGAATTTCATGAACAGAGGAGCCTGGCGGGCTACAGTCCATGGGGTCACAGAGCCCAACACGACTGAGCAACTAACACTTTAACTTTTCTTTCAAACAAAATAGTGGAAGGACAAAAAACAATAATGAAAACATAGGCCAGATAATCAAAATAACATTGGGGAGGGGTTCTTGGTTTCAAATGGTATGAATAATTCCAAGATTTTTCTAGACCTCATAATCAAAACTCCTTCACTTGGAGGCTGTTTAAAAAATAACTTCAGCAGTAGTTCAGAGTAGCAAAGAACTGTCCAAACAACTGTTGGCAAGATGTTTTAGTGCTGCAGGGGAAAGAGACCAGGCTGCCCCAAAAGACAAGCTCTTTGTGTCTCTGCCATTGGCTTTCTATGAGACACCCATTCTGCACCTGGGTTTTTTTATGTGTAAAATGTTTAACAAGTACCTTTCCCATTTATTGTAATGACCAGTAACATCTATCTAAAAGCACTTACAAAAAAAGTCTGACATGTAATAGGTATCAATAATTGGTAAGTTTTACTTTTATACACTTATCCACTCAAAGCCCTCTTTCGAGAATGATGAAACATTTTCAAGACTTCCCTCAATTCTGCCCATCAAATGATTAAAGCCATAAGTAACTTGTATTCTTCTCAACCTACTGCTCTGTACAGACTGAATCCAAAAAGTTTAAATCTGGAGATGGAAAAAAGTAAGCAAAAGAAAAAAAATCACATAAGTCAATGTTAAAAAAAACCTTTACTCAAATTAATGTTAAAAACCTACAGGAAAAAAATGTTTTTGTATTTAGAGGGATGTGAAACTCTGAGAGACAAAGATTTAAAGCAGATTCAGGAATTGGAATTTCAGGAGAATTTACAAGATTCTGACAGATGAAGAAAGGAATAGAGCATTTATGTGCTGAGGAAATGGTCTGTACAAAAAAATCTGAGGTGGGTTCAACTAAAATGGGCTCCCCATCTACTTCTCGGATGGTAAAGAATGTGCCTGCAATGCAGGAGACCCAGGTTCGATTTCTAGGTCGAGAAGATCCTCTGGAGACAGAAATGGCAACCCACTTCAGTATTCTTGCTTGCAGAATTTCATGAACAGAGGAGCCTGGCGGGCTACAGTCCATGGGGTCACAGAGCCCAACACGACTGAGCAACTAACACTTTAACTTTTCTTTCAAACAAAATAGTGGAAGGACAAAAAACAATAATGAAAACATAGGCCAGATAATCAAAATAACATTGGGGAGGGGTTCTTGGTTTCAAATGGTATGAATAATTCCAAGATTTTTCTAGACCTCATAATCAAAACTCCTTCACTTGGAGGCTGTTTAAAAAATAACTTCAGCAGTAGTTCAGAGTAGCAAAGAACTGTCCAAACAACTGTTGGCAAGATGTTTTAGTGCTGCAGGGGAAAGAGACCAGGCTGCCCCAAAAGACAAGCTCTTTGTGTCTCTGCCATTGGCTTTCTATGAGACACCCATTCTGCACCTGGGTTTTTTTATGTGTAAAATGTTTAACAAGTACCTTTCCCATTTATTGTAATGACCAGTAACATCTATCTAAAAGCACTTACAAAAAAAGTCTGACATGTAATAGGTATCAATAATTGGTAAGTTTTACTTTTATACACTTATCCACTCAAAGCCCTCTTTCGAGAATGATGAAACATTTTCATCAAGACTTCCCCTCAATTCTGCACCATTTGTCTTCCCTTTGCCACCTGTCTTTCCAGTAACTATTATAACTTTTTTATACACAAATACCCTAGATTTCACACATGTCCACTACATGCTCCCTGGGAATATTCTTCCTAGTGGCTTTTTTCAATTTTTGTAATTATTTTCGGATGGAACATTCATAAGTAGATAGATGAACTGACAAACCATATCCTTTTCAACAAATGATATGAAACTCAAGAACCTCAGAATCTAAGGGAGACTCAGAAATGACCTGCTCCAACCCATTACCAGATATATGAGTTTCTTTTCTAACATCCTAACAAATCATTAATTCATTGTCTGTGAAAAATGTCCAGGAGGGCCACTATCCGTAATGAATGATAGTCTGCTCTAATCTGAAAGGGTTATAACAAAAGGCTCTGCTTTTGACTGAGCCCTCATCCCTCTCCCTATAATAGCTAAACAAGAAAGAAAACTAAGTACCCTCGTGTCCAAAGTTCATTTGCACTTGAGAACCACCTTGACCTCTGTAGCCCCTTCTGCTGCTTCTTCCTCAAGTCTCTGCATCATTCTGAATGTCATCCCCTTTAATGCTTTTAAGGTATGATTTAAGCTTAGTATAAAACAATACAAAGGAAGACTCCTGGAATGTTACAGAGTAGTTTCAGCTCCATACCAGTATTACGGCTCTTCAACACTCAACTCGTAATGCAGTCCTAGTTTGAGGGGGCAAGCTTCCTAGGTGGCTCAGTGGTAAAGAATCTGCCTGCCAGTCGGGCAGATCCCCTGAAGATACGGCAACCCACTCCAGTTTTCTTAATTGGGAAATTCCATAGACAGAGGAGTCTGACGGGGTAAAGTCCATAGAGTCACAAAACAGTTGGATATGACTTAGCAACGAAACAACAACAAGAGTTTGGGGAGGCAGCCCAAACTAAGTTAACAATACAAAAGTGTGCGCCCATAATGAATCCACTAAAGTCATTAAACCTTTGCCTTGCAATACAGGAAAATCACTTCCTTATTATCTCCTTGGGTATACAGACTTTATATTCACCCCAATGACCTATTCCACTCTGCTGAGATGAATCTGAATGCTGATATTATCAAAGAAGGGGTTAATTTATACCAATCTCAAAGGCTCTTCAATCTGATCTTCATACCAGCAAGGTGCTCATTAAGAAAGTGAATTATATACCACGATGAGGGACAGAGCCATCTGGAAGTACTGGAAGTTTTCACTGTTACGTGGATATTTATGCAACTGGCATTCTTTAACTCTACTGCCACCATTTCCAATGCTATAAGCAGATACCTTGCTGGTATCTAAATCCATGACATTTCATAAAGTCCCTCTCATCAACTCTGTTTTCTCCTAATTAACAAAAGAAACATGAAACATCTTATAGAATGTCTTGGCATCTTAATAAAAGAGAAAACTAGGTATAACTGCCTACTTGTCACCCAGAGAAGAGTATTAAACAAACATCTGCGCCTCAGGCATCTGTAAAATGAGGAGTTTATCCAAAAAGTTGATCAAAGCTTACCTCTGACAAGCCTAACGACCTACAGCCTACTTAAGAAGTCAATAAAGTATTTGCTGAAAACAAGGCAACAGATTTTCAAATAATCTATAATTAGAACCAAAGGTAGATGCACGCCTTCACTGACCTGAAAACAAAATTTACATCTGAAAAATGCTCAGAAATCTTTAATATTTTATACGTCATAATATTTTATACCTTTATATATTTCAATAAATGCTTGCTTACAATATTTTAATGTTCAGACCCTACCCGCATTCTCTAAATGTCATCCATATTTCTTGATAGAAATCAAAAGGTAAATACCACCAGGAGACCTTATACACGAGAAGTCTGCACAACACTGAAGATTTTATGAAGATTCACTGAAAGTGACACAGAGCACGTATATAAGACTAGACCTACAAGTAAAAGCCAAAATGTTTCCCTACAATTTCTTTAAATAGCCTTTGCCTTGCAATACAGGAAAATCACTTCCTTATTATCTCCTTGGGTATACAGACTTTATATTCACCCCAATGACCTATTCCACTCTGCTGAGATGAATCTGAATGCTGATATTATCAAAGAAGGGGTTAATTTATACCAATCTCAAAGGCTCTTCAATCTGATCTTCATACCAGCAAGGTGCTCATTAAGAAAGTGAATTATATACCACGATGAGGGACAGAGCCATCTGGAAGTACTGGAAGTTTTCACTGTTACGTGGATATTTATGCAACTGGCATTCTTTAACTCTACTGCCACCATTTCCAATGCTATAAGCAGATACCTTGCTGGTATCTAAATCCATGACATTTCATAAAGTCCCTCTCATCAACTCTGTTTTCTCCTAATTAACAAAAGAAACATGAAACATCTTATAGAATGTCTTGGCATCTTAATAAAAGAGAAAACTAGGTATAACTGCCTACTTGTCACCCAGAGAAGAGTATTAAACAAACATCTGCGCCTCAGGCATCTGTAAAATGAGGAGTTTATCCAAAAAGTTGATCAAAGCTTACCTCTGACAAGCCTAACGACCTACAGCCTACTTAAGAAGTCAATAAAGTATTTGCTGAAAACAAGGCAACAGATTTTCAAATAATCTATAATTAGAACCAAAGGTAGATGCACGCCTTCACTGACCTGAAAACAAAATTTACATCTGAAAAATGCTCAGAAATCTTTAATATTTTATACGTCATAATATTTTATACCTTTATATATTTCAATAAATGCTTGCTTACAATATTTTAATGTTCAGACCCCTACCCGCATTCTCTAAATGTCATCCATATTTCTTGATAGAAATCAAAAGGTAAATACCACCAGGAGACCTTATACACGAGAAGTCTGCACAACACTGAAGATTTTATGAAGATTCACTGAAAGTGACACAGAGCACGTATATAAGACTAGACCTACAAGTAAAAGCCAAAATGTTTCCCTACAATTTCTTTAAATAGCCCATGTCTTCATCTAGAAACATGTAGCCCTCCTTGGTACTCCGTTTAAGACAGGAAGTTACTCCAGAACAACAAAAATTCTCTCTGTAATTACCAGCATTCTACTTTTCGAGCTATTTCTCCCAAGGAGAACAATGAGTATGTAATTCAGGATTCCATATAAACAGGTTGTCATTGTCACACATTTGAATGTCCTAGGCTTTACTAAAGCAGCAGCTGCCAGGATACAAACAAATGCCTCTGGCCATCGGGTTCATAGCAGCCGGTGGCCTCTTCTTCACCAAAGAGGAAAATTTGGGCAAAAGAGCTTTACAGTCAGGATGGCATTAGGATTCAAGGCATTCCACACCCCAGGCAGAGGTGATAGTACCAGTCCAACTCTCATTCTTCCCCCATGGCAAGATGGCGAACACCTTCCTCCCCCCTGTTAAAACACAGTTGAGGAAAAGTAAATCTCTTATTTCCCTGGAGCAAAAGTTAAATGTTTAGTTTTTAGTTTGCCAACTGTCAAAGGTATATACTTTAAGAAGAGGAGAAAAACGCAGACAATTGAATGATTCGTCATGGATCTACTCAAGCATAACTGAATAAGATGTTTGCTTTTCCTTACAGTTAAAAAAATTCCTCAGCCCTTTATACTATGGGCCTGCCTTATGATTTATCTGTTACAATGTATTGCCAAGTTCCCAGATATAAGGCATGTCTGATCAGTGTGTTACAAAAGGACCTACAATGTCACTAAATCTGCTGTTAGATCCGACTAGAAATTTCTGCACTTAATTTTGAAGATGTTTGACATTAAATATTTTATTTTGCCCTAAACAGTTAAAAACCCTCCTGTAATTCCAACCCCTTTCTTAACCAAATCCCCTCTATGAACCAAGTCCAGAATGTTCTGAAATATATAGGGGATATCAGACTATTTTCATTAATTGGTGTTACCCCAAATCTACGCAGAATTCAAAGGGCAAAGTATCACTAATTTTAATCCATCAGAGATTTCAAGGATTCCACCGTTTTAAAATATTCTGACAGAAAGTTAAAGCCAGAGTGAGATGAGAGCCCAACACACTCTATTTATTGTGTTAATGTACCATTTGTCTTCTGGGCAAGTAACTAAAGGTCATTTGTTCTTCATGGCAAGTGTTGAAAATAGTTTACATGGAAGGTCTAACTTAAAGGAACAATGTGAAACCCCTCCGGCCTAAAATGACCTTTTTATGCCAACACAGATGTCCAAACCTCTTAAAGAGGGGAGCAGAGATGCCTGCACGCTGACTTCCAGTTCCTTCCAACTCCCTTTTCCTAAATGCCCCTGATGGAGAAATCAGAATCCTCTCCTGCTGGTAGAGTTCTGTGTACTTGAGCCATCAGCAGGGCCAGGGGTCAAAGTTGAATATGGGTCTTAAGTGGAGCGAGTTTCCCAGCCTACACTTGTCCAGTGAGAGGAAGACTGTGGGGGAGAGACCTATACGGTAAAATCTGTGTAGGGGGGATTTCCCTGGTGGTCCAGTGGCTACGACTCCAAGTTCCCAACACAGGGGGCCCGGATTTGATCCCTGGTCCAAGAACTAGATGCCACATGCCACAACGAAGATCCAGCACCACCAAGTAAACACATAAAAAGGAAATCTGTCTGGGGGCCGGGGTCTGCTCCCATTCCCTGGGGTCTGAGTGGGCTTCTGGGAGTGTGGCCAGTCGTCCCACACAGTGCCTGGCAAAAGCCCAAGCCAGAGCATGCCTCCTTCAGAAGCCCGAGAGCATGAGGGAAGAGGGATAAAGAGAAAAAAAGATAAAGCCTGCCATGAAGCTCACAGGCTCGTTCACTTGACCAAAAACCTTCGCTTCCAAAGAGCTGGGAGCCTTTACAAATTCTTGCCTCCAAACCTGCCCATAAAAATCAGAACCATCAGGTGGTGAAAAAGAAACCACCATCCCAATAAACACTTACCCATTTTCATGGTCAGGTTGGCCACATCTCCCAGCATCCCAAGGAGGGATCCTAAATAAAAACGGATGGAGACACAGGGATGTGTTTTCCCTTACTCTTACAGATCGGCTGCAGCTGCTCTTTCCCCCAGGCTTTTCTAACCACACATCAGGGTTCCTGTCTACAGAAAAACAACCCACGAATGCACCTAAAACAGGTTCTAACTTTTAACCTGATGTATAAAGACACTCATTATTTGTGTTAATGTACATTTGTCTGCTGGGCAAGTAACTAAAGGTCATTTGTTCTTCATGGCAAGTGTTGAAAATAGTTTACATGGAAGGTCTAACTTAAAGGAACAATGTGAAACCCCTCCGGCCTAAAATGACCTTTTTATGCCAACACAGATGTCCAAACCTCTTAAAGAGGGGAGCAGAGATGCCTGCACGCTGACTTCCAGTTCCTTCCAACTCCCTTTTCCTAAATGCCCCTGATGGAGAAATCAGAATCCTCTCCTGCTGGTAGAGTTCTGTGTACTTGAGCCATCAGCAGGGCCAGGGGTCAAAGTTGAATATGGGTCTTAAGTGGAGCGAGTTTCCCAGCCTACACTTGTCCAGTGAGAGGAAGACTGTGGGGGAGAGACCTATACGGTAAAATCTGTGTAGGGGGGATTTCCCTGGTGGTCCAGTGGCTACGACTCCAAGTTCCCAACACAGGGGGCCCGGATTTGATCCCTGGTCCAAGAACTAGATGCCACATGCCACAACGAAGATCCAGCACCACCAAGTAAACACATAAAAAGGAAATCTGTCTGGGGGCCGGGGTCTGCTCCCATTCCCTGGGGTCTGAGTGGGCTTCTGGGAGTGTGGCCAGTCGTCCCACACAGTGCCTGGCAAAAGCCCAAGCCAGAGCATGCCTCCTTCAGAAGCCCGAGAGCATGAGGGAAGAGGGATAAAGAGAAAAAAAGATAAAGCCTGCCATGAAGCTCACAGGCTCGTTCACTTGACCAAAAACCTTCGCTTCCAAAGAGCTGGGAGCCTTTACAAATTCTTGCCTCCAAACCTGCCCATAAAAATCAGAACCATCAGGTGGTGAAAAAGAAACCACCATCCCAATAAACACTTACCCATTTTCATGGTCAGGTTGGCCACATCTCCCAGCATCCCAAGGAGGGATCCTAAATAAAAACGGATGGAGACACAGGGATGTGTTTTCCCTTACTCTTACAGATCGGCTGCAGCTGCTCTTTCCCCCAGGCTTTTCTAACCACACATCAGGGTTCCTGTCTACAGAAAAACAACCCACGAATGCACCTAAAACAGGTTCTAACTTTTAACCTGATGTATAAAGACACCTTGATTTGAGCTCACTGTGTGCTACTGCTCACGTGGACAGAAGGCAAAATCGAGGCTGAAGCC
The DNA here is from genome assembly GCA_022376925.1 of Tragulus kanchil. NCBI lineage: Eukaryota > Metazoa > Chordata > Mammalia > Artiodactyla > Tragulidae > Tragulus > Tragulus kanchil. The sequence continues at coordinate 267,217,937 of JAIOJX010000004.1, read as the reverse complement.
CTAGAAAAAAGGTCTCTTGGGTTCACAAGTCCTCAGTCCGTTTATGGCAGCCTTCACACATGCAGCGTGCTGCTTTGTCACATTTGGGTGGCCAAACAATAGCACAGACCCCGCGAGGAACAGGAGAGAAACCATTTGTTCTCCACTGCGATTTTCTTTCTTCGATTACGGTGCGGGGCGAAAGAAGCACCTAGGGCAGATTCAGATTTTAGTTTAAACTTGTGTGGAGTTCTTCATTAAAGAAAAGAACTGTGTCCTGGAACTCTGCCCTGTAGCTTGCCAAGCTTGTTCGTGAGATGGGCCGTGGACAGTTAAGGGAGAAAAAGAGGAAAGGGACAGCTTTTACAGTACTTTGATATCAGCTTCCTTCTGTTTACTCTGAAATGAACCAGCCTGTCGTTCTTTTTAATGAACCATTGTCTTTAAATATGACCATGAGGACTATGCATGCACATTCTGAAACAGGTATGAAGCCAGTATACCCAAGTGTGGCTGAAACCCGAACAGTTATTTTTTTTCCACTTACACAGGAAAATTCAGGGAAAATCTGGTTACATGGGCAACTCACAGTTTCTTTTGGAATGCTTTCATGGAAATTCAGGCTGCATTCGATACACACATCATATTTTTTTAATGGTGTTGTGTGGGTGGGTTGGAGGCACATGAAGAGCTCCAATCCACATAAATATCCAACATGGGCATGGAGAAACTCTCTCATTTCCTTTTTACTGTCTATTGCTCACTTGCGAACTTACTTGTAGCATGATACTCTAATACTCCTTCCTGCCTATTTTAACTTAAACATTAGCACCAGATTTCTAAAACATACAGCTAAAAGTGACATCACTCCCTCAAAAAAGAGCTTTGAAATAACAAAAACCAAAAAAGACTGCCACATTCAAAATAAGAGGTAAGACAAGCTCGCCCTTATTTTTTTCATCCCAAAGCCAACCCAGATAGACAAACAAACCCACAAACAGAAACCAAGCATCTCTGTCTTCTTTCTCTCTCACGCCAGAGCTGCTGCCTGGGTGGTAGCCATCCGTGCTGGCTGGCGTGCACTTGAGTGAAAGGACTAGTTAATGGGAAATTACAGATGACTCTGTATGGTGGATTCTCTGATTTACATCTGTGGTAAAACCCACGGCACGACTGATCTGAGCCATAAAAATCGAGGCTGAAGCCCTAGAAAAAGTTTTGGAAAGCCGTGGCCTTGCTTTGTCACATTTGGGTGGCCAAACAATAGCACAGACCCCGCGAGGAACAGGAGAGAAACCATTTGTTCTCCACTGCGATTTTCTTTCTTCGATTACGGTGCGGGGCGAAAGAAGCACCTAGGGCAGATTCAGATTTTAGTTTAAACTTGTGTGGAGTTCTTCATTAAAGAAAAGAACTGTGTCCTGGAACTCTGCCCTGTAGCTTGCCAAGCTTGTTCGTGAGATGGGCCGTGGACAGTTAAGGGAGAAAAAGAGGAAAGGGACAGCTTTTACAGTACTTTGATATCAGCTTCCTTCTGTTTACTCTGAAATGAACCAGCCTGTCGTTCTTTTTAATGAACCATTGTCTTTAAATATGACCATGAGGACTATGCATGCACATTCTGAAACAGGTATGAAGCCAGTATACCCAAGTGTGGCTGAAACCCGAACAGTTATTTTTTTTCCACTTACACAGGAAAATTCAGGGAAAATCTGGTTACATGGGCAACTCACAGTTTCTTTTGGAATGCTTTCATGGAAATTCAGGCTGCATTCGATACACACATCATATTTTTTTAATGGTGTTGTGTGGGTGGGTTGGAGGCACATGAAGAGCTCCAATCCACATAAATATCCAACATGGGCATGGAGAAACTCTCTCATTTCCTTTTTACTGTCTATTGCTCACTTGCGAACTTACTTGTAGCATGATACTCTAATACTCCTTCCTGCCTATTTTAACTTAAACATTAGCACCAGATTTCTAAAACATACAGCTAAAAGTGACATCACTCCCTCAAAAAAGAGCTTTGAAATAACAAAAACCAAAAAAGACTGCCACATTCAAAATAAGAGGTAAGACAAGCTCGCCCTTATTTTTTTCATCCCAAAGCCAACCCAGATAGACAAACAAACCCACAAACAGAAACCAAGCATCTCTGTCTTCTTTCTCTCTCTACGCCAGAGCTGCTGCCTGGGTGGTAGCCATCCGTGCTGGCTGGCGTGCACTTCGAGTGAAAGGACTAGTTAATGGGGAAATTACAGATGACTCTGTATGGTGGATTCTCTGATTTACATCTGTGGTAAAACCCACGGCAACTGATCTGTAACTCTGACTTGAATCGGGCCCTTACATGGAAATTTTTCCAGCCTGTGGCAGTACCTAAAAGGTTTTCTGGGAAGGGCTCAAGAGTCTCCTCTTCCTAGGTAGCCCCTGCCAGGATATTTTAATACCAATACCAATCATGAGTGTCCCGAATACCCCTCCCCGCTTCATCACCAAAGCAGTGCTCACTAAGAGTCACGTGCCTGGTGTTTGGCTAAAAACAGTTTTTTCTTCAGGCAGTGAAAAAAGGTCACTTTGTGATTATGAAAGTTAGAAATAACATTCGAATCTGAGTTTTAAAAGCGAGAAACACAAAAGCCCTCTGAAGTACAGTAATAACCAAAACACATTAAACTGACCAGTATTGGAAGCCATAAAGGAGAACAAGTGGACAAAGGCTGATGGAGGGGCAAAGAAATGGATGTAAGACAAACATCCGTCATGACCAATAGGTAGGTTACACATCAGCTCCAGGGCGCCCGATGCAGTTAGCATTCTTAGTGAGTAACGGATCACAGTCTACCTTCTGTGTTCTCTTTTCCCTCCTGGCATAAGAAAATGCTGCGCCTCTCACATTATAGAGATTTGCTGCTTCACACGCCTAGTAAAACAAAAAACTGGGGTAAATGATGAATCAACAAGTCACTACATGCTCAAATGTACATTTGCTGAATTAGGAACCCAATATCTTCACTCCATTTAATTGCTTTGACACACAGTTTCGGTTAAAGCAAGAACTCCAAGCACATACTCACCAAATTCTTGGTCATACTGAAATTCTTAAGTCAAATAATCAAAGAGGAAGGAAGAACTACCATCTGCCTCCCTTCAAAAGAGCTTTGAAATAACAAAAACCAAAAAAGACTGCCACATTCAAAATAAGAGGTAAGACAAGCTCGCCCTTATTTTTTTCATCCCAAAGCCAACCCAGATAGACAAACAAACCCACAAACAGAAACCAAGCATCTCTGTCTTCTTTCTCTCTCACGCCAGAGCTGCTGCCTGGGTGGTAGCCATCCGTGCTGGCTGGCGTGCACTTGAGTGAAAGGACTAGTTAATGGGGAAATTACAGATGACTCTGTATGGTGGATTCTCTGATTTACATCTGTGGTAAAACCCACGGCAACTGATCTGTAACTCTGACTTGAATCGGGCCCTTACATGGAAATTTTTCCAGCCTGTGGCAGTACCTAAAAGGTTTTCTGGGAAGGGCTCAAGAGTCTCCTCTTCCTAGGTAGCCCCTGCCAGGATATTTTAATACCAATACCAATCATGAGTGTCCCGAATACCCCTCCCCGCTTCATCACCAAAGCAGTGCTCACTAAGAGTCACGTGCCTGGTGTTTGGCTAAAAACAGTTTTTTCTTCAGGCAGTGAAAAATGGTCAATTTGGGATTATGAAAGTTAGAAATAACATTCGAATCTGAGTTTTAAAAGCGACGAAACACAAAAGCCCTCTGAAGTACAGTAATAACCAAAACACATTAAACTGACCAGTATTGGAAGCCATAAAGGAGAACAAGTGGACAAAGGCTGATGGAGGGGCAAAGAAATGGATGTAAGACAAACATCCGTCATGACCAATAGGTAGGTTACACATCAGCTCCAGGGCGCCCGATGCAGTTAGCATTCTTAGTGAGTAACGGATCACAGTCTACCTTCTGTGTTCTCTTTTCCCTCCTGGCATAAGAAAATGCTGCGCCTCTCACATTATAGAGATTTGCTGCTTCACACGCCTAGTAAAACAAAAAACTGGGGTAAATGATGAATCAACAAGTCACTACATGCTCAAATGTACATTTGCTGAATTAGGAACCCAATATCTTCACTCCATTTAATTGCTTTGACACACAGTTTCGGTTAAAGCAAGAACTCCAAGCACATACTCACCAAATTCTTGGTCATACTGAAATTCTTAAGCTCAAACTAATCAAAAGAGGAAGGAAGAACTACCATCTGCCTCCCCTTCATAAGAGCCTGTTAGATTCACACATTTCAGATGGGTTGAAAAAAGGTTTCACAATTCTAAGTCCAGAGGTAGCACCAATGAAAACTCAACTGCTGAAAGAGCTGTTGATTTGGGCAACTAGCTAAAAGGCAGGTAATAAAGACACATACAACTTCTGCTTGATTGTTTAGTCTCATTCCCTATGATTGCAAAGTAAAAAGTCTCATTCTTATTGGTGTAAAGCAAAGACAGTAACATTTTTCCCCACAGGAGAGATATTACTTAAACTACATTCTGTGGTACACCTACTTCAGGAGATTTGGTAAAACTAGACAACTGCAAAAAAGTGAAGGATGGATTCTAGCCTATGTGGTACAAAACCCAGGAATAATCCTGAATGATAAAAGTATTCATTTCATAGACTTTGGTAAAGTTGCTTTGAAAAGTCAATGATTCAATTCCCTCAAGTATTAATAGAAACAGACACTCAGGGTTATAATAAACACTTAGGCCATCTTGTCATTGGCAAGTGATGCTAAGCAATGTTACCATAACTGAATGGCTTCTTGGAATCGACAAGGATACTTACATATTTTGTTCTTGATACTTCTGATGAAAATTGCCCTTGTATGACAGAATGGAGTGTAAAATAGTTAGATGTAATGCTATATACAAGGCCTCAGATGTTAAGCTTAAGAATATGAAGTTTTATGTATTAAAAAATTTTAAGTAAAAATTCACTGAAATAAGAAAATTCGAAGGAAATGACTATCCTCTCCAGTATTCTTGTCTGGAGAATCCCATGGACAGATGGGGCTACAGGGCTATAGTCCATGGGGTCGCAAAGAGTCAGATACAACTGAGTGACTAACACACACACACAAATATATATATGAATATTATTCAAGGTTTTTGATGGCTTCTTTCTCTGCCTCTATTTAATTAAGTGAAATATTTAATTGCCACAAGCACAAGTGATAACATAAAATGGTCTTCCCTGGTGTTCAATCCCTATACCTACTTTCCAGTTCCTATAGCTACTTTTGGCAAAAGGGCCAAAGGAATCCCAGTGATGTTAGGTACCCGCCCTATGCCCTATCCTATGGTTTCCAATACATTAAACCCTTCTTCACACGTTGGGGGTTTGTCTGTGGGCTGGCTCTCTTATTTTCCTCTGGTAAGCTCAGAATCTAGCCCAAGTCAATGTTAAGAGTACTCAAACTTGGGGCTTTCCTGGTGGTCCAGTGGGTAAGAACACTGCCTTGCAGTGCAAGGCGCGCTGGTTCCATCCCTGGCCTAGGAAGATCCCACGTGCCGCGGAGTGGCTGGACCGATGTGTCCAATTACCGAGCCGGAAGCTCTGGAGCGCGTGCCGCAATGGGAGGCCCACACAGGCCAAAGAACAAAGATGGATGAAAATGGCCAACAGAAGTGGCCCGCCTGCTCCCCTCCCTCCCCACCTCTCCCCCACCAAAATAAAAATAAATAAATAAATCTTTAAAAAAAAAAAAGAGGGCTTCCCCTGGGGGTGCAGTAGGGAAGGACACCGCCTTGCAGTGCAAGGCGCGCTGGTTCCATCCCTGGCCTAGGAAGATCCCACGTGCCGCGGAGTGGCTGGACCGATGTGTCCAATTACCGAGCCGGAAGCTCTGGAGCGCGTGCCGCAATGGGAGGCCCACACAGGCCAAAGAACAAAGATGGATGAAAATGGCCAACAGAAGTGGCCCGCCTGCTCCCCTCCCTCCCCACCTCTCCCCCACCAAAATAAAAATAAATAAATAAATCTTTAAAAAAAAAAAAGAGGGCTTCCCCTGGTGGTGCAGTAGGTAAGGACACCGCCTTGCAGTGCAAGGGGCGCCGGTTCGAGCCCTGGCCTGGGAGGATCCCACGTGCCGCGGAGCGGCTGGACTGATGTGTCCAATTGCCGAGCCAGAGCTCTGGAGCGCATGCGCCCAGAGCCGGCGCTCTGCAACGACAGACGCCACCGCGATGGGAGGCCCACAGGAGCCAAAGAACAAAGATGGATGAACATAGAGAAACGAAAGACCAATAGAAGTGGCCCGCCTGCTCCCCTCCCTCCCCAACCCGACCCCCAACCAAAAAATAAATAAATAAATAAAAATAATAAAAAAAAAAGAGTACTCAAACTTGTCAAGACCCTCAGAAACAAGGCAAGGCTAAGCAATAGTCACGGTCAAGAGGAGCCTAAGGAGATGTGATATTACATGTAATGTGGCATCCTGGATGGAGTGCTGGAACAGAGAGTTAAGATATTAAAGAAAGTTAAGGAAACAGAAATAAAATATGGATTTTAGTTCATAGTAATGTATCAATATAGGATCATTCATTGTGATACAATTAATGTGCCAGGCTAATGTAAGATGCTAATAACAGCGGAAACCAGAGGGAGGGAAATCTTTTTGCTACAACTTTCCCGTTAATCTAAAATGCTTCTAAAATAAAAAGTATGTTTGTAAAAAGTCACTGTCAGTAGTGATGCCACTGAGTCCTCTTTAGATGCACAAGTACTTGTATCAGTTGATAACATCGTCAATTGCTGAAAGTATGAGCTGATGTGAAAGAACTGAAAAAACTGACACAAGCTCCTTAGGAACAATACTATCTATTGAGATTCCCTGCCTACAGTGAAAATAACTTTAAGGTTTTCATGTTCTAAAAAATGGGGGGGAAATGTCTTGGTAGAGCAGACTGATTTACAGAATGGATCCATGGAATACCTGCATAGGAAAGTCACTCCATTCTCTTCTTTTCTCCCACCAGCAGACAGCTAGGTAGCGTATAATAAATTATGGACTCTCTTTTCCCACCAGCAGACAGTGCTATGCAGGGAATAATAAAATATGGACACAGCTCCTCTTGCACTTATCAAATATATAAAAGCGAGATAATGGTGGGACCAGATATGTTTACTGTCCCCTGGAGATCAGTTGCCAAGCAAGAAACTGGGATATGCTTGTTAATTCAGGGTGTCCAATGAAAATGATAGCAGATAACAATACCTTTGAAAGTTTCAAAGTGCTTCCCATGTATTATTTTATTTTATCCTCACAACAACTGTATGAAACCGACAGAAAATATTATTATTACCAGAGTTTATTAATAGATAAAACAAAGACACGGAAAGGTTACTAAACCTTACCTACATCACACCGTAAGTAAGTGACCAAATTCAAATAGGGTCCAATTCTCCCAATTTCAACCTCTCACTTTAACTCATACCTGGGAATAACGTGCTTTCAGGAAAAGACCCTCAGAAACAAGGCAAGGCTAAGCAATAGTCACGGTCAAGAGGAGCCTAAGGAGATGTGATATTACATGTAATGTGGCATCCTGGATGGAGTGCTGGAACAGAGAGTTAAGATATTAAAGAAAGTTAAGGAAACAGAAATAAAATATGGATTTTAGTTCATAGTAATGTATCAATATAGGATCATTCATTGTGATACAATTAATGTGCCAGGCTAATGTAAGATGCTAATAACAGCGAAACCAGAGGGAGGGAAATCTTTTGCTACAACTTTCCCGTTAATCTAAAATGCTTCTAAAATAAAAAGTATGTTTGTAAAAAGTCACTGTCAGTAGTGATGCCACTGAGTCCTCTTTAGATGCACAAGTACTTGTATCAGTTGATAACATCGTCAATTGCTGAAAGTATGAGCTGATGTGAAAGAACTGAAAAAACTGACACAAGCTCCTTAGGAACAATACTATCTATTGAGATTCCCTGCCTACAGTGAAAATAACTTTAAGGTTTTCATGTTCTAAAAAATGGGGGGGAAATGTCTTGGTAGAGCAGACTGATTTACAGAATGGATCCATGGAATACCTGCATAGGAAAGTCACTCCATTCTCTTCTTTTCTCCCACCAGCAGACAGCTAGGTAGCGTATAATAAATTATGGACTCTCTTTTCCCACCAGCAGACAGTGCTATGCAGGGAATAATAAAATATGGACACAGCTCCTCTTGCACTTATCAAATATATAAAAGCGAGATAATGGTGGGACCAGATATGTTTACTGTCCCCTGGAGATCAGTTGCCAAGCAAGAAACTGGGATATGCTTGTTAATTCAGGGTGTCCAATGAAAATGATAGCAGATAACAATACCTTTGAAAGTTTCAAAGTGCTTCCCATGTATTATTTTATTTTATCCTCACAACAACTGTATGAAACCGACAGAAAATATTATTATTACCAGAGTTTATTAATAGATAAAACAAAGACACGGAAAGGTTACTAAACCTTACCTACATCACACCGTAAGTAAGTGACCAAATTCAAATAGGGTCCAATTCTCCCAATTTCAACCTCTCACTTTAACTCATACCTGGGAATAACGTGCTTTCAGGAAAAGAACCTTCTTCTCTTAATGATGTGCTTTATAGTATAAATAGTATTCTAAGAACAAGCATTCATGGTGAGACAGACCAAATGCATCACAATTTCATATAAAACATAAATGCTAAATAAAACGAAAAGGCATGATAGCATAAAAGAAACCTGACCACTCTACCAGTATCAGTGTCATAAAAACAAATGCCAAAAAACCAGTAGAGCTTCCAGAACTAACAACGTAATTTATTATTTACAGAATTCAACAAGTTTATCTCCAAACATACACAACTGGAGTGCCAATAATTTTAGGTCCAATTATTGTATATTATAGCATCTTTGCCTTGGAAAACTAAGTGCTTTCTCTGATACCGTGATAACATGACAACTTGGAATACTCTCTGCTCACCTACTGACAGTCACTTTTGTTACAAAATTGCTATAGTCTATCTTGCTTTCAATTAGCCACATAAAGGACAAAGGATATCACATAAAGTCTATCTAGTTGTAACCTGACAGTTAAGAAAGAGTGAAATTCAGTTCTTATTCAACTTGGCTACCACTAAAAATGTATCAGAGTGATTTAGTCATTCCGTGACTATATGCTGGGTGTCTCTTGTGGGCTCAGTGCTAGAATAGGGATCCAACATGAATAAAGCAGAACCCAGTGTGGTAGGAACTTAGTTTAATCAAGGGAAGTCAGTCCTGTAAACTAGGGACAGGATCAGAACACTCGAAGGGAACATCAGAAGCCCTCTTGCTTGTATTCTTTCTTCATCCTCCACTTACAGCTGTAAAGGAGTCCACACGGCAGTTGAAATACTGGGAAAGTTATTCAGAAAAGATATTTCATAAAATGATCCTCAGGAAGTTAATTCCTGAGAATTTAACCTGGTTTTAGTAATGTATCTGGATGCTGGTTTCTTTTCCGTTTGAGTGAATATTTAAGACCAGCATTACCTTGAGGACCATTTCCAGGACAACGACATCAACAAGATACAGTCATTCGCAGTTTAGGTTCGAGAATCTGATCAAAGAAAATGGCTTAAGTTGTGAAGTCTATCTCATGACACACTCGCATCCAAAACTGGACCACTTATGAATAGGTAGATATGAATTTGTGCAGTCGGAAAAGGTGTAGATTTGAGAATAATCCAGAGAACCATGGGGTAAGAGGAGGCAGGCGTGTGGTAGAGCAAAGAACACAGACCTACATCTAGAGCCAGACTCTGAGCAAGGCCTTTCCTGGCCAAGTTAAGGTTGGGGTTTGACTCTGGATAATTTCTAAGCCTTATAAATCTCCTAGGTTTTTAAACTATATTTGAGAACTAAACATAAACTGAATCCCATAAATTTATTCTATGACAATAAATTCAGTAGAATACGCCACAAAGATCTAAATTATTCAAGGGAGAACAAGTTTGAGACAGTCTAATCTCAAAATCACACAGTGCTGAAGTTGAAGAACAGTAGTCTCTATACTCCTTGATCCAAAAAGTGTGTGATTTGCTGGGGGGAGTGGTGGAGGTAGAATTCCAGAACCTTAGCAACGGGAACTCCTGCTCCTTTTCAAACAACTCCTACACAAGCGAAAATACCTATAAAGTAGAGTGACGCCTAAACACAGAGAGGTTACTCAAAGTTTACCCAGACTTTCTGAAAAAAGCCAAATTGGGCTACAAATCCTCGGAGACATTGTTTGCCTCTGTCCTTTTTTGGGTTTGACTATACGGAAAAGAACAGAAGTTAGAAAAAGCATCGTTCACTTTCAACACGTCTCCCAGGTCATCCCTTATCATCCAGAAATTATCCAGTTTCGCCCTTCGGTCTGAAGAAGTGAGGATTCCAGGAGTTCTGACTGTCTGGCTCCGTGGACCAAACTTCACAATTTCAGGTAACTTATGTAATGTTACTGGGAGTAGCGGAGAGAAACAAACAACTGTGCAAAAGGCCTTGAGGGATTTCTGTATTTGGCTGGTTAAAATGTTCAGAATTATTTAAGAGTTGGAAAAGGAACAACAACCACACCCTCAAAGAGCTCCAGTCTGAATTCCACCATTAGTTGTATCGTTTTCCAATCCAAAATTTCAGTCTATTAATGAGAATAAAAGAAGAGAGAAGCCACCCCCCGAAATGTGGTGACAGGATCTGAGCCTGCCCGAAACATCAAACTTCTAAAGCCTAATTTGGTAAATGCAAACTGATGTGACTGGACACCTTAGTCTTTGTGGATACACAAGTCTGGATAATTTTTTTTGGGCAGTCGGAAAAGGTGTAGATTTGAGAATAATCCAGAGAACCATGGGGTAAGAGGACAGGCGTGGTAGAGCAAAGAACACAGACCTACATCTAGAGCCAGACTCTGAGCAAGGCCTTTCCTGGCCAAGTTAAGGTTGGGGTTTGACTCTGGATAATTTCTAAGCCTTATAAATCTCCTAGGTTTTTAAACTATATTTGAGAACTAAACATAAACTGAATCCCATAAATTTATTCTATGACAATAAATTCAGTAGAATACGCCACAAAGATCTAAATTATTCAAGGGAGAACAAGTTTGAGACAGTCTAATCTCAAAATCACACAGTGCTGAAGTTGAAGAACAGTAGTCTCTATACTCCTTGATCCAAAAAGTGTGTGATTTGCTGGGGGGAGTGGTGGAGGTAGAATTCCAGAACCTTAGCAACGGGAACTCCTGCTCCTTTTCAAACAACTCCTACACAAGCGAAAATACCTATAAAGTAGAGTGACGCCTAAACACAGAGAGGTTACTCAAAGTTTACCCAGACTTTCTGAAAAAAGCCAAATTGGGCTACAAATCCTCGGAGACATTGTTTGCCTCTGTCCTTTTTGGCTTTGACTATACGGAAAAGAACAGAAGTTAGAAAAAGCATCGTTCACTTTCAACACGTCTCCCAGGTCATCCCTTATCATCCAGAAATTATCCAGTTTCGCCCTTCGGTCTGAAGAAGTGAGGATTCCAGGAGTTCTGACTGTCTGGCTCCGTGGACCAAACTTCACAATTTCAGGTAACTTATGTAATGTTACTGGGAGTAGCGGAGAGAAACAAACAACTGTGCAAAAGGCCTTGAGGGATTTCTGTATTTGGCTGGTTAAAATGTTCAGAATTATTTAAGAGTTGGAAAAGGAACAACAACCACACCCTCAAAGAGCTCCAGTCTGAATTCCACCATTAGTTGTATCGTTTTCCAATCCAAAATTTCAGTCTATTAATGAGAATAAAAGAAGAGAGAAGCCACCCCCCGAAATGTGGTGACAGGATCTGAGCCTGCCCGAAACATCAAACTTCTAAAGCATAATTTGGTAAATGCATACAGACTGAATTGATGACTGGACACCTTAGTCTTTGTGGATACACAAGTTCTACTGGCTTCTTCCCAAGGTGAAAAAGCTCATCTCTCCACTATTTGTGGCTTTTAGAAACGCCACTAAGCATGGAATTTGTGACGACATAGAGTTGTCCTGGACTTCATCCCCAAGAAGCTGTCAGAAAATGATCTCACCTGTAACACAATCATTCAGCAGAGACACCAGAGATAGACACTCCAGGATTTATCCATAAATATATAGAAGCATAGAGGTCACAGAACAAGGTATCATCAAAGCTAAAACCAGGGGATAGCTTCTCACACAATTTTACACTTAAATGAATTACAAAAGGAAACTAACAGGATGTCTTTGGATCATTCCTGTGAACCCCATGTCTGTAATACCTCTCTTCAAAACCTTACTCTTTCTCAGCTGCCACGAGATAACAAGTGGAAGTCTTCATTTGAATCTGTTTACTTTTTAGAAACAAAGTTCCTCTGTTCTACTTTATTTACGACCAACGGACCCATCCTAAAATTCCACATAAAGTGGGCAAGGAGGCTGAGGGTTTGGCTTGAACGCTGGGAAGAATATCATCAAGAGCCTTCCAACAGCGACACTGTAGAGTGCCTCTGTCCTTAACATCTCGGGGATCTGTTTATCAGGTCTTTCGTCGAATATCAGACTTCATCCGCAGCGCTGAAGAGGGATGATTTCAGTTAAGATTCATGAATGACTAATCAGGTCATTGATATTAGTATTATTATCCATTTTACTCATGCCATGCCTTGCCATGTCTGCTGCTCAATCATGTCTGACTCTTTGCAACCCTATGGACAGTAGCCCACCAGGCTCCTCTGTCCATGGGATTCTCCAGGCAAGAATACTGGAACGGCTTGCCATTTCCTCGTCCAGGTTACTGGTGCAGAAACAGGGATTCAGTTATTCCCCAAAGCTCCAGCAAATTGGTGGCAGTGCAGGGACAATCTGACTCCCAAATCCACACGTTTAGCCCATCTGCTGCACTATCTTACCAGCCTGTGCTCTTTCTACTTCTTCCATCCTCAGATCATGAACATGGCCACCAGTTTAGAAACATGTAGGATCTTAAATCTCTCTGCTTCAGTAAAATATTAACTCCAAACACCTACAAAAACAATTTCTAAGAATCCTCCAAGCTTCATTCATTCAACATTTTGACTAACGTTTACTGGCTGACTCTTACCTATGAACAAAACTGATTAATACATAATTTCTACCTCTTCAAACAGTGATAATCCATTTCCTTAAAAGCACTGTACAAATAATTGAAATAAATGAATTACCAAGAATTAGATCAACACATTCTTCTGCCTAAATCTTTACCCAAGAACTTAAAATCAAGACACATGGAACTTGCTGGTTCACAAATCCCTACATGAACTGGCCACTCCCCACCTCTCCAGGAGCATCTTGCTATGACCCCTTCTTTTCCGTGTGCTGCAGACACTTGACCTTCCTCGTATTCTGGGAGCTCACCAAGATTTCTCTTGTGTTAGGACTTTAGTGTCCTCCCCTTCTTCTCCCAGCTCTCCCCATGGCTGGCTCCTTCTTTACCTTCAGGTCACCGTCTAGTGCCACTTTCTCAGAGGCTCACCCTGAATCACTCAATCTAAGCTGGCCTATCCTCTCCTTCCTCTCCACTCTCCAAGTATAGTTCTACCATAATGATCTAAACTGGATTCTCAGCATGCACTACCACTAGAAAGGAACTATTTTTAAACTTTACTTGCTTGCTTATGTTGTTTCCCATGCTGAACCAAAAGGCAAACCTCAAGAGACCAGCAGCCATGTTATTGCACCTCCTGGATGGAAAAGGTTTCACAAAGTCAGGAACAGGAGACACAGACGTTAAATACGTGGCACCTCAGCAAAGGCGGGTGTTGGGCACCGCCAGAAAATAGAATAGCACAAGAACTACAGCAGGAAAGACATCTACACCCTGTTCACCAAAGACAGAATAGGCCCTCTATTTAGAGTATGTTGGTACATATCCAAGCGCAGAAAAAGAAGACGGAGTTAACCTCCTGGGAGGGTCTGCAGGGTCAGGAGGAAGAATTCTGTGGGTAGTAGGGAGCCACAGACAGTTCCACAGCAAGGAAGTGACACAGGCAAGGCGTAGCACAGCATTAGGAAGATGAAAGGCTGATTTAATAGTCCAGGCAGAGGACACTAATAACATGTTAAGTCACTCTGATAAAACACCAAAAAATCTGTCTTTTTTTTTTTTAAATAGATGACTCTCAAGAGAGAACAGGAAGAAAAGAATTATGAACTCAGTGCTGTTAAACCATTGGAACAGAAAGTACAACATTACGAAGTATAAAGTTGAACATAATGATGAAATTTGTTTCTCTAATATCTGTTCAAAAGCCTTTTGCAAAATAAACACAGATTTTATTATATCAAACCACCCAGAGTGACTCATCCCTTTGGAAATGTGTCTCTGGCATCTTCTTTCCTCAGGCCTCAAATTCTTTCAGAAAATCAAGCAGATTAGTACCCTGATGACAGGACAGAAGTCAGAACTCAAAATCTTAAATCCACTTCTGCCACCGACTTGCTGTCTGACAGGGAGCTTTATGTCATTTTTGTATTTTATAAAGTATCTTTGTGTGGCAAATGTTTTATAAATTAGCTAATCCATTACTGGGAAGTAATACAAATTTTCAAAATAACTACATTAATATACTGCCATCAATATAAACTTTTAATGGAATCCCTTGTAAAGTATTATGGAATTATCTCATACTTATTCATTTCCCAGTCAGGCAGGGAAAATAGAAGTATTCACATTAATGCATATAGGGGAGAGTGTGTGTGTCTTATACACAGTGGCTCTGTCTTAAAAATTCCCAGATAACAAAATTGAAAAAAAAAGAGAAAAAGTTTCTTTTCAAAAGACATGATGATGTAAACACAAGGAAGTTTAAAATAACACTTGTATAAACTGTTTGAATTGAAGAGAAAAAAACACACCCCAAAAGAGTTTTGTCAGAATAAAAAGAAAACAAATCCCAAATCCTGACAGCAACATAAAACCAAACCCCTCCTTTCATAGGTTTCATAGCTCACTTGACTTTTTTCAAATTAAGAAAATCCCATCCAGAGGGTACTGATTTAAGGTAGTCCAGGCAAAAAGAAGACACTAATAAAACTGTGGGTAGTAGGGAGCCACAGACAGTTCCACAGCAAGGAAGTGACACAGGCAAGGCGTAGCACAGCATTAGGAAGATGAAAGGCTGATTTAATAGTCCAGGCAGAGGACACTAATAACATGTTAAGTCACTCTGATAAAACACCAAAAAATCTGTCTTTTTTTTTTTTAAATAGATGACTCTCAAGAGAGAACAGGAAGAAAAGAATTATGAACTCAGTGCTGTTAAACCATTGGAACAGAAAGTACAACATTACGAAGTATAAAGTTGAACATAATGATGAAATTTGTTTCTCTAATATCTGTTCAAAAGCCTTTTGCAAAATAAACACAGATTTTATTATATCAAACCACCCAGAGTGACTCATCCCTTTGGAAATGTGTCTCTGGCATCTTCTTTCCTCAGGCCTCAAATTCTTTCAGAAAATCAAGCAGATTAGTACCCTGATGACAGGACAGAAGTCAGAACTCAAAATCTTAAATCCACTTCTGCCACCGACTTGCTGTCTGACAGGGAGCTTTATGTCATTTTTGTATTTTATAAAGTATCTTTGTGTGGCAAATGTTTTATAAATTAGCTAATCCATTACTGGGAAGTAATACAAATTTTCAAAATAACTACATTAATATACTGCCATCAATATAAACTTTTAATGGAATCCCTTGTAAAGTATTATGGAATTATCTCATACTTATTCATTTCCCAGTCAGGCAGGGAAAATAGAAGTATTCACATTAATGCATATAGGGGAGAGTGTGTGTGTCTTATACACAGTGGCTCTGTCTTAAAAATTCCCAGATAACAAAATTGAAAAAAAAAGAGAAAAAGTTTCTTTTCAAAAGACATGATGATGTAAACACAAGGAAGTTTAAAATAACACTTGTATAAACTGTTTGAATTGAAGAGAAAAAAACACACCCCAAAAGAGTTTTGTCAGAATAAAAAGAAAACAAATCCCAAATCCTGACAGCAACATAAAAGCCAAATTCTCCCCCTTCCTTTCATAATGGCTTTTCTATTGAGCTTCACTTTGACCTTTCCTTACTTTCCCAACATTGAAGAATATCGCCTTTCAAAACTCTCTATTTCTCTGCCGGTTGTACCATTATTTCTTCTCCCATTGTTGAGAGTGCTTCACTACCGTGGTTCCTATATGAAATGCACAACCTCCGGTTTCTGCCAAACAAATATAAACCCGCCTTTTTGTACCCGTTCCACTTTAAATTCATACCCTGCATAAAAAAGAAAGATCATCATAAAGCCATAAACATGACAAGAAACAGAAAACAGGAAAGTTTGTTATCTATTTGCTAGAAAAGAAACAATCTATCTCGTAATCAATCTACAGTCAACCCTCCCCTCTCCACAGCAACAGGAACACCAACAGCCTTAATTCATTAGTCAGAGCTGGGTGGGTGGACCAACTGCCTGATCTGATTGATAAAGTTTCATTACAAATTAGCCCATCTCTTTGATGAAAACAAGCAAGGCAGAGACTGTACCATAATTTTATCCTCATAAATTAGTCAACCAGACGAACACTAAACAGAGCTTGCCACATGAGGGGCAAACTAATTTAATTAATTCATACACAGCACCTCATTAAGAGCAGTTTTAGCACCAAGGTTGTGATCTTGTTGAATCTGCATTATTTTCCACAAAGATGTCCACTTAGTTGTCAGGGATGTGGGGCCAGGATAGGGGCAAGATCTCTGTCTCTGTGTACTTGCGAATACTCAATGCAGGGAAAAATAATAAGGAACAAGACTTAAATTCCCACAAACCAAACTGGCATAGATACGCCTTTTAAACCTGTCTTCATTTTAATACACAGATTATATTTTGCTCTTGTTCCATGTTCCTTACTTCTAAGTGGTAGTGAAAAACAAAGCCATTTCCTCAGTGGTAAAGTATAATTTATAATTGACTAAAACAGAGCAAACAGAAAAAAAGCAGATTGTTTATAAAAGAGCAATTACTACAAATGCTTCTAGGTCATCTTGAGAAAAGATTGGACACAATGCCTTCCAACGTCTTCACATCCTGAAAAGAATGCTGTACTTCCCATGCCTTCGGAAAAGTTCCTAGCAACATAAAAGCCAAATTCTCCCCCTTCCTTTCATAATGGCTTTTCTATTGAGCTTCACTTTGACCTTTCCTTACTTTCCCAACATTGAAGAATATCGCCTTTCAAAACTCTCTATTTCTCTGCCGGTTGTACCATTATTTCTTCTCCCATTGTTGAGAGTGCTTCACTACCGTGGTTCCTATATGAAATGCACAACCTCCGGTTTCTGCCAAACAAATATAAACCCGCCTTTTTGTACCCGTTCCACTTTAAATTCATACCCTGCATAAAAAAGAAAGATCATCATAAAGCCATAAACATGACAAGAAACAGAAAACAGGAAAGTTTGTTATCTATTTGCTAGAAAAGAAACAATCTATCTCGTAATCAATCTACAGTCAACCCTCCCCTCTCCACAGCAACAGGAACACCAACAGCCTTAATTCATTAGTCAGAGCTGGGTGGGTGGACCAACTGCCTGATCTGATTGATAAAGTTTCATTACAAATTAGCCCATCTCTTTGATGAAAACAAGCAAGGCAGAGACTGTACCATAATTTTATCCTCATAAATTAGTCAACCAGACGAACACTAAACAGAGCTTGCCACATGAGGGGCAAACTAATTTAATTAATTCATACACAGCACCTCATTAAGAGCAGTTTTAGCACCAAGGTTGTGATCTTGTTGAATCTGCATTATTTTCCACAAAGATGTCCACTTAGTTGTCAGGGATGTGGGGCCAGGATAGGGGCAAGATCTCTGTCTCTGTGTACTTGCGAATACTCAATGCAGGGAAAAATAATAAGGAACAAGACTTAAATTCCCACAAACCAAACTGGCATAGATACGCCTTTTAAACCTGTCTTCATTTTAATACACAGATTATATTTTGCTCTTGTTCCATGTTCCTTACTTCTAAGTGGTAGTGAAAAACAAAGCCATTTCCTCAGTGGTAAAGTATAATTTATAATTGACTAAAACAGAGCAAACAGAAAAAAAGCAGATTGTTTATAAAAGAGCAATTACTACAAATGCTTCTAGGTCATCTTGAGAAAAGATTGGACACAATGCCTTCCAACGTCTTCACATCCTGAAAAGAATGCTGTACTTCCCATGGGGTCCCGAGACCTAATACATGGAAACAGCTTACTTGGTGGCAATTACACGACCCTATGTATTCTGACTTATTTATTCACTATTTCTTTCTTTTTACATAACCTCTCCAGGTTATGTAAAAAGGTCTTCAGAGGGGAAAAGTAAAGGTGAGTGATAGTTAGAGAGTTTGAGATTGACAATGTACACATTTAAAATGGATAACCAACAGGGACCCTGTACAGCATAAGGAACTCTGCTCAACATTACTTAACAGCCTAAATGGAGAAAGAATTTGAAAAGGAATAGATACATGTATACATAAAACTGAATCACTTTACTGTATACCTACAGCTAACACAACACTAAGTATACTCCAATTTATAATTAAAAGTTTTTAAAAAGACAACTAGCACAGATGCTAGCTGCTAACTCCCATTAGTCAATGCTATTTAGCTACAAGTAAGGACACACTCTGAAGTAGTAAAGTCCAGTAAGGTGGCAGAGATAATATAAGATGAGGCTGGGACATCTTGTGGAACAGAAGATGAAATAGTGCTAGAGAAAAGGATAATAGCATCTCAAAAGTTCACAGGAATCAAAGTCAAGTGTTCCCAGTGGCAAAGAAAGAAAGAAAAGAAAGACCTCGAGCAATAAGATAATAAAGATATTAACTCAGAAGCCACAAAATAAAAATAAATATACATAAACTCCCAATGATGAGATTAAAGAATCTCATTAATGACAAGTACCAATTACTGAATATGCATATAAATAAATATGGGAGAAGGAACAACTCTTCCTTACAGGAAAGTTCTAAATAATTAGAAAAGGAAGAAACATAAAATCAACACTAGAACACGACAGTATTAACTGTTGCAAGCAAGATCTACCAATGGGTGCTACAAGCAGTGGGC
This sequence comes from Tragulus kanchil, assembly GCA_022376925.1. Taxonomy (NCBI): domain Eukaryota; kingdom Metazoa; phylum Chordata; class Mammalia; order Artiodactyla; family Tragulidae; genus Tragulus; species Tragulus kanchil. The sequence goes on along the minus strand of JAIOJX010000004.1, from coordinate 267,198,728 downwards.
AAAAATTCAGGAAGAAACAAGGTATTTGAATAATCTCATATATCTTCCCAGGGATGACTATTAATTCAATGAAAAAAAATAGTGAATTTACAGTGAAGAAGCACAGCAGATGCCATCTTAAGTGATTGAGATGACCATAACCATAAAACATGGCATTACTATTTCATAAAACACGATGCCCTCCCTCCTGTGATGCCCTGAGAAAAACATCTCACTTCTGTGGTAGTTTCACCGGAAATACACATCTTTGATATGATCATGACAAATCAAACCCAAATCCAGAGACATTCAACAAAAGAACTGACCAGTACTCTATAAAGTTATCAAGGTCACAAAAGAGAAGGAAAGTCTTAAGTACTGTCACAGACTGGAACAGATGAAAGATACATCAGCTAGATGCAACGTGGGATTCTTGGGAAGAAGATACAACAGTTAACATGCAACATGGGATTCTGGGTTGTGTCTTGAATCAGAAAAATACCGTTAGTGTGAAAACTAGTGAAATTAGAATAAAGTCTGTATTTAGTAATATTATTGTGTCAACACCGATTTCCTGGGCTTAGGCACTGCACTGAGATTCTGGAGGTTGTTAACATTACTGAAACTAGATGAAGAATGTTAAGGAAACTCTGATTTTTCTATAACTTCTCTTGAAGTTTAAAATCATTTCCAAAAAAAGAAAACCCTTTTTTAATCCCGGTCAAAAGTAAGAGAAGGTAGAGTGAAGCAATCTATAATGATAGCTCATCACAAAATCACCAGTCTATACAAACAGTCATTGAGACTGAACAATCACATTGTGTTTCTCAGATTAGAAATTCAAAGATTTTCTGTGAAATTATAGGCAAATATACAGCCAATGTTTTCCTTTCTTTAACTTGGGGGCTATTTCCCTGTGGCTCTCTTTCACAGCAGTCTTTTTCAATTTAATTAATACTTCAGCTAATCTGGCCCATTTATCACCTAATTTTCTTACAGAACCATTCTGATCACTAGGGTAGAATTTAATAATTTCAACACCGGGGCTTCCCTGGAGGCTCAGTGCAGAATCCGTGCAGGAGACAAGGATTCAATCCCTGATCCGGGAAGATCCCATATGCCATGGAGCAGCTAGGCCCATGAGCCACGACTACTCAGCCAGTGCTCTAGAACCCACAAGCTGCGGTTATTGAGCCCGCATGCCTAGAGTATGTGTTTGGCAACAAGAGAAGCCACCGCAATGAGAAGCCTCTGCACCTCAACTAGAGAGTCGAGCTGTGGCCCCCGTTCTCCACAACTAGAGAAAAATCTGAGCAGTAATGAAGCTCCAGTACAGCCATAAATAAATATACAAAATTGTTTTTTAAGATACTGATTAAACAGTGTTAAAAAATAATTTAAACACTTAAATGTCTTTACACTATGAATTTATCAGACTCTAGGCCATGTGAACAGTTCCATTGTGATTACTCTTACAAGATTGTGTTTAGTCTTCTAAATATGGGCTTCAGGAAAATCTTTTGGGTCTTGAAAACAATGTCTTCTAAATGTGTGTGTGTGTGTGCAGATGGATATTTAAAGTTTTTTAAATCACAGGTCATTGAAAAAGCTTTTCACTTAAACCTATACCTAATTTACAGATACATGTTGAAGAATAAAAGTAGTTAACCAAATAAGCAATTATAACCACTTTAGGAAGAATTAATAATACTCCACAAAGATACAAGCATGCCTCAAGCTCTTTCATGAGAAACCTGAAATTTAAAGCATATGCACCTTATTTTCAAAATGCATACCATGTTTCCAAATGGAGGGCAAATGCAAAAATAGAAGATAAGTAAATAAATAATACACATAAACATTCAAATAGAACCTTCTTTCTGCTCATAACTAATAGTACGAACTCTAACTCTAATTTTCTCTCTTTCTTAAACAAAACCTGATCTCCTTTGAGTTCATATCTACCCTGATGAATGGATTAAAAAGCCAAGCAAACTGAACCTCAAGCTAATCCAAACAAGGTGCAGTACAATACTTCTAACCACCCTGGCTGCTCTTGCCTTTTTTTTTTTTTTTTTATCATGCTGCATCTGAGATAAGATGAGGTGCAGGTGAGAAAAAAAAGATCAAAACTATTTAAAGTATTACCTCTCAATCTTGGAGTTTGCAAATTTTTTTTTCTTCTGATATTTTTTTCTTCTGAAGTTTCCGAAACAATGGCTTTAAACGGCTAAATGGGATCAATACCTGTATAATACCAATGTCAGCTTGAACTAAAAGCTGCAATGTAGAAACCCTCCTTGAGTTATACCTGGAAGAAAGAAAGAAGCCATAGAAACAAAAGAAGCAGTGGAGTGGAAGCTTGTTGGAGGAATACGATCCATAGAAGAGATGTCACAGAAAGTAAAAATAAGAAAAAGGTGGTAGTGTCTTGAGATGTTATTGAATTATGTAATAATTGGAACAAATAAGAAGTCAGTTTGTGTCATGCTTTTAGCATGGACCTTCCTTTGCATATGTCCATATTTAGCCATAAGGCACATAAATCTAACTGTAAGAACTTTGCAAACACACCCAGACAAAACAGGTGCTCTGATAACAAGAAATGACTCAGTGTCCCACTACTGTTACACAGATATGTTTGTCATGGCGACCAACCAGGCAAGTGGGTCAAAAAGCAGCTTCTTTCCTTTATTTTACAGGCAATAATTATACACCGTCTCAAATACATATGCACCATGAGTCCATCAACTTTATATGAAGCACTGTCCTAATAGCCTAAGTCATTAAGATTAAGCTTTTACCCCTTCCACACATGGAAGGCCAGTGGCTGGGTGTCTGTGTGTGTGTGCATGCGGCACTGGGGCCACAACAACCAGAGGATGGGCAATTTCTCCTCCAAACACACTCAGCTAGCTTCATCACCACTTCTGACACGCTCTTTTCTCAACTTCTCTCCAATACTCTGCTGAGGACAGCTGATACACACAGTCTAACACTTCATTCTAAGCATTTCATTTGTATTTATTCATCTCCAAAAGAACATCATAAGAATAGTCCAGTTATTACTGATGAGGAACCTGAGATGTGTAGAATTAAGCAAATTATCCAAGGAACATAGTCAAGCTGGGATTGAATTGGGGGATTTGGGTTCCATGTCTGACATTCTTCCATCTCTACTGTCCTTAGCAGTTTGGGGAATTTTTAAATGTTATCTTTTAGAGTACATTAATGGTCCTCCACACATGACTCATTTAACTCAACATGAGTCTGAAGCACTAACAGCAGCCCCCACTTCTTTCTCTGTCTTTCAAAGAAAAAAAAAAAAACCACTGCCGTCCCTAGACCTCTGGGCTCAGAGCCTCTGACTCACTGTCACTGCGGATGAGACCTTTCCCCACCTGCCTCCACTGTTCTACTCTCAAAGGATGGGGCTGCCTACTCCTGTCTCCTAGATCCCTGAGTGAGTGCTATTTTTCTTATCCCATCTGCTTAGTTCCCGTGGATAATTAAAGGAAAATAACTTACATAAGAAAACAAAGAGTTAGTTATTACTCACTGGAAAGCTCAGAACTAGTAAAGAAAAAAAACTGGAGTGTTAATTGAAGTGGTTTAATTACTTTGAGCAGCAAACACATAAGATATATTTTCTAAATGTGTGTATCATATTTTGTGTGCCAATGAAAGGATAGTATAATTGGGGTTTGTGGGGATGGTATTCTTACAGTAAACACTTCTGACTCACACCGTAAGTGGAAGTTATGAAAAATCAGAATATATCTTACTACGTGCCCAAAGCTGATCTACTAATATTAATCAAACTTCAGGTCAGACACAGGTTTCTGAAATTCACATAAGCAGAAATTTGTTTTATTCCAGTCCTGGGCACAAAAGACTAAGGGTCTTATTTTGAGTAATGGACACCTTTACGAATCTGACTTCTTTCCATACACAGCAAAAGTACATAACCCTAAAATTTTACATCCAACTTTATGGAATCCATACATCCCTGAACATCATCCATGTTTCTAGTTCAAGAACCTCTATTCAAGACAGATACAAAGGGCTTCCCAGGTGACACAGTGGTAAAGAATCCACCTGGCAATGCAGGAGGCACAGGTTTGATCCCTGATCCGGGAAGATCCCAAATGCCATGGACCAACTGGGCCCGTGCACCATGGCTACTGAGCCAGCGCTCTGGAACCCACAAGCCACAACTCCCAAGTCCATGCGCTACAACTACTGAAGCCTGAGCATCCTCCAGCCCGGGCTCTGCAATGAGAGAAGCCACTGCAGTGCCCACCCTGCACATCACAACCTGGGATGGGGGGAAAACAACCTCCACACATGACTCATTTAACTCAACATGAGTCTGAAGCACTAACAGCAGCCCCCACTTCTTTCTCTGTCTTTCAAAGAAAAAAAAAAAAACCACTGCCGTCCCTAGACCTCTGGGCTCAGAGCCTCTGACTCACTGTCACTGCGGATGAGACCTTTCCCCACCTGCCTCCACTGTTCTACTCTCAAAGGATGGGGCTGCCTACTCCTGTCTCCTAGATCCCTGAGTGAGTGCTATTTTTCTTATCCCATCTGCTTAGTTCCCGTGGATAATTAAAGGAAAATAACTTACATAAGAAAACAAAGAGTTAGTTATTACTCACTGGAAAGCTCAGAACTAGTAAAGAAAAAAAACTGGAGTGTTAATTGAAGTGGTTTAATTACTTTGAGCAGCAAACACATAAGATATATTTTCTAAATGTGTGTATCATATTTTGTGTGCCAATGAAAGGATAGTATAATTGGGGTTTGTGGGGATGGTATTCTTACAGTAAACACTTCTGACTCACACCGTAAGTGGAAGTTATGAAAAATCAGAATATATCTTACTACGTGCCCAAAGCTGATCTACTAATATTAATCAAACTTCAGGTCAGACACAGGTTTCTGAAATTCACATAAGCAGAAATTTGTTTTATTCCAGTCCTGGGCACAAAAGACTAAGGGTCTTATTTTGAGTAATGGACACCTTTACGAATCTGACTTCTTTCCATACACAGCAAAAGTACATAACCCTAAAATTTTACATCCAACTTTATGGAATCCATACATCCCTGAACATCATCCATGTTTCTAGTTCAAGAACCTCTATTCAAGACAGATACAAAGGGCTTCCCAGGTGACACAGTGGTAAAGAATCCACCTGGCAATGCAGGAGGCACAGGTTTGATCCCTGATCCGGGAAGATCCCAAATGCCATGGACCAACTGGGCCCGTGCACCATGGCTACTGAGCCAGCGCTCTGGAACCCACAAGCCACAACTCCCAAGTCCATGCGCTACAACTACTGAAGCCTGAGCATCCTCCAGCCCGGGCTCTGCAATGAGAGAAGCCACTGCAGTGCCCACCCTGCACATCACAACCTGATGAAAGCCCAAGCAGCAATGGAGACACAGCAGGGGCAAAGATCAGTCAGTCAATCAAAGACCTATACAGAATACAAAAGCACACACTTCAGAAAGACAGCATTTACCAAGTTCCTCTGTGTATCACAGGTTTATCATTTCATAGGGACCACAATTCTTCATGGATACAATTTTTTAAAAAATATTCTTTTAGGACAAGGTTCCAAATCTACTTTTAATGACATTTTTTAGACCACAACCATTCATGGTTTACTGATATAGAATACTTATTCTACCTTTTGTCTGGGGCCTAAATCCAGCCCACCCAAGGAAATGACACTGTGCCCTAGTGTGTGTTCTTCCTGGAAGCTGGTAACACAGGTAGAGAAGCAGCATCAGAATGCACTCACCTCTCCTGCCCCTGGCCACCCAGAGGCTATGGGCCTCTGCTATGGCCCCCAGCCACCCAGTCACCCAGAGGCTATAGGCGCCGAGCTATGGAGGTAGACCATGTGGAGCTAATGTTCCTCCAAAATGATCCTCCTGGTATCAGCATCCTGCTTTCCTGAGTATTTATGGGAATGCTGAGAGTAACACTAGCTGCCTTGTTAACAGGCTTCGGAAAATTTCCTTGTGATATAGCAACAACATAACAATACGACAACATATCTTTGTGTAACCAAAAAATTTAATGGTACCATAGCATATTTTTATAATCTTTCTCTGTCGCTGTATAACAGAAGATAAAAATCTTTGCATGCCGATGGTTACATGTTCATGATGTGGTTTTTACTGACTGTATACTATTCTATTGCTTGGGGGTCCTATTATTTACTTCAGCAATGTCCCATTTCTAAACATCTCAACTGTTTTCAACTTGTCACTATCACAGGCATATATATATGAAGCAAGCACAGTGGGCTGACAATTCAAAATGAAAAAGAAAAAACAATTAAAAAAAAATCAGGAATGGACAAAAATGTTCCAAGAAGTATACAAGTTCACAAAAAGTGCCTCAGAGAAAACCAGATGCAAGAATGATTCTGAACAAAATTTTGTACAACTACTGAAGCCTGAGCATCCTCCAGCCCGGGCTCTGCAATGAGAGAAGCCACTGCAGTGCCCACCCTGCACATCACAACCTGATGAAAGCCCAAGCAGCAATGGAGACACAGCAGGGGCAAAGATCAGTCAGTCAATCAAAGACCTATACAGAATACAAAAGCACACACTTCAGAAAGACAGCATTTACCAAGTTCCTCTGTGTATCACAGGTTTATCATTTCATAGGGACCACAATTCTTCATGGATATAATTTTTTAAAAAATATTCTTTTAGGACAAGGTTCCAAATCTACTTTTAATGACATTTTTTAGACCACAACCATTCATGGTTTACTGATATAGAATACTTATTCTACCTTTTGTCTGGGGCCTAAATCCAGCCCACCCAAGGAAATGACACTGTGCCCTAGTGTGTGTTCTTCCTGGAAGCTGGTAACACAGGTAGAGAAGCAGCATCAGAATGCACTCACCTCTCCTGCCCCTGGCCACCCAGAGGCTATGGGCCTCTGCTATGGCCCCCAGCCACCCAGTCACCCAGAGGCTATAGGCGCCGAGCTATGGAGGTAGACCATGTGGAGCTAATGTTCCTCCAAAATGATCCTCCTGGTATCAGCATCCTGCTTTCCTGAGTATTTATGGGAATGCTGAGAGTAACACTAGCTGCCTTGTTAACAGGCTTCGGAAAATTTCCTTGTGATATAGCAACAACATAACAATACGACAACATATCTTTGTGTAACCAAAAAATTTAATGGTACCATAGCATATTTTTATAATCTTTCTCTGTCGCTGTATAACAGAAGATAAAAATCTTTGCATGCCGATGGTTACATGTTCATGATGTGGTTTTTACTGACTGTATACTATTCTATTGCTTGGGGGTCCTATTATTTACTTCAGCAATGTCCCATTTCTAAACATCTCAACTGTTTTCAACTTGTCACTATCACAGGCATATATATATGAAGCAAGCACAGTGGGCTGACAATTCAAAATGAAAAAGAAAAAACAATTAAAAAAAAATCAGGAATGGACAAAAATGTTCCAAGAAGTATACAAGTTCACAAAAAGTGCCTCAGAGAAAAACCAGATGCAAGAATGATTCTGAACAAATTATTTGGGAAGACTGTATGCTCCCACACTGCTTTTAGGAGCACTGCTTTAGGCCATCTCATCTACAATGAGATGAATTTTCAGTTTTAAAAGTACAATACTTTCCATATATTGTGAGAAACCTAACAGCAGAGATAAATATGAAATTTCATGGATGATAAAAGTAGCATTTAGTTCAGCTCTGTGGGGTTAACAATGACTACCTACAGATGAAATCCCCTGAGCCGAGCCTCAAAGAATGATCTAGATTTATCGAGATTACCAAAATGAAAACTAGTATTCTTACAGTCTTCTCCTATGTCATTCACATTTAAGGGTACCAAATGTTCTTAGTTAATGAAAGAAAATTCTTTGTTTTTTGTTTTTTTTAATTAAATGCTCTTTCTTTGTTGCTTTTGGTGCACAGCACTACAAGAAGTTGCCCAACCCAACATGTCAGACCCTTCTTCACTCTTGGTTAAGGCAGCCACCGGCAGCGGGGGAGGGAGCACTCAGTAGGCCACCTCTTACCTAACCTTTCTGGAGCCATTCTCTGCAGGCCCCTGCATAGTTGTGAGCTTCTTTGTATCCAAAGCCCCAGACCAGCTGCGTGGCCTGCAAGCCCCATTTGCCCATCTGACAGAAGAAAATGAGATTCTCCTCTTCCAGCTTTGGTTTCTCAGTGGAGTACAAAGCCTTAAAAGCCTCTGGTTCCATCTGCAGGGCACGTTCCAACTCTGACACCAGGATGTGGAGAGCCCCAGGGATGGTTCCAGCCACCGCCTCCTCCCAAGATCTCACATCAAAGAGCTGGGCCTGACCTGAGGCCAGGAGTGAACGGAGTACAGGCAGGAAGACCATGGGCTCTCCAGTCACGGTGCCTCCGCAAACTCAAGTTTCAGGAGCATGGCCCCATCCCACCCTGAGAGCCGGCAGCATCTCTCCCAGGAACATTCTTCTTCATAGAAGAGTTCCACCACTGCTCGGTCTTTCAGCTAAAAGCAAGTGTAGAAGAGTTCCAGCCAGCAAATGTGGGAGAAATTACGGAATTATGCAGTTAACACTTGTGATCCTTAATGAAATAACTGACTCAAGCAGTGATCATCAGGGGATTAAACCATTAGCTCCCCAATGATTGATGGTGGCTTTTATGAGGCAGGGATGAGGCTGTCAGCACGTGGACCCAACCCACGATCAACCTTACCCTAACAGACAGACAGACAGACGGACAGATAATGGAGACTGAATCTAACCAAGCCTCTAGAGTTAATTCCTACTGACAGAAGTACAGTGGATATAGAAACAAGTTAAGGAACATCAGAAGAAGACAAGCAAATAAATACCGACTATGAAACATTCTATATGACCACTGACGTGGCTTCTGCAACAAGAAAACAGCATTAATAAAAGAGAGTCATGTGAAATATTTTTGATTAAAGAGAATCAGAAAGGTAACCAAATTTAATGCGTACATGCATGCTCAGTGACTTCAGTCATGTCCAACTCATTGTGACCATATGCACTGTAGCCCACCAGAGTCTTTTGTCCATGGGATTCTCCAGGAAAGACTGGATTGGTTGCCATGCCTTCCTCCAGGGGATCTTCCCAACCCAGGGATTGAACCTGAGTCTCCTGCATCTCATGCAATGACAGGTGGGTTCCTTACCACTAGCGCCACAAGGGAAGCCCAATCAAATTTATTATGTAATCCTTATATCACAGTTGAAACAATCTAGTTGCAGAAAGATTTTTTGTAACTGAGAAATTTTCACTATGCACAAGTTATTAGATGTTCCCAAGGAATTACTGTCAATTTTGTCAGGTTTCATAATAACAGTGTTGTGTCTGAAAATGTCCATACTTTGAAGATGCCCAGTCAAGTATGGGTGTACAGTATCTTGGATCTTCTTTTAATTACTTCTGCATAAAAAGGGAGGTGGGCAGAGGGGGGAATTAGTGAACTAGTGTCAAAATCTTAATGTAGAATATAGGACCTTCTATTTCCTTCTGCAATCATTTGAAATTATTCATAATACATTTTTTAAGTTTAGCCAAATATTAATAATATAGAGCAGGAAACCATGAGTAGGGGCATTATCTACCAGGCAGAGAAAAACAAAATAAGCAGAATTCTGACTCAACAAACACCATGACATCATCAGAGAGCAGCAAATATTTGGGTAGGAGGGCAGGCGGCCCAAGTTGGGCCAGGTCCCAGGTGAACTTGAGTGCCAAGCTCAGGAGCTTGGGATTTACCCTGTAGACTGTGGAAAGTCAGGCAAAGGTTTTAAGCTGAGAATGACATGGTTCCGTTACGCTCTAGTCTAGACCATCACTCTAGCGATCCTGTGCAGAGTGGGTTGCAGGAAGGCTATGGGAAAGGGGTCCACGCTGGAGAAGTGAAGTCCAGTTAGGATCCTACCACAAAACTGAAAACAGGAATGGCAAGGGAGTAAGACAGAGTGACAGGAAGGTAGAGGGGCCAGGGAGTAGTCAAAGGAAAAGAATGAACAAGTATCAGGGCAGTTTTTCAAGTTACTGCAGGTGCCTCTAAGCAGCTTTGACATTGAAATGTGGAACTGAGGAGGAAAAGCATATTTGAAGATGGGAATGAGGGGAAAAGGAAACGATCAAGTCCAGGTCAAGCATCCCGAATTTCTGTGAAACAGCCGAACTCATACATGGAGCACTCAGCAACAATCAGAACCAGAGCTATCGATTCAAGACTCCTCGAAGGGGCTTCCCTGGTGGTCCAGTGGGTAAAGAGTCTGCTTTGCAGTGCAAAGGGCACTGGTTCAATCCCTGGCACGGAAAGATCCCATGTGCCGCGGAGCAGCTGGACCAGCGTGTCCAATTATGAGCCAGCACTCGAGCCCATGCACCCAGAGCAGGTGCTCTGCTACAGGAGGGGCCACTGCAATGGGAGGCCCACACAGGCCAAAAAGAAAGAATAAATAAATGAAAGACCAATAAAAGAAAAGTGGCTGCCTTGCTTCCCAGGTGGCAAAAAAAAAAAAATGTATAAGACTCCTTGAAATATGGGCAACAACTGAACCCCAAGAATAGAGAAGATCACTCACTCCACAGTCCAGGGGTCCCCATGGGACTCCTAGAAGAAGTCATCAAATTTGAAATTATTCATAATACATTTTTAAGTTTAGCCAAATATTAATAATATAGAGCAGGAAACCATGAGTAGGGGCATTATCTACCAGGCAGAGAAAACAAAATAAGCAGAATTCTGACTCAACAAACACCATGACATCATCAGAGAGCAGCAAATATTTGGGTAGGAGGGCAGGCGGCCCAAGTTGGGCCAGGTCCCAGGTGAACTTGAGTGCCAAGCTCAGGAGCTTGGGATTTACCCTGTAGACTGTGGAAAGTCAGGCAAAGGTTTTAAGCTGAGAATGACATGGTTCCGTTACGCTCTAGTCTAGACCATCACTCTAGCGATCCTGTGCAGAGTGGGTTGCAGGAAGGCTATGGGAAAGGGGTCCACGCTGGAGAAGTGAAGTCCAGTTAGGATCCTACCACAAAACTGAAAACAGGAATGGCAAGGGAGTAAGACAGAGTGACAGGAAGGTAGAGGGGCCAGGGAGTAGTCAAAGGAAAAGAATGAACAAGTATCAGGGCAGTTTTTCAAGTTACTGCAGGTGCCTCTAAGCAGCTTTGACATTGAAATGTGGAACTGAGGAGGAAAAGCATATTTGAAGATGGGAATGAGGGGAAAAGGAAACGATCAAGTCCAGGTCAAGCATCCCGAATTTCTGTGAAACAGCCGAACTCATACATGGAGCACTCAGCAACAATCAGAACCAGAGCTATCGATTCAAGACTCCTCGAAGGGGCTTCCCTGGTGGTCCAGTGGGTAAAGAGTCTGCTTTGCAGTGCAAAGGGCACTGGTTCAATCCCTGGCACGGAAAGATCCCATGTGCCGCGGAGCAGCTGGACCAGCGTGTCCAATTATGAGCCAGCACTCGAGCCCATGCACCCAGAGCAGGTGCTCTGCTACAGGAGGGGCCACTGCAATGGGAGGCCCACACAGGCCAAAAAGAAAGAATAAATAAATGAAAGACCAATAAAAGAAAAGTGGCTGCCTTGCTTCCCAGGTGGCAAAAAAAAAAAAATGTATAAGACTCCTTGAAATATGGGCAACAACTGAACCCCAAGAATAGAGAAGATCACTCACTCCACAGTCCAGGGGTCATGGCTGTCATCATTCAGTATCCCACACAGTATTTATTATGGAATGGGACTCCTAGAAGAAGTCAATCCTGAATATTCACTGGAAGGACTGAGGCTTAAGCTGAAGCTCCAACATTTTGGCCGCCTAATGGGAAGAGCTGACTCATTAGAAAAGACCCTGATGCTGGGAAAGACTGAGGGAAGGAGAAGGGGCCAACAGAGGATGAGCTAGTTGAACAGTATCATCAACTCAATGGACATGAGTTTGAGAAAACCACAGGAGATAATAAAAAACAGGGAAGCTTGGCGTGCTGCAGTTCATGGGGTCTCAAAGAGTTGAACACAACTTAGCAACTGAACAACAACAACAATGGGGCTCCTAATAAGTCCTAAATAAACAGTGACTGAGATTGTCCAAGGGGAGCCTGAAGAGTGTACAGAACGGTGGGCCAAAGGCAGAACTCTGGACGCCCAGGCTAAGGAATGAAAGCATAAAGAGGTCCTCAAAGGAAATAATAAAGCTCAGACTAGAAGGAGGATAGAGACCACACAGCCACAGAAACTGAAAGGACAGGAATTTCAAGAAAAGATGAGGCATCAATACCGTCAAAGACAACAAATGAGGAAAATAAGGCTTGGAAAATGCCCATTCACTGGGCAAAATGGAGGCAGCCGATGATCTTAGCCTTCCTGAGTCTCTGAGGCAAATGACCTACTTTGCTCACCCTAAAAATAAAGACAAGTAAGCAGCATGGTGGCCAGTCAGTAGACAATGTCACTGCTTGTGTGGCCATGACCATGTCATTTAACCTTTCTTATTCTTTTCTTATTTTTAAAATGAAACCTATGAACTATATTATCTCTAAGGTTACATTCAATTCAAAAACTCAACAAAAGCAAATCCTTTGCTTTAAAGTGTTCCAAAGATAGAGTCAAGCACCTATTGGCATCCATTACATTTTATGCCGGACTTCCACTCTCCTCACTCTCTGCTTCATCCTCCTTTCCTCTCCCACCAGTTTTTTCTTTTTTTTTTTTTCCGTAAGTGGTCTTTAAATTGCTTCAGGGAAAAAGTAATGGACCCTACATGATCCTAAAAATGGCCATGGCATTTATGGCAAAAAATAAAAGATGACAGATGAAGAGACAGGTCAGGCCCAGAATTTAAGTCAGCAATTCACGAACGTAAGAAATATAGAGAAACTCCTCAAATAGTCTTTGGGGATAAAGAGCAATTAACAGTGATAGCTAAAATGCCATCAACCCAGTGAGTAAACAGCAAAGGAGAAGCCACTGAACCTCTACTCCATGGGAAGTTAGAGATGCCTGATATAGAATGAACTAGCCTCTAGTCAGTATGCTAAAAAAGGCCCTCACTTTTATTTGATCTGCACTAATATAGGGTGGTAATGCTCTGGACCCAGTAAATAACTAGAAAATTCATTCATGTGACCCCAGAAAATCCGTTAACTTGGGTCTTATGTACACTAAATATTTAAATCATTTCAGACAGATTGTACTTGAACGTTGGAACCAGAAATTCATTTACAGGCATAAAGGCCAGGCAATAAGTCTGACATTCCCAATCTTTCTTTTATTGATAAACGTTGAGAATATCGATCACAAAATGTAGTAAAAAAAAATAAAAATCTGGTTTCTTGTCACTTGGTCTGTATTAATGGCTTCACAAACCATTTTAAGAATGAATAAGAAAAAACTTGTCATCTGAATAAGTTTTATGTTTATTCCATCAGATAAATTATTCAAATAGACTGGAATCACTTTTCTCAAATTAATCTCACAATCAGGTAGTTAACAGAAACAAGTGTATTTTCATGTTCAAAATAGACATTTGTTCATCTTGCTATCTACAATCAACACACAGGTGAGCACAGTGTGTTTAGGAAGCAAATTTTGGAACACAAACAAAACACAGAATATTCCACATAAAGATGACGGAGTGGGTACACACATAACCACTGACCAGAATAGATATGCTATGCATACAGCAGAGACGTCAACTGAGGTCTGGTTCTCTATAACTCAATCAATGGTTCCAATTTTCAAATTTTTAATGATCTTAAAAGAGTTATGCCCCCCATAATGTTGATTAAGACAAATCAAATTAAACACCTAAAGGAGGGGTCATTATATAGGCAGGAAGAGATCAACCAGGCAGGAAGTAAAGACCAGGTAGATAAGCAAATAGGATGCAGACCACTGGCCCCAGAAACTGGATACTTAAAAGTTATCAGAAACACATGTTCAAGTCTTTTAAAAATATTATTTGCCTACACCACAGCCCCAGAGGGTGTGCTACTGCTTGAATTTTAAAACTCCACAGATGTCTCTGAAGAGGAGCCAGGAATGTAACAAAAATACCTCTACTCCATGGGAAGTTAGAGATGCCTGATATAGAATGAACTAGCCTCTAGTCAGTATGCTAAAAAAGGCCCTCACTTTTATTTGATCTGCACTAATATAGGGTGGTAATGCTCTGGACCCAGTAAATAACTAGAAAATTCATTCATGTGACCCCAGAAAATCCGTTAACTTGGGTCTTATGTACACTAAATATTTAAATCATTTCAGACAGATTGTACTTGAACGTTGGAACCAGAAATTCATTTACAGGCATAAAGGCCAGGCAATAAGTCTGACATTCCCAATCTTTCTTTTATTGATAAACGTTGAGAATATCGATCACAAAATGTAGTAAAAAAAAATAAAAATCTGGTTTCTTGTCACTTGGTCTGTATTAATGGCTTCACAAACCATTTTAAGAATGAATAAGAAAAAACTTGTCATCTGAATAAGTTTTATGTTTATTCCATCAGATAAATTATTCAAATAGACTGGAATCACTTTTCTCAAATTAATCTCACAATCAGGTAGTTAACAGAAACAAGTGTATTTTCATGTTCAAAATAGACATTTGTTCATCTTGCTATCTACAATCAACACACAGGTGAGCACAGTGTGTTTAGGAAGCAAATTTTGGAACACAAACAAAACACAGAATATTCCACATAAAGATGACGGAGTGGGTACACACATAACCACTGACCAGAATAGATATGCTATGCATACAGCAGAGACGTCAACTGAGGTCTGGTTCTCTATAACTCAATCAATGGTTCCAATTTTCAAATTTTTAATGATTTTAAAAAGAGTTATGCCCCCCATAATGTTGATTAAGACAAATCAAATTAAACACCTAAAGGAGGGGTCATTATATAGGCAGGAAGAGATCAACCAGGCAGGAAGTAAAGACCAGGTAGATAAGCAAATAGGATGCAGACCACTGGCCCCAGAAACTGGATACTTAAAAGTTATCAGAAACACATGTTCAAGTCTTTTAAAAATATTATTTGCCTACACCACAGCCCCAGAGGGTGTGCTACTGCTTGAATTTTAAAACTCCACAGATGTCTCTGAAGAGGAGCCAGGAATGAAATCAAAGGGTCTGAGGCACAAGGTAGATGGTGTGAACCAAGGACACACGTGCCAGGGAGGAGCATGATTCTGAGGTCAGCGTCTGGCCCCAAGAAGAAGGTTTTGGGGCATGAAAGTCATGAATCTCAAGCAGGAGATGGTCCTAGATTCTGAGAGCTCACCGTGAGCAGCAAGGAAGGGGCTGGCAGGGGCAATGAAGGAAGAGACACCAGTCATCAGAACTTATTTTCACAATGACACATATCTTGGGCAGTTGTAACAAACTGATTCATATGTGTGTTATCCTGTGTCTACTCCCAAAAAGGCCAATTCCACAGGAATGTGACTTGTTCTATATTGGAACAGACAGTCTATAGAAGACACGCAATAAGTTACTATAGCTACTTCGTTGCAAGGAAATTTCTAAACCACGCCCACCACCTTCCCTCTCTATCTTCCTCCCTGAAGTCATATGAACCAGAAAAATGACTTCTCGTTGGATTTTTACTTTCAAATATCATAATCTATTTTTTTTAAAGATTTATTTATTTATTTACTCTGGGCGGGGGTCGGGTTGGGGAGGGAGGGGAGTGGGCGGGCCACTTCTATTGGTCTTTCATTTTCTCTATTTTCATCCGTCTTTGTTCTTTGGCTCCTGTGGGCCTCGCATCACGGTGGCGGTGGCGTCTGTCGTTGCAGAGCGCCGGCTCTGGGCGCATGCGCTCCAGAGCTCCGGCTCGGTGATTGGACACATCAGTCCAGCCGCTCCGCTGCACGTGGAATCTTCCCAGGCCAGGGCTCGAACCGGCGCCCCTTGCACTGCAAGGCGGTGTCCTTACCCACTGGACCACCAGGGGAAGCCCGTAATCTATTTTTTAATTCAACCTTTACATTGATATGATTTTAATTTTTGAAATTAACTTTAATTTGGTTATCTGTTCACCTTCCCCACTGAAATAGGTTCACCTTCCCCACTGAAATAGGTTCAGTGACCTATTTAAATACCTTTCCCCACAATACCCAAGGTTCCACGATTATGTTAAATCTTTATGTCAGCTTATATGGCATGAACACAGGGAAACTGGGGAACTGTCCAAAAAAGAGACTTCAAACTGTATCAGTTTAATATACATATATTTTACATATATTTTAAAAGGGCTTCCCTGGTGATTCAGACAATAAAGAATCTGCCTGCAATGCAAGAGACCTGGATTCGATTCCTGGATCAGGAAGATTTCCCAGGAAAAGGGAATGGCTACCACTCCAATATCCTTGCCTGGAGAATTCCATGGACAGAGGAGTCTGGCGAGCTACAGTCCATGGAACTGAGTGTCTAACACTTCCATATATTTTCAAAACATTTATGGGTTCACTGTTCAGAATCTTGATGAAATTCACTCAACAAACAATGAGCACACCTTACTTTTTTCATAAATTTTAGTGAGTCAGATACTCAGGCATTTGCTCCATTAAAGAAACTCCATTAAAATTATCACTGCAATACATTTTAACTGATAATCCATTATGGTGATTAAATCCAATACTGAGTCAATTATTGTTGAAAACAATCAAGTCCCATTACTTAAATCTACATTCCAATCACAGGGGAGAACAAACAAAAGAGTTATAACAAAAAGACTTTTAACTCTTAAAGACTTCACAGCCAAGTGCTCAAGCATGGTGACCTTCCTCTCTGTTAGAAGCTCAGGAGCCTGAGCTAACTCTAAATAAAGTAATATTCTGTTCGGATGTCTTACAGTTGCCCAGCTTAAAAGCTGTCCTAAAACACAGATACTTGATCTATCTACTACTGGAACAGTAATCTACATAATTTAGGGAAGCTGCTAAGACTAACATAAGCTCTAAATCCTTGCTGAAATTAAATCTCCAGCCCCGCTGCACGTGGAATCTTCCCAGGCCAGGGCTCGAACCGGCGCCCCTTGCACTGCAAGGCGGTGTCCTTACCCACTGGACCACCAGGGGAAGCCCGTAATCTATTTTTTAATTCAACCTTTACATTGATATGATTTTAATTTTTGAAATTAACTTTAATTTGGTTATCTGTTCACCTTCCCCACTGAAATAGGTTCACCTTCCCCACTGAAATAGGTTCAGTGACCTATTTAAATACCTTTCCCCACAATACCCAAGGTTCCACGATTATGTTAAATCTTTATGTCAGCTTATATGGCATGAACACAGGGAAACTGGGGAACTGTCCAAAAAAGAGACTTCAAACTGTATCAGTTTAATATACATATATTTTACATATATTTTAAAAGGGCTTCCCTGGTGATTCAGACAATAAAGAATCTGCCTGCAATGCAAGAGACCTGGATTCGATTCCTGGATCAGGAAGATTTCCCAGGAAAAGGGAATGGCTACCACTCCAATATCCTTGCCTGGAGAATTCCATGGACAGAGGAGTCTGGCGAGCTACAGTCCATGGAACTGAGTGTCTAACACTTCCATATATTTTCAAAACATTTATGGGTTCACTGTTCAGAATCTTGATGAAATTCACTCAACAAACAATGAGCACACCTTACTTTTTTCATAAATTTTAGTGAGTCAGATACTCAGGCATTTGCTCCATTAAAGAAACTCCATTAAAATTATCACTGCAATACATTTTAACTGATAATCCATTATGGTGATTAAATCCAATACTGAGTCAATTATTGTTGAAAACAATCAAGTCCCATTACTTAAATCTACATTCCAATCACAGGGGAGAACAAACAAAAGAGTTATAACAAAAAGACTTTTAACTCTTAAAGACTTCACAGCCAAGTGCTCAAGCATGGTGACCTTCCTCTCTGTTAGAAGCTCAGGAGCCTGAGCTAACTCTAAATAAAGTAATATTCTGTTCGGATGTCTTACAGTTGCCCAGCTTAAAAGCTGTCCTAAAACACAGATACTTGATCTATCTACTACTGGAACAGTAATCTACATAATTTAGGGAAGCTGCTAAGACTAACATAAGCTCTAAATCCTTGCTGAAATTAACCCCAGACTCCTATCTCCAGCCCTTCCATTTTCATCGTAAGTTTAGCAACTGACTCATACTTTATTTCCACAGATTAAAGTTTAATAAAACTGAGAAATACTTAAGACTTAACTACAGAACGTTTAACTTAACGAAGACAATGTAGATACATGCTTTCTTCTGTATCTTGAGATATTGTATGCCTTCAGCTTAGTTTAAAAGAAGAGACTATGGTATAATACAGATGTGGATTCACTGAAATTCGTAAGAGGCGGGTTCTCAACCTTGTTTATAACTAAACAGAATTGCCTTGGGCAAGTCAGTCATTAACTCCAGAATTCAATTTCTGCATCTGTAAAATAAAGAACCTGCTATTAGGTCATCTTTCAGGTCTTCCCCAAATCCAGGATCCCAGTGTACATACAGGAAAAAGTGAAAGTCACTCAGTCCTGTCTGACTCTTTGCGACCCATGGATGAGCCATGGAATTCTCCAGGCAACACTACTGGTGTGAGTAGCCTTTCGCTTCTCCAGGGGATCTTCCCAACCCAGGAATCAAACTAGGCTCTCCCACATTGGAGGTGGATTCTTTACCAGCCAAGGTACAAGGGAAGCCTGTACATATAGAATTATGTCTAAATTCAAGTGGAAATCTCTTCAATCAAGGACTATAATCCATCCAGAGTCTTGTGTGTAAATTTGATAGAAAAACTCCATTAAATTCACTGCAATACATTTTAACTGATAATCCATTATGGTGATTAAATCCAATACTGAGTCAATTATTGTTGAAAACAATCAAGTCCCATTACTTAAATCTACATTCCAATCACAGGGGAGAACAAACAAAAGAGTTATAACAAAAAGACTTTTAACTCTTAAAGACTTCACAGCCAAGTGCTCAAGCATGGTGACCTTCCTCTCTGTTAGAAGCTCAGGAGCCTGAGCTAACTCTAAATAAAGTAATATTCTGTTCGGATGTCTTACAGTTGCCCAGCTTAAAAGCTGTCCTAAAACACAGATACTTGATCTATCTACTACTGGAACAGTAATCTACATAATTTAGGGAAGCTGCTAAGACTAACATAAGCTCTAAATCCTTGCTGAAATTAACCCCAGACTCCTATCTCCAGCCCTTCCATTTTCATCGTAAGTTTAGCAACTGACTCATACTTTATTTCCACAGATTAAAGTTTAATAAAACTGAGAAATACTTAAGACTTAACTACAGAACGTTTAACTTAACGAAGACAATGTAGATACATGCTTTCTTCTGTATCTTGAGATATTGTATGCCTTCAGCTTAGTTTAAAAGAAGAGACTATGGTATAATACAGATGTGGATTCACTGAAATTCGTAAGAGGCGGGTTCTCAACCTTGTTTATAACTAAACAGAATTGCCTTGGGCAAGTCAGTCATTAACTCCAGAATTCAATTTCTG
Source organism: Tragulus kanchil (assembly GCA_022376925.1). Lineage (NCBI taxonomy): Eukaryota > Metazoa > Chordata > Mammalia > Artiodactyla > Tragulidae > Tragulus > Tragulus kanchil. The sequence continues at coordinate 267,179,141 of JAIOJX010000004.1, read as the reverse complement.
CATCTGTAAAATAAAGAACCTGCTATTAGGTCATCTTTCAGGTCTTCCCCAAATCCAGGATCCCAGTGTACATACAGGAAAAAGTGAAAGTCACTCAGTCCTGTCTGACTCTTTGCGACCCACAGATGAGCCATGGAATTCTCCAGGCAAGAATACTGGTGTGGGTAGCCTTTCGCTTCTCCAGGGGATCTTCCCAACCCAGGAATCAAACTAGGCTCTCCCACATTGGAGGTGGATTCTTTACCAGCCAAGGTACAAGGGAAGCCTGTACATATAGAATTATGTCTAAATTCAAGTGGAAATCTCTTCAATCAAGGACTATAATCCATCCAGAGTCTTGTGTGTAAATTTGATAGAAAAAAGTAGCCCCAACGAGGTTAATTGGGGCAACATCGGAAGTGATTTTTAGGTACTCAGGACTCCACCATGGTTTCTTCTTACAGATGAAACCTCCAAGCTACATTCAATACAAAAGCAAGGACTGGGGCTTCCCTGGTGGTGGGTAAGGACACCGCCATGCAGTGCAAGGGGCGCCGGTTCGACCCCTGGCCTGGGAAGATCCCACGTGCCGCGGAGCGGCTGGACTGATGTGTCCAATTACTGAGCTGGAGTTCTGGAGCGCATGCGCCCAGAGCCGGTGCTCTGCGACGACAGAGGCCACCGCGATGGGAGGCCTACACGGGCGGAAGAACAAAGACGAATGAAAATAGACAAATGAAAGACCAATAGAAGTGGCCCGCCTGCTCCCCTCCTTCCCCACCCCACCCCACCCCCCCAAAAAAAGCAAAGATTGTTGGTTTCCCAAATGAAACCTCTTGTTTGCAACCTGGCAAGCACGTCTTCTAATCAACGAACTCGAACACTAGGGAATAATTAAAGGGATCTCCAACATATGTCTACGCTTTGCATGCTCAGTCACTTGGCCGTGTCTGACTCTTTGTGATCCCATGGATTGTACCTTTACCTCCTCCAACAAACTAGGGGCCAAATTCAGACCACTGTGTTTCTTCACATACTTCTGTATTTATCTGAGAACAGCCCAAGAATGCTTGAGGAAGGAATGTTATTGCACACTCCCCATTCTGACTTTAATTTCTAGTCTTCAGGATTGCCACTAGTTGGATCTTTTTTTTCTTAAATGCCCCCACTCATATACATACTATTTCTCCTGGAGCATATCTCTCTTATCTCCTCAAACTGTCATAACAAGTCTGTGAAATTATAGAATTATGCAATCCTAAAGAGAAGAAATATAGAGATTTCCTAACACTATTCTTGTCCTGACATATATGACCCACTTCTTTCTCTCTGGCAAGACTTTCTCTACTTCACAAGGTAGTCCTCTTTATTGTTGGACAACTCAGCTATTTTGGAGGTTTTCCATTTCATAATACCAGAAGGATCTTCATTTATTTCTTAAAGCTCTTTGGGAGAAACACAAAAGCCACTAAACTATTTCTTCCATGTGTCAGATATTCAAATACATGAAGACAGGTGTGATGTTTCGAGTTACGGTGCTGGACCTACTTAAGTTGATCAATAAGGTCTTGCAACAATTAGCCAATTACTTCTTTTTTAATAGTGTGATCAAATTCCTGACTTATTAACCATTTAAACTTCACATTCTTTTTCTTTCTAAGGAATCACTTTCAAGAGAGCCTGCTATTTCAGCCTTACATAGTAATCTTATATTTATCTGAATATTGAATCCTGATGATTTGATTCAACATATAAGCAATCCCTCTCAGATACCTGTCATCTAAAGGTCTGCTAAACATGCTTTTTACTGAAGTTGTCAATAAATATTCAAAGACAAGAGCAAGGTCACAGCCCACATTCCATTAGCACTCATCTGTTAAGCAATCATCTGTGAGTTCACTTGTTCTACCTGCCAAAAGTCTGCCTAAATATCTCAAGCTATTATTTATCCAATTTTTTTTCTCAAAATCATGTAATTGAGCTCTTTTGCAAACTCAAATACACATTTGTCTGGGACTAGAACCTTAAACTCACTTCTAGAAGTTCTTACTCTACTCTTTATCCCAGCCTGGGTTTGAATCTCCACTCAAGTATGTTGAATCTCCAGGCTTATTTAGTGGCTTAGTAGTAAAGAATCTGCCTGCCAATACAGGAGACTCGAGTTCAATCCCTGGATCGGGAAGATCCTCCAGAGAAAGAAATGGCTACCTACTCCAGTAGGTAAAACCTCATGGACAAAAGGAGCCTGTTGGCTACAGTGTGTGGGGTCACAAAAGAGACAGAAACGACTCAGTGACTAAAACAAAACAACAAATGTTGAACGTTTATCATTTTATAGCTCAATGTTATCATGGCAGATTTTTGAGAGCAAAGACCTCATTATATTTTAGTACCCACAGTGTACACAAGATAATTTAGCATAATAATCCTAATAAATGTTCATAAATGAATGAAACACCATGATCATGAACTCTCCTGAAGTCCCTGTCTTTCCTATAAGCTCCAGCTTTGTATCACTTCTTCTATCTTTGATACCCTTTCAATTTTCAGCTTATCAAACAGTTCCTGATACAGTTGCATTTTTATTTAACTCCTTTTCTTTCTCAACAGGATTATTCTCAATTATAGTCAGAATTACAATTTTAGAGCACCTTATCCTTCTTGAGATATATTTCTTCTTTATAATTTCTGCACATGGAATTATAAGTCAGGCAACATTCACACTTAATTGGTATTTTCAGGGTAAATTTTTGTTTCTCCCTCCACTCTTTATGTTCCAGCTTCAAAACATTTAGGCTCCTAGCACTTGAAAAGATAAAAATAATAATACAAATTTGTTCTTTCATCTCTTTACAGCTTTTACATTTCAGTCCCAATGCTTTACCTCCTTAAATTAATCTGCAGAATGATTTAAAATGTTAGTACTTATTACACAATAAACAAGAGAATAAAAAATTATTCTAAGGAACTTAAATACTAAACCTAAAATTCACATTAGCTTTCCAAAGCAGCCATACTATAACTTATCCTTTAAAATCACACTGACTAATTTAAATGATAAGAATGTCGTGTTTATGGAGAAAGTGTTCTGCAAACCTCAGCTGTCTGAAACAGTTGTGATGCCCAGTTCTACCCTTCCCTTGACTTCTGACCAACATCTGAACAGCAAACTAATAAATTAATCAATTCTGAATCGCTCTTAAAAACAGAAATCCTCAAGAAGGCCTAATATCATTCATAACTCAACATGACCATACAGCTCATGAGTAGAGGCCATCACTCGTTGGGTATGAGTCTAATGGCCAAGTCATCAGATACTAACCCCAGAAGCGTGGAAAACCCAATGGAGAAAGGCAAAGAGAAGAGAAAACAGAGGAAGTGGGAGAAGAAGAAAAGAGCAAATGAGAGAAGCAGAGGAAGTTCAACACAATCATTGTAAGTAGACAGTACAAAGGAGAGACTCACACGCCCTCTGCAGTCCTTGAGAACTCCCAAGACAGGAGAGTTTAGGAGACTAATTCACGTCCTTAACAACTGCCCTAGACCACCAATGAATGTTTAACAGTGACCAAACATGTTACCTAGTAACAACTGAAACATATTTCTGTCAAACAAAAACATATTTCTATGTCTTTCATCATCTCTCTACCCCTGGATTTTGAAATCAGCAACAGGTAGGTAAGATTATATTTGTATCAGCTCTCTGAGCAGAACTCTTAAAGAGCTGACTTTTATCAGAATTCAAAAATTAATAACAGGGATTTCCTTGGTGGTCCAGTGGTGAGGACTCTGCCTTCCAGTGCAGGTAACATGAGTTCAATCCCTGGTCAGAGAATTAAGATACACATGCCTCATAGCCAAAAAACCAAAACATAAAACACATGCAATATTGTAAATGTGATGAAGAATTTTAAAATGGTCCACATCAAAAAAAACTTTAAAAAATAATAAAATACTATAGTAAGTATACTCCAACAAAAGTTTTTAAGTATTATACACACACACATACACACCCACCCACACACCAACCTACTATTTTCAAACAGAAAACACTCCCATTTTGCCATAGTGAATAGAAAATTAGTCTCAACATACAGAATAAAAGTGCTATTTAGGACTCTGAATCCCTCACAAAATCAGTTTCTCACAACCTCCACTGTTATATTCTACATGATATATTGATCACAAATTTTATTAACCAGATTTTGAGCAAATCAGATTTTAAATCAACCTGGAAACATTCCAGGGAAAAGCTCAAATTCTCCCATAGTTACACCATCATGAAATGTTGAAAAGAAGAAGTGATAAGAAACTAAAAGGTAGCTTTTCTTTCCTCCAATCGCTCTTAAAAACAGAAATCCTCAAGAAGGCCTAATATCATTCATAACTCAACATGACCATACAGCTCATGAGTAGAGGCCATCACTCGTTGGGTATGAGTCTAATGGCCAAGTCATCAGATACTAACCCCAGAAGCGTGGAAAACCCAATGGAGAAAGGCAAAGAGAAGAGAAAACAGAGGAAGTGGGAGAAGAAGAAAAGAGCAAATGAGAGAAGCAGAGGAAGTTCAACACAATCATTGTAAGTAGACAGTACAAAGGAGAGACTCACACGCCCTCTGCAGTCCTTGAGAACTCCCAAGACAGGAGAGTTTAGGAGACTAATTCACGTCCTTAACAACTGCCCTAGACCACCAATGAATGTTTAACAGTGACCAAACATGTTACCTAGTAACAACTGAAACATATTTCTGTCAAACAAAAACATATTTCTATGTCTTTCATCATCTCTCTACCCCTGGATTTTGAAATCAGCAACAGGTAGGTAAGATTATATTTGTATCAGCTCTCTGAGCAGAACTCTTAAAGAGCTGACTTTTATCAGAATTCAAAAATTAATAACAGGGATTTCCTTGGTGGTCCAGTGGTGAGGACTCTGCCTTCCAGTGCAGGTAACATGAGTTCAATCCCTGGTCAGAGAATTAAGATACACATGCCTCATAGCCAAAAAACCAAAACATAAAACACATGCAATATTGTAAATGTGATGAAGAATTTTAAAATGGTCCACATCAAAAAAAACTTTAAAAAATAATAAAATACTATAGTAAGTATACTCCAACAAAAGTTTTTAAGTATTATACACACACACATACACACCCACCCACACACCAACCTACTATTTTCAAACAGAAAACACTCCCATTTTGCCATAGTGAATAGAAAATTAGTCTCAACATACAGAATAAAAGTGCTATTTAGGACTCTGAATCCCTCACAAAATCAGTTTCTCACAACCTCCACTGTTATATTCTACATGATATATTGATCACAAATTTTATTAACCAGATTTTGAGCAAATCAGATTTTAAATCAACCTGGAAACATTCCAGGGAAAAGCTCAAATTCTCCCATAGTTACACCATCATGAAATGTTGAAAAGAAGAAGTGATAAGAAACTAAAAGGTAGCTTTTCTTTCCTCCACAGAATACAGACAATCCCTGATATCTCTGTATTTAGAACATTGGCAGCTCAAATTGGCATGACTGACACAAGCAGACAGCACTCGAAACAAACCCCAGGCTAGGGAAAATCATTATTGTAAGCAGTTTTGTGATTCATTTTTTTCCCCTCTGTGAAACAGGTAGGAGAAGGCTCCAAGATATCACACATAGTCATTTACATACAGTATCATTTTATGGAATTTTCCAAGGTGTTAATTAAAAGTTTTAATGAATGTTAATCATCTGTCAATTTCATTGGCAATCTCTGTTCAACCATATGCTTCTCTTTTACACCTGAAAGTTATTTTCTAAATCCATTACTTAAAATTGTTTTACTTCCTTAACATGGTATTTGTATTCGTATTGAGGAAATAAAACTTCTGTAGGATATACAGCAATCTTATACAATTTTTGTGTATTTTCTAACTCTTTTAAATAAGGTATAAGTTAGGTAGGATTCAGCTGGTAAAGAATCTGCCTGCAATGCAGGAGACCCCGAGTCGATTCCTGGGTCGGGAAGATCCCCTGGAGAAGGAAAAGGCTACCCACTCCAATATTCTTGGGGTTCCCTGGTGTCTCGGATGATAAAGAATCCACCTGTTTTGTGGGAGAGCTGGGTTCCATCCCTAGGTTGGGAAGACCCCCTGGAGAAAAGAAAGGCTAGGGCCTCCCTGGTGGTCCAGTGGGTAAGGACATCGCCTTGCACTGCAAGGGGCGCCGGTTCGATCCCTGGCCTGGGAAGATCCCATGTGCCGCGGAGCGGCTGGACCGATGTGTCCAAATACCGAGCCGGAGCTCTGGAGCGTGTGCGCCCAGAGCCAGTGCTCTGCGACAACAGAGGCCACCGCGATGGGAGGCCCACACGGGCCGAAGAACAAAGATGGATGAAAATAGACAAGTGAAAGACCAATAGAAGGGGCCCGCCTGGCCCAAAATAAAAATAAAAAAAAAAAAAAGAAAGAAAAGAAAGGCTATCCATTCCAGTATTCCTGCCTAGAGAATTCCATGGCCCGCCCTGCCGAAGAACAAAGATGGATGAAAATAGACAAATGAAAGACCAATAGAAGGGCCCGCCTGGCCCAAAATTAAAAAAAAAAAAAAAGAAAAGAAAGGCTATCCATTCCAGTATTCCTGCCTAGAGAATTCCATGGCCCGCCCATGGGTCGAAGAGTTGGACATGATTGACCGACTTCACTTTCACTTTTCATGTAGGATTTGCATGATCATTGTATTTCCTAGAGAGAATCCAAAAATTTTTGTTCTTTAAAAAAAAAAAGAAAAAAAATCTATTTTTTTTCTGGAAAAAAAATTCTATTATTTTAAGCAAAACTCGTTTTATACCTAGGAAAGAATGCTGTGCTGGAAAACTGAAAGTGGTACTGTATCCTAGAAACATAAAAATGAAATTCTCACTAAATTATTATACAACTTCTGCTACCTTAATCTTTCTCTGGTTCAGCTTGCTCTTACATTCAATCATTCATCCATTTAAAAATATTTACTGAGGGTCTTCTAAGTTCTGGGCACATAGCAATGGACAGGAAATAAAACTTCTGTAGGATATACAGCAATCTTATACAATTTTGTGTATTTTCTAACTCTTTTAAATAAGGTATAAGTTAGGTAGGATTCAGCTGGTAAAGAATCTGCCTGCAATGCAGGAGACCCCGAGTCGATTCCTGGGTCGGGAAGATCCCCTGGAGAAGGAAAAGGCTACCCACTCCAATATTCTTGGGGTTCCCTGGTGTCTCGGATGATAAAGAATCCACCTGTTTTGTGGGAGAGCTGGGTTCCATCCCTAGGTTGGGAAGACCCCCTGGAGAAAAGAAAGGCTAGGGCCTCCCTGGTGGTCCAGTGGGTAAGGACATCGCCTTGCACTGCAAGGGGCGCCGGTTCGATCCCTGGCCTGGGAAGATCCCATGTGCCATGGAGGGGCTGGACCGATGTGTCCAAATACCGAGCCGGAGCTCTGGAGCGTGTGCGCCCAGAGCCAGTGCTCTGCGACAACAGAGGCCACCGCGATGGGAGGCCCACACGGGCCGAAGAACAAAGATGGATGAAAATAGACAAGTGAAAGACCAATAGAAGGGGCCCGCCTGGCCCAAAATAAAAATAAAAAAAAAAAAAAGAAAGAAAAGAAAGGCTATCCATTCCAGTATTCCTGCCTAGAGAATTCCATGGCCCGCCCTGCCGAAGAACAAAGATGGATGAAAATAGACAAATGAAAGACCAATAGAAGGGGCCCGCCTGGCCCAAAATTAAAAAAAAAAAAGAAAAAAAGAAAAGAAAGGCTATCCATTCCAGTATTCCTGCCTAGAGAATTCCATGGCCCGCCCATGGGTCGAAGAGTTGGACATGATTGACCGACTTCACTTTCACTTTTCATGTAGGATTTGCATGATCATTGTATTTCCTAGAGAGAATCCAAAAATTTTTGTTCTTTAAAAAAAAAAAGAAAAAAAATCTATTTTTTTTCTGGAAAAAAAATTCTATTATTTTAAGCAAAACTCGTTTTATACCTAGGAAAGAATGCTGTGCTGGAAAACTGAAAGTGGTACTGTATCCTAGAAACATAAAAATGAAATTCTCACTAAATTATTATACAACTTCTGCTACCTTAATCTTTCTCTGGTTCAGCTTGCTCTTACATTCAATCATTCATCCATTTAAAAATATTTACTGAGCGCTCTTCTAAGTTCTGGGCACATAGCAATGGACAGGACACACAAATATTTCTCTCTTCAGTGAGTTTAACAATCTAGTTGAGGGAGGCAAGAAAAATCAAGAAAATGTATGAAAAATTCAAAATGGTAATAAAAGCTAACGAGAAAAATAAAGCAGGAAGTATCAAAGGCAAACAGGGAGAATATCAGTGTTCTTGGGGAGGAGTGGTAACAGGTGAATTTCTAAATAGGGTGGCCAGGGAGGAATTCACTAAGAAAACACATTTGCATAAAGACCTAAAGAAGAGACAGAAAACAATCCAGGTGTCCCGAGGAAGCATGCTCTATCACATAGGAGCAGCAGTGCCAAAGCCCTGGGGTAGGAAAACATGGCAAGTGTTCACAGAACATCAAGAATGGGTGGAGGGCCTTTCCTGGTGGCCCAGTGGCTAAGAATCCACCAGCCAATACAGGGGACACAGGTTCAATCCCTTCTCTGGCAAGAACTCACATGTCTCAGGGCTACTAGGTCCATGAGCCACAACTCCTGAGCCTGTGTTCCCTGGAGCCTGTGCTCCAGAACAAGAGAAGCCACAACAACGGGCAGCCCACACACAGCCATTAGAAAGTAGCTGCCGGGGAATTCCCTGGTGGTCCAGTGGCTAAGACTCTGTGCTCCCAATGCAGGGGGCCCAGGTTCGATCCCTGGTCAGGGAACTAGAGCCCACATGCTACAACTGAGAGCCAATCCAGCCAAATAAATATAAATAAAATAAAATAAAAAAAGAAAGAAAGTAGCTGCCGCTCACCACAACTAGAGAAACACTGCACAGCAATAAAGACCCAGACCAGACAAAAATAAAATAAAATAAATAAACAACAAAAAAAAATGTGGATGGAGCTGACCAAGCAAAAGGGAAAGTATTAGGTTATGTGGTCCAAGATGTAGGGGAATAACAAATCATGAAAGGCTTTGTCGGTCACTGTGGTAACATGCCTATTGATCTATAAGAGAATGGGAACCAGTGCAGGCTTTGAACACAGGAACAACATGATCTGTCTACATTTTAACATGGTCACTCTGGCCGGCTAGAGATCGGTCATGGAAGGAGCAGAGACACCAGGTAGGAGGCCATTCAAATACTCCAGATGACAACAGCGTGAGTTACAGTGGTAGCTAAGGAAGTGGTAATAAATGAGCAGAATTTGGATATATTTTGAAGGTGTAGAGAAGACAGGCCTCCTGAGAGACTAGGATATGAAAGATGTGTGTGAGGAGGATGACTTCAAGGGTATGGCCCGAGCCACTCAAAGAGTTCCCGTAAGTGAGATGGGAGAGACTGTTGAAGAAGTCGAGTGTCTGGGGTGGGGTGTCTATACCTATTATATTAAAGTTCCTACTAGACATTGGAAGAGATGTCAAGGATGCAGTCGTATATGTGAGTTTAAAGTTCAGGGGAGAGCTCTGGGCTCAGGTATATATTTCAAAGTCAGCAATGCATGTATGGCACTCAGTCATTAGGCTAGAAAAAGACGAGGATATTTTCATTTTACAGGAAAGAGAAAAGGTCTAGGACTTCCCTGGTGGTCCAGTTGTTAAGAATCTGCTCCCCAACGCAGGGGACATGGGTTTGATCCCCAACTGGGAAAATAAAATCCCACAAGCCAAAAGGCAACTAAGCCCACGCTGCAACTACTGCTTCTGTGTGCCACAACGCAAGAGTCACATGCCGCCAAGTACAGAGCCCACGTATGCTGGAGCCTGCAGGCCACAACTAAAGAAGAGCCCAGGAAACGTAACGGAAGATTTTGCATGCCACCACTAAGACCCAATCCAGCCAATAAGAAGAAGGAAGAAAGGGGTCTGAAAACGAAACCCTAGGGAATACCAAGGAGATTACAACAATGAAGAGGGACCAAATAAAGAAGAGAAAAGCAGAAGCTACCGGATAGAAGGAAAATCAAGGAAAGAGAAGCCAAGTCAAAAACATGTTACCAGACAACAAGAGTAAATTAGAGCTTCCCATGTTGCAGTCAGGACAATAAGGTGCGGATGGACAATTAATCACAGGCACAGCAACGTGAAGGCCACTGTTGATTCATTTTGGTGGCGTAATGAAGACAGGAGTCTCTGGAGCGGTTTCAAGGGAAAAGGAGAGGGAAGAATTTGGATGAGAAAACTTTACACAACTTTTTCAAGGAATTCTTCTTGAAACAGACGGAGACACATGTAGAGGAGCTGGAGAGGAGTGGCATCCAAGGCATGTTTTTCCTCTTAAAATGGAAGAAATAACAATTTAAGAGGAAAATGTGGATGGTAGGTTGATGGAAAAGATCTAGTAGAGGGAAAAGTTGATGAGGCAGAGAGAAAGAAAGAGGAACATGGGTGGAGGAATGTCTGAGCAAGTCACAGGGAACAGACAGAAGGATCTTGTGCGTAAACAAAGTCCGTCTTTAGCAGAACCACCCAGAGTTTATACGTAGGAAAGGGGAGGAAGCAGAGTGTATGCAGGCAGGTGCATAGCTACATAATGGAAGTTTCAAGAAGTGCTCTTCTGGTTCCTCGGGAATGTAGCTGGAAGAGAGAAGAGGGGACCCTCTCCCCTGCACTGGACCCCAGTATGTGCTCTTCTGTTTTCTGAGAAATCTGTTCTCCTGGGTCATCACCCAGCCTCTTCCTTCTCATTATTTCCATCTCAACTCTACTGTCCTGATTTTAAAGCTGGTGGGTGTAGTGCTACTAAAATTCTGTTCAGTTCATTTTCTGTTTTAAAACTTGTTCGCACGTTGTTTAGGGTGCCCTGACTTCAGCAATGGAAAAGGAGTAGGAGAGCCTTAGAATTTTTGAGGAAAAAAAAAAAAGAAAAACTGTAACATAAAATGTACTGTATCACACTATTTTATATGAATGACACAAGTATTCTAAATTGAAAATAAACACAACACTGTTAAGGTCCTCGATGGCAAGGGCTGTCCATTTTGTTCACTGCTATATCTCCAATGTCCAAAAGAGGGCATGGCACATGGTAGGTATTCAATTCACGGACTATATAATCCGGAGATCTGAACCTCCCCAGAGAAATGTCATCTACATGGGACATCTGCTCAGAGCGGGTTTCTCAAAACCACACAAACACTGGGTCTAGGAGAGACCCAGGTTCACCCTAGGTGAAATAATAACTCTAGCTGTGTTCTTGTTGTCAGCACTGAAGAGCCCAAGTTGAAACCTGCTGCATCCCTCCCCCCACTGAGTTTATCTGTAAAAACACTGAAACCTGGTTTGGGACATGACTTGAACTAACCCTCTAGCCAGGACACTGAGACAACAATTCAGTTTTCAAAGTCGACCGAAGAAACATGACTGGTCAGGAGGACTCCAATTCTGTATGTCCTGTCATTTTCTCTCGTTGATTATTTTTGCCTCTTTACATGTTGCTGAATAGAAACAAGAAAAAAATAAAGGAAACGTTCTGACATTTAGCAAGGAGCTCAGGGAATATCACCAGCACTGGATTCAATCACTGTGGGCCAGCTCTTTACCTGAGAGCAGCTGGGGCACCCAGACAGGAGCACTTACTCAACCAGTTTCTCAAGGGAGTTGAATGTCCTACTGATTTCTTAAGAAAAGAACTTCATTTTTTTTCTTGAAAGAGAGTGAGTCATTGCAAGTTGTAATGAGTACAAATGTTAATTATTTTAGACGTGGTGAATTAAATTTACATGATTTTTTAAAGTTGCCTTTGGAGCAAGTTACGTATTTGCCATATACAGATAACATGAGTGAAACATGCACGTATAAAAAGTTGTGTTCATTCCACCTCTGTAAATGCACATTTAATAATTTTTATTATTTTTGTTTTATTTGGGGGAAAAACACTGGGAAAGAATAGCCTCTCAATGGCTCATTACACAGCATTTTCATGAAAAAAAAAACAAATTGGAGGGGACACTGTGTTAACGTGAGCCGTGACTAACAGGCTCTCTCCACAGCCATTTCTCAGGATCTCATTTACACAAAGTGGCAGAGTCGGCTTTGCTGGTTTTGAACTAACTCTATGTCCCCTTTTATGGAAAACATCAACAGGGATTTTTTTTTCATGGCTGGAGGTCTTTTCCTTATCTCAATATTAAAGTCTGACAAGTCTTTCCAACTTACTGGGGCATAATCCTGCTTGTTACTTGTTAATTAGGGCAGGGTAGATCTGAACCTCCCCAGAGAAATGTCATCTACATGGGACATCTGCTCAGAGCGGGTTTCTCAAAACCACACAAACACTGGGTCTAGGAGAGACCCAGGTTCACCCTAGGTGAAATAATAACTCTAGCTGTGTTCTTGTTGTCAGCACTGAAGAGCCCAAGTTGAAACCTGCTGCATCCCTCCCCCCACTGAGTTTATCTGTAAAAACACTGAAACCTGGTTTGGGACATGACTTGAACTAACCCTCTAGCCAGGACACTGAGACAACAATTCAGTTTTCAAAGTCGACCGAAGAAACATGACTGGTCAGGAGGACTCCAATTCTGTATGTCCTGTCATTTTCTCTCTCGTTGATTATTTTTGCCTCTTTACATGTTGCTGAATAGAAACAAGAAAAAAATAAAGGAAACGTTCTGACATTTAGCAAGGAGCTCAGGGAATATCACCAGCACTGGATTCAATCACTGTGGGCCAGCTCTTTACCTGAGAGCAGCTGGGGCACCCAGACAGGAGCACTTACTCAACCAGTTTCTCAAGGGAGTTGAATGTCCTACTGATTTCTTAAGAAAAGAACTTCATTTTTTTTCTTGAAAGAGAGTGAGTCATTGCAAGTTGTAATGAGTACAAATGTTAATTATTTTAGACGTGGTGAATTAAATTTACATGATTTTTTAAAGTTGCCTTTGGAGCAAGTTACGTATTTGCCATATACAGATAACATGAGTGAAACATGCACGTATAAAAAGTTGTGTTCATTCCACCTCTGTAAATGCACATTTAATAATTTTTATTATTTTTGTTTTATTTGGGGGAAAAACACTGGGAAAGAATAGCCTCTCAATGGCTCATTACACAGCATTTTCATGAAAAAAAAAACAAATTGGAGGGGACACTGTGTTAACGTGAGCCGTGACTAACAGGCTCTCTCCACAGCCATTTCTCAGGATCTCATTTACACAAAGTGGCAGAGTCGGCTTTGCTGGTTTTGAACTAACTCTATGTCCCCTTTTATGGAAAACATCAACAGGGATTTTTTTTTCATGGCTGGAGGTCTTTTCCTTATCTCAATATTAAAGTCTGACAAGTCTTTCCAACTTACTGGGGCATAATCATGCTTGTTACTTGTTAATTAGGGGCAGGGTGATAACTATTAAAAGCTGAAAGAGTTTCCTGGTGCTTGCAACAAGTCTCAACACGATCACAAGCTCTGTGAATAACCACAAGTGGAAAAAAGAAAGCAAGAAGAATCCTTTATTTCCGAGAAGGGTGAAGCTACTGATGCTATCTCACTCTCACTTGAAATATATCTCACCACTAAACAAGGTGGCCAAATGATAGACCCTGTCAGGTGCAGAGTAAAGAATACAGTCCAGCAAGTGAGCTGGGAGACCGGGGTTCTATGAGGAATACTTCCTGTGACTTTAAAAGTCTCATCTTGCGTCTCTGGACCTCAATTTCCTTAGGGTTAGAGGAAGGATGAAAGGCTAATGAAACACATCCCAGTTCTAAAATTTTATACCCACCAACCAATTTAAATTCTTGAGTAAAATTTTTACAAAACATTCCTGACAGTCTGGGTCTTACAGTTTGTCTCTTTCAGTAGGCAAATACTCAGCACTTGGATAGTTAGTGTTGGTTTGCCACCTCTCAATCGTAAGATTATTGGAGCCTCACATCATGTCATCATTTGAACAGTCTTGCAAAAAATATATTATCATTGTTTTCTTGACAAGGGAGAAAGAAAGAGAATGAAGGAGACGAGATAAAGTGACTTGCTTAAGGCCAGAATGGAGGTTTTACAACCAACACCAAGGACAAGAATTTGTCCCTATCAGGAATTAAAACTTACCAGTATAAGCAAGTTATTAACACTACATAGAAAACAGAGAGAAGAAATGACTATGGAGAGAATTTTTTTTTTTTAAGATTTATTTTATTTATTTATTTATTTTGGGCGGGGGTCGGGTTGGGGAGGGAGGGGAGCGGGCGGGCCACTTCTATTGGTCTTTCATTTATCTTTTCATCTGTCTTTGTTCTTTGGCTCCTGTGGGCCTCCCATCGCGGTGGCATCTGTCGCTGCAGAGCACCGGCTCTGGGCGCATGCGCTCCAGAGCTCCAGCTCGGTAATTGGACACATCGGTCCAGCCGCTCCGCGGCACGTGGGATCTTCCCAGGCCAGGGATCGAACTGGCACCCCTTGCACTGCAAGGCGGTGTCCTTACCCACTGGACTACCAGGGGAAGCCCGAAGAATTTTTTTTTTTAATCTTCTGAGTGAAGAAAGATTACAAATGATTCCCATGAACTCAAGCTAATACATCACAATACTTTACTATGTTGGGTTTTTCCCCCACCATTTAATTCACTGTTCCTCAGAAAAGTCAGTCTAAAATAAATTTGTCTGCACTGGCAAATTTCCTAAAATAAATATTAAACATGACTACTGGAATCTTTATAGTGTGCTATCAAAATAATGAGATATAAATGCTCAATTTATATACCACATACTCACTACCACAAAGAAAATATACATATCATCCCCAGGCCTAAACTAAAATTTATATTTATATTACTCAAGAAAAAGAAACAAGAAGTAGAATCTTAGAAGAGTTCAAGTATAAAGGTTACTGTCAACACTCGTTGGTACCATCGAAAACCTTACTTCATACTACAGAATAACCAAAATGAACATAACCTCCAAAACAGATATTGTATTTTTTTTTTTTATTTCCAGGGGTTATAACTTGCAAGCTCAGTACTACTCCAGCTAAAAAGTGATAAAGACTGAACTTCACCAAAAGCCATACAACCCATTTTTAAAAGACCATAAAACCATCAACAAAAATACTGCAAATCTAGCTACAGTACTTGCCACTCTGCATTTCACCAAATCACAAAGTGAACAACCGGTATCCATCTGAATGGCAAAATGTCCATATAACTGATTCATTTGATTCTTGCAAAAATTCTGTAAGTTCAACCCAGTTTGACAGAGGTGAGGAAAGGGAAATTCAGAGAAATGAAGCGGCTTGAGTACAGAAAACCCAGATGATGGGTTAGCTCCTTGCTCTGCTATACTATTTCTGAACCAGTAATACCAAAATCAAGTGGGGTGTCCTCTGAGACTAATGGACAAATATATTTAAGCCATTGAAAACTAGGAGAGGTCTTATAAATAATATACAGAACACTTAGAAAGTCAATTTTTATTGCCTTCCTCCACTCAGATTCAATCTGTCATAAGAACTAACTTGGGAATTTTATATTAACACATACAAACACACAAGGAAGGGAGAAACAGAGTGAGGAAATATTTCCAAAGCTAGCCCAAAGCTAGTGTGTTCTCTTCTCTGGACTAGAGATGGTGATGGCAGATGCAGCTGTATAGAGGAAGGAAGTCTCAGGGCATTCGCGGGGCCTCCAGTGATGAGCACTCGTGCATGGGTTCAATCCTGGTTGGGGAATTAAGATACTGCAAGCCAGGTAGCGTGACCATAGTCTAAAATAAATTTGTCTGCACTGGCAAATTTCCTAAAATAAATATTAAACATGACTACTGGAATCTTTATAGTGTGCTATCAAAATAATGAGATATAAATGCTCAATTTATATACCACATACTCACTACCACAAAGAAAATATACATATCATCCCCAGGCCTAAACTAAAATTTATATTTATATTACTCAAGAAAAAGAAACAAGAAGTAGAATCTTAGAAGAGTTCAAGTATAAAGGTTACTGTCAACACTCGTTGGTACCATCGAAAACCTTACTTCATACTACAGAATAACCAAAATGAACATAACCTCCAAAACAGATATTGTATTTTTTTTTTTTTATTTCCAGGGGTTATAACTTGCAAGCTCAGTACTACTCCAGCTAAAAAGTGATAAAGACTGAACTTCACCAAAAGCCATACAACCCATTTTTAAAAGACCATAAAACCATCAACAAAAATACTGCAAATCTAGCTACAGTACTTGCCACTCTGCATTTCACCAAATCACAAAGTGAACAACCGGTATCCATCTGAATGGCAAAATGTCCATATAACTGATTCATTTGATTCTTGCAAAAATTCTGTAAGTTCAACC
This sequence comes from Tragulus kanchil, assembly GCA_022376925.1. Classification (NCBI taxonomy): domain Eukaryota; kingdom Metazoa; phylum Chordata; class Mammalia; order Artiodactyla; family Tragulidae; genus Tragulus; species Tragulus kanchil. The sequence goes on along the minus strand of JAIOJX010000004.1, from coordinate 267,162,702 downwards.
CAGTTTGACAGAGGTGAGGAAAGGGAAATTCAGAGAAATGAAGCGGCTTGAGTACAGAAAACCCAGATGATGGGTTAGCTCCTTGCTCTGCTATACTATTTCTGAACCAGTAATACCAAAATCAAGTGGGTGTCCTCTGAGACTAATGGACAAATATATTTAAGCCATTGAAAACTAGGAGAGGTCTTATAAATAATATACAGAACACTTAGAAAGTCAATTTTTATTGCCTTCCTCCACTCAGATTCAATCTGTCATAAGAACTAACTTGGGAATTTTATATTAACACATACAAACACACAAGGAAGGGAGAAACAGAGTGAGGAAATATTTCCAAAGCTAGCCCAAAGCTAGTGTGTTCTCTTCTCTGGACTAGAGATGGTGATGGCAGATGCAGCTGTATAGAGGAAGGAAGTCTCAGGGCATTCCCTGGGCCTCCAGTGATGAGCACTCTGTGCATGGGTTCAATCCCTGGTTGGGGAATTAAGATACTGCAAGCCAGGTAGCGTGACCATAGACGAACAATAAACATGATGATCAAAAAGAAACGAAAAGAGTAAGATCGGAAATATTAAGATACGGAAAACTGTTAAAATTATCCTTTAAAACTGCTAGGATTTCACAGTACTTTAAAGAGTGATCTATGGTTTCACTGATTTTGGAGGTAACATAAAATATTCACAAAGCCAATTCTACCTTAATTCAAATTTGAAAGAAAAAAATGATGCCTAATTCAAACTAATCCAGATTTTATTCTTGGTATATAGACATTAATTTATATTCCCCTTAGTCACCTCCCTAGGACAACTGTTCTCTTAACCCTCCTTAAGAACATTTGTTGTTGTTCAGTTACTCAGTCGTATCCAACTCTTTGCGACCCCATGGACCGCAGCACATCAGCCTTCCCTGTTCTTCACCATCTCCTAGAGCTTGCTCAAACTCATGTCCATTGAATTGATGATGCCATCCAACCATCTCATCCTCTGTCATCTGCTTCTTTTCCTGCCTTCAATCTGTCTCAGTATCAGGGTCCGTTGAGTCAGCTCTTTGGGCCAAGTGGCCAAAGTACTGGCAATTCCCTAAGTAATCTGAGTTTACAAATAGTCTACAGTAAGATAACATAGACTCAACTATTTCCTCTTACCCCAACATTCTTTGTTAAACCTGCTCTTGCTTGTATCAACCCTTCCGTCACAATTCCTGGTAGTGGAGAATTCTGCGGAGTATCAAAATGAGGGATGTAGACCTGCGATATCTGAGGCTCCATTCCCAAATGAAAACCACATCATCTGTGACTGTTCATCCTGTTATTAAATCAGTCTCCAGAATTATGATCTTTTTACATGTATTATCATGGACCTTAGTCATGAAACTCTGTATGAGTACATTTAACTTGTGAATGTTTCTTACTGTTGATCTATGGAAGTGATCTGTTCGCAAGCAACTGCACCACTCTATAAGCGGCTGAACTTGTTTTGAAGAGTCAAGAAGTGGACTTAAGTGAAGAAATTCCCTGAAATAAGTTGTATTATTACAAAACTTGAAGCAACCCCTGACCAAAATTAAGTAGAAAACATAAATCTACACTTAAAATACTTCAATCTGGAAATACTAAATTACTAAATGAAAATTAATCTGAAGCACCAAAAAAGGCATTCAAATTATTTTCTCATTTGGACAACTTATCCGAGCTCAGAATTAATGGCTTTGAAAGACTGAGTTTTTCATAATTTGAAAAGAACAGGCACACCGATCTAAAAATGGACACGGTTTTGCATGTCAGTTATAACAGACGAACACAAAAAGACACAAAATCTATTGTGACTATGTAAGGTATAACTACAAAGTGATGTAACATGTTTTAAATCTATTTTAAACTGTATTTTAAACTTCAGCAGACAAATAAGTGTGGTTCTTCAAAGAACTGAGCTTAAGACACTGTATACTTACCTCTCAGCTGCTATGATCACTTAGAAGACCTCAGAGGCCCTGTTTTGTAATCCTCTGATCTAAGCCTGACCCAAGGAAACAGACTGGCTACTTCAGTTCCACAATTTGTGCTGCTCTCCACGTCCACTCCCCTTTGACTACCTGCCTGTTTTATTGGCAATCCCTAAGTAATCTGAGTTCTACAAATAACCGTCTAAAAAAGTATTTTTTTAGTCTCAGTATCAGGGTCCGTTGAGTCAGCTCTTTGGGCCAAGTGGCCAAAGTACTGGCAATTCCCTAAGTAATCTGAGTTTACAAATAGTCTACAGTAAGATAACATAGACTCAACTATTTCCTCTTACCCCAACATTCTTTGTTAAACCTGCTCTTGCTTGTATCAACCCTTCCGTCACAATTCCTGGTAGTGGAGAATTCTGCGGAGTATCAAAATGAGGGATGTAGACCTGCGATATCTGAGGCTCCATTCCCAAATGAAAACCACATCATCTGTGACTGTTCATCCTGTTATTAAATCAGTCTCCAGAATTATGATCTTTTTACATGTATTATCATGGACCTTAGTCATGAAACTCTGTATGAGTACATTTAACTTGTGAATGTTTCTTACTGTTGATCTATGGAAGTGATCTGTTCGCAAGCAACTGCACCACTCTATAAGCGGCTGAACTTGTTTTGAAGAGTCAAGAAGTGGACTTAAGTGAAGAAATTCCCTGAAATAAGTTGTATTATTACAAAACTTGAAGCAACCCCTGACCAAAATTAAGTAGAAAACATAAATCTACACTTAAAATACTTCAATCTGGAAATACTAAATTACTAAATGAAAATTAATCTGAAGCACCAAAAAAGGCATTCAAATTATTTTCTCATTTGGACAACTTATCCGAGCTCAGAATTAATGGCTTTGAAAGACTGAGTTTTTCATAATTTGAAAAGAACAGGCACACCGATCTAAAAATGGACACGGTTTTGCATGTCAGTTATAACAGACGAACACAAAAAGACACAAAATCTATTGTGACTATGTAAGGTATAACTACAAAGTGATGTAACATGTTTTAAATCTATTTTAAACTGTATTTTAAACTTCAGCAGACAAATAAGTGTGGTTCTTCAAAGAACTGAGCTTAAGACACTGTATACTTACCTCTCAGCTGCTATGATCACTTAGAAGACCTCAGAGGCCCTGTTTTGTAATCCTCTGATCTAAGCCTGACCCAAGGAAACAGACTGGCTACTTCAGTTCCACAATTTGTGCTGCTCTCCACGTCCACTCCCCTTTGACTACCTGCCTGTTTTATTGGCCACACTTGGCTCAAGTGTATCTTTCAACTATTCTGAAATATATAAAGACTTTGTTCAAAGTTAGAAAATGTGCCCACTGAGGTTATCAAAAGAGGATGCCTCAGGCTCTCTGGCAGCTCCCAAGGAGGCGTTCCTGAAACGTTCTGAGCAATTTCATAATCACTCAAAGAGGGAAACACAGTCTTGAAAAGGACTACACTGAATTAGATTCAACACGCCTTTATACAAATGGTTTTATTTTTAAAAATCTCAATGTGTTTCTAGCCATCTGATTTATAAATATATCTTTATAAGTAAAGATATAAACATTTTTAGGCCTTCTATTTAATCCAGACATAAATATTGAGGATCGATGGCTTTTCTAAACATTTGAAAACAAACAAAATTAACAGATTTTGGGGAGAAGGGCTAAATTAGGAAGTTGGGATTAACATATACATACTACTAGGTACAAAAGTAACAAGGACTTACTATATAAAACAGGGAACTCTACTCGATACTCTGTGATAATCTTTACGGGAAAAGAACCTGAAAAAATAATAAATATTTGTGCGTGTGTGTGTGTGTGTGTGTGTGTGTGTGTGTGTGTAACTAAATCCCTTTGCCGTACTCTTGAAAATAACACAACACTGTAAATCAACTATACTCCAATATAAAAGAAAACAAAGCACATGATCCATTTTTAAAAATTAACATGAAGACCTTTTCTGTGTAGAGCAAGAATTTATACAGACAATTAAAAGGTGGACAAAGCAGTCAGCTTTGCTAAATTAGGTAAGTTCACTAGGCGGAAACGTCAAATAAAAATAGAGCTTGTTAAAACAGCAGCCAATGAAACCCTTTCCTCCCTCTATGCCAGAAAAAAGTCCATTTTAAAAAGCCCACCTTCTTTTGTCAACTTCTCTAATACTCAGTCTGTTCTTTCTCTGAAAAACCCATACTACACTAGAGAACAGATTGTATAGGTTTGGGGGAGCACCTTATACTTCTCTGTCCATTTTGGGGTCTGGGTACTTGGAATTCAACCAACATATGAAACTATGTCTAAAACCAGAAGATGGGAATCTTTTGGCTTCTCAACAGGCAGACATGACTCAAACAACTAGACAGACAAGATACTAATCATATTTTGCATCAAGTCTAAATTTCCCCTCAGATTTCCAAAAAATACAGACACTAAGGAAAGGGCACTTTAACTGGCTGGATAATATCAAACCTGCTGACGAGAGAAGACAAGAGAAGGGGGCTTACAATATTATCAAATGAATACTTCAGATTTTCAGTGAGATCATTTATCTGAAACAAATTCATCAAAAGTCTCTAACAGAACAAATAAGTTTCATAAGACTGACTGCAAAGTGAACCGATTACTAATAAAGGTATTACCAGCAAAAGGATGAATGGCTCCTCAAACTAAGACCACCATCCTTCATATGCTTCTAGCTCAAAATCCGTCCCAAGAGAGTGCTTCATAGCAAGGTAAGAAGTGACCATGTGCAAAAGCACTAGACCTGGAGAACATGAGGTGGACTGTAGGATTCTCAAAATGAACGTTCTAAAATGAGTTTACTGGTCACTAACCAAAATGAGATGACTTCCAAGTGTTGAAAAACCACCAATAACTCCCCTCAAAAGACATGATTTCAATGAATCCTTTAACCATATTCTGTACATAAAATTTCCACTATAGCATGCATCACTTTTCAACAAATTACCATTTAGACTTTTTTAAAATGTGTTTTCTTAGCACCTGTAACACACAGGTGTATTTTTAGAATTTTTTTCTTTCTGATCCAAATATTTAAAAAAAAAAACAATGAATCTGCTCTCCTATTGCAATTAAGCAGTGGCCATTTCCATTTTGCAAGCAAGATGTCCAAAATAAAAAGATGAAAGTGCCAATTTCTTAAGTCAATGAGAGAGATGTTAACTTTAGAACTCAGAACTTTCTCTATCCTGGAAACGGAAGATGATATTCATAATCCAACGTTAATTTCTCACTGACATAACAGTTCTTGTTGCTACATGGAACACAGGCTCTTTATAACAAATACCCTACAGATCTTTAATTGGTAGTTAGGAAACATGCTTTTCCTAATCATCGAGTCTCTTTTAAATATTGTAGTTTTAAATACTCATTGAGGGAAACTAATGAGCAAAGATAGGAGAGGGATAAAGAAGGTATGTTGTTTTCAAAATTAAAATTTTCAGGACATCCGTCCAGTAGGCATAAAACCACACAGAACAAATAACTAGATAATCAAACAATAAAGCTAGAAATAATATGAAGGCTTTTTTAGAAACTATTATTGCACACATGCAATAATTACTTCCATCAAGACTTTTATTATACATTTGTTTTTATGGAATCATAATGTACAAGTGCATGCCATTGTTTAAACACATTCACCACATACCCCATAACAAAATATGATGACAATATGTATTAAGGATAATACAGAAAATGTGGCTAAATGCATTCTGTATTATGGCTCCATAATACAGCATGCAAATGGTTCTGACTAAGCAGACACAGGAGACGGTTGTTAGTGTACACACTGTGAATGTATATTATGAATAATGCATAAAACTTGGCTAAATCCTAATGAGTCCATTGACTTCCTATGGGGTCCAAAGGAGGCTCAGATCCCAAAGCCCTGACACATTTCTCCCCACTCATCATTATGAAAAACAATACCATGAAAACAAAGGGCGTTAAACTCCACGAATACACTCTCTAGGTAAAGCTTTTGAAATAAGCACCAAAAAAATGGGAAGAAACTTTGCAAAGAGAGTTCAAAGTCCCTCTTACATCATCACCCCACTTACACTTTCTCAAAATTATCCAAAAAAAGACACCTTTGTAACAACAGGTTTTTTTTAGCACCTGTAACACACAGGTGTATTTTTAGAATTTTTTCTTTCTGAGCCAAATAGTTAAAAAAAAGAACAATGAATCTGCTCTCCTATGGCAATTAAGCAGTGGCCATTTCCATTTTGCAAGCAAGATGTCCAAAATAAAAAGATGAAAGTGCCAATTTCTTAAGTCAATGAGAGAGATGTTAACTTTAGAACTCAGAACTTTCTCTATCCTGGAAACGGAAGATGATATTCATAATCCAACGTTAATTTCTCACTGACATAACAGTTCTTGTTGCTACATGGAACACAGGCTCTTTATAACAAATACCCTACAGATCTTTAATTGGTAGTTAGGAAACATGCTTTTCCTAATCATCGAGTCTCTTTTAAATATTGTAGTTTTAAATACTCATTGAGGGAAACTAATGAGCAAAGATAGGAGAGGGATAAAGAAGGTATGTTGTTTTCAAAATTAAAATTTTCAGGACATCCGTCCAGTAGGCATAAAACCACACAGAACAAATAACTAGATAATCAAACAATAAAGCTAGAAATAATATGAAGGCTTTTTTAGAAACTATTATTGCACACATGCAATAATTACTTCCATCAAGACTTTTATTATACATTTGTTTTTATGGAATCATAATGTACAAGTGCATGCCATTGTTTAAACACATTCACCACATACCCCATAACAAAATATGATGACAATATGTATTAAGGATAATACAGAAAATGTGGCTAAATGCATTCTGTATTATGGCTCCATAATACAGCATGCAAATGGTTCTGACTAAGCAGACACAGGAGACGGTTGTTAGTGTACACACTGTGAATGTATATTATGAATAATGCATAAAACTTGGCTAAATCCTAATGAGTCCATTGACTTCCTATGGGGTCCAAAGGAGGCTCAGATCCCAAAGCCCTGACACATTTCTCCCCACTCATCATTATGAAAAACAATACCATGAAAACAAAGGGCGTTAAACTCCACGAATACACTCTCTAGGTAAAGCTTTTGAAATAAGCACCAAAAAAATGGGAAGAAACTTTGCAAAGAGAGTTCAAAGTCCCTCTTACATCATCACCCCACTTACACTTTCTCAAAATTATCCATTGCCATTTAAATGGGACAAAAGCTGCAGTTTAATGTTTGACGTTATTTCTTTTCTCTGGTTTTGCTCAGGGAGTTGCTCTTACAAGGGAGCTCAGAGCCATCCCTAAGAAGAGTGACCAAACTCTCAGACCAGGGCGGTGGCAAGTCTTCCCGCTTTGAAAGATAAACATTGACAAAATGAATTATGGTTCATTAAATAAGGTAACAGAAAGTCTGAAAGCAGTCTTTATGGTAGGAACGCCTTCAAAATCTAGTTTTTACATGGCTTTTGAAAGAATCAAAAAGAATGCTGTGACTATGTCTTGCAGCACATTTTAAAAATTAAGGTTTTTTGCAATCGCCATTACATACTCTTAAAAACTGAGTCCTCACAAAGAGAAAGCATATGGATTATCACTACACGAGCGTGCCCCAAGATGAACACCTATAGACCTGATCGGCATGATTCCTGAGCCAAGACGCAGAGCCGAGTAAGCTGTGCTTGAAATGCACAAATGTGGCATGTGCCAGAGAGGCTGTGCACCCAGCCCTCTCTTGGAGGGGCAGTGGCAAAGCTGGACAGCTGCTCTTGCACAGGGCTCCCAGGGGCGGGTGGGAAACAGGCATTCTGAGAACACATCCCCAGGGTACCGCACAGAAAAGAGATGAGGGCTGGCCACTTGGGGAAGCAGCTGGCCAAGAAAAACCCTGACCTCTCAGAAAACACCCAAGAGCGAAACGGTGCAGTGGGAGCCAGAGTTAACTTTCGGGGATGGAGTTCCAGACAATGTGCCCAGCTGCCTGCCACCTTCCCAGCCCTTTGCCATGTACGAGGCCTGGGCACGGTCAAGGCCAAGGTTGGACTGGTCGAAGCTGCCACGGGACTGAAAGCCTGCTAATGCATCAACACCTCCCTGAGTTCTTAAATTGAGGTCATTTACCATCCCATATTTGAGCTAAAACCACCTCATGGTTTTGCTACCTTAAACTCACGAATACACTCTCTAGGTAAAGCTTTTGAAATAAGCACCAAAAATGGGAAGAAACTTTGCAAAGAGAGTTCAAAGTCCTCTTACATCATCACCCCACTTACACTTTCTCAAAATTATCCATTGCCATTTAAATGGGACAAAAGCTGCAGTTTAATGTTTGACGTTATTTCTTTTCTCTGGTTTTGCTCAGGGAGTTGCTCTTACAAGGGAGCTCAGAGCCATCCCTAAGAAGAGTGACCAAACTCTCAGACCAGGGCGGTGGCAAGTCTTCCCGCTTTGAAAGATAAACATTGACAAAATGAATTATGGTTCATTAAATAAGGTAACAGAAAGTCTGAAAGCAGTCTTTATGGTAGGAACGCCTTCAAAATCTAGTTTTTACATGGCTTTTGAAAGAATCAAAAAGAATGCTGTGACTATGTCTTGCAGCACATTTTAAAAATTAAGGTTTTTTGCAATCGCCATTACATACTCTTAAAAACTGAGTCCTCACAAAGAGAAAGCATATGGATTATCACTACACGAGCGTGCCCCAAGATGAACACCTATAGACCTGATCGGCATGATTCCTGAGCCAAGACGCAGAGCCGAGTAAGCTGTGCTTGAAATGCACAAATGTGGCATGTGCCAGAGAGGCTGTGCACCCAGCCCTCTCTTCGGAGGGGCAGTGGCAAAGCTGGACAGCTGCTCTTGCACAGGGCTCCCAGGGGCGGGTGGGAAACAGGCATTCTGAGAACACATCCCCAGGGTACCGCACAGAAAAGAGATGAGGGCTGGCCACTTGGGGAAGCAGCTGGCCAAGAAAAACCCTGACCTCTCAGAAAACACCCAAGAGCGAAACGGTGCAGTGGGAGCCAGAGTTAACTTTCGGGGATGGAGTTCCAGACAATGTGCCCAGCTGCCTGCCACCTTCCCAGCCCTTTGCCATGTACGAGGCCTGGGCACGGTCAAGGCCAAGGTTGGACTGGTCGAAGCTGCCACGGGACTGAAAGCCTGCTAATGCATCAACACCTCCCTGAGTTCTTAAATTGAGGTCATTTACCATCCCATATTTGAGCTAAAACCACCTCATGGTTTTGCTACCATGATCTTTTTTCACCTCTATGGTGTGAACTGAGGACTCCCAGGAAGACCTCTTCTGTGAGATCATAGTACCATATTTTTCCATCTCTCACTACCAACACAGCCAGAAATTCTCTCACCAGTTAGGAAAAACAGCCCTTCCTAAGTTTCTATTTTCAGTTCATATACTCCTGGGTATCGTTACGGAAGAAAAATTATGATGATACATTTCTGTTTGCTTGACGAACTAGGACAATGGGGGTGCCTCGCATGTTTGGGACAGACCCTGGATGATTTAAAAATAAGGGCAAAAGGTTAAAGTTGGAATGTGTTAACATTAATTCTGCGTTTCCAATTGGACTGATTAGCCCAGCCAAGGATTCCGTGAGGAGGAATTAAGACTTTCAGTGGAGACTTAAACTTTACAACTTTCTGGGCACTGCATCACTGCTTGTATTTACACCCAGGTAAAGCCCTGTCATTGCTGCTACATATGAAAATCATCCAGAAAAATAAGATACCTGCTCTAACCACTTCTGCTGTTTGCCTTGTTCTGAAAGCTGCCTCTTAGCAAGTGCAACACAATGGAGTTCAGTTCCTGATGTAACAATTCCATCACGCGATTCTGCCTCTGAAAGTCATTCTCCACCACAGCTTGTCCCGGCGGCAACACTGTAAGCAACTGACAATTGCTTGCCTCCCCCCAGCGCTGCGTGGCCCCTCCCAGCTGCCACCAAAAGAAAAGAGAAAGTCTCTCTGTAGCACTTTGCTTCTCAGCAGGAAGCCTGTCCTGTTTGCGATATCCATTTTGATACAAACCTAAATTAGGCCTCTGGAAATAGGTAATGCATAAAAAGAAGCGTTTTGTGTCACCAAATTATTATTACAGGTTACTGTTAACCCTTGGAAGATAGAGGTGAGCCCGTAGCTCCCCACTGAGGTGACTATTTGTCATGAAATCACAGGCCCTACCTCGGAAGATGGCTCAGGTGAGCTTGCAATGAGACAAACGATCTGGCTGACCTGGAGGACTGTGAAGGTTGGTTTAAGTGGGGAAGCTAAGAGCAACGCCAGTTAAACAAAAGGTTCAGCACAGCGTGTCGAGCCAGCGGTCGGCTCGCACAAGTCTCACAGCTGACAGAGCCTGGAGATGGAGGGAAACAAGAAGGATCAGGAGAGCTCACTCTATCAGACAGACTTAAGGCTCTTCCCAGGTTCTCCTCGGAGAGACGTAGATGGGGCAAAGGTTCAGAGTCGCACTGTTTTTTAAAAGCTCATCTGGGATAAAACTGATAACTAGTCTGGTTATCAGTTAATCTACAATAAGTTAGCATACTGAATATACTGAGATGTCAGGGGTTTTCGTCTCTTTTAAACTTTTTATTGTGTATTGGAATCTAGCCCATCAACAATGTTGTGGTCATTTCGGGTGGACAGCAAAGGGACTCAGCCATACATATAAATGCAGCCGTTCTCCCCTATCCATTCTCCATCCTTTCCTGTCCAGGCTGCCACGAGACACTGAGCCGAGTGCCCTGTGCTCTACAAGAGGAACCTGTTGGTTACCCACTTTAAATAAAGCAGTGCGTACATACCCATCCCAAACTCCCTACCTCTTCCCGCGATTCTTCCCCACTGGCCACCATAAGCTTACTCTCTAAACCTGTGAGTCCACTTTGGTTTGGAAATCCCCTGCTCAAAAATTTAAACTGCTGGTCCATAACTAAGAATCGAAGTAATCTAAGAATTTAGCCTAAAACTACTGCATTGAAATCACTTTTCTTTTCCTATTTAACCTCTGCAGTATTCGATTCTCTCTTAGTCTTCTTTCTGCACCACTACATTAAAATAAGCAGCACTTACGATAATAATTATAACTGAATTCAAAGAGCCACCAAATCAAAGACCACTTTCTATCCAAACATTAGTGAAGGAAACACAAAGAATCATGCAGGATCTCCTCATTTCTCAGCTCAGACCAGCTCACTTTCCAATTAAAAATTGTACAAGACAGTCATCATATCATGCAATAACTTGGCTTTTCCTTCTTCATGCATTTTTATTCTGTGTTTTGGTAAAAATTGTCACGTGAGACTGGCTTATCTCATTAAAATAAACAGACATGACTGAGTTCACATCTCTTGAGACAGTAAACACCGTGCAAAATGTAATTCCTCAAACTGGGATAACTGGTATTTACTGAATAAATAACTAAATAAGTAACGCTTCTTCAAAAGGAGTCTCATAGGTTGATGACGAAGAACAACGGAATTATTCTGAAACGGGTTTCACAGAAAAAGAAAACAGCTAATGCGAACAACCAAAGTTTTATAGGAAGTTGAGTAGACAATGGATACCAGCCAAATTTCATAGCTGCAGTTTTTAGCTGAGTCCTAAATTTGAAGGCAGAGTAAATGTTCCTCTCTACTTTCCTAGACACAACCCATAAAATGACAGGCTCTTTTTAATGTCTAAGAATGTTGTTTAGGTCTCATCAGAGTCAGCAACAAGACCTTCAGACTGAGAAAATACCTAGTTTAATCGCATTTAGCTGCAGTGTATAATATTTTATCCTCAAAAGTGCTGTAAACACATCCTTCAGGGTAAGGCCACCATACAATCCCAGTGCAACCTCATTCAGGGATTCCTGACTCGCTAATTCCTTGGCATCCTCAGATATCGACATATCATCGAGTGCCAGCAACTGAAATGAAATCTCCTATGTTTCTATTTTCTAAAATAACTCCTCAGTTCAAATCGTCAGCAGCATGACATCTGGCCACAGTTCAAGGTCCTCACTGTTGACAAGGCCCTTTCTTGAGAGTTTCTGCCAGCTATTTGCCACACACCATACATACCTGTGCAGTTCATTCCCTGGGAAATCACTTTTGCCATAGCTTCCGCCTTAAAAATATTCCTAAACCCATGCTGATTTTGTATCTGTTCAGCTCAAATTTAGATTCATTGGTACTTTTCCGTAGTTACATTGCTTGTTCAGTTGATGGGTCCTTTTATTTATTCTGAAGTTTTCGATGTAAGACAAACAGGAATACCACCTTCTAAAATGACTACTATCCTACCATCCTCCGGTGGAACATTAGGCCAGGGAAGATCATGCAATAACTTGTCTTTTCCTTCTTCATGCATTTTTATTCTGTGTTTTGGTAAAAATTGTCACGTGAGACTGGCTTATCTCATTAAAATAAACAGACATGACTGAGTTCACATCTCTTGAGACAGTAAACACCGTGCAAAATGTAATTCCTCAAACTGGGATAACTGGTATTTACTGAATAAATAACTAAATAAGTAACGCTTCTTCAAAAGGAGTCTCATAGGTTGATGACGAAGAACAACGGAATTATTCTGAAACGGGTTTCACAGAAAAAGAAAACAGCTAATGCGAACAACCAAAGTTTTATAGGAAGTTGAGTAGACAATGGATACCAGCCAAATTTCATAGCTGCAGTTTTTAGCTGAGTCCTAAATTTGAAGGCAGAGTAAATGTTCCTCTCTACTTTCCTAGACACAACCCATAAAATGACAGGCTCTTTTTAATGTCTAAGAATGTTGTTTAGGTCTCATCAGAGTCAGCAACAAGACCTTCAGACTGAGAAAATACCTAGTTTAATCGCATTTAGCTGCAGTGTATAATATTTTATCCTCAAAAGTGCTGTAAACACATCCTTCAGGGTAAGGCCACCATACAATCCCAGTGCAACCTCATTCAGGGATTCCTGACTCGCTAATTCCTTGGCATCCTCAGATATCGACATATCATCGAGTGCCAGCAACTGAAATGAAATCTCCTATGTTTCTATTTTCTAAAATAACTCCTCAGTTCAAATCGTCAGCAGCATGACATCTGGCCACAGTTCAAGGTCCTCACTGTTGACAAGGCCCTTTCTTGAGAGTTTCTGCCAGCTATTTGCCACACACCATACATACCTGTGCAGTTCATTCCCTGGGAAATCACTTTTGCCATAGCTTCCGCCTTAAAAATATTCCTAAACCCATGCTGATTTTGTATCTGTTCAGCTCAAATTTAGATTCATTGGTACTTTTCCGTAGTTACATTGCTTGTTCAGTTGATGGGTCCTTTTATTTATTCTGAAGTTTTCGATGTAAGACAAACAGGAATACCACCTTCTAAAATGACTACTATCCTACCATCCTCCGGTGGAACATTAGCGGGAAGCAATATTCTCCAAAGCTATGAAGCATACACTGCCCTAAATTACATTGCAGTCGCTGCCCTGAGCTCACACATTTTTGAATAGAAAGGCTCCCAGGGATCTCTCTGTACTCACTGCATTTACTGCTTTAAAATATTTTTAACCCAGAGGCTGAAGTGCCAGCCTTGCAGAGCCTCATGGTAATCCCAGCCTGGGTGGCTGTTCTTAAGGGAAAGCATTTGAAACATTGTGGCAGTGCATCAACTTTGACCCTTTTCACTTAAACATGAGACTCTTTTAAAAAGTTTGAATTCCAGAGGGAACCACTGAACTTTGACCTGCTTAAAATTAGTTTTGTTTTAGTGCCTTCATGGTGACTCAACAGGCCAATTTTCCAGACACTTAAGACGTTTCTGCCCCTGAAGATTCCAGTTCAAGTCCACGGCTATGTTTGCTGGTGAGAGCAGAACACTTTGTCCCAGGGTTTCAAGCAACAAATTCCCAGATCTCCATCTCTTTGCCAGATGTTGGCATTAGTTGGTATTAAGATGGATCTAAATACATACACACACAGACACACACTGAGACACAGACAGACAAACACACACACACACACACACTCACACACACACAGGCATTCTTTTTTCTTTTCACTCAGTGTTTTAGGAAAGAAAGTTTTCCACTCAAAAGTCAGTCATGGAGAAATGTTTATAAGGATTATATAAACATTACTTAATAGCCTAACTCCTACAAGAATAAAACTTCTAACTTTGGGTAAGCAACACCATGATACATTTATACTATAAGCCTTCTGAATCTACTTTCTTTGTGTGGAAGAAAAGAGCTGCTGGGGTTTTATTTTCTCATCTATTACAGATTTTAGAAATAGTCAATGAGTAATTACATTGCAAGTGAACAGTATCACAATGTTACACTTTCCTTCAATGGAATTTCCAACATGACATTTGCTGCCAAAAATCCATGACAGTTAATAGGCAAATAAAATTTCCAAAGAAGTCAAGGTAAAGCACATGTTAAGCTTGATTTAGTCCCCCAAACTGTTCCTCCTGCTGGGAAAAGGAACAAAACAGCACCCAATTTCATTAATACAAACGAAGGTATTTAATATGAAGGATATAGTTATTAGTCTGGAACAATTCCTACAGAACCTATGTGCTTTAAAATTTTTAGGACAGTCAAGGATAAAGGCATTCAGGAAAGAAAACCCATTCAGCATCACAAAACCAGAAAAAAAGAAATGTGAATGTAGTTAACCAGGGTAAAAAAATCACCACAATACAAACTGCATGCTAGGTTAAACTAGAAGTCTTCAGTGTCTCCAGAGGATGTGTTAGCATACTGAAACGTGGTGCAAAAGTGTGGACCAGATCTTCATGTTCAAATAGCAGTTTGTGCTTAAATCTACCCATTTTCAAAGAGCGACCAATGATGTCCAAAGCTGGAAGTCCGAAATGACCTTTGGGCTTCTGCCTAGTCTTATGACCCAAGGGCCAGAGCCATCTGCACTAACTGCAGCCCAGACCACAGGGCCCACTCTTGCTTTGAGCTCATCTTAAACCCTGAATCATTTTACATATTCCAACAAAGGGATCATAGGCATGTTCCAAATACATTATGGATGCTGCCCGAATTTCCAAAGAGGTTCTCTAAAGGCTCTGGAATTTTCATAAAGATGGGAATGTCAAGTACAGCTAGTCGTCCTTGGTCTTACCAGTTTGGGCAAGTTTATTCTTAAAGGACCACAGGATAAACATTTTACGATTATAGGCTGTATCCTGTCTGCCACAACTATTCAGCTCTGCTCTTAGGGCTTGAAGGTAGCCATGGATAATATGTCAAGAGATGAAGATGGCTTTATTCACCAACAAGAACCCTGCCAGGGTCTGTCATCTACCATCCTTGTCCTCAGAAAGCTGTCTGAACCTCTCTGAGATCTTTGGGCTTCTAATCTCCCCTTATCTTACAGGGTCACAGAAGCCAACCACAACAAAATTATATTGGAACTGTTTTCTCTCCTTCTAAGATCAATACCAATTCTAATACTCGGGATATAAAAACTACTCAATTGAGTCTCTCTGGCGATCTCCTCCATGACAGTTAATATGGAATTTCCAAATGAAAAATTTCCAAAGAAGTCAAGGTAAAGCACATGTTAAGCTTGATTTAGTCCCCCAAACTGTTCCTCCTGCTGGGAAAAGGAACAAAACAGCACCCAATTTCATTAATACAAACGAAGGTATTTAATATGAAGGATATAGTTATTAGTCTGGAACAATTCCTACAGAACCTATGTGCTTTAAAATTTTTAGGACAGTCAAGGATAAAGGCATTCAGGAAAGAAAACCCATTCAGCATCACAAAACCAGAAAAAGAAATGTGAATGTAGTTAACCAGGGTAAAAAAATCACCACAATACAAACTGCATGCTAGGTTAAACTAGAAGTCTTCAGTGTCTCCAGAGGATGTGTTAGCATACTGAAACGTGGTGCAAAAGTGTGGACCAGATCTTCATGTTCAAATAGCAGTTTGTGCTTAAATCTACCCATTTTCAAAGAGCGACCAATGATGTCCAAAGCTGGAAGTCCGAAATGACCTTTGGGCTTCTGCCTAGTCTTATGACCCAAGGGCCAGAGCCATCTGCACTAACTGCAGCCCAGACCACAGGGCCCACTCTTGCTTTGAGCTCATCTTAAACCCTGAATCATTTTACATATTCCAACAAAGGGATCATAGGCATGTTCCAAATACATTATGG
Organism: Tragulus kanchil; assembly: GCA_022376925.1. Lineage (NCBI taxonomy): Eukaryota > Metazoa > Chordata > Mammalia > Artiodactyla > Tragulidae > Tragulus > Tragulus kanchil. The sequence goes on along the minus strand of JAIOJX010000004.1, from coordinate 267,146,478 downwards.
ATGCTGCCCGAATTTCCAAAGAGGTTCTCTAAAGGCTCTGGAATTTTCATAAAGATGGGAATGTCAAGTACAGCTAGTCGTCCTTGGTCTTACCAGTTTGGGCAAGTTTATTCTTAAAGGACCACAGGATAAACATTTTACGATTATAGGCTGTATCCTGTCTGCCACAACTATTCAGCTCTGCTCTTAGGGCTTGAAGGTAGCCATGGATAATATGTCAAGAGATGAAGATGGCTTTATTCACCAACAAGAACCCTGCCAGGGTCTGTCATCTACCATCCTTGTCCTCAGAAAGCTGTCTGAACCTCTCTGAGATCTTTGGGCTTCTAATCTCCCCTTATCTTACAGGGTCACAGAAGCCAACCACAACAAAATTATATTGGAACTGTTTTCTCTCCTTCTAAGATCAATACCAATTCTAATACTCGGGATATAAAAACTACTCAATTGAGTCTCTCTGGCGATCTCCTCTTTCATTTCCTACGCACTGAAGAAAGAACACAATACAGATGTTCAAACTGGAGGTAAAGGATGAACATTCTGGATATGTGCATTACTAATTCATTTTCATTTTATTCATAAATCATTAAGCACAAACACTGTGTGAGCTGTCCTGAATGACCACAGATTTCTTTTAAACTAAAATATATATATACACACACACACACATATATATTTAGGCATCAATCCAATTACTTTATATTTCAAGCACATGTGAGCATCTGGATTTTTTAATGATGGTTAAGAAAACCAGCGCTGGGCTTCCCCTGGTGGTCCAGTGGGTAAGGACACCGCCTTGCAGTGCAAGGGGCGCCGTTCGATCCCTGGCCTGGGAAGATCCCACGTGCCGTGGAGCGGCTGGACTGATGTGTCCAATCACCGAGCAGGAGCTCTGGAGCGCATGCGCCCAGAGCCGGCACTCTGGGACGACAGAGGCCACCACGATGAGAGGCCCACAGGAGCCAAAGAACAAAGACGGATGAAAATAGAGAAATGAAAGACCAATAGAAGTGGCCCGCCCATCCCCCTCCCTCCCCACCCCCCAAAAGATAAATAAATAAAATAAATGTTTAAAAAAAAAAAAGAAAACCAGCACTAATAGTTCTGAAAACCGGGATAATTACTTATCAGGAAGACATCAACTGAGATGAAAATTTTACATGCTACCAACCAGTACATTCAAATGACATAAACCAAAGCATGAATTATGTAAGATGCTAATGGAAATACATGTATTTATGGTCAGACCGTAAAGGACGGTACTGAAATATAACTATACAGAGGGGCTTCTCTGGTGGTCCAGTGGGTAGGGAGTCCACCCTGCAGTACTAGGGGCACTGGTTCAATCCCTGGCCCAGGAAGATCTCATGTGCCACAGAGTGGCTGAACCAGTGTGTATAATTATGAACCAGTGCTCTGGAGCGCATGCGCCCAGAGCCGGAGCTCTGCAGTGAAAGAGGCCACTGCGATGGGAGGCGCACACAGGCCAAAGAATAAAGATGGGTGAAAATAAATGGATAAAAAAATCAATAAAAAAGGCCAAATTTTTTTTAAAAAGTATACAGAGACACTCTCATGTAAAGGCCAATATCTGAAGAATCTGCCAACACAGAATTAGCATTGTAGGTGCTTAATTCTTTAATTGTCTTACCAATAAAATATACAACTAATTGTGTAAGATATTTTGGCCTTGCATTCCAAAAGGCATATTTGCATTTTTTTCCTTTGTATACGTTTTGAAAACTAATACACAGTGTCATTAAAAAGCAACGTGACTGGTTTTTAAACAAACATACCATGTCATGCAAATGTGCTTTCCCTGCACAGTGGTCACCTGAGAAGACAACTGACTCTAAAGCTCAGCCAGTACTCACAGTATTCCTACCTCCTTTAGAAACTGCTTTCCAAGTCTGGGCCACACACACGCACACACATTTCTAAGTATTCTCAATGGTGACAAATGCCACAATTTGAAAGTCAATTTTACCCATTTTCATCATTTCAGAGAGACATTTATAGCCAACTCTGGTGAATTTAAAAAAAAAAAAAAAAAAGCATGATGAATCCTGGTATACAATGCGAATAGAAAGTAATGAGATGGATGTTTTAGTCAGGCTTGCAAATGACTCAAAAGGCAATTCTGAGAGGAAGTTTTCCAAAATGTTTTGAACAAGGGCATCAGTGGAAACAGGGTTGTGCTTCTCTGGGTGATAATTTGGAAAAACAGCATTAATATGAATGCATCAATTATAATGTGATCATTGTCTTTAAAAATCAGACTCTGTGCTTTTCACTCACATTCTGCAAATACAAATCAGGGCAGCTATACACGTTCATCTGGAAGGTTATTTATGCACATTCTGAAGCTTCCACGTGGCGAAACTAACCATAGGCTGATTCATATATATTATAAAGTGTTAGCTGCTCAGTCATGTCTGACTCTCTGTGCAATCCCATGGGCTGTAGCCCGTCAGCCTTCTCTGTCCATGGGATTTTCCAGGCAAGAATACGGGAGTGGGTTGCCATGCCCTCCTCCTGGGGATCTTCTCAACCCAGGGATCAAATCCAGGTCTCCTGCATTGAGGGCAGACGTGTTACCACCTAAGCCTATCATATAATATAAACTGAACTCATTTGATCTTTCAAAAAAAAGTAATTTTTAAAATTTCTTAGAATCATAAACAGATGTTTACATCCAACCCCAATCTGTAGGATGCTCTAAACTTTCTCTTCTATGCCATCAAAAACCTGACAAAAGCTTACTGTGGGATTATGCACAAAAACTGTAAATTTAACAAGGTGTGATCGTCTGCTTTTTCACACATTATTGTATCATGCTGCACCAGAACACTAATGTATGCACAGTTCCAAAATAGCTTGGGCTATTACCACACAGCCTTGAAAAACTACTAAAATCCCAATAAGAGCACCTTTCTAAAGCTCAGCCAGTACTCACAGTATTCCTACCTCCTTTAGAAACTGCTTTCCAAGTCTGGGCCACACACACACACATTTCTAAGTATTCTCAATGGTGACAAATGCCACAATTTGAAAGTCAATTTTACCCATTTTCATCATTTCAGAGAGACATTTATAGCCAACTCTGGTGAATTTAAAAAAAAAAAAAAAAAAAGCATGATGAATCCTGGTATACAATGCGAATAGAAAGTAATGAGATGGATGTTTTAGTCAGGCTTGCAAATGACTCAAAAGGCAATTCTGAGAGGAAGTTTTCCAAAATGTTTTGAACAAGGGCATCAGTGGAAACAGGGTTGTGCTTCTCTGGGTGATAATTTGGAAAAACAGCATTAATATGAATGCATCAATTATAATGTGATCATTGTCTTTAAAAATCAGACTCTGTGCTTTTCACTCACATTCTGCAAATACAAATCAGGGCAGCTATACACGTTCATCTGGAAGGTTATTTATGCACATTCTGAAGCTTCCACGTGGCGAAACTAACCATAGGCTGATTCATATATATTATAAAGTGTTAGCTGCTCAGTCATGTCTGACTCTCTGTGCAATCCCATGGGCTGTAGCCGTCAGCCTTCTCTGTCCATGGGATTTTCCAGGCAAGAATACGGGAGTGGGTTGCCATGCCCTCCTCCTGGGGATCTTCTCAACCCAGGGATCAAATCCAGGTCTCCTGCATTGAGGGCAGACGTGTTACCACCTAAGCCTATCATATAATATAAACTGAACTCATTTGATCTTTCAAAAAAAAGTAATTTTTAAAATTTCTTAGAATCATAAACAGATGTTTACATCCAACCCCAATCTGTAGGATGCTCTAAACTTTCTCTTCTATGCCATCAAAAACCTGACAAAAGCTTACTGTGGGATTATGCACAAAAACTGTAAATTTAACAAGGTGTGATCGTCTGCTTTTTCACACATTATTGTATCATGCTGCACCAGAACACTAATGTATGCACAGTTCCAAAATAGCTTGGGCTATTACCACACAGCCTTGAAAAACTACTAAAATCCCAATAAGAGCACCTTTCAAAAGCTGTGGCTTCATTATCACACGCAAGGAAAAGTGTGCTTTCACTATTTGTATTTTACAACAGAAAAAAAACGATACAGAAATGTCTCTGACATTGTCTCATAATTCTGAGGTCTTATTTCTTATTAGAGCCTGCGCCGTTGTAAAAGTTGTTTCATCAATATGAATATGACAATGGGACTCAATACGATTTAATCGACTCAATTATGGAACAAGCGTGCTTTTTTCCTTCTGCTGCCCTACTTTCTTTAAAGTTGCATTTGAATTATTGATGAAGTTGCAATAAAGCATTTCTTTGTTACACATAGTTCAGAAGTAGAGAATGATGTCTCATGGTTAATTTTTAGACCCACTGTGATAAAATAAACACACTTGTTGCCCTTTCAAAGAAAATCAATGGCACGGTACAAGCTTAAAAGAATGACTTTCCCTTTTTTTCTATTGTCCTGAAAACATGATGTGCTGGGATTGTGAATGTAAACACAAATAGAATAGGAGAAAATGGTAATCAAAGGGCACTACAGAAAATACCATTCCAGGTCTTTTGCTGTATTGAAAAGATTTATACCTATGATGAATTTAAGTTCCTTTTCCTCAAGTATTTCAAGGACCCGTTTAGACTGTAGTAGGATAAGGCCCTGAAAAATGGAAGAATAGTTCTGGATACAAGGACAATGTTTCTTATTTAGACTACTCTAATCAAAACAGAACTGATGCTCCATTCATTCCATTTCCCAAACAACCACCAGAATGATCTTTTTTAAAATGCAAATTTGAATTCTCTAATAACTTGCAATGACTTTTGTGATAAAAAACCCACTAGCTTAGCAGGATCTACAAGACCCTACAGGACAGGACTCCTGTCCCTCCTCCAGCCTCTTCCTCATGAACCTGGCGCTCTGGTCTCCTTTGGTCCTTCAATATTCCAACCTTTAATCCACCTCTGAGCTCTGCCCACACTGTTCTTCACTCCATACTCAACCACAGCTTACTTCTCTTCATAGCCCAGCCCTAAGTCTCAGCCTCCTGAAAGCATGTTATGACTCCCATTAGGAATCAGAGAAGCTCCAATACTTTGGCCATTTGATGCAAAGAGCAGCTCACTGCAAGAGACCCCGATGCTGGGAAAGACTGAAGGCAGAAGGAAAAGATTAAAGGAGAAGGGGGTGGCAGAGGCTGAGATGGTTCAAGAGTATCACCGACTCAATGGACATGAATTTGACCAAACTACAGGAGACAGTGAAGGACAGGGAAGCCTGGTGTGCTGCAGTCCATGGGGTCACAGAGAGTTAGATGGGACTTAGCTACTGAACAACCACCACCCTATAATATATCCTTAGAGCTCCCTGTACTCTTCTCCAGAATACCCTTCAGAGCACACCTCGGGAGTCCTATAGTCAAACGTTCACAGCCAACCTTCTCATCAGAGTAACTCACCGGATCCACCCACTCTGTGAAACTCACAATTAGCCCTGGCACCCTAATGGCACCAAGGCTCCTCTAGCACACCACAGCCTCCTCTCACTGCCTGACTTACCTGCTTGACCAAAGTCTCTTTACATCATTTCCTTGTAATCAACTAAATTCATTAAATATTACATAAGAGAATAGGAGGGCAAAAAGGATATTGTTATTAACACTAGACTGAATGCTTGGGAAGGAATAAAGGTAAATTACAAAAAAAAAAAAAAAAAAAAAACCTTCTATATTGGGTTTCAAATACCCTCATGAGATTGGAATAAATTTTTTTTTTAATTAAGGACAAAGTCCGGCACTTAAATTGCTTGCCTTTAAGCTCTCCTATCATTTTTAGCAAATGAAAAACATAGAACATACATGTGACATGCCCAAAGCATCACTCAAGAGAACCATCCTTAAAAGCCTCAACTCTACATCAGTTAATTGACAAATTGATAAATACTGATAAGCAATGGAATATCAATACACAAACTGATTAAACACTGTTTAAAATCTTAAAATGTTTAGGGATGATGTGATTTCTCCAAGATATGATGCTTTAACAGTATTTTTGATGAACAATCCAGTTACCAGTCACAATTACACTAGAGAAGAGAATGTCTCTCAGGCACAATTAGCTGATTAATCTCCATCTTTCTCACTAAATTGGAAACTCCACAAGCACTAGGTCCAAATCTCTATGACTGAAAGCATGTTATGACTCCCATTAGGAATAGAAGCTCCAATACTTTGGCCATTTGATGCAAAGAGCAGCTCACTGCAAGAGACCCCGATGCTGGGAAAGACTGAAGGCAGAAGGAAAGATTAAAGGAGAAGGGGGTGGCAGAGGCTGAGATGGTTCAAGAGTATCACCGACTCAATGGACATGAATTTGACCAAACTACAGGAGACAGTGAAGGACAGGGAAGCCTGGTGTGCTGCAGTCCATGGGGTCACAGAGAGTTAGATGGGACTTAGCTACTGAACAACCACCACCCTATAATATATCCTTAGAGCTCCCTGTACTCTTCTCCAGAATACCCTTCAGAGCACACCTCGGGAGTCCTATAGTCAAACGTTCACAGCCAACCTTCTCATCAGAGTAACTCACCGGATCCACCCACTCTGTGAAACTCACAATTAGCCCTGGCACCCTAATGGCACCAAGGCTCCTCTAGCACACCACAGCCTCCTCTCACTGCCTGACTTACCTGCTTGACCAAAGTCTCTTTACATCATTTCCTTGTAATCAACTAAATTCATTAAATATTACATAAGAGAATAGGAGGGCAAAAAGGATATTGTTATTAACACTAGACTGAATGCTTGGGAAGGAATAAAGGTAAATTACAAAAAAAAAAAAAAAAAAAAACCTTCTATATTGGGTTTCAAATACCCTCATGAGATTGGAATAAATTTTTTTTTTAATTAAGGACAAAGTCCGGCACTTAAATTGCTTGCCTTTAAGCTCTCCTATCATTTTTAGCAAATGAAAAACATAGAACATACATGTGACATGCCCAAAGCATCACTCAAGAGAACCATCCTTAAAAGCCTCAACTCTACATCAGTTAATTGACAAATTGATAAATACTGATAAGCAATGGAATATCAATACACAAACTGATTAAACACTGTTTAAAATCTTAAAATGTTTAGGGATGATGTGATTTCTCCAAGATATGATGCTTTAACAGTATTTTTGATGAACAATCCAGTTACCAGTCACAATTACACTAGAGAAGAGAATGTCTCTCAGGCACAATTAGCTGATTAATCTCCATCTTTCTCACTAAATTGGAAACTCCACAAGCACTAGGTCCAAATCTCTATGACTGACCATGGTAACCCCATTACTCACCATCCCTCATATGGGACAAAAAAGCAGACTCACAATAAACACACTTTATATGAATGAGTAATAATTAATCACAGTCAAATATAGCAACATTGTACATTTTAAGTTACTATTAAGATCAATATGCAAACGGTCATACAAGAATAAGAACAAATATGGAATCCCATCCATTACACCTGAAAACGTCAAGGCACAGTATTTTTTTGAGAGACAGTATTTTGTGCTTTACTCAGTAATAGAAAGATCTTTTGTAGATATATAAAAAAGGAATCAATTTTTTATATTTTTAAAAGTACCATTCTCTAGCATAATGCAGTTTCTGCCTTATAACTTACAAACTATAGGTAAGATTATGTGATTAGATTTACTTAGAAATCCAACCATGATTGCCCTTATTAAACTATCAATAACTGGTTCCAAATCAGGCTACCTTATAATTTAATAGGCAATGGAAAGTAATAATAATGCTATCTGAAATGTGTTTTATCCCCTTCCTTCCAAGAAACTGAAAGCCACCAACATTTTGTGAGGAGACATCATTAAGTACAAAAATGAAAACACAACTAAAATGAACTTTTATTAACAAAACAAAAAAGATGTTAATAAGGAAGCCAAGCTATCTAAAGTTCAGGCACAAAATAATAATAATTTTTTAAAGTCAGGCTGAGTTCTGCTATATAAAAATTTCTTGTAAACATTTAAAATTCCAAAAGGACAGGACAAGAAGAAACCTTTTACACTTACGAATGGTTTTGTCGTTTCAGTTCTCTACTGCTGAGAGACACTATTAAAAATATCTTTTAATTGTTCATGTAACTGATTGATAAATACTGATAAGCAATGGAATATCAATACACAAACTGATTAAACACTGTTTAAAATCTTAAAATGTTTAGGGATGATGTGATTTCTCCAAGATATGATGCTTTAACAGTATTTTTGATGAACAATCCAGTTACCAGTCACAATTACACTAGAGAAGAGAATGTCTCTCAGGCACAATTAGCTGATTAATCTCCATCTTTCTCACTAAATTGGAAACTCCACAAGCACTAGGTCCAAATCTCTATGACTGACCATGGTAACCCCATTACTCACCATCCCTCATATGGGACAAAAAAGCAGACTCACAATAAACACACTTTATATGAATGAGTAATAATTAATCACAGTCAAATATAGCAACATTGTACATTTTAAGTTACTATTAAGATCAATATGCAAACGGTCATACAAGAATAAGAACAAATATGGAATCCCATCCATTACACCTGAAAACGTCAAGGCACAGTATTTTTTTGAGAGACAGTATTTTGTGCTTTACTCAGTAATAGAAAGATCTTTTGTAGATATATAAAAAAGGAATCAATTTTTTATATTTTTAAAAGTACCATTCTCTAGCATAATGCAGTTTCTGCCTTATAACTTACAAACTATAGGTAAGATTATGTGATTAGATTTACTTAGAAATCCAACCATGATTGCCCTTATTAAACTATCAATAACTGGTTCCAAATCAGGCTACCTTATAATTTAATAGGCAATGGAAAGTAATAATAATGCTATCTGAAATGTGTTTTATCCCCTTCCTTCCAAGAAACTGAAAGCCACCAACATTTTGTGAGGAGACATCATTAAGTACAAAAATGAAAACACAACTAAAATGAACTTTTATTAACAAAACAAAAAAGATGTTAATAAGGAAGCCAAGCTATCTAAAGTTCAGGCACAAAATAATAATAATTTTTTAAAGTCAGGCTGAGTTCTGCTATATAAAAATTTCTTGTAAACATTTAAAATTCCAAAAGGACAGGACAAGAAGAAACCTTTTACACTTACGAATGGTTTTGTCGTTTCAGTTCTCTACTGCTGAGAGACACTATTAAAAATATCTTTTAATTGTTCATGTAACTGATTTATAAATATATGAATCCAAGGAAAAACAAGCAATAAGAGAACATTCAAAAGCATTCTGGCATATAAGGCAGGATATGGCTCATAAATTAGAGCCAGATATACAGAGGGGTAACGGTGTCAGTGCGGCCCCAATCTTTTAGCTAATTATGAGGAATTGCTAGACAGGAGGAAATGCTAAGTCATTATGACCCCTAGCGCAAACACACACACACACACACACACACTCTCTCTCTCTCTCCATGATTTTTAAAATATCATAACGTACCACAACTGTGTTCTAAAACCTCTCATGAATGCATGCTCAGTCGTTTCAGTCATGTCTGACTTTTTTTTGACCCCATGGACTGCAGCATGGCGCTCCTCTGTCCATGGAATTCTCCAAGCAACAACACCGGAGTGGGTGGCCATGCCCTCCTCCAGGGGACCTTCCCAACCCAAGAATTGAACGGATATCGCCTGCGTCTCCTGCACTGCATGCAGATTCTTTACCTCTGAGCCTCCAGAGAAGCCTGTTCTAAAAATGTATTTATTTTTTACAATGTATAGTTCATACAATCCCATTTAAATAGTTGTACAGGTCAAATTCATAAAACTGTCAATGTCTGTCACCAGTACACTTTCTTCCCAATTTAGTATATAACTTACGCTTGAGAAAACTAGCTAAAAAAGTCTTTAAGGAGGGTTCCAAAAAAAAAAAAAAACTCCATTGGGTTGCTCTGTGGCAGTAAACAACAAAACCCTGTAAAAAATAATAATAATAAATAACATCTATATGGAATATAAAAAAATACAATCTGCTGGCATGCTAAAAAAATCTTATAACTTTTCTTTATATTCCTTATTCTATAGATATTCTTTATTCCCTCTTTACCCAGGCCTTTGAAGGTCTCTTTTTGTATGTTTACTATTAGTAAAGTAAGATTTTCTTTATATTGGTGGTGTATATACATGGTCAAAAAAATGTTAGGAAAAGCACTGACTTAGATGCCTGTCTGAGAACCTGGAAAACCTAGCCCTACACTCTTGTCTGCATACAGGGCAAGAATTCTTCCTCCTGGGTTTCCCTGGTGGTCCACTGGGTAAGGACACCGCCTTGCGGTGCAACGGTTGCTAGTTCGATCCCTGGCCTGGGAAGATCCCACGTGCTGTGGAGCAGCTGGACCAGTGTGTCTGACTACTGAGCCCGTGCTCTGCAGCTAGAGAGGCCACTGCGATGGGAGGCCCATGCAGGCCAAAAGAACAAAGATAAATAAATGAAAGATCAATAGAAGTGGCCCAAAAAAAAGAATTCTTCCTCCTTTATCAACACACAGACACCATCTCCACCACCATATGTCTATGTCCAATCAGCCTTCCTACTGCCAATTAAAATGTTTCCTTGGTCTCATTCCATAAAGACATGTTCTCCAAAGCTGGAAGTTCAAGATGATCCATGTAGTCTTTTTTTAAAATCTAACTATTAATAGATGGCCACAGGGGCCTTTGTTTCACACCTAGAAGGACTGAATGTTAATGTCTCTCTTCTGTTTCATCATATTGCCACACATGGTAGCTTACGGACGACACCATCTACGTTTTTAGCTAAATTAACTCACACGAAGCTAACAAATGGTTTTAACATATATCCCACAAAACAAAAATCTAGAGATTTTCAAAGGAATACTCATAATGCAAATACAAGTGAACATGGGAAAATGGCAGAATGGTATCGCTGAGACCAACTGCTTAGCCCTTTGTCAGCCACATTTCGAGGAAAATCTATGAGAATGCAAACACAGAGCGTCTTAGAAGCTTGGGTTTCATAGATACTGTCATGAGCTACCTAGTGACACTCATTTTCCCGCAGCCAACTGTGTTGGTGGCTGAAGACTCACATCTGAGGCCCTTCTCAAGAGCTCCCCTCACGCCAAGTTCCCTCGGCGCCCCAGGGATGGCTCACATCCGGTGCCGATGTCTGGTTCCCAAGGCCTGGTCCACCTGCCTCGGTTCAGGACACTTCTGAGGAGCCATCCAGTTCCAGTGCTCCTCACGGGCTAGCTGATGCCGCAGCTGCATTATAGTCAGCTTCTCCTGAGGCCTCTTGCTTTCCTCAGCCCCCATGGCTGCTGTCCCCACGTGCCTTCCCAGTAAACTCAGTGTGTGTGACTCTCCATGTCCAAGTTGGTCTCCAGGGCACTCTGATGCACTCCTACTGCTACTTCAACGGTCCCTTAAACTGAACCTTGCCCTCAGTGTTGACTGCGGGCTGAGGATTAGCTCCAGTACCACACATGTACATAAATTATGAATTCAGGTGTGTGCATGCATACACACATTCGAAAGGATTATGTGCTCTAAAAACTTTACTGCTGGGATACCCCTAAGGTATTAATATGTCACCAAATATGCATCTTAACTGCTGAATGAAGTAGCCAGTTTTCCTTTCCTTTTTTTTCTTTCTCTAATAGGTCATTAGTTCATTCACAAGCAAAAGAGGCCATGTTATTGAACACCATAAGGCTCCCCGTGGTCTACAAGACAGAATTAGGGGCATTTGGGTTTACGATAAGATCACCTTAATTCACCCACTGCCAACATCACAGCCTCATCTCAGCTGGCTCGCCTCATGTACTTCATGTACTACCATCACCACACTGTAATTTCACATGCCATGCTCCTTCTCACCTTTTTGCCTTTTGCTGCCCTGTCTGCTGGGAATATCCTCCTCCCTTCTCAAAGCTCCACCCTCAGCCTTTCTTAGCTTAACTCAGAGTCTCACCAAGGGCAGGTTGGCAGGAGCAGTGTGCCCAAGCACACGCAATAAAGGGATGCTGTGTCTGTAGAAATTTTAAGAAGCAAAATGTAACTGACTAAAAGTCAATGGGCTTTTTATTATCTAACACTAATTCACTGATCACTGATAAATGATCTTTCCGACCATGGCTGACTGTCCCCGAGGCCTACTCTGGATTTGCCATACCCTGTTTTAAAAAGCCTGAGTCAGAAAATCCAGCAAACATGGAGCCCTTCTAGTAAAACTTGGAGGTTTGAACAGAAGCCAAACATTTTTTTTTAAAGAATATATTGATATAATAGGGATACATTGATATAATAAACAAAGAACTTAAAGAGAAAAGAATCCTGAGTTGGAAGTAATAGGAATGGAATGGCATGACCATCAGTAAGACAGGCGTGCTATCCTGTTACATAATTTTGAGTTTTATACAGTGTACACACAGTATTTCAGTATAATTTAATTGACTGTATCTCTTCCCATCAGTGCTCAGTTGGTCTCCAGGGCACTCTGATGCACTCCTACTGCTACTTCAACGGTCCCTTAAACTGAACCTTGCCCTCAGTGTTGACTGCGGGCTGAGGATTAGCTCCAGTACCACACATGTACATAAATTATGAATTCAGGTGTGTGCATGCATACACACATTCGAAAGGATTATGTGCTCTAAAAACTTTACTGCTGGGATACCCCTAAGGTATTAATATGTCACCAAATATGCATCTTAACTGCTGAATTAAGTAGCCAATTTTCCCTTTTCCCTTTTTTTTCTTTCTCTAATAGGTCATTAGTTCATTCACAAGCAAAAGAGGCCATGTTATTGAACACCATAAGGCTCCCCGTGGTCTACAAGACAGAATTAGGGGCATTTGGGTTTACGATAAGATCACCTTAATTCACCCACTGCCAACATCACAGCCTCATCTCAGCTGGCTCGCCTCATGTACTTCATGTACTACCATCACCACACTGTAATTTCACATGCCATGCTCCTTCTCACCTTTTTGCCTTTTGCTGCCCTGTCTGCTGGGAATATCCTCCTCCCTTCTCAAAGCTCCACCCTCAGCCTTTCTTAGCTTAACTCAGAGTCTCACCAAGGGCAGGTTGGCAGGAGCAGTGTGCCCAAGCACACGCAATAAAGGGATGCTGTGTCTGTAGAAATTTTAAGAAGCAAAATGTAACTGACTAAAAGTCAATGGGCTTTTTATTATCTAACACTAATTCACTGATCACTGATAAATGATCTTTCCGACCATGGCTGACTGTCCCCGAGGCCTACTCTGGATTTGCCATACCCTGTTTTAAAAAGCCTGAGTCAGAAAATCCAGCAAACATGGAGCCCTTCTAGTAAAACTTGGAGGTTTGAACAGAAGCCAAACATTTTTTTTTAAAGAATATATTGATATAATAGGGATACATTGATATAATAAACAAAGAACTTAAAGAGAAAAGAATCCTGAGTTGGAAGTAATAGGAATGGAATGGCATGACCATCAGTAAGACAGGCGTGCTATCCTGTTACATAATTTTGAGTTTTATACAGTGTACACACAGTATTTCAGTATAATTTAATTGACTGATAAAATACTCAGCTCATCCATCAGTTCACTTAGAAAACCTTTCCCAACCTCTCATCTGTGCTATCACTGTACCTATCACATTGCTACATAATTACCAGTTTACATTACTAGCTTCCCTATTCAAACAGAGGTTTGTGCAGACAAGAACCACAATTTACCTGTATTTGTATCCCCTGGCAGAAATTATCCATAAATTTAAATTCAGATATGAACTCAATAACTTTATACTGAGCTCAAAGTAGACAAAAGTAGTAATAAGACACAGGTTTCTGACTTCAAAGAATAACATTTATGACCATCAAATGTCATCAGGTAGCAGAGCTCATTACGGCCAAGGATTGCTTTCTAGGTTTTATACTCTTTGGTCTCATGGATTCCTCGTTTTATGAAGTACATGGATGTGTCTCCATTCTTCAGATGAGAAATCACAGACTGAGAGAGGTTAAGCAGACTGCCATACTAAAGACACAATTAGGATCCAAAACAGGAGTGTAATATTGAACCATAACATCCACAACCCTAGACCAACTCACACCTCTCCAAGAATAAGACATGTTCCAGCACGCTTATAATATGGCACAATATATAAGCTAAAGCCTTAAAAGTGATTATGGATGTAAATATCGTAAGATCACAAGGAGAGAGCATCAGTCAGTATATTCTGGGAGGATACCATGAAAAAGGCAAAATTTAATTTGGAGATTAAGGGATGGGTAGGAAATCTACAGGAAGAGACCATATACACAAAAGGAAAGCACAGAAATGTGAAAGCAAATACATACCTGTAGACAGAAGCAACTCTATATTTTGTGTCAAATCTCTTTGCTTGAACCCTCATGGTCTAAGAAAGTACAGAGCCAGCCAGCAGAGTCCCTGGGAGGTGGATGAACTTGTGCATCTTTTTTCCAAAGATTATGGACTTAAGCATCATTGTTTCCACTTGGGAACATGGAAACAATGGGTAATAGAGAAGGGGTGGGGACAGTCACAAAGCACCTGAAACTGGGGTCCCCATGTTTATAAAACCTTCTTCTTGTCTCTAACACGACTGCTAATGTCCCAACTCTAAGCCATCATCTTTCTCTTGCAGGAACCCCTGCAACAGCTTCCCTACTAGCTTATCGAATCCATTCCTTCCTCTCTTCAACCTGGTCACCATGCTCTGTCCACAAATGTTATCTTGCTTAGAACTATTCAGTGGGCTTCCTATCACACTTATTTGAAGTCTCACCTTTCCAGCTGTGTCGATGTCCATGTCGCCATCACTCTGCTGCAGCCATGGGGCCTTTGAAGTCCAAGAACACAGCCCTTGTTCTCTCTCTCTGCAACCTTTGCACATTTTACTCCCTATGATGCAAACTTTTCTCTTTCCTCTCACCCTCATTAACATGGCAATCGTGTCCATCTCTTTGCAACCCCATGGACTGTAGCCCACCAGGCTCCTCTGTCCGTGGCATTCTCCAGGCAAGAATCCTGGAGTGGGTTGCCATTCCTTTCTCCAGGGGATCTTCCTGACCCAAGGATGGAAACTGGGTCTCCCGGACTGCAGGTGAATTCTTTACCATCTGAGCCCCAAGGATGAGATTTCAATGAGACCTCATTAGCCATCCTTCAAATGTGACTTCCTCATGACAGCCTCCTCTAACTCATGCCAAAATAGCAGCTAGTTCTCCTTTGTGCTGTACACTTCTGCAAGATACAGTTCTACTGTATGAATATATAAGCTAAAGCCTTAAAAGTGATTATGGATGTAAATATCGTAAGATCACAAGGAGAGAGCATCAGTCAGTATATTCTGGGAGGATACCATGAAAAAGGCAAAATTTAATTTGGAGATTAAGGGATGGGTAGGAAATCTACAGGAAGAGACCATATACACAAAAGGAAAGCACAGAAATGTGAAAGCAAATACATACCTGTAGACAGAAGCAACTCTATATTTTGTGTCAAATCTCTTTGCTTGAACCCTCATGGTCTAAGAAAGTACAGAGCCAGCCAGCAGAGTCCCTGGGAGGTGGATGAACTTGTGCATCTTTTTTCCAAAGATTATGGACTTAAGCATCATTGTTTCCACTTGGGAACATGGAAACAATGGGTAATAGAGAAGGGGTGGGGACAGTCACAAAGCACCTGAAACTGGGGTCCCCATGTTTATAAAACCTTCTTCTTGTCTCTAACACGACTGCTAATGTCCCAACTCTAAGCCATCATCTTTCTCTTGCAGGAACCCCTGCAACAGCTTCCCTACTAGCTTATCGAATCCATTCCTTCCTCTCTTCAACCTGGTCACCATGCTCTGTCCACAAATGTTATCTTGCTTAGAACTATTCAGTGGGCTTCCTATCACACTTATTTGAAGTCTCACCTTTCCAGCTGTGTCGATGTCCATGTCGCCATCACTCTGCTGCAGCCATGCGGGCCTTTGAAGTCCAAGAACACAGCCCTTGTTCTCTCTCTCTGCAACCTTTGCACATTTTACTCCCTATGATGCAAACTTTTCTCTTTCCTCTCACCCTCATTAACATGGCAATCGTGTCCATCTCTTTGCAACCCCATGGACTGTAGCCCACCAGGCTCCTCTGTCCGTGGCATTCTCCAGGCAAGAATCCTGGAGTGGGTTGCCATTCCTTTCTCCAGGGGATCTTCCTGACCCAAGGATGGAAACTGGGTCTCCCGGACTGCAGGTGAATTCTTTACCATCTGAGCCCCAAGGATGAGATTTCAATGAGACCTCATTAGCCATCCTTCAAATGTGACTTCCTCATGACAGCCTCCTCTAACTCATGCCAAAATAGCAGCTAGTTCTCCTTTGTGCTGTACACTTCTGCAAGATACAGTTCTACTGTATGCAATCATAAATACAGGTGATTATTTGATTAAAGTTTATTTTCCCTAATAGGATTTAAATCCTTGCATGGAAGGTATGTGCCTGTTCCACACATCACAGACTCTCTAGCAGTTAAAGTGGGGTCTGACTCATAGTGAGTGCTCAACAAATATTTGTTGATTACTGAATGAATGAAGGGACAAACCAAAAGAGAAAGTTGAAATACAGAGTCAAGTAGATTGGCAGCCAAGAAAAGGCAAATGATAAGGAGGTCTGAAGCAGATGGAAAAGCAACTCAGGCCCCTGGACATGAGCATTCTGAGAGGAGCTGACAAGGCTCATGCGTTGCAGACATTTGGAGAGTTCATCTGGGAAACCGTGTTCAGCTGGAATTCAGATCAGAAGCAAACTTTTTTCAAAAGGAAGGTTTTAGAAGACTTGGAGAAGACGGTAAGGCCCTTAAAAACTAGACTTAAGGGTGTGGGTCTGGGTTCCATCTGTGTGTGGCATTCAGGCACTATGAATGTTTAGGAAAGGGGCAAGGTGATCTAAATAGCATGTCAGGAAGACTAACCTGTCTTCTGTAGACTACGCTGTCAGTAGTAAACAGTGCAAATTTTAAGGAGAGATCTCACTTTGGGGAAATTTGCAAAAACTCAGAAATAAACTGAAAAGAGCCTGTCCTACCACAACAGACATACATATATAAAGGAAAGGAAAAACCCAAGAATCATTTTTCACAGTCACTCAAATATACTTCTGATGTTGCAATAGGCTAGGGCCTCGGCCTCAAAATCAGACCATTCTGTGTTCAAGTCTCAGCTCCGTCACATCCCAATTATGCTACGCTGGACTAGCTCCATTTCCTAATCTGTACAATGAATCAACATGTGTACCTCCATCAGGGAATCCCTGGGAAGAGTCAATAAGAATAAACTGCTTAGCCCAATGCCTGGTGACGACAAACGATCAGTCAACATCAACTGTTACTTCAAGCTAGGCGGTGAAAGGGCACAAGGACGGCAAACCAGGGAACGTACGGGGAGGCCTGTCTTTGTGTCACAGGAAGACAGGCCTCTCTCTTGTGAAGGGTTAACTCCTGTCCTGGCTTCTGCCTGATCTTCTTTAGAGCACATCTGCCTTTTTGGCTTCTGATCTGGATCCACGCCAAACACAAGCTCTGCCAACAGGGACCTTATTCTTCAAGCCGCTTGAACTGTTTCTAAACTTAGGCTTCTGATATTTATTTCCAACTTGCCCCCTTACTCTAATGCCACCCCCTAGAAGCAAACCTGGATACTAAACTTAGAGGTTAAAAAAAAACCCTCCATAGCTAAAGACACACCTTCTCTCTTCCTGAGAAACGTCAGGAAGATTATGCTGAAAGCTAACACAGTGTTAAACTCGGTTTTTAAGAGTTAACAGAGAGTGATTTTTTTTTTCTCCAAGGATAGGTAATAGCATCAGATTCTGAAATTAAGCACAGCAGGAAGAAAAAGCCTGCATAGATTTCACAGACTATCACAGGCCTCTGCAATAAAGCACTTAAAAATGCCTTGTATTGCTAATTCTTTACACAATCTCCTTTTATTTCCAAAGCAGTATGCAGGTCTAGAGCCCCGAGAGGAGATGTGCATTGATGTTAACATTACACCCCTTGAATTAGAGCCATTTTTCTACTGAAACTCCTGTTAGGTTTAGAATTACTTTTTTACCGTTTCTTCCCCCAATACATTTTCCAGCCTGACTTTGCAGATCAAATGAACAGTTGCCTCTCGAAACAATGCTGAGACCACCTTTGCAGTCATTTACCTTAGCAAGCATCCTTCTTCCCAAGATTACAAGGACCAGGCTCTAAGTTACATGGAAAATTTGTCTGATAAAGGTCTCAGGCTCCCAGGTCACTCTGGAAATTCTAAGTGAAGGAAGGCAACTCTCTTCTTCACCTCCTTTCAATTTTCCCCTCCCGCTCCACCTCATGTCAATATCCTTCATTCAAGGATTGAACTCTTCAGCAAATACTTATTCAGTAGTATCAGCAAGGCACCAAGCTAGGCATGACAGTGGATTTTCAAACAGCAAAATGAAAGGGACAGAAACAGCAAGCACTGCTTTGTGATCGGATGGAGAGTCTACGGAACTCCAAATAGGAGCCTAAGAACCGTCTAAGAACTTGCAGCTTTATGAAGATCTGCTGTTTTCATGATCACCCATCTATTGGCTAGCATTTGAAAAGATTTTCTTTTCTGTTTTTACAAGATACGTTTGTATGGTATAATTCAAAAGCTGTCCTTTCGAGTCTATGTCACTTATGCAATAAATATTTATTAAGGGCTCTGATCATCTGGAGAACAAAACAGACCCAGTCCCGATTCTCATGTAGTAATTGCTGCTCCCAAGAATACACACCAGCAGCCGCCTGGTGACTGGATCCCACACTCACCTCAGGTTTGTTTCTGCACTGTTTGTTTGTTTGTCTGAAGGCACTCTCCTGTAAGGACCATATTAGTCTAATTATAACCTTGTGCTTATCTGATCTCTCTAGGATTCCTCCCCAGCATCTTCCCTCTCGATTTCTTTCGCCTCTATAATCATAATCAAGCTATTCTAATCTATTCTCCACATTGCTCTCTCCCTCCATCTGGTTTTATTCGTTTGTTAAGCAAAAGTTTTTAAGCATCTACTATCTTCCAGACACTGTTCTAAATGTTTGAGATGTGGACCCGAATAAATACATCAACCTCTGGTCTTCAGTTTACTCAACCACCTGTCCTGAAAAAGGAAGAGCTTTTCAAGCCTGAAATGCACATAGCTGCCACCCTTCCCCCTTCCCAACCCACTCTCTCAATGCCCTCGCTCTTGACCTTCAGCAGGCTAGTGTTCTATATACTCAAACATATGTACGTTCTTTAAATCCTAAATAAATCACTAAAAACCTAAAACCAAATCACCAGAAAGTCTTTCTTACAATCCAACCATCGCTGCGCTTTATCCTGGTGCTTCCACTGCTCTTTGAGCATGGAAAATTTGTCTGATAAAGGTCTCAGGCTCCCAGGTCACTCTGGAAATTCTAAGTGAAGGAAGGCAACTCTCTTCTTCACCTCCTTTCAATTTTCCCCTCCCGCTCCACCTCATGTCAATATCCTTCATTCAAGGATTGAACTCTTCAGCAAATACTTATTCAGTAGTATCAGCAAGGCACCAAGCTAGGCATGACAGTGGATTTTCAAACAGCAAAATGAAAGGGACAGAAACAGCAAGCACTGCTTTGTGATCGGATGGAGAGTCTACGGAACTCCAAATAGGAGCCTAAGAACCGTCTAAGAACTTGCAGCTTTATGAAGATCTGCTGTTTTCATGATCACCCATCTATTGGCTAGCATTTGAAAAGATTTTCTTTTCTGTTTTTACAAGATACGTTTGTATGGTATAATTCAAAAGCTGTCCTTTCGAGTCTATGTCACTTATGCAATAAATATTTATTAAGGGCTCTGATCATCTGGAGAACAAAACAGACCCAGTCCCGATTCTCATGTAGTAATTGCTGCTCCCAAGAATACACACCAGCAGCCGCCTGGTGACTGGATCCCACACTCACCTCAGGTTTGTTTCTGCACTGTTTGTTTGTTTGTCTGAAGGCACTCTCCTGTAAGGACCATATTAGTCTAATTATAACCTTGTGCTTATCTGATCTCTCTAGGATTCCTCCCCAGCATCTTCCCTCTCGATTTCTTTCGCCTCTATAATCATAATCAAGCTATTCTAATCTATTCTCCACATTGCTCTCTCCCTCCATCTGGTTTTATTCGTTTGTTAAGCAAAAGTTTTTAAGCATCTACTATCTTCCAGACACTGTTCTAAATGTTTGAGATGTGGACCCGAATAAATACATCAACCTCTGGTCTTCAGTTTACTCAACCACCTGTCCTGAAAAAGGAAGAGCTTTTCAAGCCTGAAATGCACATAGCTGCCACCCTTCCCCCTTCCCAACCCACTCTCTCAATGCCCTCGCTCTTGACCTTCAGCAGGCTAGTGTTCTATATACTCAAACATATGTACGTTCTTTAAATCCTAAATAAATCACTAAAAACCTAAAACCAAATCACCAGAAAGTCTTTCTTACAATCCAACCATCGCTGCGCTTTATCCTGGTGCTTCCACTGCTCTTTGAGCAACTTACTCTATCCCTGTAGGCTGTATACACAACTTACTACCAAACTGAATCCATAAAAAGTTTTTTATCACTGGTCCTCAAACTTTTATGTGCAAAAGAATCGCCAGTCACACTTGTTAAAAATTCAGGGTTACAGGGCTTCACCCACAGAGGTTCAGGTTTCTTATGTCTGAGGGAGACACAAAGGTATATTTTCACAAACATCCCAGGTGGTTTTCAGTAGATGACTGGGTGACCACCTTTGAGACCCACTGTTCTATAAATTCCTTTGATGTTAGTTTTTATGCATTCAGGATCTCTGCTTCAAGTCAGAAAATATTTCCTGTTAAGTATAGCTTGAGCAATGCCTATCTGTGTTCAATAAATACTCTCTGTGATAATAAATGGATCCATGGGTATTTGATAATAATAAGTGATGTTTAGAAATTACACTATGCTTCTCACCTGCTCCTAACTGTCCCTGTGGCAGAAGGACAGGCGTGGTTACTGCTCCCATTTCATGAATGAGAGCCCCACAGCTGTATTTGGCCACTGTGTGATGGATAAAGAATATACAAGCGGTTGATCCACAAAGACTGAAATCCAGGCCATGATTCTCCTGTTCAGCAGCTGAGGAAAATGAGTAGGCACCTGACCCCTTGGAGTCTGTTTGTGGAAAGGAGATAACAGCCACTTAATCTGTGGGCTGTGAGGATTAAGTGAGATTATCCCTGTAAAGCACCTAGCACGTGCCTGGACACATGGCTGGTACTTAACCACTGTTAGCTTTCCCATCTCCCCAACAGGCCAGGCACCTTGAATTGGAATGAAGCTTAGTTTGCAGGACCAGCTGGCTTGGCAATCATTGATTCTGTGCCTGCCTTGTTCTGAGCATTGGGATTGCGCTGGAAACACCATGCCAGGCCCTCAAGGAGCTTACCTTCCAAATGTGTCACCTGTGGCTACCCCTTTTAAACCAGGCAGCAGTGGACTCAGCCAACTCTCCACTCCTCGCTACTTAGGTGAGACAGTGCAGGAAGAGAAAGACCTTGTGGCAAGAGAAAAGGTGAAGAAAAGCCCAATATTCATTGGAAGGAAGGAAGGCATGTTTTCAGGGCTGAGGAGGTCCCTAGAAATAAACAGCGAGCCCATTAATTTTCTTTACAAACTTAGAGCAGACTTCCCTGGCAGTCCAGTGGTTAAGACCCCCACCTTCCAATGCAGGGTGCTCGGGTTGGATCCCTGATCAGGGAGCTAAGATCCTGCACACCTAGAGGCTGAAAAAAGGAACAAAACATAAAACAGAAACAAACTTAGAGAGCGGTTTGGTCAGTTCATTAGTGTGCGTTCAAACTATGACTTGATCTCCTGATTTTGTGTGCAGAGGCGCTACTATTCTGCTAGTCATAAAGGTACAGCAGAGATGCGGCTGGGAAAGGGGCGTAGGAAAACTCAGGGTGGAAGTCTAAGAAATGACATGTACTTGTTCCTGAGCAGCAACCAGTCCACAGGAAAGTAATGAGAAAGACAGTGCCAGATACACGTGACAGGGTGCCAAAGTCACACAGTGACACTGGACGTCATGAGAACGTCCATGCAAACCCCCATCAGCACCTGCTGTGCCATGCTCAGTCGCTCAGTTGCATCCAACTCTTTGCAACCCCACGGACTGTAGCCCACCAGGCTCCTCTGTCCACAGGATTCTCCAGCGAACAATACTGGAGTGGGCTATCATGTCCTTCTGCAGGGGATCTTCCCAATTCAGCAATCAAACCCAGGTCTCTTGCACTGCAGGCAGATTCTTTATCATCTGAGCCACCAGGGGAGCCCAAGAACACTGGAGTGGGTAGCCTACCCCTCTCCAGGGGATCTTCCTGACCCAGGAATCGAACCCGAGTCTCCTGCACTGCGGGGAGATTCTTTGCCATCTGAGCTCAGGGACTAGGAAGTCCCGGAGTCCCTGTCATGACATGTCAAAGAAGCTCAGCTTTCAGTAGCCATGGAGCAGCAGGGATTCCTAGCAAACACCATGCCAGGCCCTCAAGGAGCTTACCTTCCAAATGTGTCACCTGTGGCTACCCCTTTTAAACCAGGCAGCAGTGGACTCAGCCAACTCTCACTCCTCGCTACTTAGGTGAGACAGTGCAGGAAGAGAAAGACCTTGTGGCAAGAGAAAAGGTGAAGAAAAGCCCAATATTCATTGGAAGGAAGGAAGGCATGTTTTCAGGGCTGAGGAGGTCCCTAGAAATAAACAGCGAGCCCATTAATTTTCTTTACAAACTTAGAGCAGACTTCCCTGGCAGTCCAGTGGTTAAGACCCCCACCTTCCAATGCAGGGTGCTCGGGTTGGATCCCTGATCAGGGAGCTAAGATCCTGCACACCTAGAGGCTGAAAAAAGGAACAAAACATAAAACAGAAACAAACTTAGAGAGCGGTTTGGTCAGTTCATTAGTGTGCGTTCAAACTATGACTTGATCTCCTGATTTTGTGTGCAGAGGCGCTACTATTCTGCTAGTCATAAAGGTACAGCAGAGATGCGGCTGGGAAAGGGGCGTAGGAAAACTCAGGGTGGAAGTCTAAGAAATGACATGTACTTGTTCCTGAGCAGCAACCAGTCCACAGGAAAGTAATGAGAAAGACAGTGCCAGATACACGTGACAGGGTGCCAAAGTCACACAGTGACACTGGACGTCATGAGAACGTCCATGCAAACCCCCATCAGCACCTGCTGTGCCATGCTCAGTCGCTCAGTTGCATCCAACTCTTTGCAACCCCACGGACTGTAGCCCACCAGGCTCCTCTGTCCACAGGATTCTCCAGCGAACAATACTGGAGTGGGCTATCATGTCCTTCTGCAGGGGATCTTCCCAATTCAGCAATCAAACCCAGGTCTCTTGCACTGCAGGCAGATTCTTTATCATCTGAGCCACCAGGGGAGCCCAAGAACACTGGAGTGGGTAGCCTACCCCTCTCCAGGGGATCTTCCTGACCCAGGAATCGAACCCGAGTCTCCTGCACTGCGGGGAGATTCTTTGCCATCTGAGCTCAGGGACTAGGAAGTCCCGGAGTCCCTGTCATGACATGTCAAAGAAGCTCAGCTTTCAGTAGCCATGACGTGGAGCAGCAGGGATTCCTAGCAGACACCAGATATGAAGGCAGTTCCTAACCCAGGATGGGGATGGACCAGCAACTGCAGAGCATACAATGCCGGGCTCAGCAGAGGCTCTCCAAATGTTCGGTCTGTCCGTCTTTCGTGACAATGAAGCGACCCATCAGTACTCACTACTTGCAGGGAACTATGCCAAAGGCCTCACAGCTAGTTGTCCTCATCCTGGGCACAGATTCCCTAGAGGGGGCCCTCGTCTGAGGAATGTGTCAGAAATTAGCTCTCTCTTCCTGCCTCCCGTCCTCCCTGGATTCTGAAGCTGTCCCAGTGCCAGTTTCCCACAGTGCAAGACACAAAACCACCTAAAAATCAGGGCAAGGCCCCAGTAGTCTCATGATCCCAATATGCTAAACCCATGGCTTCCATTCCCCAAAGGCTCCCAAGCAGGCACAGGATCGCCTCCCCTGCCCCCCAGGACACTGCTGAGAGCCTGCCGAGCAACGGCCCCCTCCCTGCCCCCACCCCTGCCCAAAAAATAGCAACAACTCAATTCTCAGTCCAATAACGTCTTTTCTCAGACGTTGTTCTCCCTGTGGGAGAAGAATGAACTGCTGCAAGGCCACCAGCTCCTCGACACTTTCTTTTAATTTAAAGTTACAACAGGAGGGAAGAAAAGAGACTTTCTATTAAGGGACAACTCCCTGAAGGGTCTCTTAGCTGACAATCGAAGGACTGCTCATGGCAGTGATCAAACTTAACGCAAGCGAGTGCGGGTAGCTCTGTGACTCATCCCAGCAGGAGCTCGCGCTGAGGGCCACTTGAGTTCAGTGCTTTGTGGCGCGCGGCAAGTTGGTTTAGGAGCAGAAACATAGGGGAGCAAAGAGGCGCGAGGCGTTTGAGGCTCGAGATGAAACGCGGACTTACCGTGCAAGTTGTGTCTCGACCGAACAGGAAGCCGAGAAGGGTAAGGAAGGGAAGAGAGTGTTCTGTCTACCTCACACTTCGGGGCAAATTACCTGAAGATGGCCAAGGTCAGCTGCTCTATCTGTCGCACAATTTACAACCTCATAAAACAAAGGACTGAAGCATTTGAACGGAACTGAGCGATGTTGAAAAGGCAAACAGGAAGGAGGTTTGCTGGCCTAAACAATACCTTCTAATTACGTGAACTACCTGTTGTTGAAATATATTTATGATGTCTGGACACAATTCACCGATACCTCTCAACTGCATTTCATGAGTACACGAAAAAGAGAGAAATGGAGGTTGTGCACTTTCTCTGTGCCATACGTAGTACTGGGGATTTACACAGAATCTCATAGAGCCTCACTTAATCTTGACTAGCATGCTGTGAATGGATACAACCCTTATATTCATTTTACAATAGAGGAAAATAAGGTGTCAGAACTCAAAGAAACTGCCAGGTCTTTTTGGGGGGGTTTGAGTGGCAAGTCCACCCAACCAGCAATTTCTTTGGTGGCTCAGGGGTAAAGAATCCACCTGCCAACGGAGGAGACACGAGTTCAATTCCTGGGTCAGAAAGATCCCCGGGAGAAGGAAATAGCAACCCACTCCAGTTCTTGCCTGGGAAAGCCCACAGACAGAAGAGGATGACGAGGTACAGTCCATGGGGCTGCAAACAGCGAGTAAACAACCACCACCCCTACCACCTAACAAGAGCCAGTGCTCAGGGCTATATTTCCAACCTTCTCCCCCACTCAGATCTCCTGTGGTCAGAATATATTGGACTTAGTGCCCCCACTAGCTGCCCCTCTATGTATCCAGGATCATTTGTGCTCCAAGGCCCTGCTTCCTGGGATGCAGCTTCTAGCCGAGGATCGAGCACAGGGGTGTGGATGCAGCCATTCCCCCGAGAAAGACGACTCCTCCAGTGGCTGACTCATCTCCTTAGCCAGTCCTTTCTTAGAGCACACTATCGTCCAGCTTCTCCCTACTCAACCCTCTTTCCTGTCCTCCCCCTTGCCTAATATCAAACCTGGATCATGGCTCTCCCAGCCTTCTCCAGAGCCCTCCCTGCAAAAAACTTCTTACACCTCAAATCCCATCTTGGCATCTGCTTCTTGGACCCAAACGAATGCAATAACCAAGCTATTTGCCTTTTTTAAAAGCCTTTTCCTTATCTTTGATCAGTGGACTTACAGAGAAAATTCTCTGAATCATTGGGAAAGAGAATACAACCTCTAATTTTGCCAGGTTGCTGTATATCATCTCGTCACACAGGCGATGGTACATTATTTGTGCTTTTCTCCTCGCACCCAATTGAGACACAAACCTATGAGATTGTCTTTGAAGGAACTATTGACTCTATATGACAAAACATTGCAAAGGCAGACTTATTTCTCTTTCCAAGTGGAATTTCTGTCTACCCGCACACGCTAAACTTAATATAACCCAGAGGCAGATGACTCTCAATGGATAAAATCACAAAAAGTCTTCACTCGTTTCTATCTGTAGCAAGAAATCAAAAATTATAACAAGAGGAGAGATCTATAGTTAGGTCCTAGAGCTTTTGTTCTTTTCAGTGAAGGAACATTTATATGAATAAAAGATAAAATTCACACTTGTGCCAGATACAGCATCTTAATAAAACCACATTGTCAGAGATCATATATAGATGTTAACTGAATCACCATTTGGAAGTGTTGATCTCAGCCTCAAGAAAGTGATATATTTTTCTTCTTTGATTCAAGTAAGTTCAAAGCAAATACAAAATGAAGCTCTGAACATTATTAATGATCAAAATCTAGACTTGACTGAAGGAGGGAAAAGTGTCACTAACATTTACCATACACCTGGCTCATGAGGGACCCTCTACTAGGAATCTGATCTACAATATCGAGTGTAATTCAGGCAATCTTCCTCCAAGAGCAAGTTTATAACCTCCAGCTTTAGAGGTTAAGAAAAGGGGCAGAGCACTGAATGTTCAGAACTCCAAGTGAAGTTCTGGAAGAGCTATAAATAGACCTAAACTGAAAAGCTCCAAGGGTTAGTGGGCTAACTTCTTTTGCATCCTGGCTCCATCCGGTATTCCCTAGCTCCCAGCCTCACACTGCTGCTGTGGTGACAAGCCAGCACCTGAGTTTCCAGGGAACACCAAGCGAGGTCGTCCCTCCCCTGCACTGCCTGTCCCCTTGGGACCTGGGGTAGCATCTATCATGAGGTAATTGAACAACAAGTCGTTGAGCATCAAACATACAACAGGTGGGCTTTTTAAAAATCTTCTAATGAACTTCCTGCAATAAAGAATGAATGGGAGGGAGGGCTTCCCAGGCTTCCCTGGTGGTCCAGGGGTAAGGACACCGCCTTGCAGTGCAAGGCGCTGGTTCGATCCCTGGCCTGGGAAGATCCCACGTGCCGGAGCTGGACTAGGGGCAATTGTTTCTTTGAAGGAACTATTGACTCTATATGACAAAACATTGCAAAGGCAGACTTATTTCTCTTTCCAAGTGGAATTTCTGTCTACCCGCACACGCTAAACTTAATATAACCCAGAGGCAGATGACTCTCAATGGATAAAATCACAAAAAGTCTTCACTCGTTTCTATCTGTAGCAAGAAATCAAAAATTATAACAAGAGGAGAGATCTATAGTTAGGTCCTAGAGCTTTTGTTCTTTTCAGTGAAGGAACATTTATATGAATAAAAGATAAAATTCACACTTGTGCCAGATACAGCATCTTAATAAAACCACATTGTCAGAGATCATATATAGATGTTAACTGAATCACCATTTGGAAGTGTTGATCTCAGCCTCAAGAAAGTGATATATTTTTCTTCTTTGATTCAAGTAAGTTCAAAGCAAATACAAAATGAAGCTCTGAACATTATTAATGATCAAAATCTAGACTTGACTGAAGGAGGGAAAAGTGTCACTAACATTTACCATACACCTGGCTCATGAGGGACCCTCTACTAGGAATCTGATCTACAATATCGAGTGTAATTCAGGCAATCTTCCTCCAAGAGCAAGTTTATAACCTCCAGCTTTAGAGGTTAAGAAAAGGGGCAGAGCACTGAATGTTCAGAACTCCAAGTGAAGTTCTGGAAGAGCTATAAATAGACCTAAACTGAAAAGCTCCAAGGGTTAGTGGGCTAACTTCTTTTGCATCCTGGCTCCATCCGGTATTCCCTAGCTCCCAGCCTCACACTGCTGCTGTGGTGACAAGCCAGCACCTGAGTTTCCAGGGAACACCAAGCGAGGTCGTCCCTCCCCTGCACTGCCTGTCCCCTTGGGACCTGGGGTAGCATCTATCATGAGGTAATTGAACAACAAGTCGTTGAGCATCAAACATACAACAGGTGGGCTTTTTAAAAATCTTCTAATGAACTTCCTGCAATAAAGAATGAATGGGAGGGAGGGGGGCTTCCCCAGGCTTCCCCTGGTGGTCCAGGGGGTAAGGACACCGCCTTGCAGTGCAAGGGGCGCTGGTTCGATCCCTGGCCTGGGAAGATCCCACGTGCCGCGGAGCGGCTGGACTGATGTGTCCAATTACCGAGCCGGAGCTCTGGAGCGCATGCGCCCAGAGCTGGTGCTCTGCGACAACAGAGGCCACTACGATGGGAGGCCCACACGGGCCAAAGAACATAGACAGATGAAAACAGAGAAATGAAAGTCCAATATCCGCCTGCTCCCCTCCCTCCCCAACCCGACCCCCAACCAAAATAAATAAATAAATAAATCTTTAAAAAAAGAAAAAAGAATGAATGGGGAGAAGGGAAGGTCCCTGGTGGTTTAGTGGTAAGGAATCCACCTGCCAATGCAGGGAACACGGATTTAATCCCTGATCCAGGAAGAGCCCACGTGCCACAGAGCAACTAAGCCCGTGCACCACAGCTACCGAGCCGGGGGCTCTGAAGCCCACGGGCCACAGCCACACAAGCCTGTGGATCCTAGAGCCCACGCTCGGCAAAAAGAGACGCCACTGCGAGGAGAAGCCGGCACACCACGACTGGAGAGGAGCCCCTGCTCGCTGCAACTAGAGAAAAGTCCACGCAGCAATAAAGACCCAGCACAGCCAAAAATAAATTAATTAATTTAACTTTTTGTAGAAATATAATACATGGATCTCTACCTGGAGTATTCAATACCAGCACCGCCACCACTGCTGCCACTTCCTGGAGATCCGTTTGTTTCTTGGTATCAACTTGTTAATTAAATAGACCTAAACTGAAAAGCTCCAAGGGTTAGTGGGCTAACTTCTTTTGCATCCGGTATTCCCTAGCTCCCAGCCTCACACTGCTGCTGTGGTGACAAGCCAGCACCTGAGTTTCCAGGGAACACCAAGCGAGGTCGTCCCTCCCCTGCACTGCCTGTCCCCTTGGGACCTGGGGTAGCATCTATCATGAGGTAATTGAACAACAAGTCGTTGAGCATCAAACATACAACAGGTGGGCTTTTTAAAAATCTTCTAATGAACTTCCTGCAATAAAGAATGAATGGGAGGGAGGGGGGCTTCCCCAGGCTTCCCCTGGTGGTCCAGGGGGTAAGGACACCGCCTTGCAGTGCAAGGGGCGCTGGTTCGATCCCTGGCCTGGGAAGATCCCACGTGCCGCGGAGCGGCTGGACTGATGTGTCCAATTACCGAGCCGGAGCTCTGGAGCGCATGCGCCCAGAGCTGGTGCTCTGCGACAACAGAGGCCACTACGATGGGAGGCCCACACGGGCCAAAGAACATAGACAGATGAAAACAGAGAAATGAAAGTCCAATATCCGCCTGCTCCCCTCCCTCCCCAACCCGACCCCCAACCAAAATAAATAAATAAATAAATCTTAAAAAAAAAAGAAAAAAGAATGAATGGGGAGAAGGGAAGGTCCCTGGTGGTTTAGTGGTAAGGAATCCACCTGCCAATGCAGGGAACACGGATTTAATCCCTGATCCAGGAAGAGCCCACGTGCCACAGAGCAACTAAGCCCGTGCACCACAGCTACCGAGCCGGCGCTTCTGAAGCCCACGGGCCACAGCCACACAAGCCTGTGGATCCTAGAGCCCACGCTCGGCAAAAAGAGACGCCACTGCGAGGAGAAGCCGGCACACCACGACTGGAGAGGAGCCCCTGCTCGCTGCAACTAGAGAAAAGTCCACGCAGCAATAAAGACCCAGCACAGCCAAAAATAAATTAATTAATTTAACTTTTTGTAGAAATATAATACATGGATCTCTACCTGGAGTATTCAATACCAGCACCGCCACCACTGCTGCCACTTCCTGGAGATCCGTTTGTTTCTTGGTATTTAAGACTCAATTTGGGCTTCCCTGGTAGCTCAGTGGCCAAGAGTTCACCTGCCAATGCAGAAGACCCCTCATGCTACGGAACAACTAAACCCATGAGCCACAACTATGGAGCCTGTGCTGTACAGCCTCGGAGCCGCAACTATTGAGCCCATGTGCTGCAACTACTGAAGCCCGTGTGCCCTGGAATCCAAGTTCCACAACAAGAAAAGTCACCGCAACAAGAAGCCTGCTCACCTCAACTACAGAGTAGCCCCGACTCCCTGCAACTAGAGAAGAACCTGCAGCAGCAGTGAAAGCCAAAATAGCCAAAAATAAATAAATAAAATGCATTTCTTAAAAAAAAAAAAAAAGGACTCAATTTTTAAAGGGTGGTTTCTGTATGTATTCTTTAAATGCATTTATTTTTCCCCTAATTTTATCAATATGCTGCCCCTACTAAAAGTCATCCTTACTCGTAAGCAGAATAATTATTTTCCTGTAAGGTGCGATTTGACTGGTACAACAACAACAAAAATCCCCCCATTTATAAGTATTTCTTCCTGGCAGCTTCCCTTGATGCTCCACATCTTTCTCTAAGGAATTAGTTGGTCACAATAAACTACAATAATATTAGTAACATTTAATTAGAGAATTAAACCATAATAAGCTATTATCACTTTTGAATTCATTAGTTCATGAGCCAGAGGTTAGACTGGGCAAATGGGGCAAAAATTTCAGAAGAGTTCATTAAAGAAAACTGGGCTGTTATCAAGGGCCTATCCTAAATCCCAGCCCCTGCTCAGGACAGCATTGAAGGGCACCCATGGAGGCAGCTAACGGGGTAGGCGTTGGGAGAAAACAGCCCAAAAAGTACAGTCTCTTTTTTTTTTAAAACAAGGACAGACTTCAGCAAATTTTTTTAAAAAGTACCACAGAAACATCTGAATGCAGCCCAGCTGAAGGTGACTAAACGTGCCCGAGAGTCTGCCCTGTTACTAAGTCTAAAGGCTCCATTTTTCCCCCTTTTAATATAAAAATTCATTATTTTCAACCAAAAGGTTAGATTCTGGCTTCCTAGCCTTGAAAACTTCATTTACTCTTCCATTGAGAGCAACTTTGGTTTAACTGCACTGTTGATTTTTAACTGAAGATCGTTAAAGTACATTTCTTCATCTGAAATTCTTCTCCTAAATGTTAGGTATGAGTGAGTGTTTATGTTAGATCACACATGGAAAATAAACAACAAAGACCCCACTCACATTTGAGAATCATTTCCCATCCCCACTCCCCAAGCGCCCTCAAATGGGAAATGGAATAACAAGACTGATCATAATTGGATTAAGAACTATAATTCTTTAATTCATTCATCAAATTGAGGCATTTGGAACAGTTTATTTACAGAGTTGTTTAGACAGTTTTGTGTGGTGTTTTTTAAGATAAACCAAAATGCCTTTCTGAAAGAAGTTTCAGATCCCAAATCATTAACATATGAAAACCAAATGTAGACAATTTACAAATGGGTGTTTTAAAACAACGTTTGGAACAAAATTGGGCTTCTATTTTATTAACTATCTACAAATCTAAGCTCAGGATATAGTTTATTTGAAACAGCCAAGCACTTTCTTCGCCTTTCAAATAAACCTACATTTCTCCGGCTAAAAAACTGCAATGAGGATGTGAGGGAATGCCTTGACTTCAGGCCTAGACAAATAAGTTTTCCAGGTTACTCTCAAAACTCTAATTATAGCATTCTCTAACCACTAGAGGTGATCAGATATTGGCTGAGTCATCCAGGTTACGCCAATCAATCATAACAAACAGTTTTACCTGCTTGAAATCTACATAATGGTCAATGCTGGAACTCTAAATTACTTGAAATGCAGTATATTTTAGATTAAGAAAGACAAGTTTTATCCTGCCCTGATTATTACATTTTTACATAATCTAGATATACCTTCAAAATAACGATTGCCTATCACTCAGTAAAGGGACAGAGCTTTTACAAAAAGATGACTTATTGTTTGAATCCTTATATCACATTTTTCATTTGCTTTATAAAAGAAAAAAATTCTCCAAGCATTCAATGTCTTTTAACTGGAAAATGAAATTTTAAACTCTCCCTACTGCTTCTGCCTTATGCCCCAAAAGGACAAAAATAAATAAATAAAGAAGCCATACCTGAGTATAAACTTCACTCTTGTTTATTGTTTACACCATATACGCCACAGATAACATCTTTCTAAGTGTATCTTCATTTTTTTTCTTTTACTAAACCATGTGTCAGTCTAAACAGGATGTGCATTTACATGTATAGAACTAAGTTAACTTGAAATAACCCCTGGATCTCAAAAGCCTGGTTATTTACCAAATAAGTTTGAGAGTTTTGAATCCTCTATGCCATTCAACCAGAACTGTTCAATCTCAACAACAAAACTGTGTAAGGTTTCTCTCAGAGCTATCTGAGGCACTGCCTCCCAGCCTGCAGTCCTCATTTTGTCCCAAATAAAACTTAACTCGCCAAAAAAAAGTACTCTTTCAAGTCTGTATATTGATTCAATATTGCCCACTCGAAAAGGCTACAAAAAGAGATTTTCTTAACCCACAAGCAAACAAAAAAATCTGTTATTTCTTAATGTACAAGGTTGTTAGAAAACCACTGGAAAGAAAAAGAAAAAAAAGAATTTCAAGTGAGTATGCTACTATATAATTAACACAAATAACTAAATAATTATGCACATCCCTTCCCACCCCCACAATTAAATGTTTTTAAACAACTCATGTGATGAAAGATCTACCTTTTAGGCAAACAAAAGCCATCCCCACCAGTTTAAGGATTTAAGTGATGCTGTATTACATCAGTTTTAAGTGATGCTTATGATTTTTATCTTGTATTCTTCTGAGGAATAAACAGTTAATGACATAATCTGCAGAAGAACTTTACACAATGCTTAAGAAAACTTCCAGTATAAGTACTTGTGATTTTAAACCGTGGTGGCTGGATGCATCTAAGCTTCAGCCTCAGAGAGATGCTTCAATCAGGAAGAAGCACCCCCAGAAAACTCTGTCCCATGTATCTGCGTTTGAAACCAGATTCCTCCCCTATCCGAGCTAATGGCAGTTCACGTACAGCTGAATTCCTTCAAAATTAGATCAAAATTTAGCAGTTCTGTAAAGACTCTAAAGAGATCGTCCTCCTTATAAATGCTATAAAAGTCAAAGTTAAAAAAACATTTCCGTATACTTTAAAACCATCTGGCTCTTAACCTAATCACTTTTGGCAATCGAGCCTCTCCCCTGTAATCCTGATCAAAAAGTCGGCTCTGGTTTTCCTGATTGAAATGTCCATTGCCTACAAATCTCCCACGCGCCTACTTGATTGGCCTGTTTTGTTTGCGTGGGTTTCTTTTTCTTTTTCTTTTTTTAAAGATACTAGGGGCCATTATTTATGAACAGCAAAGAAACAAATCACTCTGTCTAGTCTCTCTGAGGATTCCCACACTTATGACCCCAAACCCCACTACTCTTCCTCCGTCTAGCCCTTCACTGCTGGTCCTGAAAGCAGTCTCTACGATTATCAAAAGGCTACAAATAAGTTATTTTTAAAACTTAACTCGCCAAAAAAAAGTACTCTTTCAAGTCTGTATATTGATTCAATATTGCCCACTCGAAAAGGCTACAAAAAGAGATTTTCTTAACCCACAAGCAAACAAAAAAATCTGTTATTTCTTAATGTACAAGGTTGTTAGAAAACCACTGGAAAGAAAAAGAAAAAAAAGAATTTCAAGTGAGTATGCTACTATATAATTAACACAAATAACTAAATAATTATGCACATCCCTTCCCACCCCCACAATTAAATGTTTTTAAACAACTCATGTGATGAAAGATCTACCTTTTAGGCAAACAAAAGCCATCCCCACCAGTTTAAGGATTTAAGTGATGCTGTATTACATCAGTTTTAAGTGATGCTTATGATTTTTATCTTGTATTCTTCTGAGGAATAAACAGTTAATGACATAATCTGCAGAAGAACTTTACACAATGCTTAAGAAAACTTCCAGTATAAGTACTTGTGATTTTAAACCGTGGTGGCTGGATGCATCTAAGCTTCAGCCTCAGAGAGATGCTTCAATCAGGAAGAAGCACCCCCAGAAAACTCTGTCCCATGTATCTGCGTTTGAAACCAGATTCCTCCCCTATCCGAGCTAATGGCAGTTCACGTACAGCTGAATTCCTTCAAAATTAGATCAAAATTTAGCAGTTCTGTAAAGACTCTAAAGAGATCGTCCTCCTTATAAATGCTATAAAAGTCAAAGTTAAAAAAACATTTCCGTATACTTTAAAACCATCTGGCTCTTAACCTAATCACTTTTGGCAATCGAGCCTCTCCCCTGTAATCCTGATCAAAAAGTCGGCTCTGGTTTTCCTGATTGAAATGTCCATTGCCTACAAATCTCCCACGCGCCTACTTGATTGGCCTGTTTTGTTTGCGTGGGTTTCTTTTTCTTTTTCTTTTTTTAAAGATACTAGGGGCCATTATTTATGAACAGCAAAGAAACAAATCACTCTGTCTAGTCTCTCTGAG
This sequence comes from Tragulus kanchil, assembly GCA_022376925.1. Taxonomy (NCBI): domain Eukaryota; kingdom Metazoa; phylum Chordata; class Mammalia; order Artiodactyla; family Tragulidae; genus Tragulus; species Tragulus kanchil. The sequence continues at coordinate 267,111,973 of JAIOJX010000004.1, read as the reverse complement.
GATTCCCACACTTATGACCCCAAACCCCACTACTCTTCCTCCGTCTAGCCCTTCACTGCTGGGCCTGAAAGCAGTCTCTACGGGAAATCCGCTCACGCTCTTCTGGACAAACTCCTTTGGCTATCAGGCTATTGTAAGGCTTTCCACCAGGTTAGAACCAATTCCTTAAGTTTTCTCAAGAAGTACAGCTGAAGGCCATCCAGAGGGCCTGAGCAAGCGGACACCGAGGAGGCCGTTTTGCAGGGTCACAGAATTTCTCATTCTGACCCGCTTTAAATCGAGACGGGAAGACATTGACAAGAGTCCCCAGTCCTCATCTCGCACAGAGCGGTGTCACAGAAGCCAGCGTGTGCAAGACCGTCACCAGGGTCCCTGAGTGTATTAACAGATTCGCTTTGTAATGTGGAAGGGAAATGCCTATTCAAATATGTCAACAGGGCTTCGCGGGCCCCGACGCCAGCCGATCAATGCTCCACCAACGGCGGCTATCACACGCAAACATGTCCAAATTCTAGTGGATGCCAACTCGCAGAACCTCTTTCCGTGGCTTTCGGACCGGAGCCCCGAAGTGCAAGCGAGGGTTCCCCCAGCCGCGCTTCAAGTGCCACAACACGTGAGCGGTCTCCACTCCGCACCCGCAGCAGTGCGGTGGGGGTGGGGAAAAAGTAGTTGCAATTAAACATTCAAGCTTCCGGCGTCTGAAATCCCTAGAATCCAGAAGCAGGAGGCTCTTTTCGGAAACTCCAGGCGGGAGGCGCCGGTGGGGGGGGAGGTGGAGGAGGACCGGTGGGGAGAGGGAGGGCAGAAAGCGAAACAAAAAGACGAGCCGGGGGAGCGCGCAGGTGGCGGCGCGGGCCGGGGGTCGCGCGTCCGTCCTGGGAAAGGTCGGGCACCCCCCCGAGGGCCAACTTCGAGGGGCTGCCATGGGAGAGGCACGGGGAGCCCCGCGTTTCCCGGCGCTCCTCCGGCCCGCCTCGCTCATCTCCACCGCCACCCCGTGCAAAACAATACCGGCCGCGGCACGCAGGCTCCCGGGCGGAACAGAAAGTTCGCCCGTGGGCTGAGGCGGGTGCAAGCCCGCACGCGGGGTCCCGCGGACGGCCGCCCCCCGCGGGGGACGCGGCGGCTGCCAGCCCGGCCGCCCGCCGCCTCGCGCGCCCCCGCCGCGGCCCCCTCCCTCTGTGCCGGAGGAGCTCGCCGGCGGCCCCCTCCCTCCTCCGCCGGCTCTCCAGCTGGAGCCGCGAGCGAGTGCGGCGCGGCGGCGGCGGAGGGAAGCTCTGCGCGTTGGAGGGCTGCCCACCACCACGTCGGGACCGACAACAAAGTTCAAACGCTGCGATTTTCACGCACCTTACCGGCTCTCCTCGGCGTCTCCTCCGGCGCGGGATGCAAAGTGGCACAGGGGCGGGCTGGGGGGCCCCCCGGGAGGAGACTGGAGATGGGTTTGGTGGCTCGCCTTTTTTCACTCTCTGTGTGTGCGTGTGTATGTGTCTGTGCGCGCGCGCGCGTCCCTCTCCCCCCGGCTCTGGCTGGCTCGCTCGCGCTCCCCGGGTAGCTCTCAAGGACGAGGTGAAATCCCTGGGCTGGTCAGGAGGCGGCTTCGGAGACAAACACCACAATGCGAGTGCAAATAACAAAAGGCGAAAAGACGGTCGGAACAATGGGGGAGGCGAGCGCAGCGCACCCGCCGCGGGTCAGCGGGGCGGGGGCGGGGGCGGCGCCGGGGGCTCGCGCTCCCTCCAGGTCGCCCCCGGGCGCCCGCGCGCCCACCCGGACCTCCTGCCTGCCGCGGGCCGCCCGGCCGCCCTCGCGGTCCATCCGAAGGGGAAGGCGCCCCGGAGTTTGCGTCCCCGTCGGCTGCCGAGTAACTAGATGGTAAATAACGCGGCGATGACCCACACCGTGCAGGAATGTTTTAAAAAAAAAGAAAGAAAGAAAGAAAACAGTCTGCCCTCCACTTCCAGGAGCGATAAAATGAAATGGCAGGAGGAGAAGGAGGCAGGGAAGAAGGGGAATATCTCTACATCTCGGGGGAGCTCGCGTCTATAAATATGCATTCGTGCTTAGTCAAGTCCCCTTTGTCAACTTCTTCCCCGGCCCGGCAACCTCGCCCGCGGTCCTAGAACCATTACCTGGGCCCCCGGGCGGCCCCCACCCCGGTCTGCACGCGGGAAAGCCGGCACGGAGCGCGCGCGTGCGGGCCCGCGGGGTCCGCGGAACCTTCTGGGAGGCGGTGAGCCGCAGTCCGCCCCGCGCCGAGGCTGGAGCGGCGAGTGGTTTGGTTTTTAAAGCGACCAGGGCTCCCGGGAGAGCCGCTCTGCGCCCGCGGGTCCCCGCCGCCGGCGCTGCGCACCCACCTACTCTTTGCAGGGTGGGAGTGGGCGAGAAAAGTTTCGAGGCGCTCTCCTCTCTGTCCCCCGGGTCGTTGAACGGGTTTTGCTATGTGTGGGTGAAGCCCCTAAGAACCGGGGAGTGCTGTTTGAGGGGATCTCCCAAGGCTGGGCTTCAACTGGGGTCAGCGACCGTGAAGTCGGCGCAGGACGGCGAGAGCGAGCCCCCAGGAGTCGCACCCCCATCGGAAGAAACTCCGAAGGTAAATGCCTTCAGCTGCGGGGCTGATCTGTGGGTGTTCTGACAGCTCCCGGGCTGCTCGCCGCTGCTCTCTACCCATCTTACTTTTATTGACTTAAAACAGCTGCTGGTTTGCCAGGGGGATTTAAAAAAAAAAAAAAAAATCCCATCTCAAAACTAGGGTGGAGCGGAGAAATCCTGACCTATCTTCCCAGACCTGGGGTCCAGAAAGGAAAGTCTGGAGGGAGGCCACGGGTTTGGAGGAGGCTGGTGGAGCAGAGGACGCCGGGGCTCGCGCTCCTCCAGGTCGCCCCGGCGCCCGCGCGCCCACCCGGACCTCCTGCCTGCCGCGGGCCGCCCGGCCGCCCTCGCGGTCCATCCGAAGGGGAAGGCGCCCCGGAGTTTGCGTCCCCGTCGGCTGCCGAGTAACTAGATGGTAAATAACGCGGCGATGACCCACACCGTGCAGGAATGTTTTAAAAAAAAAGAAAGAAAGAAAGAAAACAGTCTGCCCTCCACTTCCAGGAGCGATAAAATGAAATGGCAGGAGGAGAAGGAGGCAGGGAAGAAGGGGAATATCTCTACATCTCGGGGGAGCTCGCGTCTATAAATATGCATTCGTGCTTAGTCAAGTCCCCTTTGTCAACTTCTTCCCCGGCCCGGCAACCTCGCCCGCGGTCCTAGAACCATTACCTGGGCCCCCGGGCGGCCCCCACCCCGGTCTGCACGCGGGAAAGCCGGCACGGAGCGCGCGCGTGCGGGCCCGCGGGGTCCGCGGAACCTTCTGGGAGGCGGTGAGCCGCAGTCCGCCCCGCGCCGAGGCTGGAGCGGCGAGTGGTTTGGTTTTTAAAGCGACCAGGGCTCCCGGGAGAGCCGCTCTGCGCCCGCGGGTCCCCGCCGCCGGCGCTGCGCACCCACCTACTCTTTGCAGGGTGGGAGTGGGCGAGAAAAGTTTCGAGGCGCTCTCCTCTCTGTCCCCCGGGTCGTTGAACGGGTTTTGCTATGTGTGGGTGAAGCCCCTAAGAACCGGGGAGTGCTGTTTGAGGGGATCTCCCAAGGCTGGGCTTCAACTGGGGTCAGCGACCGTGAAGTCGGCGCAGGACGGCGAGAGCGAGCCCCCAGGAGTCGCACCCCCATCGGAAGAAACTCCGAAGGTAAATGCCTTCAGCTGCGGGGCTGATCTGTGGGTGTTCTGACAGCTCCCGGGCTGCTCGCCGCTGCTCTCTACCCATCTTACTTTTATTGACTTAAAACAGCTGCTGGTTTGCCAGGGGGATTTAAAAAAAAAAAAAAAAATCCCATCTCAAAACTAGGGTGGAGCGGAGAAATCCTGACCTATCTTCCCAGACCTGGGGTCCAGAAAGGAAAGTCTGGAGGGAGGCCACGGGTTTGGAGGAGGCTGGTGGAGCAGAGGACTGAGACCCGAGACGAGCAACACGTTTCTTTTCCTTGCTGTCCCCTTCCTCTTCTCGAGCTGGATGCCAATTTGCATGCTCGCTCTCGCCTCCTGGGCGATTTTTTTTTTTTTTTCAGGCGCGCATTCATTGACGGAGCGGCGTCCCTCGGCACCCCCAGCCTTGCCCAAAGTGCAACAACAGCACCGGAGATCAATGACCAGTCTGTTTATTCTTCACGCGCCTGGAAGAGCAGGGCGAGGAAGGAGCTTGGGAGCGAGGCTTGGGGCTTCGCACATTTTTTTCTGATTCTGAACGGCAGCTAGCAAGCCAAGAGAGTTCCTTAATACACTCAACACATACCCATCACAATATATTCACCTACAAAAGTGATACATCCGCTCTCCCCCTTGCCACCCTTTGTGGATTTGTCTTTGGAGGTGGATTGCTAATACCTGAGATTCTTGCACTTGTCTAGAGTGGGAACTTTCTGGGGTGTTTGACGATTGATTATTTGGTACCTGCTTTCTAAAAATGGCTAAACACCTTGCCTTAGAACAAAAGTGAGAAATGCAGATCTTAATAACTCAAGGCCAAAAAAAAGAAAAAATTCAAAGTGTAAGCACAGTTATTATCCACTCCCACAAAGAAAAGCTTCCTCTCCCACAAATATTTGATAGCATAGAGCCCAGTAATTAAGAGAACAATCAAATAAACTCAAGGCTTTCATGGGGACTCTAAATTATCATCTGCCTAGAATTTATAAGCAATGTTAATCACTTGCCAACTTGGATATAGCTGTAGCTATAGCATTCTAAATGTGTATCCTTAAACAATTTTACTATGTTTTCTTAAGTATTTAATGAGAGAGACCACAGATAATAATAATATTCAAATTGCTAGATCAATGTGGTCTCACCAACTGTGAAAAAGTTCTCTGCCTGTGTGTGTGAAACATCTTGCCTATATGATGCTTCTCCTCACATTGACTCTTATCATGCAAGCTTCAGGCTTGAACCACTTGCATAATAAAAAGAGTTCCTAAGAATGCATCAATAATTGCATGGTACCTGGAATTTAAGTTAAATAAGTCTGCATGATGTTACTCTGGTGGAGCAGAGGACTGAGACCCGAGACGAGCAACACGTTTCTTTTCCTTGCTGTCCCCTTCCTCTTCTCGAGCTGGATGCCAATTTGCATGCTCGCTCTCGCCTCCTGGGCGATTTTTTTTTTTTTTTCAGGCGCGCATTCATTGACGGAGCGGCGTCCCTCGGCACCCCCAGCCTTGCCCAAAGTGCAACAACAGCACCGGAGATCAATGACCAGTCTGTTTATTCTTCACGCGCCTGGAAGAGCAGGGCGAGGAAGGAGCTTGGGAGCGAGGCTTGGGGCTTCGCACATTTTTTTCTGATTCTGAACGGCAGCTAGCAAGCCAAGAGAGTTCCTTAATACACTCAACACATACCCATCACAATATATTCACCTACAAAAGTGATACATCCGCTCTCCCCCTTGCCACCCTTTGTGGATTTGTCTTTGGAGGTGGATTGCTAATACCTGAGATTCTTGCACTTGTCTAGAGTGGGAACTTTCTGGGGTGTTTGACGATTGATTATTTGGTACCTGCTTTCTAAAAATGGCTAAACACCTTGCCTTAGAACAAAAGTGAGAAATGCAGATCTTAATAACTCAAGGCCAAAAAAAAAAGAAAAAATTCAAAGTGTAAGCACAGTTATTATCCACTCCCACAAAGAAAAGCTTCCTCTCCCACAAATATTTGATAGCATAGAGCCCAGTAATTAAGAGAACAATCAAATAAACTCAAGGCTTTCATGGGGACTCTAAATTATCATCTGCCTAGAATTTATAAGCAATGTTAATCACTTGCCAACTTGGATATAGCTGTAGCTATAGCATTCTAAATGTGTATCCTTAAACAATTTTACTATGTTTTCTTAAGTATTTAATGAGAGAGACCACAGATAATAATAATATTCAAATTGCTAGATCAATGTGGTCTCACCAACTGTGAAAAAGTTCTCTGCCTGTGTGTGTGAAACATCTTGCCTATATGATGCTTCTCCTCACATTGACTCTTATCATGCAAGCTTCAGGCTTGAACCACTTGCATAATAAAAAGAGTTCCTAAGAATGCATCAATAATTGCATGGTACCTGGAATTTAAGTTTAATTTTATTCTAAAGAGTTCTTGGCATATGTTAAATGATTTATTCTCGTAATGTATATGTACTTGATTTTCAGTTATCTTTCAGTACCCTGGTCCTTATATCACGTGCAAGAAGCAGATCAGGCAAACTGCAAAAAAACAAAACAAAACAAACAAACAAAAAACCCCAAAGCTCCTCCTCCTCACTACCCATTGTATGAAAATAGGTAACATTTGACAGGGGGTTGTTGTTTACAGTGAGCTTCTACTTCCTCTCAGCCCATGTTCAGTGAAAATAAAGGGACAGAGTGCGTGTTTTGGTCCATGCCCGTCACCCACCTCTTCATCGCCAGTGGGCGACAGGCAGTGCCTGGCTGGCCTAATCCCACCAAGCAGAGGGGCAGAGCCACCTTCTCGGGGTTTCAGCTTCTCCCACTCACTTTAGGCTTCCTAGTTGCAGGAGAGCCTTAGGCAGAAGGAAGAAGGGGCTCAAGCTCCAGTTGCCTGGTGAGATATTGGTGAAACTTGAATTACACCAACCTCTTCTTTTTTTTTTTTTTTGCTCCTACAGGCAGCAGAACGTCCAACCATTTATGGTTATTGAAACCACATGGCCTCAAGACTAACTCATGATCATTATATAGCAACAGCATAGCTGATCAAAAACCTCCAGTGGAATGTTTGTTTGTGTTTTGGGCTTAAAAAAAATACCCATATGTGAAGTGGGACTGTCTCATGAAAGATCAGTGTTTCCATTTATCAAGCGTTTACTAGGTGCCAGGCCCTTGGCCAAGTGCTTTTTATGTATTTGTCCCTACTTTTACCACAGACTTGCAAGAAATATGACATCCCTATTTTGCAGATGAGAAAACTAGACCCCAGAAAGGTTACACAACTTGAGAATCATGACTTCTAAGTGTTTGGGCCAGGTTGCCCATCTGGACTGCACTGGCTTTAAGCTCTTCCACTTGTATCCGGATGCACTGACATTTTATATGAAGGCCAGTCTTTCAGTAACAAATATTATGTCATGAAATGCAGAGCCCCCATCTGGACATGACACTTTTGGCCCACTTTTTTAGTAGCTACTTCCACTTGTATCCGGACACTGACAAATGAGTTCTCTAAGAACATTGATTTCCCCCAGTTATCATGCAAGCTTCAGGCTTGAACCACTTGCATAATAAAAAGAGTTCCTAAGAATGCATCAATAATTGCATGGTACCTGGAATTTAAGTTTAATTTTATTCTAAAGAGTTCTTGGCATATGTTAAATGATTTATTCTCGTAATGTATATGTACTTGATTTTCAGTTATCTTTCAGTACCCTGGTCCTTATATCACGTGCAAGAAGCAGATCAGGCAAACTGCAAAAAAACAAAACAAAACAAACAAACAAAAAACCCCAAAGCTCCTCCTCCTCACTACCCATTGTATGAAAATAGGTAACATTTGACAGGGGGTTGTTGTTTACAGTGAGCTTCTACTTCCTCTCAGCCCATGTTCAGTGAAAATAAAGGGACAGAGTGCGTGTTTTGGTCCATGCCCGTCACCCACCTCTTCATCGCCAGTGGGCGACAGGCAGTGCCTGGCTGGCCTAATCCCACCAAGCAGAGGGGCAGAGCCACCTTCTCGGGGTTTCAGCTTCTCCCACTCACTTTAGGCTTCCTAGTTGCAGGAGAGCCTTAGGCAGAAGGAAGAAGGGGCTCAAGCTCCAGTTGCCTGGTGAGATATTGGTGAAACTTGAATTACACCAACCTCTTCTTTTTTTTTTTTTTTTTTTTTTGCTCCTACAGGCAGCAGAACGTCCAACCATTTATGGTTATTGAAACCACATGGCCTCAAGACTAACTCATGATCATTATATAGCAACAGCATAGCTGATCAAAAACCTCCAGTGGAATGTTTGTTTGTGTTTTGGGCTTAAAAAAAATACCCATATGTGAAGTGGGACTGTCTCATGAAAGATCAGTGTTTCCATTTATCAAGCGTTTACTAGGTGCCAGGCCCTTGGCCAAGTGCTTTTTATGTATTTGTCCCTACTTTTACCACAGACTTGCAAGAAATATGACATCCCTATTTTGCAGATGAGAAAACTAGACCCCAGAAAGGTTAAACAACTTGCGCAGAATCATGACTTCTAAGTGTTTGGGCCAGGTTGCCCATCTGGACTGCACTGGCTTTAAGCTCTTCCACTTGTATCCGGATGCACTGACATTTTATATGAAGGCCAGTCTTTCAGTAACAAATATTATGTCATGAAATGCAGAGATCTAAAATCCCATATTTGTACTATGTACACTCTGGACATGATCTACGTTGTTGTTCTCACTCACGTTGGTTATTAGGTAGCTATGACATTTCCAAGAAAATGTGCTATGCCCTATAAAGGAGTGCCCCTATATATTAACTATAAAAGATACTTAGCCATATATATGAAATTTTCTTATTTCATAGGCAGAGCAATTATGTACTGTATGTATATGTCCATAGGATGCAAATAGTGAAACAGGAGCTGAAGTTTTTGAATCCGTATAATTTTACAAGCATTGTTCCAAACTCTTTACGTGTGTAAAGTCGTTTAATCTTCCTAGCCGTAATTTCATAATATCATTTTATAGGAAAGGAACCTGAAGCACGGAGAGATTTTATCATTTGTCCAAGGTTACACAATTAGCAAATGGACTCCAGCCGAGGCGCTCTAGCCAGAAGACCTTACCCTCTTTTGTTGTGCTCCCCTTCAGTACGTAGGCTCCTATGCATATGCAGGGCACCTACGTGTGCTCAGAGGTGTCTGAACCACAGCTGTTCCTGAATTCGCACACATTTGAACCACGCACATCAACTTACAGACAGGTGTCTTTCAATAGACGCCATGATACTACTTCCATCTCAGGTGATGGACTCCTCAGAAGCAGAGGGCAGACGATGTGATTTGCGAATCCAGGGATTTGGGTAGGCAGGCATGTTCTGTGGATACCAAGGGCAGCTATGTAGATATAACTCTCGAAATCTGGGGAAAAATAATAAAGATGTATCAACTGAGACCTGTTGCGTCCCTGTATTCAAATGGCCTCTTGCAGCCCGAGGAGTGTTACTGATGGGTGAGGCATTTACATTTGTCCAAAGTTTTCCGAGGCCATCTCAAGCCCACCCCCCCCCAGCATATTTGGAGGCATTGTTTTGTTGTTTTAGTCGCTATGTTGTGTCTGACTCTTTGTGAGCCCCATGGGCTATAGTCTGCCAGGCTCCTCTGTCCACGGAACTCTGCAGGCAGTATACTGGGATAAGTTGCTATTTCCTTCACCAGGGGATCTTCCCAACCCAGGGATCAAGCCCATGTCTCCTGCATTGGCAGGTGGATTCTGGGGGAGCGTTAATAAATACAGATTAGGAGTGTACGACATTTGGCCCCAGTTGGTTTATACATAGTTCATTTGGGATTTTGGGGGTCACATATGTTAAAAAGAACAGAGAGAGGCTACTTGGGAATCCTGAAGAAGAGAGTGAAGGATGCTAATAAATACAAAAGTCTGTGACCTGAGAAGTAGAGGGAAGATGCAAGAAACCAAATATACCATGTCATCATAATGGTTATGAATTATACATCTTGATTCTTTGTTTAAGTTAGGGTAGTTTGTCAACCCTCGCTCCATTAACAAGAGTATATTATAAAACAATTATTTATGTTTAACAGTTATGGACTTGAGCAATGACATCCCTCAAAGGAAACTTAAAAGGTTTGATAAGAATCCCAGATAGATGAGTGGTTTATCCTCTGTCCATTTTATCAGCAAACACAGTACACATATCAAATTTCAAAAGTGAGCTTCTCCAGAAACGAACACAACATTGTAAATCAACTATGCTCTAACAAAAATTAATTTAAAATTTTTTTGAGCTTCTCCAAATCAATGAACTTGGAGAAAATACTGGGAGACCTTTTTCTCTTCTGTCCCAGGGATTATCTGTGCAAGGAAAAATAACTGGCAACTGTCTTCCTTCCTTGGATGCTGTTAATGCTGATAACAACCAAGATACTGACATCTAAACTATTAGCTTTCCTGGATCTAATGTGCCTCTTCAGAAAAACTGAAAAAAGACACCCTATATCTAACAGATGCCACACATTAAGCTCTTACTGAAAAAAACTTTTAAAGCCCTATTACAGATACATATGTTTTCATTTAAAAACTACTATGAAATCGAGTGTTCTTTTATTTAAACATTCCCCTGTGGTTCTACGAATTAAGGATCAGTAGTACTATATTAACTGAGAGCCAGACCCAACTGGTTAAAGACAGTTGGTAAAACTGCCAACACCGGTTTTGTTGCTGAAGCTGACTGAAATGCGAGGCAGCATATACATTTATGAGTGAAGTCTAATTCTTTAAACTTTCCCATTTTGCTAAGTATTGAGAATGAACTTTTTTTCAAATTTCAGCCACAGTTTTGAAAAGAGGAAATAATGTATAAAACCCATATACTTTACACAACCAAAACCACAATTGCATTGCTATTATTAGTCAAGTGTGTTTATTATTCTGATTGTTAAATTTTCCTTTCCTGGGAGAAAAACCAAAAGAACAAGATTGGCTCTATTCAAGTGAAACAACTTGTAGTTCCCACATCTTGTCTCTTAATTTTACTGTTTTCCAGTTTGACTTCTGTCCTTTAATTTTAAATAATGAGTCTAAAATGTGGGAGGATTGAAACATGTAAAATTTTTTTTAGTGTCTGATTCAAGTGTAGCTTTTACAATGTCATCTGTGTTCTCTATTGCTACAGCTTTTTGTATCAAAAATATAGGAAGGTTTACGTGCAATGGGACACCTTGATTTAATTTATAAGGAAAGAGGTTATGACATGCTGTGTTGATTTAGAACTGGTAGCAACAAATTATCAAGTAAGGCAATAGTATGTTAAGCTTGAGTCCCAGTACGTTTTAGGTATTTGGGTCTATGAAATCATGAGCACTCCCATTTCTGTTACTTCTTCCTGATTTTTGGTCCCATATTACCAAATGCATCATATAGTATGTGAAACATGGAAGAAAAATGAAAGGACAAACAGAATGAAAGGTTAACAAAAGCACATAGAATAGAGGGTGGTTATAAAATATCACTAAAAAATGTCTTTTGTATTTGAATTTCAGTAAATTATTGGAAAGAGGGAAATAAAATTTCAATCTCATGGTATCTGATACCTCTATCCTAAGTTGTTGTTTAGTCTCTCATTTGTGCCTGAGTCTTTGCGACCCCATGGAATTCAAACCTAATTCTGGCTTAACCACCCAGAATATCTCTTGGGATCCAGGCTGAAGATGATGACCGTTTGATTTAGTACATTGTTCATTGAGCTTCTCTGAGGGCCCTCTTTGGTCACAATGAGGGGTGTAATAGGTCCCTGTATGTTTTGTAAAAATACCTTGTTTCAAGTGCCTCATATCTTTCTAGACAAAAGATCTAAGTCCGAGTGAGAGTTGATTAGGAAAAGTGAAGCTATAGCTATTGAGATGAGCATACCAATTTTATCACTGTGGAAGGGCCACGTTCCTGGCCCTCGGAGAGTCAATACCCCAGACCTGGGGTGATGGTAAGAGTGCATGGGAAACAATTAAGGATCTCCTGGTGTCCCAGGTCCAGCAGCACACTCCGGAAAGAAGCAGCTGCAGCTGGCAATCTGATTACCTGCTGGCTCCTTCTACATGCTATAAACACAGAAAAGCTCAAGTGAACTTAGCTGGCCCCAAACTCTTCTGCTACACCTAATGCCATCCAAAGAAGCTTCACATATGCCTCCTCTCAAATAAGTATAAACACACACATTGGCACAAGCTGGTTTCCTTCTGACTGTTAGAAATTCAAATGCTTCCCTGGTGCTGTAGCTTGCTTGGGTTACATCATGTATACCTTCAGGCTGTAACTACTTGCCGACTCTGCTCATGTGACCCAAGCAAACCAATGGGATGGTGACCCAAACCAAGTTCCATAGCACATCCCGACTTGAGTCCCAGTACGTTTTAGGTATTTGGGTCTATGAAATCATGAGCACTCCCATTTCTGTTACTTCTTCCTGATTTTTGGTCCCATATTACCAAATGCATCATATAGTATGTGAAACATGGAAGAAAAATGAAAGGACAAACAGAATGAAAGGTTAACAAAAGCACATAGAATAGAGGGTGGTTATAAAATATCACTAAAAAATGTCTTTTGTATTTGAATTTCAGTAAATTATTGGAAAGAGGGAAATAAAATTTCAATCTCATGGTATCTGATACCTCTATCCTAAGTTGTTGTTTAGTCTCTCATTTGTGCCTGAGTCTTTGCGACCCCATGGAATTCAAACCTAATTCTGGCTTAACCACCCAGAATATCTCTTGGGATCCAGGCTGAAGATGATGACCGTTTGATTTAGTACATTGTTCATTGAGCTTCTCTGAGGGCCCTCTTTGGTCACAATGAGGGGTGTAATAGGTCCCTGTATGTTTTGTAAAAATACCTTGTTTCAAGTGCCTCATATCTTTCTAGACAAAAGATCTAAGTCCGAGTTAGAGTTGATTAGGAAAAAGTGAAGCTATAGCTATTGAGATGAGCATACCAATTTTATCACTGTGGAAGGGCCACGTTCCTGGCCCTCGGAGAGTCAATACCCCAGACCTGGGGTGATGGTAAGAGTGCATGGGAAACAATTAAGGATCTCCTGGTGTCCCAGGTCCAGCAGCACACTCCGGAAAGAAGCAGCTGCAGCTGGCAATCTGATTACCTGCTGGCTCCTTCTACATGCTATAAACACAGAAAAGCTCAAGTGAACTTAGCTGGCCCCAAACTCTTCTGCTACACCTAATGCCATCCAAAGAAGCTTCACATATGCCTCCTCTCAAATAAGTATAAACACACACATTGGCACAAGCTGGTTTCCTTCTGACTGTTAGAAATTCAAATGCTTCCCCTGGTGCTGTAGCTTGCTTGGGTTACATCATGTATACCTTCAGGCTGTAACTACTTGCCGACTCTGCTCATGTGACCCAAGCAAACCAATGGGATGGTGACCCAAACCAAGTTCCATAGCACATCCCCGACTAGAGTGACCTAGAACCTGAGCACGAGGTTAGAGCAGCCATTTTGTGACCAGAGTGACAAATACACGCTAAGGATGACTCCAAAGAAATAAGGAAGTGATTTGGGTTCTAGAAGCTATTGGAGGGCTTCTCTGGTGGTTCAGGGTTAAAGAATCTGGCTGCCATGCCAGGAGACCCAGGTTCAATTCCTGGGTTGAGAAGATGCCCTGGAGGAGGAAATGGCAACTCACTTTAGTTTTCTTGCTTGGAGAATCCCTTGGACAGAAGAGCTTGATGGGTGACAGTCCATGGGGTTGCAAGAGTTGGACACAACTTATCGACTAAACAAAGACAAAATGATTAGGAAGTTTCCCAAGATGGCATGAATGCTTACCTCTGGATTTTTCATTATGTGACACAAAATCTTTAAGCCACAGTTTTTTTGTCTTCTGTTACTTGGAAGCAAGCACAGTTATTAAGTAAACATTTTTCTTTGAGTCCAGCATCCTTTCTGATCTTCTGGAACCTGATTTCCATTCTCTCTGTAAGCAGGTCTTCTACTGCTTTAGTTATATGCTCCTTGTCTTTCATGTTCCACTTCCTAAGAGTCAGGTGTAGCTAGGCAAAATAACCCTTTTCTTCCTTGAGTGTCATTTGTGAGAATGTAAGCCCAGAAACTGCTTTCAGCCATGAATCCAAGTTTATGATGGCAATCAACTTGGAAGAATAAAATAGCAGCACAAAGAGAGACTGAGGGAGGTTCTGAGCCCATTGAATCCATTATTCCAACATGGGAGATCACCTGAGCCACCCTAATTTCTAGTGTTCACTTTTTTCATTCTTCCCATTTTGATCCACTCTGGTACCTTTCCAGTAGATTTCATGAATCTTATTTCACTTAGGTTTCAGTTCAATGTCTGTCATCTGCAAAAGTATAGTAACTGATGTAGGAATTAGAGTAATCTCCCAGGAATAGACTGATGTTTATGTCCTTTCAAAATTCTTATGCTGAAGCCAATGTGATGGCGTTAGGAGGGGTTGGGTTATCTATGAGGTCCTACTTGCCGACTCTGCTCATGTGACCCAAGCAAACCAATGGGATGGTGACCCAAACCAAGTTCCATAGCACATCCCGACTAGAGTGACCTAGAACCTGAGCACGAGGTTAGAGCAGCCATTTTGTGACCAGAGTGACAAATACACGCTAAGGATGACTCCAAAGAAATAAGGAAGTGATTTGGGTTCTAGAAGCTATTGGAGGGCTTCTCTGGTGGTTCAGGGTTAAAGAATCTGGCTGCCATGCCAGGAGACCCAGGTTCAATTCCTGGGTTGAGAAGATGCCCTGGAGGAGGAAATGGCAACTCACTTTAGTTTTCTTGCTTGGAGAATCCCTTGGACAGAAGAGCTTGATGGGTGACAGTCCATGGGGTTGCAAGAGTTGGACACAACTTATCGACTAAACAAAGACAAAATGATTAGGAAGTTTCCCAAGATGGCATGAATGCTTACCTCTGGATTTTCATTATGTGACACAAAATCTTTAAGCCACAGTTTTTTTGTCTTCTGTTACTTGGAAGCAAGCACAGTTATTAAGTAAACATTTTTCTTTGAGTCCAGCATCCTTTCTGATCTTCTGGAACCTGATTTCCATTCTCTCTGTAAGCAGGTCTTCTACTGCTTTAGTTATATGCTCCTTGTCTTTCATGTTCCACTTCCTAAGAGTCAGGTGTAGCTAGGCAAAATAACCCTTTTCTTCCTTGAGTGTCATTTGTGAGAATGTAAGCCCAGAAACTGCTTTCAGCCATGAATCCAAGTTTATGATGGCAATCAACTTGGAAGAATAAAATAGCAGCACAAAGAGAGACTGAGGGAGGTTCTGAGCCCATTGAATCCATTATTCCAACATGGGAGATCACCTGAGCCACCCTAATTTCTAGTGTTCACTTTTTTCATTCTTCCCATTTTGATCCACTCTGGTACCTTTCCAGTAGATTTCATGAATCTTATTTCACTTAGGTTTCAGTTCAATGTCTGTCATCTGCAAAAGTATAGTAACTGATGTAGGAATTAGAGTAATCTCCCAGGAATAGACTGATGTTTATGTCCTTTCAAAATTCTTATGCTGAAGCCAATGTGATGGCGTTAGGAGGTGCGGCTTTGGGAAGTTATTAGATCATGAGGATGGAGGTCCTAGGCATGAGGTTTAGTACCCCTGGAGAGCTCCCTGCTTCCCGAAGGACACATATCCAGACATCTTTACACATGTTCAATACCAGAAACTGTCTTTTCTTCTTTGGGAATGAGAATCCTAGAGACATAGGATGAAAATCCTCCATGCCTCTCTCCAGGAAACATCAGATCCTTCTGTAAAAGCTGTTTCTAGAAGACTGCTTCAGTACCCCCAGCAGTGCTGGATGAGCATGCAGATTTGATTACATCAGAATTCTAGCCACAGCTGCTTGCCCTCCCTCTTTCACGTGTGGTTTTAAAGATCAAAAAAGATGATGGTTACAAATATATTCTATAGCCTTCAAATACGATTACATCAAGTATTACTGGGTGATAAAAATAATCTATTCATGGCAAATAGATGGGGGAAAAGTGGAAACAGTGACAGATTTTTTTTCTTGGGCTCCCAATGCCACAAAATTTAAAGACACTTGCTCCTTAGAAGAGAAACTATGACAAACCTAAACAGTGTATTAAAAAGCAGAGAAAAGAAAGCTATGGTTTTCCCAATAGTCATAAGATGTGAGAGTTGGGCCATAAAGAAGACTGAGCGCCAAAGAATTGATGCTGTCAAACTGGCAAATGTCAAATGTGGCATTGAAGAAGGATCTTGAAAGTCCCTTGAACAACAAGGAGATCAAACCAGTCAATCCTAAAGAAAATCAACCCTGAATATTTACCAGAAAAACTGATGCTGAAGCTGAAGCTCCAATACTTTGGCCACTTGTCATGAAGAGTTGACTCACTGGGAAAGCCCTTGATTCTGGGAAAGACTAAAGGCAGGTGAAGGGAGCAAAAGAGGATGAGATGGTTGGATGGTATCACCAAGTCAATGGACATGAGTTTGAGCAAGTTCCAGGTGATAGTGAAGGACAGGGAAGCCTGGCATGTTGTAATCTGTGGGATTTAGCAATTTAGCAATTGAACAAAAGTAAAAAACAATAACCTGATGAAATTCAATATCTATACACATCAAAATAATAAAGAGGTTACAGAATTCTATTCTTGTTTTTTTTATGCTTTTGGTCACACCCTGCAGCATGTGGGAAGTCAGTTCCCCAACCAGGAATTAAACCTGGGTCCCCTGCTCTAAGAGGTACAGTCTTAACCACTGCACCACCAGGGAAGGCCCATTCTTGTTTATTTTAAAGGAAAGTTTATAAATCCATCAGTCTTCAATAAATTGTTAGATTGTAACATACTAGGAGCTAGGCAGCACATACCTTTGCCATCCCTTGAAGTGTCCCACCAATAGTACAAATGCTTTAAATATAAACATTTACATGTGCATAAAATTTTACTACATTTTCACAAAGGAAATGATATTCTTTTTTTTTTAAATAATAAGTTTATGTTTTTTCTTTTTTTTTGATTTTGGCCTCTTCTGTAGGTTTTTTATTTATTTATTTTCATCCATCTTTTATTCTTTGGCCTCTGTGAGCCTCCCACTGCAGTGGCCTCTCTCACTGGCTCTGGGCGCGTGCACCCCAGAGTGCTGGCTTGTAATCGAACACACCGGTCCAGCCACTCTACACACGTAGGTTCTTCCCAGGTCAGGGATGGAACCAGTGCCCCTCACCCTGCAAGGTGGACTCTTTACCCACTGGACTAGCAGGGAAGTCTGGAAATGATATTCTTATAAAAATGTAGAATAGACTCAAAGAATTGAATGTACCAAGATAGGTAAGAAATTATGACATCGAGGCTAGATTTCTTCTCTTTTCTACATATAAATGCAGAAAACCTGCCTATCAAAAGTTAATGTAAAGACTTTTTAAGATTCAGGCATCCTTTCAAGTTGAGTGTCTTTAAAAGTGCCCTGGTTTGCACTGGTGTTCATCATTATTCAATGCCACAGTTTTCCAGGGAGAATGTCCCCCAAAGGCATTGTCAGAGCTTCTAGCCTGGCCCCTGCTGTAAATGGAGTTTTAGAAATGAGCTTACAGTTATACAGTTCTGAATCATGCAAGACCTTTTTTGAAATTGCTAACCCCGCTTTCCTTCCATCACCAATACCTCAGTACAATACTAGCAAAATGAAGAAAGAACAGATGACTTCCTTAGGAAAATAGAATTAAGATAAACCATTTGGGAGTTTCTCTGGTAGCTCAGTGGTGAAGAGTTTACCTGCCAATGCAGGAGACTCAGGTTTGATCCCTGATCTGGGAAGATCCCACATGCTTTGGAGCAACTAAGTCCGTGAGCCACAATGATGGAGCCTGTGCTCTCGGTCCCTTAAGAGGTACAGTCTTAACCACTGCACCACCAGGAAGGCCCATTCTTGTTTATTTTAAAGGAAAGTTTATAAATCCATCAGTCTTCAATAAATTGTTAGATTGTAACATACTAGGAGCTAGGCAGCACATACCTTTGCCATCCCTTGAAGTGTCCCACCAATAGTACAAATGCTTTAAATATAAACATTTACATGTGCATAAAATTTTACTACATTTTCACAAAGGAAATGATATTCTTTTTTTTTTAAATAATAAGTTTATGTTTTTTCTTTTTTTTTGATTTTGGCCTCTTCTGTAGGTTTTTTATTTATTTATTTTCATCCATCTTTTATTCTTTGGCCTCTGTGAGCCTCCCACTGCAGTGGCCTCTCTCACTGGCTCTGGGCGCGTGCACCCCAGAGTGCTGGCTTGTAATCGAACACACCGGTCCAGCCACTCTACACACGTAGGTTCTTCCCAGGTCAGGGATGGAACCAGTGCCCCTCACCCTGCAAGGTGGACTCTTTACCCACTGGACTAGCAGGGAAGTCTGGAAATGATATTCTTATAAAAATGTAGAATAGACTCAAAGAATTGAATGTACCAAGATAGGTAAGAAATTATGACATCGAGGCTAGATTTCTTCTCTTTTCTACATATAAATGCAGAAAACCTGCCTATCAAAAGTTAATGTAAAGACTTTTTAAGATTCAGGCATCCTTTCAAGTTGAGTGTCTTTAAAAGTGCCCTGGTTTGCACTGGTGTTCATCATTATTCAATGCCACAGTTTTCCAGGGAGAATGTCCCCCAAAGGCATTGTCAGAGCTTCTAGCCTGGCCCCTGCTGTAAATGGAGTTTTAGAAATGAGCTTACAGTTATACAGTTCTGAATCATGCAAGACCTTTTTTGAAATTGCTAACCCCGCTTTCCTTCCATCACCAATACCTCAGTACAATACTAGCAAAATGAAGAAAGAACAGATGACTTCCTTAGGAAAATAGAATTAAGATAAACCATTTGGGAGTTTCTCTGGTAGCTCAGTGGTGAAGAGTTTACCTGCCAATGCAGGAGACTCAGGTTTGATCCCTGATCTGGGAAGATCCCACATGCTTTGGAGCAACTAAGTCCGTGAGCCACAATGATGGAGCCTGTGCTCTAGATCCTCAGGCCCACAACTGTTGAGTCCATGTGCCACAACTGTTGAAGTCCGTGTGCCCTAGAGCCTGAGTTCCACAACAAGAGAAGTCACGCAACAAGAAGCCTGCTCACCTTAACTAGAGAGCAGCCCCTACTCCCTGCAACTAGAGAAGAGCCTGTGAAGGCTCTGCAGTGAAGACCCAGAATAACCAAAAATAAATAAATAAAATGTTAAAATAAACCAGTTGAGGGCTTCCCTGCTGGTCTAGTGGGTAAGGACATCGCCTTGCAGTGCAAGGGGCGCCAGTTCGATCCCTGGCCTGGGAAGATCCCACGTGCCGCGGAGGGGCTGGACCGATGTGTCCAATTACCAAGCCGGAGATCTGGAGCGCATGCGCCCAGAGCCAGTGCTCTGCAGCGACAGACGCCACCGTGATGGGAGGCCCACAAGAGCCAAAGAACAAAGACGGATGAAAATAGACAAATGAAAGACCAATAGAAGTGGCCTGCCGACCCCCTCCCTCCCCAACCCGCCCCCCCCAAAATAAATAAATAAATAAATGTTTAAAAAAAAAAGTAAATCAGTTGAAATCTTATATAATACAACATTTATATCATAACTGAAGCCTAAAAAGCTTCTTCTTTGTTAACTTCAAAATTTTCCAAAAAACTAGCCAAGACGAAGGCTTATTGCCCTTCTCCGTGGGCCATTTTCCTTTTGGGTTGATCAGAGGCTGTTGTCTATACTGTATTATGCTGCCAGCATGTGCAGGGGTACTGGAGAGTTCAGAACTCCTCAGTGAATGGTGGCCCTCACACCAGTAGGATGACGCATTTCATTCAAGTATGAAGTTACCACAGCTCTACCACCAGTTGCAGATTAAAGCACACCTGTAAATGGAGTTTTAGAAATGAGCTTACAGTTATACAGTTCTGAATCATGCAAGACCTTTTTTGAAATTGCTAACCCCGCTTTCCTTCCATCACCAATACCTCAGTACAATACTAGCAAAATGAAGAAAGAACAGATGACTTCCTTAGGAAAATAGAATTAAGATAAACCATTTGGGAGTTTCTCTGGTAGCTCAGTGGTGAAGAGTTTACCTGCCAATGCAGGAGACTCAGGTTTGATCCCTGATCTGGGAAGATCCCACATGCTTTGGAGCAACTAAGTCCGTGAGCCACAATGATGGAGCCTGTGCTCTAGATCCTCAGGCCCACAACTGTTGAGTCCATGTGCCACAACTGTTGAAGTCCGTGTGCCCTAGAGCCTGAGTTCCACAACAAGAGAAGTCACCGCAACAAGAAGCCTGCTCACCTTAACTAGAGAGCAGCCCCTACTCCCTGCAACTAGAGAAGAGCCTGTGAAGGCTCTGCAGTGAAGACCCAGAATAACCAAAAATAAATAAATAAAATGTTAAAATAAACCAGTTGAGGGCTTCCCTGCTGGTCTAGTGGGTAAGGACATCGCCTTGCAGTGCAAGGGGCGCCAGTTCGATCCCTGGCCTGGGAAGATCCCACGTGCCGCGGAGGGGCTGGACCGATGTGTCCAATTACCAAGCCGGAGATCTGGAGCGCATGCGCCCAGAGCCAGTGCTCTGCAGCGACAGACGCCACCGTGATGGGAGGCCCACAAGAGCCAAAGAACAAAGACGGATGAAAATAGACAAATGAAAGACCAATAGAAGTGGCCTGCCGACCCCCTCCCTCCCCAACCCGCCCCCCCCAAAATAAATAAATAAATAAATGTTTAAAAAAAAAAGTAAATCAGTTGAAATCTTATATAATACAACATTTATATCATAACTGAAGCCTAAAAAGCTTCTTCTTTGTTAACTTCAAAATTTTCCAAAAAACTAGCCAAGACGAAGGCTTATTGCCCTTCTCCGTGGGCCATTTTCCTTTTGGGTTGATCAGAGGCTGTTGTCTATACTGTATTATGCTGCCAGCATGTGCAGGGGTACTGGAGAGTTCAGAACTCACTCAGTGAATGGTGGCCCTCACACCAGTAGGATGACGGCATTTCATCTGACCAAGTTCCAGTGTGGTCAAGTATGAAGTTACCACAGCTCTACCACCAGTTGCAGATTAAAGCACACCACATTGTAAAACAAGAAATCCCGCAGCAAGAATGGTATTCAGTTTTTTTTAACTTTGTTTTCCTTATCTGGAGAATAAGACCAACAATGGAAGAGTTAATAAGAGGTTAATGTTTGGGACTTCCCTTGTGGTTGAGTGGTTAACAATCGGTCTTGCAACTCAAGGGATTGGATTCAATCCCTGGTTGGGGAACTGAGATCCCATACACTGCAGAGCTCTTGAGCGCATGCGGCCACAATTAGAGAGTCCTTGTGCCACAGTGAAAGATCCTTGTTTCATACCACAACTAAGACCTAACACACACACAAATAAATAAATAACTATTCTTTTTGAAAAGTGGTTAATATTTATTGAGAACATTTTTGTGCTAGGTATTTGCACAAATATATATATATTCTTATTTAATTTTCATAATAATCCTAAAAGAGAAGTACCATTGATACTCTATCTTACCGAAGAGGAAACTGGGGCACAAGGAGAATAAGTAACTTTCCCAAGGTCACCCAACTTACAGCTGCCTCCTAGAAGTGCAAAAACAACAACAGGCCCTGGTGGTGTACATTGATATCCCCCAAATATGTGAAGAAAATGCTACATTTTCATGTTATATTTTTAAAGACTTTATAGTTTGCTGTAAATAAAGAGCAAAAAAAGCATGGACTATGAATAAAGTATTAAACAGATTTCAAATGGACTTCTTGTTTTAGCTTTGACCCATAAAGACCTTGGAAGTGATCGCTCCAACCATTCTTAAGACAAGAAAATGCTGGGCAAATAGAAATGTAATGACTTTTCTTGAACCATCAGAGAATGAAGGTTATAGGGTAAACCATCCCTCCAAAACCTGGAGGGATGGGCAGAACCCAAGCGCCAGGGTCAAAATCAGCTGATCTGCATCAGAAGATGCTGAAGCCATAATCATGCAAGAACACTTCAGTGGTAATGTTGATGAGTCGCTGAAGGCTGTACCTGAACTAGTGTGAGAGCGAGAAACTCCTATCGTAAACAGCATCCACCCGACTTGGGTGGACTTTACCTTCAGGTAAAGTTCTCCTCCTCTAGCTCCATTGCCTCATGGCTCTGGCAGGGGAAGGAAATAAGTAACCATTGTGAAATAACACTCGTGGAGCCTTCTTCTCTGTTGTCCAGGGGAAAAGACTACGGAGTTTTCTTCCAGCTGGAGGAAAGGCATTCTTCCCATTCAGCCTCCTCATCTTGTCTGTCTCTCGTAAGAGGGAGAAAACAGAGCCAACAGGACTTCAAGGAAACAGATGGGGAGCCCTACAGCCAGGGAAGAGGGCTGGGAGAAAAGGCTATACCACAAAAGAAGGTCTTGTGAAGGTCATGGCCCAGGCCAAGCCACAGGCCCATTAAAAACTGAGATTGAGTTCAGATTATTGAGTCCTTTCTCTTCCACCTACACCTTACCACCATGGTTGAGAACATTTTTGTGCTAGGTATTTGCACAAATATATATATATTCTTATTTAATTTTCATAATAATCCTAAAAGAGAAGTACCATTGATACTCTATCTTACCGAAGAGGAAACTGGGGCACAAGGAGAATAAGTAACTTTCCCAAGGTCACCCAACTTACAGCTGCCTCCTAGAAGTGCAAAAACAACAACAGGCCCTGGTGGTGTACATTGATATCCCCCAAATATGTGAAGAAAATGCTACATTTTCATGTTATATTTTTAAAGACTTTATAGTTTGCTGTAAATAAAGAGCAAAAAAAGCATGGACTATGAATAAAGTATTAAACAGATTTCAAATGGACTTCTTGTTTTAGCTTTGACCCATAAAGACCTTGGAAGTGATCGCTCCAACCATTCTTAAGACAAGAAAATGCTGGGCAAATAGAAATGTAATGACTTTTCTTGAACCATCAGAGAATGAAGGTTATAGGGTAAACCATCCCTCCAAAACCTGGAGGGATGGGCAGAACCCAAGCGCCAGGGTCAAAATCAGCTGATCTGCATCAGAAGATGCTGAAGCCATAATCATGCA
This sequence comes from Tragulus kanchil, assembly GCA_022376925.1. Taxonomy (NCBI): domain Eukaryota; kingdom Metazoa; phylum Chordata; class Mammalia; order Artiodactyla; family Tragulidae; genus Tragulus; species Tragulus kanchil. The sequence continues at coordinate 267,089,085 of JAIOJX010000004.1, read as the reverse complement.
AGAACACTTCAGTGGTAATGTTGATGAGTCGCTGAAGGCTGTACCTGAACTAGTGTGAGAGCGAGAAACTCCTATCGTAAACAGCATCCACCCGACTTGGGTGGACTTTACCTTCAGGTAAAGTTCTCCTCCTCTAGCTCCATTGCCTCATGGCTCTGGCAGGGGAAGGAAATAAGTAACCATTGTGAAATAACACTCGTGGAGCCTTCTTCTCTGTTGTCCAGGGGAAAAGACTACCGGAGTTTTCTTCCAGCTGGAGGAAAGGCATTCTTCCCATTCAGCCTCCTCATCTTGTCTGTCTCTCGTAAGAGGGAGAAAACAGAGCCAACAGGACTTCAAGGAAACAGATGGGGAGCCCTACAGCCAGGGAAGAGGGCTGGGAGAAAAGGCTATACCACAAAAGAAGGTCTTGTGAAGGTCATGGCCCAGGCCAAGCCACAGGCCCATTAAAAACTGAGATTGAGTTCAGATTATTGAGTCCTTTCTCTTCCACCTACACCTTACCACCATGGTTGCAAAGCTTCAGGATAATGACAGTGGATCAGAGGTGAGAGAATTACTGTTTCTCTCCGAGGAGGTCCCAAAGGTAAACCTAAAGTAAGGGAGATAATAATAAGAACACAAAAGAATTTGCAGCCTCTGGTACCTATGTTAACGTCAACCTAACCTGATCCTAGCCACATTAGTAGAAATTCTCACTGTGAGGCCCTATTTACCCCAGTTTTCAACAACACAAATTCAACATGTTTAGGTTTCAACAAAAAAAAGTTACAAAGCATGCCAAAAGGCAGGACAAAACACCATCAGAAGAGAAAAAGCAACCATCATAATAAGATTCAGAGATGTTAGTATTAGAGATATTAGGATTTTCAGACTGAAATGGACAATTTTTCTTTTTAACTTTTCAAATATTGGCTATATGTCCCTTCACTTGTATACAACATGCATATTAGTGTCTGTTTTCCATAACCACATGAAACCCAAAAAGGATTTTCACTTCTATGAAAAAAGGAAAATAGTGAAAACAGCAAGCAGCATGTATTTTTCAGTGCCCCTTTATAGAAACCTTCCACCCTGAGCAGAGAGTACACCACCACCACACTCCTACCCTAGGAACCACACTCCACATCTCAGGGTCAAGCCGCCGTAGCTTTGAGCTGTGTCTGGGAGCATCTGTGATTTAATTTCAGTCTAGTTTGTGCATCAGTTAACAGGATGTGTCCTAGTAATTGTTGCCTCACACCATTTCAGCTTATGAAAGTTTTCAAGGAAATACCCTACTTTTGGACAGCAGGGGAAATCTGTGGAACTGTGATCAGTATGTTAAGGGCTCTAATGGAAAAAGCAGACAACATATAAGAACAGATGGATAAATGTAAACAGAACAGTGGAGATTATAAGAACGAATCAGAAGGAAAAACCAGAAAGAAAGTATGCTGTAACACAAATAATATCTTTGATGTGCTCTTCAGTAATTAGAATGTCTGATGACAGAATCAGTGAGCTTGAACACAGGTCAATAGGAACTTCCCAGAAAAGGCTATACCACAAAAGAAGGTCTTGTGAAGGTCATGGCCCAGGCCAAGCCACAGGCCCTTTCTGAGTTCAGATTATTGAGTCCTTTCTCTTCCACCTACACCTTACCACCATGGTTGCAAAGCTTCAGGATAATGACAGTGGATCAGAGGTGAGAGAATTACTGTTTCTCTCCGAGGAGGTCCCAAAGGTAAACCTAAAGTAAGGGAGATAATAATAAGAACACAAAAGAATTTGCAGCCTCTGGTACCTATGTTAACGTCAACCTAACCTGATCCTAGCCACATTAGTAGAAATTCTCACTGTGAGGCCCTATTTACCCCAGTTTTCAACAACACAAATTCAACATGTTTAGGTTTCAACAAAAAAAAGTTACAAAGCATGCCAAAAGGCAGGACAAAACACCATCAGAAGAGAAAAAGCAACCATCATAATAAGATTCAGAGATGTTAGTATTAGAGATATTAGGATTTTCAGACTGAAATGGACAATTTTTCTTTTTAACTTTTCAAATATTGGCTATATGTCCCTTCACTTGTATACAACATGCATATTAGTGTCTGTTTTCCATAACCACATAAAACCCCAAAAAAGGATTTTCACTTCTATGAAAAAAGGAAAATAGTGAAAACAGCAAGCAGCATGTATTTTTCAGTGCCCCTTTATAGAAACCTTCCACCCTGAGCAGAGAGTACACCACCACCACACTCCTACCCTAGGAACCACACTCCACATCTCAGGGTCAAGCCGCCGTAGCTTTGAGCTGTGTCTGGGAGCATCTGTGATTTAATTTCAGTCTAGTTTGTGCATCAGTTAACAGGATGTGTCCTAGTAATTGTTGCCTCACACCATTTCAGCTTATGAAAGTTTTCAAGGAAATACCCTACTTTTGGACAGCAGGGGAAATCTGTGGAACTGTGATCAGTATGTTAAGGGCTCTAATGGAAAAAGCAGACAACATATAAGAACAGATGGATAAATGTAAACAGAACAGTGGAGATTATAAGAACGAATCAGAAGGAAAAACCAGAAAGAAAGTATGCTGTAACACAAATAATATCTTTGATGTGCTCTTCAGTAATTAGAATGTCTGATGACAGAATCAGTGAGCTTGAACACAGGTCAATAGGAACTTCCCAGAGTGAAATGCAGAGAGAGAAAAAAAGAAGGAAAACACAGGACAGAATATCTAAGAACTGTAGAATCATGGCAGAAGGTATCACCTATGCATGAAATACCAGAAGGAGAAGCAAGAACAAGGCAGAAAAGAAATATTTTAAGTTGATACTGGTAGATAATTTTCCAAAATTAATTATAGACAGGATACCAGGTTGAATTGTCTTCCCTCAAATTTCATTTTCACTCAGAAGCCCAGGATGTGATCTTATTCAGAAATAGTCTTGACAGATGTATTTCATCAAAAAGAGATTATAGTGGATTAGGATGAGCCCTAAATTCAATGAATGCTGTCCTTATAAGATGTTTACGTGAAGACACAAAAAGTCACAGAGGGAAAATACCCCCATGAGGATGGAGACAGAAACTGGAGTGACTTGGTTGGAAACCAAAGAACGCCAATGATTGCCTGCAATCACAAGAAGCTAGGAAGAAGCAAGAGAGAATTCTTCTTAGCATGGCACCTTGCCTCGGACTTCTAGCATCCAGAACTACGAGAGAATAACTATGTTTTATCAGAAATCTAGTTTGTGGTAACTTATGGCAACTCCAGAAACTTAGTAGACATCAAACCATGAATCCAGGAAGCACAGATAAGCAGAATAAAACACACAAACATGTACATGCGCGCACACACACACACACATGCACACACATCCAGGCATACTATATTCAAACTTGAGAAAACCAAAGAGAAAATCTTGAAAGAAGTCAAAGGGGAAAAATAAACCTTACCTACAGAGAAACAAGGGAAAGAATTATAAATGACTTCTCAACCAGAAATGAGGGAAAACAAGAAGATAATGAAGTGAAAACTTAAAAGCATCGAAAGAATACAATTCACCATCCTAGAATACTATATCCGACAAAACTTGTCCTTCAAACTGTGAAGAAGAAATAAAGACTTTCTGAGACAAAAACTGAGTAATTCATTGTTAGCAAACTAACCTGCAAGAATTGTTGAAAGAAATTATTCAAGTGAAAGAAAAATCATACATGTTGGAAACACGTATTTATCTAAAGAAAGGAAAAGAGTTTGAGAAGGAATAAGTAAAAGTAAAATTAAGTCTTTTTTCTTATTCTTAATTAACCTAAAAATAAGTATATTAAGTAATAACAATAGCAATGTATTGGGCGATTAGTTGTGTCGGGTCTTGGTTGTGGCATGCAGGATCTTTAGTTGTGGCATGTGTAATCTAGTTCCCTGACCAGGGATGGAACCCAGGTCCCCTGCAGTGGAGGTGGAGCCTTAGCCACTGAGCCCTGAGGGAAGTCCATGGTTCCACTCTTGAATGCTCAGGCACTCTAACTTTTCCCACTAGCCTGAATGCATCACTTTTCTCTGTCTTCTTATCAGAACATCTCTTCCTATTGCCCATACTTCACCTTTTGAGAATTCTAGCTCCTCCACAGAGTTCTCTTTCTGGTTTAATAGACCACATCAGAAGCAATGATAAAAAACACTCTCTTAATTAATGGGGTGCAAATTATATGTGAGGAGTTCATCATAGGTTGAAATCAAGACCTATAAATTTACTCTTTCTCTTTTGCATTTTCCCAAGGTAACAATACACACAGGAAGTAAAAGCTTTCCAGGCACTTAACAAGCTGTAACTATGGTCCCAGCCAGCAGAGAGTAATGAGTCTTAGCCTGTCTCATGCTAAGTTGGGGAGGGAGGGGGAAGGATGAGGAAAGGAAGAAAGGGAGGGAGGGAAGGAGGGAGACATAGAAAGAAAGGGCATGAAAATCACGTTTGGTAGCAGTGGAGAATGTTGGAGGAGGACCCAATGCAAAGAATACCCAAATCAAATCCAAACTTGTTATTACAGATGACTTCCAATTGCCAGAGTTGGAATGGACCCAAATCTTAAAATAAAGCAAAACGTCATGTATTAAATATTTACTCTGTCCTTATCACTGTATTTACACTTCTTATTTAATCTTCTCAGTAATCCTAAATTAATTTCTACTATTTTTATTTTATAGATAAAGAAACTGGGGAACAAAGAGATTATGTACCTTGTCAGTGTCACATAGACTCTAAATGCTGGGTCTGATTTGTTTGACTTCAAAGATGCAACCACACTGGCTATATTATCCGGTGTCCCAGATCGTGTGTGTGTGTGTGCTTAGTTGCTCAGTCGTGTCTGACTCTTGGTGACCCTATAGACTGTGACCTGCCAGGCTCCTCTGTCCATGGGGATTCTCCAGGCAAGACTACTGAGGTGGGTTGCCATGCCCTGCTCCAAGGGATCTTCCCAGTCCAGAGATTGAACCCAGGTCTTCTGCATTGCAAGTGGATTCTTAACCATCTGAGCCACCAGGGAAGCCCATCCCAGATCTTAAATATTTAATATATTCATCCTTCTGCTGTTGAATTCTTTAACATCCACAACAGTGGTTTTCCAGATTATACTTGAATTTACCCAGTAGGGAAATCCACCCTAACAACCTACTCTAAGTTCAGGCAGACAGTATTTCTTTATATTGAACCACTGTCCATCTCCTTGAAATGTGAACATATTAATTTCAGCACTACCATCCATGTCTGATTTCTTTTCCATTTAATATGTTTTCAGATATCTGCTGGATAATTGGAAGTTAACTACCATTGCTCAAGAATATTCTCTTCTCTAAGCTAATATTTCCATTCCTTGAGATGAAACTCATGGAAAATTATTGTGAGTTTCTTTACTCTGGAATTGTTCCCCTTTGAATATAGTCTAATTTGTCTATGTTTCCCAGATCTGCAGAGCTGAATGTAGCACACCAAGATTGTTCAAACCAGCTCTGGGAGCAGGACAATCAGTTCCCTCACTCAAACCATTATAGGTCTATTACCACACTCAAAGGTGCATTAGCTTTCTCAGCAGCCACATCATAGTGCTGGCTTTTATTGAAATAAAATTCATAAATCTTTGTTACACAATCACCAATTAGCCAGGTTTCCCTTAGCTGATAGGAGTGCAGTTTGTGTGTGTGTGTGTGAGAGAGAGAGAGAGAGCAAGAGAGAGAGAGAGAGAGAGAGAGAGAGACAGACAGACAAAGAGAAAGGATTGAAAGGAACCAAAGGGATAGGAAAGGAATCGAAGGGAAGGGCAGAGACACCCAAGTATTCCAAATTTATCCCAATTAAGTTTCATGTTGTTAGATTCGACCCTTCTTTGCACATGTTGCACATGAATTGTGTATTGTGTGTGTGTGTGTGTGTGTGTATCTTAACTCTTACCTCCATCATACATGAAATTTCTCAACTCCCAAAATCATGCTTAAATGCAAATTTGATCAGTATTTTTATGTCATCATCTAAATCTCTGACCAAAGATGGGGCATCTTAAGGGATCTTCCCAGTCCAGAGATTGAACCCAGGTCTTCTGCATTGCAAGTGGATTCTTAACCATCTGAGCCACCAGGAAGCCCATCCCAGATCTTAAATATTTAATATATTCATCCTTCTGCTGTTGAATTCTTTAACATCCACAACAGTGGTTTTCCAGATTATACTTGAATTTACCCAGTAGGGAAATCCACCCTAACAACCTACTCTAAGTTCAGGCAGACAGTATTTCTTTATATTGAACCACTGTCCATCTCCTTGAAATGTGAACATATTAATTTCAGCACTACCATCCATGTCTGATTTCTTTTCCATTTAATATGTTTTCAGATATCTGCTGGATAATTGGAAGTTAACTACCATTGCTCAAGAATATTCTCTTCTCTAAGCTAATATTTCCATTCCTTGAGATGAAACTCATGGAAAATTATTGTGAGTTTCTTTACTCTGGAATTGTTCCCCTTTGAATATAGTCTAATTTGTCTATGTTTCCCAGATCTGCAGAGCTGAATGTAGCACACCAAGATTGTTCAAACCAGCTCTGGGAGCAGGACAATCAGTTCCCTCACTCAAACCATTATAGGTCTATTACCACACTCAAAGGTGCATTAGCTTTCTCAGCAGCCACATCATAGTGCTGGCTTTTATTGAAATAAAATTCATAAATCTTTGTTACACAATCACCAATTAGCCAGGTTTCCCTTAGCTGATAGGAGTGCAGTTTGTGTGTGTGTGTGTGAGAGAGAGAGAGAGAGCAAGAGAGAGAGAGAGAGAGAGAGAGAGACAGACAGACAAAGAGAAAGGATTGAAAGGAACCAAAGGGATAGGAAAGGAATCGAAGGGAAGGGCAGAGACACCCAAGTATTCCAAATTTATCCCAATTAAGTTTCATGTTGTTAGATTCGACCCTTCTTTGCACATGTTGGAAGTTGTGTATGTGTGTGTGTGTGTGTGTGTGTGTATCTTAACTCTTACCTCCATCATACATGAAATTTCTCAACTCCCAAAATCATGCTTAAATGCAAATTTGATCAGTATTTTTTTATGTCATCATCTAAATCTCTGACCAAAAAAGATGAACTAGACAAGACAGAGCCCTTTGACTTGCTTCTAGAGAGCATATAACTAGGTTAACATAAAAACTTCAGTCCTATTTTTCGACATATAACTAATATATACATGCGAGGATATGTAGCCCATAATTCTTCACCCAATCAGGTTTGATAAGAGCTATGCATTCAAGATAAGCAGGAGACAGAGAAGAATGGTGGTTTCTTTCAGGGCAATGCTCTCTGTCAACACAACTGATTTATATAGGAGATGGGTTTTCAGGGCAGGACAGTTGAGCAGCCCTCATGAAGTTTCCTAGAAAAGCTGGTTTTCCCTCTTCAAAGTTGAACTGAAAACAAACTTGGACCATCAGAGCAGATTTTCTTTGTTTTTCATTAGTTTTCGAAACAAAACCGTATTTCTCCTCCCTCTGTCCCTCGCACACAAAATACATATCAAGAGTCAGGGTTAGTAGCAAATTTTATGTTCAATATATTCTAAATTAAAAGAAGCTTCTTTCATTTGTTAATGTGGTATGACCAAGAAGACCCTGAACTAGGCAGAGAATGAGTTGGGGAAACAAGTTGTTGGCTTATAAAACTAACTAGTCGAGCAGTTATCTAAGATTTGGGGGAAACGTCACAGGATTTTGAAGTAGATTAAGTTAAAAGTGTTACTTGTCTATGCCTGTCTCATGCCTCAATATTCCCTGTAGGAAGGACAAATACATCTCCCAGTTCACAAAAAGCCAGCGATGACATTTGGTATTCTATGTCCTTGTCTGGGGAGTTTGTTGTTTAGTCGCTAAGTCATATCTGACTGTTTTGTGACCCCATGGACTGTAGTCGGCCAGGCTCCTCTGTCCATGGGTTTTCTCAGGCAAGAATACTTGAGTGGGTTGCTACAACCTTTTCCAGGGGGTCTTCCCACCCAGGGACTGAACCCTGGTCTCCTGTATTGCAGGCAGATTCTTTACTGCTGAACCACCAGGGAGGCCACTTATCTGGTATTTTATCCTTGCCTGTGTAGCTAGAGAAGAAAAGACAGTGTCTGGAAGGATTCAGAAGAGCTCCAGACAAATACAGATAATAATGCTATCAATCTGACATTTTTAGCCTAAGCATATCATTTTCATGGTCTATAATATTTACTTTACTACATTTTGGTAAGAGATCTTCCCTCTTAACCAAGTACTAAGTGTACAATATGGTAGTGTTGACTCCATGCACCACGTTGTTTGGCAGATGTCTAGAACTTACTCATCTCGCTTAACTGAAACTTTATACCTGCTGATTAGTAACCCCCTTTTCTTCCTCCCACCAGCCTCTGGCAATCACCATTCCACTCTGACTCTCTACATTTGACTATTTAGATGCCTCGTATGAGTTAAATTGGGCAGTATTTATCTTTTATAACAGGCTTATTTCTCATAGCCTAATGTCCTCAGGTTTACCCATAATGCCATCCCATATTGTGGAATTTCCTTCTTTATAAAGATTGAATAATAATCCATCATAGGTAACATCAACTTATTTTTAAAAGGCATTTATTCTTAGTCTGTGTTCCTTCCCTAGAAGTTATTCCTGAGGCATCATCCCAGTAATCAGGCTTTTTTTTCCTTATGTGTCTCTCTTACTCCTCATGCTTTCTCAATCCTCATTCTGTTTCTTCATCTCCTGCTTTTCATCTGTTCCAGTTTTATCAGCTTTTCATTCTTGCCATTTTTTCCTCTTTTCACTTAAAAAAATTTTTTTTTAAAGCTTGCCTCTCCTATCTCTTCCTGTATTTAACTTATTTCCCAACCCATCTCCTCATCTAGATCTTCAGACAACTTTCTCCTCCCATCCATATCACCTCCGAGCCACTGTGTAGACATCTAGTTTCCCAACCCTTTTCTCCTTTATCCTAGGGAAATTTTTTGCCACTCTGAGTTTGGGCGAAGTCATATCTGACTGTTTCTTTTCCCGTGAACAAAACCCCATGCCAGCGATGACATTTGGTATTCTATGCCCGGGGGGCCAAGGTTTTTCCCTCTGTCCATTGGGGTTTTCTCAGGCAAGAATACTTGAGTGGGTTGCTACAACCTTTTCCAGGGGGTCTTCCCACCCAGGGACTGAACCCTGGTCTCCTGTATTGCAGGCAGATTCTTTACTGCTGAACCACCAGGGAGGCCACTTATCTGGTATTTTATCCTTGCCTGTGTAGCTAGAGAAGAAAAGACAGTGTCTGGAAGGATTCAGAAGAGCTCCAGACAAATACAGATAATAATGCTATCAATCTGACATTTTTAGCCTAAGCATATCATTTTCATGGTCTATAATATTTACTTTACTACATTTTGGTAAGAGATCTTCCCTCTTAACCAAGTACTAAGTGTACAATATGGTAGTGTTGACTCCATGCACCACGTTGTTTGGCAGATGTCTAGAACTTACTCATCTCGCTTAACTGAAACTTTATACCTGCTGATTAGTAACCCCCTTTTCTTCCTCCCACCAGCCTCTGGCAATCACCATTCCACTCTGACTCTCTACATTTGACTATTTAGATGCCTCGTATGAGTTAAATTGGGCAGTATTTATCTTTTATAACAGGCTTATTTCTCATAGCCTAATGTCCTCAGGTTTACCCATAATGCCATCCCATATTGTGGAATTTCCTTCTTTATAAAGATTGAATAATAATCCATCATAGGTAACATCAACTTATTTTTAAAAGGCATTTATTCTTAGTCTGTGTTCCTTCCCTAGAAGTTATTCCTGAGGCATCATCCCAGTAATCAGGCTTTTTTTTCCTTATGTGTCTCTCTTACTCCTCATGCTTTCTCAATCCTCATTCTGTTTCTTCATCTCCTGCTTTTCATCTGTTCCAGTTTTATCAGCTTTTCATTCTTGCCATTTTTTCCTCTTTTCACTTAAAAAAATTTTTTTTTAAAGCTTGCCTCTCCTATCTCTTCCTGTATTTAACTTATTTCCCAACCCATCTCCTCATCTAGATCTTCAGACAACTTTCTCCTCCCATCCATATCACCTCCGAGCCACTGTGTAGACTCTAGGTTCTCATGTTCATCATTTCTGATTCAACCTACAGATTTTGTTCCTCCTTTCACCTTCACTCACTGGTCTTTGGTTGAAAATGTCTTTTATTCTTCTTAGTTTATGCAGTTCACTTATTCTGGGAACAACTAGCCTCCAAGCAACAAAATAAGTGAGTTTATTCTTAGATAAAAGGTCAGGATTTGACATTCAGTACACTGGAAACTTTGACAAAGCCATAAAAAATATACCACTACCTAGGACTGCCAGGAATTATATATATGTTTATTTCCTCCTAAATCTTGGTGCATACACACACACACACACACACACACACACACACAGACACACACACACATATAAACTTGATTTTCAATTTCAGATAAACAATACATGATAGTTTTAGTACAATTTGTTGTTCTAGTCCCTAAGTCGTGTCCGACTCTTTTGTGACCCTATAGACTGTAGCCTACCACGCTTCATGGGATTCTCCAGGCAAGGATCCTGGAGTGGGGTGTCATTTCCTTCTCCTTAGTACAGTTAAGATCCATCAATATTTTTATTGTTTACCTGAAATTCAAATTTAACTAGTTTTCCTACATTTGTACCTGGCAAATCTACCATTATTACATTTAGTTATATTATCGGTTAATAAATACTAGATATGAACTGTGCATCTAAATAGGATAGTAAACAATGTGAAAGATATCATATGTGTACAAATCAATCCCTGCCTTCAGAAAATTCACAATGTAGAGAGTTAAGAAATACGATAAACAATTAGAAAACAATGTGAAATGGCACATAATTAATTGTTTAAGAGATTCCAGTGATAAGTGTAGTACAGACTCAGGTGTTTATCTGAATGGAACAGCTCAGAAATGATTCCTGGAGTGGAGAAGGATGCAATCTCAGGTGGCCTCAGCCTTCAGCAGCCGCAGTCCCCAGACAGAGACTGAGGTCAGTTCGAGCCGGTGAGATGGCTGAATCCTAACCACTAGACACCCAGGGACCAGTGACTAGTGACAAGGCCCTGGCCTGCCAGCTGTGTAGAGATGAATTTCCACCTAGAAACAGCAAGTAGTGAAAGAAGTGAAGTGTTTTAATAAACTATCCTCCTCATGGAAGAGAAAGAGTAAGGATGGATAGACACTCAGGTGGGCTCAGTTTGGTCAATCATATTGTTTTGCCTGATTCCGAGTCCATATCTGGTATGCCTCAGGGTCCTCCCATGGGTGTGCGCGCAGCTCTTAGCCAAGATGGATTCTGGTGAAGAAGCCTGTGGGTGGGGTTGACATCACTCACTAAAAGGTGATGCCCCCTCCCTTTTGATCTCCAAGGAGCCTGGCTGTGCGTGTGTAGTCGGGAAGGTCTCTTTGACTTGGAGAATGAGGACTATGTGGTCTCTATCTCTTATCTGGGCAGGGCTCAGCTCCTGTCTCCCTCATGCTATTTTGGAGTATCTGTCCACAGGGGAGAAACCAGCTGTCCACCCTGGGGCCCATCGAGCTCCTGCTTCAGATGTAATCTGGGTTTAAGGGGATAGAATGGACTCTCCAAGGAAACTAGAGAAACAAAGCGTCCCCAGATTGTCACCATGTTTTCCTGACCATGCCTTCTCCTACTGTTCCTTTCTTCAGAAACAATCTTGCCTAAACTACCAGGCCTCATCCATACCACCTACCTCTTGAAGATCTTTCCTTCCTTAACCACCTATGAACTTTCTACCATCTCTGTCATTCATTATACTCTGCATTGCTCTTCTGGCTAATTTTCAACATATCTTTTAAGAATTATCTGCTTTTTGGAAAAAAAGAAAAAAAAAAACCTGCTCCATCTGCCCAGAGTAAGGATTCTACAAACTTGGATGAAGTGAATGAATGAATCCTGAAACTATTCCTGACTCTTCAATGATGATCCACAGCTGTCACCTCCACCACATCTGCGCTTCCTAAAGGCGTCATTGGGCCCTTCACCTTCTAGGCACCCACAGCTCCCAACATCATTAATGCATGCAGAATACAATTGCATTGTAAATGGGATCCATATTAATTCCTTCACTGGCCCTGTTGCTCTTTGTAGCCACACTGCCTTTTTTTTTCACATTGCCTTTCAGATGACCGTAAAAAGACTTTCTAAACACCAGGGACCAGTGACTAGTGACAAGGCCCTGGCCTGCCAGCTGTGTAGAGATGAATTTCCACCTAGAAACAGCAAGTAGTGAAAGAAGTGAAGTGTTTTAATAAACTATCCTCCTCATGGAAGAGAAAGAGTAAGGATGGATAGACACTCAGGTGGGCTCAGTTTGGTCAATCATATTGTTTTGCCTGATTCCGAGTCCATATCTGGTATGCCTCAGGGTCCTCCCATGGGTGTGCGCGCAGCTCTTAGCCAAGATGGATTCTGGTGAAGAAGCCTGTGGGTGGGGTTGACATCACTCACTAAAAGGTGATGCCCCCTCCCTTTTGATCTCCAAGGAGCCTGGCTGTGCGTGTGTAGTCGGGAAGGTCTCTTTGACTTGGAGAATGAGGACTATGTGGTCTCTATCTCTTATCTGGGCAGGGCTCAGCTCCTGTCTCCCTCATGCTATTTTGGAGTATCTGTCCACAGGGGAGAAACCAGCTGTCCACCCTGGGGCCCATCGAGCTCCTGCTTCAGATGTAATCTGGGTTTAAGGGGATAGAATGGACTCTCCAAGGAAACTAGAGAAACAAAGCGTCCCCAGATTGTCACCATGTTTTCCTGACCATGCCTTCTCCTACTGTTCCTTTCTTCAGAAACAATCTTGCCTAAACTACCAGGCCTCATCCATACCACCTACCTCTTGAAGATCTTTCCTTCCTTAACCACCTATGAACTTTCTACCATCTCTGTCATTCATTATACTCTGCATTGCTCTTCTGGCTAATTTTCAACATATCTTTTAAGAATTATCTGCTTTTTGGAAAAAAAGAAAAAAAAAAACCTGCTCCATCTGCCCAGAGTAAGGATTCTACAAACTTGGATGAAGTGAATGAATGAATCCTGAAACTATTCCTGACTCTTCAATGATGATCCACAGCTGTCACCTCCACCACATCTGCGCTTCCTAAAGGCGTCATTGGGCCCTTCACCTTCTAGGCACCCACAGCTCCCAACATCATTAATGCATGCAGAATACGCAATTGCATTGTAAATGGGATCCATATTAATTCCTTCACTGGCCCTGTTGCTCTTTGTAGCCACACTGCCTTTTTTTTTCACATTGCCTTTCAGATGACCGTAAAAAGACTTTCTAAAGACAAAGAATCTTTGTTTTACATCAAGTTTGTTTTTATACTGATTAAAGTAAACCATGTACTATAAATTAAAAATAACTATCTAGGGTTTCCCTGGTAGCTCAGCGGTAAAGAGTCTGCCTGCCTATGCAGTTCGATCCCTGATCCGGGAAGACTCCACATGCTGTGGAGTAACTAAGTCTGTGAGTCACAACTCTGGTGCCTGTGCTCTAGAACCTCGGAGCCGCAACTATGGAGCCCATGTGCTGCAACTACTAAAACCTGTGTGCCCTAGAGCCCAAGTTCCACAACAACAAAAGTTACCACAACAAGAAACCTGCTCACCTCAGCTAGAGAGTAGCCCCAACTCTCTACAACTAGAGAAGAGCTTATGACAGCAGTGAAAACCCAGAATAGCCAAAAATAAATAAATTTTAAAAATATCTATAGTATATACTATAGCATATACAGAAGATCTTATTTATAGTGAAATAAATTATAAGTGGCACATATTTCATTGTGGACACAGGCCAAATTCATTTTAAAGGCATATAATTTAACTTCTCATTTATAAAATCCCTTTGAGATGGGAGCTCACTGTAATTTGTTTTCATGTGTATTGTAGATTAATCTATTGCTTACTTTTCAAATAACTGTATTTTTATGGTCATATATTTACAAGCACACAATAGTTATTTATAGGGCTTTAGGTCTCTTTGGAATTAATTGTTTGTAAATATTTGTTCTTGTCTATAGCAAAAATTTTTCCGTGATGTTGTAAGTCCTTTCTATAAGCCTTTGTTAGCTGTATTTGGAAGATTTCCAGGCAGCACAAATTACTAAGAAACAATACAAGACTTCAAAAGCATGTTTATTTGCACTATAATGTGGAATTCACTACCACACATAGGTATTTTGAGGCCTTTACTCTCATTTGTACAATAGAAGATTTTCCTATAAAAACTCATAATAATTCACTATAATTTTCTTCTTTTGCCTCCAGAGACTTTTTTTTAATATATACCTCCTAGGGAGTCAAACAACAAGGAGAAAAACTTAGTCAGATACAATTAACTCCTTGGGCAATGCAGTGACACTCAGCCAAGCCTGCAGATTAGAATATGGAGATTTTTATTTTTAAGGTTCCATACAGAGATTCCACCCAGGTTCGCTGAATCAGCATTCCTGCAGGGGGGCTCTTGGCATGAATATTTTCAAAAGTTGTATAATAAGTATGGTATTTACCCACCATTTCAAACCACCATTGTATCTATTCAAGGAGAATAATCTCCAGGAATTAGAAATATGTTTATTTTAGAAAATGATTAGGATTGCAAAAAAATACGGTTGATGTAATATACTTTTCACAAATTATATCTCTTCTTTCAACTGAACTAATTATTCTGTGTTTTGATTAGGCTTTTTCTTATTCATAGAAATGACTAGACAACTGACCTAATAGCACAGTTAAGTATAATTATGACATCTCATTAGTTTGGCAACTGGTTATTTCTAACCAATTATGTTGACTGTCTTTTAACAACCAAATATGATTGGCTAATCTGCCAATTCAAACAATTTTTCAGTAGGTTTAAAGAAAAAAAAATTTGTGTTTTACTGACTTAGGATTTATTAAAAGAAAATTGTTACCATGATTAACAGTGACAATTACATGTGAAAAGCCAGTTCTGTATGTGTTATTGATCTTTAAGTATTCTGAAACCTGTATCACTATTCAACCATGTTATATCATATCTAATTCATGCATTTATGATGTCTAATATCTTCTATAAATTTATTGGGTTTCTTTGGAATTAATTGTTTGTAAATATTTGTTCTTGTCTATAGCAAAATTTTTCCGTGATGTTGTAAGTCCTTTCTATAAGCCTTTGTTAGCTGTATTTGGAAGATTTCCAGGCAGCACAAATTACTAAGAAACAATACAAGACTTCAAAAGCATGTTTATTTGCACTATAATGTGGAATTCACTACCACACATAGGTATTTTGAGGCCTTTACTCTCATTTGTACAATAGAAGATTTTCCTATAAAAACTCATAATAATTCACTATAATTTTCTTCTTTTGCCTCCAGAGACTTTTTTTTAATATATACCTCCTAGGGAGTCAAACAACAAGGAGAAAAACTTAGTCAGATACAATTAACTCCTTGGGCAATGCAGTGACACTCAGCCAAGCCTGCAGATTAGAATATGGAGATTTTTATTTTTAAGGTTCCATACAGAGATTCCACCCAGGTTCGCTGAATCAGCATTCCTGCAGGGGGGCTCTTGGCATGAATATTTTCAAAAGTTGTATAATAAGTATGGTATTTACCCACCATTTCAAACCACCATTGTATCTATTCAAGGAGAATAATCTCCAGGAATTAGAAATATGTTTATTTTAGAAAATGATTAGGATTGCAAAAAAATACGGTTGATGTAATATACTTTTCACAAATTATATCTCTTCTTTCAACTGAACTAATTATTCTGTGTTTTGATTAGGCTTTTTCTTATTCATAGAAATGACTAGACAACTGACCTAATAGCACAGTTAAGTATAATTATGACATCTCATTAGTTTGGCAACTGGTTATTTCTAACCAATTATGTTGACTGTCTTTTAACAACCAAATATGATTGGCTAATCTGCCAATTCAAACAATTTTTCAGTAGGTTTAAAGAAAAAAAAATTTGTGTTTTACTGACTTAGGATTTATTAAAAGAAAATTGTTACCATGATTAACAGTGACAATTACATGTGAAAAGCCAGTTCTGTATGTGTTATTGATCTTTAAGTATTCTGAAACCTGTATCACTATTCAACCATGTTATATCATATCTAATTCATGCATTTATGATGTCTAATATCTTCTATAAATTTATTTAATTCTTTAATTATGTCTTAAATGCATCCTTAAAAGTAAAGAGGTGATTTGCCTCCTTGCTGAGCCAAACAGACAACAATCCAATTACCAGGTCTAATCAGTTGACATCAATCACCTGAAAAAGTACACAGTACTTTTTGGAACAGTCATAGAGAACATTATGTAAAATTTTCTTCTCTCCACTAAGACACATTTTCACATCCTTATAACCACAGATTTTGCAAAATTTTAGGATGGACAAAAACAGTAACTATTTCTCATCTTGGTGTCACAAATGTTTTTGAAGCAACTTTCAGTGGTATTTTGGCATCCGTTGTGTTGTATTATTTAATTAACCTGGTTTCAAAAGAAATAAGGTCACTGTGTGCATTTAAGTCTCACTGGGATAACTTGTGTCCTCTTAGCATGAAGAACATGACCCCCTCTAGTGGATGAAGGCAGAACTCATGGCCTTGGTGGGGCAAAGACAAGACTGGGTTTCCTTAAACCATCATCATCTCACAGATGGATGGGTTAATTCCCCTAGTCATCCTTCCATTCCAGCATATGGTCTTGGAAAATGTATTATATCATGCATATTTCTTATATGAAGATCTATAACAGTATTTGGAATTTAACACAGGGCAATAAGGAAAATGTAGTTCGCGGCAGGCATCCTGTTTCATATTGAAGAAATGGACCCACAATGTTTACTTCTACTAAGAAAAGCACAATGAAAACACCTTCTTTCTAATTAAAGAACAAGAAAAAATAGTGAAACTCAAGCTACTTTAAAGTTTGTTTTTTATTACAATAATAAAAATCCCATGGATTAACATGTTGACTGTCTTTTAACAACCAAATATGATTGGCTAATCTGCCAATTCAAACAATTTTTCAGTAGGTTTAAAGAAAAAATTTGTGTTTTACTGACTTAGGATTTATTAAAAGAAAATTGTTACCATGATTAACAGTGACAATTACATGTGAAAAGCCAGTTCTGTATGTGTTATTGATCTTTAAGTATTCTGAAACCTGTATCACTATTCAACCATGTTATATCATATCTAATTCATGCATTTATGATGTCTAATATCTTCTATAAATTTATTTAATTCTTTAATTATGTCTTAAATGCATCCTTAAAAGTAAAGAGGTGATTTGCCTCCTTGCTGAGCCAAACAGACAACAATCCAATTACCAGGTCTAATCAGTTGACATCAATCACCTGAAAAAGTACACAGTACTTTTTGGAACAGTCATAGAGAACATTATGTAAAATTTTCTTCTCTCCACTAAGACACATTTTCACATCCTTATAACCACAGATTTTGCAAAATTTTAGGATGGACAAAAACAGTAACTATTTCTCATCTTGGTGTCACAAATGTTTTTGAAGCAACTTTCAGTGGTATTTTTGGCATCCGTTGTGTTGTATTATTTAATTAACCTGGTTTCAAAAGAAATAAGGTCACTGTGTGCATTTAAGTCTCACTGGGATAACTTGTGTCCTCTTAGCATGAAGAACATGACCCCCTCTAGTGGATGAAGGCAGAACTCATGGCCTTGGTGGGGCAAAGACAAGACTGGGTTTCCTTAAACCATCATCATCTCACAGATGGATGGGTTAATTCCCCTAGTCATCCTTCCATTCCAGCATATGGTCTTGGAAAATGTATTATATCATGCATATTTCTTATATGAAGATCTATAACAGTATTTGGAATTTAACACAGGGCAATAAGGAAAATGTAGTTCGCGGCAGGCATCCTGTTTCATATTGAAGAAATGGACCCACAATGTTTACTTCTACTAAGAAAAGCACAATGAAAACACCTTCTTTCTAATTAAAGAACAAGAAAAAATAGTGAAACTCAAGCTCACCTTTTTTAAAAGTTTTTTTGTTTTTTAAAAAAACGTATTTCTTTTCAATTGGGGGATAATTGCTTTACGATGTCGTGTTGTGTATGCTCAGTCACTTCAGACATGTCCAACTCTTTGCAACCTCACGGACTGTAGCCCACCAGGCTCCTCTGTCCATGGAATTCTCTAGGTAAGAATCCTGGAGTGAGTTGCCGTGACCTCTTCCAGGGGACCTTTCTGACCCAGGGATCAAACTCGTGTCTCCTGCATCACAGGCTGATTATTTACCACTGAGCCACTGGAGAAGTCACCAGTGTTGTGCTGGTTTCTGCCATGCATCCACATGAATCACCTGTAGGTATACATATGTTCCTCTCCTATTGAACCTCCTTCCTACTCCCCACTCCATCCCACCCTTCTAGGTTGTCACAGAATACCAGGAAACTCACCTTTTTTAACCAATTAGTTGTAATCATTAGGTATATACTTAAAGTACATCTAAAAAAATTGAGTTGAATGGCCCTGCCTTTTAAGTCTAGCATCTTATTTACACAGAAAGCTGTTTAGAATCTATCATTTTAATTTTTCTACATAAGAAGCACATTTGTTTTTAGAGTTGAGTAGCATAGTAGATTGTATATATGGTACACCCACACACATATACACAGACAAATTTGGGAACTGATTTAGTTTCTTGAACACATCTAACAGCAAATGGTCCACGAAGTCCTGCTCAGAGATGGAGATTCAGGATCAATCAACATACTGTCGTTGGCTTTAACGACAGATGAACAGAATAAACAAAGCCCAGTTCAAGTGTTTCAATTTTACTTTCTGTATTTAAGTCATCAAATCCAAGTTCCAAAGGTAGAGTCTCAAGGGTGTCTATCATTTTCTTGTCTATTTCATTTAGCACCAAGGAAGCAAAGTTATCCTTGGTAGCCTCATCAGGAGCAGATCTTTTATTTATTTATTTTTATTAGAGTTAAGTTGCTTAACAATGTTAGTTTCTGCTGTACAGCAAAGTGAATCAGTCATACATGTATATATATCCCCCCTTTTTTTAGATTTCCTTCCCATGTAGGTCACCACAGAGCACTGAATAGAGCTCCTGTAGTCTTTTTTTTTTTTTTTTTAATTTTGGCCTCTTTTATTGGTGTTTTATTTATTTATTTTCAGCCATCTTTATTCTTTGGCATGCGTGGGCCTCCCATTGCAGTGGCCTCTCTCCTTGCAGAGCTTGCAGCTCTAGGCGCATGCACTCCAGAGCGCTGGCGCGTAATTGGGCACATCGGCCCAGCCGCTCTGCGGCACGTGGGATCTTCCCAGGCCTAGGATCAAACTGGTGCACCCTGCACTGCAAGGCAGACTCTCTACCCACTGCACCACCAGGGAAGCCCTCTATTTTATACACAGTAGTGTATATATATATATCAATCCCCATCTCCCAATTCATCCCTCAGTCTCCTCCCCAATGCTTCTTGATGTCTATACCTTTGTTCTCTATGACTTTGTTTCTGCTTTGCAAATAGGTTCATCTGTACCATTTTTTCTGGATTCCAAATATATATGTGGATACACCATATTTGCTTTTCTCTCTCTGACTTACTTCACTCTATAGACAATCTCTAGGACCATCCACATCTCTGCAAATGGCATAGTTTCATTCCTTACTAGAAGATCTTTTTTAAATATACTGCAGATAGCTTTGAATTACTCTTACTATTTTCCCTTCACTGGGGCATATTTTACGGGCTCATTTAAATAGATTCGAAATATATTTCAGGGATACTCCAGATTCCCTGGAGGAGGAAATGGTCACCCACTCTAGTATTTTTGCCTGGAGAATCCGATGGACAGATAAACCTGGCAGGCCACAGGGTAGCAAAGAGTCAGACATGACTGAAGTGATTTAGCACAAAATACTTGCAAATAGGAAAAATCTTAGTTATACTTATGTATAATAGTCTGAGGCACCCCACATAAGAGGGGCTTATCTCTTTTCCTTGGTAATCCCCCATAGTCTCTTTAATGTCAGGTATGTGGCTGCCAACTAATAGGCAAAAACAGAGGAAAGAAATCTTAAGCTCCTCTGATGGAAAAGTAAAAATCATCAATCAGCTATCACATAAGCTGGATTCAAAATAAACCTGAAAATATTTATAAAGCAATTATTCACTGTAGTTAAGTATCATGGGAGGATATACTCTAAAGAAATACATAAATCATTTATCCCTTAAAAATAGCTTACAATGTACTTGGAGAAAAACAGACTGAATAAAATAGAAGATTTAATAAGAAGTCACAAACAGACAGAAATGCACAATTTTCTAATTGTTTCTCAGCTTTTAAGTGTTTACACACAAAGTAATGCCTGAGTTTCTTAAAATAAAAATAAGACCTACCTATATCACGGATTCAGTGTAAGGTTTTAATAAGATAACATATCTTGTTAACACTAGTAAAATGTTTGACATATAAGGAATCAATAAAATATTAGTTTCTTTGATCCTCAGAAAGACCCTACAAGGTTGAGAGGTTAGATATTTAAAATGTCACTTATACAATTTTTAAAAATAATCAAAATTTGATTTATATTTGACAGACTCAGACTCAGAGACATTCCAGGAATGGCTGAGTATAGCATAAAACCTAAATCTGTAGTTTTCTCTGTGTTTCTGAGTCTGTGTGTGTATGTGTGTCTGTGTGTGTGTGTATTTGTGAAACCATTATGAGTAAATATATGAAAGTGGAAAAATGAAGAGTGGTTAAGGGGTGGTGAGCAAACCATTGGGACTGAAATAGAAGTCTTAAAATAAGTGGTTATACATAAAATGGTAAAGATAACATTAAAGACAAATTTAAGACCAAGCTAAGAGATTCAGATTTTATCTGAAGCTCAGCAAGGTTAAGGGTCTGCTGTAGCCCAATTTGAGATATTTGCAACAAATGCCTGAAGTTAAACTTTAGGAGGATTTACATTGCACCAAAAGCAAGAACAATATAATTGAAATGATGTCACAGTGGCAGTTCTCAGGATGGATAGAAGGGATGAAAATGCTGAAGGCAGGGAGCTAAGTTTGCTGATCCATTATCTCAGACTGAGAACATAAGGAAGAAGGAAAAGATTTTAAGGGGAGAGTGAAAAGAATGTGGCCAAAACGGAATGCGGGCGCCTGGGAAAGAGAACTGGAATGTGTAGTCCAAGGTGATTTTGCGGTTTCAGTCTCATGTCTGGTCCTATTTACAAAAATAGGGGAGTTGGCTTGATCAGGAGGCTAAAATTTTCCATTTTAGATTTGCTGAACATATGCATCTTAATATGTTAAACAGCTTCTTCGGGAGACTAATTGGATTCTGCTACTAAAGCATTTACAGTCTAACATTTTTTTTTTTAACGTTAAGGAAAACTTGTTCTCAACCAATGAAATCGTGGACTCTTGGGAATCCTGCATTTCCGAAGTCAACTTCCCTTTTTCAAGGCAGCTTTTTGCATGCTTCACCAGTTGTGGTTGAAGTTGGACACCTGTGGGCACCCCCAGAGCCAGCTTTAGGCAGAACTGTGAAGCAGCAGTAGATTTGGTGAAGCTTTTTTTCCCTTTTCCATCCCTCTCTCCACACTCTGGGTACTCTCATCAGCTCAGTTGTCAGATTCCAAATATGAATGAGCTCCCCTCAGGATTTCTATCACCTACAAGAGTGCCGGGCCCATTAAAAGGTGCCCTATAAAAGCTATAGGCATCAGTGGTGTAAGTGAAAGAATGAAAAAAAGTAATGAATGAATAAAACACCTGACAAATTGATTCACTCTAGGATTTGGAATTTAATCTGGGCGTCTCTCCTCAAATTAATTTCATTGAAATGTAGCTATCCAGAGAAGCATATATGTTCTCCAGTGGAAGGAATTATTGAGGATAGATTTCAGACAGCAGAGGAGGCTGAATTTTGAGAGAAAGAGCCTCCATTTAAGCCTCTAAATCACACAATAAAGACAGTCATTCACACAAAATTGGTTCCTTTGGACAGTGGCTCTCATTTTGCTTGTCACCCACTTTTTAGCAACTTTTGGTGAAATGAAATTATATTACACATGAAGAAACTTCTGTGTAATGGGTAGCATTCATTCAGAATTACCATCTAGGCCTAAAATGCGACTCTCCTCTCAATCGTTCTTCTTACAATAGGCAACCTGAACATCAGGCTGAATGTGCATGTTGGTTTGGTCTACACAGTATTCCAGGAATGTGCCAAGCTAAGGAAGAAGGAAAAGATTTTAAGGGGAGAGTGAAAAGAATGTGGCCAAAACGGAATGCGGGCGCCTGGGAAAGAGAACTGGAATGTGTAGTCCAAGGTGATTTTGCGGTTTCAGTCTCATGTCTGGTCCTATTTACAAAAATAGGGGAGTTGGCTTGATCAGGAGGCTAAAATTTTCCATTTTAGATTTGCTGAACATATGCATCTTAATATGTTAAACAGCTTCTTCGGGAGACTAATTGGATTCTGCTACTAAAGCATTTACAGTCTAACATTTTTTTTTTTAACGTTAAGGAAAACTTGTTCTCAACCAATGAAATCGTGGACTCTTGGGAATCCTGCATTTCCGAAGTCAACTTCCCTTTTTCAAGGCAGCTTTTTGCATGCTTCACCAGTTGTGGTTGAAGTTGGACACCTGTGGGCACCCCCAGAGCCAGCTTTAGGCAGAACTGTGAAGCAGCAGTAGATTTGGTGAAGCTTTTTTTCCCTTTTCCATCCCTCTCTCCCCACTCTGGGTACTCTCATCAGCTCAGTTGTCAGATTCCAAATATGAATGAGCTCCCCTCAGGATTTCTATCACCTACAAGAGTGCCGGGCCCATTAAAAGGTGCCCTATAAAAGCTATAGGCATCAGTGGTGTAAGTGAAAGAATGAAAAAAAGTAATGAATGAATAAAACACCTGACAAATTGATTCACTCTAGGATTTGGAATTTAATCTGGGCGTCTCTCCTCAAATTAATTTCATTGAAATGTAGCTATCCAGAGAAGCATATATGTTCTCCAGTGGAAGGAATTATTGAGGATAGATTTCAGACAGCAGAGGAGGCTGAATTTTGAGAGAAAGAGCCTCCATTTAAGCCTCTAAATCACACAATAAAGACAGTCATTCACACAAAATTGGTTCCTTTGGACAGTGGCTCTCATTTTGCTTGTCACCCACTTTTTAGCAACTTTTGGTGAAATGAAATTATATTACACATGAAGAAACTTCTGTGTAATGGGTAGCATTCATTCAGAATTACCATCTAGGCCTAAAATGCGACTCTCCTCTCAATCGTTCTTCTTACAATAGGCAACCTGAACATCAGGCTGAATGTGCATGTTGGTTTGGTCTACACAGTATTCCAGGAGGCTCCCCTTGTCAGTGCTGCCAAGCTGCACAGCCAGGAACCTTAAATATGATGGCTAATTTGGGCTTCAGTTGCTTGAGGGAGTCACTGAGCAGAGAGCCTGGACTGAAAATCGAACCAAATTTCCAGTGTGCACTGTACATAAAAATAAATTATAATATTTATGGTCAGTGATTCTTATTGCTTTCATATAAACATTGGATTAATGTTTCCTACAATTAGTGAGCGATAAAGACATAATAAATATTTGAAAATACAGCTCTAACAAATAGCCACCGATTTCCATATTCTTTGAATTCCTCTAATTTTGAATCTGTAGCTGGAAGTCTTGGGAGAAAGACTCAGTGTTCAGCTGTTTTCAACAATGGCAGAGTTTTTGGTGTTTCCGCTATGGCTGTGCAACCGGAAGCACTGTCGAGAGAGAAGACGGAAGTATCTTGAGCTAAGTGTTCTGACTCCATGAAGAATTAGAATGAAATTTTGCTATGAGGTATTCAGATTGTAACGGCATTCCCTGGGTGACTATCTGGTTCTTAAACACTCAGATGCTTGGTTACAATATGAGTTCATATATTTAAAACAACCTGTGCAAGTAATACGGTGATGACTGGTGGTTTAGTCGTTCAGTCGTGTCTGACTCCAGCAATCCCGTGGACTGTCATCTGCCAGGCTCCTCTGTCCCCAGGGTTCTCCAGGCAACAATACCAACGATACTGGAGTGGGTTGCCATTTCCTTCTCTAGGGGATCTTACCAACCCAGGGATCGAACTCAGATCTCCTGCATTGCAGGCAGATTCTTTACTGAGTGAGTTACCAGGGAAGCCCAATGCATGTAACACTAATATCCAAACATGTAAAAGCACAGATTTTCTACTCTTTGAGTAGAAATGAGTCCAAAAATGTGAACACTGAACTTACATGTAAAACTTTATGACTCACAAAAATTATGTATAGCACTATGTTTATATTTATTTAATAGAAGTGGGTAAATCACAATTTTTGTGCTTTCAAGCTCAGCAAAATACTACCTAATGAAGTCACAGCTGTATGTATTAGAATACAATTTCTCAGTATATCTTGGGTAACTTCTAAAAACGTATATAGTTTTACTTGTGAATATTTTTTAAGATCTGAGGCCTGATTACCATTCTCCCTATGTTCAGTCTTGAAGAAGTAACTGAATCTAATGTGACTTGCTAAAGATGGTATAATGAATTTCAGAAAATATAGAAATAAAGTAGTAGAGCTTGAAGTTTGTCACTCATCTTGGTTTACAAGGAAACTAAGACCCAGAGCTTGTATATCCCAACAAAATAGTTTTGTATACTCCAAAACCACCATATGGACTTACTTGTTAAAAGAGTGTTAAATTTTTATTTCTGTGTTAATTCTTTCAAAAAATTAGCAAGCTATGTAGTTCTTAATGGAATTAAGTGCTCAAGAGAACATATTTAATTTCCATTGACATGGAACTCACCTATTAAAAAGTTCAATATTGAAGTGCTGTTCATAATGACACCTATTGGAGATGATCAGAGTCAGCATTCCAATGTTCAAAACAAAAAATTCCTGCTTTGTTACAGAAACAACAGAAGGTCCTTTTTTATGTTGAAACCTACTGATCAAGCCCCTTACTACAAAAACAAATAAATGAATACGGTGCATAAGGGCAAAGAAGAATGATTAAAGAGAAATTCGAGCTGCTTTATTAAAAACCGTCGTGTCTGACTCCAGCAATCGTGGACTGTCATCTGCCAGGCTCCTCTGTCCCCAGGGTTCTCCAGGCAACAATACCAACGATACTGGAGTGGGTTGCCATTTCCTTCTCTAGGGGATCTTACCAACCCAGGGATCGAACTCAGATCTCCTGCATTGCAGGCAGATTCTTTACTGAGTGAGTTACCAGGGAAGCCCAATGCATGTAACACTAATATCCAAACATGTAAAAGCACAGATTTTCTACTCTTTGAGTAGAAATGAGTCCAAAAATGTGAACACTGAACTTACATGTAAAACTTTATGACTCACAAAAATTATGTATAGCACTATGTTTATATTTATTTAATAGAAGTGGGTAAATCACAATTTTTGTGCTTTCAAGCTCAGCAAAATACTACCTAATGAAGTCACAGCTGTATGTATTAGAATACAATTTCTCAGTATATCTTGGGTAACTTCTAAAAACGTATATAGTTTTACTTGTGAATATTTTTTAAGATCTGAGGCCTGATTACCATTCTCCCTATGTTCAGTCTTGAAGAAGTAACTGAATCTAATGTGACTTGCTAAAGATGGTATAATGAATTTCAGAAAATATAGAAATAAAGTAGTAGAGCTTGAAGTTTGTCACTCATCTTGGTTTACAAGGAAACTAAGACCCAGAGCTTGTATATCCCAACAAAATAGTTTTGTATACTCCAAAACCACCATATGGACTTACTTGTTAAAAGAGTGTTAAATTTTTATTTCTGTGTTAATTCTTTCAAAAAATTAGCAAGCTATGTAGTTCTTAATGGAATTAAGTGCTCAAGAGAACATATTTAATTTCCATTGACATGGAACTCACCTATTAAAAAGTTCAATATTGAAGTGCTGTTCATAATGACACCTATTGGAGATGATCAGAGTCAGCATTCCAATGTTCAAAACAAAAAATTCCTGCTTTGTTACAGAAACAACAGAAGGTCCTTTTTTATGTTGAAACCTACTGATCAAGCCCCTTACTACAAAAACAAATAAATGAATACGGTGCATAAGGGCAAAGAAGAATGATTAAAGAGAAAATTCAGATGTCTGCACTATAAATTTATTAAAAAAAAAAAAACCGAAAATGCCTTGCAGTAAAAGTAAGTAGGGGAAAATGAAAACATAAGGAGTGTTAGGGACCCAGTGACTTGGGGAAGAACCTAGAGAAGAGACAGAAAGAGGACTATTTCAGTCATAACTTTCAGAGCACAGTATTCTCATTGTATTGTTTTAAATATAAAGACTAAAAAAGCACATTTCAATTATCTAACCTTGAGCATAAGCACATAGATTACACCAAAGCATTTTCCATCCAGATAAACTACCTCAGAAAAACTGAAGGCTAGAAATAGTTCATAGAACTTAAGTTCTCTGTTATTCTTAGCATTTAAAAAAAGTGATGGCCCAGCCTTTGCTAGAAGTTGGAAGTTAAGCTTATGCAAACCTGAAAACATTGTTCTCCCTCGGGATTAGTTAGGCTAAAGCAAAAGGAGCCAGTTCTCTCTACCTACACTTTCTCTCCTAGCGCTGTCCCTTTGAAGCAGAATGATTTTGTGTTGTGTATCTGTATGTACTATTTGTTTCTCAACCCCTCAGTTCTCTCCTCTGAGGCTACTGTACTTAGTAGGGCACTGTAGGTGCCACCGTGGTAAAGAACTCCTCCTTGCCAATGTAGGAGATGCAGGAATATGGGTTCGAACCCTGGGTCAGGAAAATCCCCTGGAGGAGAAAACAGCAACCTCCTCTAGTATTCTGGCCTGGAAAATTCCATGGACAAAGGAGCTTGGCGGGCTATAGTCCATGGGGTCACAAAGAGTCAGTCGCAATGGAGTACACACACAAACGTGGATTTGCCATAGGCCCACAGAAAGCACAGATGATGTGCTTTGCATCCAGGCAAGAGAACATATTTAATTTCCATTGACATGGAACTCACCTATTAAAAAGTTCAATATTGAAGTGCTGTTCATAATGACACCTATTGGAGATGATCAGAGTCAGCATTCCAATGTTCAAAACAAAAAATTCCTGCTTTGTTACAGAAACAACAGAAGGTCCTTTTTTATGTTGAAACCTACTGATCAAGCCCCTTACTACAAAAACAAATAAATGAATACGGTGCATAAGGGCAAAGAAGAATGATTAAAGAGAAAATTCAGATGTCTGCACTATAAATTTATTAAAAAAAAAAAAACCGAAAATGCCTTGCAGTAAAAGTAAGTAGGGGAAAATGAAAACATAAGGAGTGTTAGGGACCCAGTGACTTGGGGAAGAACCTAGAGAAGAGACAGAAAGAGGACTATTTCAGTCATAACTTTCAGAGCACAGTATTCTCATTGTATTGTTTTAAATATAAAGACTAAAAAAGCACATTTCAATTATCTAACCTTGAGCATAAGCACATAGATTACACCAAAGCATTTTCCATCCAGATAAACTACCTCAGAAAAACTGAAGGCTAGAAATAGTTCATAGAACTTAAGTTCTCTGTTATTCTTAGCATTTAAAAAAAGTGATGGCCCAGCCTTTGCTAGAAGTTGGAAGTTAAGCTTATGCAAACCTGAAAACATTGTTCTCCCTCGGGATTAGTTAGGCTAAAGCAAAAGGAGCCAGTTCTCTCTACCTACACTTTCTCTCCTAGCGCTGTCCCTTTGAAGCAGAATGATTTTGTGTTGTGTATCTGTATGTACTATTTGTTTCTCAACCCCTCAGTTCTCTCCTCTGAGGCTACTGTACTTAGTAGGGCACTGTAGGTGCCACCGTGGTAAAGAACTCCTCCTTGCCAATGTAGGAGATGCAGGAATATGGGTTCGAACCCTGGGTCAGGAAAATCCCCTGGAGGAGAAAACAGCAACCTCCTCTAGTATTCTGGCCTGGAAAATTCCATGGACAAAGGAGCTTGGCGGGCTATAGTCCATGGGGTCACAAAGAGTCAGTCGCAATGGAGTACACACACAAACGTGGATTTGCCATAGGCCCACAGAAAGCACAGATGATGTGCTTTGCATCCAGGCAGAGAAGAAACAGGATTGCCAGACATCAACACAGGTCATTGTTGTGATAGTTCTGTTTAAAAGTGTGATGGTGCCATTGAAGTTAATCTAAAATTCAGCTGTGAAAACACTGTCTAGAAAGGTCAAAACACTGACATTTCTATTAAAAAACAATGTAGTAGGACTGTACCTTCCATAGTCTTCAGAATTATTTTAATTAGCTTTGCCTACTTCCTAATTTGCTGGCTGCCTATTTCTTTATTATAGCAGATATTTATAACCTAGAGTCTATTTAAAGCATCAAGATAGGCAAAGAGTGGAAAATCATTACCGGAACGTTTGGTTGTAAAAAAAAAAAGAGAGAGAGATTTGCATCGTGTTTTTCTTTTCTTTTTCCTTCAAGGCATAGTACTAACAACGTTTTAGAAATTCTAATAGTGTTACTGGCTAACTTGGAGTTGAACTTGGTTGGAGTATGGTGACCATTTCATGGATTAAACAAGGGGTCTCACGTATTTTCCTATGTCTACTTAAAAAACAAAGTAGAAAAATACATCTTAATTGAGCATGGTATTGAGAGGAACCATTTCTCATCTGTGAAAGTTATAACTGAAAAGATAGCGTGACTAAACCACAGTCACTCATTTTGGATGTGGCTGCTCTGACAATTGCTTTTCCAAGTGATAGTCTAGCTCTTTTTACCCTCTGCTCAATGGTTTCCATGAGTGTTTATATGATATACTTTAAGGGGACAATATAGTTATAATTTGTAATAACAAATGATATATTTAAAAATATATAAGCATTAATTTTTCAACCACTGATATGCTCTAAATTCATAATCATTCCTCATCATATGTGGTAGATTATATTATTCTTCCGAATTGTAGCTCCCAGGTATTATAAATCCATGCTCTTCATCTTTCCCACGTATGCCGTAGTTAGCATAATGGACACCATCTTGGCCTCTTAATACATTTTCCAGTATTTCTGACCCAGGACTGTACTGTGCAGTCTGTCACTTCTCTGTCATCAAAGGCTCTACAGTTAATAGATATTGTTTGATAAGCATTAGGATCAGGTACCTTCTATACTCTACTAGACCCAAACAAAGATGAAACTCTTTTTTTTTTTTAAGGGCTACTTTTTTTTTAACATTTATTTATTTATTTATTTTTGGGGGGGTGGGGAGGGAGGGGGGTGGGCAGTCCACTTCTATTGGTCTTTCATCTGTCTATTTTCATCCATCTTTGTTCTTTGGCCCATGTGGGCCTTCCATCGCGGTGGCCTCTGTCGTCGCAGAGCACCGGCTCTGGGCACATGCGCTCCAGAGCTCCGGCTCAGTAATTGGACACATTGGTCCAGTCGCTCTGCAGTACGCGGGATCTTCCCAGGCCAGGGGTCAAACCGGCGCCCCTTGCAGTGCCAGGCGGTGTCCTTACCCACTGGACTACCAGGGAATCCCCCAATGATGAAACTCTTCACTGACTTATTCCTGGTGGCCATGAAACTAGTTATCCATTTATAACTCTCGACTTAGGACATCCATGTCCTATACGTTCCAAGTATGTGCCCCTATTATACCCTTGGTTAACGGGCCTCCCTGGTGGTACTAGTGGTAAAGAACCTATTTGCCAATACAGGAGACATAAAAGACATGGATTTGACCCCTGGGTTGGGAAGATCCCCTGGAGGAGGGCATGGTAACCCATGCCAGTATTCTTTTTTTTTTTTTTAATTTTGGCCTCTTATATTGTTGTTGTTGTTTTTTTATTTATCTATTTATTTTCATCCATCTTAATTCCTTGGCCTGTCTGGGCCTCCCCTTGCAGCGGCCTCTCTCGTTGCAGACCACTGGCTCTGGGCACATGTACTCCAGAGCGCTGACTTGCAATTGGACACACCAGTCCATTGGCCCCATGGCACGTGGGATCCCCCCAGGCCAGGGATCGAACCAGTGCCCCTAGCACCGCAAGGCGGACTCCCCACCCACTGGACCACAAGGGAAGCCCCTACAACAGTATTCTTGCCTGGAGAATCCCTTGAACAGAAGAGCCTGGTGAGCTACAGTCCTTGGGGTTGCAGAGTCAGACACGACTGAAACAACTTAGCACGCACGCTTTACATTAACTATAAAATTATCTCAGTCACCAATCCCTGGTGCAGAATGTAGGTACAAATGCTTCTGGGACTATTGTCTGCCTGATCCCGATGCCATCCTGACATACGTCCTTACCCTGTTGTATCGTGATCCATTGTTTATATGGAGATGCCTGTCTCCTCAATATCAAGATACCCCTCAGTTTGGTGGGTAGTTTTTGCTCACTCTAACACCAAGTCTCTTTAGGCAGCACATACACTCCTGTCATATAGTTGGGTTGGCTAAGTGATCGCTTTGGCGCATGGAATAAGAATGGGTGGGATGTATGCCACTCCGAGTGCATTTGAATGATTCAGTTTGGCCTCTTGTCTTCCTGTCTCTGCTATGAGAACAGCATTTCCAGCTAAGGACAGTTTCTTTAGCCTTAGTCTTTTATCCTGGATGCAAAGATACATAGAGTAGAATTGAACAGACCTGAGAAGCATCCAGTCAACCCACATGGACACACTGATGCACTCGTCATCAGCTGGGAGCAGCCCAAGGGAGGTGGAGCCTTGGTGCAAACATTGCAGCTTCTGTCCCATCAATGAGGGTGACTCAATGTCTTTCTTGTCTTTTTTGCTTGAGTTTTCTCCTGGTGCCATTTCTACTTTCTCTTAATAGTTCTAGAACAGGCGCCATATTAAGAATAGGGATTTCTCAATTCTCTTGTTCAACCTTCAGGAACCCCAATCTCAGTCTAAACCTCCTTGGACTTGACTGTTGGACCGAACCACTGTCTGTAAAGTATTGCCATAATTTCCCCGTCTGGGCCTCCCTTGCAGCGGCCTCTCTCATGCAGACCACTGGCTCTGGGCACATGTACTCCAGAGCGCTGACTTGCAATTGGACACACCAGTCCATTGGCCCCATGGCACGTGGGATCTTCCCAGGCCAGGGATCGAACCAGTGCCCCTAGCACCGCAAGGCGGACTCCCCACCCACTGGACCACAAGGGAAGCCCCTACAACAGTATTCTTGCCTGGAGAATCCCTTGAACAGAAGAGCCTGGTGAGCTACAGTCCTTGGGGTTGCAGAGTCAGACACGACTGAAACAACTTAGCACGCACGCTTTACATTAACTATAAAATTATCTCAGTCACCAATCCCTGGTGCAGAATGTAGGTACAAATGCTTCTGGGACTATTGTCTGCCTGATCCCGATGCCATCCTGACATACGTCCTTACCCTGTTGTATCGTGATCCATTGTTTATATGGAGATGCCTGTCTCCTCAATATCAAGATACCCCCTCAGTTTGGTGGGTAGTTTTTGCTCACTCTAACACCAAGTCTCTTTAGGCAGCACATACACTCCTGTCATATAGTTGGGTTGGCTAAGTGATCGCTTTGGCGCATGGAATAAGAATGGGTGGGATGTATGCCACTCCGAGTGCATTTGAATGATTCAGTTTGGCCTCTTGTCTTCCTGTCTCTGCTATGAGAACAGCATTTCCAGCTAAGGACAGTTTCTTTAGCCTTAGTCTTTTATCCTGGATGCAAAGATACATAGAGTAGAATTGAACAGACCTGAGAAGCATCCAGTCAACCCACATGGACACACTGATGCACTCGTCATCAGCTGGGAGCAGCCCAAGGGAGGTGGAGCCTTGGTGCAAACATTGCAGCTTCTGTCCCATCAATGAGGGTGACTCAATGTCTTTCTTGTCTTTTTTGCTTGAGTTTTCTCCTGGTGCCATTTCTACTTTCTCTTAATAGTTCTAGAACAGGCGCCATATTAACAATAGGGGATTTCTCAATTCTCTTGTTCAACCTTCAGGAACCCCCAATCTCAGTCTAAACCTCCTTGGACTTGACTGTTGGACCGAACCACTGTCTGTTAAGTATTGCCATATCCCCTGGACACCATGCTCTGTCCCAGAACTGAACTTTCTGCACCTGCATTTGGGTTTGTTCTTCCAGGGATCAAGTCCAAACTCAGGGAAATTTTCATCCTAGATCTGGGTCCCTTCCTGGCTACTCCACTGGCCTGTGGCTGGTAACAATAGCTGAAGCCCAATTTCTTGGGTTTCATTCTTGCTCTGTCACTGTCCTCTCAAGCTTTAGCAAGTCGTTTAAATGATGTCATTGTACAATGGGGATGATAAGAGTACCTATCTCATAACTTTTTTGCTTTGCTCTGTTTTGTGAAGTGCTTTGACAGTGCTGGGCACAACAGAAAGTAGTCTATATGTGCTGGTCCTTATCATTATGTATTTCCTCAAAGACTCCCCGGTGTACAAATGAAAACACCTGGTGCTGTTTGGTGAGCTGGGATGACTCTGAATGTGTCAATGCAGTTTCAGATTTGGATAAGGAAAGAGACCATTGCAGAAAGAGGCAGTGAAAGCAGTGAGGAGAGACAGGAAAGAGAGAAGGGAGAAAGAATATTTTTAAGTATATTAGCTCAACTTATGAAGGAAGGCCTTGTTTGTTGATTCCTTGGTGGTTGGGCTTCTTTACTAATTCTGCCTGAATTTCTAAGACTGGTTGGTTGAACTTCCCAACTTCTGTTTCAGCTCTGGTTGGGTCACTTTGCTGGCTAATTGCTCACTGATTTGGTCCTGGGTTCTGCTACCAGACCCTACCTTCTAATGTCGAGTTCCCATTACCGGGTCCTAGAGCTGAGGCTGGAGGACCCAGAGTTAGGGAAAAAGCAACATTCATTCTTAGGAGTTTCTGTGTAATCTGGTCCCTTCTTCATCTGCTTTCACAATAGGCTTGTTTCCTTATTTGTTCTATCACTCCCTGAATTAGGACCATCAATTAAAACAAACAAAACCAGTGTAGACTTTGGTCTAGAAAAGATGGAGGTGCTTTTGCTGGTCCAATTATTATGATTGAGTTTTTTTCTTTTTTTTAATATTATACCTGTTCCCAATGGGACTAATTCAGTATTGTGTTTAGGTTTCGTGAACCCTGGACAGAGAGGTTTAATTAAAAACACTGTTCAGACACAGCCTCTTAGCTTAACACAGAACTTCCACTGCCTCCTCACAGTTGTGCTACCCACCCCCACACACTGCTCCTTTTATCACTTCATTATCTCAAGCCAAATGTTGATTTGGTCAATTTCCTGTTTGAGTGTAAGCCAGTCTCTTGAACTTATTTCAGTATTGTGACTCTTAAAATAACAAGGTTTCCCTGTATTTCCACCATTTTAACACTTCATCTATTGTTTCTTTTTTTTCCTTAATGACAAGCACCACTGGATATTTTCAAGTATACCACTTAATAACCGTATGTGTTTTTGATACCCTAAACTCCACCCATCTGTGTTGATAGTGACTTATCCTCAGAAATGTTAAAACATTCTGTGCAAATAGAGGTATATCAGTAATTTTTTTATATGAAAACTGTATTTAGGGAGCCATTTTATTTCCTGAATTTGTTTATTCAACCTTTCCATCTCAGTTTGTTCTGAAACATTGTCAAGCTACATAAATCAGAGTTTCCTTTTTATAATTGCATTAATACAGTCTGATAAAATGGGCATTGGAGTTCTTGATTAAACACTGCTTAGAACTGGCTATCCTTGACATAGGAATAGGTAACTCTTTTAGTCAATTTCAGAGTCGTAAGGAAAGACCACTTTGTTCAATCTCCTCATTTTGACTGGGAAAACTGAGGGTCACAGAACCTATGTGGTTTGTCCAAGATACGCCATTCAGTTAGGGAGACAATGATATTTCTGTTCCAACAGGCCATCTTCCTCAACGTAAAACCTGACAGTGTCTGATCTCTTTAATTCCTTCCTTCACCGGTCTTGTTTTCAAGTTGAGTAACTTTGAGTCAATTTAAAAAATCAGATTCAAGTATAATCTTTATGCAGTAAAGTTAACAAATTTTAAGCATATCTTTTTGTAAGTTTTGACCAACAGATACAATTGTAGCAACATCACCACAAGTGAAACACAGTTACACCAAAAAGGCTACTCTAAAAAGTCCCCTCACCTCCCCTTCTCTTTAGCCAGGCAGCTGGCAGTCACTTTTCTTGCTCTCACTATAGTTTTGCGTGTTCTGAAATTGCATAGAAATGGAGCCTTTGCAGCATTTAGTTTTGTCCAGCTTTTTTCACCCTTGTTGAAAAAAGCGCATTTGTAGTTTGTTTCCTTTTGTTAGTATTATCCTATGTTATGAATATATCATACTTCATTTATTCACCAGTTGATGAGCACAGTAGTTTTCGATTCTGGTCTTTAGAAATAAAATTGCTATACACATTCATGTACAAGTCTTTGTGTAGGTAAATGCTTTTAATTTTCTGCACTAGAAATTCATGTATGGAATTCCTGGATTTTACATTAAGTGTATGCTTACCTTTATTAAAACTGCCTCACTGCTTTTCAAACAGTTCGACTTTATCCATCCATTCTATTGTTTCTTTTTCCTTAATGACAAGCACCACTGGATATTTTCAAGTATACCACTTAATAACCGTATGTGTTTTTGATACCTAAACTCCACCCATCTGTGTTGATAGTGACTTATCCTCAGAAATGTTAAAACATTCTGTGCAAATAGAGGTATATCAGTAATTTTTTTATATGAAAACTGTATTTAGGGAGCCATTTTATTTCCTGAATTTGTTTATTCAACCTTTCCATCTCAGTTTGTTCTGAAACATTGTCAAGCTACATAAATCAGAGTTTCCTTTTTATAATTGCATTAATACAGTCTGATAAAATGGGCATTGGAGTTCTTGATTAAACACTGCTTAGAACTGGCTATCCTTGACATAGGAATAGGTAACTCTTTTAGTCAATTTCAGAGTCGTAAGGAAAGACCACTTTGTTCAATCTCCTCATTTTGACTGGGAAAACTGAGGGTCACAGAACCTATGTGGTTTGTCCAAGATACGCCATTCAGTTAGGGAGACAATGATATTTCTGTTCCAACAGGCCATCTTCCTCAACGTAAAACCTGACAGTGTCTGATCTCTTTAATTCCTTCCTTCACCGGTCTTGTTTTCAAGTTGAGTAACTTTGAGTCAATTTAAAAAATCAGATTCAAGTATAATCTTTATGCAGTAAAGTTAACAAATTTTAAGCATATCTTTTTGTAAGTTTTGACCAACAGATACAATTGTAGCAACATCACCACAAGTGAAACACAGTTACACCAAAAAGGCTACTCTAAAAAGTCCCCTCACCTCCCCTTCTCTTTAGCCAGGCAGCTGGCAGTCACTTTTCTTGCTCTCACTATAGTTTTGCGTGTTCTGAAATTGCATAGAAATGGAGCCTTTGCAGCATTTAGTTTTGTCCAGCTTTTTTCACCCTTGTTGAAAAAAGCGCATTTGTAGTTTGTTTCCTTTTGTTAGTATTATCCTATGTTATGAATATATCATACTTCATTTATTCACCAGTTGATGAGCACAGTAGTTTTCGATTCTGGTCTTTAGAAATAAAATTGCTATACACATTCATGTACAAGTCTTTGTGTAGGTAAATGCTTTTAATTTTCTGCACTAGAAATTCATGTATGGAATTCCTGGATTTTACATTAAGTGTATGCTTACCTTTATTAAAACTGCCTCACTGCTTTTCAAATTGGTTTAATATTTTACATTCCTACCAACTGTGTGTGATATCTGTAGTTGCTCTGTGTTCTTATCAACACTTGCTTTGGTCAATTGTTACCAACTTAGCCAGTGATATGCCATGATATTCACCATGGCTTTTATTTCTAACGAGTCATGATATTAAACATCTTTTCTTGCACTTTTTCATCTGCATGCTTTCTTTGGAGGAAATATTTATTCAACTCTATTGTCAATTTTTAAAAATAGGTTGTGTGCCTTCTAATGAAGACAAAGAATTCCTTGTGTATAGATTTAAGCTCTTTATCTAATATAAAACTTAAAACTTTTTCAGCCAGTCTGCAGCTTGACTTTTTCCTAACATCATCTTCCAAAGAACAAAAGATTTTAGTGGATGAAATCTAATTTAATGGATTCTCTTTTGTATTTTGTAATTTGGGGCCCTACAATCTCTTTGCCTAACTTGGGATCCCAAAGCCTTTCTATGTTTGTCATTTTAGGTTTTACACATATGTCTATGGACCACGTTGAGTTAACTTTTGTATGCGGTTATGAGTCCATTTTGAATCTTTCCGCTTCTTATCAGAACCCTTATCTCTGCCAGATCTCCTGCTCCCTTTAAACAGTCTCTTTCTCTGATTATACCATTTTCAGATCACAAACCCTCATCCGTAGATTCCTGAAGTCTGCTCTAGCTGGTTTCTGTAAGTGATCAAATTATCCCCTGTTCAAAAAGCTCATCCCTTTTGCAAACCTTTCTTTACATTTATTTGTTCTCTAACTATTAATTGCTTGTCACAGACCTTAGGGAAGTGGCCATAGCCGATTGCACTAAGTGAAAACCGAGAAAGTACAGTAAAACCCCAGTTTTACATAATTTATAGGATGAAGAGTTTTCAGTTAAGCTGGCTGGCATTCAAGGAGTATTTTAACATGTGTCCTACTTCTTCCGCTCAGGGAAAATGTAAAGTACATTGGTATACTGGAAAGTATCTTGGTAGAAGATACTCTCAGAGGCTCTCTGACATAGGTCTCATACGTGAATGTGGAACCTGGGGATCCTGGGCAGCTTTGTCCCCGTGGTTTTGTTCAGTATCCAGAGTCCCTCAGTGAGGGACAAAGCCAGAAGGAGTGGAAGTACCCCTCACAGGGACTTAGAGGTTTGGCAACATACAGCAGCATCTTTCTTACCACAGTAAAAAGAGCAAGATGGCACCCCTGAGATGGAAAGACAGGAATCCACTCCCCAGGATACATCCCTGTGCTCTTAAGAAATATTTGGATTTCTGTTTTATTTTTTTAAAAATTTTGGCCTGTTTTATTGGTCTTTGATTCACTTATTTTCATCCATCTTTTATTCTTTGGCCTGTGTGGGCCTCCCATCACAGTGGCCTCTCTCACTGCAGAACACTGGCTCTGGGTGCATGCAGTCCAGAGCATTGGTCTGTAATTGGACACACCAGCCCAGCCGTTCCAAGGCACATGGGATCTTCCCAGGCCAGGGATTGAATCGGTGCCCCTTGCACTGCAAGGCACACTCTTTACCCACTGGACCACCAGGGAATCCCAACATCTAGTTTTTTAATATGCATTCTAATGGAAGGAGCAGTTCATGACACCATAGTGGATGTCCCATGGGTGGTCACCTTTCTGAGAAAGGGGTTCTAACTTACTCTTGTCCCATCTTTGGTTGCTGTTCTCCAACAATTTCTTTGGAGAGGTGGAGTTAGCCAGGACTGTTACCACAGTGGGTTGGAGACAGGGGAGCACCCATATAAAAGCTGGTAGGAAGTCCCCTCATCCACTGCAGGGGAGCTTATCCACAGCTCACCCTGGAGCTGCGGCATGCCCAATGCCACCAAAGCCAATGCTGGCTTTGAGAAATGTGAGATGCATGCTCACTCAGTTCAAGGCTGTTTTCTGAAGTAAACTAGGAAAATCACATCGTTTCTCGTCAAGCTGTGTCCCTTAAAATGATTTTCGTCACTTAGGAATATCCTTGTACATACAGACCGAATCCTATTGTAAAGCAGGTATGGAGATTATGTTTAAATATATCACAAAATGTGAGTCAATTTTCAAAACTATAAATTTACACGTATCCTTCAAGGAATACTATTACATTAAGCCAAGGTACCCGAAGCAGCCTCAAAAGATCTTTGTCTCTTTTTAATAGAGACCCTTGAACACAGGGATCATGTTCTCATCTAACCGTCATTTCCAAGCATTTTGAAAGTGTTCAATAAGTGCTCCTAGACTAATCCCCCTGGAGGTAGACAGATGATAAACATAGATTGTTACTCAACTTGGAATAAATGGAGACTAACTATTCCTAAAGCTTCTCTATCCATACATTCTTATTTTTCTGTCTCCAGCAGAATTACTTTTATATGGGTAATTCTATCTAAAATTACTGGATGCTTCTAAAACGTGATGCTAATACTACTTCCCTTTCAGTCAAAACTGAGTACCAGCTTATACAGCTGAGTGAAAAGGAAATTCTTGTCATCTGAGTGATTGGGATTTAATATTCTTATTCTAACTGGCCCTTAGCCAATATAATTATTTATTGCAAGATTGTGTTTTATCTTTCTATACTCATTTTATTGGGAGCAAGAGGGAAATGATATTATTCTAAACTTGTGAACACTTTATCTTTTGAACAGAGTAAAGCCATATCAGAGTAAACATTTCATAATTTCATGAAAATAATACTGACAACAGTATGAGATTTGTGTATATATACACATAAATAATGACCACCCCCTCAAAAACAAGGTCCATCAGTTAACAGTAATATGATTGGATGCTGAAGTTTAGCAGATCGTGAATTAATTAAATCAACAGAACATCTCTGGAAGTTGTTAGTATTATTGTTCCAAGTTAGCCTGCAAAAGGGCAGAGGGCTTAATTAAACCTAATATTGAATAAGACTCGAGTCTGAATTAAAAGGCTCCTAACTGTAAGTCCATGAGGAGCACTTACTAGCTGAAGGTCACGCTGCTGGTCACACAGCTCCATTACTCACTTTCAACTGTAAACTAACTAGACTACGGTGAGTCAGGTTTGTTTCCTTTCTCTTCTCTTCTGGCATCCCTGGGGGGCTTCTCAATTCAAAGAAACTCCAGGAGAAACTGGCCACTTACTGTGAATAATCCGAAACAATCTATAAGTTCAAAAGCACTTGAAATTCCTAGAAGAGATTGAATGTTATAAGAATAAGCGGGTAGTATTTGAAAGACAGACCTGCCCTTGTCTAATATCAAGGGAGTATTAACAGGACACAGGTTTTACAGTTACTTTCATTATTTATGTAGCAGTCTGTATCAGTCTACACTCCAGGAAATGGAGTCTAGGCACTTGGTCCAAGCAAATTTTAAAACAACCGTTTTTTCTTTCCTTTCTTTCTTTCTTTTTTTTTTTTTGGAAGATAACAATAGTGGTGCCTGTAAGTAGTAGTTTTTCTGCTTAGGCCACCGATAAGGCCAAATACACAGAACTCTTTATTAGAACATTTTTAGACAAATTCAATCGGCTACTCCAGGAGGAAAAGATAATGTGTATTAGGACATCTTTCTTGAATTCAAAAATAGAAACTTTTCCATTTATCAGAAATAAGAAGGCGGCTATACACGGTGGCTGTATGAAGAAAAAGAAGAACTGTTTTGTGCCAGATGAGTCTAACAATATTTTATTTCAATATCTCATTTTCTAAAATATAGAGATACCACCTTTCTGAGCCTCAAGTCTACTTCCAATAGTAAAGAAAGACAATTACATGTTTGGAATATGTTTCCAGAAACTTTGGCTTCCAAAGATGCGTCAAAGTTTTACCCTCAGGGCTTCTGGTGGTCCAGTGGGTAAGAACACCGCCTTTTTAAAAAATGGATGTGTATATACACTTACCACCTCAAACAAGGTCCATCAGTTAACAGTAATATGATTGGATGCTGAAGTTTAGCAGATCGTGAATTAATTAAATCAACAGAACATCTCTGGAAGTTGTTAGTATTATTGTTCCAAGTTAGCCTGCAAAAGGGCAGAGGCTTAATTAAACCTAATATTGAATAAGACTCGAGTCTGAATTAAAAGGCTCCTAACTGTAAGTCCATGAGGAGCACTTACTAGCTGAAGGTCACGCTGCTGGTCACACAGCTCCATTACTCACTTTCAACTGTAAACTAACTAGACTACGGTGAGTCAGGTTTGTTTCCTTTCTCTTCTCTTCTGGCATCCCTGGGGGGCTTCTCAATTCAAAGAAACTCCAGGAGAAACTGGCCACTTACTGTGAATAATCCGAAACAATCTATAAGTTCAAAAGCACTTGAAATTCCTAGAAGAGATTGAATGTTATAAGAATAAGCGGGTAGTATTTGAAAGACAGACCTGCCCTTGTCTAATATCAAGGGAGTATTAACAGGACACAGGTTTTACAGTTACTTTCATTATTTATGTAGCAGTCTGTATCAGTCTACACTCCAGGAAATGGAGTCTAGGCACTTGGTCCAAGCAAATTTTAAAACAACCGTTTTTTCTTTCCTTTCTTTCTTTCTTTTTTTTTTTTTGGAAGATAACAATAGTGGTGCCTGTAAGTAGTAGTTTTTCTGCTTAGGCCACCGATAAGGCCAAATACACAGAACTCTTTATTAGAACATTTTTAGACAAATTCAATCGGCTACTCCAGGAGGAAAAGATAATGTGTATTAGGACATCTTTCTTGAATTCAAAAATAGAAACTTTTCCATTTATCAGAAATAAGAAGGCGGCTATACACGGTGGCTGTATGAAGAAAAAGAAGAACTGTTTTGTGCCAGATGAGTCTAACAATATTTTATTTCAATATCTCATTTTCTAAAATATAGAGATACCACCTTTCTGAGCCTCAAGTCTACTTCCAATAGTAAAGAAAGACAATTACATGTTTGGAATATGTTTCCAGAAACTTTGGCTTCCAAAGATGCCGTCAAAGTTTTACCCTCAGGGCTTCCCTGGTGGTCCAGTGGGTAAGAACACCGCCTTGTAGTGCAAGGGGCGCTGGTTCTATCCCTGGTCTGGGAAGATCCCTTGCGGACTGTTGTGTCCAACTACCCAGCGGGAGCTCTGGAGCACATGCGCTCAGAGCCGGTGCTCTACAGTGAGAGAGGCCACTGCGACGGGAGGCCCACACAGGCCAAAGAGCAAAGATGGATGAAAATAAATAAATGAAAGACCAATAGAAGCGGACAAAAAAAAAAAGTTTTACCCTCTGGTAGCTCAGGTGGTAAAGAATCTGCCTGCAGCGTGGGAGACTTTGGTTTGAACCTTGGCTTGAGAACCTCCCCTGGAGCAGGGAATGGCACTTACTCAAGTAGTCTTGCCTGGAGAATTCCGTGGACAGGGGAGCTTGGGAGACTATAGTCCATGGGTTGCAAAGAGTTGGACAGGACTTACTCACTCACTCAAATATATATTATCATTGGAAAAGAGAAAAGAGGGAAAATGTCAAGTTCTATATTTGTTTTTAAATTTGCACAATGGGTATGCTCTTTCTCAAGGCAGTACATGGAACTCAAAAATTGTTAAAGTAGAGACCAAATCAGAGAAATATGTAAAATTTAATACATTTCCCTTCCAAAAATTACTGAAATTTTAGCATAAACTACTGTTAGTAGAAAGGCAAGCAAAATACAGCTCCTACTTAGTAGAGCTTCTAATATCATAAGAAGTACACAAACGCTAAGAATAAAAGTGTTAATTTTACAAGAGTAGGTACAAAGTATTTAAAAATGTAAAACAGAGCTCCCATTTAATTGGGAGTATCAGAAAAGGTTTTAAGAAATGAGGATTAATTTAAATGATACATATTTTCATCATGCAAAGACAACACAGGGGGCTTCCCTGGTTGTCCCATGGGTAAAGAGTTTGTCTTGCAGTGCAAGGGGTGCCAATTCAATCCCTGACGCAGAAAGATTCCATATACCGTGGAGCACCTGGGACAGTGTGTCCAATTATGAACCAGCACTCTGG
The DNA here is from genome assembly GCA_022376925.1 of Tragulus kanchil. Lineage (NCBI taxonomy): Eukaryota > Metazoa > Chordata > Mammalia > Artiodactyla > Tragulidae > Tragulus > Tragulus kanchil. The sequence goes on along the minus strand of JAIOJX010000004.1, from coordinate 267,047,152 downwards.
AGCACATGTGCCCAGAGCCAGTGCTCTGCAATGAGAGAGGCCACTGCAATGGGAGGCCCACATGGGCCGAAGAACAAAGATGGATAAAAATAAATAAATCAAAAATAAAATAAAAGAGTCCCCCCCCCTCCTCCCCGCAAAAAAAGTAGCACAGAGAGCATGCACATGTGTGCTAAGTTGCTTCAGTCATGTTCAACTCTGTGTGACTCCATGGGTAGCCCACCAGGCTCCTCTGTCCATGGGATTCTCCAGGTGAGAATACTGGAATGGATTGCCATCTTCTCCTCCAGGGGAATTTTCCTAACCCAGGGATGGAACCCTCATCTCTTACATCTCCTGCACGAACAGGTGAGTTCTTTACCACTAGTGCCACCTGGGAAGCCCTACATAGGGCATGTTAGTTCAGTTCAGACTTTGGTTTGAACCTTGGCTTGAGAACCTCCCCTGGAGCAGGGAATGGCACTTACTCAAGTAGTCTTGCCTGGAGAATTCCGTGGACAGGGGAGCTTGGGAGACTATAGTCCATGGGTTGCAAAGAGTTGGACAGGACTTACTCACTCACTCAAATATATATTATCATTGGAAAAGAGAAAAGAGGGAAAATGTCAAGTTCTATATTTGTTTTTAAATTTGCACAATGGGTATGCTCTTTCTCAAGGCAGTACATGGAACTCAAAAATTGTTAAAGTAGAGACCAAATCAGAGAAATATGTAAAATTTAATACATTTCCCTTCCAAAAATTACTGAAATTTTAGCATAAACTACTGTTAGTAGAAAGGCAAGCAAAATACAGCTCCTACTTAGTAGAGCTTCTAATATCATAAGAAGTACACAAACGCTAAGAATAAAAGTGTTAATTTTACAAGAGTAGGTACAAAGTATTTAAAAATGTAAAACAGAGCTCCCATTTAATTGGGAGTATCAGAAAAGGTTTTAAGAAATGAGGATTAATTTAAATGATACATATTTTCATCATGCAAAGACAACACAGGGGGCTTCCCTGGTTGTCCCATGGGTAAAGAGTTTGTCTTGCAGTGCAAGGGGTGCCAATTCAATCCCTGACGCAGAAAGATTCCATATACCGTGGAGCACCTGGGACAGTGTGTCCAATTATGAACCAGCACTCTGGAGCACATGTGCCCAGAGCCAGTGCTCTGCAATGAGAGAGGCCACTGCAATGGGAGGCCCACATGGGCCGAAGAACAAAGATGGATAAAAATAAATAAATCAAAAATAAAATAAAAGAGTCCCCCCCCCTCCTCCCCGCAAAAAAAGTAGCACAGAGAGCATGCACATGTGTGCTAAGTTGCTTCAGTCATGTTCAACTCTGTGTGACTCCATGGGTAGCCCACCAGGCTCCTCTGTCCATGGGATTCTCCAGGTGAGAATACTGGAATGGATTGCCATCTTCTCCTCCAGGGGAATTTTCCTAACCCAGGGATGGAACCCTCATCTCTTACATCTCCTGCACGAACAGGTGAGTTCTTTACCACTAGTGCCACCTGGGAAGCCCTACATAGGGCATGTTAGTTCAGTTCAGTTTAGTGGCTCAGTTGTGTTGATAGGGTGCACAGGTAAAAGGCAAACAAACAAATGACTGAGGCAAAGAATTCTGCTCAGAAAGTTGGGCCTGAATTTGATTTCCAAAAGAATAAGAGAGAGAGAGAGAGAAAGGTGGGCAAAAACTTGTACAAGTAGTTTGGAACCAAATATAGCTTTGTTAAGAGTTTGCTTAACTTGCTAGGTCAACAAGAGCTTGTACTTTGAGCAACACATGGAGAGCTATTATCCTTTCATGGACTTTAGTTCAACTGGGTATCTCCCATAGTACATAGCATGGATATTCATTTTTAGGTAGAGATACCAGCTGAGTAAGTCATCTACTGGATGACTAACATAGCAGGTCAACAATATTTGTTGAATTAACCAATGACTAATGATTAATGGTGGCAACTGCAGCCATGAAATTAAAAAGATGCTTCATCCTTGGAAGGAAAGCCATGACAATCCTAGACAGTATATTAAAAAAGTTAAGACATTACTTTGCTGACAAATACCTGTATAGTCAAAGCTGTGATTTTTTTTTTCCCATTCATTATGTACAAATGTAAGAGTTGGACCATAAAGAAGGCTGAGCACCAAAGAATTGATGTTTTCACATTGTCATGCTGGAGAAGACTCTTGAGAGTCCTTTGGACTGCAAGGAGATCAAACCAGTCCGTCTTAAAGGAAATCAACTCTAAATATTCTTTGGAAGGACTGATGCTGAGGCTGACGTTCCAATATTTTGGCCACATGATTTGAAGAGCTGACTCATTGGAAAAGACCCTGATGCTGGACAAGATTGAAGGCAAAAGAAGGGGACAGCAGAGGATGAGATGGTAAAATAGCATCACCAACTCAATGAACATGAAGTTGAGCAAACTCTGAGAGATTAATGGAGGACAGAGGAGCTTGGCAGGCATGCAATTCACAAACAGTCAGACGCAACTTAGCAACTGAACAACAATAGTAACTAATAAAGTTCTATATGAAATTACCATTATTCATTATGACCTCTGGAAGAACTCAACCAAAAGAGAAGGTGACCAGAAGCATCACCCAGACCTCTCCTCACTCAACCCCATCTTAAAACAGGCCTTGGAAAGGAGGCAGCCACCCCTGTGCTATGTCCTGGAACTGATTTATGGAAAAGCCATCAGTTTTTATGGAAAAATCAGCATTGTCAGCAGTTCTTGTCCCACGTGTGCTTGAAGTCTACCACTATCAGTATTGAAGCTCAACCCAGGAATGGGAGAGCAGAGCAGCCGTGCATTCTGGAAGATGAAGCTGTCAGAGACAGGAGTGTCCTGAAAACAATGCACTGGTGGGTTCTAGATTCACTCTGTACTCTTCTGGCAGAAAAAAAACGATGACAAATGCTTCACGTTACTGAGAAACAAGCCCCTCCCTCATGTACAGTGAGGCAAGGAGATTTCTTCCTGTCCCCTAGAGCCACATCTGTGTGTTTCTGTTAGATGTTATTTTTAAAAAAATCTAGATAGGCACTGTACACAAAAACATGCCTTCCTGTTTAAGACTGGAGAAAATTCTAGCAGCCCCCAGATAGAGAAAGAAGAGGACTGAGGTAAATCTGTATGCCCTCTGCATTGGTAAATAGCATGCCTGTGACTCTATATCTCTGAGAAATAATAAACAATGGAAGGGGATGAGAAGAAAGTCAACAGGGAGTTTATATAGCAATTGATTCTTGAAACACTTTGATAAATTCAGTCAATCAGTCATCTTCACAAATTACCTTCATCCTCTCCTTTTGCTGGGAAAAAAGAAAAAAGATCATGGATGGCCACATGATGACCATTCATCACTTCATAAACTTCCCATGCAAGTTGCCATATCAATCGAAATTGTTTTTTAGTTCTAAGATGGCATTTATTTTTCTAGAAATAGCATCACTTTAAAATAAGCTTAATAGGAGAAATGTTAACATTGTATAGAATAAATAATACAGTAGGTTTATAAATGGGAACAGTCTTGTATTTATTCATACTACTTGGTTTAAATACTGCTATAAGGTTTGTGCTTAAGGCTTGTTTGTTTGTTTGTTTACAATTGGGTTCTAAAGACCACCTCTAATTCCTTTGACCACTGGTAGTTAAACCTAGAGCAATTAAGGCAAATGGAACAATAGGAATTTTTAAAAGAAGATAGAAGTTAGTTTTTATCCAAAAGTTGCCCCTGAATTTAGACATCTCATTTGCGTTATGCTTATCCTTTGATGAATATATTGGGAGACCCATTTTCTAAGTCTATTGTCCCAGAAGGGCAGTATGTTTCAAAGTGAGTGTCCATGGATCTGACTGCATTAACTCAGAGAAGTCTCCCACTCACAGATATCAAAAATGAGATCCTCTCATGTAAATAAATAGGGAACAAAATGTGTAAAAGGCCACTATTCAAGTAATATCAATATTTCCCAACTAAATCTGAGAGGATATGCACGCATGCTTATTGTTCTAGTTGTGTCCAACTCTGTGCAATCACACGGACTGTAGCCCCCCAGGCTTCTACGTCCCTGGGATTCTCCAGGCAAGAATACTGGAATAGGTTGCCATGCCCTTTTCCAGGGGATCTTCCTGACCCAGGGATGGAAGCTGCATATCTTATGTCTCCTGCATTGGCAGGCAGGTTCTTTACCACTAGCACCACCTGGGAAGCCCAGGAGAGAGGACAGAGTATATACCAAACAGAGTTGACCAGTGTTTTCCCAGTGAGAAGCCATGACTGATATCCTAACAATCTAATCAAGCATCTTTCAGTTCTATGTTCTCAGTGTCTCAGGACATTCAGGTCCTTAGGGGCCAAAATTTTGCAAATTGCACAACCCATTCCTGAAATATGGTCATCTAGAGTCATGAATGCTTTTTCAAACTAAAGATATTCATTTGCCTTCAACGACTAATAAGCTAGGTCAACCCAACTCTAATCTCTAGCTAAAATTCTCAAGAATAATATAGACAATATCTAGGGATGGGCTATAAATTGTACTCTCTGTCAAAGCCCCTGATGGCTTTTGCATACATATTTGTACCTTCATAATTTGTCATTTATTTCTCTCTCTCCTCCTCTCCTCCAGTATAGCTCATGTCTATTTAAATAGAAAGGGCTTTAATCTAAGTCAGAGCCAAGCCTGGAGAGTCAGGGGAAGGCAAATCTCCTGAAGTTCAAAATCAATTTGGTTGCTATTAACAGCCTTGCACTTGTACCAGTTTCAGCACTCAGCGCTGAAACTTGGAGCTGTTTCATCTGGAGCTGCTTGTTTCGTCTCAGAGTATGGTGAGGGTCCCCAAGAAATGACCCAGAATCAAGTGCTGGGGAGGTACTGAACTTTTATAGCCTGAGACTAAACACAAACTTGAAAGTAAATTTCATCATTAAAGCTAGAAGAAATGACAATAGGATTCCTGCTTCTTTTAAGAGCCAACACCAGAACACCCACTGGCAGTGAACACCAGGTATTGAAGATTTTTTTTCCTTTTAACAAAGGTCATCTTCTTTATCCAGCTGCCTTTTTGTGTAGTAAGACAAAAATCGACTCAGCTCACACAAGATTTACTTTATGTTTCTCTTGAATAATAGACTTTATGCGACAGAAGCCATACTTGCCATTCCTGAAACAAATGACTGTGATTTTGAAGCTGTTCTGATCTCACCAACAGTAAGTAGTAGAGTATTTTGCAGTTTATGGTGGATTGTACCAAGAATGTGCAAAAAACAAAAATTCATGTATATTATAACCATAAACTAGTTCCTATTAGGTGTGTATTTGACAAGCATAAACTGCGACAAAAACGTCATGAATGCTAGGACAGCAGTATATACCAAACAGAGTTGACCAGTGTTTTCCCAGTGAGAAGCCATGACTGATATCCTAACAATCTAATCAAGCATCTTTCAGTTCTATGTTCTCAGTGTCTCAGGACATTCAGGTCCTTAGGGGCCAAAATTTTGCAAATTGCACAACCCATTCCTGAAATATGGTCATCTAGAGTCATGAATGCTTTTTCAAACTAAAGATATTCATTTGCCTTCAACGACTAATAAGCTAGGTCAACCCAACTCTAATCTCTAGCTAAAATTCTCAAGAATAATATAGACAATATCTAGGGATGGGCTATAAATTGTACTCTCTGTCAAAGCCCCTGATGGCTTTTGCATACATATTTGTACCTTCATAATTTGTCATTTATTTCTCTCTCTCCTCCGCTCCTCCAGTATAGCTCATGTCTATTTAAATAGAAAGGGCTTTAATCTAAGTCAGAGCCAAGCCTGGAGAGTCAGGGGAAGGCAAATCTCCTGAAGTTCAAAATCAATTTGGTTGCTATTAACAGCCTTGCACTTGTACCAGTTTCAGCACTCAGCGCTGAAACTTGGAGCTGTTTCATCTGGAGCTGCTTGTTTCGTCTCAGAGTATGGTGAGGGTCCCCAAGAAATGACCCAGAATCAAGTGCTGGGGAGGTACTGAACTTTTATAGCCTGAGACTAAACACAAACTTGAAAGTAAATTTCATCATTAAAGCTAGAAGAAATGACAATAGGATTCCTGCTTCTTTTAAGAGCCAACACCAGAACACCCACTGGCAGTGAACACCAGGTATTGAAGATTTTTTTTCCTTTTAACAAAGGTCATCTTCTTTATCCAGCTGCCTTTTTGTGTAGTAAGACAAAAATCGACTCAGCTCACACAAGATTTACTTTATGTTTCTCTTGAATAATAGACTTTATGCGACAGAAGCCATACTTGCCATTCCTGAAACAAATGACTGTGATTTTGAAGCTGTTCTGATCTCACCAACAGTAAGTAGTAGAGTATTTTGCAGTTTATGGTGGATTGTACCAAGAATGTGCAAATTTATTTTTACAGATCAAAAGATTCATGTATATTATAACCATAAACTAGTTCCTATTAGGTGTGTATTTGACAAGCATAAACTGCGACACTAGGAATTTAACTTACCTTCTGAGCATCACTTAAGAGCAACAGAAAATTTGAAACGAAAACTCTCAGTTTGATTATTTTAGTCAACAATAAGGAAAGCCTATTTGGAAAACAAAAGCTACAAGGAAAGAACAATGGAATCAACAAAATGATAGATATTTGGTTGAGAAAAACAGAAAGTGTGTCATGCTATGCTTGTAACCAAAAAGGATCCAGTTAAACTCAGGTCTTCCTATTGCTGGGCTTCCCAGGTGACACTAGTCTAGGTAAAGAACCTGCCTGCCAATGCAGGAGATGTAAGAAACGTAGGTTTGAACCCTGGATCAGGGAGATCTCCTGAAGCACACAGCAACCCACTGCAGTATTCTTGCTTCAAGAATCTTATGAACAGTGGAGCTACGGTCCATAGGGTCACAAAGAGTTGAACAAGACTGAAGTGACTTAGCAAGCCCACACACTTAGGTATTGCTAAAAGCTCTGCAGAACTTTCTAACCAGAAGGATGGTATAAAGATATGGTGGGTAGGAAATTATCCATCCAATGTGACTTCATGTTACATGAATTATAAATTAATTTCAGCTAGGCTCATATTGTGAGTCGTTAGTTCCATTGTTTCCTTCAAATTCTAGTAAGCAGACTTTCTCAATTAATTAGAAAGAACTTCTTTTCACCCCCACATAGACATGAAGACTGCATGTCATAGTTAGACTGTAATAATTACCAAGTTACTACTCTGCTACATTGTTCATGTAGAGTATGTGTCTGGAAAACCTTCCAGAAGTAATTTAGCAGCAATAACAACAATAGCAACAGCAATAATAACATCAATAGAACCAAGTGTCAGGAAATTTGCTAAGCATTACTTTCATTGCCATGCATAATCCTCAAAACCACCCTATTAGTTATACTTATAGCTATTTTTATACTTTTTACTTTCCATATGAGGAATTATAATATATGGAAATACAGTATAATTCTTACACTTTGTTGTTCAGTTGCTAAATTGTGTCTGACACTTTGTGACCCATGAACTACAGCACACCAAGTTTCCCTGTCCCTCACCATCTCCCGGAGTTTGCTCTAACTCATGTCCATTGAGTTGGTGATGCCATCAAACCCTCTCATCCTCTGTCGCCACCTTCTCCTACCCTCAGTCTTTCCCAGCATCAGGATCCTTTCCAATGAATCAACTTTTTGCATCAGTCAGCCTAAATATTGGGCTTCAACTTCAGTGTCAGTTCCTCCAATGAATACTCAGGGTTGGGGAAACTGGGACAATTGGCGTTAATTGGTCTTCCTCAAATCACCCACCTTGCAAAACTGGAATTTGAACTCATGTGTGCCAGATTTTAGCACCTGTGCTCTTAACTTTTCCATGCACATCAAGATTTAAGCAGTTCTCAACTCTTGTCTCAGGAATTCTGCTTTTGGAAATCTGTTCTAATGATATCATCTTAACCGCTTGTGCTGGAATGAATTTTATTAATACTAAAGGGTTCTTAGATTTCTCCCTGCGTAAAGAGACTTACGTTCAACTCAGTCCCTGCCCCAACTTTTGAAATGGGTCTCTCTTGGCTATACTGCTGAAAATGTTCTACAGAGTCTGAGTAAAGCCAGAGAAGCCAAGACCTGGAGGTGGTCAGGAAAGTGGAGAGGATCAGATTCACTGGCAGAGAACAAAAGCCAGGTGATTTACAAATAAAGGAAAATTTGGGGAGCCTAGAAGTTTCAGGGAAGATATTATCAAAAGAAAGACTGGACAATGTAAGAACTGAGAACTGGGGAGAAAAAAGGGTATGAAAACATATGGGGGAACACGAACCAGTCCTTTCTAATGTCTTTAAAGACCATGACTTTGAAAGCATCGTCACTAACTGAGCATGTGTTAGAAATGCAAATTCTTAGGTTCTAACCCATATCTACTGAATCTACTGAGAGCAATGAGCATTTCAACAGCCCTGTGAGGGTATAAGCTTGACGTGACTTTAAGAGACATGAGTAAAGAGTAGATAGCTTTCAATTATTTGTTGTCCTTTAGGACCCCTGAAATAAAAGAGCACAATTTTTTTAAAGCTATTTATATTTTTTCCATATGAGGAATTATAATATATGGAAATACAGTATAATTCTTACACTTTGTTGTTCAGTTGCTAAATTGTGTCTGACACTTTGTGACCCATGAACTACAGCACACCAAGTTTCCCTGTCCCTCACCATCTCCCGGAGTTTGCTCTAACTCATGTCCATTGAGTTGGTGATGCCATCAAACCCTCTCATCCTCTGTCGCCACCTTCTCCTACCCTCAGTCTTTCCCAGCATCAGGATCCTTTCCAATGAATCAACTTTTTGCATCAGTCAGCCTAAATATTGGGCTTCAACTTCAGTGTCAGTTCCTCCAATGAATACTCAGGGTTGGGGAAACTGGGACAATTGGCGTTAATTGGTCTTCCTCAAATCACCCACCTTGCAAAACTGGAATTTGAACTCATGTGTGCCAGATTTTAGCACCTGTGCTCTTAACTTTTCCATGCACATCAAGATTTAAGCAGTTCTCAACTCTTGTCTCAGGAATTCTGCTTTTGGAAATCTGTTCTAATGATATCATCTTAACCGCTTGTGCTGGAATGAATTTTATTAATACTAAAGGGTTCTTAGATTTCTCCCTGCGTAAAGAGACTTACGTTCAACTCAGTCCCTGCCCCAACTTTTGAAATGGGTCTCTCTTGGCTATACTGCTGAAAATGTTCTACAGAGTCTGAGTAAAGCCAGAGAAGCCAAGACCTGGAGGTGGTCAGGAAAGTGGAGAGGATCAGATTCACTGGCAGAGAACAAAAGCCAGGTGATTTACAAATAAAGGAAAATTTGGGGAGCCTAGAAGTTTCAGGGAAGATATTATCAAAAGAAAGACTGGACAATGTAAGAACTGAGAACTGGGGAGAAAAAAGGGTATGAAAACATATGGGGGAACACGAACCAGTCCTTTCTAATGTCTTTAAAGACCATGACTTTGAAAGCATCGTCACTAACTGAGCATGTGTTAGAAATGCAAATTCTTAGGTTCTAACCCATATCTACTGAATCTACTGAGAGCAATGAGCATTTCAACAGCCCTGTGAGGGTATAAGCTTGAGACACGTGACTTTAAGAGACATGAGTAAAGAGTAGATAGCTTTCCAATTATTTGTTGTCCTTTAGGAGTGCCCTTTCTCAATGTACACAGATCTGGAACCAAACTACGTGATGCACAATTTCAATAGGGTTATATACACCTAATCCATCCTTTTGCTACATTATATCATCAGTTATCACTGAATCAATGGTCATGAGTTTGAGCAAACTCTGGGAGAGAGTGAAGGACAAGGAATCTTGACATACCAAGAGTCGGACGGGACTTAACAACTGAACAACAACAATCATCAGTTAAAAACCTAAATATCCAACAGCATGTGAATGATTAAGTGAAAAATGATATACCCACTCAACGAAGTACAATGTAACTACCAAAATGGTTTTTTAAATTATCCTTTTAAGAGGGAAAAGACAGAAGGCAAAATCATACATCAACATACATATACATTATAGGAAATCAGCAGAGGGACTTCCTTGGTGGTCCAGTGGTAAGGAGTCTGCCTTGCAGTGAAGGAGGCACTGGTTCGAACCCTGGCACAGGAGGATGCCACGTGCCACAGAGCAGCTGGACCAGTGTTTCCAATAGCCAGCTGGTGCTCTGGAGCACGTGTGCCTGGAGCTGATGCTCTGCAATGAGGGAGGCCACTGCTCACACAAGGCCAAAGAGTTAAGAGGGATGAAAATAAATAAACAAAGGACCAATAAAAGAGGCCAAAATTAAAAAACAAAAACAAAAGAAAATCAGCAGAGAAAAAGATCCTAGGTAGATATATCAAAATATTAACTGTAGATATTTTAGATAAAATATGGGTTATTTTCTCTATTTTAATTTCCTGCTATACTTCCTTTTAAGAAGCAAATAATAGGTGGACAATGTAAGAACTGAGAACTGGGGAGAAAAAAGGGTATGAAAACATATGGGGGAACACGAACCAGTCCTTTCTAATGTCTTTAAAGACCATGACTTTGAAAGCATCGTCACTAACTGAGCATGTGTTAGAAATGCAAATTCTTAGGTTCTAACCCATATCTACTGAATCTACTGAGAGCAATGAGCATTTCAACAGCCCTGTGAGGGTATAAGCTTGAGACACGTGACTTTAAGAGACATGAGTAAAGAGTAGATAGCTTTCCAATTATTTGTTGTCCTTTAGGAGTGCCCTTTCTCAATGTACACAGATCTGGAACCAAACTACGTGATGCACAATTTCAATAGGGTTATATACACCTAATCCATCCTTTTGCTACATTATATCATCAGTTATCACTGAATCAATGGTCATGAGTTTGAGCAAACTCTGGGAGAGAGTGAAGGACAAGGAATCTTGACATACCAAGAGTCGGACGGGACTTAACAACTGAACAACAACAATCATCAGTTAAAAACCTAAATATCCAACAGCATGTGAATGATTAAGTGAAAAATGATATACCCACTCAACGAAGTACAATGTAACTACCAAAATGGTTTTTTAAATTATCCTTTTAAGAGGGAAAAGACAGAAGGCAAAATCATACATCAACATACATATACATTATAGGAAATCAGCAGAGGGACTTCCTTGGTGGTCCAGTGGTAAGGAGTCTGCCTTGCAGTGAAGGAGGCACTGGTTCGAACCCTGGCACAGGAGGATGCCACGTGCCACAGAGCAGCTGGACCAGTGTTTCCAATAGCCAGCTGGTGCTCTGGAGCACGTGTGCCTGGAGCTGATGCTCTGCAATGAGGGAGGCCACTGCTCACACAAGGCCAAAGAGTTAAGAGGGATGAAAATAAATAAACAAAGGACCAATAAAAGAGGCCAAAATTAAAAAACAAAAACAAAAGAAAATCAGCAGAGAAAAAGATCCTAGGTAGATATATCAAAATATTAACTGTAGATATTTTAGATAAAATATGGGTTATTTTCTCTATTTTAATTTCCTGCTATACTTCCTTTTTAAGAAGCATTTTAAAAACTTATTTTGGTTGTGTTGGGTCTTTGTTGTGGCACGCAGGTTTTCTTGTTCTAGTGCATAGGATTAGTTGTCCTGTGGCAGGTAGGGCCTTACCTACTACAGATTGAACCTGCCTCCCCTGCGTTGGAAGGCAGATTCTTAACCACTGGGCACCCAAGGAAGCCCCTTCTTACTATATTTCTGAGTTTCTTACATCTCCTACAATGATCATGAACTAATTTTATAAAGGAAACTATGTGATAAATTTTGTTTCTATAAGACTCTACTGGAGTCATATTTCCTCCTAGTTGACTCTAGGCACAAACTGAAGACTCGAATTAGCTTTAGACAAAAGCTTCAGGTTGCGGAGGGTTGTCAGGGTGCCCGAGGACACACTGAGATTCTGATTTGAGTGGTTTTTTTTTTTTTCCAGTCTCCTTGAGAATTTGCTTGTGATCATTTCCCATATTGTATCCGTTAGCTGTATTAGTTTCAGCTACACATATTGGAAGATTCCACCCCTGCAAAGTAGTGAATTAAACAAATTAGTTTATTATTCTCTCACGAAAGAGAAAAGGAGAAACAGATAATTTTTAAGCTGCTCACTCAGAAATCCCACAAAACGTTATACTTATTCCTCATTGGCTGGAAGTTAACCACAGAGGTATACCTAAACTGGAAAGAGGCTGGATAATGTAGTTTTTCTTTTTCTTTTTTTTTTGTGTGTAGTTTTTCTGACTGGATATATTGTCCTGAGAAACCTTGAATTTCTGTTACTAAAAAAAGAAAGTGAGAATAAACAATGGGTAGCTTTGGATATCCTCTCCCAAAAGTACCTACTGGCTCCCCTGAAGAAGTTACAAAGGAGTAACAGCTAAGGAGCACTTTCTGCCTTTGCACTTTCCATGGAGTAAGGGAAGAGAGGACTCTAATGGGTAAGGGACCGTTGTGCTTATCAGAAAAACCTGTACCAAAATGAAATATAATTTCACTAGGCAAATTAATTCAACTGAATAATTGCTTAATGCTACTTTGCTAGTCTTCGGTGTACATAAGAATGTAACGCTAAAGTTTTTCCCCTCTGAAGTCTCCTCTAATCCATGTTTCCTTTCAAGTCACCTTTCTTACACAAAAATCAAACAATTCATTTTGTAGGTATAAGTATTACTCAAGATAAGACCGAATGTCTCAATTCCAAGCCCTATATCTAGTCAAAGCAGAGAATGACAGAGGCAGAGAAGGACTCCAGAGATGAGAGAGGTCATCTTTTTTCTTAAGTGGTTACATGCAAGCTAGATAAATGCCCTGAAAAACTCAGGAGATACTTTTGGAAATTTCCTTATTTCCCAAAAACCTCTCCAAGATTTCTTAGGGCTCATGACCCCAATTTTGAATAAGACGACATTAGTCATTATTCTAAAAAGAAGTCCGTAGCCTATCTTTCACCTAGTTAAACATTTAATTACAAAGATTAAACTACAAAGAAGAAATCTATGGGGAACAATGAATATGACAGTGAGTTATCATTTTTTGGAAAAGATACTATCTCCCAGCTAAAGCCGAGTGTAAAGGCTAGTACTCAGGAGACACTTCTTCCTGAAAAATGGAGTAAATGAATTCAAGGAAAACTAAAATATCACCCCAGACATCAATTAGAGTGTGAAATAGAAGGGATGGGGTCCTCAAAGGAGATCTATGCACTTTCTATGGGTTGGGAGGAAACCTGTGCTTCTTGTGTTATCAAGGGGATAAAACAGTACTAGTTGAAACTTGTGTGAAAATATGATCCAGTAACCTCAAGTTATGTGAAATTCAGCAGCTTGTGAATTTCAGGGCTTTTAGCTTCCTTGATATGATCAAAATTATTTCACAAAAGGAGGCAAAGAAAGAGAAAACAGGCAAATGTCATGACAGAAAGCAGGCCCCGTTGGTACTATCTTCTACAAAGGCAGGGCTCTTAATCAGTCCCTTAAGGACTTTCCTATTGTGTTGAAACGGACTCCCACAGAGCAATTCCCACTACTCTTTGTGGCAGACCATACCACCACTATATCCAATATATGATATATCAGTAATAAGATATATCAACAAAAAGTAATAAAAAATAGACAAAAGTTTTAAATACATACTTGATCCAAGAAGATATACATATGGCAACTAAGTAGAAGAAAAGATTCTCATATCATTAGTCCTCAGATAAACACAAGTCAAAATCACAATGAGCTCCTAGTATGTATCTATTACAATGGCTAAAATTAAAAAGTCTGACTATGGGTTTCCCTGGTGGTCCAGTGGTTAGGGGGCACCGCCTTGCACTGCAAGGGCTGTCGGTTCAACCCCTGGCCTGGGAAGATCCCACGTGCCGTGGAGCAGCTTGACCAAAGTGCCCAACTACCGCGCCTGAGCTCTGGAGCACATGCGCGCAGAGCTAGTGCTCTGCAGCGAGAGAGGCCACTGCCATGGGAGGTCCACACAGGCCAAAGAACAAAGATGGGCAAAAATGAATAAATGAAAGACCAACAGAAGTGGCCAAAAAAATAAATAACTTCTTAAAAAAAATAAGTCTGACTGTACCAAGTGTTGGCAAGGATATGGAGGAATTATTACTCTCGTGCACTGCTGGTAGAAACATAAAATGGCACATTCCCCTTGGAAAATAGTCTTAAAGTTAATGCAGACATTCTATCCCTAGATATTTACCTAAGATAAAGAAAAGTGTATGTCCACAAAAAGAATTGGACAAAAAAGGTCCGTAACAGCTTTTTTCTATAACATGTGAAATCTGGAAACAACCCCAAAGCTCATCAGCTGGATACACAAACTATGTTATACCTGTCCTATGAAATTACTACTCAAGAACAAAAATGAGTGAACTCCTGATATGTGCTATGATAGGGAGAGATCTCAATATCATTATGCTGAGGAAAATGAGCCAGAGGGGAAAAATACTCAGTGTCATGGTTGTGCTTATATAAATTATAAAAACACAAGATAATCTACAGTAACAGAACACAGATCAGCAACTGTCTGGGAAAAGGGGCACCTGGTGGAAAGGGGCAGAAAACTCAAAGCATACACATATTTTAAGTTGAAGTAAAATTGGCATATAACAATATATTAATTATATATAACACAATGGTTTCATAGTTGTATATACTGTGAAATGATCACTGTGATAAATCTAGCTAATATCGGTCATCATTTTAAATAGGCACAATTTATTGTATGCCAGCATAATGGTAAAAAAAAATCTACCTGCCAATGTAGGAGACTATAGAGGTGTGAGTTTGATCCCTGCATGGGGAAGATCCTCTGGAGGAGGAAATGGCAACTTACTCCAATACTCCTGCCTGAAAAATTCCACAGACAAAGAAGCTTTGGCAGGCTATAGTCCATGGGATCGCAGAGAATCAGACATGACTGAGCAACTGAGCATCCACACATGCACAGTGACTATAACTGTTTAAAAAAATGAAATGAGGATTTCCTATGCTGGCTGACCATGCTATCATTTTGTTATTATTTTTTTTTAATTTAAAATACTTTTGGTCACACTGCATAGCATGTGAGATCTTAGTCCCCTTACCAGGGACTGAATCTGTGCCCTCATTGAATGTGCAGCGAGAGGATATGGAGGAAAAAATTATAAAAAACCGTGGCCAAAATAAATAACTTCTTAAAAAATAAGTCTGACTGTACCAAGTGTTGGCAAGGATATGGAGGAATTATTACTCTCGTGCACTGCTGGTAGAAACATAAAATGGCACATTCCCCTTGGAAAATAGTCTTAAAGTTAATGCAGACATTCTATCCCTAGATATTTACCTAAGATAAAGAAAAGTGTATGTCCACAGAAAGAATTGGACAAAAAANGTCCGTAACAGCTTTTTTCTATAACATGTGAAATCTGGAAACAACCCCAAAGCTCATCAGCTGGATACACAAACTATGTTATACCTGTCCTATGAAATTACTACTCAAGAACAAAAATGAGTGAACTCCTGATATGTGCTATGATAGGGAGAGATCTCAATATCATTATGCTGAGGAAAATGAGCCAGAGGGGAAAAATACTCAGTGTCATGGTTGTGCTTATATAAATTATAAAAACACAAGATAATCTACAGTAACAGAACACAGATCAGCAACTGTCTGGGAAAAGGGGCACCTGGTGGAAAGGGCAGAAAACTCAAAGCATACACATATTTTAAGTTGAAGTAAAATTGGCATATAACAATATATTAATTATATATAACACAATGGTTTCATAGTTGTATATACTGTGAAATGATCACTGTGATAAATCTAGCTAATATCGGTCATCATTTTAAATAGGCACAATTTATTGTATGCCAGCATAATGGTAAAAAAAAATCTACCTGCCAATGTAGGAGACTATAGAGGTGTGAGTTTGATCCCTGCATGGGGAAGATCCTCTGGAGGAGGAAATGGCAACTTACTCCAATACTCCTGCCTGAAAAATTCCACAGACAAAGAAGCTTTGGCAGGCTATAGTCCATGGGATCGCAGAGAATCAGACATGACTGAGCAACTGAGCATCCACACATGCACAGTGACTATAACTGTTTAAAAAAATGAAATGAGGATTTCCTATGCTGGCTGACCATGCTATCATTTTGTTATTATTTTTTTTTAATTTAAAATACTTTTGGTCACACTGCATAGCATGTGAGATCTTAGTCCCCTTACCAGGGACTGAATCTGTGCCCCTCATTGGATGTGCAGATTCCTGACCATTGGACACCAGGGAAATCTGGCCCTATCATTTTAATATTATGTATTCACTACCATTCAATTTTCTTGTACATTAGTCTTTCAGTGTTAAGCTACTATAAGATTGTCCTTGTTCTGCTTACTGCAAGAATTCTTACTTTTAAACATTTTCCTTCATGTTGATGCCACTCTACAAATAAGAATTGATGAGTCTGTGTTGCTCAAAGATTCTGCCACTGAGACAATCTTATCTCCTCACCACTGAAATGAAATAAATAGCATTTTACATATGAGGATAACTGAGATTATATTTTGGTAAATGCTAAAGGGGTATAACCTGTCTGAGAGGCATATTCAAGGTCAGGTGATGCCCACCAGTTCTCGGAGTGTGGGTACTCAGCCCCACTGACCACCCTCCCTGCTGAAGAAGGCAGAAGAAACCATCTTGGACTCTCAAAGAAGCCTCACTGCTGCAGCTGAACAACAGTCATGAAAACACAGTTTCTATACAGAGGGCGGAGCAAGAAGAAGTGCAGTTCCTCTCCCTCGATGAATACATCAAAAACATATCTACATGTGAAACAATACTCCCTGAAAACTAACTGGAAACAAATGAGAGACTGTATTATGATTATTACAATTAATTATCATTAGCATAATTCTTCATTCTAGCCTCTAAGCAGCTATAGCTTTTCTATAATCAATGACAACAATGCAATAAATTCAGGGCTGACAGGATTAATACTTTATTTCCTTTTTCTTTTTTTTTTATTCCTCATGACCCCTCATATAATTCTCAAAACAAAATAGAGATTCAATAAATACTTTTATGCATGCTAAGTCACTTCAGTCATGTCAATGGGGAAGATCGGGGCACAAAACCGACAAAGAAGCTTTGGCAGGCTATAGTCCATGGGATCGCAGAGAATCAGACATGACTGAGCAACTGAGCATCCACACATGCACAGTGACTATAACTGTTTAAAAAAATGAAATGAGGATTTCCTATGCTGGCTGACCATGCTATCATTTTGTTATTATTTTTTTTTAATTTAAAATACTTTTGGTCACACTGCATAGCATGTGAGATCTTAGTCCCCTTACCAGGGACTGAATCTGTGCCCCTCATTGGATGTGCAGATTCCTGACCATTGGACACCAGGGAAATCTGGCCCTATCATTTTAATATTATGTATTCACTACCATTCAATTTTCTTGTACATTAGTCTTTCAGTGTTAAGCTACTATAAGATTGTCCTTGTTCTGCTTACTGCAAGAATTCTTACTTTTAAACATTTTCCTTCATGTTGATGCCACTCTACAAATAAGAATTGATGAGTCTGTGTTGCTCAAAGATTCTGCCACTGAGACAATCTTATCTCCTCACCACTGAAATGAAATAAATAGCATTTTACATATGAGGATAACTGAGATTATATTTTGGTAAATGCTAAAGGGGTATAACCTGTCTGAGAGGCATATTCAAGGTCAGGTGATGCCCACCAGTTCTCGGAGTGTGGGTACTCAGCCCCACTGACCACCCTCCCTGCTGAAGAAGGCAGAAGAAACCATCTTGGACTCTCAAAGAAGCCTCACTGCTGCAGCTGAACAACAGTCATGAAAACACAGTTTCTATACAGAGGGCGGAGCAAGAAGAAGTGCAGTTCCTCTCCCTCGATGAATACATCAAAAACATATCTACATGTGAAACAATACTCCCTGAAAACTAACTGGAAACAAATGAGAGACTGTATTATGATTATTACAATTAATTATCATTAGCATAATTCTTCATTCTAGCCTCTAAGCAGCTATAGCTTTTCTATAATCAATGACAACAATGCAATAAATTCAGGGCTGACAGGATTAATACTTTATTTCCTTTTTCTTTTTTTTTTATTCCTCATGACCCCTCATATAATTCTCAAAACAAAATAGAGATTCAATAAATACTTTTATGCATGCTAAGTCACTTCAGTCATGTCTAACTCTTTGCAACCCCATGGACTGTAGCCCACGAGGCTCCTCTATCCATGGGATTCTCCAGGCAAGAATACCAGAGGGAGTGGTTCATGGCCTCTTCCAGAGGACCTTCCTGACTCAGGGATCAAAGTTGTGTCTCCCACATCTTCTGAATTGGTAGGCAGGTTTTTACCACTAGCACCACCTGGGAAGCCCAATAAATACTTGTGCGATAAATATTTTCTCCTCTCACTGAGTGTAAGGTAAAACAAACAAGGCATAGAAAACCTTTCTTAACATTTTTGGTCTAGAAAACTTAGCATTGTATTAAATATTCAGTATGGTTGAAAGTAGGCTAGCATAGATGTCTAAAAGTCTAGATTATTTTTCTAAAGCCTGATGATATTATTTGACAAAGTCTGTCTTGGGCTTCCTAGATTTCAAATTCCTAGCCTAGTAGAGTGTTTAAGTCCCCCAAACTCAAATGCATATGCATCTCATCACAACAAATTTCCACCATCAAGAAGAGGAAGATAGAAAATTAATTTTAGGATGAAAATGTTGTCATCTCTAGTTCTAAAAAAGCAGTATTACATGTTTCATGGGAAGGGCATGAGCAGAGTTGAATCAAACAAATAACAAAATAAGTTTGTGAACATTTTTTATACTGGGAAGTTTTAAAACATTCAAACATGCATCACAGGAAAAGACAGCACTTTGTTATTACTCCTTTTTTTTTTTCCTTTTTTGTTGTTTACAGAAGAAACCATCTTGGACTCTCAAAGAAGCCTCACTGCTGCAGCTGAACAACAGTCATGAAAACACAGTTTCTATACAGAGGGGAGCAAGAAGAAGTGCAGTTCCTCTCCTCGATGAATACATCAAAACATATCTACATGTGAAACAATACCCCCTGAAAACTAACTGGAAACAAATGAGAGACTGTATTATGATTATTACAATTAATTATCATTAGCATAATTCTTCATTCTAGCCTCTAAGCAGCTATAGCTTTTCTATAATCAATGACAACAATGCAATAAATTCAGGGCTGACAGGATTAATACTTTATTTCCTTTTTCTTTTTTTTTTATTCCTCATGACCCCTCATATAATTCTCAAAACAAAATAGAGATTCAATAAATACTTTTATGCATGCTAAGTCACTTCAGTCATGTCTAACTCTTTGCAACCCCATGGACTGTAGCCCACGAGGCTCCTCTATCCATGGGATTCTCCAGGCAAGAATACCAGAGGGAGTGGTTCATGGCCTCTTCCAGAGGACCTTCCTGACTCAGGGATCAAAGTTGTGTCTCCCACATCTTCTGAATTGGTAGGCAGGTTTTTACCACTAGCACCACCTGGGAAGCCCAATAAATACTTGTGCGATAAATATTTTCTCCTCTCACTGAGTGTAAGGTAAAACAAACAAGGCATAGAAAACCTTTCTTAACATTTTTGGTCTAGAAAACTTAGCATTGTATTAAATATTCAGTATGGTTGAAAGTAGGCTAGCATAGATGTCTAAAAGTCTAGATTATTTTTCTAAAGCCTGATGATATTATTTGACAAAGTCTGTCTTGGGCTTCCTAGATTTCAAATTCCTAGCCTAGTAGAGTGTTTAAGTCCCCCAAACTCAAATGCATATGCATCTCATCACAACAAATTTCCACCATCAAGAAGAGGAAGATAGAAAATTAATTTTAGGATGAAAATGTTGTCATCTCTAGTTCTAAAAAAGCAGTATTACATGTTTCATGGGAAGGGCATGAGCAGAGTTGAATCAAACAAATAACAAAATAAGTTTGTGAACATTTTTTTTATACTGGGAAGTTTTAAAACATTCAAACATGCATCACAGGAAAAGACAGCACTTTGTTATTACTCCTTTTGTTTTTCTGTTTAGTACTTTAAAAAGAATCTTCGAATTATTTTTCTGGCGAGAAGAGCACCTAAATTTTTTAGAGCACAGGATCTGTGAACTGACTAGAAAGGTCATTTATATAACAACTACTTCTTGGATGGAGGGTACAATATGCCATAGGACAGGTGTTTTTAACAATTATATTTAAGTGAACCTAGAATCAGAAGGTTCTATATGTGCCTCCCTAAATCTCCTATTGTAATTGCTTTTTTGTGGCATAGTGTTGAATCATATTAGAAGATCCTCTGATTTATTTTCCACTAAAGTTAGCAGCAACACAGTGGCGTTAATTAAAAAAATATTTTGTTTAAGTGCTGATGACATTAAAGGTTTAAGCAGTAAAGCCTTGCTAAAGGAAACAGTTGTACGGATTTGGGGGATCCCCTGAATTTCTGATTTGCTAAATGAAGCACTTCTAACTTTCAGTTCAACAAATATTTATTAAATACCTATTATGGGCTAAGAAGTTGGAATGTAGACAATGTTATAGCCCCTCAACAACGAACTTACAGAAGAGATCACAGAGTGTGATAAACAAAATGTACCCTTGTGAAAACCATGATCTCATGTGGTCCAGTCTTGGAGAAATTACAGAAGCATAGTCAGACAACAAAAAAGTACTTGTGAAGTTGGTCAACTCATGTATCTCAAACTCCAAGAAATGAAGTACCATCTTGGTTTTTAAAAAACCCATTCTCAACCATTTTACTCACACTGCAGCTGCTTCTGCCTTCCTTCCAAACTCACAGATTTTTCTTCCCCTCCCCCAACTCTGTAATCTCCATGAATTTTTTTTTTTTTTTGCCACTTCTATTGATCTTTCATTTATTTATCTTTGCTCTGTTGCGCCTCCCATCGCAGTGGCCTCTCTTGTCTCAGAGCACCGGATCTGGGAGCATGCGCTCCAGATCTCCAGCTCGGCAGTTGGCCACTGGTCCCACGGCTCCGCGGCACATGGGATCCTCCCAGGCCAGGAATCAGACAGATGCCCCTTGCACAGCAAGGCGGTGTCCTTACCCACTGGACCACTGGAGGGAAGTCCTCCCCATGAAATTTTGCTTCAAGACATCCTTATCTCCTGATTTGGTTTTACACTTGCCAGAGAAAATGTTAGAAGGAAAGAAACCAATATAGCTGGGCCAGTAATCTCTTTTGCAACCAGGAGAAAATGTTGGAATTATGGTGTTGTTTTGTTTTGTTTTGTTTTTGCCTAACACAAAGGAACCAGGAAATAATGTGAAATGTCTTGCAATGGAAATATGTACAAGGAAGGGAACTAGTTTGAGGAAGTACAAGGAAGACTTTGTCAAAGACCTCTTGCCACTTAAGTTCTGATGAGTCTTAAAGTTTGTCAGGAAGGCAAATACAGATTGTGGTGATAGACAAAATTTCATTTGCGTGTATCTTTGGACGTGGGTTCATCGGGAAGACCAGTAAGATCCCTTGAAGATAATGATGCTCTTCTTCCAATAGGAAGTTTATCCCTTGGTGAAGGATAAGGCAGAGAAAACAGATTTGCTAAATGAAGCACTTCTAACTTTCAGTTCAACAAATATTTATTAAATACCTATTATGGGCTAAGAAGTTGGAATGTAGACAATGTTATAGCCCCTCAACAACGAACTTACAGAAGAGATCACAGAGTGTGATAAACAAAATGTACCCTTGTGAAAACCATGATCTCATGTGGTCCAGTCTTGGAGAAATTACAGAAGCATAGTCAGACAACAAAAAAGTACTTGTGAAGTTGGTCAACTCATGTATCTCAAACTCCAAGAAATGAAGTACCATCTTGGTTTTTAAAAAACCCATTCTCAACCATTTTACTCACACTGCAGCTGCTTCTGCCTTCCTTCCAAACTCACAGATTTTTCTTCCCCTCCCCCAACTCTGTAATCTCCATGAATTTTTTTTTTTTTTTTGCCACTTCTATTGATCTTTCATTTATTTATCTTTGCTCTGTTGCGCCTCCCATCGCAGTGGCCTCTCTTGTCTCAGAGCACCGGATCTGGGAGCATGCGCTCCAGATCTCCAGCTCGGCAGTTGGCCACTGGTCCCACGGCTCCGCGGCACATGGGATCCTCCCAGGCCAGGAATCAGACAGATGCCCCTTGCACAGCAAGGCGGTGTCCTTACCCACTGGACCACTGGAGGGAAGTCCTCCCCATGAAATTTTGCTTCAAGACATCCTTATCTCCTGATTTGGTTTTACACTTGCCAGAGAAAATGTTAGAAGGAAAGAAACCAATATAGCTGGGCCAGTAATCTCTTTTGCAACCAGGAGAAAATGTTGGAATTATGGTGTTGTTTTGTTTTGTTTTGTTTTTGCCTAACACAAAGGAACCAGGAAATAATGTGAAATGTCTTGCAATGGAAATATGTACAAGGAAGGGAACTAGTTTGAGGAAGTACAAGGAAGACTTTGTCAAAGACCTCTTGCCACTTAAGTTCTGATGAGTCTTAAAGTTTGTCAGGAAGGCAAATACAGATTGTGGTGATAGACAAAATTTCATTTGCGTGTATCTTTGGACGTGGGTTCATCGGGAAGACCAGTAAGATCCCTTGAAGATAATGATGCTCTTCTTCCAATAGGAAGTTTATCCCTTGGTGAAGGATAAGGCAGAGAAAAACAGGATAAAGAACTTGACATTTCCTTTGCAACAGCTAATATTTTATACCATGACACAGAAAATCCTCCAAGCTAGGCTTCACCAGTACGTGAACCAAGAACTTCCAGGTGTACAAGCTGGACTTAAGAAAGGCAGAGGAACCAGAGATCAAATTGCCAACATCTGTTGGATCATAGAAAACCCAAGAGAATCCCAGAAAAACATTTATTTCTGTTTCATTAACTACACTAAAGCCTTTGACTGTGTGGATCACAACAAGCTGTGGAAAATTCTTAAAGAAATGGGAATATAAGACAACCTTACCTGCCTCCTGTGAAACCTGTATGGAGGCCAAGAAACAAGAGTTATAACCAGACATGGAACAACAAACTGGTTCTAAATTGGGAAAAGAGTATGTCAAGGCTGTATACTAACAACCTTCTTGTTTAACTTATACACAGCGCATATCATGCAAAATGCTGGTCTGGATGAAGCACAAGCTGGAGTCAAAATTTCTGAGAGAAATATCATTAACCTCAGGTAGGCAGATGACCCTTATCACAGAAAGTGAAGAGGACCTAAAGAGCCTCGGTGAAGGTGAAAGAGGAGAGTGAGAAAGCTCACTTAAAACTCAATATTCAAAAAATTAAGATCATGGCATCCCGTCCCATCACTTTATGGCAAATAAATGGGCAAACAATGGAAACAGTGACAGACTTCATTTTCTTGGGCTCCAAAATCACTATGGATGTGACTGCAGCCATGAAATTAAAAGACACTTGCTCCTTGGAAGAAAAGGTATGACAAACCTAGACAGTGTATTGAAAACAAGAAACATTACTTTGTCTACAAAGATCTGTATAATCAAAGCTTTATTTTTTCCAGTAGTCATGTATGGATGTGAGAGCTGGACCATAAAGAAGGCTGAGCACTGAAGAACTGATGCCTTTGAATTGTGGTGTTGGAGAAGATTCTTAAGAGCCCCTCAGACTGCAAGGACATCAAAGCAATCAATCCTAAAGAAAATCAACCCTGACTATTCAATGGAAGGACTCATGCTGAAGCTGAAGCTCCAATACTTGGGCCACCTGATGTGAAGAGACAACTTGTTGGAAAAGATCCTGATGCTAGGAAAAATAGAAGGCAGAAGGAGAAGGGGATGACAGAGGATGAGATAGTTGGAAAGTATCACTGAGTCAATGGACAAGAGTTTGAGTAAAATCTGGGAGATGGTGTAAGACAGAGAAGCCTGACATGCTGCAGTCCACCAGGTCACAAAGAGTCAGACTCCACTGAGCAGCTGAACTGACATGGAAAAATGATAATGTGTTTATAAAATACTTAATGTGGGCTAAGTCATTTCAGTCGTGTCCAACTCTTCGCAACCCTATGAACTGTAGACTGCCAGGCTCCTCTGTCCATGGGATTTCCCAGGCAAGAATACTGGAGTAGGTTGCCATTTCCTCCTCCCGGAATCTTCCCAACCCAGGGATCTAATCTTTGTCTCTTATGTCTCCTGCATTGACAGGTGGGTTCTGTACCATTAGCACCACCTGGGGAGCCCAGAGAGTTAGTGGGATATTGCTAAGTAACACAGAGGGCCAATCCTAGGCATTCTGTGATGACCGAGATGGGTGGAATGGGGATGTGGAAGGACAGGATATACATATAATTGTGACTGACTTGCATTGTGGGCAGAAACCAACACAACATTGAAAGCAAATTTCCACCAATCAAAAATTAAAAAAAGAAAAATGATGATGTGAAGATATTTTGAATATAATACAGTTAAAAACAAAAACAGGGACAAATAACAATCTTTCTAATTCTGATATGTTATATTCACTTAAATATAATCCTAACATCCATGATATAACTGGCAGTGAGATCAAACGTAGTAGTCCTGAGACTTTAATTATCAAGGGGACTGCTGGCAAAATCATTCTTGCTAATAGTGGAATGTCTGATAATTTCTTGGCTTGCCTGCTGACTCTGTCATTTCACACAAAGAGGAGGTACTGATTGAGTGAGCTGCATCTCTGAAATTAATTCTGAATATAAGGGAGGCGACCTCTGAATATCAAAGCAATCAATCTTAAAGAAAATCAACCCTGACTATTCAATGGAAGGACTCATGCTGAAGCTGAAGCTCCAATACTTGGGCCACCTGATGTGAAGAGACAACTTGTTGGAAAAGATCCTGATGCTAGGAAAAATAGAAGGCAGAAGGAGAAGGGGATGACAGAGGATGAGATAGTTGGAAAGTATCACTGAGTCAATGGACAAGAGTTTGAGTAAAATCTGGGAGATGGTGTAAGACAGAGAAGCCTGACATGCTGCAGTCCACCAGGTCACAAAGAGTCAGACTCCACTGAGCAGCTGAACTGACATGGAAAAATGATAATGTGTTTATAAAATACTTAATGTGGGCTAAGTCATTTCAGTCGTGTCCAACTCTTCGCAACCCTATGAACTGTAGACTGCCAGGCTCCTCTGTCCATGGGATTTCCCAGGCAAGAATACTGGAGTAGGTTGCCATTTCCTCCTCCAGGGAATCTTCCCAACCCAGGGATCTAATCTTTGTCTCTTATGTCTCCTGCATTGACAGGTGGGTTCTGTACCATTAGCACCACCTGGGGAGCCCAGAGAGTTAGTGGGATATTGCTAAGTAACACAGAGGGCCAATCCTAGGCATTCTGTGATGACCGAGATGGGTGGAATGGGGATGTGGAAGGACAGGATATACATATAATTGTGACTGACTTGCATTGTGGGCAGAAACCAACACAACATTGAAAGCAAATTTCCACCAATCAAAAATTAAAAAAAGAAAAATGATGATGTGAAGATATTTTGAATATAATACAGTTAAAAACAAAAACAGGGACAAATAACAATCTTTCTAATTCTGATATGTTATATTCACTTAAATATAATCCTAACATCCATGATATAACTGGCAGTGAGATCAAACGTAGTAGTCCTGAGACTTTAATTATCAAGGGGACTGCTGGCAAAATCATTCTTGCTAATAGTGGAATGTCTGATAATTTCTTGGCTTGCCTGCTGACTCTGTCATTTCACACAAAGAGGAGGTACTGATTGAGTGAGCTGCATCTCTGAAATTAATTCTGAATATAAGGGAGGGCGACCTCTGAATATCAGGTGGGCATCAGAAAGAATTTGGGAGAAAAGGGTTTAGGAGAATTATGTCATTTTAGGATTCATAACACCAAGTAAAGTAATGCTGGATATACTCCTATTCATGTCCTCCATTTGAATGGCTTTATTCAATCAGGAAAATTTATCAAGTATCTACTGTGTGGTCTATTTGTCTATTCACCAGGGGTGTGTATGTGTGTGTCTGTCTGGATGTGTCTATGGTTGTGTGTGGAGAGAGTCTTTATCCTTAAAGATTTTTCAGAAAAGTTAAAGAAAATGCCAGAAGTTGCTCCTGCCCCAGATTCACTACTCTGTCAACTCAGAGTCATCATGTTAATGATGATAACTCGCATTTCTCTGGATCTGACTTTTAAGCTTCTTGCAAAAGATTTTAGGCTCTGCAACTGCTCCCCCAACACACACACACACACACACACACACACACACACACACACACACACACATGTGCGCACACACTCCTTGGAGTATTCAGAAAATGACCCAATTCTAGGAATTTATAGAAATTTTTTTAAAAAGGGATTTGGATTTTCTCATGTCATGAGATTGGGAGTGTGAGCCAAGTTTATCTCTATATCTGATAGGCCCAGCTAAGAGCTCTGTCTCTCCCTGAGAACTAGAAAAAGACAGGAATGAAATCAAGTGACAGCCACCACCCGACATCATCCTCAGAATCACTCTTCCTTTTCTGAACAGAGTCTGTTTCATGAGAGGGTTTTTGCTGGGCCAAGCTGACACACAAAACTCCTCATTCTCATGCTAAACAGACTTCCAGCCCGCTCCCCACCCTGGCTTACAAGACTTGTTCCAGTGGCAACTCACCCTCTGAATGGAGACGTCCAGCACAGATCAGTCCGCTGCAGTGGCTCAGATTGGTGAGGACGGGGACACACTCAAATATAAACATCTCAAGTTTAATATTTAATTATGTAAACATGATCAAAAGGAGGTAGAAATTAAGCACTATGACTTGGGGAGTTCTGTTGCTCATGTTTAAAACATCAGTCCGGCATGGCTCAGTAGTTTTGGATTAAAAAGGGTGAGGGCTGCATCTCTGAAATTAATTCTGAATATAAGGGAGGGCGACCTCTGAATATCAGGTGGGCATCAGAAAGAATTTGGGAGAAAAGGGTTTAGGAGAATTATGTCATTTTAGGATTCATAACACCAAGTAAAGTAATGCTGGATATACTCCTATTCATGTCCTCCATTTGAATGGCTTTATTCAATCAGGAAAATTTATCAAGTATCTACTGTGTGGTCTATTTGTCTATTCACCAGGGGTGTGTATGTGTGTGTCTGTCTGGATGTGTCTATGGTTGTGTGTGGAGAGAGTCTTTATCCTTAAAGATTTTTCAGAAAAGTTAAAGAAAATGCCAGAAGTTGCTCCTGCCCCAGATTCACTACTCTGTCAACTCAGAGTCATCATGTTAATGATGATAACTCGCATTTCTCTGGATCTGACTTTTAAGCTTCTTGCAAAAGATTTTAGGCTCTGCAACTGCTCCCCCAACACACACACACACACACACACACACACACACACATGTGCGCACACACTCCTTGGAGTATTCAGAAAATGACCCAATTCTAGGAATTTATAGAAATTTTTTTAAAAAGGGATTTGGATTTTCTCATGTCATGAGATTGGGAGTGTGAGCCAAGTTTATCTCTATATCTGATAGGCCCAGCTAAGAGCTCTGTCTCTCCCTGAGAACTAGAAAAAGACAGGAATGAAATCAAGTGACAGCCACCACCCGACATCATCCTCAGAATCACTCTTCCTTTTCTGAACAGAGTCTGTTTCATGAGAGGGTTTTTGCTGGGCCAAGCTGACACACAAAACTCCTCATTCTCATGCTAAACAGACTTCCAGCCCGCTCCCCACCCTGGCTTACAAGACTTGTTCCAGTGGCAACTCACCCTCTGAATGGAGACGTCCAGCACAGATCAGTCCGCTGCAGTGGCTCAGATTGGTGAGGACGGGGACACACTCAAATATAAACATCTCAAGTTTAATATTTAATTATGTAAACATGATCAAAAGGAGGTAGAAATTAAGCACTATGACTTGGGGAGTTCTGTTGCGCTCATGTTTAAAACCATGTAAACATGTAAAAGTTTGAGAGAAAGACACACAACCAAAAATGAAAGCAAAACAGAAAAATAAAGACAGAGAACTGCATCAAGAAAACTGAGCTTCAGAATAAGTTTGAGTGTAAAAGAGCCAAAAACCGAGGAGGGGGTGGAACTTTCCTATCTATCTTAGAGTGAAAAAATAACAAGGGAAAAACAGGCTCAGTGTCTGATTTTCATCTTATTATGCTAACAGATTACAGCAAGAAAAAAAACTACTCGTCTCCTAATTTGCTTCTATTTTCTCTATCAAGGAAAATGATCTTTAAAGTGAAAAGAGTAGAACAAACATGGTTAAGAGGAAAATAATGCCCAAATTAGGTGAAGAGATGATAAGAGAGTGCTGAGCTGTTTTGAATAAATCCAAGTCCCCAGATTTAGGGAAATTATTCCCTGGGAGCTGGAAGAACGTACAGGTGTGATTTCAGAAACACTGTCAGCAGCGGCTGTTGAGTATTTACAGAAAAGACATGTGATGACAGAAGACTGGAAATAGATAAATATTCTGATTTTATACAAGTGGAAAACAACATATTACAAGCACAAAAGAACATTGAGCTCATTGATAACCCCTGGAAAAATTTTAGAGAAGATTTTAAAAGTTATTTTGAGGGAGGTTCAAGAGGGAGGCAACATGTGAATACCTACGGATGATTCACGTTGATGTAAGGCAGAATCCAACACAACATTGTAAGGCAATTATTCTCTAAATAAAAATAGATTTTAAAATGAAAAGAAAAAACGTTGATGTAAGGCAGAATCCAACACAACTGAAAAAGTTTTGCTGGGCCAAGCTGACACACAAAACTCCTCATTCTCATGCTAAACAGACTTCCAGCCCGCTCCCCACCCTGGCTTACAAGACTTGTTCCAGTGGCAACTCACCCTCTGAATGGAGACGTCCAGCACAGATCAGTCCGCTGCAGTGGCTCAGATTGGTGAGGACGGGGACACACTCAAATATAAACATCTCAAGTTTAATATTTAATTATGTAAACATGATCAAAAGGAGGTAGAAATTAAGCACTATGACTTGGGGAGTTCTGTTGCGCTCATGTTTAAAACCATGTAAACATGTAAAAGTTTGAGAGAAAGACACACAACCAAAAATGAAAGCAAAACAGAAAAATAAAGACAGAGAACTGCATCAAGAAAACTGAGCTTCAGAATAAGTTTGAGTGTAAAAGAGCCAAAAACCGAGGAGGGGGTGGAACTTTCCTATCTATCTTAGAGTGAAAAAATAACAAGGGAAAAACAGGCTCAGTGTCTGATTTTCATCTTATTATGCTAACAGATTACAGCAAGAAAAAAAACTACTCGTCTCCTAATTTGCTTCTATTTTCTCTATCAAGGAAAATGATCTTTAAAGTGAAAAGAGTAGAACAAACATGGTTAAGAGGAAAATAATGCCCAAATTAGGTGAAGAGATGATAAGAGAGTGCTGAGCTGTTTTGAATAAATCCAAGTCCCCAGATTTAGGGAAATTATTCCCTGGGAGCTGGAAGAACGTACAGGTGTGATTTCAGAAACACTGTCAGCAGCGGCTGTTGAGTATTTACAGAAAAGACATGTGATGACAGAAGACTGGAAATAGATAAATATTCTGATTTTATACAAGTGGAAAACAACATATTACAAGCACAAAAGAACATTGAGCTCATTGATAACCCCTGGAAAAATTTTAGAGAAGATTTTAAAAGTTATTTTGAGGGAGGTTCAAGAGGGAGGCAACATGTGAATACCTACGGATGATTCACGTTGATGTAAGGCAGAATCCAACACAACATTGTAAGGCAATTATTCTCTAAATAAAAATAGATTTTAAAATGAAAAGAAAAAAAAAAACTGTTTTGAAAGGACCTGGAAGAACGTGGCAATTGGTGGGAATCAGTATGGATTTGCTCTGACCACACCAAGGTGCCCCTTGGATCTTGTTAGAAACAAAATGACCGAAGGCAGTGGGATTGATAATGATCTAAAGAAGGAAAGTAGGGAATTCCCTGGTGATCCAGGGGTTAAGACAAGGTGATTTCACTGCTAAGGGCCCCAGTTCAATCCCTGGTCAGGGAACTCAGATCCTGCAAGTCACATAGTGTGGCAGCTCCTCCAAAAAATAAAAAAAAAATAAAGCAAACTAAAACAAAAGCTGGATCAAATCTGCACTTGTCCTTCGGTTACATGTATCCTTTCTCTAGAGGTGAAATTGGAATGGCTGGAAAAAAAAAAAAAAACTTCAAAGCAAGCAGCCAACTTGAATGATAACAAGATACGAGACTCTGGGTATGTGCTAGCAGGAAATGTTAAAATTAGCAAAAGTCTGCTAATGTCAGACTGAAAACAGAAAGGATGCAAGCATCCATCAGCAATTCAGAAAAACAGTGCATGTGTATGGTCCCTGGTCTTATCATATGCTAGCAATCTGAGAGGAAGTGCATATTTTCCTCTGATTATTTGCTGTATGGGGGGTGGACAATAAACAATAATTGGACAAGAGCAGCAAATAATCTCATGCTACAATTTTTGTGCTAAAAGGATTCTGTGCACTACTTGAAGCAGCAAAAACTCATCAGCAGGCAGGTTGATTCACATAGGTCGAATGCTAGACATATTTCAGTGCTGTTTTTTTTTTGATGTGCTTGCCACTGAAGTTCAATATGATGTAGAGATCAAGATTTCAGGAGGACAGCTAGCAATTCTCTCATTTTAGCCATTTACGGACTATATACCACACACTGTGGTAAGAACTGCATGTTCATTATCTTTAAAGTTTGCCTGATGTCTCAGCAGGTAAAGAATCTGCCTGCAATGCAGGAAACAGGAGACAAGGGTTTGATCCCTGGGTCAGGAAGATCCCCTGGAGGCGAGTATGGCAACCCACTCCAGCGTTCTTGCCTAGAGAATCCCCCAGAGAGAGCAGCCTGGAGGACAACAAGCCACAGGGTCACAAAGAGTCGGACAGGCCTGGAGTGACTGAGCACACACATCTCTAATGCTTGCAAGAGCCATGCATGGGTATGATATCTCTGAATTAAGCCGAGGAAAGTGAGCTCCCAGAGGTTAAGCAATTTCTCAGAGTTGTCAAATAGTATGTATGGACGATAGACTTGAATCCAGGTCTGCTCCACACCCATACTCTGCCACTGTACTGCACAGCCTCTTTTATAAACGGTGTATATATTATATATGCTTGTGCCCTAAGTCACTTCATTCATGGTCAACTCTTTATGACTCCATGGACTGTAGCCTGTCAGGCCTCCCTGTCCATGGAGTTTCCAGGAAAGAATACTGGAGTGGGTTGCCATGCCCGCCTCCAGGGGATCTTCCTAGCCCAGGGATTGAACCCACGTCGCCAGTGTCTCCTGCAGGTTGACAGGCAGGTTCTTTGCCACAAGTACCACCTGAGAAACCTTCAGGTCAGTTGACAATATGCCTAGGAAAATTTCTCAATAAGTAATAATTTAGAACAATAATAATTGTTCTAAAATTACTGATAAATTTCAGATATAAAACTAAGGATAGGGTCCCTGTGCCTGTTTAGTATTCTTGTCAAATAATTGGTTAAAGACATATGAGATGAAATTGAGAAGGATAACTAAATGCTTCATATACAAGAGTTTGTATTTAATAGTATATACAAAGTGTAACAATGGACCACAACCTATTGGGTAAAATTAACTAAGGATTCAGTGATACATCATGCCATTCAGAATTTAAAACGATACTCTTCCAAGCATGTATTAATATTTGGTTTATTGGCAAGGTATATAAGGAAAATACAGAGAGATTTTAATTAATAGCAACACTAATAGGAGTTAACAGAGTGACATGAAGACAAAAAGAAGTGGGAGGAAGAAGAAATATTTTTGTAAATAATCAATTTATTTGGGGCTACCCAGAGTCTTCATTGTTTGTGTGGAGGCTTTCTCTAATTTGCTCGACTGGGGCTACACTTTGTTGTGATGCTCAGGCTTCTCAGTGACATCTCTTGTTACAGAGCCCAGGCTCTAGGCAAGAGCTCAGTAGCTGCAACTTGAGAGCTCTAGACTCAGCGGCATCAATAGTTATGGTATATAGGCTAAGGTGCTCCAAGGCATATGGGATCTTCCCGGACTGGAGATCAAACATGTGCCCCCTGTGTTGGCAGGTGGATTCTTAACCACTGGGGGAAAAAAATCTTAAGCAATTTCTTCAGGGACTCTGAATCCAGGTCTGCTCCACACCCATACTCTGCCACTGTACTGCACAGCCTCTTTTATAAACGGTGTATATATTATATATGCTTGTGCCCTAAGTCACTTCATTCATGGTCAACTCTTTATGACTCCATGGACTGTAGCCTGTCAGGCCTCCCTGTCCATGGAGTTTCCAGGA
Source organism: Tragulus kanchil (assembly GCA_022376925.1). Taxonomy (NCBI): domain Eukaryota; kingdom Metazoa; phylum Chordata; class Mammalia; order Artiodactyla; family Tragulidae; genus Tragulus; species Tragulus kanchil. The sequence continues at coordinate 267,014,672 of JAIOJX010000004.1, read as the reverse complement.
AAGAATACTGGAGTGGGTTGCCATGCCCGCCTCCAGGGGATCTTCCTAGCCCAGGGATTGAACCCACGTCGCCAGTGTCTCCTGCAGGTTGACAGGCAGGTTCTTTGCCACAAGTACCACCTGAGAAACCTTCAGGTCAGTTGACAATATGCCTAGGAAAATTTCTCAATAAGTAATAATTTAGAACAATAATAATTGTTCTAAAATTACTGATAAATTTCAGATATAAAACTAAGGATAGGGTCCCTGTGCCTGTTTAGTATTCTTGTCAAATAATTGGTTAAAGACATATGAGATGAAATTGAGAAGGATAACTAAATGCTTCATATACAAGAGTTTGTATTTAATAGTATATACAAAGTGTAACAATGGACCACAACCTATTGGGTAAAATTAACTAAGGATTCAGTGATACATCATGCCATTCAGAATTTAAAACGATACTCTTCCAAGCATGTATTAATATTTGGTTTATTGGCAAGGTATATAAGGAAAATACAGAGAGATTTTAATTAATAGCAACACTAATAGGAGTTAACAGAGTGACATGAAGACAAAAAGAAGTGGGAGGAAGAAGAAATATTTTTGTAAATAATCAATTTATTTGGGGCTACCCAGAGTCTTCATTGTTTGTGTGGAGGCTTTCTCTAATTTGCTCGACTGGGGGCTACACTTTGTTGTGATGCTCAGGCTTCTCAGTGACATCTCTTGTTACAGAGCCCAGGCTCTAGGCAAGAGCTCAGTAGCTGCAACTTGAGAGCTCTAGACTCAGCGGCATCAATAGTTATGGTATATAGGCTAAGGTGCTCCAAGGCATATGGGATCTTCCCGGACTGGAGATCAAACATGTGCCCCCTGTGTTGGCAGGTGGATTCTTAACCACTGGAGCACCAGGGAAGTTTCAAAAGAAATCTTAAGGCTACATTAATACCCGTTCATCCATTTATTTATTTTTCTTGGGCTCAGAAATCACTGCAGATGGTGACTACTGCCATGAAATTAAAAGGTGCTTGTTCCTTGGAAGAAAAGCTATGACAAACTTAGACAGCATTTTCAAAAGCAGAGACATCACTTCGCTGACAAAAGTCCATAGAGTCAGAGCTATGGTTTTACCCAGTAGTCTTGTATGGATGTGACAGTTGGACCATGAAGAAGACTGAGTGCTGAAGAACTGATGCTTTCAAATTGTGGTGCTGGACTCTTGAGAGCCTCTTGGACAGCAAGGAGATCAAAGCAGTCAATCCTAAAGGAAATCAACCCTGAATACTCACTGTAAAGACTGATGCTGAAGCTGAAGCACCAATACTTCGGTCATCTGATGTGAAGAGACGAGACCCTGATGCTGGGAAAAATAGAAGGCAAAAGGAGAAGGGGACGGCAGAGGGTGAGATGGTTGGATGACATCAATGAGTCAATAGGCATGAGTTTGAGCAAGCTCCAGGAAATGATGAAGGACAGGGAAGCCTGGCATGCTGCAGTTCATAGGGTCTCAAAAAGTCAGACACAAGTGAGCAACTGAACTGAATCAAAGGGAAAAAAAGATCATTTTAGTCTACTACTTTATACCGTTTCTCATATATGACTTATAGTGTTCTAGACATACCATGGCTTAAAATGATCCTTTGAGGGCTTCCCTGGTGGCTCAGTGGTGTGGAGTCTGCCTGCCAATGTAGGAGACATGGGTTCAATCCCTGACCCGGAAGGATCCTACATGCTGTGGAAAAACTAGGTCCATGAGCTGCAACTACTGAGACTGTGCTCTAGGACCAAGCAGCCAAAAATATTCAGCTCATGTACCACAACTACTGAAGCCCCTGTGCCATAGATTCTGTGCTCCACAAGAGAAGTCAGTGCAACAAGAAGCCTGATCATCTCAACTAGAGAGTAGGGGACTCGTTGCAACTAGAGAAGAGCCCTCTAGCAGCAATAAAGACCCAGAATAGCCAAAAAATAAATGAATGAATAAATAAAGAAATAAATTAAAAAAAAATTTTAATGATCCTTTGAACAACTAGATGGGACCAAACTGTGGTCTGGGAGAGAAAATGGGGAAAAAATTCTAGAGAATGTATTTATTGAGAGTTACATGAACATAAAATATTTAGCCTGCAAGTTCCTTAAATATTTGAAGGGAGTAGATTTCAAAGCTATTCACTCACTTATTCATTCTGAATTAATTAAATATATACTTAGCTTTGACTGTATGCTAAATATATCAGGCACTGTCCTTGGTACTTGGAAGAAGAAAATGAAAAACATGTGATTCTTGCTCTAAAAGACTTTTTAGGCTAATGAAAGAGACAGAATAACAAAAATCGAGCTTCACAGTCTGGGCTACACTAGAGGTATTCCTGGGAGGAAGAGAAATCACACCAGGAAGAGGCTGTAGGGTCAGCGAAGGCCCTGAGAAATGTGCACCTGAGATAAGATTAGAAAGGTGAATAGGTGTCCACTACCTGAAATGAAGGCTGGAGGTGGGCAGGAAGGGCCTTTGGAACTGAGGAAACAGCATGCGTAAATTTGTGGAAAAATCAAATGATCATAAAAGAACTGGGAAAAACTCAAGACATTCTGATAATTGGAAGAAAATACATGTGGGTGGCAGCTTTGATAGGAAATGAGGCCTGACTTGTGTTCTAAACTAAGGAGTTTGAACTTTATCCTGAAAGCTACAGGAGCCTTGAAGCTTTAAACTAGGCAATGACATCATTAGATTGTTGTTTTAGAAAGATCCCTCAAGCCACAGTGGGGTCAGGCTGAGGGCATTAGGACTACTTCTCATTGTATGCAGTAGTTTTGCCTTAGAATGTCATTGAAAACACTGAATTAGAAAAACCTGAGTCGTTGCCTCAAGGAAAAGTACAAAGCTAGGTTCCTTGCAAGCCTCTGGTCACAACATTTTCACAAGCCAATCAACATATAGCCTGTTATTAAAAAAGAAAAAATGATTATTTTATTATTCTGTAAAATGTAACAAAATATACAGAATGAACTTCCCCTTTTTGAAAGTAATGTTACAAAGCCATGTTATCACTTACATATAAATATTATACTCTATAGCTGATCATTATTTGGGTGTGTAAGTCCAAGAATGGAGCCCTCTATCTGGTAAACAATAGAGAAAATTGGGGCTTCCCTGGTGGTCCAGTGGGTAAAGAGTCCGCCTTGCAATGCAAAGGGCACCGGTTCGATCCCTGGCCTGGGAAGATCCCACTTGCCATGCAGCCACTGGACCGCTGTGTTAAATTACGAGCCAATGCTCTGGAGTGCACATACCCAGAGCCAGTGCTCTGCAGTGAGAGAGGCCACTGCAATGGGAGCCCCACACAGGCCAAAGAACAAAGATAGATGAAAATTAATTAATTAATTTAAAAGGTTTTTTTAAAAAAGAAAATTATCCAGAGTACAGTATCCAGCACTGTTTATCCTGAGGGATCTGGTTTTATATGTATTTATGTTTAAAGATACCTTATATAATACACATCTTTAAAATACTTCAAGTATATATGTATGTATAACTGAATCACTGCTGTACACCTGAATCACAGTGTTAAAATCTACAAAGAATTGATGCCTTCAAACTGTGGTACTGAAGAAAACTCTTGAGAGTTCCTTGGACTGAAAGATCAAACCAATCAATCCTAAAAAAAAATCAACCCTGAATATTCATTGGAAGGCCTTGTGCTGAAGCTGAAGCTCCAATACTTTGGCCACCTGGTGTGAAGATGCTGGGAAAGATGGAGTCAAGAAGAGAAGTGGGTTACAGAGGATGAGATAGTTGGATGGCATCACTAAGTCAACGGGCATGAGTCTGAGCAAGCTCCAGGAGATGGTTAAAAAACAGGGAAGCCTGGCATGCTGCAGTTCATGGTATCTCAAAGAATCAGACACAACTTAGTGACTGAACAATGACAACAAATACTTCAATGTAAAAAATTCTCATCACAAAAGAAAAAAAAAAAGAATTATAGGCAGCGTTTCTAGCTAAGAAAGGTTTAACATTTTCCTCACCCTGCATAATGTGACTATTATTTCTTTGGCTTTAGGCCTTACAGCATTGTTGTCCACTATGCTTTTTTTAAATTTTGAGGGCTTTTCTATGCCCTCCACAGGTAGTCCTGTGCTTAAGAATCCACCTGCCAGTTTAGGAGATGTGGGTTCCATCCCTGGTCATGGAAATAGGATCCCACATATCGTAGAGGAACTAAACTCGTGTGTCACTTTTCTGAGCTGGTGCCCTAGAGCTTGTAAGCAGAAACCACTGAGACCACACACTGCCACTACAGAAGCCCATGCACCTAGAGCCTGTACTCCACAGCAAGAGAAGATACCACAATCAGAAGCCTGCACACTGGAAAAAGAAGCAGGCCCTACTCACTGAAACTAGAGAAAGCCCATGTGCAGCAATGAAGACCCACAATAGTCAGAAAATAAGATGAAATAAATAAATCTTTACAAAATAAATAAATAAAATCAATCATCATCTCATGAATCTACAGATGCACCCACTTTTGCACCTTTTCCATAACTTCATCATGTACTAGAGGTGGTACTGAAGCACTTTCTTTCTTTGGCGGAGGCAGGTGGGGGGGAGGGCCACTTCTATTGGTCTTTCATTTATCTGTTTTCATCCATCTTTGTTCTTTGACCTGTGTGGGCCTCCCATTGCAGTGGCCTCTCTCGTCATAGAGCACTTGCTCTGGGCACATGTGCTCCAGAGCTCCGGCTTGGTAGTTGGACACATTGGTCCGGCAGCTCTGCAGCACATGGGATCTTTCCAGGCCAGGGACTGAACTAGTGCCCCTTGTACTGCAAGGTGGTATCCTTACCCACTGGACCACCAGGGAAGCCCCTGAAGCACTTTCTGAAGGGCTTCACATACAGGTTAACACATTTCATCTTCTTTTTCTGAATGGACTCCACTGTTGATTGCTTAATATTGAAATAATGGCCAACAGCAACATTGCTCATCCCTGGTGGTGGCTTAGTTGCTAAGTTTAGTCTAGCTCTTGCTACCCCTTGGACTGTGGCCTGTCAGTCTCCTCTGTCCATGGGATTTCTCAGGTAAGAATACTGGAGTATGTTGCCATTCCCTTCTCCAGGAGATGTTCCCAAACCAGGAGTCAAACCCAGGTCTCCTGCATCAGCACACAGATTCTTTATTATAGAGCCACCAGAGAAGCCTTCCTTCCATGTCTGAATAGTGTTTATTCTAACACCAGAGCCTTCTTGCTCTCAGAAATACTAAACAGCTCTTCAGCACTACAGTCTGTGGTCATTTTAAACTGCAGAATCACCAAAAAAAGGCACAAAAATGCAAAAAACACGCCACTGAACAGACTGCCAAAAGAATACTTGTTTACAGTCTGAGAGCTGAAACAAAAAAAGCAGGACATTGCCTTGTTGAATCTCAGCTGGAAAAATGCTCACCACTCACTGGGAGACTCAAATTTTTCACCACTCTGGGTAGGACCAGAAATGACTGTGAAAGCCTGAAAATATTAATTTTAGGGGTCGTAAACAATTTGAGGCAAGTAGGGTAATTCTCAAATATAGATCCCACAAATAATGAAGATCAACTGTCACATAAGTTATAGCTGATGCACACCTGAATCAAGGCGGATGAGGACAGGTGAGGGGGGATGAGTCATTCGATCAAAAGCTTCATTTCAACTATGCAAAATTTAGTGCTAAGAACCAATGATACAGTGAAAACATCTTAACACCGAGGTATGTAAATGACAAAAAAGAATTGCAGGGTAGGTGCAGAATGGTAGAGAAAGGTCTATACTTTAGCAAAAGATAGATTTCAGATATGGCAAAGAAGTATGGGGAAGATTTTCTGAAGAAGAGCTTGTTGAGGTCTTGATATTTTTTCTTTATGACGCTCAGTCCCAGAGGGTAAAAGGGGAGGATTTAGAACAGCAATCCCTGATCTTTTTAGCACTGGGGACCAATTTCAAGGAAGACTATTTTCCCATGGACTGTAGGGGATACAAATGACAAAGTGTGGCTATAAACATCGATGAAGCTTTGCTTGCTACCCAACCACTCCCCTCCAGCTGTGCTGCCTGGTCCCCAACTAGAGCTAAGTTGCTAATTTACTGGACCCTTGGACTGTGGCCTGTCAGTCTCCTCTGTCCATGGGATTTCTCAGGTAAGAATACTGGAGTATGTTGCCATTCCCTTCTCCAGGAGATGTTCCCAAACCAGGAGTCAAACCCAGGTCTCCTGCATCAGCACACAGATTCTTTATTATAGAGCCACCAGAGAAGCCTTCCTTCCATGTCTGAATAGTGTTTATTCTAACACCAGAGCCTTCTTGCTCTCAGAAATACTAAACAGCTCTTCAGCACTACAGTCTGTGGTCATTTTAAACTGCAGAATCACCAAAAAAAGGCACAAAAATGCAAAAAACACGCCACTGAACAGACTGCCAAAAGAATACTTGTTTACAGTCTGAGAGCTGAAACAAAAAAAGCAGGACATTGCCTTGTTGAATCTCAGCTGGAAAAATGCTCACCACTCACTGGGAGACTCAAATTTTTCACCACTCTGGGTAGGACCAGAAATGACTGTGAAAGCCTGAAAATATTAATTTTAGGGGTCGTAAACAATTTGAGGCAAGTAGGGTAATTCTCAAATATAGATCCCACAAATAATGAAGATCAACTGTCACATAAGTTATAGCTGATGCACACCTGAATCAAGGCGGATGAGGACAGGTGAGGGGGGATGAGTCATTCGATCAAAAGCTTCATTTCAACTATGCAAAATTTAGTGCTAAGAACCAATGATACAGTGAAAACATCTTAACACCGAGGTATGTAAATGACAAAAAAGAATTGCAGGGTAGGTGCAGAATGGTAGAGAAAGGTCTATACTTTAGCAAAAGATAGATTTCAGATATGGCAAAGAAGTATGGGGAAGATTTTCTGAAGAAGAGCTTGTTGAGGTCTTGATATTTTTTCTTTATGACGCTCAGTCCCAGAGGGTAAAAGGGGAGGATTTAGAACAGCAATCCCTGATCTTTTTAGCACTGGGGACCAATTTCAAGGAAGACTATTTTCCCATGGACTGTAGGGGATACAAATGACAAAGTGTGGCTATAAACATCGATGAAGCTTTGCTTGCTACCCAACCACTCCCCTCCAGCTGTGCTGCCTGGTTCCTAATGGGTTAACAGTCTGTGGTTTAGGAACTGAGATGCCTGCGTTGGAGTATAGGGGAGAAGTGAAGGTCTGAGTTAACTCAAGAAAGAATAAGGTAATGTGTGTGATAAAAAGAAGATCAATGACTAGAGAGAACTACAATTGGGGCATTGACTTAAAAAGCAGTTTTTGAGGCATGATGAGTTTACTTCTAAAAATCTGTTGGGGGTTTCCCTGGTGGTCCAGTGGGTAAGGACACAGCCTTGCACTGCAAGGGGCGCCAGTTCCATCCCTGGCCTGGGAAGATCCCACGTGCTGCGGAGCGGCTGGACCCATGTGTCCAATCACCGAGCCGGATCTCTGGAGCGCATGCACCCAGAGCTGGTGCTCTGTGATAACAGAGGCCACCGCGATGGGAGGCCCACACAGGCCAAAGAACAAAGATGGATGAAAAATAGATAAATGAAAGACCAAGAGAAGTGGCCCGCCCGCCCCCTCCCTCCCCAACCCACCCACTCCAATAAATAAATAAATAAGTAAAAAAAAAAAAAAATCTGTTGGTGAAGCATGAATCCTTACATAACTGAGTACAATTTTTTAGGGATTTAGAATCCTTTGGATGTTTATATAGGTGAGAGAAGAAAAGCATCCAGATTTTTTCCCTAGATCTAGGGTTTGGGTAGACAGTTGCCTAAGAGTTTCATGAAACCAAACATGGGAACAACAGAAGAAGGGACTAGAAGGAAAAGAAGATGGATTTTGTTTGCAAGACATTCAGTTTGAGAGGCCTATATGACATCCAAAAGTCCTGCCACAAGTATGTGTAGTCCAAGCTCTGGTTTTCCCATTAGCCATGTATGGATGTGAGAGCTGGACCATAAAGAAGGCTGAGCACCAAAGAATTGATGTTTTTCAACTGTGGTGTTAGAAAAGGCTTTGAGAGACTCTTAGGCTGCAAGGAAATCAAATCATTCAATCCTAAATGGAATCAACCCTGAATATTCATTGGAAAGACTAATGCTGAAGCTGAAGTGCCAATACTTTGGCCACCAAATGTGAAGAGAACAACTCATTGGAAAAGATCCTCATGTTGGGAAAAAGAGAAGGCAGAAGGAGAAGGGGATGACAGAGGATGAGATGGTTGGATGGAATCACTTATTCAACGGACTTGAGTTTGAGCAGGCTCCAGGAAATGGTGAAGGACAGGGAAGACTTGCATGCTACAGTCCATGGGATCATGAAGAGTCTGACATGACTGAGCAACTGAACTGAACTGGTATGACATCTCAAAATTACAAGCCTGGGGTTCTCAAGTGCTCTGAGTTATAGGTGAGCTGGTATGTAGCTCAGGCAGTAAAGAATCTGCCTGCAATACAGGAGACCAGGTTCAATTCCTGGATCAGGAAGATCCCCTGAAGGAAAAAAGTCAGATGACCATGGGAGGATCCTGGGAAATATGGTAATTTAAGGGAAAAATTGATGAAAAGAAACTGATAAAGGATACTTGATAAGAAGTAGCCATAGATATTGGAGAAAAAACGTCCAGCTGAGTGTGGACAGAATTCTAAGACAAGTTTTCAGACATGTGAAAACGGTAAGTACTGAGTAGTATGATGTGTGTGTGAATATAACAATAGACTAGGTGCAAGGAAGTGCAGACAGTAATCCAGTGATGGTCATTTGGTAGGAGACTGCATCAAAATTTTAGGGTTAGTGCTAGATCTGAGAGAACTTTTTGGCTCATCCAATATTAAACAATCTTTTTTAGATAATATTGGGCTTCCCTAAGTGGTTCAGATGGTAAAAAATCTGCCTGCGATGCAGAAGATTCAGGTTTGATCCCTGGGTTGGGAAAGTCCCTGAAGAAGGGAACTCACTCTCATATTTCCTGGAGAATCCAATGAACAGAAGAGACTTGTGGGCTACAGTCCACAGGATTGCAAAGAGTTGAACACAACTTTACTTTCACTTTAGATAATATGTTCGGGTTTAGGGGGAGAGAGGGAGAGTTGGAACGGGTGGGATATAAACCTGATCATGGGAGATTTTATTGACAGGGGCCATTTAGGATTCAATATTCTGTCAAGGATTCCTGGAACCAGCCCTAATAGTTTATCAGGATGGCTCCTTGAAACTTGTATGTAACGATGGCCAACAGCAAATGAAGACAGTAGATCTTCCCTGGCACGGTATGGAAGAAAGGATTAGTAGGCTCATAGTTGTGAGAATGCCTGAATGGATCTGTGGGCTGAGAACTGAATTACAGCCTTGTGTTTCCTGAGAAGGTCTGAAGGAACATGTCCCATGGACTGAGCAGTCAACTGCATATAGCCAACGTTAGCTCAGTAACGTATCATAGTGTTTTCCTTCCCTCTCTGCTTCCCTCTCCTTATGTCTCATTCCTCCTCTCTGGGATTGCACTGGATTTTAAACTAAGAACATAGAGATTTTTCTTTCTGGAGAAAATAATAACAGTTTCAGAGACATCAAGTCTAGTCTCTGACCAATATCTTTTCCCATGATGTAATGATAATATCATTATCATCCATAAGTAATGTCTTATCCTTCATCCTTATATAATTTCTCCTACAGCATCATCCATGACAACTAGTTATAATATTCTCTTTTTTTAATTAAAAAAGAAATTTGGCCTCTTTTATTGTTTATTTATTTATTTATTTTCATCCATCTTTGTTCTTTGGCCCATGTGGGCCTCCCATTGCAGTGGCCTCTCTCACTGCAGAGCACCAAATCTGAGTGCATGCGCTCCAGAGTGCTGGCTCGTAATTGGACACACCGGTCCAGTTGGTATGTTGCACATGGGATCTTCCCAGGCCAGAGATCGAATCAGTGCCCCTTGCACTGCAAGGTGGACTCTTCACCCACTGGACCACTAGGGAAGCCCTTAGTTATAATATTCTTTATTGTTTCACTATGATCTCACTACCACTCAGATTCCCAGGGGAGGTATTAGGATTCCCATTAGTATTATCTGGCAAATCCAAATTGAGTCTTAATTTTATTTCCTGGCTTTATTACTAACCACCCTAGGATTCCCTGTAGTATTTCTCTTTCTTAACTGGTGTTTTCAGCACCTTCCAGTTTTGTATTGTCTGAAAAGCAAATAAATGTGAGCACAGTGGAACTCAAACAGTTGTATGCATTTAAACACAAGGTTCAATGCCCAATTTGTGCTCTGCTTATGCAGCCATCAGGAGAGCTCTGAAAGGAAAATCTGTAAAGCTTCCAGCATATTTTATTAATGACCAGCCAGACAGTAGATCTTCCCTGGCACGGTATGGAAGAAAGGATTAGTAGGCTCATAGTTGTGAGAATGCCTGAATGGATCTGTGGGCTGAGAACTGAATTACAGCCTTGTGTTTCCTGAGAAGGTCTGAAGGAACATGTCCCATGGACTGAGCAGTCAACTGCATATAGCCAACGTTAGCTCAGTAACGTATCATAGTGTTTTCCTTCCCTCTCTGCTTCCCTCTCCTTATGTCTCATTCCTCCTCTCTGGGATTGCACTGGATTTTAAACTAAGAACATAGAGATTTTTCTTTCTGGAGAAAATAATAACAGTTTCAGAGACATCAAGTCTAGTCTCTGACCAATATCTTTTCCCATGATGTAATGATAATATCATTATCATCCATAAGTAATGTCTTATCCTTCATCCTTATATAATTTCTCCTACAGCATCATCCATGACAACTAGTTATAATATTCTCTTTTTTTAATTAAAAAAGAAATTTGGCCTCTTTTATTGTTTATTTATTTATTTATTTTCATCCATCTTTGTTCTTTGGCCCATGTGGGCCTCCCATTGCAGTGGCCTCTCTCACTGCAGAGCACCAAATCTGAGTGCATGCGCTCCAGAGTGCTGGCTCGTAATTGGACACACCGGTCCAGTTGGTATGTTGCACATGGGATCTTCCCAGGCCAGAGATCGAATCAGTGCCCCTTGCACTGCAAGGTGGACTCTTCACCCACTGGACCACTAGGGAAGCCCTTAGTTATAATATTCTTTATTGTTTCACTATGATCTCACTACCACTCAGATTCCCAGGGGAGGTATTAGGATTCCCATTAGTATTATCTGGCAAATCCAAATTGAGTCTTAATTTTATTTCCTGGCTTTATTACTAACCACCCTAGGATTCCCTGTAGTATTTCTCTTTCTTAACTGGTGTTTTCAGCACCTTCCAGTTTTGTATTGTCTGAAAAGCAAATAAATGTGAGCACAGTGGAACTCAAACAGTTGTATGCATTTAAACACAAGGTTCAATGCCCAATTTGTGCTCTGCTTATGCAGCCATCAGGAGAGCTCTGAAAGGAAAATCTGTAAAGCTTCCAGCATATTTTATTAATGACCAGCCAGACACCATAACCCACACCAGGGAGATGAGGACCTAATTAATTAGGCATAATACTACTTAGCACTTACCATTTTCAATAAATATTACTACATGAATGAAAGAATCCTCAAAAGACTCCCATGAAGCAGGAACTATTAATCCTATTTTACAGCTGGGGAAACAGAAGCAGAAAGGCTCTTGGATTTGCCCAAAGCCACAAAAAGAGGTGGTATCAATCCCCAATTTGGTTTTCTCAGAGCTGGTGCTCTGGACTATTTTTAGAGCATGGTTTTCTCAAAGGTCAAAAGACTATAATACATCAAAGGAACTCACATAAAACTTTAAGAAATGCGTGGGAATAACAATAGCCTAGGTGCCTGGAAGTGCAAGACTAGTGTCAGGGGCTTTATGAGGAAATTGACCATTTGCTTCTCCTACTTCTCTTTAGGGGATGGGTTTATTCATTATATACATGGGCTAGCAAGTAGCACAGTCCCTGGCACATAGTAAGTGCTCAATAAACTACTGTTCATTTTTTAAAACAAAATATGTATTAAATTCCTGCAGCATTCTAGGTATTCCCCTTGACCTCTTTAGCGTCTAAGGGAAAATAATGTAAAATAAACCTATAAATAAGTAAAAATCCATGTTATCATAGACAGTGACAAATGTTTTGGAAAGAATGACCTTAAAATGAAAACAGTATCTGTGAAAAGAGTACTCAAGGGGGTGAGAACAGCAAGTACAGACTCCTAATAGAGACACATCCTTGGAATGCTTAAGAAATAGCAAGGAGGACAGTGTGGCTGGTGTAGAGTGGTGAGAGGAAAGTAAAAGGAAATAAACTCAGAGGAGTCGTGGGCCCATTTAATAAAGTTGGGCATTTACTCTACAAAGATAGGAAAATGATAAAGAGTGTGTTATGGAGTGAAGTGACTTACATTTTCAAGGTCTTATTCTCGCCTAAAGAACCTGCCTGCTGATGCAGGAGAAATAAGAGGCTCAGGTTCAATCTGTAGAATGGAAGATCCCTTGGAGAAGGGCATAGCAACTCACTTCAGTATTCCCGCCTGGAGAATCCCATGGACAGAGGAGCCTGGTGGGCTACAGTCCATGGGGTCACAAAAAGTCAGATGACTGAAGTGACTTAGGACTAACAATTCTTGCCTAAAGGCAAAGTGTGGAGACAGGGAGACAAGTTAGGAGATTATTCTAATAATCTAGCTGAGAAACTATGGTGATTTGTACCAAGACTGTGTTGCTGGAAGTGGAGAGAGGTGGTCAGACCCTAGATATATGTTGAAGATGGGTCCATTAGGAATTACATTTGATGGTCAGAATTTGGGGTCTGGAATAAAGAGCAGAGTCAAGACTTGTTCGAAGGTATTGACCTGAGAAACTGGAAGGGTGGAGTTAGTGCATATTGAGATTAAGAAGACTATGTATGGAGACAATTTCAGAAGGGAAATTAAGAGACCTTGTTTGGACATGTTAAATACAAGAGACCTCTGGGCTATCCAAGCACTGACGATGAGTAGAAACTGATGTGTCCCACAAGATAAAGGAATCAAGTATTTCCCAAAAGAGGGAGAGGGATTCACTGTGTCGAAAGCTTCTGATACACTGAAAACAACGAAAGACTGAAGATTGGCTGTGGGATTTAGAAAATGAAACTACATTGGTGATCTCTTAAAAAAGGATTTATGTATGTATGTATTTTGGGCTGCACTGGGTCTTCACAGCTGCGTGTGGGCTTTCTTTGATTGCAGTGAGAGGTGGCTACTCTTCATTGGGTTGTGAGTGGGGGCCTTCTTGTTATGGTGGCTTCTCTTGTAGTGGAGCATGGGCTCACAGGCCCAGCAGTTGTAGTGCACGGGATTAGTTTCCCCACAGCATGTGGAATCATCCCAGAGTAGGGATTGAACAGATGTATCCTACATTGGCAGGTGGATTCTTAACCACTGGACCATCAGGGAAGGTCATTGGCGATCTTGTGGGTTTTTTTTTTTTTTTTAACTTTGACCTCTTTTATTGGTCTTCTATTCACTAATTTTAATCCATCTTTTATTCTCTGGCCTGTGTGGGCCTCCCATTGCAGTGGCCTTTCTCATTGCAGAACACTGGCTCTGGGCACACGCAGTCCAGAGCACTGGCTTGTAACTGGATACACTGGTCCAGCTACTCCATGGCACGTGGGACCTTCCTGGTCAGGGATTGAACTGGTGCCTCTTACACTGCAAGGCAGACTCTTTACCCACTGCGCCACCAGGGAAGCCCTCATTGGTGATCTTAATAAGATACATGTTGGTAGATAAATAGAAAGCTTGTAACTGGATAATCATTGTGTGTCTGGTGTAGATACTACACTTGTTTGGGGGGCTGAAAAAAGCTGAGAAACTATGGTGATTTGTACCAAGACTGTGTTGCTGGAAGTGGAGAGTGGTCAGACCCTAGGTAATTTGAACGGGTCTTGGGGAATAAAGAGCAGAGTCAAGACTTGTTCGAAGGTATTGACCTGAGAAACTGGAAGGGTGGAGTTAGTGCATATTGAGATTAAGAAGACTATGTATGGAGACAATTTCAGAAGGGAAATTAAGAGACCTTGTTTGGACATGTTAAATACAAGAGACCTCTGGGCTATCCAAGCACTGACGATGAGTAGAAACTGATGTGTCCCACAAGATAAAGGAATCAAGTATTTCCCAAAAGAGGGAGAGGGATTCACTGTGTCGAAAGCTTCTGATACACTGAAAACAACGAAAGACTGAAGATTGGCTGTGGGATTTAGAAAATGAAACTACATTGGTGATCTCTTAAAAAAGGATTTATGTATGTATGTATTTTGGGCTGCACTGGGTCTTCACAGCTGCGTGTGGGCTTTCTTTGATTGCAGTGAGAGGTGGCTACTCTTCATTGGGTTGTGAGTGGGGGCCTTCTTGTTATGGTGGCTTCTCTTGTAGTGGAGCATGGGCTCACAGGCCCAGCAGTTGTAGTGCACGGGATTAGTTTCCCCACAGCATGTGGAATCATCCCAGAGTAGGGATTGAACAGATGTATCCTACATTGGCAGGTGGATTCTTAACCACTGGACCATCAGGGAAGGTCATTGGCGATCTTGTGGGTTTTTTTTTTTTTTTTAACTTTGACCTCTTTTATTGGTCTTCTATTCACTAATTTTAATCCATCTTTTATTCTCTGGCCTGTGTGGGCCTCCCATTGCAGTGGCCTTTCTCATTGCAGAACACTGGCTCTGGGCACACGCAGTCCAGAGCACTGGCTTGTAACTGGATACACTGGTCCAGCTACTCCATGGCACGTGGGACCTTCCCTGGTCAGGGATTGAACTGGTGCCTCTTACACTGCAAGGCAGACTCTTTACCCACTGCGCCACCAGGGAAGCCCTCATTGGTGATCTTAATAAGATACATGTTGGTAGATAAATAGAGTAAAAGTCTGATAGAGTGAATTCAATAGAGAATAGTATAAATTCATTGTGTGTCTAGATATAGTGATAGATTTAGATACATACATAGATTGATCTTAGTTTGGGCAAATAAGAACTTTTTGTTCTAGAAACAATAACTCAGCAGCAATGAATCCCTCTCATCCTGATTATGATCTTCAAGTATCATTTCCCATAAAGGAAGCAGGATTTCTTAGAGAAAAAAACCTAATGCCAGAGGTGCTGTCAAAAATTTTCCAGATTAACCTGGAACATCTTATCATACTTTATAGCAAAGAAGTTTTCAGATTTCTAGAGACATGTCTTGCCACAATAGGCTAACCAGTACCAAAATAAAACTCCTGATAAAAACAACTGAAAAACAGGACAAAATATTTGATCCACTGTTTTCAGTCTCTGGACAGTAGCCACTGGATACTCTATAGGAAGGATGGGCTTCCCAGGTGCCTCAGTGGTAGAGAATCCTCCTGCCAATGCAAGAGATGTAGGTTCAATCCCTTGGTTGGGAAGATCCCATGGAGAAGGAAATGGCCACCCACTCCAGTATTCTTGCCTGGAAAATCCCCATGTACAGAGGAGCCTGGTGGACTACAGGGGATCTCAAAAGAGTTGGACATGACTTACCAACTAAACAGCAGAAGAAGACACAGCAAGCGAAGCACCCCAAGCCTTCTTATCTAGAGACACTGTCCAGAGGCAGTGGAAAAAGGCAGTCACAGTAGCCTCTCTGAGTTCAAAAGACAGAGGTTGCAGTTCAGGTAGATGAAAAACAGCTGGAATTTGATGGACAAAGTACCAGAGAGCAGCTAAGTAGATAAGAATTCCAGAAATATGCTTAGCACCATCCTCTTTGAGTGAATGACTGAAAATTAAGCTGCACATCCATTGGGTGAGACACTGGCAGGCCAGGGAAAGAATACATGCTGGGGAGTTGTAACCTGAATATTTCTGAAACTTGAACATATGTGGAAAATACTCAGATTCTGAGGAGTCAGAGTAGAGCATGTACTGACCATTGTGCAATAGAAAGTTTTGATTTCTGGTGGAAATTTTCAAGTGTTTCGGATATTGCTTAGCTGAAAACACACACATGAACTAGATTGCCAAGTTTTATGAAAAACTATTAGGATTTTGATTAGAATAATGCGAAATCCATATACTGAATTTTGATTAGAATAATGCAAAATCCATATACTAAGTCTTACAATCTAAGAATATGATGTGTCTCTACATTATTTACATCATCTCTAGTATCATTTGGCTCAGATGGTAAAGAATCTGCCTGCAATGCAGGAAACACAGGTTTGATCCCTGGGAAGATTCCCTGGAGAAGGGAATGACAACCCACTCTAGTATTCTTACCTGGAGAATTCCATGGACAGAGGAGCTTGTTGGGTTACAGTCCATGGGGTCACAAAGAGTCAGACACAACTGAGTGACTAACACTTTCAATTTTCACTTTACTATCTTTATAAAGTCTAAGTTTTACCTACTTAAAATTCATTTTTCTCCCCTCTGATAAAGGGGGAATGTACCTATATTTTGTAAACACTTTTGTTAGATTTATTTGTGTATGACTCCATTTAGCTAATATTTTAAGTAATTTCTTCTTTATTGGATTTTTCTAGGTACTTCTACATAATTGATAGAAAGATACCTGACTTTTAATTTATTAAATTGGATTAAGTCTTGGGGATCTCAAAAGAGTTGGACATGACTTACCAACTAAACAGCAGAAGAAGACACAGCAAGCGAAGCACCCCAAGCCTTCTTATCTAGAGACACTGTCCAGAGGCAGTGGAAAAAGGCAGTCACAGTAGCCTCTCTGAGTTCAAAAGACAGAGGTTGCAGTTCAGGTAGATGAAAAACAGCTGGAATTTGATGGACAAAGTACCAGAGAGCAGCTAAGTAGATAAGAATTCCAGAAATATGCTTAGCACCATCCTCTTTGAGTGAATGACTGAAAATTAAGCTGCACATCCATTGGGTGAGACACTGGCAGGCCAGGGAAAGAATACATGCTGGGGAGTTGTAACCTGAATATTTCTGAAACTTGAACATATGTGGAAAATACTCAGATTCTGAGGAGTCAGAGTAGAGCATGTACTGACCATTGTGCAATAGAAAGTTTTGATTTCTGGTGGAAATTTTCAAGTGTTTCGGATATTGCTTAGCTGAAAACACACACATGAACTAGATTGCCAAGTTTTATGAAAAACTATTAGGATTTTGATTAGAATAATGCGAAATCCATATACTGAATTTTGATTAGAATAATGCAAAATCCATATACTAAGTCTTACAATCTAAGAATATGATGTGTCTCTACATTATTTACATCATCTCTAGTATCATTTGGCTCAGATGGTAAAGAATCTGCCTGCAATGCAGGAAACACAGGTTTGATCCCTGGGAAGATTCCCTGGAGAAGGGAATGACAACCCACTCTAGTATTCTTACCTGGAGAATTCCATGGACAGAGGAGCTTGTTGGGTTACAGTCCATGGGGTCACAAAGAGTCAGACACAACTGAGTGACTAACACTTTCAATTTTCACTTTACTATCTTTATAAAGTCTAAGTTTTACCTACTTAAAATTCATTTTTCTCCCCTCTGATAAAGGGGGAATGTACCTATATTTTGTAAACACTTTTGTTAGATTTATTTGTGTATGACTCCATTTAGCTAATATTTTAAGTAATTTCTTCTTTATTGGATTTTTCTAGGTACTTCTACATAATTGATAGAAAGATACCTGACTTTTATATGTTAGTTTTGTATCTAGAAAGTTTGCTAAACTCTCTTATTAATTTTAATGAATTGTCCACAGAGTCTTTGGGGCTTTCTATGCAGACAATCAAACCATATGTGAATAACAGCAGTTATTTTCTTTGACAATTTGAGATTTTTTTCCTTTTCTTATCTGCTGGTAGGGACTCTGATATGATACTGGCTTGAAGATATTTTTAAATATTTTATAAAAACTCTAGCTTTGTGTCTTCACTGTTGTATTTTTTAAAACATATTGTTTTATCTCCCTGACTTTATTATTTCCTTCTTTTTAGTTTCTTTGGGCATATTCTACTTCTGTTTTATTACTTTCCTAGTAGGATGTTTAGCTTCTGCTATCAAAAACACAGTAAGAGTCCGCTTCACATCCACCACATTGTCAAAAAGGCTGATAGAAATGTTGGCAAGTATGTAGAGTAATGGCAACTCTTTTCAAGATTTAAAATAGAAATGTACATTGGTACAACCACTTCAGAAAACAAATTAAAGTTTAGTATGCAGATACTCAGTGCTTCTTCAATTATGTTTTCTAATCCTGATCCTGGGGAAACAGATGGCAAAAGGAGAAGGGGATGACAGAAGATGAGATGCTTGGATGCCATCACTGACTCAATGGACATGAATGTGAACAAGCTCTGGGAGATGGTGAAGGACAGGGAAGCCTGGTGTGCTGCATTCGGTGGGGTTGCAAAGAGCTGGACATAACTGAACTTCTGAACAACAATATATTTGCTAGAGGAATTCTTCACCCAGGTGGATCAGAAAGTGTGTTGGTTGATTTTATCTGTTGACTTGACTGGCCACAGGGTGCCCAGATACTGGGTTGAATGTTGTTTTGGTGTGTCTGTGAGGGTGTTCTTGGATGAGATTAACATTTGAATTGGTAGACTAAGTAAAGCAGATTGCCCTCCCTAATGTGGATGGTCCTCATTCAATCAGTTGAAGGCCTGAATAAGAAAAAAGTTCTGACCCTTCTATGAGTGCCAGGGAGCTCCTTCTGCCTGATTTCTTGAACTAAAGTGTTGGTTTTTTCCTTCCTTCAGGTATGAAATGAAACATGACCAACACTTCTATCTTAACATCTGCGAGCTTTCAGACTGGTTCTCCAGCTTGCTGACTTCACTTGGGACTTGTCGGTCTCCATAATTTCATGAAATTGCATGAGCCAATTTCTTTTAGTCTCTGTCTATCAATCTCTCTCTTTCTGGTTCCAGACAGTCATAATAAGGCAAATATTGTGATAAAGCAAGTCACATGAATTTTTAGGTTTCCCAGTGCTTTTAAAAGTTATGTTTACACTATACTGTAGTCTGCAATAGTATTATGTTTAATTATATATCTATATCCTTTAAAAATACTTTATTGCTAATAAGTGCTAACCAATATCTAAGATTCCAGTGAGCTGCAGTAGTAGTAAAATTGAAGGTCATTGATCACCATAACAAATGTAATAATAATGTAAAAGTTTGAAATACTGTGAGAATTACCAAATAAGTGAGGCTAAGCCAATGATTTTTCAAGATTTAAAATAGAAATGTACATTGGTACAACCACTTCAGAAAACAAATTAAAGTTTAGTATGCAGATACTCAGTGCTTCTTCAATTATGTTTTCTAATCCTGATCCTGGGGAAACAGATGGCAAAAGGAGAAGGGGATGACAGAAGATGAGATGCTTGGATGCCATCACTGACTCAATGGACATGAATGTGAACAAGCTCTGGGAGATGGTGAAGGACAGGGAAGCCTGGTGTGCTGCATTCGGTGGGGTTGCAAAGAGCTGGACATAACTGAACTTCTGAACAACAATATATTTGCTAGAGGAATTCTTCACCCAGGTGGATCAGAAAGTGTGTTGGTTGATTTTATCTGTTGACTTGACTGGCCACAGGGTGCCCAGATACTGGGTTGAATGTTGTTTTGGTGTGTCTGTGAGGGTGTTCTTGGATGAGATTAACATTTGAATT
Organism: Tragulus kanchil; assembly: GCA_022376925.1. NCBI lineage: Eukaryota > Metazoa > Chordata > Mammalia > Artiodactyla > Tragulidae > Tragulus > Tragulus kanchil. The sequence goes on along the minus strand of JAIOJX010000004.1, from coordinate 266,994,944 downwards.
GGTAGACTAAGTAAAGCAGATTGCCCTCCCTAATGTGGATGGTCCTCATTCAATCAGTTGAAGGCCTGAATAAGAAAAAAGTTCTGACCCTTCTATGAGTGCCAGGGAGCTCCTTCTGCCTGATTTCTTGAACTAAAGTGTTGGTTTTTTCCTTCCTTCAGGTATGAAATGAAACATGACCAACACTTCTATCTTAACATCTGCGAGCTTTCAGACTGGTTCTCCAGCTTGCTGACTTCACTTGGGACTTGTCGGTCTCCATAATTTCATGAAATTGCATGAGCCAATTTCTTTTAGTCTCTGTCTATCAATCTCTCTCTTTCTGGTTCCAGACAGTCATAATAAGGCAAATATTGTGATAAAGCAAGTCACATGAATTTTTAGGTTTCCCAGTGCTTTTAAAAGTTATGTTTACACTATACTGTAGTCTGCAATAGTATTATGTTTAATTATATATCTATATCCTTTAAAAATACTTTATTGCTAATAAGTGCTAACCAATATCTAAGATTCCAGTGAGCTGCAGTAGTAGTAAAATTGAAGGTCATTGATCACCATAACAAATGTAATAATAATGTAAAAGTTTGAAATACTGTGAGAATTACCAAAATGTGACACAGAAATATGAAAGCAGCAAATGCTGTTAGAAAATGGTGCTGACAGCCTTGCTCAAGGCAGGGGTGCCACAAACCTTCAATTTGTAAAAAAATGCAGTATCTTCAAAGTGTAATAAAGCAAAGCACACTACAGTGAGGTATGTCTCTGTGTATATCCTACTGGTTCTGTTTCTGTGGAGAATTCTGACTGAAACAGGAAGCATGGATTACAACATTCAAAACAACATAGTTCCTGAGAGCAAAAAAAAAAAAAAAATAGAAACACTCATATAACTCCTAATAGAAGAATGGGTATACACACTTCAGAATACAATGGAATAAATAGATGGTGATAAGAATATAGTAAATATAGCTTAGAAACATCAGTGTGAATGAATTTTAAAATATTGTTAAATAATAACAAAAAAGCAAGTTAGAAAAATATAGAGTATGATTCAATTTACATAGAATTCAAATAAGGGCAAAAGGAAATATTTATAAACAGCAATTGTAAGCAAATATACTATATATGTACAATTAGTTTATTATATATAATATACTACATATAGTACACCCTTTTGTGTATTGTGTGCTCCTATTGTGGCACCCCTGATATAGATAGATAGATAGATAGATATAGATACATAATTTAGAGTATATCCTCTAAATTTGAGAGAGAATATAGAGCATATACTCTAAAGCAGAAAAATTATGGGGCTTCCCAGGTGATGCAGTGGTAAAAAATCTGCTTGCCAATTATGGAGATGCAAGAGATGCAGGTTCAATCCCTGGGTCTAGAAGATCTCCCAGGGTAGGAAATGGCAACGCACTCCAGCATTATTACCTGGAAATTTCCATGAACAGAGAAGCCTGGTGGGCTACAATCCATGGGGCTTCAAAGGACCTGGCATGACTGAGCTACTGATCACACACATAGATAAATTATATATAGTATATCCACTATGTTTTGCTATAAACAATTATAGTAGAAGTAACATATATAAACAAACGTTAACAACCACACAAGATTATAAGTACTAAAAGAAAAAAAATGCGAGGGGGAGATATTTTCACAAAATTCAGGACTTACATTTGGGCAGAAGAGAGGGATGCGGTTGAGGAAAGGCTTACAAAAAGCCTCAGAAACCTCACAATGGTCAGTTTCTTAAAGTGGGAGGGGGATAGATGAATGTTCATTTAATTATGATTCCTTAAACTTTATGTATATGCTACATATTATCCTATATGTGTATGTCTAATCCCACTGTGTTTATTATTTCTCAATAAAAAATTAAATCACACACATAAGAACCAGACTGGAAAACCCAGCAGCCTAAGGAGGATTCCTGTCTAGCAGTTTCTCACATAGAACAAGCACTCATCAAAGACTGAATATTCAGATATGAAGCCCAGAGTATCTGCTTTCTAACTCAAGCCCTGGAGACGGGTGGTGTCTGTCTCGCAACATGGTCCTTGTTCTTCCGGGCTTTGTATGACGCTGCCCCCTCTGCCTCTCTCCATCTCCTGAATCTCCCTCAGCTCTGGTCACTTCCTTGGTATAACCGGCTTGTGCTCTGGAGACACAATTCTGAGTTTAGACTCACACTGAGAGACACGAACCGCTCATCTATGAGCTAAATGTAATTTCTGGGCATATTTTGTTTAGCCCAATTGTATTTTAAAATCTTTGAACATAATGAAAATATCAGAAGATTTCATGTAAAAATCCTGACTTCAGCTCCTCTTGAAGAACAGGAAGATCTGACAACACTGAGCTCCTGTTCTTCATGCCAGAAGCTAGCTGCCCATCTTAGGCTGCCGCTCTCTACCATGTGGTCCCTACTGTATTGTTCTCTCCAGCTCAACAGTTACCGTCTATCACCTCTCTTCCATTGATCGTTTTATTATTATTTAGAGAAATATCTTTCAAGTTACTTAGCAAATAAAAAAGTAGGACAAAGTGACTGGGTGACTTTTCTTTAATCAAGATCAATTCACTTACGAAGTATGTTACCTGCATGGCCTGGGCACATCTCTGTTCCAGGTTCTCTCTTTTTTTTTTTTTTAATTGGAATATAGTTGCTTTGCAGCATTGTGTTAGTTTCTGCTGTACAACTAAGTGAATCGACTCTACGCATACGTATATCCCCCTCTTTTGGACCTCTTTCAATCCGCATCCCCCACCTCAGATCACCAAGAGCACAGAGCTGAGTTTCCTTGCTTCAGAGCAGATTCCCACTAGCTAGCTATCTTACATATGATAGTGTATATATGTCAACCCTATCATACGACCCAGCAATCCAGCTCTTGGGAATATACTCTGAAGTGCGTGAAGTGAAGTGAAAGTCACTCAGTCTTGTCCAACTCTTTGCGACCTATGGATGAACCATGGAATTCTCCAGGTAAGAATACAGGAGTGGCCATTTCTGTCTCCAATGTATCTTCCCAACCCAGGGATAAACCTCAAGTCTTCCTCATTGCAGGGAGATTCTTTAATTTCTGAGTCACCAGAGAAGCCCGGCAATATACCCATAATTCAAAAAGACACGTGGCGCTCTCCTGGTGGTCCAATGGGTAGAGAGCCTGCCTTGCAGTGTGAGGGGCACAGGTTCGATCTCTGACCCGGTAGGATGCCACGTGCCATAGAGAAGCTGGACTAGTGTGACCAGTTGAGTACCAGGGCTCTAGAGTGCATGTGCCCAGAGCCAGTGCTCTTTAACAGGTGAGGCCACTGCAATGGGAGGCCCACACGAACCGCCTCATCTATGAGCTAAATGTAATTTCTGGGCATATTTTGTTTAGCCCAATTGTATTTTAAAATCTTTGAACATAATGAAAATATCAGAAGATTTCATGTAAAAATCCTGACTTCAGCTCCTCTTGAAGAACAGGAAGATCTGACAACACTGAGCTCCTGTTCTTCATGCCAGAAGCTAGCTGCCCATCTTAGGCTGCCGCTCTCTACCATGTGGTCCCTACTGTATTGTTCTCTCCAGCTCAACAGTTACCGTCTATCACCTCTCTTCCATTGATCGTTTTATTATTATTTAGAGAAATATCTTTCAAGTTACTTAGCAAAAAAAAGTAGGACAAAGTGACTGGGTGACTTTTCTTTAATCAAGATCAATTCACTTACGAAGTATGTTACCTGCATGGCCTGGGCACATCTCTGTTCCAGGTTCTCTCTTTTTTTTTTTTTTAATTGGAATATAGTTGCTTTGCAGCATTGTGTTAGTTTCTGCTGTACAACTAAGTGAATCGACTCACGACACGTATATCCCCCTCTTTTGGACCTCTTTCAATCCGCATCCCCCACCTCAGATCACCAAGAGCACAGAGCTGAGTTTCCTTGCTTCAGAGCAGATTCCCACTAGCTAGCTATCTTACATATGATAGTGTATATATGTCAACCCTATCATACGACCCAGCAATCCAGCTCTTGGGAATATACTCTGAAGTGCGTGAAGTGAAGTGAAAGTCACTCAGTCTTGTCCAACTCTTTGCGACCTATGGATGAACCATGGAATTCTCCAGGTAAGAATACAGGAGTGGCCATTTCTGTCTCCAATGTATCTTCCCAACCCAGGGATAAACCTCAAGTCTTCCTCATTGCAGGGAGATTCTTTAATTTCTGAGTCACCAGAGAAGCCCGGCAATATACCCATAATTCAAAAAGACACGTGGCGCTCTCCTGGTGGTCCAATGGGTAGAGAGCCTGCCTTGCAGTGTGAGGGGCACAGGTTCGATCTCTGACCCGGTAGGATGCCACGTGCCATAGAGAAGCTGGACTAGTGTGACCAGTTGAGTACCAGGGCTCTAGAGTGCATGTGCCCAGAGCCAGTGCTCTTTAACAGGTGAGGCCACTGCAATGGGAGGCCCACACAGAACAAAGCATAAAGATGGATGAAAATAATTAAATGAAAAACCATTAAAAGAGGCCAACATTTTTAAAAACTTACTAAAAAAAAAAAAAAGAGAGAGAGAGACATGAACCCTAGTGTTTGTTGAAGCCACTGTCTGCAATGTCTAGGACATGGACACAGCCTACACATCCAACAACAGATGAATGGATAAAGACATGCTTCACGTTCTTATCAAACAGGTTTGAGGAGTTTCTCGTTCTTCTTATCCATAAATTTTGATAATCTTGAGTCTTGTTTTCCCCTTCCTGGCATCAAAAGAGCTAAAGAAATTGCCTCGATTTATTCCACTGAAAGAGAACTAATTCCAATATCTATAAACCTTAGGAAGTCCAAGAAGGTGAGTTGGGCTAACCTGGTATGGGCCAGCACTTTCCAAGTGAGAAAACTGGGAAATCAACACCTCAATCTGTTTTTTTCCCCTTTGCCTTGACTTTCCTCTGTTTTCTCCACCCTGTGTTCTCTTCTTGGCAGGAAACTCAAGCCTTAGAAATCTAAGTCTATTCATAAATGCACTTCTTTCAGTTACTATGGCAATGCTGAAGGAATCTGTCATGGCCAAACAAGATCACAAAAGGATCACTTTTATTTTTATTTTCAGTGTCTCCACCAAACAAACAAATAAAATGGTACAACTAGTCAGAGTTACATTCACTTCTTGGAAAACAGCTTCTGAGGGCTAACTCCCTACCTTCATTCCTGAATTTTTTTCCCTCCTATTTTATACAGAATTTTATTTGTTTTCCTAGACATTCATGAAAAAGGACCACCGTGATTGGCAATCTGTGAATTCAAGTTCCTATTGCAGGCGGATTCTTTAATTTCTGAGTCACCAGAGAAGCCCGGCAATATACCCATAATTCAAAAAGACACGTGGCGCTCTCCTGGTGGTCCAATGGGTAGAGAGCCTGCCTTGCAGTGTGAGGGGCACAGGTTCGATCTCTGACCCGGTAGGATGCCACGTGCCATAGAGAAGCTGGACTAGTGTGACCAGTTGAGTACCAGGGCTCTAGAGTGCATGTGCCCAGAGCCAGTGCTCTTTAACAGGTGAGGCCACTGCAATGGGAGGCCCACACAGAACAAAGCATAAAGATGGATGAAAATAATTAAATGAAAAACCATTAAAAGAGGCCAACATTTTTAAAAACTTACTAAAAAAAAAAAAGAGAGAGAGAGACATGAACCCTAGTGTTTGTTGAAGCCACTGTCTGCAATGTCTAGGACATGGACACAGCCTACACATCCAACAACAGATGAATGGATAAAGACATGCTTCACGTTCTTATCAAACAGGTTTGAGGAGTTTCTCGTTCTTCTTATCCATAAATTTTGATAATCTTGAGTCTTGTTTTCCCCTTCCTGGCATCAAAAGAGCTAAAGAAATTGCCTCGATTTATTCCACTGAAAGAGAACTAATTCCAATATCTATAAACCTTAGGAAGTCCAAGAAGGTGAGTTGGGCTAACCTGGTATGGGCCAGCACTTTCCAAGTGAGAAAACTGGGAAATCAACACCTCAATCTGTTTTTTTCCCCTTTGCCTTGACTTTCCTCTGTTTTCTCCACCCTGTGTTCTCTTCTTGGCAGGAAACTCAAGCCTTAGAAATCTAAGTCTATTCATAAATGCACTTCTTTCAGTTACTATGGCAATGCTGAAGGAATCTGTCATGGCCAAACAAGATCACAAAAGGATCACTTTTATTTTTATTTTCAGTGTCTCCACCAAACAAACAAATAAAATGGTACAACTAGTCAGAGTTACATTCACTTCTTGGAAAACAGCTTCTGAGGGCTAACTCCCTACCTTCATTCCTGAATTTTTTTCCCTCCTATTTTATACAGAATTTTATTTGTTTTCCTAGACATTCATGAAAAAGGACCACAGTGAGTGGCAATCTGTGAATTCAGAAGGTTTTTTCCCTTACCTTTTGCCATGCTAAAGAGAGCTAAGGGCCACAATCACGTTTAAAAGAAGCAGTAGAGTTTCTCAAGGTTATAATGGTTAGAATTCATTTATTAAAAACATAGATTTCAAATTCTCATCTCAGTGAGCTAGGACTAGCTATTCCAGAAAGCTGCTGTTTAGTCTTTAGTTTTATAATTGTATTTAATCATTATCAGTTGGGAACAAAGTAATTCAAATGTCCTTATGTACAGAAAGCAAAACAAGATGAACTCCCCTGTCCCGTCTTTAGGGCAAGGATGACAAGTTAAGTTGACATCAAGATCAGCAGATGTACATTCAGCCACTTTTCCAGTCACTGCTACTGCACGGACAACAGCAACAGAACATTTGCTCTGAACAACCTACAGTCTGTCAAATTCCATTGCAGTTTCCAAGGCAATGATATGTTCTTGGTCTTTTCTTTATGTATTGCACAATGCTTTAGAAATTGCACAACAAAGGAGAGGGAAGGCCTTTGAACCCAGTAGGGGAAGATCTTCTGATTACCAGAAAAAAGGTTACTTTGCAGATGGAGTCAAATTATTCCTACTTCATTGGAGGGCACCAGCTCCTCACCTTCTGGGTGAAGGGGTGAGACTCAAATTCTTACCTCAATACATGCTTCCAGAGAGATTTTATTTGAAATTTCACTAGCCACTGAATGGCATTGACCACCATATTTTTATGTGTGAAGGGAGGAGGAAAAGATTTAATTTAGGAAATAAACATAGGTATTATTTCTCATGTGGATAGGACTTCCCATGCTGGTCATGCAGATGAGCTTGCAACTAGCTCAGTGTAATAAGAGTACCAGAGAGTGTAGGAGCACTGTTGGAATTAAATTGGAAATTGTAGGTAAAGCACTGGGCACAGTGCATTCTGAACAGTTCTGGGGAACTTTCCTGGCAGTCCTGTGGGTAAGACTCTGCACTTCCACTGTAGAGGGTATCGGTTCAATCCCTCATCTGGGAACTAAGATCCCAGCAAGCTGTGCCACGTGGAGAACAAAAAAAAGAAGAAAGGAAGAAAATACTAATGACTTCTGCTGAACAACTGTAAAGCTCTAAAAAATATAAACAATTGTCATTGTTTTTCATTTCTATACTGTATTATTGTTTCAACAGAAGAATGTATATTTCTGTCTCCAGCTTTCTCTGTTTCTTTTTTTTTTTTTCACACTTTGAACTACTTTATTCATTTACTCACATCTTCATTTAGCAAAAGTTATTTTTTCCTATGTGCCAGTCACTCTACTAGGTTTCCAGGGCTGTACCATGGAAAAGTAATTCAAATGTCCTTATGTACAGAAAGCAAAACAAGATGAACTCCCTGTCGTCTTTAGGGCAAGGATGACAAGTTAAGTTGACATCAAGATCAGCAGATGTACATTCAGCCACTTTTCCAGTCACTGCTACTGCACGGACAACAGCAACAGAACATTTGCTCTGAACAACCTACAGTCTGTCAAATTCCATTGCAGTTTCCAAGGCAATGATATGTTCTTGGTCTTTTCTTTATGTATTGCACAATGCTTTAGAAATTGCACAACAAAGGAGAGGGAAGGCCTTTGAACCCAGTAGGGGAAGATCTTCTGATTACCAGAAAAAAGGTTACTTTGCAGATGGAGTCAAATTATTCCTACTTCATTGGAGGGCACCAGCTCCTCACCTTCTGGGTGAAGAGGTGAGACTCAAATTCTTACCTCAATACATGCTTCCAGAGAGATTTTATTTGAAATTTCACTAGCCACTGAATGGCATTGACCACCATATTTTTATGTGTGAAGGGAGGAGGAAAAGATTTAATTTAGGAAATAAACATAGGTATTATTTCTCATGTGGATAGGACTTCCCATGCTGGTCATGCAGATGAGCTTGCAACTAGCTCAGTGTAATAAGAGTACCAGAGAGTGTAGGAGCACTGTTGGAATTAAATTGGAAATTGTAGGTAAAGCACTGGGCACAGTGCATTCTGAACAGTTCTGGGGAACTTTCCTGGCAGTCCTGTGGGTAAGACTCTGCACTTCCACTGTAGAGGGTATCGGTTCAATCCCTCATCTGGGAACTAAGATCCCAGCAAGCTGTGCCACGTGGAGAACAAAAAAAAGAAGAAAGGAAGAAAATACTAATGACTTCTGCTGAACAACTGTAAAGCTCTAAAAAATATAAACAATTGTCATTGTTTTTCATTTCTATACTGTATTATTGTTTCAACAGAAGAATGTATATTTCTGTCTCCAGCTTTCTCTGTTTCTGTTTTTTTTTTTTTTTTCACACTTTGAACTACTTTATTCATTTACTCACATCTTCATTTAGCAAAAGTTATTGTTTCCTATGTGCCAGTCACTCTACTAGGTTTCCAGGGCTGTACCAGTAAACCAGACAGATTACAAAATATATATATATATATATATATATATATATACACATATATGTATGTATATACATATATGTATATATATACACAAATATATATATGATCTAGATATGTAGAAATAAAATTGATTTTCTAATTCTTTCATCTGCCACATGTTTTTGTTGTTTTTTTTTTTTTTTTAAACCTTTATTTTACTTTTAACTTTTACAGTTTTGTTGTTCACAGACATGCATGTTCTCAGATTAATCACATGTATATCCCCCCCTTCCCTCCCCTCCCGACCATCACACAGCACCCCTGAAGGATCCCCTTTTCTCACAGAGCAATGACTAGAGCTATTTTCTTCACTTATGATAGTACAGGCCTTCATGCTACTTCCCTTACGCCTCTCAACCACTGTTCCTTCCCCACAATGTCCATATGTCCACTGTCCATGTCTGTCTTTCTGTCGCTTCACTGCATGTGCCATCATCACCATCCTACTAGATTCCATATATATGTGTTAATATACTGTATTTGTCCTTCTCTTTCTGACTGACTTCACTTTTTAGGATACGTTCTAGATCCAGCCACCTCATGAGGGCTGATTCTTCTGCATTTCTCTTTACAGCTGTGTAGTATTCCATTGTATATATGTACCAGAGCTTTTGGATCCATTCGTTCGTCGATGGGCATCTAGGTTCCTTCCATGTTCTAGCTATTGTATAGAGAGCTGCAATGAACATTGGGGTACAGGTGCTTCTTTCAGTTTTGATTTCATCAGGGTATAAGCCTAAGAGTGGGATTGCTGGGTCATATGGTGCTTCTATTTTTAGTTTTTTAAGGAATCTCCAGACTGTCTTCCATAGAGGCTGTATCAATTTATATTCCCACCAGCAATGCAAGAGGATTCCCTTTTCTCCGCAGCCTCTCCAGCATTTATTGTCTGTCGATTTGTGGATGATGGCCATTCTGACGGGTGTGAGGTGACATCTCATTGTAGTTTTGATTTGCATTTCTCTAATTATTAGTGAAATTGAGCATCGTTTCATGTGTTTTTGGGCCATCTGTATGTCATCGTTGGAGAGGTGTCTGTTTAGGTCCTTTTCCCATTTTTTGATTGGGTTGTTCGTTTTTCCAGTGCTGAGTTGTCTGAGTTGCTTGTAGATTTTGGAGATTAATTCTTTGTCTTTGTGTTTCATTCTGTTTTTACAAATATATATATGATTTAGATATGTAGAAATAAAATTGATTTTATAATTCTTTCATCTGCCACATGTTTTTGTTTTTTTTTTTTTTTAAACCTTTATTTTACTTTTAACTTTTACAGAGTTTTGTTGTTCACAGACATGCATGTTCTCAGATTAGTCACATGTATATCCCCCCCTTCCCTCCCCTCCCGACCATCACACAGCACCCCTGAAGGATCCCCTTTTCTCACAGAGCAATGACTAGAGCTATTTTCTTCACTTATGATAGTACAGGCCTTCATGCTACTTCCCTTACGCCTCTCAACCACTGTTCCTTCCCCACAATGTCCATATGTCCACTGTCCATGTCTGTCTTTCTGTCGCTTCACTGCATGTGCCATCATCACCATCCTACTAGATTCCATATATATGTGTTAATATACTGTATTTGTCCTTCTCTTTCTGACTGACTTCACTTTTTAGGATACGTTCTAGATCCAGCCACCTCATGAGGGCTGATTCTTCTGCATTTCTCTTTACAGCTGTGTAGTATTCCATTGTATATATGTACCAGAGCTTTTGGATCCATTCGTTCGTCGATGGGCATCTAGGTTCCTTCCATGTTCTAGCTATTGTATAGAGAGCTGCAATGAACATTGGGGTACAGGTGCTTCTTTCAGTTTTGATTTCATCAGGGTATAAGCCTAAGAGTGGGATTGCTGGGTCATATGGTGCTTCTATTTTTAGTTTTTTAAGAAATCTCCAGACTGTCTTCCATAGAGGCTGTATCAATTTACACTCCCACCAGCAATGCAGGAGGGTTCCCTTTTCTCCGCAGCCTCTCCAGCATTTATTGTCTGTCGATTTGTGGATGATGGCCATTCTGACGGGTGTGAGGTGACATCTCATTGTAGTTTTGATTTGCATTTCTCTAATTATTAGTGAAATTGAGCATCGTTTCATGTGTTTTTGGGCCATCTGTATGTCATCGTTGGAGAGGTGTCTGTTTAGGTCCTTTTCCCATTTTTTGATTGGGTTGTTCGTTTTTCCAGTGCTGAGTTGTCTGAGTTGCTTGTAGATTTTGGAGATTAATTCTTTGTCTGTTGTTTCATTTGCTATGATTTTCTCCCACTCTGTGGGGTGTCTGTTGAACTTTTTTGTACAGAAAATTAATAAAGAAACACAAGCCTTAAATGCCACACTAGAAGAAATGGACCTCATTGATATCTTTAGGACTTTCCATCCAAAAGCAGAAGAATACACTTTCTTCTCAAGTGCTCACGGAACATTCTCCAGGATAGACCACATCTTGGGCCACAAATCAATCCTCAGTCAATTCAAGAAAACTGAAATTCTATCAACCATCTTCTCGGACCACAATGCAGTGAGACTAGAGATCAACTACAGGAAAAAAACCGCTAAATACACAAACACATGGAGATTAAACAACACATACCTAAAAAACCAACTGATCATTGAGGAAATCAAAGGAGAAATAAAAAAATTCCTAGAAGAAAATGACAATGAACACACGACAGTGCAAAACCTATGGGATACTGCAAAAGCAGTTCTAAGAGGGAAGTTTATAGCATTACAATCCCACCTCAAGAAACTAGGAAAATCTCAAACAGACGACCTTACCTTACGCTTAAAACAACTGGAGAAAGAAGAACAAAAACACCCCAAAGCCAGCAGAAGAAGGGAAATCATAAAGATCAGAGCAGAAATAAATGAAAAAGAAACAAAAGAAACAATAGTAAAGATAAATAAAACAAAAAGCTGGTTCTTCGAAAAAGTCAATAAAATCGACACACCACTGGCCAGACTCATTAAGAAAAAGAGAGAAGAACCAGATCACCAAAATCAAAAATGAAAAAGGAGAGATTACAACGGACAATGCAGAAATCCAAAGGATTATAAGAGACTATTATGAACAACTCTATGGCAACAAACTGGACAACCTGGAAGAAATGGACAGTTTCTTAGAGAAGATTAATCTCCCAAGACTCAACCAGGAAGAAATAGAAACTATGAACAAGCCAATCACAAGCTCAGAAATCGACCTTGTGATCAAAAATCTACCCAAAAATAAAAGCCCAGGGCCATCTGTATGTCATCGTTGGAGAGGTGTCTGTTTAGGTCCTTTTCCCATTTTTTGATTGGGTTGTTCGTTTTTCCAGTGCTGAGTTGTCTGAGTTGCTTGTAGATTTTGGAGATTAATTCTTTGTCTGTTGTTTCATTTGCTATGATTTTCTCCCACTCTGTGGGGTGTCTGTTGAACTTTTTTGTACAGAAAATTAATAAAGAAACACAAGCCTTAAATGCCACACTAGAAGAAATGGACCTCATTGATATCTTTAGGACTTTCCATCCAAAAGCAGAAGAATACACTTTCTTCTCAAGTGCTCACGGAACATTCTCCAGGATAGACCACATCTTGGGCCACAAATCAATCCTCAGTCAATTCAAGAAAACTGAAATTCTATCAACCATCTTCTCGGACCACAATGCAGTGAGACTAGAGATCAACTACAGGAAAAACCGCTAAAACACAAACACATGGAGATTAAACAACACATACCTAAAAAACCAACTGATCATTGAGGAAATCAAAGGAGAAATAAAAAAATTCCTAGAAGAAAATGACAATGAACACACGACAGTGCAAAACCTATGGGATACTGCAAAAGCAGTTCTAAGAGGGAAGTTTATAGCATTACAATCCCACCTCAAGAAACTAGGAAAATCTCAAACAGACGACCTTACCTTACGCTTAAAACAACTGGAGAAAGAAGAACAAAAACACCCCAAAGCCAGCAGAAGAAGGGAAATCATAAAGATCAGAGCAGAAATAAATGAAAAAGAAACAAAAGAAACAATAGTAAAGATAAATAAAACAAAAAGCTGGTTCTTCGAAAAAGTCAATAAAATCGACACACCACTGGCCAGACTCATTAAGAAAAAGAGAGAGAAGAACCAGATCACCAAAATCAAAAATGAAAAAGGAGAGATTACAACGGACAATGCAGAAATCCAAAGGATTATAAGAGACTATTATGAACAACTCTATGGCAACAAACTGGACAACCTGGAAGAAATGGACAGTTTCTTAGAGAAGATTAATCTCCCAAGACTCAACCAGGAAGAAATAGAAACTATGAACAAGCCAATCACAAGCTCAGAAATCGACCTTGTGATCAAAAATCTACCCAAAAATAAAAGCCCAGGGCCAGATGGTTTCACAAGTGAATTCTACCAAACATTTAAAGAAGAGCTCATGCCTGTCCTTCTAAAACTCTTCCAAAAAATTGCCCAGGAAGGAACACTTCCAAACACATTCTACGAGGCCACCATCACCCTGATACCAAAGCCAGGCAAAGACATCACAAAAAAAGAAAATTATAGGCCAATTTCACTGATGAATCTAGATGCCAAAATCCTCAACAAAATCCTAGCAAACAGAATTCAGCAACACATCAAAAAGCTCATTCATCACGATCAAGTTGGGTTCATCCCAGGCATGCAAGGATTCTTCAACATTCGCAAATCAATCAATGTGATACACCATATCAACAAATTGAAAGACAAAAGTCACATGATCATCTCAATAGATGCAGAAAAAGCCTTTGACAAAGTACAGCATCCATTTATGATAAAAACTCTTCAAAAAATGGGCATAGAAGGAACTTATCTTAACATAGTGAAAGCCATATATGAGAAGCCCACAGCGAACATTATCCTCAATGGTGAAAAACTCAAAGCATTCCCTCTAAGATCAGGAACAAGACAAGGGTGCCCACTTTCACCACTACTATTCAACATAGTCCTGGAAGTTCTAGCAATAGCAATAAGAGAAGAGAAAGAAATCAAAGGAATCCAGATTGGAAAAGAAGAAGTCAAACTCTCTCTATTTGCAGATGACATGATATTATACATAGAAAATCCCAAAGACACTATTACAAAACTACTAGAGTTAATCAGCGAATTCAGCAAAGTTGCAGGATACAAAATCAATACACAGAAATCACTGGCATTCCTATACACAAACAATGAAAAATCAGAAAATGAAATCAAAGAGGCAATCCCCTTCACCATCGCAACCCAAAGAATCAAATATCTAGGAATAAACCTACCCAAAGAAACAAAAGAACTGTACACAGAAAATTACAAGACACTCATGAGAGACATTAAAGAAGACTTAAACAGATGGAGAAATATTCCGTGTTCCTGGGTCGGCAGAATCAATATTGTGAAAATGACCATACTACCAAATGTCATCTATAGATTCAATGCGATCCCTATCAAGCTTCCAATAACATTCTTCACAGAACTAGACCAACGAATAACACAGTTCATATGGAAACACAAAAGACCTCGAATAGCCAAAGCAATCCTCAGGAAGAAGAATGGAGCTGGGGGGATCAGCCTCCCCAACTTCAGACTCTACTACAAAGCAACAGTCATCAAGACAGTATGGTACTGGCACAAAAACAGAAATATCGACCAATGGAACAAGATCGAGAACCCAGAGATAAAGCCACGCACCTATGGGTACCTTATTTTTGACAAAGGAGGCGAACATATAAAATGGGACAAAGACAGCCTCTTCAACAAATAGTGCTGGGAAAATTGGACAGCTACATGCAAGAAAATGAAATTGGAACATACCCTGACACCATACACAAAGATCAACTCAAAATGGATTAAAGACTTAAATGTAAGGCCAGAAACCATCAAACTCTTAGAGGAGAATATAGGCAAAACCCTCAAGGACATCAATCAAAGCAAGATCTTCTCTGACCCACCTACTAGAATAGTGGAACTAAAAAGACAAATGAACATGTGGGACCTAATGAAACTTAAAAGCTTTTGTACAGCAAAAGAAATTACAAAAAAGTTCTGTTTCTGTTTTTTTTAAATTTACACTTACTTTTTTAATTTGTTTACTTATATTATGGGCTTCCATGGTGGTAAAGAATCTGTCCGAAATTGAAGAGAGCTGGGTCAGGGAATATCCCCTGGAGGAGGGCAACCGACTCCAGTATTCTTGCCTGGGAAATTCCATGGACAAAGGAGCGTGGCAGGCTAGAGTCCGTGGGGTCCCAAAGAGTCAGACATGACTGAGCAACGAACACTTTTACCTTTCCCTTATATTTTAGCAACTCAGTGTGCCCTAGAATACTCTGAAAAAATGGAAAGGAATTCTTTTCTTCAGCATAAATGGTATTTACAGATACTTGATATAATCTAGAAATAGCTATTTCCTCACTTCTTATGAATGTATTGGGTAAGAAGTATAACTTTACAGGCTAAACAGTACTTTACAGTACTTTAACAGGCTAAAAAATTATGTTACAGCTGAATCTACCTAAATAAATCTAAAAATATGAAAATATACCTAATCTGAGAATTCTTACCCTAAGTACTGATGTTGTTCAAAGTTATCCCAGAGCCAGAAGCTGAATAACAAAACCAGGCATGACTGAAGGAATAGTTGTATTTGATTTAATAAACTTTAAAGATAGAACCGTAGAGAAAATACTAGAAAGCTATTATAAAATACTTTCCTTTATCCTTTCTTTGACTTGCATGCACACTAAGTTACCTCAATCGTGTCTGACTCTCTGTGACGTTATGGACCATGGCCTCCTAGTCTGCTCTGTCCATGGGATTCTCCGGGCAGGAATACTGGAGCCAGGCCCTCCTCCAGGGGATCTTCCCCACCAGGGATTGAATCCATGTCTCTTATGTCTCCTGCAAGAGCCACCTGGGAACCCCTTCTTTCATTTATTCAACAGACATTTATTGAGTGCATTTCATGCTAGGTGCTGTGAGACACAGCAGAGAGGATAGAAACATAGGCAAAGTCCATAAATAAGGGACTAATAGAAGGACATAGGAGGTATGAAAATGGACACTGAACCGAATAGAAAGTGATCAGCATCCCAAGAGAAGAACAGAATATGTGCTGTAAGAATCAGTACATGGAAATGTTAATATCAACCCTGTTTTGTAATTGAAATGCTTCTATAGGGGGCAATAACTTTGAATTTGCAACTTTTAGCAATACAAACTCCCTTGGAAATCTAGGGTTGGGTATAAAGACATTTAAGCAGAATGATCTAGTGATCTAGTAGTTCAAAAGCAACTAGCATATTTTTAACATATCCTTAAAAGGAAATGGACATAAAAGCAATAAAATACATAAAAATGGAAGCAGTTCAGTTCTGATTCCTGTGCCCGAGTTCTACTTAGTGTGTCTGTACAGTCGAAAGAAGCTCAATTGTTCTTCAAAATTGTTCTTCAATTGTTTTCAATTGTTCTCAGAAAATTTAGCCTTGAGTTTTCTTTTCAGAGTAAAGGAAAAAATTAGTGAAAAATTGACATTTAGGTGAATTCTGAATCAAACTGTGAAACAAACTGAGTCAGTAGCACTCTATAGTCTGTCATCTGTAAATTTGCACTATTCAGTCAGTTCTAGAAATTAGATTAATATGGAAGAGTTCAGATAGGGGAATTTCCTTTTGGAGGTAATTACAAGGTTCACCTATTAACAGTGAAAAATCTGCAGCCAATAACTGTTCTCCTCAAGTCAGATAGGTGACCTCAAGTGAAATGCGATCCCAGAAGGTTTTTTCAAAATGAGACTTTCAGTCTAGTTAATGTGCAGCACCACCAAGAATATCTGGAAATGCCAAAGTATAAAGAAATTTTCTTATGAGAACATTATAAAAGCACAATTCAAAATATCAATCTGCTCTTCCTCAAACCATTTTGAGGTTATGATTTTTTTAAAAAATTTGCACCTCTTTTATTGGTTTATTTTATTTTTCATCCATCTTTATTCTTTGGCCTGTGTGGGCCTTCCATTGCAGTGGCCTCTTTCTTTGCAGAGCACCGGCTATGGGTGCATGCACTCCAGAGCGCTGGCTGGACACACCTGACATACCAGTCCAGCCACTCCACGGCACACGGAATCCTCCTTGGCCAGGGATCAAACCGGTGCCTCCTGCACTGAAAGGACTCTTCACCCACTGGACCACCAGGGAAGCCTGTGGTTATGATTTTACTTCAACATTTTCAGTTACTCTTCATAGCTTTGGCACATGTGTGTTGCTAAGTTGCTTCAGTCATGTCCAATTCTTTGTGACCCCATAGACTGTAGCTCACCAGGCTCCTCTGTCCATAGAATTCTCCAGGCCAAAATACTGGAGAAGGTTGCCGTGCCTCCTCCAGGAGATCTTCCTAGCTCAGGGATTGAATCTGTGTCTCTTAGGTCTCCTGCATTGACAGGAGGGTTCTTTACCACCAGCGCCACCTGAGAAGTCCCTAACAGCTTTCTTTACCTCCCAGATGACTTCCTGTCAATCGTGTAAAATTTGAAATCAGAAAAATTTGTTCTGGCTTAAGATACTGCACATTCAGCACTGCTCTCAGATTGAGGGGCTACCGATTGGCTTCTCTGGACAGCAGATGGCTTGGCTAGGCACTTCTAGACCAGGCACACTCTAGATGGCTCAGTTGGTCTTCAAGGCCAGTGTCTGCCCCTCCCTCCCATTCTTGTTGCCAGATTCTTGAAATAGAGGGTATTAGAACAGCTATGGTGGCTTTATAGACATAGATGCCTTTTTTTTTTTAAGATTTATTTATTTATTTATTTACTTTGGGCGGGGGTCGGGTTGGGGAGGGAGGGGAGTGGGCAGGCAACTTCTATTGGCTTTTCATTTTTCCATTTTCATTCGTCTTTGTTCTTTGGCTCCTGTGGGCCTCGCATCACAGTGGCCTCTGTCGTTGCAGAGCACCTGCTCTGGGCGCATGCGCTCCAGAGCTCCGGCTCGGTGATTGGACACATCAGTCCAGCCGCTCCGTGGCACGTGGGATCTTCCCAGGCCAGGGCTCGAACCGGCGCCCCTTGCACTGCAAGGCGGTGTCCTTACCCACTGGACCACCAAGGGGAAGCCCCATAGATGCCTTTTAAAGTGAATAACATGCACAGTCTTCGACAGGAAACAAAGGATGCAGGTATTTCTTTAGAAAACGTAGAAGTAAACAGTGTGGTGTATAGAAGAATATTTTTATTCCTTTTGAAACTTTGGAAGTTACAGTTAAACAACTTAGGATGTATGTGTTAATGAAAGATCTTTTGTCTAATTTATGTACATCACTTTACTACAGATCTATGGAATTTAGGTTACATTTGTGTAATTCCATAAGGGATTTTTGATTGCTTAAGCGCCACCTGTTCTTTATAAATGCTGTGACTGACATCAAGTTTTCCTCCATATGGTGATGACATTTTTGATTACTATTTGTCTTCTTACATTTTAATAGTGATTTGAATTAAAATAATTTAAAAGTCTGTTTCTCAATAGTTTCATATAACTGAATAGTTCTGTTTAGGAGTTTTAGCTTTATGGATTGTGAGTCCACATAAATTTATAAAAGAGCTTTAACTAGCTACAGAATACATCTCTGTAGGCCAGATAAGTAATTTTTCAGTAGTGAGTTAAAATCAAAGTAGAATCAATATAGGCATCTCTATAATTGAAAACCAGTGGGTGATAATTCTGTACCGAAAATAAGATAACAAGAATAAAAATGAACCTTTGCTGGGATAAAGATAAAAGATGTGATCTCAATTAAATATGAACTATTATTAACATTGTAATAAAATTTCACTTCCAATTTGTCCTATATTTTCCTCTTTGGGAGTATAATTAGGAAGAATGCAAAAATAATTTCAATAAATCATGGTAGAATCAATTTATTATTGCCTGATAATTAAATATTTTCAGCTTTGTTAATATCCAAATATTTTGGCCAGCAGAAATAGTTCATTGTTTTTGGTTTATCAAGATCTATATCTCTTTTTGTCTAATATACTATTTTACACAGTGTGCATTAATTTCAAAAATAACAAAAAGGCCAAGGCAAGCCATTGACTCTTAGATGAATGGTGAAAGAAGTCAATTTCTCTCACTATCATGCCTGATAGAGATTTAAAAAAAGAAAAAACTGGTAGAGCCCTATATGTGTGTAAATTAAAAACAAAAACAAACAAACAACTCAAGAAAAGATGTGACCATTTTCCTCTTTATGATTAACTTTTCCTCCTCTATTTTTTTCAATTATAAAAATTTCTAATTAACTTCTAACAATTTTTTGGTACTGATAGACACTCGAGGTTATTTTTCATCTCCCCTTAATTTTGAGGGAAGCTATTAAATTTTATTATTTCTTTATTATTATTATTTCTTTTCTTTCCTACAAAGATTTTTCCAAACGCCAAATTCTCTCCTGTTCAAGTGCATCTGACAACCTCACATGATCTCTAACCCAATAGCCAACAAAAAACTCAAAGCAAGTATAACAAAAAGCAAATTCTTTTTTTATTCCACTAAATATTAATAATTGCAAAGTAAAATAGAAATTCTGAAACATAAAGTCTGACTTAACTTTACATATTAATGCATTTTATTTTTTGGACATTCTTGGTCCTTTTCTATCATGTATGATATGATATGAGCTTCCCTGGTGGCTCAGTGTTAAAGAATCTAACTACCTGCAATGCAGGAGACACGGATTTGATTCCTGGGTCAGGAAGATCCCTTGGAGTAGCACATGGGAACCCACTCCAGTATTCTTGACTGGAGAATGCCCACAGACAGAGGAGCTTGGTGCGTTACAGTCCATGCGGTTGCAAAGAATCAGACATGACTGAGCAACTGAAAACAGCAAACACACATGAAATGCTATATGTTCACTTCATGCATGTTAAAGACAGTGAAGAAAAGTTTTGTTCTTCCTTATCTACTATTGCTAGACTAATACTAAATAAAGAATTGGTAACGTATGCAAGTCAGTTGAATTTGAAAACAGTTTAAAAATTCTGATTTTTTTTTTCAGAAGCTTTGTTAATATCCAAATATTTTGGCCAGCAGAAATAGTTCATTGTTTTTGGTTTATCAAGATCTATATCTCTTTTTGTCTAATATACTATTTTACACAGTGTGCATTAATTTCAAAAATAACAAAAAGGCCAAGGCAAGCCATTGACTCTTAGATGAATGGTGAAAGAAGTCAATTTCTCTCACTATCATGCCTGATAGAGATTTAAAAAAAGAAAAAACTGGTAGAGCCCTATATGTGTGTAAATTAAAAACAAAAACAAACAAACAACTCAAGAAAAGATGTGACCATTTTCCTCTTTATGATTAACTTTTCCTCCTCTATTTTTTTCAATTATAAAAATTTCTAATTAACTTCTAACAATTTTTTGGTACTGATAGACACTCGAGGTTATTTTTCATCTCCCCTTAATTTTGAGGGAAGCTATTAAATTTTATTATTTCTTTATTATTATTATTTCTTTTCTTTCCTACAAAGATTTTTCCAAACGCCAAATTCTCTCCTGTTCAAGTGCATCTGACAACCTCACATGATCTCTAACCCAATAGCCAACAAAAAACTCAAAGCAAGTATAACAAAAAGCAAATTCTTTTTTTATTCCACTAAATATTAATAATTGCAAAGTAAAATAGAAATTCTGAAACATAAAGTCTGACTTAACTTTACATATTAATGCATTTTATTTTTTGGACATTCTTGGTCCTTTTCTATCATGTATGATATGATATGAGCTTCCCTGGTGGCTCAGTGTTAAAGAATCTAACTACCTGCAATGCAGGAGACACGGATTTGATTCCTGGGTCAGGAAGATCCCTTGGAGTAGCACATGGGAACCCACTCCAGTATTCTTGACTGGAGAATGCCCACAGACAGAGGAGCTTGGTGCGTTACAGTCCATGCGGTTGCAAAGAATCAGACATGACTGAGCAACTGAAAACAGCAAACACACATGAAATGCTATATGTTCACTTCATGCATGTTAAAGACAGTGAAGAAAAGTTTTGTTCTTCCTTATCTACTATTGCTAGACTAATACTAAATAAAGAATTGGTAACGTATGCAAGTAAATCTTAAAAATAAATCTGAAGTGTCCTAATTAGATAATTTGTAAATTCTAATCTAGTTTAAAAATTCTGATTTTTTTTTTCAGAAGCAGAGAACTTTTAACTTCTTGATATATCATCTTCGAGAGTGGCCATCTGGCAAACATTTTATTCCCATCAATATTTGTCAATTAAAAAGAAAAGAATGTATGTATATACATATGTGTGGTTAAAATGTTATCCATGGTTAAATCTAAATGGTGAGTATATTGGTAATTATTGTATGAAGAAAAATCATGAATATGTAAGCGCCCTCACCGTAAAATACTGGGACAAGACAGAACAAAACATTTGTCAATTAAGTTTGATTTTCTCCATATAAAGCCTAGCTTGATGTGGTCAAGAAAGAGACCAATGAAGGTAATCAAACTGCTATTATGGAAACAAAGTTCTTATCACCAAATTAAGTTCAGTCAGAGTCATGGCTCTGTGGTCTTTTGTGCAAACACAACATTTTACACATTAAAGACTAAAATTATTGTTGTATTAAAAACATAAAACTATTTTTCTTCAACTTTTAGTTAACTAAAAATGGGAGACTATTCCTTTAAATGACCAAAAAAAAGTCTCACAAAATCTCTTAAATCAAGATCTAACACGGAACTCAATGGTGAAAAAGAAGATGAACTCACATTAAAATTAAGAACAGATAAGAAGTACAACTGTGAGCTTTCCTGGTGGCTCAGTGGTAAAGCGTTCGCCTGCCAATGCAGGAGACACGAGTTTGATCCCTGATCTGGGAAGATCTCACATGCTGCAGAGTAACTAAGCCAGTGGTAAGCCACAACTATTGAGCCTGAGCTCTGGAGCCTCAGAGCTGCAACTACGGAGCCCATATGCTGCAACTACTGAATCTTGTATGCCCTAGAGCCCGAGTTCCACAACAAGAAAAATCACCACAACAAGAAGCCAGCTCGCCTCAAGTAGAGAGTAGCCCCTACTCCCTGCAACTAGAAAAGAGCCTTCAGCAGCAGTGAAAACCCAGAAGAGCCAAAAAATTTTTTGAAAAGAGTACGACTGTTATCACTGATGTCAAATAAAATTATTTTCCAAGTCCTAGATAGTAGGACACAGAACAGAAATAAAGCTAATAACTATTGGAAAGAAAAGGATAAAGTAATCATAATTTGCAAATTATAAGATTGTCTGCCTAAAAAAAAAAAAAAAGAGAGAATGAAACACAATACTATCCCAACAATTAATTTAGAAGAAAGATTAGATATAACTGTGTGCAAAAGCTATAGCTATGTCATCTATAATTAGGTAAAAAATATATTTTTTAAAATGTCTTTAACAATAGCAACAAAACTATAAAATACTTAAATGTGTATCTAAAGGAAATATGAAATTTAATGAAGAAAATGATGGAATCTTAATGAGGTCCCTACCAGAAGTTCTTTTTATTAAGAGGGATGTTATAGACAGCAGGTACCAAACAGTCTTTTTTGCTGATATAACGAGAAGAATTAAGAGAACTGAAAGCGGAAAAGCATTCACAGTGATTGTTTCAACATCTTTTATTTCTGAGTGTAAAACCCAGTTTCAATTTCACATTTTGGGACTCATCAGAAAAATTAAAAACATAAAACTATTTTTCTTCAACTTTTAGTTAACTAAAAATGGGAGACTATTCCTTTAAATGACCAAAAAAGTCTCACAAAATCTCTTAAATCAAGATCTAACACGGAACTCAATGGTGAAAAAGAAGATGAACTCACATTAAAATTAAGAACAGATAAGAAGTACAACTGTGAGCTTTCCTGGTGGCTCAGTGGTAAAGCGTTCGCCTGCCAATGCAGGAGACACGAGTTTGATCCCTGATCTGGGAAGATCTCACATGCTGCAGAGTAACTAAGCCAGTGGTAAGCCACAACTATTGAGCCTGAGCTCTGGAGCCTCAGAGCTGCAACTACGGAGCCCATATGCTGCAACTACTGAATCTTGTATGCCCTAGAGCCCGAGTTCCACAACAAGAAAAATCACCACAACAAGAAGCCAGCTCGCCTCAAGTAGAGAGTAGCCCCTACTCCCTGCAACTAGAAAAGAGCCTTCAGCAGCAGTGAAAACCCAGAAGAGCCAAAAAATTTTTTGAAAAGAGTACGACTGTTATCACTGATGTCAAATAAAATTATTTTCCAAGTCCTAGATAGTAGGACACAGAACAGAAATAAAGCTAATAACTATTGGAAAGAAAAGGATAAAGTAATCATAATTTGCAAATTATAAGATTGTCTGCCTAAAAAAAAAAAAAAAGAGAGAATGAAACACAATACTATCCCAACAATTAATTTAGAAGAAAGATTAGATATAACTGTGTGCAAAAGCTATAGCTATGTCATCTATAATTAGGTAAAAAATATATTTTTTAAAATGTCTTTAACAATAGCAACAAAACTATAAAATACTTAAATGTGTATCTAAAGGAAATATGAAATTTAATGAAGAAAATGATGGAATCTTAATGAGGTCCCTACCAGAAGTTCTTTTTATTAAGAGGGATGTTATAGACAGCAGGTACCAAACAGTCTTTTTTGCTGATATAACGAGAAGAATTAAGAGAACTGAAAGCGGAAAAGCATTCACAGTGATTGTTTCAACATCTTTTATTTCTGAGTGTAAAATAACTCCTCAGTATTCTCACAACCATGTGTTTCACATTTTGGGACTCATCAGACAAAACAAATTGCAAAGATTAAGGGAAAAAAAAGTATGTCAAAGATGCATATACAAATCATTGGAAAAGAGCCTGGCACATAGGAAGTACCCAACAGATATTTATTGACTAAATTCACAAATTCAACCAAATACATAGTCAAGAATACTGGCTGCTCCAAATTTTTTTGGTCTATACAGAATGAATGTGACTATTCAATAAATGATTCTGGGAAAATGGTTAACAATTTGGGCATAAATTATCTGTTCTGTCTTTGGAAAAATCATCCCATAAACAAATCCAAATTTCTACTGGGTTTCTAGGGTCCCACACAAGAATACAACTTTAAAAATGGAACCAACATGGAGAAAAGCAAATTTGAGAGATAGAGACTGATTCTTCTGTGCACTTAAATTCAGCTATGTTCAAAATAATTCTCCTGATTTTCACAACCATCTAAGTCAACAATTCCACCCTACACCAGTATGAAAGGCCTGTAGACCAGACTGAGCAAATAAGATAGAATGAAAGGTCAATAGGGAAACAATGTATGTCCTCCAGATGAACACCGTATGTTCTAGGTATCATTACTTGCCTGCACCCAAATCCAACCTTTAGCTTCTAAAGCCCCTCCCAGATTTCTCTACCTATTTTTTTCTTTACTTCATCCTCCAGTAAACGCTTGCTTGTCCTTCAACACTTAGTTCTAACATGGCCTATTATTATGATCTCTTCCTTTCCAGCAGCAGATAGTATGTCATCTATAATTAGGTAAAAAATATATTTTTTAAAATGTCTTTAACAATAGCAACAAAACTATAAAATACTTAAATGTGTATCTAAAGGAAATATGAAATTTAATGAAGAAAATGATGGAATCTTAATGAGGTCCCTACCAGAAGTTCTTTTTATTAAGAGGGATGTTATAGACAGCAGGTACCAAACAGTCTTTTTTGCTGATATAACGAGAAGAATTAAGAGAACTGAAAGCGGAAAAGCATTCACAGTGATTGTTTCAACATCTTTTATTTCTGAGTGTAAAATAACTCCTCAGTATTCTCACAACCATGTGTTTCACATTTTGGGACTCATCAGACAAAACAAATTGCAAAGATTAAGGGAAAAAAAAGTATGTCAAAGATGCATATACAAATCATTGGAAAAGAGCCTGGCACATAGGAAGTACCCAACAGATATTTATTGACTAAATTCACAAATTCAACCAAATACATAGTCAAGAATACTGGCTGCTCCAAATTTTTTTGGTCTATACAGAATGAATGTGACTATTCAATAAATGATTCTGGGAAAATGGTTAACAATTTGGGCATAAATTATCTGTTCTGTCTTTGGAAAAATCATCCCATAAACAAATCCAAATTTCTACTGGGTTTCTAGGGTCCCACACAAGAATACAACTTTAAAAATGGAACCAACATGGAGAAAAGCAAATTTGAGAGATAGAGACTGATTCTTCTGTGCACTTAAATTCAGCTATGTTCAAAATAATTCTCCTGATTTTCACAACCATCTAAGTCAACAATTCCACCCTACACCAGTATGAAAGGCCTGTAGACCAGACTGAGCAAATAAGATAGAATGAAAGGTCAATAGGGAAACAATGTATGTCCTCCAGATGAACACCGTATGTTCTAGGTATCATTACTTGCCTGCACCCAAATCCAACCTTTAGCTTCTAAAGCCCCTCCCAGATTTCTCTACCTATTTTTTTCTTTACTTCATCCTCCAGTAAACGCTTGCTTGTCCTTCAACACTTAGTTCTAACATGGCCTATTATTATGATCTCTTCCTTTCCAGCAGCAGATTAAAGTCATTTTCTCCCTTCTGCTTCCATCATACTTTGTATAAAACTCACTCGTGACTTTCCCTGTTTTTACTGAAATTACTTGTTAACATCTTTCATCTCTGAGTGTTGAACTCATATTTGAACTGCCAGAATCCAGTATAAACTGACACAAACTGGGTGACTAACACATGTTTGAAGAATGTAGTGAATTGTAGGGAAGCAAGGTGGTGCAGGTTCTGTAACAAAGCCTCTGGTCCCACCACCAAATTTCCCTTTCTTTTTTCTGCATTGTTGACAAGTGCGTCCTGCCATTCCACAATTAAAACCTTTACCAGGGAGTTTGTTTCCAACTCTTAAGGTGGCCATTGCCTGCACCCACATAGTTGCTTTAAAGCTTTCTGTTACCACTCCTTGGCAAAGTTTGACATAATCTGCTAAAGAACCTCTGCCTTTAGATCACCAGTGGTCTTTTTATAATCTGTATTAGCACTTTCATAGGCCATTCGTTGTAATATAGTATCAGCTACCTCCACATTGTTTATCTGTCTGCGGATGGCCTCTTGCAGCCGTGCAATGGATTCAGTATAAGGTTCTTTAGGCCCTTGAATAATTTTCTGGAAAAAAGTAGATATTTGTCCTCGAGAATCTGCTTTTTCACAAGCTCTTAAGCAGCAACGTCCTACTTGTTCAGTGGCCTGATCATTCATCATTATTTGACCCTGTACTTGTCCCCAATTGCCTGAGTCAATAAGCTGATTCAAAGAAATCGGAATTTGCTGTGCCTGATTATGTGCAGCCATGGTCTCCACATGGTCACATCACCAGTTTTTAAATTGAAGAAATTCTCTGGGTGCTAAGACAGTATAGGCCAGAGTTGCCCAATCAGATGGAATCTGGCGACTCCCCTCAGCTAATCCTTGTCAAATGCCCAAGTAAAAGGCAAATTAACTCCATAATTTTGAACTGCTTGTTTTAACTCTTTCAAAACCTAAAATGGTATCTGTTCATGTATTGCTTCATATACTCCGTCTGGGTTGGTGGATCAACCCCAGGGGCCACCTGTTCATGAATAGTGACTGGAAATGCCATCTGCATAGTGTCTACATCTCTTTCCTGCAAAATTCCTTTCTATAAAGGAGACAACATTAGTGGCTTAGGTGTGTAGCTGATACCAGGCTCGCCCCGGACAGGGACAGTGCCAGAGGAGGAGGTGGCAGAAAATCACTCTCCTCAAAAGTGGGGGTGCTAGGCCCAAGAGCCCTCTCTGACAAAATATCCTGTCCTTCTGGAACAGCATATTCCAGACTAGCAATAGGTGCCTCTTCTCCCTCATCAAAACTATCGTGTCAGCTGTCCGAAATCTGCAACAATTCCAATACAGATTTAATAAGAGTCCATGATGACCAGTAGATATCGGCAAAGAAACGCCTTCAAGATGTGGCTTCTTTAGCTTACCGTCTGCTTTTTCCCAAGTTTTAAGATCTAAAGCCCTAAAGAAGGAAACCAAGTGCAATTCCTTTCTATAGTTTGCAAAATCTCCACTATCACCCTTTACTCATTTCCGCTCCTCCTACTTTCAAGAGCTGTCTTAAAAGACAAATATATGCGTGGTATTGTTCTGAACTTTTGGAATCCCCTATATGTTACTCTGTTCTTTCCCAAGAGGGTCACTTACCAGCAGGAATCTGTCACAGGCTTCCTCTTGGACCCATGGCTCTTCTTGGCGTCTCCTCACACTGATGTGTACGAGTTTCACTTTCTGGGAACCTTCAGTATTCAGGTCCCAGGGCTCGAGCCCCGTGTTGGGTACCACTTGCCCCAGCAAGTCAGTCATGCACAGGGAGAAAAGCGGGGGCAGAGAAATACACACACAGAGAAAGAATGGGAACAGGGGGCTCAAGACTTCTTGCGTCAAGGCCCGGATCACATTCACCAGTTTGCTTTTTACTGAGAGCTTAAGCCTTCAGGTGTTTGCGGGGAATGATATTAGTACCGGCTGGGACTCAGTCACAGCCCTTGTCAATAATTGCTCTCATGACTCTAAGAATGGAAAGTGCTGCAGCTGGGGGGCAACTAGACCGGCAAGACATTAAGGAGTCTGTTCTGTGTGCGCACGCAGCGTTCTAACGTGCACTGACCTCGTATTCCAAAGTCCACAGCAGATCTCCCCCCTGTGGCTGCTCAAGATGACCCCAGCTAATGAGCCCATGTGAATCGAATCAGCTTGTTTCTGTCTTCATTCTTTCTGTTGTATTTTTCATAGTTGTTTCTCATTCCCAATTTTTGCCCGGACAGGGACAGTGCCAGAGGAGGAGGTGGCAGAAAATCACTCTCCTCAAAAGTGGGGGTGCTAGGCCCAAGAGCCCTCTCTGACAAAATATCCTGTCCTTCTGGAACAGCATATTCCAGACTAGCAATAGGTGCCTCTTCTCCCTCATCAAAACTATCGTGTCAGCTGTCCGAAATCTGCAACAATTCCAATACAGATTTAATAAGAGTCCATGATGACCAGTAGATATCGGCAAAGAAACGCCTTCAAGATGTGGCTTCTTTAGCTTACCGTCTGCTTTTTCCCAAGTTTTAAGATCTAAAGCCCTAAAGAAGGAAACCAAGTGCAATTCCTTTCTATAGTTTGCAAAATCTCCACTATCACCCTTTACTCATTTCCGCTCCTCCTACTTTCAAGAGCTGTCTTAAAAGACAAATATATCGTGGTATTGTTCTGAACTTTGGAATCCCTATCTGTTACTCTGTTCTTTCCCAAGAGGGTCACTTACCAGCAGGAATCTGTCACAGGCTTCCTCTTGGACCCATGGCTCTTCTTGGCGTCTCCTCACACTGATGTGTACGAGTTTCACTTTCTGGGAACCTTCAGTATTCAGGTCCCAGGGCTCGAGCCCCGTGTTGGGTACCACTTGCCCAGCAAGTCAGTCATGCACAGGGAGAAAAGCGGGGGCAGAGAAATACACACACAGAGAAAGAATGGGAACAGGGGGCTCAAGACTTCTTGCGTCAAGGCCCGGATCACATTCACCAGTTTGCTTTTTACTGAGAGCTTAAGCCTTCAGGTGTTTGCGGGGAATGATATTAGTACCGGCTGGGACTCAGTCACAGCCCTTGTCAATAATTGCTCTCATGACTCTAAGAATGGAAAGTGCTGCAGCTGGGGGGCAACTAGACCGGCAAGACATTAAGGAGTCTGTTCTGTGTGCGCACGCAGCGTTCTAACGTGCACTGACCTCGTATTCCAAAGTCCACAGCAGATCTCCCCCCTGTGGCTGCTCAAGATGACCCCAGCTAATGAGCCCATGTGAATCGAATCAGCTTGTTTCTGTCTTCATTCTTTCTGTTGTATTTTTCATAGTTGTTTTTTCTCATTCCCAATTTGTTTTTCTCCTGGGTCGGCCAAAGCTGCGAAAACCTGCACCAGCTTGTGTCCCCACAGTGAATGACTGAATGGATGAATCAATGAAGCACAAATAAGAGTTTTAAAAAATCTACTAATCTAGCTGCTAGGAATTTCTTTATTGCTAAAGCGTTGAAATTTTCTTGAGGTTTAAAGTGACAAGTCACCTTTTGTACGTCTGGGAAAGCAAAATGATCTCTTCAATAGTTTCCTGCGCAGGTCATTGTCCATTTTCAGGTAAATTTGTTTAAAACTCGTGGTTTTTATTGTACACCAAGTTTCTAAAGCTAATTAATCACAGTTCTGAACAGTTCATCATAATAAGATGGCATACGCACTTCTTGTGCTGCGACTGCTGTTCAGTCACAGTCGTATCTAACTCTTTGCAACACCACCAGGCTTCCCTGTTCATGGGATTTCCCAGGCAAGAATACTGGAGTGGGTTGTCATTTCCTTCTACAAGGATCTTCCCCACCCAGGGATTAAACAGGCATCTCCTGCTTGGGAGACAAATTCTTTACCACTGAGCCACCTGGGAAGGCCCATGCACTTCCTGTACTGGTCCTTTTACAGAAAGAGGGAGCTTACTGAGTATAATTCATATATAAAAAGTACTAGAGTGTTCCAGAGAGTACAATAGAATTGGATATGGGTGGAAAATTAACCTTCAAATCTGTTTGACAAAATAAAAGTGTTTACAGTGTTTGTTTCCAGTGCAGTCTACAAACATTTTCCCATCTATGATTTGTCCAAGTAAAGATCAATTAATTTTTGAGAAGGTGCATATGAAAGCAAAGCCCGATGTATTTCCCTTTGATTGAGGAAGGCAGATCCTATTGTCTCCTTTCCTCTTCTCGCAGATAGGAGCCAGTAAGTATGGAATTTTGTTCACGCCTCAATCTTCCTATAAATCCAGACCGGCAAGACATTAAGGAGTCTGTTCTGTGTGCGCACGCAGCGTTCTAACGTGCACTGACCTCGTATTCCAAAGTCCACAGCAGATCTCCCCCCTGTGGCTGCTCAAGATGACCCCAGCTAATGAGCCCATGTGAATCGAATCAGCTTGTTTCTGTCTTCATTCTTTCTGTTGTATTTTTCATAGTTGTTTTTTCTCATTCCCAATTTGTTTTTCTCCTGGGTCGGCCAAAGCTGCGAAAACCTGCACCAGCTTGTGTCCCCACAGTGAATGACTGAATGGATGAATCAATGAAGCACAAATAAGAGTTTTAAAAAATCTACTAATCTAGCTGCTAGGAATTTCTTTATTGCTAAAGCGTTGAAATTTTCTTGAGGTTTAAAGTGACAAGTCACCTTTTGTACGTCTGGGAAAGCAAAATGATCTCTTCAATAGTTTCCTGCGCAGGTCATTGTCCATTTTCAGGTAAATTTGTTTAAAACTCGTGGTTTTTATTGTACACCAAGTTTCTAAAGCTAATTAATCACAGTTCTGAACAGTTCATCATAATAAGATGGCATACGCACTTCTTGTGCTGCGACTGCTGTTCAGTCACAGTCGTATCTAACTCTTTGCAACACCACCAGGCTTCCCTGTTCATGGGATTTCCCAGGCAAGAATACTGGAGTGGGTTGTCATTTCCTTCTACAAGGATCTTCCCCACCCAGGGATTAAACAGGCATCTCCTGCTTGGGAGACAAATTCTTTACCACTGAGCCACCTGGGAAGGCCCATGCACTTCCTGTACTGGTCCTTTTACAGAAAGAGGGAGCTTACTGAGTATAATTCATATATAAAAAGTACTAGAGTGTTCCAGAGAGTACAATAGAATTGGATATGGGTGGAAAATTAACCTTCAAATCTGTTTGACAAAATAAAAGTGTTTACAGTGTTTGTTTCCAGTGCAGTCTACAAACATTTTCCCATCTATGATTTGTCCAAGTAAAGATCAATTAATTTTTTTTTGAGAAGGTGCATATGAAAGCAAAGCCCGATGTATTTCCCTTTGATTGAGGAAGGCAGATCCTATTGTCTCCTTTCCTCTTCTCAGCAAGATCTAGGAGCCAGTAAGTATGGAATTTTGTTCACGCCTCAATCTTCCTAATAGTAACAAGTCTTTTCGCCAACACAACTGTTTCCTTTCTTTTTAACAAAGGCATATGGTTCATATATTTACAGCAAATCGGCACAAAACACTTTTTTGTTTTTATAGAAGGATAGGCTGGGTTATGAACTCTTAATCTGTATCTTACTTCCTACATGCAAAAACAAGAGTCCTTGGGGCAGCCCAAGCTCTGGACATCTTTGCAATGAAAGCCCTGTGAAGGTGAATGGAAATTTATTTCAATGAGTTTACTGTAAGCACACTGGTTTTTTTTTTTTTTTTTAATTGGTAGGTTTTAAAATTGGTATTGGTAGGTTTTAAATGCCTAATTATCTTCATATAAATGGCACCCTATCCTCATGCTAGTGTGCTACTCCTGCCCTGTGCTGTTTATTATTTTGTATTACAATTATCATGCAAAGCAGAGAAGGTGACTTTAAGCAGCTCATTTAAAGTGTATTTTTCTTTTTTTTCTTCAGGGTAAAATCTCTGGGAGGCTATTTACATAGATGTTTATCATTGGGTGTTAAAAATCAGTCCAATTATAAGTACACAAAAGTTTTTATTATGGGTTTAATTTTGAAAGGTAAATGGCCATTGTAAAGTGTTGAAATTTTCACTTGTGCTTGTATCTTTGTCTATGGATTAACAAGCCATCTTGTATTGAAATTCGCTACAGAGATATACAAAACACTCAAAGATTACAGAACCTGTATCACAAAATTGCCTAAAGGTATGCGGAGCAATGCCCTCTTTGGAGATGGACATTAGGGAGCCTATAAGAAAGTGCTCCTCCACCACCCAAGCCACTAGCAGTGCTGTGCCAAGGATAGGATCCCACTTCATGTTGCATTCTGTTGCCATGGCTATGATGGCCCTAATATTGTGTGCTCACAGCAAGGTTGCAATTAGTATTTGGATTTAGAAGAGAAACATAATGATCTCATATTGAAGAAACACTTGGTTAATACTATTTTGGATCTAGGCGTTCTTTCAAGTTGCTAACGAGCAGCTCTGTTGGTCAGGAAAAAAACCATTCAGCCATTTTGTACCTGCATCTTCGGTTTCTTTCCAACCAAGTTTCCTGGGATAGAGAGGCTGAGGATGTTTCTGGTGTGTCTACATGTGCTCTCTGCTAGGCTTCAAAAACACATGCTTGCATGCTTTTAAACTGATAGCAGGCTTTCATATGACTTCCTACACAGTGAGCAGTCATGAAGCTGCGTTACTTTAATAATCAAATGGAGTGTATAGGAGGTACCCCTGAAAATGCAGCCAAGGGATGAGTTGTAAGAGATTTAAGTGGAGGTCATCCCAGAAGGGAAGAGAGAACCTCGAAATATGACATGGTTAGTTTTTATGGGCTGAATAATTTCATAGGCTAATGAGTGGGAGGATCATTCCAATTATTTTGGGAAAGGGGTGAGGATTTCCAAGAATTGGGCCACGGCCCCTGTTTCTGACCTTTTATAGTTAGAACTGTCATGACACCCGCTGGTAGGTTATTTTGCATGCTATGTATTATTGCCATGAGCATATAATGAGGCTTAAGGTCTACTGGAAGTGGAATCTTCTACCATCTTGGACCCAGTTGATTCTAACCAGTCTTTGTCACATCCTCTGGCTCTGTCATTCTTTTAAACATTGCGCCCTTCTCTCTTCTTTCCTATTTTATAACTGTGGATCACCAGTCAATGAGAAGGGCTTATCATTTTTTTTTTTTGGCCCCTTCTATTGACCTTTCAGTTATTTATCTTTGTTCTTCGACCTGTGTGGGCCTCCCATCTCAGTGGCCTCTCACTGCAGAGCACCAGCTCTGGGCGCATGTGCTCCAGAGCTCCTGCTCAGTAGTTGGACACATTGGTCCAGCCACTCCATAGCACGTGGGATCTTCCCAGGCCAGGGATCGAACTGGTGCCCCTTGCACTGCAAGGCGGTGTCCTTACCCACTGGACCACCAGGGAAGCACAGGGCTTATCATTTTAAAGAGGGAGATTAGTTTCTCCACAGTGTTCAGTAATCATCTATTGTGGGTCTTTTTACTTGGTCACTTGTTTATAAAGCATTCAGTTTCATATTATTCATTTGAAAGTGGCTAGAGGTGAAGGGACAGGCTTAGAGTAAGTAAGTAAGTGAGGATGGAGTTGAGAAAGGTAGAGTAGTTGCCCCACCCTCTTAGACTATATACTTCACGTAGTCAGAACCAGAGGCCCCGGTTTCCAGTCATGGAGCATAGAGAGAAGGTCAGGAGCTAAAGCTAAGTGTTCCAGTTGGGTAGAAAGGCACTAGACAAATAGAAGTTTCCCTAACAGCAGCTCAAACAGTAGAAGAGGCAGAATTATGGAGATCCGTTTTGCTTTATTATACAAAAGAGATTTTTAAAGACACTTACCTAAGATATGGGTTGGCAATTGCAAATATATAAAAGGCAAAATACCTCATTTTGCATACTAGAAGCATAAACATTTCTAAGACTTCCAGTTTCATAGTCTATAAATGATTAAATCAGGTCTTCTAATCTATTTGATTGTTTTCATGGAATCGTACTATTGGAACTCAGACTCATTATTAGAATTTCTCTTGCAAATAAGCTTTGGTAAACCACAGAATACTCACAATTTTCCTGGCTTCAATATTGTTTGAGTTCTGACGATGAGCTCAAGAGAGGGGTGATGAACTGTCCTAGAAGGAAATATAATCAGAAGGAGATATGCTAGGGGTCAAGCCAGCCTGGAAGGAATAATATCAATAAGGCATCATGTAAAACCAGCAAGCTGAAAGAGTTGAAAGAGATAAAAGTGATGAGCTGAAGAAAGCAGGGACCTGGAAGTAGAGTAAAGGGGGAAACAGAGAAACCAAACAGATCATATTTCAAAGAAGTGGAGCTGTAAATAGAAGCTAGAATTAGTGTTGTGGCATAAGTAAGGAGAAAGGAAACGATATTGATAAAAATAATTGCTACTATTTACTGAGTTGTTTTCTACCCACCACGTACAACTTTCCATATATCATCTCACTTCATCTTGTGAGCATGATACATTCATCCCCATATGGGAAGGAAGCTTTTATAGTTCCCTGATCAGCTCTCTTCAGTTATTACAGCAGTCATTTCAAAGAATCTCCACTCTCTCTCCCCAAACCTCTAATATCAACCTCACCACTCAATAACAATGGATGATCTCACCTCCAGCTCTGAAAGGAAAATAGCAAAAGATAACTTCCTTAACTCTATGCTACCGGACCTACAAATTTAACCATTTCCAGAGCCATCCGTTCGGCTTCCCTCCAGTTACAACAGAAGAGATGGTCCTAATGTCTAATGTTCATCCCTGCACCCATTCCCTCTTGTCACTTAAAGAAAATCCTTCTTTCCATCTGCTTTCTCAGCTATTCTACCTCTCTCTTTCTAAACTCTCCTTAAAATTAACAGTAAACTGAAGAAAATTTCTTAGAGCCTGCATCTCCTTCTCCTCTCTTTTCTTTCGAAGCTAAGTTTCTGGAAAGAACTATCAGTATTTATTCTCTTTACTTCTTCACTTTTCTTTGACTCATCAACCTACCACAATCTGATTTTTCCTACCAGGTCTGTTGACACTCTGGCTTCTCACAAAAACCTCCTAAGTTGGGAAATCTAACAGAAATACTTTGGCCCCTAAACTATGTCATCTTTTAACACCATTTTCTGAAACAGTCTCTTTTCTATGCTCTGATACCACACTCTCCTAGTTCTCTGATACTTCTTGGTTTCCTTCACAGTTCTTTTCCTGATAGGTCCTTAAGCATGGGACCTTTGTTTTGCTTCTCTCCTGAATCATGTTCTCTCCATGCATCCCCCATGTTATCAGCCACTTACAGGGTTTGAATGCCCAGGTCTACGCTAACTCCTTAATTAGTACTGTCATATTAAGTCGCTTTCTTGATCTTCAAGTCAAAGTCACCACTCTGTCTCATCTGACTGTCTAAAACAAGTTCCTTACCTCTGTCTCTACTCCCAGTCTTGACCCCACCATCTTGCTGTAGCCAAAGTGGTCATTTTAATGAAAATGAAAATGAAAATATCACCTCGTTGTGTGCATGTGTTCAGTCACATCCAATTCTTTGCAACCCCCCATGGACTGTAGCCCACCAGGTTTCCTTCAGGTTGCCATTTCTTCCTCCAGGGGATCTTCCCCACCAAGCAATCAAACACTCATCTCTTGCATCTCCTGCAGTGGCAGGCAGGTTCTTTACCAACTGAGCCACAGGGAAAGCCCCCAAAAATCACCCAGGTGGCACCCAGATCCCTAAATCTTTTACATGAAAGGAAAATAGCAAGATAACTTCCTTAACTCTATGCTACCGGACCTACAAATTTAACCATTTCCAGAGCCATCCGTCGGCTTCCCTCCAGTTACAACAGAAGAGATGGTCCTAATGTCTAATGTTCATCCCTGCACCCATTCCCTCTTGTCACTTAAAGAAAATCCTTCTTTCCATCTGCTTTCTCAGCTATTCTACCTCTCTCTTTCTAAACTCTCCTTAAAATTAACAGTAAACTGAAGAAAATTTCTTAGAGCCTGCATCTCCTTCTCCTCTCTTTTCTTTCGAAGCTAAGTTTCTGGAAAGAACTATCAGTATTTATTCTCTTTACTTCTTCACTTTTCTTTGACTCATCAACCTACCACAATCTGATTTTTCCTACCAGGTCTGTTGACACTCTGGCTTCTCACAAAAACCTCCTAAGTTGGGAAATCTAACAGAAATACTTTGGCCCCTAAACTATGTCATCTTTTAACACCATTTTCTGAAACAGTCTCTTTTCTATGCTCTGATACCACACTCTCCTAGTTCTCTGATACTTCTTGGTTTCCTTCACAGTTCTTTTCCTGATAGGTCCTTAAGCATGGGACCTTTGTTTTGCTTCTCTCCTGAATCATGTTCTCTCCATGCATCCCCCATGTTATCAGCCACTTACAGGGTTTGAATGCCCAGGTCTACGCTAACTCCTTAATTAGTACTGTCATATTAAGTCGCTTTCTTGATCTTCAAGTCAAAGTCACCACTCTGTCTCATCTGACTGTCTAAAACAAGTTCCTTACCTCTGTCTCTACTCCCAGTCTTGACCCCACCATCTTGCTGTAGCCAAAGTGGTCATTTTAATGAAAATGAAAATGAAAATATCACCTCGTTGTGTGCATGTGTTCAGTCACATCCAATTCTTTGCAACCCCCCATGGACTGTAGCCCACCAGGTTTCCTTCAGGTTGCCATTTCTTCCTCCAGGGGATCTTCCCCACCAAGCAATCAAACACTCATCTCTTGCATCTCCTGCAGTGGCAGGCAGGTTCTTTACCAACTGAGCCACAGGGAAAGCCCCCAAAAATCACCCAGGTGGCACCCAGATCCCTAAATCTTTTAATGGCTTTCTATTGCCCTTTGAATAAATTTTAAACATTTTGACATGTATTACAAATCCTTCATGATCGTGCTTCCATAAAATATTCCCACTTTACTTCATTCTACTTTCCCTCTTTTGTTGAATATGGTGGCTTACTTGCATATGTTTGTGCTACAGAAATAATTTCTTGAATGCCTTAATCAATGTTGTGTACAGTAGGAATACTGCTTAAAGAGAAAGGACTTCACTTCAAAGTTCATGCTTTGGTGTTTTAAATATGAACTGGGACTTTTATATTTGGGAAAAAAAAATTCAAGTATCTAATCTGGATTGAACATATGGGAGGGGGCTATTTTTGAAGTAAATTTTCTGGTTGTTTTATTTCTTTGAGTTCAGGTCCTGACACAAGAAAATATGGGATATAAACTTCAAGCTCTTGGAAGATGATCTCTGAGGGAGGCGGACAATGAGTTTGGGGACTAGGAAGAGCCTTTAGGGCATGGGGTACCTGATTCGTTTTAGAGCAGAGATGTTATTAAATGACATGGTGAGAAAAAGCAAGATCCATTTGCTTTACCTGAGAGCTCACTGGACCTACACTTGCTGCCAGAGCAATGCTATAGGCAAATCTTTATAAGGTCTGTTCTTTTGAAGCACTTCAAATTGGCTTCAGTGGACTCAGTTGGGTCTTGTGACTGACTGAAAGTGACAGGTAAATATGACTTCTGAAAGATCTCTAAGTCTTTAATGAGAACCTTGACCAGGAAATGGAGCATCAGAAACCACTATTAACTTCAGAGAGCTTGAGGCTCTCTGAATTGACCTCAAGCTGACACTGGGAACCACCACAAGGCAACCCTAGAGATGCAGACTGGGAGAAATACATCAGCTTGCCAACCAATACTCTTTACCCCCTTGTGGTATCTCTCCATTTCTCTTGGGAAAATAAAGAGAAAATCTTTACTGTTAACTTAGCATCTGGCGATAGAGACTGGAGCTGGTTTATTAAACTCATCTCTTGCATCTCCTGCAGTGGCAGGCAGGTTCTTTACCAACTGAGCCACAGGGAAAGCCCCCAAAAATCACCCAGGTGGCACCCAGATCCCTAAATCTTTTAATGGCTTTCTATTGCCCTTTGAATAAATTTTAAACATTTTGACATGTATTACAAATCCTTCATGATCGTGCTTCCATAAAATATTCCCACTTTACTTCATTCTACTTTCCCTCTTTTGTTGAATATGGTGGCTTACTTGCATATGTTTGTGCTACAGAAATAATTTCTTGAATGCCTTAATCAATGTTGTGTACAGTAGGAATACTGCTTAAAGAGAAAGGACTTCACTTCAAAGTTCATGCTTTGGTGTTTTAAATATGAACTGGGACTTTTATATTTGGGAAAAAAAAATTCAAGTATCTAATCTGGATTGAACATATGGGAGGGGGCTATTTTTGAAGTAAATTTTCTGGTTGTTTTATTTCTTTGAGTTCAGGTCCTGACACAAGAAAATATGGGATATAAACTTCAAGCTCTTGGAAGATGATCTCTGAGGGAGGCGGACAATGAGTTTGGGGACTAGGAAGAGCCTTTAGGGCATGGGGTACCTGATTCGTTTTAGAGCAGAGATGTTATTAAATGACATGGTGAGAAAAAGCAAGATCCATTTGCTTTACCTGAGAGCTCACTGGACCTACACTTGCTGCCAGAGCAATGCTATAGGCAAATCTTTATAAGGTCTGTTCTTTTGAAGCACTTCAAATTGGCTTCAGTGGACTCAGTTGGGTCTTGTGACTGACTGAAAGTGACAGGTAAATATGACTTCTGAAAGATCTCTAAGTCTTTAATGAGAACCTTGACCAGGAAATGGAGCATCAGAAACCACTATTAACTTCAGAGAGCTTGAGGCTCTCTGAATTGACCTCAAGCTGACACTGGGAACCACCACAAGGCAACCCTAGAGATGCAGACTGGGAGAAATACATCAGCTTGCCAACCAATACTCTTTACCCCCTTGTGGTATCTCTCCATTTCTCTTGGGAAAATAAAGAGAAAATCTTTACTGTTAACTTAGCATCTGGCGATAGAGACTGGAGCTGGTTTATTATTGTCCTCATTGAACCCTGATCCACTGCATTGGAAGGTGAATACCCAACCACTGGACTACCAGGGAAGTCACATAAAATGTTTATATTAACTTAGATCTTTGAATAATTTGGCAGGGTATAAATGGAGAGGAAAAGTCTGCACTGGGAAATCGACTACTATTTTTTTTTTGGCCACTTCCATTGGTCTTTCATTTATTTATTCTCATCCATCTTTGTTCTTTGGCCTGTGTGGGCCTCCCATCACAGTGGCCTCTCTTGTCGCAGAGCACTGGCTCTGGGCGCATGCGTTCCAGAGCTCTGACTCAGTAGTTGAACACAGTGGTCCAGCTGCTCCATGGTACATGGGATCTTCCCAGGCCAGGGATTGAACCAGCGCCCCTTGCACTGCAAGGCAGTGCCCTTCCCCACTGGACCATGAGGGAAGCCCCAGAAATCGACTTACTTTTGATTGATACAGCAGCTATCATCATGGCTTAGACACAATAGGTGCAATGAAATTCATCCCAGTTGGGTTGCAATTATGGAAAGCAACATACCAATCCCAATAACTTCAATCAACAAAGAAGTTATTTCTCATGTATGCTACACATCTCGTGCAAGTTGGTAGGGAAGTTCAGGGTTTCAACCAATGAAAAACTTGAAAAGTGCCATCTGGAAGGTCTTACACCAGCAATGAAACATTCTTGTATAAAAGCAACACGTATTATTCTGTTCATTATTCACTGGCCCAAAGTAGCCACTGGGTCCCTCCATCCAAACACAGACATGGTCCAGAAGTGAAATCCTAGTAGGAGTTTTGAAGACGGAGCATCTAAAAGAAATGGGAGACAAGCATGAATGAGGGCCATGATAAACATGTTGAATGACAGATGAGTTTTACATCGTGAACATTTATATTATGGCCTATGGCACATGCATATTTGAGGCTCCAAAATAGTATTTTTCAATCTGAATTGACCTCAAGCTGACACTGGGAACCACCACAAGGCAACCCTAGAGATGCAGACTGGGAGAAATACATCAGCTTGCCAACCAATACTCTTTACCCCCTTGTGGTATCTCTCCATTTCTCTTGGGAAAATAAAGAGAAAATCTTTACTGTTAACTTAGCATCTGGCGATAGAGACTGGAGCTGGTTTATTATTGTCCTCATTGAACCCTGATCCACTGCATTGGAAGGTGAATACCCAACCACTGGACTACCAGGGAAGTCACATAAAATGTTTATATTAACTTAGATCTTTGAATAATTTGGCAGGGTATAAATGGAGAGGAAAAGTCTGCACTGGGAAATCGACTACTATTTTTTTTGGCCACTTCCATTGGTCTTTCATTTATTTATTTTCATCCATCTTTGTTCTTTGGCCTGTGGGGGCCTCCCATCACAGTGGCCTCTCTTGTCGCAGAGCACTGGCTCTGGGCGCATGCGTTCCAGAGCTCTGACTCAGTAGTTGAACACAGTGGTCCAGCTGCTCCATGGTACATGGGATCTTCCCAGGCCAGGGATTGAACCAGCGCCCCTTGCACTGCAAGGCAGTGCCCTTCCCCACTGGACCATGAGGGAAGCCCCAGAAATCGACTTACTTTTGATTGATACAGCAGCTATCATCATGGCTTAGACACAATAGGTGCAATGAAATTCATCCCAGTTGGGTTGCAATTATGGAAAGCAACATACCAATCCCAATAACTTCAATCAACAAAGAAGTTATTTCTCATGTATGCTACACATCTCGTGCAAGTTGGTAGGGAAGTTCAGGGTTTCAACCAATGAAAAACTTGAAAAGTGCCATCTGGAAGGTCTTACACCAGCAATGAAACATTCTTGTATAAAAGCAACACGTATTATTCTGTTCATTATTCACTGGCCCAAAGTAGCCACTGGGTCCCTCCATCCAAACACAGACATGGTCCAGAAGTGAAATCCTAGTAGGAGTTTTGAAGACGGAGCATCTAAAAGAAATGGGAGACAAGCATGAATGAGGGCCATGATAAACATGTTGAATGACAGATGAGTTTTACATCGTGAACATTTATATTATGGCCTATGGCACATGCATATTTGAGGCTCCAAAATAGTATTTTTCAATCTTGAGAAATTTTAAACTCTCAAGAATATATGCAATCCCTGTTTGGAAAAATAGAAGTTAAACACTATCATGTTGGGTGATCACTCAAAGCAACTGTAAGTCTAAGTACAAACATGGGCTTAGGAGTTGCTTGGTAGTTTTCCAAAATAAACTAAATTTCATAGTTAAAACTTTTTTCATCAAAATGAAAACTGAAAATGTAAGAGTCTTATACAAACTAGAAGACTTCTGAGTAAATTGCAAAGAACTCCTATTTATTTAGAGTCCAGTTTGAGAAATAGCTCTCAGTTACAGAAAAAAAGTTTGACATTTATTGAATGCTTGCCATATGCCATGGTTTCTTAAATGCTCTGCATGAAATAATTCTTGAATCTGCATGAGGGCCATATCACAGAGGTATTTGTTACCCATATTTTCCTTGTGGGTGAACAGAGGCATAGAGTGTTCAAATCACATAGCTTGGAATGTCTGTACTGCGGTTTGAACCTAGGAAATCTGGGTGCAGGCCATTCATTGCTCTTAACCTTTGTGCTATGCTGCCTCTTTAAGAATCCTGGGACTGCTTTTTAATTTTGTAATAGTCATGTTTACTAAAATATTCCTGCAAAACCATAGGCCATTCATAATGTATAGACAAGCTAGAGATTTTCTTGCATTTGTTCATTTATTTGTTCAACAGGTAGGTTTTCTAATTTGTGTAGTAGTAGGGTAAGAACTTTTCATCTTGTGGAAAACGAGATATATGCACAATTATCTAAAAATAAAATATAGCACTATTATAAAACACAGGCAATTATTTAGCTTATTTGTCACTGATTTATTAAGAATCCCCCTCCTTCAGAGCATAACCTTTATATAAAAAGGTGCTTTTTATATCTTGCCTACAATTATTTTCTCCATGCCTGGAAGCCTAGGAAATTGCAGGTGATCCTCCATAAGTATTCGTGGGAATGAGTGAATGAATAAATGAAAGGAAACGTCACTGCTAGCTAGATAGCCAAAATGAGACAGATGAGTTTTACATCGTGAACATTTATATTATGGCCTATGGCACATGCATATTTGAGGCTCCAAAATAGTATTTTTCAATCTTGAGAAATTTTAAACTCTCAAGAATATATGCAATCCCTGTTTGGAAAAATAGAAGTTAAACACTATCATGTTGGGTGATCACTCAAAGCAACTGTAAGTCTAAGTACAAACATGGGCTTAGGAGTTGCTTGGTAGTTTTCCAAAATAAACTAAATTTCATAGTTAAAACTTTTTTCATCAAAATGAAAACTGAAAATGTAAGAGTCTTATACAAACTAGAAGACTTCTGAGTAAATTGCAAAGAACTCCTATTTATTTAGAGTCCAGTTTGAGAAATAGCTCTCAGTTACAGAAAAAAAGTTTGACATTTATTGAATGCTTGCCATATGCCATGGTTTCTTAAATGCTCTGCATGAAATAATTCTTGAATCTGCATGAGGGCCATATCACAGAGGTATTTGTTACCCATATTTTCCTTGTGGGTGAACAGAGGCATAGAGTGTTCAAATCACATAGCTTGGAATGTCTGTACTGCGGTTTGAACCTAGGAAATCTGGGTGCAGGCCATTCATTGCTCTTAACCTTTGTGCTATGCTGCCTCTTTAAGAATCCTGGGACTGCTTTTTAATTTTGTAATAGTCATGTTTACTAAAATATTCCTGCAAAACCATAGGCCATTCATAATGTATAGACAAGCTAGAGATTTTCTTGCATTTGTTCATTTATTTGTTCAACAGGTAGGTTTTCTAATTTGTGTAGTAGTAGGGTAAGAACTTTTCATCTTGTGGAAAACGAGATATATGCACAATTATCTAAAAATAAAATATAGCACTATTATAAAACACAGGCAATTATTTAGCTTATTTGTCACTGATTTATTAAGAATCCCCCTCCTTCAGAGCATAACCTTTATATAAAAAGGTGCTTTTTATATCTTGCCTACAATTATTTTCTCCATGCCTGGAAGCCTAGGAAATTGCAGGTGATCCTCCATAAGTATTCGTGGGAATGAGTGAATGAATAAATGAAAGGAAACGTCACTGCTAGCTAGATAGCCAGAACAAAAGTATGTGCTTATGTGTTTTTATTTTCATTTAATTTTCAAAACAAGTTTACAAATAAGAAACTTAGATTTAAAGTTCTATAAGTTGAAAGAATCTATTGTATATCACATGGAACCCTACTCAATGTTATGTGCCAGCCTCCATAGGAAGGGACTTTGGCGGAGAATGGATAGACGTATATGTATTGCTGAGTCCTTTCGCTGTTCACCTGAAACTACCACAACATTGTACATTTGTACCAATTCAAAATAAAAAGTTAAACTTTGAAAAAAAAAAATAAATTTTCTTAGTTGGAAATAGCCAAACCAGAATTTGAACCCAACTCTTATGATTTTGCATTCAGTATCCACTCGGACTCCAAAACACTGCCTCTCAGTGCAGGCCAGAAGAACATGGATGCAGTTCTTAGGAGAAATTGTTTTCTTCCAAACACCTACAATGATCATATATAAAAAGAAAATTTTCTGATGACTCCTACCATTTTTGTCTAAAGCAAGGACAAAAGGAGATATTGCAAAGCCAGATGACTAGATATTTATCAGTCAGAAATGTCTC
The DNA here is from genome assembly GCA_022376925.1 of Tragulus kanchil. Classification (NCBI taxonomy): domain Eukaryota; kingdom Metazoa; phylum Chordata; class Mammalia; order Artiodactyla; family Tragulidae; genus Tragulus; species Tragulus kanchil. The sequence goes on along the minus strand of JAIOJX010000004.1, from coordinate 266,951,779 downwards.
AAAAAATACAGCTTGATTAGTGGATTGCAGTATGTTCAGTAATTAATTAAGAGTTTGATTTGTAAAAACAAAGCATGATGGCTCCTACACACACCATGTGTCCCCTGAGCAAATGAAGACAGAGCTGATGCCGAGGCTCCAGTTCAGCTAAGCAGTCACAGATGTGACTCAAATTAGAAGGATGAACTCTGAATAACAATAACACCATCCAAATTAGCAAGTAGTATCTAAAATTTCTCCCGAAAAAGCTGGAGCTTGTGTCTAGGGTCCAGGTTTATGAGCATTATATTCTTCTCAAACTGATTTGGGGGTCAGCTTGGGCCTGTGCCACATCTCACCGAGACCACTTGGAGAAATGAAGGAAGTGTTTCTGCAAGTTGTTCAGCAGAACAGCACAGAGAGCGCTCTGAGGGCAAATCTATGGTTCACATGGGAAAACCTGCCTGTTCCCACCCCAGGCATGTGTGTGTGTGAGCATGAGCACTAGTGTGCTCAGCACAGACATGCTTTTTATTTTGCCTACAATATTCTAAATGGAAATTGCAGGTGATCCTCCATAAGTATTCGTGGGAATGAGTGAATGAATAAATGAAAGGAAACGTCACTGCTAGCTAGATAGCCAGAACAAAAGTATGTGCTTATGTGTTTTTATTTTCATTTAATTTTCAAAACAAGTTTACAAATAAGAAACTTAGATTTAAAGTTCTATAAGTTGAAAGAATCTATTGTATATCACATGGAACCCTACTCAATGTTATGTGCCAGCCTCCATAGGAAGGGACTTTGGCGGAGAATGGATAGACGTATATGTATTGCTGAGTCCTTTCGCTGTTCACCTGAAACTACCACAACATTGTACATTTGTACCAATTCAAAATAAAAAGTTAAACTTTGAAAAAAAAAAATAAATTTTCTTAGTTGGAAATAGCCAAACCAGAATTTGAACCCAACTCTTATGATTTTGCATTCAGTATCCACTCGGACTCCAAAACACTGCCTCTCAGTGCAGGCCAGAAGAACATGGATGCAGTTCTTAGGAGAAATTGTTTTCTTCCAAACACCTACAATGATCATATATAAAAAGAAAATTTTCTGATGACTCCTACCATTTTTGTCTAAAGCAAGGACAAAAGGAGATATTGCAAAGCCAGATGACTAGATATTTATCAGTCAGAAATGTCTCAAAAAATACAGCTTGATTAGTGGATTGCAGTATGTTCAGTAATTAATTAAGAGTTTGATTTGTAAAAACAAAGCATGATGGCTCCTACACACACCATGTGCCCCCTGAGCAAATGAAGACAGAGCTGATGCCGAGGCTCCAGTTCAGCTAAGCAGTCACAGATGTGACTCAAATTAGAAGGATGAACTCTGAATAACAATAACACCATCCAAATTAGCAAGTAGTATCTAAAATTTCTCCCGAAAAAGCTGGAGCTTGTGTCTAGGGTCCAGGTTTATGAGCATTATATTCTTCTCAAACTGATTTGGGGGTCAGCTTGGGCCTGTGCCACATCTCACCGAGACCACTTGGAGAAATGAAGGAAGTGTTTCTGCAAGTTGTTCAGCAGAACAGCACAGAGAGCGCTCTGAGGGCAAATCTATGGTTCACATGGGAAAACCTGCCTGTTCCCACCCCAGGCATGTGTGTGTGTGAGCATGCACGCACTATGTGTGCACAGACACACTCGAGAGACATCATCAGCCTTTGTAGAAACAGAGATAAACTCTCTGTTGAAAGTCGGTGCCTCTGTAGAAAAGTAGTTTGAATTCATAGAGCAGACGTTGTTTTGTTATAAGCCTATGCGAGACTCCCTGGAAGCTCAGCGGTAGAAAATCCGCCTGACAGTGCAGGAGAGTGGGCTCCATCCTTGGGTCAAGAAGATCCCCTGGAGAAAGAAATGGCAACCCACTCCAGTATTCTTGCCTGGAGAATCCCATGGACAGAAGAGCCTGGCGAGTTACAGTCCATGGGGTCAAAAAAGAGTCGAACATGACTTCACAACTAAACCACAACAGTAAGCCTGTGCAGTTTTTTTAATGTATAAACATTTATTTTTACAAAACAATCACCAGAGAAGGATACAAAATAAGACTCAGACAAATATTAATGAGAATTAAAAGATTATGGCTTTGCAACAAAGGTGTCTTGTCCTTTAGGGAATACTGATACAATAAATACAAGGCGAATTAAAAATGTTCTTATGAAACAAGATATTCTTACTTACCAAGACATGGAGAACACACATCTTAGATACTCACAGAAACTAAATACTTTACATTAGTATTCATGTTTTTTCACTGTAAAAAAAATGTATTCATATTATTTCACCTTCTACTATGATAGAACACAATGAACAGAGGATCTACCTCAGTTCATCTCCTCCTCTGATACCTATTACCCATGTTACTCATTTCCCATCTGGAAAAATGCTTTGTGTCATATATTCTCTTTTAAATGCATTTTATTGAAGTGTCTTTGATTTATAATGTGATATTAATTTCTGTTGTATAGCAAAGTGACTCAGTTATAAATAAATATATATATATATACATAGTTTTTCATATTCTTTGCCATACTATCACAGGATATTAAATATAGCTCCCTGTGCTATACAGTAGGACCCTGTTATTTATCCACTTTATATATAATAGTTTGCATCTGCTAATCTCAAACCCCCTGTCTTTCTCCTCCTACCTCCTCCCCCTTGGCAACCACAAGTCTGTTCTCTATCTTTGTGGGCTTGTTTCTGTCTCAGATAGGTTGATTTCAATTGTATTTGAGAGACTTTTGTAAACAGAGATAAACTCTCTGTTGAAAGTCGGTGCCTCTGTAGAAAAGTAGTTTGAATTCATAGAGCAGCGTTGTTTTGTTATAAGCCTATGCGAGACTCTGGAAGCTCAGCGGTAGAAAATCCGCCTGACAGTGCAGGAGAGTGGGCTCCATCCTTGGGTCAAGAAGATCCCCTGGAGAAAGAAATGGCAACCCACTCCAGTATTCTTGCCTGGAGAATCCCATGGACAGAAGAGCCTGGCGAGTTACAGTCCATGGGGTCAAAAAAGAGTCGAACATGACTTCACAACTAAACCACAACAGTAAGCCTGTGCAGTTTTTTTAATGTATAAACATTTATTTTTACAAAACAATCACCAGAGAAGGATACAAAATAAGACTCAGACAAATATTAATGAGAATTAAAAGATTATGGCTTTGCAACAAAGGTGTCTTGTCCTTTAGGGAATACTGATACAATAAATACAAGGCGAATTAAAAATGTTCTTATGAAACAAGATATTCTTACTTACCAAGACATGGAGAACACACATCTTAGATACTCACAGAAACTAAATACTTTACATTAGTATTCATGTTTTTTCACTGTAAAAAAAATGTATTCATATTATTTCACCTTCTACTATGATAGAACACAATGAACAGAGGATCTACCTCAGTTCATCTCCTCCTCTGATACCTATTACCCATGTTACTCATTTCCCATCTGGAAAAATGCTTTGTGTCATATATTCTCTTTTAAATGCATTTTATTGAAGTGTCTTTGATTTATAATGTGATATTAATTTCTGTTGTATAGCAAAGTGACTCAGTTATAAATAAATATATATATATATACATAGTTTTTCATATTCTTTGCCATACTATCACAGGATATTAAATATAGCTCCCTGTGCTATACAGTAGGACCCTGTTATTTATCCACTTTATATATAATAGTTTGCATCTGCTAATCTCAAACCCCCTGTCTTTCTCCTCCTACCTCCTCCCCCTTGGCAACCACAAGTCTGTTCTCTATCTTTGTGGGCTTGTTTCTGTCTCGTAGATAGGTTGATTTCAATTGTATTTGAGAATCCAATCGATGTGGTATCATGTGGCATCTCTCTTGTTCTTTCTGACTTGCTTCACTTCATATGATCATTTCTAGGTCTGTGTTAGATATCTTGCTTCCTTATTTCACTGCCTGTTCACTACTTCGGCAGCCTTTCTAAGTTGATGTGGGTACACTTGCTTTTAGCTACTGCCTCCTCTGTTTTGGTAGGCTGCCCAGCCTTCTTCCTTCATCATCCTGACCTTTTAATCCTAAAATGGCCTGGGTGGCCTGTCATTTCAAAGGTGTCAGGAAGACTGCCTTCATTTCATTCCTTTGTCCTTTGTTTTCAAACAATCACGTGGCCTAGCTGACTTAGAAATTTATTACATCTACATTTTTGAGAGACACACGAGTTCAAAATATTCAGTTGGTCATTTTGTAAAGAGAAGAAAGCTCATTGGGCTTCTGGAATTCATAAATAACATTTATTCCCAACCACTCCTTAGGAAACAGTTTTGAATATTTATGACAAAAGTCTATCAGAGAGTTGCATTCCATTCTCTGAAGCTAAAAAAAAAAAAAATTACCACAATCTTAGTTGTAATAAAAATGTTTAAGTGTTTTCTATAATTTCCTGCTTCAAAAGGGTGAAACACACCTCTCAAAATGTTTGACCTTTGTGTTTCTGAATCAGCCTTGAGGATCTGTACCTAGAGTTCACAGGCTAAAGTATATAGCCCATGATCTGTTTATCTGTTTGATGATCTGGAAGAACTATATATATATATAGGCCACTTCTATTGATCTTTCATTTATTTATCTTTGTTCTTTGCACTGTGTGGGCCTCCCATCTCAGTGGCCTCTGTCGTCACAGAGCACTGGCTCTGGGTGCATGCGCTCCAGAACTCCAGCTAGGTAGTTGGACGCTTCAGTCCAGCCGCTCCTCCCCCAGGCCAGGGATGGAATCGGCACCCCTTGTACTGCAAGGCGGTGTCCTTACCCACTGGACCACCAGGGAAGCCCTGGAAGAACTCTTAGACAAAATGATACCAAGGTCAAATTACCTGTAGAAAGAGATTTTTTTTATGACAAAGATCTCACCTTTAACCAACCTTGCTCTCTGAATTTCATCTCACTTTTGATGGAAGCTGACAAGATCAGTCATCTCCAAAACCTCTTTCTTGGGTTGCCTTTTAATTGACAAGCCTTGATGTGATTGTGCATGTTTCTGGTTCTAACTTCTTTTTAATGATAAAGATGAACTGATAGCATATGTGTGTGTTCTCCATTAGGTCAGAGAAATTAAGAGAGAAGCTTATCCTCAGTCCTTAGTCATTTAAAAATTAGTTTCCTTATTTTCCTGCCCCAGCTGAATTCTGCATTGTCTTAATGAATTCATTCACAGTGTGAGGGCACACCACACTGAAGGGGCCTCAAGCAGTTTCACATTACAGACACTGACATAAGTTGCTAGCAGTCTTCAAAGGCTTCTGTACTTGACTGCTTCATCGTTTCTTGAGAAAATTATTTTTAGGCTCTTGCCCCCTCCTTTCTTTTCCAGACAACCAAAAAAACAAAAGAAAAAAAGAAAGAAAGGGCAGGCAGGGGACATGATCTCAGCTATATCTGTTTAGAAAGATTTACACAATTTGTAACTGGTGTAGATGGCTGAAAATAGATTTATCTCATTTATAATTGAAGCAATTGAATTATCAATGGCTTTCTAATTTTTTTAGCAGTAGCTACATTTTTAAAAAATGAAATCTTATACAGAAGCCCAATAGATACAAGAGAGGCTGAGCTAGCTGAAATATAAGGAGGAAACTCCAGAAATCTGCCTGGCCACGCTACACTTTGGCAGCATTTGGGGCACCACTCTGAGCCTCTTAGACACCATGTTTCCAAGTCCAACACCCAAGAATTCTATTCAATTTAATTCATGCATGTGTGCTAAGTTGCTTCAGTTGTGTCTGCCTCTTTGTGACCCCTGTGGACTGTAGCCCGCCAGGCTCCTCTGTCTATAGGATTCTCTAGGCAAGAATACTGGAGTGGGTTGCCATGTCCTCCTCCAGGGATCTTCCCAACTCAGGGATTGAACCTGCATCTCTTACGTCTCCTGCATTGACAGGCAGGTTTCTTTACCACTGTCACCACTCTTAGACAAAATGATACCAAGGTCAAATTACCTGTAGAAAGAGATTTTTTTTATGACAAAGATCTCACCTTTAACCAACCTTGCTCTCTGAATTTCATCTCACTTTTGATGGAAGCTGACAAGATCAGTCATCTCCAAAACCTCTTTCTTGGGTTGCCTTTTAATTGACAAGCCTTGATGTGATTGTGCATGTTTCTGGTTCTAACTTCTTTTTAATGATAAAGATGAACTGATAGCATATGTGTGTGTTCTCCATTAGGTCAGAGAAATTAAGAGAGAAGCTTATCCTCAGTCCTTAGTCATTTAAAAATTAGTTTCCTTATTTTCCTGCCCCAGCTGAATTCTGCATTGTCTTAATGAATTCATTCACAGTGTGAGGGCACACCACACTGAAGGGGCCTCAAGCAGTTTCACATTACAGACACTGACATAAGTTGCTAGCAGTCTTCAAAGGCTTCTGTACTTGACTGCTTCATCGTTTCTTGAGAAAATTATTTTTAGGCTCTTGCCCCCTCCTTTCTTTTCCAGACAACCAAAAAAACAAAAGAAAAAAAGAAAGAAAGGGCAGGCAGGGGACATGATCTCAGCTATATCTGTTTAGAAAGATTTACACAATTTGTAACTGGTGTAGATGGCTGAAAATAGATTTATCTCATTTATAATTGAAGCAATTGAATTATCAATGGCTTTCTAATTTTTTTAGCAGTAGCTACATTTTTAAAAAATGAAATCTTATACAGAAGCCCAATAGATACAAGAGAGGCTGAGCTAGCTGAAATATAAGGAGGAAACTCCAGAAATCTGCCTGGCCACGCTACACTTTGGCAGCATTTGGGGCACCACTCTGAGCCTCTTAGACACCATGTTTCCAAGTCCAACACCCAAGAATTCTATTCAATTTAATTCATGCATGTGTGCTAAGTTGCTTCAGTTGTGTCTGCCTCTTTGTGACCCCTGTGGACTGTAGCCCGCCAGGCTCCTCTGTCTATAGGATTCTCTAGGCAAGAATACTGGAGTGGGTTGCCATGTCCTCCTCCAGGGGATCTTCCCAACTCAGGGATTGAACCTGCATCTCTTACGTCTCCTGCATTGACAGGCAGGTTTCTTTACCACTGTCACCACTTGGGAAACCCGAATTTCATTTGACAAAATGTAATTGAGTATCTACAATATAACTGGAGATACAAAGATAAATGCAATCTAGTTCCTGCCTCAGAGGCTCACACAGTTTTATGGTTTGAACACAGTAGCTGATTATATGCCTATCAAATTGTTTAAGCTCCCAAACAACCCAAGGATCTCCTAGACAGTAATGTGGACCCCAGTGCCTCGTGCTGGTTAGTATTCAATTAATGTTCACTGAGTAAATGTATTAAGAGAGTGAGAGAATGTGAGTTAAATAAAAGAGTTGAATGATTAAATAAAATAATGGATAATATGCCAAGAGTAAATGAAAATATAGTCATAGGGAAATATTATGTTCACTAACAATCGCTTAAAATAAATGTTATCCTTTGAACCCTTAAAACGAGTTTCTATTCAGTAAAATAAAAAGTAATGAATGCCATTTCTTGTCGGTTCCCCCATAATAAGCAATGATCGTATACTTCAAAGGAAATTCTATCTTTTCCTTAACTGTGGAATAGTACTCCATGAGAGGAAATACTTAATTCCAACTGATGATTAGCATATGCCTTGAAAAATAAGGAAAAGACTCAATGATTCTTAAATGTTAACTGATTTTAGTATCTTACTTGGACCTCTTAAGGCTTTTCAAGGCCTCAGCTAATATCCTGTAACATGAAATTCTCTAATATTGACAAAGCAAATAACGTCCTGCACATTTTAAGTTGAGAGCTTAAGTATTTCTTTAGTCTTTCCTTTCCACATATGAAACATACTGCTTTTTTCTCTATCGGAAGTTTCACAAGGCAATCTGTCCCAACACCTATAATGTAAACTATGGACAAAAGACCAGTGTGAAGGTCAATATCACAGGAGACCCTGCCAGAAAGCATGGGAGAACAATGAATGGCATGTAGGTGAAAAAAATCACTATTTTATATTCAGTGGTTGCTACCTCATCCAGGTGAACAGTATCTCTATGTCCCTTTGCCAAGTACATGCATAATTTTTTGTTCTTTTGGGCTAAAAGGCCCACTTTTACAGATTTTTTTTCCATTTTGCTCCCTTACTTTGGAAATTAAAATACAAATGATTAAATGAAACTGTACAGAAACTCACATTTAGAGAAACAGTAACTTTTATAAATGGCTCTTTTAATACAACCAACTATCCTTTGGATATATAAATAAATAGTTACTTATTATAAAGAGCATTCCAAATTGACCACCAGGGAGAGAGAAAACACACTATTACACTATTACAGCTCTAACCAATAAACTTGGCTAAAAGCTAACCCAAATACTAGGTGTAGTCATCAGGATAAGATAAATCAACTTAGAAAGAATCTAAAGTACAACATTTTAAAACAAAAGAAAATAACTACATATAGACTGCTGTGTCCACTTGATAGAATATACTTAATTCATTTAAAATGAGCATATGAGAAGCATTTAGGGAAATAAAGGATATTTTAGCATATTTAAAATAAAGGCTATTTTAGCATAACCATAAAGTTATTTTGATGTGGCTATGCTAAAAACAAATTTAAATTATTTCGTTTTTTAAAAATCTCCAAGAATGGCTTAAGTTGACACTAATGACCCTGTTCATCCTTAACTGATTAGAAGCGGTTTGGGGTTCCCACTTCAATTATTTGACTCTTACAGGTATATAAATAATCTTTATATCCAGAAAAAATATGTGTAACATTTCTCTAGAGCTAGCTTCTAAAAATATTATCACATATATTTTCCAACAGAGTACTAATAGAGATATTTAAAATTTAATTGAGGATTTTCTGTAATTGAGACTAAGAAACATATCATGGCCAACAGAGTTTCTAAAGAGAAAGCTTAAAAATACAGAGTTGTCTGTGCTCTATATTTTCTTTAAAAATCTGTCCCAACACCTATAATGTAAACTATGGACAAAAGACCAGTGTGAAGGTCAATATCACAGGAGACCCTGCCAGAAAGCATGGGAGAACAATGAATGGCATGTAGGTGAAAAAAATCACTATTTTATATTCAGTGGTTGCTACCTCATCCAGGTGAACAGTATCTCTATGTCCCTTTGCCAAGTACATGCATAATTTTTTGTTCTTTTGGGCTAAAAGGCCCACTTTTACAGATTTTTTTTCCATTTTGCTCCCTTACTTTGGAAATTAAAATACAAATGATTAAATGAAACTGTACAGAAACTCACATTTAGAGAAACAGTAACTTTTATAAATGGCTCTTTTAATACAACCAACTATCCTTTGGATATATAAATAAATAGTTACTTATTATAAAGAGCATTCCAAATTGACCACCAGGGAGAGAGAAAACACACTATTACACTATTACAGCTCTAACCAATAAACTTGGCTAAAAGCTAACCCAAATACTAGGTGTAGTCATCAGGATAAGATAAATCAACTTAGAAAGAATCTAAAGTACAACATTTTAAAACAAAAAGAAAATAACTACATATAGACTGCTGTGTCCACTTGATAGAATATACTTAATTCATTTAAAATGAGCATATGAGAAGCATTTAGGGAAATAAAGGATATTTTAGCATATTTAAAATAAAGGCTATTTTAGCATAACCATAAAGTTATTTTGATGTGGCTATGCTAAAAACAAATTTAAATTATTTCGTTTTTTAAAAATCTCCAAGAATGGCTTAAGTTGACACTAATGACCCTGTTCATCCTTAACTGATTAGAAGCGGTTTGGGGTTCCCACTTCAATTATTTGACTCTTACAGGTATATAAATAATCTTTATATCCAGAAAAAATATGTGTAACATTTCTCTAGAGCTAGCTTCTAAAAATATTATCACATATATTTTCCAACAGAGTACTAATAGAGATATTTAAAATTTAATTGAGGATTTTCTGTAATTGAGACTAAGAAACATATCATGGCCAGATCTATTATCTAGTATGCATATAAAAAAATATGCCTAAAGAGAGAAAGCTTAAAAAATACAGAGTTGTCTGTGCTCTATATTTTCTTTAAAGAGAGAGAATAAAAGTGATTATTACACAGATCTATGTATTAACTAAAAGTAGAGTGATGTCATTCTCATAAATTTAGGAGATAAGTCAGAGTAGTTAAGATATGGACCATTCAATAGACTTCTAGCAATGCAAAAGAACATTCAAAATGCTTTGGGAATACCTCACACCATATATAAAAAGTAGTTCAAAATGAATCAAAGACCATAATGTACCAGCTAAAGGTATAAAATTCATAGGAGAAAATATAGATATAAACCTTTATTACCTTAGATTAGGTAATGGTTTCTTAAATACATTAGAGCATACCAGCAACAAAGAAAAAAAAAGAGAAATTGAACTTAAAAGTTTAAAACTTCTCTGTTTCAAAGGCTATCACCAAGAAAGCAGCAAGACAGCCCACTGAAAGGGAGGGAAATATTTGCAAATCCTACATCTGCTAAACAATTAACATTAGAACACATAAAGTGCTCTTACAACCCAACAGAGATAAACAGTGAAAAAACAGCCAACAGATTTAAATGGACATTTCTCCAAGTAAGATATACAAATGACCAATGAAAAGAGGTTCAACATCATTAGTCATTAGTGAAATGTAAATCAAAACTTCAAGGAGGGACCTTCAGTGACTGGGAATCCACCTGCCAGTGCAGAGGACACCAGTTGGATCCCTGGGCTGGGAAGATCCCACATGCCCTGTGTGCCACAACTACTGGAGTTGGTGTGCTCTAGGGGTTGGAAGTCACAACTAATGAGCTCCTGAGCTACAATGATGGAAGCCCATGCACCTAGAGTCTGTGCTCTGCAGCAAGAGAAACCCCTGCTCACTGCAACTAGAGAAAAGCCCACACACAACAAAGACCCAGTGCAGCCAAAAATAAAGACATCATTAATGACAAAAATACCACTTCAAGGAGATACCACCTCACACATACTAGGGTGGGCTGCAACCAGTAAAACAGTGTTAGAAATAATTTAGATAAACTGGAACTCTCACACATTGCTGGTGGGAATGCAAAATGGTATAGCCCTGTCAGAAAACAGTTGGACAGTTCCTTAAAAGGGTAAACACAGAGTGACCATATGACTGAACCATTTCATTCCTAAGAGAAATGAAAACATATTTCATAACACTATTCATAGTAAACAAAAACTGGAAGCAATTTAAATGCCCGTCAGTTCATGAATGGAACAGCAGATCTATGTATTAACTAAAAGTAGAGTGATGTCATTCTCATAAATTTAGGAGATAAGTCAGAGTAGTTAAGATATGGACCATTCAATAGACTTCTAGCAATGCAAAAGAACATTCAAAATGCTTTGGGAATACCTCACACCATATATAAAAAGTAGTTCAAAATGAATCAAAGACCATAATGTACCAGCTAAAGGTATAAAATTCATAGGAGAAAATATAGATATAAACCTTTATTACCTTAGATTAGGTAATGGTTTCTTAAATACATTAGAGCATACCAGCAACAAAGAAAAAAAAAGAGAAATTGAACTTAAAAGTTTAAAACTTCTCTGTTTCAAAGGCTATCACCAAGAAAGCAGCAAGACAGCCCACTGAAAGGGAGGGAAATATTTGCAAATCCTACATCTGCTAAACAATTAACATTAGAACACATAAAGTGCTCTTACAACCCAACAGAGATAAACAGTGAAAAAACAGCCAACAGATTTAAATGGACATTTCTCCAAGTAAGATATACAAATGACCAATGAAAAGAGGTTCAACATCATTAGTCATTAGTGAAATGTAAATCAAAACTTCAAGGAGGGACCTTCAGTGACTGGGAATCCACCTGCCAGTGCAGAGGACACCAGTTGGATCCCTGGGCTGGGAAGATCCCACATGCCCTGTGTGCCACAACTACTGGAGTTGGTGTGCTCTAGGGTTGGAAGTCACAACTAATGAGCTCCTGAGCTACAATGATGGAAGCCCATGCACCTAGAGTCTGTGCTCTGCAGCAAGAGAAACCCCTGCTCACTGCAACTAGAGAAAAGCCCACACACAACAAAGACCCAGTGCAGCCAAAAATAAAGACATCATTAATGACAAAAATACCACTTCAAGGAGATACCACCTCACACATACTAGGGTGGGCTGCAACCAGTAAAACAGTGTTAGAAATAATTTAGATAAACTGGAACTCTCACACATTGCTGGTGGGAATGCAAAATGGTATAGCCCTGTCAGAAAACAGTTGGACAGTTCCTTAAAAGGGTAAACACAGAGTGACCATATGACTGAACCATTTCATTCCTAAGAGAAATGAAAACATATTTCATAACACTATTCATAGTAAACAAAAACTGGAAGCAATTTAAATGCCCGTCAGTTCATGAATGGAACAGCAGAATGTATATCCATATAATGGAATATTTTTCAGCCATAAAAAGAGATGAAGTATTGATACATGCAACAGCATGGAGAAATCTTGAAAATAGTGTGCTAAGAAAAAGAAACTACCTGGAAAAATTATTGTGCTAAATGAAAGAATGCAGACACAAAAGGCCACACATTGTAGGATTCCATTTACCTGAAAAAGTCTAGAATAGGCAAATCCATAGAGACTGAAAATAAATTGGTAGTATCCAGGAGTTGGGAAAGAAGGGAAAATGGAGAATGTCTTCAAATGCATGTGGGGTTTCTTTTTGAAGTGATGAAATTTCTCTAATTAGATAGTGATGGTGGTCTGTGAATGTAATAAGAGCCACTGAACTGTACACTTTAGTATTTTTTAAGTGTTAGTCATTGAGTTGTGTCCAACTCTTTGAGGCCCCATAGATTGTAGCCCTCTGGGCTTCTCTTTCCATGGGATTCTCCAGGCAAGAATATTGGAGTTGGTAGCAATTCCTTTGTCCAAGAGACCATCCCAACCAAGGGATTGAACCCTGGTATCCTGCATGGCAGGTGGATTCTCTACTGTCTGAGCCACCAGAAAAGCTGGATAATGCTTAAGTAATGAGAATAATCTGTAATTTTGATGATTTTATATTGTATCATATCAAAGAGCTCTGTGAAAATAGCTTCTTCAGAAATGTCATGGGCTGAGATTCCTTTTGCTAGTCATGGAACCAGATCCACTTTCCCATCATGAGCACCGAGTAACGAAACTATACAACAATAATTCTCAGATGTCAGACAGCAGGTAGGTCAGGATTATGGTCCTCAAGAACAGAGAAACAAATGAGATGAGTCCAGTGATCACCTTGGCTTTATGCCTAGAGATACATTCTGGACAATGATGCAGGAAGGGGAATCCAAATACAGAGCAGTGGACTTAACGAGGTGAGAAGACAGGCATAAATTTGAGGTTGTTGTTGTTGTTCAGTCATTCAGTCGTCTCCAACTTTTTGCAACCCCATGGACTGCAGCATTCCAGGCTTCCGTGTCCTTCACTAACTCCTGGAGTTTGCTCAAATTCATGTCCATTGAATCAGTGATGACATCAAATTATCTTAGCCTCTATCGTCTCCTTCTCCTCCTGTCTTCCATCTGTCCCAGCTTCAGTGTCTTTTCCAATGAGTTGACTCTTCAAACCAAGTGGCCAAAGTATTGGAGCTTCAGGTTCAGCATCAGTCCTTCCACCGAGTATTCAGAGTTGATTTCCCTTAAGATTGACTGGTTTTATCTCCTTGCAGTCCAAGGGACTTTCAGGAGTCTTCTCCAGCACAGTTCAAAGGCATCAGTTCTTCAGAGCTCAGCCTGTTTTATTGTTCAGCTCTCATATCCATATATGACTACTAGAAAAACCATAGCTTGACTATACAGATCTTTGTTGGCAAAGTAATGTTTCTGTTCTTTAATATGCTGTCTAGGTTTGTCATAGCTTTTCTTCCAAGGAGCAAGTATCTTTTAATTTCATGGCTGCAGTCATCATGCACAGTGATTTTGGAGCCCAAGAAAATAAAGGAGGAGACCAAGGAAACTGTTTTTTGTGAATCACAGAATCAGAGAGTAAAAAAAGGTAGGCAGAAAAATAGTTCCAGAAATCTTTAGGGGTGGGCAGAAGGGAGTTTCCTTAAGTCTGTTGATAAAAATAAGCTATGGGCATTTAGGATGAAACTCCATGGGGCTAGGAGAATAACAACAACAACAACTAAACAACTCTCAGAGCTCAAAAAGTGTTGAATTCTGGGACTTCTGGAGATCTCTGAGGCTCAAGCCTTGGTCATAGGAGTATTCTAGCGTGGAGGTGCAGCTGGATTCTCTTTCAAATCAGAGAAAGGTTAAATTCTGAACAAGAAACTCAACTGCTTTATAAAGTCCAATACTCTTTTAAGGAAGAAACAAAATCTAAAATCTCAGTGTAAAATTCAAAATATCTAAGACTCTCCCCATAGTACTAGACATATGAAGTAGTAGGAAAACATGACCTATAGGCATAAGAAAAATAAGTCAATTAAAAACATTCGTAGAACTAACCAACATGATGAAATTACCAAAGATGTTTTAAAAAACTCTTATAATATGTTCAACTATTTAAAATAAAATATAACATAGAAATGGATAATATCACAAGATTGATATACAACATCTAGAGTTGAAAATAGAGTGTATAAAATTTAAAATAAAATTGCCAGAAAATATTTAACATCAAATTAGGTACAACAGAATAAGAAGTCAGTGAGCCAGAAGACATACCAACAGAAACACTTCAAAATGAAACATGAAAAGAAATCATGCTGCAAAAAAAATGAACAGAGCCTCTGTGATCTATAGCAAGTGGCCCAACACATGTGCAGTGGGATCTCAGAGGAAGCACACGTGTGTTAAGGGGAAGGGCAGAAAAATACTTGAAAAACTAGTGACCAAACATTTTTCAAGTTCAGTGAAAACTACAGACTCACATATTTGAGAATTATAAGCAACTCCAGGCATTATAAATGCACAAGACAGCTCATTTTGTTGTACACCTTAAACTAACACAACACTGTTAATCAGCTGCACTTTAATAATAAGTTGAAAAAATTAAAAATAAAAATTACAAAAAAAGAGAAAACTCACCCAGACATGGCAAAATCAAATTGCTGAAATCCAGGAATAAAGAGAAAACTTTTAAAGCAGCTAAAAGACAAGACACACTATTTGTATCTTCTGACATAAAAGGAGTCTTAAGAGAAGAATAAAGATAAGTTTGACCGAGGATTTCTTGGCAGAAGTCTGTAAGCCAGAAACCAGTGAAACATCTTTAAAGTGCTGGGAGAAAAAAAAAAAAAAAACAGAACTGAAAAATTTCCCTCCCAGCATTCTACAACCAGTAAAAATATTCTTAAAATAAAATGAAGGCAAAACAAAAATTTTTCTTTTTTTAAAAAAACAAAAAAACCCCAGAACCTGAGAGGATTTGTCACTAACAGACATGTATTACAAGAAATGTTTTAAGGTAATTGTCTTAAGTGGTAGTTCTTCCCATAATGAAAAACTCTTAAGGAAGAAACAAAATCTAAATTAGGTAAAAAACTAAGACCCCATATAGAAGTAGTAGGAAAACATGACCTATAGGCATAAGAAAAATAAGTCAATTAAAAACATTCGTAGAACTAACCAACATGATGAAATTACCAAAGATGTTTTAAAAAACTCTTATAATATGTTCAACTATTTAAAATAAAATATAACATAGAAATGGATAATATCACAAGATTGATATACAACATCTAGAGTTGAAAATAGAGTGTATAAAATTTAAAATAAAATTGCCAGAAAATATTTAACATCAAATTAGGTACAACAGAATAAGAAGTCAGTGAGCCAGAAGACATACCAACAGAAACACTTCAAAATGAAACATGAAAAGAAATCATGCTGCAAAAAAAATGAACAGAGCCTCTGTGATCTATAGCAAGTGGCCCAACACATGTGCAGTGGGATCTCAGAGGAAGCACACGTGTGTTAAGGGGAAGGGCAGAAAAATACTTGAAAAACTAGTGACCAAACATTTTTCAAGTTCAGTGAAAACTACAGACTCACATATTTGAGAATTATAAGCAACTCCAGGCATTATAAATGCACAAGACAGCTCATTTTGTTGTACACCTTAAACTAACACAACACTGTTAATCAGCTGCACTTTAATAATAAGTTGAAAAAATTAAAAATAAAAATTACAAAAAAAGAGAAAACTCACCCAGACATGGCAAAATCAAATTGCTGAAATCCAGGAATAAAGAGAAAACTTTTAAAGCAGCTAAAAGACAAGACACACTATTTGTATCTTCTGACATAAAAGGAGTCTTAAGAGAAGAATAAAGATAAGTTTGACCGAGGATTTCTTGGCAGAAGTCTGTAAGCCAGAAACCAGTGAAACATCTTTAAAGTGCTGGGAGAAAAAAAAAAAAAAAACAGAACTGAAAAATTTCCCTCCCAGCATTCTACAACCAGTAAAAATATTCTTAAAATAAAATGAAGGCAAAACAAAAATTTTTCTTTTTTTAAAAAAACAAAAAAACCCCAGAACCTGAGAGGATTTGTCACTAACAGACATGTATTACAAGAAATGTTTTAAGGTAATTGTCTTAAGTGGTAGTTCTTCCCACATTCACATGGAAACCTATCTATATGAGGAATGAAGAGTGCTGTAAGTAATAAACATACAGGTAAAAGGAAAAAATTACTTGGTCTAATACCTTTCAATACCTTGGTTATGATGATGGTTACATAAAAGTTTGTTAAAAATCATCAGACTAGGGCTTCCATGGTGGTACAGTGGGTGAAGAGTCCGGCTTGCAGTGCAGGGGGCACTGGTTGGATTCCTGGCCTGGGAAGATCCTGGACCAATGTGTCCAATTATGAGCCAGCGCCCTGGAGTGCATGCACCCAGAGCCAGTGCTCTGCAATGAGAGAGGCCACTGTAGTGAGAGGCCCACACAGGTCAAAGAATAAAGATGAATGAAAAATAAACAAATAAAAAAATAATAAAAGAGGTCAAAATTTAAAACAAAAATCATCAAACTATTAAACAGATGCTTCAACAGGTGCATTTCATTGAACATAAATGCTTTCTAAGTGTTCTAGTGTCTTTACTCCTTGGATTTGTGATAATCATTTAAAGTTATTTCTCTGGGCTTCTACTTTCTACTGCCTTTCAAAGAGATAATCACAAAATTGTATCCAGTAGTGACAGTTGCTCTATCTTTATTTATCTTCCGTGTTCTAACATTCCAGCTAAGAAGTCATTCTCGGCCTTAGGATCTATTACTACTTTGAGCTCTTAACTTCTAAAAATTATACTGGTTTTAACATAGGTCACTATAGCATGTGTCGTCATATCAATATTGTTTTTCCTAAATTAGGGTTAATCTGAGGTTTGTGAGAGGTGATGTCTGAAGAGGACAAGAGAAATACATCAGTGTGTGAACTGGTGTTTTAGTGTCTTTCCCCAAATATAGGTTGATTCAAATTTTCAAACTAGCCAAAACAATAATTAAAAAATTAAAACTATACTGGTTTTATCTCAGTCTCTACCAAAAAAAAAAAAAAACTGCATGATGTTATGAATCCATTTTTTCTGTGGAAATATCATTCAAAAATATTACAAAATACTATTAATACTATGAAAAAAGGGATTTAGTGTCCTTAACATAGGGAACTCCAGAACTGGGTACTTTGCATTTTTGCCCTTTATTTATCTTATTTTTTCCTGAAAGATTTGATCTTAGACTTGGAAATGGAAACAAAACATTTGGGGGAGAGAAAGAAGTTGGATTGATGAGTTCCTGTTATGTAATATTCTAGTGCTCTATAGTCTGAAAATAACTCAGAGTGCTGTTCTTTTGGCATTTGGAGTAAAACTGGTTCCTAACATTTTTTTTTTTCAGTGAACTTACATCTCAGACACCAAAGAACAAATGAGAAGTGTAAAAAAAAAAAAAAAAGGAAAGAAAAAGGCACTGACTGTACTACCTCCCACTACAGTTTTCTGTCTTTAAACACTTTTTTAAAGTTCAGTATAAATTGTGTGACAATGGCATTCACAGCTGTGGTAAGGGGATGGGAAGTGGATTTCTGTTGCCAAGTTTCCTTTGAGCAGTGCCTGTAGCAGTCCTTTCTAACTCTGTGGTTACACCCTGCACAGCATAGATAGTCCCCAGGAACTGCGCATTCTTTCCTTTCTGCAAATTTACAGTGGCAGCCAAGGAAAACAGAAATCACTGTGGCTTTATGGGAAAAAGGAGATGACTGCCAACTGGAAGATGGCAGTGGAATGGCACACTTTTTCAAAAGAAATAGATCTAACTTGTCAGGAAGGCATGCACCTGTATGAAAATTCATGACGCAAGGTGTAGAAGTATGGTGGAAACCATTTGGCCATTGCTGATGAAAGGAGAAACAGAACTGATACTGTCATGGAAGTTAGTATCACACTAAATGGCCAAAGGCTGGGGAAGCACGGGGATTTCTGCAGGCAGCCAATGCCACTGAGGAAGCGACAGAATCCAGAAGTGCTGGGGGAAGGACTGGGGTTTTATCTACACAGGGCTGCAAGTTTCATTCTGCTATTGATAAAAACATGTATCTGATCAATTCTTGACTTGCTTTCCCAGTAGTTTCAGGTTTCCTCAGATGACTGAGGAAGCAGTAAGAACTATGATTCAATCTCATTATCAATTTCAAGGGAGGACTTGGTGATGTGTCACTGCCAGGGCACTTGTGAGATCATCATCCCGATATTTAGGAGATTTGTAAGCAAGAGAGGTGGGAATTTTGGAAAGAGTCAGAAACATACCCTGGCCTTCAGGAAAACAGATCTACAAGAACCCAGACACAAATAGTTCACATTTTTTAAAAACAATGTAGATCAAGAGGGAAGGGCAGTTCTGAAGAGAGGGAGAAAGAATTTAACTATGCAGTTATTACTTCTAGTATAAGAAAGAGTTTTTCAAAACTTTTGAGCTTTAAAGAAATAAAAAGGGTTCATTTGTTGGATAGTGAACTCCCCAGTCACTGGATATATTAGACAAAGTCTACCCAACTGTCTCTAAGTAATGGAACCAAGGGGATTCCTATATTACATGTGAATTGGGACTAGATCAAGGGTTTTGTTATTAATTTTTTAAGATATGTACCTTGATTCCTTTGGCAGTTTGGAGAAGCCTGTGGATCCCTTCTCCTTATTTTTTTTTAAAGAACTTGGGAATGAACTATTTTATTTTTATTTATTTGTTTTTGGCTATACCTCAGGCATGTGGGATCTTAGTTTCCTGACCCAGGCTTGAACCCATGTTCCCTGCATTGGAAGCATGCAGTCTTAACCACTGGACTGTTGGGAGTTAAAATTGTTAATAACATTTTTAAATGCAGAGGCTTATAAGAGAAACCAATGATATTGAGAAACAGTTATCAACACTTAAAAAACAAATTTGTGATACAATAAATTAATAAATGTGTGTCTTCGTTAATGCATTAAATAATGAAATCTAACAGCAGGTCTAATGACTATTATAATTTTGAATAGCAGTAAGTGTAAATGATATTTCAAGTTAGCTGTAACAGATGTGATGTGTTATGTGAAAATATCTCAAACACAGGTACTACTGAGATTTGTTACCTAAATTCATAATTTAAGGACATGCTACAGTTAGACATTTGCATAAATTAACATGTTAAACCAGAGATCCCTTGAAATCTATCCAGAGCATGTGTGCTCAGTCACTCAGTCATGTCAATCTCATTATCAATTTCAAGGGAGGACTTGGTGATGTGTCACTGCCAGGGCACTTGTGAGATCATCATCCCGATATTTAGGAGATTTGTAAGCAAGAGAGGTGGGAATTTTGGAAAGAGTCAGAAACATACCCTGGCCTTCAGGAAAACAGATCTACAAGAACCCAGACACAAATAGTTCACATTTTTTAAAAACAATGTAGATCAAGAGGGAAGGGCAGTTCTGAAGAGAGGGAGAAAAAATTTAACTATGCAGTTATTACTTCTAGTATAAGAAAGAGTTTTTCAAAACTTTTGAGCTTTAAAGAAATAAAAAGGGTTCATTTGTTGGATAGTGAACTCCCCAGTCACTGGATATATTAGACAAAGTCTACCCAACTGTCTCTAAGTAATGGAACCAAGGGGATTCCTATATTACATGTGAATTGGGACTAGATCAAGGGTTTTGTTATTAATTTTTTAAGATATGTACCTTGATTCCTTTGGCAGTTTGGAGAAGCCTGTGGATCCCTTCTCCTTATTTTTTTTTAAAGAACTTGGGAATGAACTATTTTATTTTTATTTATTTGTTTTTGGCTATACCTCAGGCATGTGGGATCTTAGTTTCCTGACCCAGGCTTGAACCCATGTTCCCTGCATTGGAAGCATGCAGTCTTAACCACTGGACTGTTGGGAGTTAAAATTGTTAATAACATTTTTAAATGCAGAGGCTTATAAGAGAAACCAATGATATTGAGAAACAGTTATCAACACTTAAAAAACAAATTTGTGATACAATAAATTAATAAATGTGTGTCTTCGTTAATGCATTAAATAATGAAATCTAACAGCAGGTCTAATGACTATTATAATTTTGAATAGCAGTAAGTGTAAATGATATTTCAAGTTAGCTGTAACAGATGTGATGTGTTATGTGAAAATATCTCAACCACAGGTACTACTGAGATTTGTTACCTAAATTCATAATTTAAGGACATGCTACAGTTAGACATTTGCATAAATTAACATGTATCCAAATCCAGAGATCCCTTGAAATCTATCCAGAGCATGTGTGCTCAGTCACTCAGTCATGTCAAACTCTTTATGGGGCTGTAGCCCCCCAGGTTCCTCTGTACATGGAATTCTCCTGAGAATACTGGAGTGGGTTGCCATTCCCTCCTTCAGGGGATCTTCCTGAGCCAGAAATTGAATGAACCTACACTCCTGAATCTTCTGTATTGGCAGGTGGATTCTATATGGCTGAGCCTGCAGGGAGGCCCATTCAGGGAAAGGCTGAACCCTATCCGAGAATCATGACAGTCTTTGGAAGCAATGGCATATGAAGTTTCACCAGATCCCCATTTCCTGTAGATTAAAGCCCAGTCCTTTTAGAATTGCATCGAAAGTCTTCAATGTGGCATTGGAGGGGTAGAACTCAGAGCCAGCTTGCCTGGATTCAAATCTCAATCCAACCATTTGCCAGTTTTGTAATCTAGGCAAATCACCTCAATCTCAATGCTTCCATTCCACCTCTGCAAAATGAGGTCATAATAGTATGCATACCATTGCCTGAAACATCAAAGAAATCATTCTTGTACACAATAGCTATTACTAGTACCTAGCTAATCTCATTTCTCACTTTACTCAGCCTTTATCCAAACGCAGGCAGGAATACTGAAGTGGGTTGCTATTTCCTTCCCCAGGGAATCTTCCCAACCCAGGAATCAAACCTGGGTCAGCTGCATTGCAGACAGATTCTTTACTGACCAAGCTACAAGGGAAGCCCCAAACAGTGCTCAACCATGCTATCTGCCATTTTAAAAGTGTACCAAAATTGTTTCACCCCTGCATACCCTCACTTGTAATACTCCTCCTGTCTGAAGAATCTGTCCTAAATATCACCCCGTTCCCTTGTTCTACATTTGTACTTTAGACTCCATCAAGCCAACACAGCAATGCTTCTATGCAGCTACTTTATCTCATCTGTAGCAAATTAACTGATTTCTTCCTTCCTTACACCCTGTAACACTTCTTCTGACCAGCAAAGACCAATATGTATCAGCTCTGGCACTGTGAAATATTGCACACTGATGTGTGTTTATCACAGCACATGTTGACCTTATGTTCTTTTGTGACTTTTTCATTTCAACAAACGTCAAGTTTCTTAAAGAGCAGTCCATGATTTGATGATGAAACCCCTGTGACAAGCCGAGAGCTGATTGTGTGGTGGACTTCTGATGAATAAATGGATGAATGAGTGAATGGGCAGATGGATGGATGGATGAATCGATGAATGCATGGTATATAATACAGGATTTGCAAGCGTTTATATGAAGACAGAGGTTGAAGAACTGTGGTAAACAAAAGAAAAAGAACTATTTAATCCCTCAAATGATTGACTCATAACTATAATCTTTGCCCTGCCTTCTTCAGGAATTGCCATGCAGGTATATGTCTTCTTGACCCACTTGAAGGACTTCTAATTTACTAGGTTGTTGTAGAAATCAAGAGATATAAGGCTGTATGAAATGTAACTCTGCATATGTAAATAATTAACTGTGACTTGGGCTTCCATGGTGGTCCAGTGGGTAAAGAGTCTGCCTTGCAGTGCAAGGGGCACCAGTTCAACCGCTGGCCCAGGAAGATCCCACGTGCCATGGAGCGGCTGGATCGGTGTGTCCAATTACGAGACAGCACTCTGGAGCACATGCGCCCAGAGCCAGTACTCTGCAGTGGGAGAGGCTACTGCATGGTAGGCCCACACAGGCCAAAAGAAGAGAGATGAATGAAAATAAATAAATAAAAACCAATAAAAGAGTCCAAAAATTAAAACACAAAAACAAAGAGACAGGTCTCCTTTAAATTAAAAAAAAAATTAAAAATTTAAAGAACTTAAAAAAAGGAAAAACTGTGACTTTAAGGTGTTCTCTCAAAGCACTCCCTCACACTAGCCTTCCTGGCACTCTCTTTGCCCCTCCCAGGGTCACAACCCATCTCAGGATCAGTAAACATCCACACATCACTGGCTTCCAGAGGTCACTGAGCATTGGTTACTCAGAAAAGAAAGAATGGGGTGACTAAGTATCACTTCTATCCTTTCCCCTGATGCAGGCATGAGTTCTGAGTCTAGCTTTGAAGTCAAGCCCCTTAGGTTCTAATGAATTAAGTTCAGACCCTGGACATGTTACTCCATCCTTTAGGCCTTGATTTTCTGACTATTTCCACTCCCTTAGCTCTTATTTCTCTCTCATCAAGCTTTAGTCTTTTGGGCTTCCGTGTCATTCAGTGGCCGTCCTCTGGTGTTATCTTAACCAACCTCCCAGCATCAATGGACCTAGGAAATCCCATTTTTCTTTCTTGAAACACTTTTTCCTTTCAGCTTCCCGTGATTCCACTTTCTCCCAATTCCCTACCTACTTGACTGGTCACTCTCTTTTAATTTCCTCTCCTGGATCTTTGCTCTCTGCCTAACCTTTAAATCTTGGAGTGACTTAAAACTCACACCTGAATTCTCCTTTCCTCTTTTTCTGTATCTAAGAATACCTCATTCAGTCCCAGGACTTTAAATATCACCTGTGAATTAAAATGCTAATAATGTCCCAATTTATATGTTCAACCCCAACTAACTCTCCTGAATGTTAGACTCGTCTCTAACTTGGCATCTTTACTGGATATCTAAAAGGTATACCAAGCAATCTCTGGATTCCCCTCAACTGAATCACAAATAAGAAAGAAACAGACAAAACCCCCACTCTTCCCCTGTTCATCCTCATCCTTGTGACCTAGCCTAACTGCTCAAGCTAAAAACTATGAATCATTTTTCATTTCTCTTCCCATCATTCTCACCCACATTCATTCTACTCCCTCACAGCCTTGCTCTCAAAATTTCTCTTTTATCTGTGCTGAATCACTTTCGCTTCTACCACTGGCATCTGAGCCACTACTATCTTTCTTTTGGATGATTCAACATGTCTACTTATGACCTTGGACCCCTGAGATCCATGCTCTATGGTGGTCTTTTAAAATGATAAATCAGACCATGCCACTCTCTAGTAAGACTCCCAGAATATAACCCCAATCCCTTCCCATTGTCTACACGGCTTTATAGGCACTGGCACCCAGACACGATCTCACCCCTGAATTCTCTCGCCTTTGTTCACTATGGCTTAGCCCCATTAATGTTTTGCCTGTTTCTCTTAGTTTATTTGCATTAGTCATTGGTTACTCAGAAAAGAAAGAATGGGGTGACTAAGTATCACTTCTATCCTTTCCCCTGATGCAGGCATGAGTTCTGAGTCTAGCTTTGAAGTCAAGCCCCTTAGGTTCTAATGAATTAAGTTCAGACCCTGGACATGTTACTCCATCCTTTAGGCCTTGATTTTCTGACTATTTCCACTCCCTTAGCTCTTATTTCTCTCTCATCAAGCTTTAGTCTTTTGGGCTTCCGTGTCATTCAGTGGCCGTCCTCTGGTGTTATCTTAACCAACCTCCCAGCATCAATGGACCTAGGAAATCCCATTTTCTTTCTTGAAACACTTTTTCCTTTCAGCTTCCCGTGATTCCACTTTCTCCCAATTCCCTACCTACTTGACTGGTCACTCTCTTTTAATTTCCTCTCCTGGATCTTTGCTCTCTGCCTAACCTTTAAATCTTGGAGTGACTTAAAACTCACACCTGAATTCTCCTTTCCTCTTTTTCTGTATCTAAGAATACCTCATTCAGTCCCAGGACTTTAAATATCACCTGTGAATTAAAATGCTAATAATGTCCCAATTTATATGTTCAACCCCAACTAACTCTCCTGAATGTTAGACTCGTCTCTAACTTGGCATCTTTACTGGATATCTAAAAGGTATACCAAGCAATCTCTGGATTCCCCTCAACTGAATCACAAATAAGAAAGAAACAGACAAAACCCCCACTCTTCCCTGTTCATCCTCATCCTTGTGACCTAGCCTAACTGCTCAAGCTAAAAACTATGAATCATTTTTCATTTCTCTTCCCATCATTCTCACCCACATTCATTCTACTCCCTCACAGCCTTGCTCTCAAAATTTCTCTTTTATCTGTGCTGAATCACTTTCGCTTCTACCACTGGCATCTGAGCCACTACTATCTTTCTTTTGGATGATTCAACATGTCTACTTATGACCTTGGACCCCTGAGATCCATGCTCTATGGTGGTCTTTTAAAATGATAAATCAGACCATGCCACTCTCTAGTAAGACTCCCAGAATATAACCCCAATCCCTTCCCATTGTCTACACGGCTTTATAGGCACTGGCACCCAGACACGATCTCACCCCTGAATTCTCTCGCCTTTGTTCACTATGGCTTAGCCCCATTAATGTTTTGCCTGTTTCTCTTAGTTTATTTGCATTAGCACTGACCCTTTTTTCTAGAAAGCTATTTTCCTTGATATTTACATGTCTAACTTATCTATTGTTTAAGCCTGAATGTAAAAAAGTCACTACCTTGGGGCTTCCCTAGTGGTCTAGTGGTTAAGAATCTGCCTGCCAGTCAGAGGACATGGGTTCAACCCCTGGTCCGGGAGGATCCCATGTGCTGCGGGGCAGCTGGGCTCATAGGCCACAGCTACTGAGCCCACATGTGCCTACAGCGGGTGCTCAGCAATGAAGAGTAGCCCCTGCTCTCACCAACTAGAGAAAGCTCAAGCCCAGTAACAAAGATATAGTGCAGACAAAAGTAAATCAATAAATACATTAGGGCTTCCCTGGTGGTCCAGTGGGTAAGGACACCACCTTGCACTGCAAGGGGCGCCGGTTCGATCCCTGGCCTGGGAACATCCCACGTGCCATGGAGCGGCTGGAACGATGTGTCCAATTACCGAGCCGGAGCTCTGGAGCGCATGCGCCCAGAGCTGGTGCTCTGCGACAACAGAGGCCACCGTGATGTGAGGCCCACACGGGCCAAAGAACAAAGAAGGATGAAAATAGAGAAATGAAAGACCAATAGAAGTGGCCCGCCTGCCCCCTCCCTCCCTAATCCGCCTCCCCCCAAAATAAATAAATAAATAAATTAATGATTTTTAAAAAATAATAAATAAATAAATACATACATACATACATTTAAAAAACAAAACAAAACATCACTACCCCAAAGAAGTCTTCTCTCACAATTCTATTTAATGTCCAGCTTTGTTGTACGACCCTATTTTATTTCCCTTTTGCTGCATATTACTATCTGAAATGATCTTATCTCCTTGTGTGTTGCCCACGTCCTTGTCTAGACCTTAGGCCTCATCAGACTGGTGTCTTGTTAAACACTACAACACTACCTCATGTATAGTAGACATTCAGGACATATTGTTTGAATAATCAGTTGGTTGAATGACTCAATGAATGGCTGAATTTTGCCACAGTACCAGAGTTGTTTTGAGGACTAAATGAGACAATACATTTAAATTGCTTAGCATGCTGTCTACCGTATTTTAAGTACTCAAAAATAATCAATAATATAGCAAAAATGTTAGCTTTTATTTTTAATAAGTAGATTTTGGGGAGAGGGGAGTGGGTCAAGTAACTTCCTGGAAATGTAGAAACTTACAGTTACAAGTTTGAGAATAAGTAACTTTTGTAGTAAGGAAGAAGACCAGGTTGGAAAGGGACAGAAAAAGAAGCAAAACAGTAAGGAGGTCTCGAAGCACTGGCCCAGGAGATTAATTCTAGTGCAAAAAGACTTCAGAAGCAGGGTCCACGGGGACATGTTAAGGAAGCTGGGTTATCAAAGACAGATCTGCCAACTTTTTAAATTTCTTAACAATCGGTTCTTCATTTTCCATCACCTTTTAGACAGATACCAAAAAATTTTAATCCAAATCTCTAACTTTGGTTTAAAAAAAAAAAAAAAAACCAACACTCTTTTGCTCACAGAGAGCTAACTTTGGTGGGAGAAAGGGATGAGGGTCAGTGGAAACCACAGAAAGGAGAACATCTATCTCTGATGACATCAAACCCAATGTTTCACGCTCTGGGAGTTTGCTTTAAAATGTTCTTTCTACAGACTTGTGGTTGTGAAGGGGGAAAGCAATGGGAGAAGGAAGGAGTGGGAGGTTGGGGTTAGCAAATGAAAGCTAAACAACAAAGTCTTACTGCATATATAGCACAGGGAACTATATTCAGTAACCTATGATAAACCATAATGGAAAGGAATGTAAAATAGTATCTACAAATGTATCACCTTGCTGTACTGAAGAAATTAACACATTGTAAATTAAGGATTCTTCAAAAAAAAATTAAATTTTTTTTCTAGCATGGTTTACATGTGGTCTGGCCACACATATGACGAAGCATGTAGTGATGGATACTGTGACCTTCCCCTACACTTTCCTGACCATATTTGAAAGTACAATGGTACAGTGGTTAAGAATCCACCTTGCTATGTAGGAGATGAGGGTTCAATCCCTGGTCAGGGAACTACACTCTCACACCACAACTACTGAGCCCACTCACTCTAGAACCTGTGCACTACAAAGACTCAGCACAGGGAGGGAAGGAAGGAAGGAAGGAAAATAGCATGGAGCCATGCCTGAGCTGGTGACTACCGCTCATGGGAGTCCCATTTAAGCAAAAACATTTGGAAGGTTGGAGAAGGGAATATATTTCTCTTATTCATTTCTTTGAATCAGACCACAAGGAGCCATATTTAGGCATCCACTGTGCCTATATTTGTCACGAAAATAACTACATGAATTGTGCAATCAATCAATCAAAACTCAAGGACTTCCATGGTGGTCCAGTGGGTAAAGAGTCTGCCTTGCAGTGCAGGGGGCACCGATTTGATCCTTGGCACGGGAGGATGCCATGTTCTGTGGAGCAACTGGACAGGTGTGCCAATTATGAGCCAGTGCTCTGGGGTGAATGCACCCAGAGCTGGTACTCTGCAGCAGGAGAGGCTACTGCAATGGGAGGCCCACACAAGCCAGAGAATAAAGATGGATGGGAAAAAAAAAACAATAAAAGAGGCCAAAATTTTTTTTAAAAATCTATCTATGTCTTTAAAAACTCAAGACATATTAATGTCCCAGTAACAACATAAGTAAAAATGCTGACAATTAGATCTCTCCATTTAAATCCATCACGTGGACATTCTGCCCACCTAGAGAGCTGCACTCGAGACGGGATTAGATTGTATGTGGTTTGGCAGGCTTGATGTTAAAATGCTGGAATGTTCAGATGAGACCCTATCTGAGGTTGATAAATCTGAAAATATGGAAGCAATCCAGTGTTTCAAAGAGTTATCTTATGATAATACGATTGATGTAGAGAAAAGTTGCTCCAAATCTAAACCAAATGGGTTCGAAAAGGAAAACAGTGGTGTGATAAAATCAATCTTTGGACTCAAGTCACGTGAGAGTTCAGAATTTCACTCTGTCACGTGGCTTAGAGAAGATGCTGAATTAGCACTGTCTGACACATAGTAGGGATGCTATAAATCTCCGCTGATTGAAAGAACAAAATGGAGACAAAAATCCACCCTACGGGATTATCCTGAGCACAGAAAGAAGGGTGACTGTCAGCCCCCAGATGCATTGCTGTTGTTACCATTTTTCCTTACCCTCCTAGCAACTGCCTCTTTGTGATATATCCTTCTGCTACTGTGCCACTTAGAATTGGCAGGCCCTGCTATCTGAATGCTTCCATCTCTTCTCACAGATTCCTTAGAAGAGGAGAAGAGCTTATATTAAGAGATTTGTATCCCTGCTCTTGGAGGCTTTCCTGAGGGATTTGCCTGATCTCATAGGTCTGTTTTTAAGGTGTTTCCTATTTTCATATGTAAACTGACTATAGATAGGGATATAAGAAATTATTGGGAGTTCTCTAATGGTCACTGGTTAAGATTCTGGGCTTCCAAGGCAGGGGGTGAAGGTTCCATCCCTGGGCGGGGAACTAAGATCCCACATGCTGTACAATGCAGCCAAAAAATAAAAAATTAATTAAAAAATAAAAAGAAATTAACTATTAGTTACAGATAAGTAGAAATAGAGGAAAGTATTGTTATACATCTCCTCATAGCTTAAGAATTTCTCCAAAATATCATTTCACTTGATGTTGCTCATGAGTCTTTATAAGGATCAACACTAACTCTAGCTAAAAGGAATTTTAGATATTTCAGATAGCTGGGTGGAAATCCAGATGTGATAGTGATCTGGTTAGACCGTCAGTCACCCTTTTGAGCCTCAGTGTAGAATCAATGAAACTAACCAGTCAGGAGGCTGCATCTTTTCTCTCCCAACCCCTTTCTTGGGAAAACCAGGCACTTAGATCAGAAAGAGGTAGGTCAGGAGTTCAGTTCAACTTAATTCAGTAAATACACCTTCGGGAACCACAGATACCAAAGTGTGGAGGATGAGCTCTCCAAGAGCTTCACTTTTCAGTGGGTGAAACAGGGCCATCAACAGGTCATTTCACTGTAATAAAATAAATGCCCGCACCTAGGTGTTGGCGGAGTCCTTGGGAGCCTAGAGGACTGCACTGGGCCTCGTCACAGGGAGAGAGGCACAATGGAAGGAAGAAAAATGGGATTTCTTTCAGAAGATTCTGCAGACAGGAAGGCACATTATGCTTGGCAAGAATCAGGAAGAGGAGGGGCTTGGACTGGGGAGCCAATCTGTGCATTTTGTGGCTTGGAAAGAAGCCGAATGAGTGGAGCTGGACGTAGGCTTTAGACAGGAGTGCTCTGTATGTTGCTTTTTTTGCGTCTACTGCCCAATTTTACTATGAGACATCTGACTCTTCTCCAGGCCCTGATCTTACCTCATTTATTGCTTCATTGCCCACAGCATAATTCTTTAAATTTTTTCTAAGATTTATTTTATTTATTTATTTTAATTTTATTTCTAAATTGCTTTTATAAAAAATTAATTTTCATCAGAGTAGAGTTGCCTCACAGTATTGTATTCATTTCTGCCACACAGCAAAGGGAATCAGCTATCTGTATACCTATTTCCCCTCCATTTTTGGATTTCTTTCCCCTTTAGGGCATCACAAACCACTGACTAGACTTCCCTGTGCTACACAGTACGTTCTGACTAGTTATCTATTTTATACATTATGATATTGTCCATGTCACCAGGTGGCCCCACTTCCAGTTGGGCTGTGTGTCCTCTGTTTGTCCCTCGACACCCACTCTTCACCTGCTCCTGGTCATGTGCCTTGGGAGCCTGAGTTGTATCTGACTGATCAGTTGTGTGGGCCTATGCGAGGCCCCTGCTGCAGAGTGGAAAGTAAGAGAATAAGGTCTAAAAATTAGCCAGGCTGCTGTGCATTGTCTGTGTTCCTCTCTTTAAGGCCATGGTTCCTCTAGGGAGGTCTTCTCCACATAGCTCTCTCTCCCTGCTGGATTCTCATAACTGCTTCTGACTATCGCCCCTTCAGGCTTAGGAGTGGTGATTGGGACTAAGACCTAGAATTTTACAGTAACTCTTGTTAGTGTCTTTATCTCAGCTCACGCCTTTTTTCATGATCCCTTTATTAAACTCTATCCAAATCACTGAATTTAAATGTACTGTCTGCTGACACACCAGCACATATTAATAGAAGTGACTTTATAGACCTTTCACTTATTTAAGAAAAATTGTTGTAATTGTTAAAGTATGATGACCTATATAAGGAGACTTGGAAAATACAGAACAAAGTTACATATAGTCCCACTATGCGTGCATGCATGCTCAGTCACTTCAATCGTGTCTGTTTGTGGCTGCATGGAGCTAGCCCACCAGGCTCCTCTGTCTATGGAATTCTCCAGACAGGAACAGGGGAGTGGGTAGCCGTTCCCTCCTCTGAGGAATCTTCCTGACCCAGGGATTTAACCCACATCACTTATGTCCCCTTCTTTACCACTAGTGCAACCTGGGAGGCCTGGGAACACACAACTCCACTGTGTGTATTACAATTATCTTTTTAAGTAGATACATGAAGATTTGTCTACTTATAAAGTTGTTTCAATATCAAACTTTCAAAAATAAATAGAACGAATATACAGGAAAATAGAAGGATATAGTAGACCTGGAAAGTCTTATGAACCAATTCAACATAATTAAGATTTATACAATTTTCATACAAGAGCAGGGTACAAATTTGATTCAAATTTCTGTAGACTATAAACCAGGGGACATACCCTGGGACACAAAACAAGGTGAAAAAATTTCATGGTTAATAGACCTTTTAGAAGGAAGGAAGAAGGGAGAATAGGAAGGAAAGAAGAAGAAAGAGAAAAGAATTGCATCTCTAAGGGAGGTATTTCCTCAGAAGAACACCCTCTGCACTATTCATCTTTGAGATCATCTGCTTTCCATATTCCTTACCATCTCAAGTGGTGTGATTTGTGAAAACTGCTCTGAGAAGAGGCTGCATGCTCTGGCTTCCTAGAAGGAGGAAAAGAAGAGAAAAGGGAAGATCACAACTTTCAGAAAGAACTTCGCACTCTCCAGCCTGACTGCCAACCTAACTCTGATGCCACTCGGGAGTAGCTTCTGCCGGGCTCTGAGAGAAGACAAGAATCAGACCTGGAGGGCAAACGAGAAATGAGGGCTCATGCAACAAAAGGGAAGGAGGAGCCAAAAAAGGGACCTTCTGAGATTAAACTCTATCCAAATCACTGAATTTAAATGTACTGTCTGCTGACACACCAGCACATATTAATAGAAGTGACTTTATAGACCTTTCACTTATTTAAGAAAAATTGTTGTAATTGTTAAAGTATGATGACCTATATAAGGAGACTTGGAAAATACAGAACAAAGTTACATATAGTCCCACTATGCGTGCATGCATGCTCAGTCACTTCAATCGTGTCTGTTTGTGGCTGCATGGAGCTAGCCCACCAGGCTCCTCTGTCTATGGAATTCTCCAGACAGGAACAGGGGAGTGGGTAGCCGTTCCCTCCTCTGAGGAATCTTCCTGACCCAGGGATTTAACCCACATCACTTATGTCCCCTTCTTTACCACTAGTGCAACCTGGGAGGCCTGGGAACACACAACTCCACTGTGTGTATTACAATTATCTTTTTAAGTAGATACATGAAGATTTGTCTACTTATAAAGTTGTTTCAATATCAAACTTTCAAAAATAAATAGAACGAATATACAGGAAAATAGAAGGATATAGTAGACCTGGAAAGTCTTATGAACCAATTCAACATAATTAAGATTTATACAATTTTCATACAAGAGCAGGGTACAAATTTGATTCAAATTTCTGTAGACTATAAACCAGGGGACATACCCTGGGACACAAAACAAGGTGAAAAAATTTCATGGTTAATAGACCTTTTAGAAGGAAGGAAGAAGGGAGAATAGGAAGGAAAGAAGAAGAAAGAGAAAAGAATTGCATCTCTAAGGGAGGTATTTCCTCAGAAGAACACCCTCTGCACTATTCATCTTTGAGATCATCTGCTTTCCATATTCCTTACCATCTCAAGTGGTGTGATTTGTGAAAACTGCTCTGAGAAGAGGCTGCATGCTCTGGCTTCCTAGAAGGAGGAAAAGAAGAGAAAAGGGAAGATCACAACTTTCAGAAAGAACTTCGCACTCTCCAGCCTGACTGCCAACCTAACTCTGATGCCACTCGGGAGTAGCTTCTGCAGGAAAGGAGGAGCCACAAGGGACCTTCTGAGAGAAGACAAGAATCAGACCTGGAGGGCAAACGAGAAATGAGGGCTCATGCAACAGAAGGAAGGATTCATAGGACGGGAAGTCTCCACTGCTGACTGAAGCTGGGAGAGAATGAATTGACCACAGACCAAATTAAATTATTAGAAAATAGTCACCATTGCTCCTGCTCAACTTTTCTAAAGATGATGAATGTTTCTGATATGGCTGTGAGTGAAGAATTTGACTTGCAACTCCAAAGTCTCTGTGCTATGAAGCCCTCAGGGGCCCCCAGCAATCTAGCAGGAGACCTTTCTGGACAATGCTGCTGCTATTAATGGTTCTCAGGCCTCAGGGAAGGGGAGAAAGAACTTGGATTGTGTTCTCTTTACCCACAAAGACTGCAGCAACTATCTCAGGACCATTTTCTCCCAATTCAAAAGCCCAGTGGTAATGAGCTTGCAGTTCAACATATTCAAATTGCCCAAAAAACACCCAAACCAACTCATTATTCATGACTTTTATACAAAAAAAAAAAAGGCAATTAATACCACTAAATAGGAACATCAAAGCATATTGTTACATTTTGTTCACCTCAACAGCTAAGTGTTTTATCACTGTGCCTATGTGCTAAGTAGCTGTCATCTCCCACTCTTTGAGACTCCCCCCAAGCTCCTCTATCCATGGGATTCTGCAGGCAAGAATACTGAAGGAGGTTGTCATGCCCTACTCCAAGGGATCTTTCCAACACAAGGACTGAACACATGTCTTCTGCATTGGCAGGCAGGTTCTTCACCCCTTAGAGCCTCCTCCTTGCTGACTTCAAAATCAGCACTCCTCCAGGTATTACAAAGGGACTTTTAACACGAACCTGGGATTCTTCTACACTACACATGCTTTGATCCCTGATGTTCTCAGCTGGAATGTGCCTGGAATACATGCACAGTCAATAGAAAAAGACCTAAAGCCCAGGATCCAAGCAGCACTGGGAGTTCCAGCCCACTGAGAAGGGTTCACACCCATGCTCCTTGACTTGAAAGCAGCTGAAGGAACTGATCAGAGCAGTGATTGCAAGTGCTGTAAAAACTATCAAAAGTTGCACACAGGTGCATTTTACACAGACCCTAGGGGTGTTTACCCTTTTTGGCAGGTGTGCAATCCTGGGGCTTTAACAAGCCAGGAATGAGGGCCACGGAGGTGGCTCAGGTGGTCTTGGATGTGTCTCTCTCAGAAGAACTTAAACATTCCTTCCACATCTGCATGGCGGGGCAGCAAGCTGGCAATGTGCTCCTGCCATTCCGGTCCTTCACAGGCTGCTATCTTCCCATAAGCCATATGAGTCCTACCGTCAGGCATCCCATGGTGTGCTATCTTCTGAACACCTGCACTCTTCAGATCCTGCCTTTGACTTCTATGAGAGTGTTTGTCACTTCACTGACATTGAATGATACAAACAAGGCATCCTTGTGACCTGGAACCATCCAGTCAAAGGCCCAAAAAAGAATAAAGGTAAAGGAAACTCAGGCTAACATGGAGAATTAAGAACCTTCTCAGTATCAAGATATTGATTCCTCATCAGTGGAGGAAAACCAGGCTTGCATTTGGAAATTGCTTTAGTCTGGAAAACACTATTTTGTTACATTAACACCTGTGCTAATTATTATAATAGCCCTGCATTTATACCAGTAACAAATCAATTGTAATGAGCTGAACAAAAGAATCAAGGCAGAAGTCTTCCCTGTGAATATGCTCGTGTCCGTGTAGCCAAAGCACAGTGCCAACACACCACCAGGGTCAGGAAACAACAAATTTTAAAACTGATCTGTCCTTTTCATCTCTTTCATTGGTTGTGTATGTAGGAAATCCGATGAAAAGCCAAATCTCAGTCCACCTAGATTTTTGAAGGATAGTTACACTTAGAGCCACCGCAGGTTGTCAGTATTTTGTAAAATGTCCAAGTCTGATTAGGTAGAGAGGTGAAGAGCTTTGAGTGTTACACAAGGGGCCTCAATTTGAATCTTGGAATGTAAACAAAAGGATATTGTAGTGACTCATATCAATTCTTTTAAGAAGGGTGATGGATTGTCTCAAAAGTTAATCAATTTCCAAAAGGGTTTGGTGCACT
This sequence comes from Tragulus kanchil, assembly GCA_022376925.1. NCBI lineage: Eukaryota > Metazoa > Chordata > Mammalia > Artiodactyla > Tragulidae > Tragulus > Tragulus kanchil. The sequence goes on along the minus strand of JAIOJX010000004.1, from coordinate 266,917,273 downwards.
GCAATTGATCTGACTTGAAAGCAGCTGAAGGAACTGATCAGAGCAGTGATTGCAAGTGCTGTAAAACTATCAAAAGTTGCACACAGGTGCATTTTACACAGACCCTAGGGTGTTTACCCTTTTGGCAGGTGTGCAATCCTGGGGCTTTAACAAGCCAGGAATGAGGGCCACGGAGGTGGCTCAGGTGGTCTTGGATGTGTCTCTCTCAGAAGAACTTAAACATTCCTTCCACATCTGCATGGCGGGCAGCAAGCTGGCAATGTGCTCCTGCCATTCCGGTCCTTCACAGGCTGCTATCTTCCCATAAGCCATATGAGTCCTACCGTCAGGCATCCCATGGTGTGCTATCTTCTGAACACCTGCACTCTTCAGATCCTGCCTTTGACTTCTATGAGAGTGTTTGTCACTTCACTGACATTGAATGATACAAACAAGGCATCCTTGTGACCTGGAACCATCCAGTCAAAGGCCCAAAAAAGAATAAAGGTAAAGGAAACTCAGGCTAACATGGAGAATTAAGAACCTTCTCAGTATCAAGATATTGATTCCTCATCAGTGGAGGAAAACCAGGCTTGCATTTGGAAATTGCTTTAGTCTGGAAAACACTATTTTGTTACATTAACACCTGTGCTAATTATTATAATAGCCCTGCATTTATACCAGTAACAAATCAATTGTAATGAGCTGAACAAAAGAATCAAGGCAGAAGTCTTCCCTGTGAATATGCTCGTGTCCGTGTAGCCAAAGCACAGTGCCAACACACCACCAGGGTCAGGAAACAACAAATTTTAAAACTGATCTGTCCTTTTCATCTCTTTCATTGGTTGTGTATGTAGGAAATCCGATGAAAAGCCAAATCTCAGTCCACCTAGATTTTTGAAGGATAGTTACACTTAGAGCCACCGCAGGTTGTCAGTATTTTGTAAAATGTCCAAGTCTGATTAGGTAGAGAGGTGAAGAGCTTTGAGTGTTACACAAGGGGCCTCAATTTGAATCTTGGAATGTAAACAAAAGGATATTGTAGTGACTCATATCAATTCTTTTAAGAAGGGTGATGGATTGTCTCAAAAGTTAATCAATTTCCATTTTTAAAATGGTTTCCTGACTGATAAACTCAAGCACAGAAGATGCAGTTTTCATTCTAAAGCAACTCTGCAAACTTAGGTGAAACAGACTTTAAAAGTTGTCTGTATAGAGGGCTATGTTTGTTCAAGCTGCCTTCACATGCGTACTCTGTTTTGTCCTCATAACCTGGGAAGTGGGTAAGATAGGTAATAGTTTAAGAGGTTCAGAAAAGAGAGACGATTTGCAGAAGGTCACAATACTAATTAGTAGATGAACTATTTCTAGAACCTAGATCTTTATGCACCTTGTTTATTGCAACATATTTTCTCCTGATCGGTTATTTATTGGTCGGGTCATTTGTGGTACTTCTCTGGGAAGATTATTCTATATTTAGGCTGTTGGCATGTGTTGTTATCTATACAAATACATCTTTAGAGTCTCTCAGAAATGAAAAGTTGCTTCTGTTCCACCACCAGAATAAAGAGTGGATAACAGGTGAGGGGGAGAGGTATCATTTATGTTTGGAGACGGTTGAACATAAGCATCTCAGTGTGTCTGTGTACCTGTGTGTGTGTGTGTGTGTGTGTGTGTGTGCACAAGTGTGTGCAAGACAGAGGGGGAGAATCTAAGAGACTGTACTTTAACACATGACAGCCTGTAATTGGTGATGTGATCCCGTATGTCTCACAAAACAGGAATCACCCAGATGTTATAGGTCAATCAAAAGCAGGATGAAATGTGTGTGTTGACGTGTAGGGGATGGAAGTATTATGCCTAGCACTGTATAATGCATCATGGAAAAATCCTTGTAAGTATAAATTAGCTTTACCGTTGAGTATAAAATCTTCCTTTTGGTTATTTATGAAGCTTCAGTTTGAAGATTGCCTTCACTGACTAACAAGCAAATCAGAACTTGTCATGTGCAAATCTTGTGAAGATTGCAAGGCCAATCTATAATTAGCCTCAAAAGAGTGTGACCAAATTGTGTAAAAAAAAAAAAAACAGAAAGAAAAACACCATGAAAAGGAAATCAGAGGACCCCAAAGAGGTCAGGGTGTGGTCAAACCATGAGAACCCTTTAACTTCACATTTTTTTCCTGACAGGGTTATATTCAAAGTCTCTAGAAAAAGTGAAATTATGAAACAAAGATTCCTATTCTGCTATTCAAAGGGCTGCTATTGTTCCTAGATCAAAGAATCCGGTGATGAAGAGAAGTTTATACAGCTCCGAGTATGAAAAATATTTAAATTAGGAAAAACAAAAAAGAGCTGGCAGCAGGAAAAGATATGGGTGAGGAGAAGAAAGGTCCAGAACAGTGGCTTTGCCCCAGAATAAGGGCTTCATGAATACCTGCTGAGTGAGTGACTGAGTGAGGCCACAGTGCTTTCCCCTTAGACGAGTATCACCTACCCCACCCTCATCAAGAGGCCTTTATTCTCTCCCTTCCCCTAACTGTCTTTCTACTTTAACAATCTGAAGCAAAATTCTAGTGCTACACTTTACCCTTTGGCTAATCATGTATGTCATGCCCTGAAATCATTTTTGCATTTCCTGTAAGGGACATACCACCCTTTCCACCACAGAGAGTCTGGCTTGGGAGGTCAGATGGTTCTCACAGAAGACACGTAGGAGAAAATTCCCAACTAATTGCCCTTGTTTAAAGCCTCCCCCGTGTCAGTCTCCAGAGATGAGATCCTAGTCTCCATAGGGACGATGACCTAAGCAGAGTCTGTCAAGGCTGTAGTTAATGAACCCTGTTGAGATCATCACTCGGCAGGGTGGGGTATGAGCAGACCCTGGGTGTGCAGGCTTCAAGGAGGAAACACCAGGAAGTGGTCAAATGCCTCAGAGGTGGCACTCTGTTGAGTCAGGCCAGAGAAATCATACTGTAATGATTTAATGTGCCATGAAACACACCAAGTTTCAAAAGAGTTGTTTGATGGTATGAATATCCCTTTGGGTCAAGTATAAATTAGCTTTACCGTTGAGTATAAAATCTTCCTTTTGGTTATTTATGAAGCTTCAGTTTGAAGATTGCCTTCACTGACTAACAAGCAAATCAGAACTTGTCATGTGCAAATCTTGTGAAGATTGCAAGGCCAATCTATAATTAGCCTCAAAAGAGTGTGACCAAATTGTGTAAAAAAAAAAAAAACAGAAAGAAAAACACCATGAAAAGGAAATCAGAGGACCCCAAAGAGGTCAGGGTGTGGTCAAACCATGAGAACCCTTTAACTTCACATTTTTTTCCTGACAGGGTTATATTCAAAGTCTCTAGAAAAAGTGAAATTATGAAACAAAGATTCCTATTCTGCTATTCAAAGGGCTGCTATTGTTCCTAGATCAAAGAATCCGGTGATGAAGAGAAGTTTATACAGCTCCGAGTATGAAAAATATTTAAATTAGGAAAAACAAAAAAGAGCTGGCAGCAGGAAAAGATATGGGTGAGGAGAAGAAAGGTCCAGAACAGTGGCTTTGCCCCAGAATAAGGGCTTCATGAATACCTGCTGAGTGAGTGACTGAGTGAGGCCACAGTGCTTTCCCCTTAGACGAGTATCACCTACCCCACCCTCATCAAGAGGCCTTTATTCTCTCCCTTCCCCTAACTGTCTTTCTACTTTAACAATCTGAAGCAAAATTCTAGTGCTACACTTTACCCTTTGGCTAATCATGTATGTCATGCCCTGAAATCATTTTTGCATTTCCTGTAAGGGACATACCACCCTTTCCACCACAGAGAGTCTGGCTTGGGAGGTCAGATGGTTCTCACAGAAGACACGTAGGAGAAAATTCCCAACTAATTGCCCTTGTTTAAAGCCTCCCCCGTGTCAGTCTCCAGAGATGAGATCCTAGTCTCCATAGGGACGATGACCTAAGCAGAGTCTGTCAAGGCTGTAGTTAATGAACCCTGTTGAGATCATCACTCGGCAGGGTGGGGTATGAGCAGACCCTGGGTGTGCAGGCTTCAAGGGGGAAAACCCAGGAAGTGGTCAAATGACTCAGTGGTGGCACTTTGTTGAGTCAGGCCAGAGAAATGATACTGTGATGTTTTAATGTGCCATGGAAGACACCAAGTTTCAAAAGAGTTGTTTGAATGCCTACTGTCCACAAAGCACTTGCTAGATCCCGGAACTCCTCCCTTCTCGTTTCTGTCTTTTCATCATTTAGTGGTAGAATTTGTGCCTTCATACTCACTGATACATTCCAGTCAGGGTGTCTATAAGAAATTAACAAAAAAAGAAACTAGCTGCTCAATGGAACAGAAAGGATCCTCATTCTACTCTCATTATCTATAAATGCATAATTAGTTTAAAAATATTTATTGAGCACCTAGAATGTGTCAGGAATTCTGCTACTTATTAGTTCACATTGAGGCAATTGGCCACTCATAGTTTCCTGCAGATATTTTCAGGAATTATTGTATGCCCTTTGAAATGATCCACTCTCTGCGAAACATCATTAAACAAATATCTTAATCTTGACACTTGAGGGAAGTTACTTTCTGTGTAATTCATATAGAGAAGAGAGGAGGGGATAGAGAAAAGGAAATAAGTCCTTACTAGTAGAGCATATTGAGTATTTCCCAGAATTGAATAGGCAGTAAGACCTGATTGAGCAGCAGTGATGGGAATCATATCTATGGTATATTTACTCATTTGGATGATGAATTGCTAAAATAAAGAGAGCTTACCCACAGAACCGACTTTCCCAATATCTGTGCTACTTTCTGGTATGAATAGATACCTTCTTTTTTTTTTTTTCTTTTAAAAGATTTCTTTATGTATTTATTTTGGGCGGGGGTCGGGTTGGGGAGGGAGGGGAGCAGGCAGGCCACTTCTATTGGTCTTTCATTTCTCTATTTTCATCCGTCTTTGTTCTTTGGCTCCTGTGGGCCTCCTATCATGGTGGCGTCTGTTGTTGCAGAGCGCCGGCTCTGGACACATGCACTCCAGAGCTCTGGCTCAGTGATTGGACACATATGTCCAGCCACTCCGCGGCACGTGGGATCTTCCCAGGCCAGGGATCGAACCAGCGCCCCTTGCACTGCAAGACAGTGTCCTTACCCACTGGACCACCAGGGGAAGCCTGATATAAATACCTTTTTGTGGCTCTTGTGTCCAGTAAATCTTTCTAGACACTAAAATGCTTAAATAATTTTTTTTTACTTTAATAAAAGAATAGTTTCAATGAAGAAACACACTAGCTCAGAATGTAGAAGGTCTAAACCATCTTGATTCCAATAATTGGTCCTAAAAACAAATATTCTGGGAACAATTTTCTTTTTCATTTGTTAGACAGAATAATGACCCCCAGAGATAGTTACATCCTCAGCCCTTAAGCCTGGGAATATTTAAACGTGCATGGCCAAGGAAATTTACAGATGGGATTAAGTTACTCATCTTGAAATAGAGAGGACTGTCCTGGATTATTGGGTGGAACTAATGAAATCTTAGAGGTCCTGATAAGAGGAGACCATAGAATCAGAGTCTGGAAGAGGAGATGGAACAAGATATTTTCAGGAATTATTGTATGCCCTTTGAAATGATCCACTCTCTCGAAACATCATTAAACAAATATCTTAATCTTGACACTTGAGGGAAGTTACTTTCTGTGTAATTCATATAGAGAAGAGAGGAGGGGATAGAGAAAAGGAAATAAGTCCTTACTAGTAGAGCATATTGAGTATTTCCCAGAATTGAATAGGCAGTAAGACCTGATTGAGCAGCAGTGATGGGAATCATATCTATGGTATATTTACTCATTTGGATGATGAATTGCTAAAATAAAGAGAGCTTACCCACAGAACCGACTTTCCCAATATCTGTGCTACTTTCTGGTATGAATAGATACCTTCTTTTTTTTCTTTTAAAAGATTTCTTTATGTATTTATTTTGGGCGGGGGTCGGGTTGGGGAGGGAGGGGAGCAGGCAGGCCACTTCTATTGGTCTTTCATTTCTCTATTTTCATCCGTCTTTGTTCTTTGGCTCCTGTGGGCCTCCTATCATGGTGGCGTCTGTTGTTGCAGAGCGCCGGCTCTGGACACATGCACTCCAGAGCTCTGGCTCAGTGATTGGACACATATGTCCAGCCACTCCGCGCACGTGGGATCTTCCCAGGCCAGGGATCGAACCAGCGCCCCTTGCACTGCAAGACAGTGTCCTTACCCACTGGACCACCAGGGGAAGCCTGATATAAATACCTTTTTGTGGCTCTTGTGTCCAGTAAATCTTTCTAGACACTAAAATGCTTAAATAATTTTTTTTTACTTTAATAAAAGAATAGTTTCAATGAAGAAACACACTAGCTCAGAATGTAGAAGGTCTAAACCATCTTGATTCCAATAATTGGTCCTAAAAACAAATATTCTGGGAACAATTTTCTTTTTCATTTGTTAGACAGAATAATGACCCCCAGAGATAGTTACATCCTCAGCCCTTAAGCCTGGGAATATTTAAACGTGCATGGCCAAGGAAATTTACAGATGGGATTAAGTTACTCATCTTGAAATAGAGAGGACTGTCCTGGATTATTGGGTGGAACTAATGAAATCTTAGAGGTCCTGATAAGAGGGAGACCATAGAATCAGAGTCTGGAAGAGGAGATGGAACAAGAGGATCAGAAATTGGAGTTAGAAGATGTGGTATGAAGATGGAGAAGAGCCCTGTGAGCCAAGGAAAGCAGGAGGACTTGAGAAACCAAACAAGAAAATAGGCTTCTCATGGAACCTCCAGAAAGAAGGCAGCCCTGTTGACACCTTCATTTTGAACCCGTAAGACCTTTTTGAACCTGAACTGTGAGATGATAAATGTGTGTATTTTTAAGCCATGGAGTTTGCAGCAATTTATTACAGCAGCAATGGAAAATTTGTATTAGGATGCACCATAGCAGAATATGAATAAGTGATATCCTTATTTCATTTGGGCTTCCCAGATGGCTCAGTGGAAAAGAACCCACCTGCCAGTGCAGGAGCTGTGGGCTCAATCCTTGCGTTGGGTGGATCCCCTGGAGAAGGAAATGGCAACCCACTCCAGTATTCTTGCCTGGGAAATCCCATGGTTAGAGGAAACTGGTGGACTACGGTCCATGGGGCCACAAAAGAGTCAGACATGATTTAGCAACAAACTAATAACAATTTCATTCATTTGCCAAATATTGGTATGCTGTCTACCATATATCAGCTAATACTCTGGGAAATGAGGATACAGGAGTAAGCTAAATAGACACAATTTCTGTTCCACTAGGCTTGCAATCTAGAGGGAGGTAGGATTATGTTTGTTTACAGATGTGAAAACTTACGGGTTTCTCCAATGCAAACATTAACACAGTTGTTTGTGTGGGAAAACAAAACAAATGGTTAATGATGTTTTTCACTTTTTAATAAGTTGGGTTGGTGTCTCAGGGGGACTTATTGCATTTTTATGTCATAATTAAGTTGTATTATAATTATGACTGTGGTTGTCTGCTTGTCCAACTCTGACTCTGACTTTTTTAAAAACTAGGGTCAGAGACCTAGTATACATAGCACATGAAACTCTATTCAATGCTATGTGGTAGCCTGGGTGAGAAAGGGGTTTAGGGGAGAATGGATACATGTAAATACATGACTTGAGCCCCTCTGGTATTCTCCTGAAACTTTCACATTGTTTGTTAATTGGCTATACCCCAATACAAAATAAGAAGTTAAAAAAACCCAACAAGGTCAGGAAGACAAATTAAGCATCTTAAAGGCCTTATGCTTCTTTAGTTAATTCTCATGAAGTCTATCTATATGCGCAAGATAACTTAGCTAATAGTCAACTGGGTAGATCTTGAGGAGTCAAGGTTTTTGTGAAAAAGAAGTTTGAGACATTGAAAGTTAGAAGTATATTGTGATGGATGGAAAACGTTCATCTACTCAGAATGTTCATAAAGTTTGAAGCCCTTCACTTATACAGCTTACAACCACGGCTCTGACAGAGGCTCTAGAAATGTGTATCCATGGCCACCTGTCTTTGTAAAGTTTGAGAAAATAAGATATTAACCAAAGACATTTTAGATAATACAACTCTCTCTCTTTGAGCCCAGTTCTCAGTTCTGCCTGTGTGCATGTTTGGTTGTGTCAGACCTTTTTATGACCTAATAGACTGTGGTCTGCTAGGCTCCTCTGTCCGTGGGATTTCCCAGGCAAGAATACTGGAATGGGTTGCCAATCTCCTAACCCAGGGATCAGTCCTGTGTCTCCTGCATTGGCAAGCAGTTTCTTTACCCACTGAGACACCTGGGAAGCTCATTCTTGGTCCTACTTTTACCCATTCAGATGGTGTTGATATGGTCCTGGAAACTTCTTGGATATGGCTCAGGTGAGTCTGGGTAGCAGATTTGCATTTTGGGTTCTACGGGATCTATCAGTGTGCTTCACAGCTCATCTGGGTGTAGTTGGGTTCCTGCCATTCATCCAAGGGTAGTGTTGGGTTCCATCCTTTGTTCCTTCTGAGGAGACTCTCCTAGTGTTGTGCTATAAAGATACAGGGTCAGACGTTCTATTTGATATGAACATATCCCTCAACATATTGTTTGGGCTTCCCTGGTAACTCAGAGAGTAAAAAAAATCTGCCTGTAATGAAGAAGACCTAGGTTTGATCCCTGGGATAGGAAGATCCTCTGGAGAAGGGAATGGCTACCCTCTCCAGTGTTCATGTCTGGGAGAATGCCATGGACACAGGAGCCTGGTGGGCTACAGCCCACAGGGTCATAAAGAGTCAAACACAATTGAGCGAGTAGTACATACACATATATACATATCCCTCAACACTGAGCAGGTGCTGTATGTAGAAGGAAAGGACAGCCAAGGTTTTAAATGTATGGAATAAAAAGTTAGTCTGTGAGTAATTCTGTAACATGTACATGTTTAAGTAGGAAACCAAGATCGCCTTGTTGCTTAGTCATATAGAAGCTCTCTCCAGTCAAGAATGTACCTAATAATGGTGTGTATACAACTACAAATGCACTACACATTTTGCCTTTCTTGATATGAGTTTCATGAAATAGAACTTGTCAGAATTCCTGTGTTTGCATGTCACAAACAATCCTGTTGCAATGTTATTCAGATTTGTTGAGCCACTGATGCCTTATGCATCTCAACTATTAATTTAAAAAATCAATCAACTATCCTAAAGAAATGATTGACTTGTTTTTTTAATTAAAAGGCAGTTTGAATTATGTAGGGGAAAATAGAAGAAAACAAAGTATTGCAGATTATCAGACAGTTCATTAAGAAAAACATTATATGATTTCTATGGATTTTAGGATATTTGTGATATTTAGCCTCCTGATTATTGGACATGATTGCATTTCCCAGTCTAAATAAATAACTATTTCTGGGGCTTCCTCTGGTGGTCCAGTGGCTAAGGACACCGCCTTGCAGTGCAAGGGGCCCCAGTTCCATCCCTGGCCTGGGAAGATCCCATGTGCCGTGGAGCGGCTGGACCAATGTGTCCAATTACCGAGCCGGAGCTCTGGAGCGTATGCGCCCAGAGCCGGTGCTCTGCGACAACAGAGGCCGCTGCGATGGGAGGCCCACAGGAGCCAAAGAACAAAGATGGATGAAAATAGAGAAATGAAAGACCAATAGAAGTGGCCTGCCTGCCCCCCTCCCTCCCCAACCCAATCCCCGCCCAAAATAAATACATAAATAAATCTTTAAAAAGAAACAAACAAACAACTATTTCTGACTTTGAGTCCACAATTGTGTATTTTTAAAACTGGTGACCCCCAAAATGTTTGAGTTTCCAGTTCCATGGAGACACCCTACAGGAGAGTAAGTGGAAGAAGAGTAGAGGTGCTTACCTGATGAGGGAAAGTTTGCAGTGTGTCCTCATTCAACACAGAGAAAGAGGGGCTGTGTGATCTGATGGGGTGAGTTTGCAAAGTGTGTTTTCAAGTGGAGCTGGTCCTTCCCCCGCTCAGTGTGTGTGTCTGGACCTGATCAGAGACAACAGAGTACAGCTCTGGACTGAAGGTTGGGAGAAAATGCTTTGTATGATCCCATCTTCATTTGAGAACTTTGATCGAGTTCTCAGAATCTTTCTGTGCCTCAGCTTCCTTATTCCTATACTGTTGTGTTTAAGAGCATACACTCTAGAGTCAACACCTAGGGTCACAGTGATCGTCTTGTCACTGACCATGTGCTCTGGGAGAAAGACACAGTTTTGCTAAGCTCTGTCTTCCTCATTCGTAAGCAAAATAAGGAAATAATAATCTTAGCTCAGAGATTTTTATAGGGATCAAATGACATAGTGACTGTAAAGAACTCGGTACAAAGCTAGGCAAACAGTAATAGCTCCATGACTAAACATGTAAGTAGTATCATTAAATAATAATTATAAATAAATAATAAATAAGTTTCTTCTGCATAAAGAAACCCAAAACTGTATCTGATGTCTATCTCACTCAGAGAAATGATAGAAGGGAGAATTAAGTAAGTAGCATCAGCAAAAAGAGCAATAAGACTAGAATTGCCTAGTACCATAAGTTCATACATGTGGAAGTTAAGAGTCTGTGAAAATGCTCGTCTGTTGTTGCAGGTCACAGGACTTGACCAGCGTGTGTATCTGCGTGTGTGTGTGTGTGTGTGTGCATGCATGTGTGTGTGTGGTGGTGGTGAGGAGGGTGGCTGTATATCTGCTGGGTAACAAGTGAATCAGAGCCAGGGAGGGCCCAGCAGCTGACCTGATGGGGACGTGAAGCTGACTATTGATGCCTAACTCCTGCTGCCCCTCTGTGTAGGCATCTGTTCACATATCCTGGACCCCAGTTTTCAGGATCCTATCATTTGAGGAAGTTGGCTTGTACCCCATGCTGTGCTGAGTCACAAGGCAGGTGCAAGCCACCAGCCCCATCTCCTTGTCTCAACCAATGTTGGCTCAGAAGCTTTACATCCTATCCTGTCCTTCGACCCTGAGGATGCTACAACATTCTCAGAGAGGAGGACAAAATGAGGCTCTCCCCCATGCCCCCACTGAGGTTAAGAAGGAAATGGGCAGAACGGAAGAGATGTATGGTTTGTGAAAAGATGAGGATCACTAACAGTGAGACTTTCTACTCTTCCGGAGAAAGAGAATACAAACAGACACTTTACTTCTTATGTGTAATAATCCTTGCATCCCTTGGTTTACTATTTTTGAAAACATAGGCCTCTTGAAATTCGAAGCAAAAGTTTGAGCTAAAAACAGAAGAGTGCTCTTGGTACTGTATAGATGTGCCACATGCCTAGTGATGAACCACATTCATAAGTTGCTTCATTGAAGCCTCACAACCATCTTCCAGTTAGAAACTGCAGACTAAGTGTTTACTGTTTATATATCAAGAAACTAGTGCTATAAGGTTAAAGGAGTTGCTTGAAATTGCCTGCCAGAGGGCTGTCACCTTGCCTTTCCACAAAGAATACAAAGACACAGATGAATGAGTACTTTAAGTCTGAACACAGTCTTTATGTGTGTGAAATTATGTGAATACTCGTGAAGTAGTACCCTCTTTCCTTCTCTGGTCTTCCTCTAACCTCCAGTGGTTAGAGTAGAGAATCAGTCTCAGGGGCCTGGCTCAGAAGGGCTACAGGAGGAGACAGAAAACAGTCTCTGATCATCCTATGCCTGGTTTCCTAGAGCCCAAGTCTCAGGAGACTGTGGATAATCTGGGATATTAGGCCAACTGGTGAAGAAAACACAGAGGCAGAAAGACTTCCCTTCTAGACTTTGGAAGAGTTTCTTTGGGATTGTGGGGGAGGAGACACAGAGGGGACAAAAGTTAGCCCTGAGGGGAGAGCAGCTGAGAAGGTGTAAAGGGCAGAGCCAGGGAGAGGTAACAGGAAACAAGGGCGGGAATTAGCATTCAGGCATACGGGACAAAGAGTGGCCCAGCCAGGACTCTCTGCCAAGGAAGCAACAGCAAGTTTATGCCCCCAAAGGTATCACCCAACCAGCAGGGGAGCCACAGGCCTGAAGGTGCCACGTGGACGGAGGATTGAGCTTCCCTCTGAGTGTCTGTGCGGGTCAGACTCCACCCCACACAGGGCCTTGGACTTCATCACGACCTTCACAAACACTTGCCGCAGCTTCAGGTAGGAAGGATCCTGTCACTCAGCCAAAGAAAGAAATGGAATTGGGTCATTATAGAGACGTGGATGGACCTAGAGTCTGTCGTACAGAGTGAAGTGCGTCAGAAAGGGAAAAACAAATACTATGCATTAATGCACATATGTGGAAAAATGAAAAATTGTACAGGTGAACCTGTTTACAGGGCAGGCATAGAGATGCAGAAGTAGAGAAAGTATGTGTGGGCACAAGGATAGGAGGGGAATGGATACACTCAGAGTTTGGGATTAAGGTATGTTCGCTGCCATGTGTGAACAGACAGCCAGAGGAGACCTGCTACAGAGCAGCACAGAGATCTATATCAGTGTCTTTTGATGAACTGTAATGGGAAAGAACATGAGAAAGAATATATGTATAACTGAGTTACTTTGCTGTACAGCAGAAATTAACAATATTATAAATCAACTTAACTTCAATGAAAAAAACCCAAAGTTAAGTTTCATGCATGCCTAATTAGACTGAGATTGAAATCCACCATAGCTAACTTTGTGTGTGAAATTATGTGAATACTGTGAAGTAGTACCCTCTTTCCTTCTCTGGTCTTCCTCTAATCTCCAGTGGTTAGAGTAGAGAATCAGTCTCAGGGGCCTGGCTCAGAAGGGCTACAGGAGGAGACAGAAAACAGTCTCTGATCATCCTATGCCTGGTTTCCTAGAGCCCAAGTCTCAGGAGACTGTGGATAATCTGGGATATTAGGCCAACTGGTGAAGAAAACACAGAGGCAGAAAGACTTCCCTTCTAGACTTTGGAAGAGTTTCTTTGGGATTGTGGGGGAGGAGACACAGAGGGACAAAAGTTAGCCCTGAGGGGAGAGCAGCTGAGAAGGTGTAAAGGGCAGAGCCAGGGAGAGGTAACAGGAAACAAGGGCGGGAATTAGCATTCAGGCATACGGGACAAAGAGTGGCCCAGCCAGGACTCTCTGCCAAGGAAGCAACAGCAAGTTTATGCCCCCAAAGGTATCACCCAACCAGCAGGGGAGCCACAGGCCTGAAGGTGCCACGTGGACGGAGGATTGAGCTTCCCTCTGAGTGTCTGTGCGGGTCAGACTCCACCCCACACAGGGCCTTGGACTTCATCACGACCTTCACAAACACTTGCCGCAGCTTCAGGTAGGAAGGATCCTGTCACTCAGCCAAAGAAAGAAATGGAATTGGGTCATTATAGAGACGTGGATGGACCTAGAGTCTGTCGTACAGAGTGAAGTGCGTCAGAAAGGGAAAAACAAATACTATGCATTAATGCACATATGTGGAAAAATGAAAAATTGTACAGGTGAACCTGTTTACAGGGCAGGCATAGAGATGCAGAAGTAGAGAAAGTATGTGTGGGCACAAGGATAGGAGGGGAATGGATACACTCAGAGTTTGGGATTAAGGTATGTTCGCTGCCATGTGTGAACAGACAGCCAGAGGAGACCTGCTACAGAGCAGCACAGAGATCTATATCAGTGTCTTTTGATGAACTGTAATGGGAAAGAACATGAGAAAGAATATATGTATAACTGAGTTACTTTGCTGTACAGCAGAAATTAACAATATTATAAATCAACTTAACTTCAATGACATTTTTTTAAAAGTCCCAGAGTTAAGTTTTCTGCCATGCTAGTGACGTGTGAAAGTAGAAATTAAGTTGAATTTTAGAAAAATAAATGGCAGCTGGCATGCCTGAAGTTGTAGACTGAGATTGAAATCCACCATTTTGTCTTAAAAAAAAAAAGGCAAAGATAACCATAGTGACGGAAGTATACATTCATTTAGTTACAGTTGAACATGTCAGATTTTGTTTGGGCAGTTTTCCAGTCCCTTATTGAGCCCTGCTGCTGCTGCTGTGTGGTCACTTCAGTCATGCAACTCTGTGTGACCCCGTGGACTGCAGCCCATCGGGCTCTTCTGTCCATGGAATTCTCCAGGCAAGAACACTGGGGTGGATTGCCATTTCCTCCTCCATACCAAGCCCTACTAAAGGCTTAAAACCTGGAAAAAGTCATCAGATAGAATTGCCTGAGTTTTCCCTTTGGTGAAATCTATAATAAAAGAGACTTACATTGTCCATATCTCTGGTATCTAAAATTTAGTGCATTCCGAGGTAGACCTGGCAGACTGGGAGCCTTATCTCAAAAGCAGAAGTGGCTTCTAGAAAATATAGGGTGCTCAGTTTTCCTATCTGTCATCTTAGGTGTTTTGACCTCAAGGGTTCCTAATCCCAGAGCTATGGGTTTCCCAATACCATAGATTTCTCTGGAATGGAAAACAGATTCAAATTATTGGTTAAGATCACCCTGCACATATTTTGTCAGTTACTTTTTTTTAAATCATGATATGCCCCAATTAAAACTCTGAGATTCCCTCCCTGTCCCCTGCTCCAAAATGAATCTAGGAAAATCTTTTTTTATTATTTTCCTCCTAGTGAGATAGAAAATGGAGATGTACATACGAGACTGTGATTTGAGTGTTGGTCTCATTCACCATCTTGTATTTTTTGCTTCCCAGATGAGCCCGTCCTTAGCTTTTATGCCTCTGTGGCTTCTCTCCTGCAGTCCTCTCTAGCAGGAGTGCCTTGATCCTGGGAAAGTTTCCCTCCTTCTGCAGCTTCTGCCAAGGAGTCGCTCACTCTCCTTAGCTGCCATCTCATTTCCCACAAGACTTGGAGGTTGCACACCTTCCAGCAGTGACCGCTCCCAGGTCAGAGCCTTTGTACCCTGCTTCCAAGATGTTCTTCCCTGAGATAACAACACTGCTCACTTCTGCGCCTTCTCCAACTCTTGTGCAAAGTCTGCCTTCTTAGAGAAGGTTCTCTGACTCCTGAAACTTTAGCTACTTTCTCCTTCCACTGCTGGCCCTTTAGCACTATTCTTTTCCTTTTTTTTTAATTTTTAAAACTTGGAGTAAAATGACTTTACGAAGCTGTGCTAGTTTCTGCTGGACAGCAATGTGAATCAGCTGTGTGAATACACAGAGTCTCTCCCACTTGAGCTTTCCTCCCACCGGAAACCAGCCCTCAAGCTTCTCATAGAGCACCGAGCTGAGCTCCCTGAGGTATACTAGCACCTAGTATTTTCAATGGTACTATGCATTTCACTCATCTTGTTAGTGTATTGTTTGTCTTCTCCACTCTTGTGTAAAATTTCTAGTTTACCACTATTCACCATCCATAACATCTGGCACCCAGTAAAAGCTCAGTAAATATTTGTCACCCGAATGAATGACCACATGACTGTTACACTATTACAATTACATATCTACCCACTGATCTATGTCTTCTGCCTTCTCCCATGTTCTTTAGTAGTTAGCAACAGGGCTGGGTCTAGACCGAGCACCCACAAATGTTTAGCAAGGAAAAAGCACATAGTTAAACTGAATTAACCATGCCTATGTACAACTGAAGTAGGATGGAAATCTCAACTTAATCCATAACACATTTTTGCAATATCATAAAATAACAGTACTTCCTGGGCCATTAAGGCAGATCTTTTTCACCAGCAAGTAAAAGATTTTAAAGTCTTCAGAAATTATTCTGATAATACTGAGTATTTGAATACTTTTTCCCATAAGGCAAGTCATGAAATTCCACAGCAAATATTTACTGAGTGCCTAGTATTTACTAAGCATTATGACAGGGCCTCCCCCATGGCTCAGTGTTAAAGAATCTGCCTGCAATGCAGGAGAAGCAGGAGATGTGGGTTTGATCCATGGATTGGGAAAATATTCTGGAGGAGGAAATGGCAACCCACTCCAATAGTCTTGCCTGGAAAATCCAATGGACAGAGGAGCCTGGTAGGTTACAGTCCATGGACTCACAAAAAAGTCAGACATGACTGAGTGCCTGAGTACACACACAAGATAGGCCTTAAGCATTATACAGGGTGAGTGAATTTAAATTCAGCTACAAAGTGGACTGAAACAGAAAAGATGGAGGAGTTCTATTTGAATGTCTCTGTGAAAAACAAAACTGTGTCTTACTCTAGAAATTCAAGTTCTGTATATGGACTGAAAGCGAGGAAAGATAAAACCATAAAGTGAAATTCAAAACATTATTAAAAGAAACTCTACAATAGAGCAGCAGCTAAAGTAGAAATAAACCAAGTTTAACTAAATTACACAAGAAGCCCATGCCACCTTGTGGGTGCTGGGTGTATTTTACCACCCTTCACGTCCAACTAAAGAGAGTGACCAATTAGAGAGGAAGTAACTGGAAAATATTTCAACAAGTTTTTATAGTAAATAAAACACAGTACTTTTTTTTTTCTTTTGATGCTGGAACTGTCGGAAGCATTTTTGAACCAAAATACAATACATCTTGAACCCCTTTGATAAAAGAAAGAAATTGTCAGTGATAAGGACGCAACATTTTAAAACAAAGATCATTTTCTTTATAAATGGACTTGAATATCCACTTAAATATTCTGGCATGAATAATTTCCTGCTCTTTTCTCCGAACAAAAGATATCGATTGGGCTTCCCTGGTGGCCCAGTGGGTAAAGAGTCTGCCTCACAGTGCTAGGGGCACCAGATCGATCCCTGGCCAAGGAAGATCCCACGTGTTGTAGAGGGGCTGGGCCAGTGTATCCAACTACCGAGCCAGTGTTCTGGGGTGTATGTGCCCAGAGCCAGTGCTCTGCAACGGGAGAGGCCACTGTGATGGTAGGCCCACACAGGCCAAAGAATAAAGACGGATGAAAATAAATAAATAGAAAATCAATAAAAGAGGTCAAAATTTAAAAAAAAAAATTTTTTTTTAAAGATGTTGATTATTGGACAAAAAAGTGTTCAAACAATGGGTAAACTCAGTAACACCTGTACTTTAATATATCCTGAAGAGTAACCAGAGGTTTTCATGCCTGTGTATATTTGTATCAACATATAGCTTAAAATTTAAATAGAGTAAAGATACTATGCAATGAGAAATAGGCTTTTTCAGAAGTCTTATAAGGCAACAAAATGTCTCTGCTGCCTATAGATAAAGCTATTCTTGCGTTGATATGATAATTTGGGGGAAATACATATTTGTATGCACTAATAGGAGAATGAAGTAGCATAAGACTTTCTAGAAGGTAAAAAATACAATTAATTTTTCTTATAGGAAGAACTGTCCCTGGTCTCAAATTAGAATCTTAGAATCATAAACTTTAATACTGGAAAGTACCTTCTATGATAGGGAGGGACCAATGACTCATTCTAATGAATCCAAGTGACTAAATTATTTCATCTCTGGTTATTCTTTATCTGAGAAATTACCAACAATGAACACAGAAAATCGCTCCTATTGGCAAAATATAAAAAAATAACAAAAATAATGTAACTGGTGTAACTGAATCCTAATTGGAAAGGGTGTCAGAGACCATTGAATTCAGCTTTCTAAAGATATTTGTTATACTCTGTTCCCAAAAGATTTTAAGATGTGTCATAGAAAAATTTTTGGAAAATACTGTACAGCTGGGGCCTTTAACTGCAGAACCTTCCACAGCCTCTACCACGCTGATCTAAGTTTGGAGTGTACAGTATGCAGCATTTCTCAATTTATTTTATTTTATAATTTTACTTCTGCAGACAATTTCACAAGTCTGAAGCACAAATTCCGAGAACTCTAATTTAAGCCAATTCTTTATTTTATGGAGAAAGAATTGACAGCATATTGGTATGCAATTTGCCCAATGCAACAAAACTGAAAAAAATGGCATAGACAGGCCTAGGCCTGAGTTTATTCTAATTCCTAAATTTAGTGGTTTGTTCTTTGCTTGATATCACACTGCATTCATTCTTTCTAAATGGTCATAATTCAAAATTACTGCTCTGCACGAAAGAATAAAATAAATAAATAGAAAATCAATAAAAGAGGTCAAAATTTAAAAAAAAAAATTTTTTTTTAAAGATGTTGATTATTGGACAAAAAAGTGTTCAAACAATGGGTAAACTCAGTAACACCTGTACTTTAATATATCCTGAAGAGTAACCAGAGGTTTTCATGCCTGTGTATATTTGTATCAACATATAGCTTAAAATTTAAATAGAGTAAAGATACTATGCAATGAGAAATAGGCTTTTTCAGAAGTCTTATAAGGCAACAAAATGTCTCTGCTGCCTATAGATAAAGCTATTCTTGCGTTGATATGATAATTTGGGGGAAATACATATTTGTATGCACTAATAGGAGAATGAAGTAGCATAAGACTTTCTAGAAGGTAAAAAATACAATTAATTTTTCTTATAGGAAGAACTGTCCCTGGTCTCAAATTAGAATCTTAGAATCATAAACTTTAATACTGGAAAGTACCTTCTATGATAGGGAGGGACCAATGACTCATTCTAATGAATCCAAGTGACTAAATTATTTCATCTCTGGTTATTCTTTATCTGAGAAATTACCAACAATGAACACAGAAAATCGCTCCTATTGGCAAAATATAAAAAAATAACAAAAATAATGTAACTGGTGTAACTGAATCCTAATTGGAAAGGGTGTCAGAGACCATTGAATTCAGCTTTCTAAAGATATTTGTTATACTCTGTTCCCAAAAGATTTTAAGATGTGTCATAGAAAAAATTTTTTGGAAAATACTGTACAGCTGGGGCCTTTAACTGCAGAACCTTCCACAGCCTCTACCACGCTGATCTAAGTTTGGAGGGTACAGTATGCAGCATTTCTCAATTTATTTTATTTTATAATTTTACTTCTGCAGACAATTTCACAAGTCTGAAGCACAAATTCCGAGAACTCTAATTTAAGCCAATTCTTTATTTTATGGAGAAAGAATTGACAGCATATTGGTATGCAATTTGCCCAATGCAACAAAACTGAAAAAAATGGCATAGACAGGCCTAGGCCTGAGTTTATTCTAATTCCTAAATTTAGTGGTTTGTTCTTTGCTTGATATCACACTGCATTCATTCTTTCAAAATGGTCATAATTCAAAATTACTGCTCTGAAAAAAGAAAATGTGTTAAGAAGAAAAATTCACTGAAAAAATTTTTTCACAACTTTCTGTTGTGCTTTATACAATCACTGACCACCAGAACACCCAACACCTCCAACTCGGCCCCACCCCTAAAGCTGCGACTTCCCAAAATGACATCTTTGTGGTTTCCTCAAAGTGAGACCACCAGATAAGAATAGTAATACAAATGAGTTTGATCAGCTATAGTGTTTCTGCCTTTCTTAGGTTCAAACCCAGATGTATAGTCAAATTGGTTGGCTTCAAAATGTTCATTTTGAGAAAGTGTCCTTGACTATAAATGAAGTGATTCAAATATTTAGAGAGAAATTTTCATGCTTACTCAGTGATGTGAAAAACCATGACATTTACCAAAAATAGGTCTTCATATGCTCTACTCTTACTTTCATGTGGAGGAGTGGATAGAAGGGGAAGAGGTGGGGGCTGAGGGGTGGAGTACAGCAGAGGAAAATTTTTCTCAAGACGGTGGAGCAAAGGGGTGGATGGATTCAATGATGTGCCTACAGGTCCATGGTGATGGAGGCACTGTCCTGGGAGCCAAAAGCATCTATAGACAGCTTCAGGATACCTCGGATGGAAAAACAGTGGCTCTCCTGTGTACTGGAGTCATGTTCTGATGAAAATATTCAGTCAGTCTATATAATAAAGCAATTTGTATTGCTTCAGAAGATTGACAGATGAATTTCTCTCAGGCAAAAATAAAAAGAGACACTTTAAAGTTGATAAATCCCTTAAAGCGCCAATGATACAGAACCCTGGAAACTAGGAACATGACCTCAATGAAAGACCCTAAACATCCGTTTCCAGGGTAGACTCCCATCCACAGCTGCCATCTGAGGCATCCATATTTCCTTCTCTTGCTGTGTGTGTGGTTTTTTTAAGGAACTGAAGATTATGCTGGCAAAACTATTGGAAAATTGACAGCATATGGTAGTTTATTCATAGACAGGCCTAGGCCTGAGTTTATTCTAATTCCTAAATTTAGTGGTTTGTTCTTTGCTTGATATCACACTGCATTCATTCTTTCAAAATGGTCATAATTCAAAATTACTGCTCTGAAAAAAGAAAATGTGTTAAGAAGAAAAATTCACTGAAAAAATTTTTTCACAACTTTCTGTTGTGCTTTATACAATCACTGACCACCAGAACACCCAACACCTCCAACTCGGCCCCACCCCTAAAGCTGCGACTTCCCAAAATGACATCTTTGTGGTTTCCTCAAAGTGAGACCACCAGATAAGAATAGTAATACAAATGAGTTTGATCAGCTATAGTGTTTCTGCCTTTCTTAGGTTCAAACCCAGATGTATAGTCAAATTGGTTGGCTTCAAAATGTTCATTTTGAGAAAGTGTCCTTGACTATAAATGAAGTGATTCAAATATTTAGAGAGAAATTTTCATGCTTACTCAGTGATGTGAAAAACCATGACATTTACCAAAAATAGGTCTTCATATGCTCTACTCTTACTTTCATGTGGAGGAGTGGATAGAAGGGGAAGAGGTGGGGGCTGAGGGGTGGAGTACAGCAGAGGAAAATTTTTCTCAAGACGGTGGAGCAAAGGGGTGGATGGATTCAATGATGTGCCTACAGGTCCATGGTGATGGAGGCACTGTCCTGGGAGCCAAAAGCATCTATAGACAGCTTCAGGATACCTCGGATGGAAAAACAGTGGCTCTCCTGTGTACTGGAGTCATGTTCTGATGAAAATATTCAGTCAGTCTATATAATAAAGCAATTTGTATTGCTTCAGAAGATTGACAGATGAATTTCTCTCAGGCAAAAATAAAAAGAGACACTTTAAAGTTGATAAATCCCTTAAAGCGCCAATGATACAGAACCCTGGAAACTAGGAACATGACCTCAATGAAAGACCCTAAACATCCGTTTCCAGGGTAGACTCCCATCCACAGCTGCCATCTGAGGCATCCATATTTCCTTCTCTTGCTGTGTGTGTGGTTTTTTTAAGGAACTGAAGATTATGCTGGCAAAACTATTGGAACTGTTAACAAAAGAAGAAGAAGAAGAAACTAAAAAGGAGATTTAAGGCTCTCTTTGGCACAAATTGGGCCTTAATTCCCTACTATTGAGGAAAAGGTTGTGCTTTTGTTTTGTGTAAATGTATTTGTGACTGTCATCTTAATAGAATGCATCAGCGTGGACTTGCTCAATGTTCAGAGTCCATTTTTAGATCTCCTGTCAACCCAAGTTTTTATTAAAATGATGCAAAAAGAAATAGAAAAGAGAAGTATTGAATATTAAATCTTTCTCCAACCCACTGTCTGACTCTCTTAAGGCCCGTGCTGATATTTTTAGGCTTTGAGCACATATAAAATTTCATGGCTGTTTTAATATACATACAGGCTTGAAACAGATGAAAGCTTCCATCTGAATGATATAGATTCCCACTCCCACACGCAGTACTCAGACAAAACACATGAAACTAAGTTTAACTACTCCAGAGGAAAAAAAGCTAATTCAATCCTGCCAGGATCTGAAGCTGAGATTCTAAGGATTTTAGGCTTTTTAAAATCTGTTCTTTAGCTTTTTAACACACTCCCCTCTGTTAGGCACTCTCACATGGAATCAGTCCCAGGACTTGTCTGATGTCTGCAGAGTGAGCCTTGATTATTCCACATGGATGCGGTCTGGGGACCACGACAAACAACAGAATAGGAAGTCTGTGAGCAGAGAGGCTTGTTCTCTCATAGAAGGAAGCAAGGTCCTTCAGGGAGAATTAATTTTTGTTCCTGGATCGAAGAGGAATCCATGGAGTAATGAGTAACATAAAAATGAAGAATGATGACCTTCTCTCCAAATGGAATTAAGCCACATTTAAAAAAAAAAAAAAAGGAGCAGATTTTTACTGAGGACTTATTATGTACTATGCAGTGTTCAAGTTTTTTTTAAGATATTTAATTTTATGCCAGGAAACCTCATAATTGAGTTTTCTCTCTCTCTCTCTTTCTCTTTTTAACAGAGAAAAAAAAAAAAAAGCATGTGCGCTCGGGCTTATATAACTTGCCCAAGTCTACACAGTAACCAGGAGTGTCAGAATTTGAAAGGCCCAGGATGTCCTTGGTGGTCCAGTGGTTAAGAATCCATCTCGCAGGGCTTCCCTGGTGGTCCAGTGGGTAAGGACACCGCCTGGCACTGCAAGGGGCGCTGGTTCGATCTCTGGCCTGGGAAGATCCCATGTGCCGCAGAGCGGCTGGACTGATGTGTCCAATTACCGAGCCGGAGCTCTGGAGTGCATGTGCCCGGAGCCGGTGCTCCACAACAACAGAGGCCACTGCGATGGGAGGCCCACACGGGCCAAAGAACAAAGATGGATGAAAATAGATCAATGAAAGACCAATAGAAGTGGCCCACCCGCGCCCTCCCTCTCCAACCCGCCCCCTCAAAATAAATAAATAAATAAATATTAAAAAGAAAAAAAAAAGGGGGACTTCTCCGGTGGTCCAGTGGTTAAGACTCCGTGTTCAGAATGCAGGGGGCCCGGGTTTGACCCCTGGTCAGGGAACTGGATCCCACATGCCGCAACTAAGACCCAAATAAATAATTAAAAAGAAAAAAAAAAAAAAAGAATCCATCTGGCAATGCAGAGGACACAGGTTCAAATCCTGGTCCAGGGAATTCTCACATGTCGTGGGGCAGCTAAGCCAGTGCACCATAACTAGTGAGCCTGCATGCCCTAGAGTGACAGTGATGAGAAGCTGGCGCACTGCAACTGGAGACTGGCCTTTGCTCTCAGCAACAAGAGGAAGCCCACATATGGCAATGAAGACCCAGTGCAGCCAGAAAGAGAGAAAGTATTTGAAATACCCAATCATTTAGAACTGTTAAGACTAACTTGGCATATCCCAACAATGGAAACTTCCTTATAATATACATAACTGAAGTGGTCACAAAATCCACCTATACAGCAAATAAAAAATTTCTTTACACTTAGCCATTATCCAAATCTTGTACAACTGTTCAGTGGTGCTAGAGGTAAAGAACTAGCATGCCGATGCAGGAGACACTAGAGACATGGGTTCAATCCTCGGGTGAGGAAGATTCCCTGGAGGAAGACATGGCAATCCACTCCAGTATTCTTGCCTGGAGAATCCCATGGACAGAGAAGCCTGGTGGGCTACAGCGCATGGGATTGAAAAGAGCTGGACATGACTGAACAACTTTCATTTTTCTCTTTCCCATTAGGAGAGTAACAGTTCATGGCAATTGTCATGTGAGAACTTTCAAAAGAAACCCCAGTGTCTATCTTTTATAAACCTGTAAGCTTAATACAACGTTTGATAAACTGCTAAGTATGTTGTTCATTGAAATGCACTTTCCAACTATCAAAAAAGAAACAAAAACTTAATTGTTCATATTTCCAAACTTGTTTTCCTGTGCTATTGTTTTCAATTGGGTCCTTATAACACTAAAACAAAGGCTACTTGTAGCTACACTATTTTCCCTTCCTTCCAAGTGTGGGGAAACAATTCTCTGTGGGTCTGTTGTATTTCTGCACATCTTGAAAGAGAAGCACTAATCGACCTTTGTTTCAGACTATCTCTTCAAGGAAGCTCGTATCATAAACAGGCTTTGAATATAGAGACAGGCTCATTTCAGAGCAAAGATTAGGTTTGTTTAGCAGCTTTAGAAGATGGAAATAGTGTCTCACCCTGGAAGGTGAGGTGAGGGCAGGTATGCTTACTGATTATTATAAAAGATTATTATAAAAGATTTTGGTTCCCTAAGCTCAGAATTCCTCTCCTGGGGGCTTCCCGGGTGGCTCAGTGGTGAAGAGTTTGCCTGCCAATGCAGGAGCCACAGATTCAATCCCTGATCCAGGAAGATCCCACATGCTTCGGAGCAACTAAGCCCGTGAGCCTGTGCTCTAGAACCTTGGAGCCGCATCTCTTGAGCCCCATGGGCCACAACTACTGAAGTCCATGTACCCTAGAGCCTGAGTTTCACAACAAGACTAGTCTCCACAACAAGAAGCCTGCTCACCTCAACTGGAGAGGAGCCCCAACTCCCTGCAACTAGAGAAGAGCCTGCAGAAGCAGTGAAGACCCAGAATAGCCAAAAATAAATACATAATAATTAATTTAAAAATAGTTAAAAAAAGAATTCCTCTCCTTTAATGTAATCCACTGTGTGTACAGGTGTCTTCCAGCTCTCTTTACATCAGCCTGGACAGACTGATCCTAGAGGAGCTGGCACAGAGATGCTGACACTCTGCCTGGACTGCTGATGCAGAACTATTCACATAAAGAAACAACAACCATTTTCTCTTTCCCATTAGGAGAGTAACAGTTCATGGCAATTGTCATGTGAGAACTTTCAAAAGAAACCCCAGTGTCTATCTTTTATAAACCTGTAAGCTTAATACAACGTTTGATAAACTGCTAAGTATGTTGTTCATTGAAATGCACTTTCCAACTATCAAAAAAGAAACAAAAACTTAATTGTTCATATTTCCAAACTTGTTTTCCTGTGCTATTGTTTTCAATTGGGTCCTTATAACACTAAAACAAAGGCTACTTGTAGCTACACTATTTTCCCTTCCTTCCAAGTGTGGGGAAACAATTCTCTGTGGGTCTGTTGTATTTCTGCACATCTTGAAAGAGAAGCACTAATCGACCTTTGTTTCAGACTATCTCTTCAAGGAAGCTCGTATCATAAACAGGCTTTGAATATAGAGACAGGCTCATTTCAGAGCAAAGATTAGGTTTGTTTAGCAGCTTTAGAAGATGGAAATAGTGTCTCACCCTGGAAGGTGAGGTGAGGGCAGGTATGCTTACTGATTATTATAAAAGATTATTATAAAAGATTTTGGTTCCCTAAGCTCAGAATTCCTCTCCTGGGGGCTTCCCGGGTGGCTCAGTGGTGAAGAGTTTGCCTGCCAATGCAGGAGCCACAGATTCAATCCCTGATCCAGGAAGATCCCACATGCTTCGGAGCAACTAAGCCCGTGAGCCTGTGCTCTAGAACCTTGGAGCCGCATCTCTTGAGCCCCATGGGCCACAACTACTGAAGTCCATGTACCCTAGAGCCTGAGTTTCACAACAAGACTAGTCTCCACAACAAGAAGCCTGCTCACCTCAACTGGAGAGGAGCCCCAACTCCCTGCAACTAGAGAAGAGCCTGCAGAAGCAGTGAAGACCCAGAATAGCCAAAAATAAATACATAATAATTAATTTAAAAATAGTTAAAAAAAGAATTCCTCTCCTTTAATGTAATCCACTGTGTGTACAGGTGTCTTCCAGCTCTCTTTACATCAGCCTGGACAGACTGATCCTAGAGGAGCTGGCACAGAGATGCTGACACTCTGACTGCTACTGCTGCTGTAACAAACTATTCTCACTCTCATCTAGAGTCCTACCTCTTCTACCTGCATCTATGATACTTGGCAAGCCAACATTTTTGTCTGCAAGTGGGGTGAAATCCCAACCCCTTCACCATGCTCAGCAGTTTTGAGAGATGAGAATAGGAAGCTGACTAAGCACGGTAACATGGAGAAGGAAGGGTGATTTTCTCATTGGTCAAATAAAGGCACTTGAGGGAGTCCATACGATCAGTTAGTGAACATACTGACCCAATTATTTGGGGTTGGCCAAAATAAGTTTGTTCTGATTTTTCCATTACATCTTACAGAAAAACTTGAACAAACTTTTTGGCCAACCCAATATGATGTTCTGGGCAGTAAATGTTCTTCCTCTTTATTGCCTACTCCCCAGGCTGGGAAGATCGCATGAAGAAAGACATAGCGACCCACTTCAGTATTCTTGCCTAGAAACTCCCATGAACAGAGCAGCCTGCTGGGTTACATCCATGGGGTGGCAAAGAGTGGAAAAAGACTCAGCCCACATGCCAAAAGGAGGTGGTACTTGCAAGTGGTTGAAGACTGAATGCAGGAAACAGTTCCAAGACAGCTGCCTAAATGCTGCTCTGGTTGTTGCTAATTTTCCTCCAGGTCACAGGTGGAGATGGCACTGGTGAGGTGGAGCAAGGACCTCATTTTCCATCTCGTGGGTCTTCTCAGATCCCCCACATTATGACAAATAGCAGGATTCATCACAGTGTGACCCCTGTCAGATAAGAATTGCAGAGACATAACAGCTACTCTGAACACTAAAGGAGAAAAGACTTTGATCGTACAGGTAGAACTTGGCCTAGCACACTTGAGTTAGAGGGAGGTAGGGGGCATAATACTTCCTAAGGCAGAAGACAACCATAAAAATTAAAGGGATCTTAGGCCTTTACAAGGGAGAGTTCACCTAAGAAAGACTCTCGGGAGAATTGGGTTCTTTTTGTTCTGTTCAGCTTTACAATTGTTGAAGTTGACCCACTAAAGTGTGATAAACTGAATTTTTTGTGAATTCCTCTCCTTTAATGTAATCCAGGTGTCTTCAGCTCTCTTTACATCAGCCTGGACAGACTGATCCTAGAGGAGCTGGCACAGAGATGCTGACACTCTGACTGCTACTGCTGCTGTAACAAACTATTCTCACTCTCATCTAGAGTCCTACCTCTTCTACCTGCATCTATGATACTTGGCAAGCCAACATTTTTGTCTGCAAGTGGGGTGAAATCCCAACCCCTTCACCATGCTCAGCAGTTTTGAGAGATGAGAATAGGAAGCTGACTAATCACGGTAACATGGAGAAGGAAGGGTGATTTTCTCATTGGTCAAATAAAGGCACTTGAGGGAGTCCATACGATCAGTTAGTGAACATACTGACCCAATTATTTGGGGTTGGCCAAAATAAGTTTGTTCTGATTTTTCCATTACATCTTACAGAAAAACTTGAACAAACTTTTTGGCCAACCCAATATGATGTTCTGGGCAGTAAATGTTCTTCCTCTTTATTGCCTACTCCCCAGGCTGGGAAGATCGCATGAAGAAAGACATAGCGACCCACTTCAGTATTCTTGCCTAGAAACTCCCATGAACAGAGCAGCCTGCTGGGTTACATCCATGGGGTGGCAAAGAGTGGAAAAGACTCAGCCCACATGCCAAAAGGAGGTGGTACTTGCAAGTGGTTGAAGACTGAATGCAGGAAACAGTTCCAAGACAGCTGCCTAAATGCTGCTCTGGTTGTTGCTAATTTTCCTCCAGGTCACAGGTGGAGATGGCACTGGTGAGGTGGAGCAAGGACCTCATTTTCCATCTCGTGGGTCTTCTCAGATCCCCCACATTATGACAAATAGCAGGATTCATCACAGTGTGACCCCTGTCAGATAAGAATTGCAGAGACATAACAGCTACTCTGAACACTAAAGGAGAAAAGACTTTGATCGTACAGGTAGAACTTGGCCTAGCACACTTGAGTTAGAGGGAGGTAGGGGGCATAATACTTCCTAAGGCAGAAGACAACCATAAAAATTAAAGGGATCTTAGGCCTTTACAAGGGAGAGTTCACCTAAGAAAGACTCTCGGGAGAATTGGGTTCTTTTTGTTCTGTTCAGCTTTACAATTGTTGAAGTTGACCCACTAAAGTGTGATAAACTGACCCAAAGAAATGTACATAAATTCTCGTGGTCAGTATTGTTGCCCTGAAAACTTCAACCAGCCCTTAGGATGAACCTAGGCAAGGACCTAAGATGTCTTCTTAGTAACAGCCAGCAGTTTCTCCAGAGTACACTGGATCATCAAAGAAAGTTGATAGTGTGGAGTTGAGCCCAAATCTCCCAGAGATAGCAAATCTTGCAGCCCCGACTAGAAACCAATATGTCTGTGACTGCAGAGCAAGGGGACTCCAAAGTTTAAATAGAAGTTACCGAGAATGACGGACTTGCCACTGGACATAGGACTTTTGGTATGACAAAATCAAGAGAATTATTTGGTGGAGCCATGAGTTCGCTATAATAAAGACATTGTCTCCCCCAGGAAAAAGAGCATAAATATATATTGCCTGTTGTGAAAGATCCAAATTCCCTTTGTGCAACAGGCTCTTTTCCCGAAATACAAGCCACTGAACTGAAGGTGTGACCTGTTCCTCTTTGCATCACTTTGTAGAAACTGGAGCTCAAGGAACCAATGCAAAAATACAGATGATCTGACTTGTTTTGTTGCTGTGAGTATTAAACTGCCCTTTGTCTCTGATCCAAGAGGCTTGTCTCTTCTACTAGCATACACAGAACTGTAACATCACTTTCTTAGCTTGAAAGTAAAATAAACTCTCAGACTCTTCGCAGTTCTTGACAACAGTCAAATTTATAATCTTCTGAAATGATATAAGAATTTGAATCAATGCATGCTTTATGTCTGTATTTTATGTTTTATAGAACAATATTTAAGATAGGAAGAAATATTTCATGAAGGTAAGGAAAAATGGCAAGAGAAAATGACAGTGAAATGCGGATCTTCTCTTGGAGTTTGACTTAAACCTTTTCTTATTCTATTGCTACCGTGGAGCCTCCCTTTTTTAGGTTTAAAATGTTCACTGGTGTGTGTGTATACATGTAACTGATTCATGTTGGTGTATGTCAAAAACCATCACAATATTATAAAGTGAGTAGGGGGCATAATACTTCCTAAGGCAGAAGACAACCATAAAAATTAAAGGGATCTTAGGCCTTTACAAGGGAGAGTTCACCTAAGAAAGACTCTCGGGAGAATTGGGTTCTTTTTGTTCTGTTCAGCTTTACAATTGTTGAAGTTGACCCACTAAAGTGTGATAAACTGACCCAAAGAAATGTACATAAATTCTCGTGGTCAGTATTGTTGCCCTGAAAACTTCAACCAGCCCTTAGGATGAACCTAGGCAAGGACCTAAGATGTCTTCTTAGTAACAGCCAGCAGTTTCTCCAGAGTACACTGGATCATCAAAGAAAGTTGATAGTGTGGAGTTGAGCCCAAATCTCCCAGAGATAGCAAATCTTGCAGCCCCGACTAGAAACCAATATGTCTGTGACTGCAGAGCAAGGGGACTCCAAAGTTTAAATAGAAGTTACCGAGAATGACGGACTTGCCACTGGACATAGGACTTTTGGTATGACAAAATCAAGAGAATTATTTGGTGGAGCCATGAGTTCGCTATAATAAAGACATTGTCTCCCCCAGGAAAAAGAGCATAAATATATATTGCCTGTTGTGAAAGATCCAAATTCCCTTTGTGCAACAGGCTCTTTTCCCGAAATACAAGCCACTGAACTGAAGGTGTGACCTGTTCCTCTTTGCATCACTTTGTAGAAACTGGAGCTCAAGGAACCAATGCAAAATACAGATGATCTGACTTGTTTTGTTGCTGTGAGTATTAAACTGCCCTTTGTCTCTGATCCAAGAGGCTTGTCTCTTCTACTAGCATACACAGAACTGTAACATCACTTTCTTAGCTTGAAAGTAAAATAAACTCTCAGACTCTTCGCAGTTCTTGACAACAGTCAAATTTATAATCTTCTGAAATGATATAAGAATTTGAATCAATGCATGCTTTATGTCTGTATTTTATGTTTTATAGAACAATATTTAAGATAGGAAGAAATATTTCATGAAGGTAAGGAAAAATGGCAAGAGAGAAAATGACAGTGAAATGCGGATCTTCTCTTGGAGTTTGACTTAAACCTTTTCTTATTCTATTGCTACCGTGGAGCCTCCCTTTTTTAGGTTTAAAATGTTCACTGGTGTGTGTGTATACATGTAACTGATTCATGTTGGTGTATGTCAAAAACCATCACAATATTATAAAGTGATTATCCTCCAATTAAAATAAATAAATTAATAAAAGAAAGAAAAAATACAATAACAGCAAAAAAATTGACTTATAAACGTAAGTGCTCCCAGAAATGGAATACGCTAGCCAACTAATGGTCATTTATACTTCAGAGTAATCAAATCAATTCCCTCTCTCCATCTAATTAGAATCATCACCCTGAAATGATGATAAATTGATTTGTTCATAGAGGGATATGTGAAAGGAAGTAGAATAAAAGGATATGAAAGAGCAGCACTGGAGTAATATTTAGCCTGCACCATTCCACCTGCTTTTGGCAAACAGAATGAAGTATAACTGTTAAGACACCCTAGAGAAAAATACCCAGAAAAATAAAAAACAAAAATGATAGTGGATGGTCACTAAAAACAAACTACTTCCACATCCCAAGAGATTAGGCAGAGATCAGAGAGAGATACAAAGTGGCTAGACGTTTCAGCTGGAAGTCACTGCATTACTTTCTGTGACTCTAAGACAGACTCTTGACCAGGCTTTAGAGATGAGTTATTTGTAAACTTGGACAGTCTAAACATTTTTTTTCACCTGTAAATTCACTTTTGAAGTACTGACATAATCTAGGAGTTCAATTTTAAGAAGTTTCAATAGACACTTGTTGCTTTCACTCGAAGACTAATCTTAAGAAACCGCACTCTGACGAAATTAACTGAAACTTCATGAAATGAAATCTGCTAGTACAATTGTTAATAGTCATTTAACCTTTCCTCAGCTGGGTAGAAATAAAATACAGTATAGCCTTGTTGTTGTTTTTCAGTCGCTCAGTCATATGTTAATTCTTGGCGACCCCAGAGCCTGCAGAATACCAGGTTTCCCAGCCCTTCACCATCTGCCAGAGTTCACCCAAATGCATGTCCATTGAGCTGGTGATGCCACCCCACCATCTCATCCTCTGTCATCCCGTCTCTAAGTATAGCTTAAAGATTTTGAAAAATATTGCTGGAAGGAATAGGCTTGTAGATCTCTCATATAGTCATCACTGTTTTCTGTGACTGAGGAATATCAAAAATACATTTCTTTCAGATAATCAAAACAGTCTGTAAAATTATATTTTAAACTTAGTAACTTTTCCCCAGAGATTAAAACAATAGAGCCTTGCACAGAGTTGGCTTTAGTAAATATTTGCTGGTTCGAATTGAATTCAATAATAGTAGAGAGGAAGATACATTTGACTGAGCTCTAGATTCAAATTACCTGTCAAATACAACTTTCTCTGAATGTTTTGCTCTACCAAGATGAAACAACATAAAGTTTTCTTAAATCAGTATTCTCCTTGAATCTACCTGTAATATTTTGTTGTCCAAGACTTTTAGTTTTGTAGATCTGATGCCTGCCACATAAGCAACTAAAAATGGCTCATCTCCTGATTTTCAGAGTATCTCTGCCCTGTTTTTTCAATATAAAATGCGAATGTCTATTCAAAGATAATAGATGAATATTAGGCCTCTTTTATTCATTATGGTAAGCCAACCTAGTTTAAGTAGCCCAAATTAGGAGAAGAGTGGACAGCTATCAAATGTGGTCCCAGAATTCTCTCTAATTTCAATGAACTTTATGTTACTGCTGCATCTTCAAAAGCCAGAGGCTGTGGTCTTTCACAATGCAGAATAATATTATTTTCTGAGAAGGGAAAAATTAAGGAAGGAACAGTTTTTGGTGTTCGTGTGTGTGTGTGTGTGTGTGTGTGTGTGTGTACGAGAGAGAGAGACAGAGACAGAGACCAAGACAGAGGGTCAAAAATAGACAGACAGACAAGAGACAGACTGAATACCAAAGGTTAAGAACTACAGGGAATACTCTGCTCTGGAAACCCAATGAATGTCCAGCTCTTATACTTCTTATGCAATATGAGCAAGTTTCATCAAGAATTTTCAGTCATATCCTTTTATTCTATAGATAATCCACTGCAAACACACATAGACACACACACAAGGTACATATACACATACAAATTTATTTCAAGAATTACTTTGTTGTTCAAATAGGATGTTGTATAAGGGGAACTTCTTTGCAGCTAAGGCTCAAAGCTCAGACTGTAAAATACACTTCAGCTCCTAGATAGCTTAAAGATTTTGAAAAATATTGCTGGAAGGAATAGGCTTGTAGATCTCTCATATAGTCATCACTGTTTTCTGTGACTGAGGAATATCAAAAATACATTTCTTTCAGATAATCAAAACAGTCTGTAAAATTATATTTTAAACTTAGTAACTTTTCCCCAGAGATTAAAACAATAGAGCCTTGCACAGAGTTGGCTTTAGTAAATATTTGCTGGTTCGAATTGAATTCAATAATAGTAGAGAGGAAGATACATTTGACTGAGCTCTAGATTCAAATTACCTGTCAAATACAACTTTCTCTGAATGTTTTGCTCTACCAAGATGAAACAACATAAAGTTTTCTTAAATCAGTATTCTCCTTGAATCTACCTGTAATATTTTGTTGTCCAAGACTTTTAGTTTTGTAGATCTGATGCCTGCCACATAAGCAACTAAAAATGGCTCATCTCCTGATTTTCAGAGTATCTCTGCCCTGTTTTTTCAATATAAAATGCGAATGTCTATTCAAAGATAATAGATGAATATTAGGCCTCTTTTATTCATTATGGTAAGCCAACCTAGTTTAAGTAGCCCAAATTAGGAGAAGAGTGGACAGCTATCAAATGTGGTCCCAGAATTCTCTCTAATTTCAATGAACTTTATGTTACTGCTGCATCTTCAAAAGCCAGAGGCTGTGGTCTTTCACAATGCAGAATAATATTATTTTCTGAGAAGGGAAAAATTAAGGAAGGAACAGTTTTTGGTGTTCGTGTGTGTGTGTGTGTGTGTGTGTGTGTGTGTACGAGAGAGAGAGACAGAGACAGAGACCAAGACAGAGGGTCAAAAATAGACAGACAGACAAGAGACAGACTGAATACCAAAGGTTAAGAACTACAGGGAATACTCTGCTCTGGAAACCCAATGAATGTCCAGCTCTTATACTTCTTATGCAATATGAGCAAGTTTCATCAAGAATTTTCAGTCATATCCTTTTATTCTATAGATAATCCACTGCAAACACACATAGACACACACACAAGGTACATATACACATACAAATTTATTTCAAGAATTACTTTGTTGTTCAAATAGGATGTTGTATAAGGGGAACTTCTTTGCAGCTAAGGCTCAAAGCTCAGACTGTAAAATACACTTCAGCTCCTAGATAGCTGTTATTAAGCTCTGACAGCTGGGGTCAGGTGTTTTAGGAGGGACAGAACTGGGCCTCCTACAAACAATCACCACTACAACTACTCCTCCCACAGTTGATATAAAAGAAAAAACAAAAGACTGAAGATAAAAGGAGGGTAGGGACTGTCAGCCTCGTGGAGAGAGCATTGTGCTGAAGTGACTTCTTCCCCTCCTGTTTTCCTTTATACTGTAGACAAATCAAAGGAACTAAACTTTGAAGAGGGAGAGCCTTCCAGTACTGCACCATGCCTTCCTCTACTCCAGACTCTTTACTTTCAGAAATCTAGGCTGCAATGAAGACGGAAGGAGCACTGAATCGAATACGAGATTGAAATTTTAAATAAGTCTGAACAAATTTCTGAACAACTGTAATTGGTTGGTAAATCATACAATATGTCTAAGGTGCTAATAAAAAATGGGAAATTGCCATAGTAAGTGAAGGGCATGGTTTGGCAAAGTAAAATTGTTTCATGTGTCCACCCCAAACAATTTGAAATTCCTCCATTAACCATTTCACACTTCACATGTGTTAAAAAACATACGCTAAATTTTGTGCAAACCATAATCACAACACACACAAAAAAGAACACAATGAAGTCCCAAGATATCTGAGAACTATAGTCAATTCACAAACACATTTCTTGGTCTATGATCACTGAAACATTTTTTCTAAACATTTGCTGCTGTCTTTGTGATGATGCTAAGAGCTAGACAATCTTTTGTGCTTTCAACTGAAGGTAGGGAAGGAGCACACTCATCTGCACTTTATAGGGCATGGGTGGGCTGCTGGAAAGAGGAAGCTTAATGTGTGTTTGTGCCTACTAGTGTTGTTGAGGTTGTTTTAGTTGCTAAGTCGTGTTCTTTGAAACCCCATGGGCTTAGCCCACCAGGCTCCTCTGTACGTGGGATTTCCCTAGATCACATTCTTTCCCAGGCAAGAATTTTGGAGTGAGTTGCCATTTCCTTCTCCAGGGAATCTTCCGAACTCAAGGATTGAACTTGTGTCTCTTGTATTGGCAGGTGGATTCGTTCATACTAAGGCACCAGGAAAGCTCTCCTGACTACCAGTAGACATCTTAAAACTGTGATCCCATTTTGTCTTTCAAAGTGCTACAGATAGAGTTAATTAACAAAATTAAATATCAGAAAGTTTCAACTAAAACAACCCACTATGGATAATTTTTCTAAAGTAAGGACTTAAAAAAATATCTGACCATTTTGTGGATATAAGAATTCTCTATTACAGTCATATAGACCCAAGATGTGTTGCCAGAGTCACCTACAAAGTTAACATAAAATGTGTATAAAAGAAAATTTAACTTCTATTTCTCCTTCTTGACAGTTTCCTCAACTAGAGAATGATGAGAGTAGACTAACTCTCTAAGGTATACTTCAACTTCTACAGTCTAAGATTCTTACATAATAAAGCGAGAAGGATAAACAAGAGAATTCAGTTGTTTGTATAAAGCAAATCTTAATTAGCAAGGTCTAAGGTTATAGTCACACAATGTCATCTAATCAGTTGAAAAGTTAACATTCCAGTCAAACTGTAGATTACATACATGGCACTACAAAAAAAAAAAAAAAAAAAAAACCTAACAAAAATTCCCTACTACTCTGCACTTAGGAAAAAAAGAAAAGAAAAAGTTATGTGTACAGATATGTCCAAAGCTCTCTTTGGAATTTCTCAAGTCTTCTTTCTTATGAGAAACAATACCCTCAATGCATTCCCTTCAAGAAGTGTGGTGGCCATGGATACCAAGTGGCATTTCCTCTGGAAAATTTTCCCCAGGGAGGTTTTTGAACTTTAGTCTTTTGGGATTTCACAGTTTTGACTTAGCTGCCTTTGAAGGCTAAGGCTTGAACAGACTCTATTCCAACACCTTTCTTTTTCAGATGAGGAAACTGAGGGCCCAGTCCTCACCTCTTACTCATACCAGTGACGATGTGGGTAAGGTTGGTCACTACATTTTCAATTCTTAAAGATAACTGCCTTACAAACAATGCAATGCTTTATGTTTCTCCTATTAAAGATGAGAGTCCAAACGAGCAAACCTGTTTCAAAAGAAAGAAGTCTTTTCCATAAAGACTAGAGATGATATTTTGCAGTGAAGGGAAAGATATAGAAAGAGGAAGTATGACAAAGAGAGGGGACTTTTTTTTGGTGGTTTTGATAGCTTTCTCATCAGGTGATTTGCCATTTGTTGAGCTGAAGGCAATGGAAGCATAATTTCAAACTCCTCTAAGGCTTCCCATTTGATTTAAAATAAACCAAAATGGACTTAAAAAAAATTAGTTCCACAAAGAATACTTTGTTCTTTTTCTCTGAAGTGAGTCCAAAGTCAACAATAACAAAAATGAAACTGCTAAGGGATGGAATGTCTTAATCTGGATTAGTTAGGTCATTGTTTAATTCAATTTAATTTAACTCAACAAACTTTTATGGAGCATGCAATATGTATAAGACACTATCTTTTTAATTCTGTGTCTCTGAACTTTAGAAGTGAGTTGAATGGGAGGTGACAGAGCGTGTAAATTAGAGTTCAGGATTATATTTGGTCCTTAAAGTCTAAACTAAACTCTTTGTACTTTCTTAACTGGCTAGCTCCTAATGGAGATATGATATTGGAAAAGTATTTGGCAAACCTAAATGAAAGTCAATGCTGTTACTTATAGTGCACTACTCACATTTTACTGACTTTATGAGCCCTTGCCTCCTCCAATGGCATTCCTATGTGCATATGTGAGTGGTGGGGTGGCCCCTTTCTCCTGGTTGGCTCAGAGTTATGGTTCAAAAAGTGACAGCTAAATTACTGAAAGAGAGAAGTGATCATAATTTCATATTAATGTATACAGAGTAGTTCTTTAGATGGTCTAATGTCAGTGCCTCCAGTTGCAAGCCCACAGAAGCATACATTGTCTTCTCTAGGGTCTCATTGCAAATCGGTGGTAACTTTCTAGTCTCTGAAGAACATTTTAACTCAAACATTACTAAGCCTGGAAACTTTACATTCCAATCACTATAATTTTGGGTTTACAAATCAGTCCTCACCTCTTACTCATACCAGTGACGATGTGGGTAAGGTTGGTCACTACATTTTCAATTCTTAAAGATAACTGCCTTACAAACAATGCAATGCTTTATGTTTCTCCTATTAAAGATGAGAGTCCAAACGAGCAAACCTGTTTCAAAAGAAAGAAGTCTTTTCCATAAAGACTAGAGATGATATTTTGCAGTGAAGGGAAAGATATAGAAAGAGGAAGTATGACAAAGAGAGGGGACTTTTTTTTGGTGGTTTTGATAGCTTTCTCATCAGGTGATTTGCCATTTGTTGAGCTGAAGGCAATGGAAGCATAATTTCAAACTCCTCTAAGGCTTCCCATTTGATTTAAAATAAACCAAAATGGACTTAAAAAAAATTAGTTCCACAAAGAATACTTTGTTCTTTTTCTCTGAAGTGAGTCCAAAGTCAACAATAACAAAAATGAAACTGCTAAGGGATGGAATGTCTTAATCTGGATTAGTTAGGTCATTGTTTAATTCAATTTAATTTAACTCAACAAACTTTTATGGAGCATGCAATATGTATAAGACACTATCTTTTAATTCTGTGTCTCTGAACTTTAGAAGTGAGTTGAATGGGAGGTGACAGAGCGTGTAAATTAGAGTTCAGGATTATATTTGGTCCTTAAAGTCTAAACTAAACTCTTTGTACTTTCTTAACTGGCTAGCTCCTAATGGAGATATGATATTGGAAAAGTATTTGGCAAACCTAAATGAAAGTCAATGCTGTTACTTATAGTGCACTACTCACATTTTACTGACTTTATGAGCCCTTGCCTCCTCCAATGGCATTCCTATGTGCATATGTGAGTGGTGGGGTGGCCCCTTTCTCCTGGTTGGCTCAGAGTTATGGTTCAAAAAGTGACAGCTAAATTACTGAAAGAGAGAAGTGATCATAATTTCATATTAATGTATACAGAGTAGTTCTTTAGATGGTCTAATGTCAGTGCCTCCAGTTGCAAGCCCACAGAAGCATACATTGTCTTCTCTAGGGTCTCATTGCAAATCGGTGGTAACTTTCTAGTCTCTGAAGAACATTTTAACTCAAACATTACTAAGCCTGGAAACTTTACATTCCAATCACTATAATTTTGGGTTTACAAATACAAACAACAAAAGCCAGAAAGGCAAATATCAAATTTCTTTGAGCCCTGGGCTTTCAAAGTTGATATTAATCATCTACACAAATGTTTGATTCATTCATGTAGGTGAGCCAAGATTGCCATGAGATGATTGTATTAGAGTGTTCCATTTAACTACTCCCTAGAGAAATATTACTTTTTAATAAAATGTTGGGTTCATTTAGCACGTTGTTCCTGCTAAGATGTTCAAAGACTTTATAGATATTGGCTAATTAAAGCTCGCCACAGCTTAGGTACAAGAAGACCTAGGAAGGATGGCCCTCATTTAAGAGATAGAGACAAAGAAAGCCAGAATGTGATGATTCATCAGGTCTGACAGTAAGCAGATGGTGTATTTCAGAGATGCTTGGGAACAAAGAGAGAGAAGCCTTGGAGTTTTCCATGCCAGGACACTCATATTTCCATCCAAATAGCTGTCTCTTGTGCCATTGTCACACGTTCAAGAGTTCTAACTGGACTGAGGAGTTTAAGAAGGACACTTTTCCAGGAGTCCTTTCCAGTGTGATTCTTTCTACCCCAGAAGATAACAACAGAGGAACGCTAAGTCAAACCTTACATGCACTCCCAAATAACTCCACATAGTATACTGTACAGGCAACATATCTGCAGATGGAAGACCCAACTATGAGGGCATTAAGCCTCTGATAAAAGGCTTTCCACGCTCTTTGTTTTGTCCTAGAGTTATTTGCACACATGGCATCTTGTGAAATCAGAGAAACAAGCCAATCTTGTCTCTGCCCCTACTGGCCATGTGAAGCAGATTTACTGCACCCCAACAAAACTCAGTTTCCTGATCTGAAGGATGCGCACACTAAAAACGCATGTCACAACCTTATTACAAGGATCAAATGTTAAAATATTAGACATTTTTGAAACTTAATGAACTAAAAAATATTATTATTATTTCAATTTTTTGACCTCTTTTATTGATTTTTCGTTTGTTTATTTTCATCCATCTTTATTCTTCAGCCTGTGTGGGCCTCCTATCACAGTGGCCTCTCTCATTGCAGAGCACTGGCTCTGAGCACATGCGCTCCAGAGCACTGGCTCGTAATTGGACACACTGGTCTAGCTGCTCTGCAGCACATGGGATCTTCCCGGGCCAGGGATCGAACCAGTACCTCTTGCACTGCAACGCAGACTCTCTACCCACTGGACCACCAGGGAAGCCCTAAAGAATATTTTTCCTTGCAAAATAAGAGATGTTTTAGGGGCAGACAGGGAGGCCAGAGAGAAGGAGAGGAAAGAAGTGACTGGAAGAGCTGTGTTTGTGTAACTGACTTTGTTGTTGGCAATTGAATCCACATTTATCTGTGCGAAATCCTACCCAGAACTTTACTTGGTTCAAAAGTCAAAAACGAGTTCAGATCATTAGAAATGCAAAAGCAACTCAACTTGAAATTTTCTTTGTTAGCATTACTAATTAAGAGGTTATCATTAAGCCAGTGGTTCTGTTCAACCAAAACTTAAATGAAGGGGAAATTGCACGCTTTTACTTGGAGCCCAGTGTCTAAAACCCAAAGTCAAGCTATGAAACGCCTCACAAAGTGATGACGCATTACATGGAAACTGCTGACCCCATAGAAGCAGCTCTTACTGGCAACAAAGGGAGAAGATTCTACGCACTGTAGTATCTAGATCTGGAAGGACCGTGAAGGTCATCACTGATTTTTCAGATGAACTTCCCATTTTCAGTCAAACTTTTTGCATATCACTATACTGCCATATCACATCTGGTTTTCCCACGTTTCCTCACATAAAAGAGTTTTCTGACAGAATAAAACATTCCCAAATCCCTTTTTTCTTCACCAGCTCTGAAACAAAACAAACAAAAAAACAAACAATTATTATGAAAAACAAGAAGAAGCACTAAGAAGGAATTAAACCTTTAACTTTCATATAAATCTCAATTTGGGGATTTCAGTAGGGATTAGAGGTCCTGGAAAATTGCAGGGGGGAATCTAGAATTCCCAGACTGACAACAAAACATACATATTCATTGCCAAAAATATATCCAGAAAAATGAAAACTAATTCTGAAGTTTTCCAAACATTTCAAAGCATGATTCTGACTGCAACTAACCTAAACGTAAACATCCTTCAATTGCCTCCATAATAAATATTCTTTCTTCAGGATGGGTGCTCAAGCTAAATAACATGATTGTTTAGGTTCAATGTTCTGATTTAGTTCTGATTTATTAGTTTAAAGCACACAAACACACACACATGAGCATAGATCTGGATCAAACAAGTTCTCTAGACTTACTTTAAAATGGTTTAAATGCAGTTCACAGCTCAGTTAAAAAATAGCATCAGGTTCATATCAGGTTTAGCAAACCTTGCAGTTT
The DNA here is from genome assembly GCA_022376925.1 of Tragulus kanchil. Taxonomy (NCBI): domain Eukaryota; kingdom Metazoa; phylum Chordata; class Mammalia; order Artiodactyla; family Tragulidae; genus Tragulus; species Tragulus kanchil. Next base: position 266,877,624 of record JAIOJX010000004.1, on the reverse strand, counting down.
CATATGGATTGGGAATGAAAGGTGTGTTTTGGTCAAATCTTGGCCTTTGAGACTCAGTAGAGTCACTGGGATGGACACATACAAAGAGAGAATAAACTGAATTTTATTCAGTGCCTCTTAAGCAAGGAGTAAAAAGGGGAGCAGTGGTCTACTTTTGAGGAGGAAATGGGGTTTCCCAGTCATCTGCAATTCAGCCTGAGAAGTTACTGGATCGTGAAACTTGACATGCTGCCAGTTGAACTGAGAGATGCTGGGGGGTTGGATAGAGAAAGAGGAAAGATGGTCACAGACCAGTTTTTTCTTACAATCTGTTCCGAGGTGCACAGGCCAGTCCCAGGAGTCACACACATTTCTGCTACCAGCCAGAGTCACCGTCCAGCCCACCACCTCTTCCTTGCTTCATTCAACTTAAATGGCACCTTGCAGACAAGCTTTCCAGAACTTCGCTTTTGAAATTTGATCTCCACACTATGCATCCTCATATAGCCCTTTATTTTTCCTCATTGCCCCAATTACAATTATGGTTATACAGACACTTGTGGGGTTAATGCTCATAGTTGGTTTCCTTCCTTAGACCACTTGTTCAATTAAGTTAAGAATGATGAGTGTTCATAAATCTTCTATTCCCAGCCCTGACGCAGAGGATTGCCCAATAAATAAATGTTGAACAGGCAACACTTTGCTTTCAAATATCAATCCCATCCATTAATTGCCTTTCCCATCTTCAAATATGATTCTACATTCTCAATACCCTTGGATGGGTTACATCCTTAGCAGTGGGCAGAAATAATAGGAGCCATTGTCTACCATGGCCTTCATGTGTGCTGGATATGAAATGAAAGACATCTTAGACATGATTTAACCTTGTAATCTTCTCAACACTGTGAAGGGCATGAAACGATTTCTGCGTCATTACAAGTGAAGAATTCAAGGCGGGGTTAAGCTGGGGAGCAAAGCACAGTTGGGTGTAGAGTAGGGAAAAGGAGGTTGATGTGATGTGTGGAGAGAAAGGATAGAGTGGTTGAATGAAGGTAGGGCAGTGCTGGGGAGCATTCCTTACATCACAACCAACTCAGAGTTGCCCACTCACTGTGTCTCTTCAGAGTAACCCATAGCCCATCAGTGTGGCGGCGAGTGACAGTGTTAGACACATATCTCATGGCTGATTCATTTTCCTGGTGCTCAAAGGAATGAGAAATGAGCAGATCAAAGGTGAATGCTGGGGATGTCCCTGGTGGTTCAGTCGCTAGGACTCCATGCTCCCAAAGTAGGGGGCCTGGGTTCAATCCCTGGTCAGGGAACTAGATTCCACATGCTGCAGCTAAAGATTGCAAGTCTCAAAACTAAGGCCCAGCACAGCAAAATGAAGGAATATTAAAAAAAAAAAAAAAGGTAAATGCTGAAAAGAGATGTGACTCTGTGGCCCTTATTGTTTAATATCTATAAAATGTGTTTTCACTTTGCTTCTAATAACTTATGGCTAAGACCTGGGTGGTCAGAATAGATAAGTCTCTGGCCTCCTTCCAACCCAGGGATTCTTCAATTCTGTGTTGCCATAATAATCCCCTGATATCCTATCAAGGGGCTCTTACTTCCCTCAGACTGAAGATTTGTCTAGCAATCTAGGTTGGACCTGATAACCGAAAATGGCGTCCAAAATGGGAAAATTCCTTCAATTCTAGTGTTGCATAATTTGTACCAATACCTTGGATGGGTTACCATCCAGCCCTGACGCAGAGGATTGCCCAATAAATAAATGTTGAACAGGCAACACTTTGCTTTCAAATATCAATCCCATCCATTAATTGCCTTTCCCATCTTCAAATATGATTCTACATTCTCAATACCCTTGGATGGGTTACATCCTTAGCAGTGGGCAGAAATAATAGGAGCCATTGTCTACCATGGCCTTCATGTGTGCTGGATATGAAATGAAAGACATCTTAGACATGATTTAACCTTGTAATCTTCTCAACACTGTGAAGGGCATGAAACGATTTCTGCGTCATTACAAGTGAAGAATTCAAGGCGGGGTTAAGCTGGGGAGCAAAGCACAGTTGGGTGTAGAGTAGGGAAAAGGAGGTTGATGTGATGTGTGGAGAGAAAGGATAGAGTGGTTGAATGAAGGTAGGGCAGTGCTGGGGAGCATTCCTTACATCACAACCAACTCAGAGTTGCCCACTCACTGTGTCTCTTCAGAGTAACCCATAGCCCATCAGTGTGGCGGCGTGACAGTGTTAGACACATATCTCATGGCTGATTCATTTTCCTGGTGCTCAAAGGAATGAGAAATGAGCAGATCAAAGGTGAATGCTGGGGATGTCCCTGGTGGTTCAGTCGCTAGGACTCCATGCTCCCAAAGTAGGGGGCCTGGGTTCAATCCCTGGTCAGGGAACTAGATTCCACATGCTGCAGCTAAAGATTGCAAGTCTCAAAACTAAGGCCCAGCACAGCAAAATGAAGGAATATTAAAAAAAAAAAAAAAGGTAAATGCTGAAAAGAGATGTGACTCTGTGGCCCTTATTGTTTAATATCTATAAAATGTGTTTTTTCACTTTGCTTCTAATAACTTATGGCTAAGACCTGGGTGGTCAGAATAGATAAGTCTCTGGCCTCCTTCCAACCCAGGGATTCTTCAATTCTGTGTTGCCATAATAATCCCCTGATATCCTATCAAGGGGCTCTTACTTCCCTCAGACTGAAGATTTGTCTAGCAATCTAGGTTGGACCTGATAACAACGAAAATGGCGTCCAAAATGGTATTTTTTGAACCTCTATTTATGTGACACCAAGATAATTAAGGAGGAATTTGGCAATTAAGAAGTTAATCGAGTTAGTTGTTACCACACTTTTTTAACATCTCGTTCCCATCTGTGCAGCCATGATGAGAACCAGCTCCTCTGGATTTCATCCTGTAGCACTTGAACTCTTCTGTGACATCTGTTCGACCCACGAAATCGCAGCCCATGCCTTTCCCCTGCATCTCTATATCTCTCTCCTCCCCTTCTCTTTATTTCTAGGGTTCTGTCAAACCACACTGATGAAACACTGGTTGAAAGCTTGACAACTATACATATTTTTGTACTGTAAGTTTGTAAGAATGGCGGCGAGGGGAGGGAGGAAAGGGGTGGCTCTGCTAGTGAATGGAGACGTAAAAGTGTCTCAGAGGGTTTTAACTACTCAGACTAATTATTGTGGCATAATTTGAAATTGTTGGATTAGAGACAGATTTGAGGCATGAATATTAATAACATCTGAGAAATAATCATGTTAAACCTAGATGTTTGGGCAGAAATAGAAAGAGATGCTCATTTGGGGCCAGACCCATAACTCCTGGGTTTTCCAATTTGTACAGAAAAAACAAGTGAGTTCAGGGATATCTTAGGTGGTCGAGCAGTTAAGATACCATGCTTCCAGTGTAGGGAGCATGGGTTCGATCCCTGGTCAGGGAACTAAGATTCCACATGCCACATAGCACAGCTAAAAAATAGAGAAAAAAATTTAATAAAATAAATAATACATTTTTTAAGTGAGCTCAATACTTTTCTTGTTCAGGTGCTCTCCTCCTACCCCCCGTCATTCCCACTTCCATCTCAACTCAGTTGCTTATCCCCAGGAGGAAAACATTTCCCTGGAGATAAGTAGGAAAATAGAAAGTGCTCTCCTTTGGTCCATATGGCAATCTCTTCCCTCTCATTTTTCAATAATTTCCTCTCATAAACCTCTAGTTATTTCAGGTGATGTGTTTTAGTAAAAGGGAAACAAGAAAGCAAGTAGAAACAATGCAAAGATATTACATCATCATATCTGATTTTACAAGAAATTTGAAAAAGAAGAATCCATAAATAGGCCAAAGGTAAAGGTTAATGAATGAATTACTTCGATTTTGACTGGCATTGCAAGTAACACACACACACACACACACACACACACATGTTCACACACATTAGAAGAGGGAAAAAAAAGGAGATCGAGTCACAATATTAAATTCAATAAAAAGAATTCAGTAAACTAGAGCTACAGGCTTAAGTGAGCCTCTTTAAATATTTTTATTTCATTATTAATATTTTATCAAAAAATAATAGTTTTAGCATGAATTCCACTTTTCAAAGCTTGCATGGCTCCAACACTGAGGTTATCTTGTTTGGCATTAGAATAGCTCATGTCTACATTAAAGCTGGAATCTTAGAAGTGACATAAACAGGCCTTTTTCTATAAAGATAAAAGGCTAAGCTTTAAAGGATTTCATATTTATAGATAAATGTTTCCATAGTAATCAGTACTATAAAACTTGCTGCTGTCAGCAGTTCTTTGCATACAAAAATGGCTCATATGAAAATGAGCTAGATTCAGAGAATCAAATGTAGATCCTTTTACCTTAAAAAAATCCAAAACTTGTGAGAAAACCAGAAGTCCTTTGAATTTTGTGGGAAACTGCTGTTGGTCACATGCGCCATGTACTCCCAGGGAACACACAAGGGATGAAGGCCTGACCTTTGAAGGCTTCATGGAACACGATGGAAAGTCATTTAAAACAACACGCTTATTATATCCTCAGATGATGAGCTTGGAGCTATGCATTTTCAATTTTTCCCGTGTCTGAAGTCAGTTTTGTTTTAGGAAGAAAGAAAGTTCGGGAAGAAGGAAAGCAAAGAAGGAGGCAAGATTAAAAAGTAAAGAAGACAACTGAATTGCTTACATAAGAGAGTAGAATTGCATGGACTAAATATCACCCAGAAGAGTACAAAACAGGCAAGGAGTCTGTTTTTTACATTTATGGTTATCTCAGCAGAAGCAGGGGCTTCTCTGGCAGCTCAGTCCTAAAGAATCCCCCTACCAACACAGGAGACGCGGGTGTGACCTCTGGGTCAGGAAGATCCCCTGGAGAAGGAAATGGCAACCCATTCCAGTGTTCTTGTCTGGAAAAAGCTCATGGACAAGGGTGCCTGGTGGGCTAGAGTCCACTAGGTCACAAAAAAAGTTGGACACGACTCAGCGAATAAACAACAACAGGGAGGGCTCGAGTTGGTCTTCTTTTAGGTTTCCACGTGATGGTGAAGGGTCTGATGAATGGAAAACTAATTGGGAGCTTTTAAAAACATTTCTTTCCAGCAGTTGATACTGCTTGTTCTGTAAGACTTTGAACTGAGACACACACTCCTCTTTGAAAAAAATTCTTCCATCAGAAGCAGCCAGTTATGAAGGGGGAGTGGTGAAGGAGCAGTGGTTAGGACTGTAGATGTGAAGGGCCTCTAGGTGACTGCGTGTCTTCAGGCAACGTGCTTTGTCTCCAACAGGCTTAGCTTCTTTTCATTTGTTTAATTAACAAAAATTTTATTCATTAGAGGGTTGATATTTTTACTTTTGATATTAACTAGCATCAAAAGTATCAATTAGGGTTTCCCTAGTGGTCCAGTGGGTAAAGAGTCCGCATTGCAGTGCAAGGGGCACCGGTTCGATACCTGGCCCGGGAAGATCCCACATGCCGTGGAGTGGCTAGACCGGTGTGCCCAATTACAAGCCAGCGCTCTGGAGCTTATGCACCCAGAGCTGGTGCTCTGCAACGAGAAAGGCCACTGCGATGGGAGGCCCACACAGGCCAAAGAATTAAGATTGATGAAAATAAATAAACAAAGGACCAATAAAAGAGACCAAAATTAGGAAAAAAAAAAAAAAAGAGTATCAATTATATCTAGAGTATGTAGTGGGTTAGAAAATGCAAAGATGTTAAACCATCTTCTCTAATACAGCATATATACTTCTGTATACTTTGTATCTTTCGTTTTGTTTTGTTTTGGTCTTGCCACCCTCCTTGTGTTCTTAGTTCCCCAACCAGGGATTAAACCCGAGCCCTGGTGCTTGAGCCCCATGAGAGCTCAAAGGACTAATCACTGCACTGCCAGAAAATTCCCTTTTAAAATTGTAGCTCATGTTAGACTATAGTTCATTTATAATACTGGGTAAGTTTCCGCAAGTGATTCAGTTATCCATGTTCATGTATCTATTCTTATGTAATCGTAGCATGCTGGACTGTTTTACAGAAGAATCCCCTACCAACACAGGAGACGCGGTGTGACCTCTGGGTCAGGAAGATCCCCTGGAGAAGGAAATGGCAACCCATTCCAGTGTTCTTGTCTGGAAAAAGCTCATGGACAAGGGTGCCTGGTGGGCTAGAGTCCACTAGGTCACAAAAAAAGTTGGACACGACTCAGCGAATAAACAACAACAGGGAGGGCTCGAGTTGGTCTTCTTTTAGGTTTCCACGTGATGGTGAAGGGTCTGATGAATGGAAAACTAATTGGGAGCTTTTAAAAACATTTCTTTCCAGCAGTTGATACTGCTTGTTCTTAAGACTTTGAACTGAGACACACACTCCTCTTTGAAAAAAATTCTTCCATCAGAAGCAGCCAGTTATGAAGGGGGAGTGGTGAAGGAGCAGTGGTTAGGACTGTAGATGTGAAGGGCCTCTAGGTGACTGCGTGTCTTCAGGCAACGTGCTTTGTCTCCAACAGGCTTAGCTTCTTTTCATTTGTTTAATTAACAAAAATTTTATTCATTAGAGGGTTGATATTTTTACTTTTGATATTAACTAGCATCAAAAGTATCAATTAGGGTTTCCCTAGTGGTCCAGTGGGTAAAGAGTCCGCATTGCAGTGCAAGGGGCACCGGTTCGATACCTGGCCCGGGAAGATCCCACATGCCGTGGAGTGGCTAGACCGGTGTGCCCAATTACAAGCCAGCGCTCTGGAGCTTATGCACCCAGAGCTGGTGCTCTGCAACGAGAAAGGCCACTGCGATGGGAGGCCCACACAGGCCAAAGAATTAAGATTGATGAAAATAAATAAACAAAGGACCAATAAAAGAGACCAAAATTAGGAAAAAAAAAAAAAAAGAGTATCAATTATATCTAGAGTATGTAGTGGGTTAGAAAATGCAAAGATGTTAAACCATCTTCTCTAATACAGCATATATACTTCTGTATACTTTGTATCTTTCGTTTTGTTTTGTTTTGGTCTTGCCACCCTCCTTGTGCGTTCTTAGTTCCCCAACCAGGGATTAAACCCCGAGCCCTGGTGCTTGAGCCCCATGAGAGCTCAAAGGACTAATCACTGCACTGCCAGAAAATTCCCTTTTTTAAAATTGTAGCTCATGTTAGACTATAGTTCATTTATAATACTGGGTAAGTTTCAGATGCACAGCCAAGTGATTCAGTTATCCATGTTCATGTATCTATTCTTATGTAATCGTAGCATGCTGGACTCTGAGGCTTAGTGTCTTAGCTGTGAGATGGGGCGAGGGGAGCGCCAGGGCATCGCTCCAACGATCCTCATCAGGGTTAAATGAGAGAACAGAGTCAGCAGATCATTCCGTTCTGGCGCAAAGCACAGTGAACCCTCAATACTTATTAGCTATTGTTACTATTAGATTACTGCCCTTAAGAACTTTTCTATTTAAAATCTAGATTTTTCCATAATAGGGCTTATTTTTAAAAAATGGAATTGTAACTGTTCATATTAGAAGATTGCCAAATATCACGTATAATCTTCAAATAAACACAGGTATAAGGGTGATTCTTGCCATGGGTGAAAGTTGACCCCTCCATTTCAGAGCCACTGTGACATCAGTCCTTATGTATGTCGAAGGTCAGTTTTCAAAAGGACCACAGAAGAAAAGCCTTTCAGACCTCAACTTTCCCTTTGCTTCACATCACGTTCCTTTTGGTCTTTCCCATTCTCTCCTCTTACCCCTTCACCTTTCCCATCTAGTCTTGCTTCCTGAATGGTGGCGTACATTTAGGAGTTAAGCATATTCCTACATCCGGAGGCTAAGCTGACACTGAAGGAATTAGCCATGAAAGGAAGGACAAAATGGGACCAGATGAAGGGACGGCACATGAGCAGGATTCATCTGTGTGCACACATAATACTTTTGGAATGTCTCTTGAGATGGATTGCATGGCAATTTTGCTGCCTGTATTCAAATATATTTAATAGCCCTCATTGCATTTCTAATCATGTTGCTCATAAGGGAATTTCTATCCTGAGATATGACAGAGGCACAACAGCCATAAGGAATAAATATTGGCAAACAAAGAGTGAAATATTTTACCTGCAGTGCTGGCCTTCACCTTTGACAAAAGGAAAACAAAAACAAACAAAAACAAAAACCCAAATGTGGCCAGAAGTTTCCTTAGGATCCAAGAAAATGCTAATCGCTAGGCTGGCAGGTTTTCCAATATTTCTTTTCACTTCTTTCTCCAGTTCCCTTCTGCAAGGAAAATAGGAATTGCAAATGCCAGAGTTCCATAAAACGAAAGTTGCTTTTTCCTTTCCTTTTTTTTAGCCACATATTAAAGGGACAGCAGGTTAGCAAGGTTTTGTGACAAAATTATGGATCTTTGGTTTTATATCATCAAGAAATCTAGGTAACTTACATCCATACTCAGATTTGCCTGTATCTGTGAAAATTAACAGATTGTAGAGGTAGGGTCATGATTTCCTGCCATGGCTTTGCATGATTGAGCCCTGGCATGAGATTCCTTAGCTAAAAAACCCCATGCTGCTTTTTCAGGCATGTCTTTCAACACATGTGGTGAGTTCACAGCTCATGGGCTCCTGAAATCATACCGTGGTTTGAACGAGTGGTACCTCCTGCAAATCCTTATCACAGAGGTGAAACTTGCCCTAAATCCAATGGCTTTTCTTCTGTCTTTAATTTTATTTCTTTATTTTTGGCTGCACTGGGTCTTCAATGCTGCACGCAGGCTTTCTCAAGTTGCAGCACGTGGGCTTCTCATTCCAGTGGCTTCTCTTGTTGGAGAAGCTTCTGAGACCAGGGATCGAACCCCTGTCCCTGCATTGGTAAACAAATTCTCAAGGGCTGGACTACCATGTAAATCTCCCGCTGCCCTTCTAATACGGTGACAACACTTGGATGGACAAGAAAATGCAGTTAAAATTTGAATTTGGAGCAAATTCTATATTAGATGAAACTCAGGGTAACATGGGAATCCCCATGGACAGAGGAGCCTGGCGGGCTGCAATCCACGGGGTCACAGAGTCAGGCACAACTAAACACCTAAACACAGCATGTGTAAAAGAAACATCTGTACTTAAAGATGGGATGAGTAAAAGTAGAAAAAGATGGAAATCTTTTGCAAAAAAGCAACATGGTGCATGTTGCCAGTACAAAGTTTTGCTAAGGAACAAGCCAGTGCAGGTTACAAACAAAGAGTGAAATATTTTACCTGCAGTGCTGGCCTTCACCTTTGACAAAAGGAAAACAAAAACAAACAAAAACAAAAACCCAAATGTGGCCAGAAGTTTCCTTAGGATCCAAGAAAATGCTAATCGCTAGGCTGGCAGGTTTTCCAATATTTCTTTTCACTTCTTTCTCCAGTTCCCTTCTGCAAGGAAAATAGGAATTGCAAATGCCAGAGTTCCATAAAACGAAAGTTGCTTTTTCCTTTCCTTTTTTTTAGCCACATATTAAAGGGACAGCAGGTTAGCAAGGTTTTGTGACAAAATTATGGATCTTTGGTTTTATATCATCAAGAAATCTAGGTAACTTACATCCATACTCAGATTTGCCTGTATCTGTGAAAATTAACAGATTGTAGAGGTAGGGTCATGATTTCCTGCCATGGCTTTGCATGATTGAGCCCTGGCATGAGATTCCTTAGCTAAAAAACCCCATGCTGCTTTTTCAGGCATGTCTTTCAACACATGTGGTGAGTTCACAGCTCATGGGCTCCTGAAATCATACCGTGGTTTGAACGAGTGGTACCTCCTGCAAATCCTTATCACAGAGGTGAAACTTGCCCTAAATCCAATGGCTTTTCTTCTGTCTTTAATTTTATTTCTTTATTTTTGGCTGCACTGGGTCTTCAATGCTGCACGAGGCTTTCTCAAGTTGCAGCACGTGGGCTTCTCATTCCAGTGGCTTCTCTTGTTGGAGAAGCTTCTGAGACCAGGGATCGAACCCCTGTCCCTGCATTGGTAAACAAATTCTCAAGGGCTGGACTACCATGTAAATCTCCCGCTGCCCTTCTAATACGGTGACAACACTTGGATGGACAAGAAAATGCAGTTAAAATTTGAATTTGGAGCAAATTCTATATTAGATGAAACTCAGGGTAACATGGGAATCCCCATGGACAGAGGAGCCTGGCGGGCTGCAATCCACGGGGTCACAGAGTCAGGCACAACTAAACACCTAAACACAGCATGTGTAAAAGAAACATCTGTACTTAAAGATGGGATGAGTAAAAGTAGAAAAAGATGGAAATCTTTTGCAAACAAGCCAAACCATGCTCTGTGCACTGTTCTCCGCCCATGTTACATAAGGAGTTTATTGCCTTGAAGGGCCAGCTGTGGACAAGTCCTCAGTGCAGCAGGTTAGTATTCTGATATATTAATCAAGGCTTCCCATGTGCATTTTCTTTTACTGCTTATTCTTTTCCTCATTCAGGAACCTTTACCATTCCTCAGGAAAGGTAATGGAAAAAAAAAAAAAAATTAGGGCTTCCCTGGTGGTCCTATGGGTAAAGAATCCACCTTGTAGTGCAAGGGGCGCAGATTTGATTCCTGGCCTGGGGAAGATCCCACGTGCCGCAGAATGGCTAGGCCAGTGTGTCCAATTACGAGACAGCGCTCTGGAGAGCATGCGTCCAGAGCCAGTGCTCTGCAAGGAGAGAGGCCACTGCAATGGGAGGCCCACACAGGCCAAAGAGCAAAGATGGATGAAAATAAATAAATAAAAGAGGTCAAAATTTAAAAAAATAAAATCAAACCACTGGCTTTGGAAAGTCGCAAAGATTTAGGTTATAAATTTGCTGTATAATTCTACAAATCCACTAAAAGATATTGATTTGCACACTGAAAATGGATGAATTATACAGTCTCAGAATTATATCTCAATAAAGCTGTTTTTAAAAAAGTTAAGATCAGGCATAAACCACATACTTCGAAGAAGAGAAAGAATCAAGCTAACCTGCACTCCAACTAAATATTTTTTTTTGAGTCCTGAAGGAACAGAGTGTGAAGCATTAGGGTGTATGATGCAGAGTGCTAGAGAGAAGCTTCCCTGCATGTCCACCTTCCTGACCACCTGCCGACTCCTAGGAAGTGGGTAGAAATCTCCTGATAGCTTCAAGGAGTATGAGAACAGGGAGAAATCTGCCTTTTTTTTTTCCTGTCGTCCAAGACCCCAGAGCAGAAAGGCCTATGGAGATGGAGGTATTCAGGCACTTGGCAGTGAGGCAATTTTCCGGAGTTTCCTGCAATCCACAGTTATGTGATATCAATAGAATGTTTTCCAAAATCCAAGAGAACACAGGCTTGCACAAAAAGCCCAGGGCTTGAAGGGACAAGGAGTTCACAGCAATAATCTGTGCAAACTAATGACCGAAGATCAGATAGCAACGGGGGCATCTCAGCAGCTGACAACGTGGGTACATTTCAAAGGAGAGGAGAATAGGTCCACTGCCTTCCCCACATGACCGCACCACATATATTTTAAAATCAAGGCTTCCCATGTGCATTTTCTTTTACTTGTTTTTATTTCTTTTCCTCATTCAGGAACCTTTACTATTCCTCAGGAAAGGTAATGGAAAAAAAAAAAAAAATTAGGGCTTCCCTGGTGGTCCTATGGGTAAAGAATCCACCTTGTAGTGCAAGGGGCGCAGATTTGATTCCTGGCCTGGGGAAGATCCCACGTGCCGCAGAATGGCTAGGCCAGTGTGTCCAATTACGAGACAGCGCTCTGGAGAGCATGCGTCCAGAGCCAGTGCTCTGCAAGGAGAGAGGCCACTGCAATGGGAGGCCCACACAGGCCAAAGAGCAAAGATGGATGAAAATAAATAAATAAAAGAGGTCAAAATTTAAAAAAATAAAATCAAACCACTGGCTTTGGAAAGTCGCAAAGATTTAGGTTATAAATTTGCTGTATAATTCTACAAATCCACTAAAAGATATTGATTTGCACACTGAAAATGGATGAATTATACAGTCTCAGAATTATATCTCAATAAAGCTGTTTTTAAAAAAGTTAAGATCAGGCATAAACCACATACTTCGAAGAAGAGAAAGAATCAAGCTAACCTGCACTCCAACTAAATATTTTTTTTTGAGTCCTGAAGGAACAGAGTGTGAAGCATTAGGGTGTATGATGCAGAGTGCTAGAGAGAAGCTTCCCTGCATGTCCACCTTCCTGACCACCTGCCGACTCCTAGGAAGTGGGTAGAAATCTCCTGATAGCTTCAAGGAGTATGAGAACAGGGAGAAATCTGCCTTTTTTTTTTCCTGTCGTCCAAGACCCCAGAGCAGAAAGGCCTATGGAGATGGAGGTATTCAGGCACTTGGCAGTGAGGCAATTTTCCGGAGTTTCCTGCAATCCACAGTTATGTGATATCAATAGAATGTTTTCCAAAATCCAAGAGAACACAGGCTTGCACAAAAAGCCCAGGGCTTGAAGGGACAAGGAGTTCACAGCAATAATCTGTGCAAACTAATGACCGAAGATCAGATAGCAACGGGGGCATCTCAGCAGCTGACAACGTGGGTACATTTCAAAGGAGAGGAGAATAGGTCCACTGCCTTCCCCACATGACCGCACCACATAACCCTCCACATCTTAAATACATGCATACATGCTGGAGAGGGTGTGGAGAACAGGGAATGTTCCTACACTCGATGCAAATGCAAATTGGTACAGCCACTACGGAGAACAATATGGAGGGTCCTTAACAAATTAAAGTTAAAGCTTCCACAGGACCCTACTCCTGGGCATATATCTGCAGAAACCTTGAATCCAAAAAGATACATGCACCCCAATGCCCAGAGCAACACTATTTAAAATAGCGTAGACATTGGAAAAACCTAAATGCTCATCAGTGGAGGAATGGATAAAGATACGGTCTTTTTAGGGTTGAGTAATATGATGGAATATTACTCATTTCTAAAAAGAACAAAATAATACTGTTTGTGGAAACATGGATGGGGCTAGAGAATCTCATCCTGGGTGAAGTCAGACTGAGACAGACAAATATCATATAATATCTCTCATATGTGGAATCTAAAAATATGATGTAAATGAACATATTGACAAAACAGAAAGCAACTCACAGACATAGAAAGCAAATCTATGGTTACCAAAGGAGAAAGGGGAGGCGAGGGATAAGTTGAGAGCTTAGGATCAACAGATACACACTACAACATATAAAATAGATAAACAGCAAGGTCCTATTATTGGCACAGGATACTATATTCAGTACTTGCAATAATCTATAAGGGAAAGAATCTCAGAAAGACTATACATATGAAACTGTATCACTTTGCTGTATGCCAGAAACTAACACAATATTGTAAATCAACTATATTTCAATAAAACAATCTTTTATTACTTATTTATTTTTTTAAATGTATGTATTTATTTATTTATTTTTGGCTCTTCTTGGTCTTCACTGCTGCCACAGGCTCTTCTCTAGCTGCAGGGAGTGGGGGCTCCTCTCTAGTTGAGGTGAGCAGGCTTCTTGTTGCGGTGACGTCTCTCGTTGTGGAACTCAGGCTCTAGGGCTCACAGGCTTCAGTAGTTGCAGCCCATGGGCTCCATAGTTGCAGCTCCGAGGCTCTAGAGCACAGGCTCCATAGTTGTGGCTCATGGGCTTAGTTGCTCCACAGCCTGTGGGATCCTCCCAGATCAGGAATCCATGTCTCCCATATTGGCAAGTCAAACTCTTTACCACTGAGCTACTGGGAAAACTCTATTAATTATTTTTATTTTGCTTTTATAGAGCCTTGTTGTTTACAGATACATATAATCCCAGATAAATCATATGTATATCCCTGACCCCTCCCTGCTCTGCCTCTCTCCCACTGCCTCCCTACCCCATCCCACCAGGTTGCTGCATAGCCCCCATGTAAAATTATTTGCACATAGATTCCTCATATCCCATATATACTTGAATTTTCTACTATCTAATTTCTGCTTCAAGCACTTTTGTGGGGCGCCATACCTCGAATCTTGTGGCATTTTCATTCCCCACCAGAGGAGGAACCTGTGCCCCCTGCAGTAGAGGAACAGAGACCTAACCACTAGTCCACCAGGGAACTCCCAACTCCAAGTAGATTCAAAAGAAGGGCATGAGCACTCGACAACATCACCATTGACCTCCATGATTCTGAACTCCATGCTCATGCACCACACCACTAATTTAAATAAGGTACCTTACATTTTGAACTCAGTGTATGCAAAATGGAATTCTTGATTTCCTCCTCAAACTTGTTTCCCCACCAGAAAATCCAGTCTTCCCCTTCAGTTCCTCGAGTAAGAAATACAGGTTTCATTCTTGATTTGCCCTTTTCTTCTCACCCCACATCCATACAATAGCAAGTCTCGTCAAATCCGTCTCCAGAATACATCTTCATCGGTTTGTTTTTCTACATTTCTTCTGCCACAACCATAGCCTAGTACACTGTCATCTCACTGCATGGTCTATTTTATTGTTAATGGGTCTCACCTCTTCCATGCTTACCCATTGTCCAGTCAAATTCTTTACGGCAACAATAATCAGCCTATTAAAACCAAAAATCTGTCCGATGTCACTCACCTGCTTCAGTGTCTTCCCTTAGGTCTTGGGGTAAAGTCCAAAGCCCTTATCATGGCTGGTGAGGTCTTGTTCACCTTCCTGGTCTCAACACACAGGGCCGCTACTCCTCTCCAGTAAGGGGTCCCCACTCTACTATCTCTATTTTTTCTCTAAGTTCCCAAATCCTTCTTTCTGAAAAAGCTTCAAATGACTGTTTTCTCTGCCTGAATGGTCTCATCTACTGTGCTCTGAGCTAAATATCACCTTCTCAGTGATCTTTATTTAAAGTAGATTTTTCACTGTCTGAGTTCGCTTAGTATGATAAACTCTAGGTCCATCCATATTGCTGCAAATGATATTATTTCGTTATTTTTTATGGTTGAGTAATATTCCACTGTAAATACATGTGTCTGTGTGTGGATTCTACATTTTCTTGATATCACTTATATGTAGAATCTTAAAAAAATGATACAAATGAACTTATTTACAAAACAGAAAGACTCACAGTTATAGGAGACAAACATGGTTACCAAAGGGGAAAATGGGATGGGGAGATAAATTGGAAATATGGGATTAACAGATATATATTACTATATGTAAAACAGATAAACAACAAAGACCTACTATACAGCACAGGAAAACATATTCAATATCTTATAATAACTTATAATAGAAAATAATCTGGGCTTCCCCTGGTGGTCCAGTGGGTAAGGACACCGCCTTGCAGTGCAAGGGGCGCCGGTTCGAGCCCTGGCCTGGGAAGATCCCACGTGCCGCGGAGCGGCTGGACCGATGTGTCCAATCGCCGAGTTGGAGCTCTGGAGCGCATGCGCCCAGAGCCGGCGCTCTGCAACAACAGACGCCACCGCGATGGGAGGCCCACAGGAGCCGAAGAACAAAGACGGATGAAAATAGAGAAATGAAAGACCAATAGAAGTGGCCCGCCCGTCCCCCTCCCTCCCCAACCCGACCCCCGCCCAAAATAAATAAATAAAATAAATCTAAAAAAAAAAAAGAAGAAAATAATCTGAAATATGTATATACTATTTTCTGTATACCTGAAATACTATAAATCAATTCTAATTCCATTTTAAGAATTAATTAATTGAAAATAGAGTTCATCTCCTTATTTTCTATCTTAAGCCCCTTTCCCTTAATTTCATAACACTTAAATGCTAATTGTAACTGTTTTAGTTATTCTTGTTTACTTTTGTATCTTTCTCCTTCACCAGAATATACATTTCAATTTATACATAAGATTTGTTGTTGTACTAGTCACTAAGTAGTGTCTAGCTCTTTGGTGACCCCATGAACTATAGCCCTGCAGGCTCCTCAGTGGAATTTTACAAGCAAGAATACTAGAGTGGGTTGTCATTCCCTTCTCCAAGGGATCTTCCCAGGGATCCAACCCATGTCTCCTGCATTGGCAGGTGGATTCTTTATCACTGAGCTACCAGGGAAGTCATTATATAAGGTATATTATGATTATTATGCTCCTTACTATATTCCTTGAGATAAGTACAAGGCCTAACACCTAGTAAGTACTCAATAAACACTTATTAGTATTATCACAATAGAAATCGAACTCCTATCCTCATGCATTTGTAGATACATAGGTAGATAGGTTAACAGATAGAGAGGTTAAATAGAGATCTCCAAAGTTCTTCTTTCTACCTACACCACTAAAAAAAGTGTTTAACACTTTACTGATCTTATCAAAAGGTGTGATCAGCCAGGACCTGATAATGTGCACATTCTAGTAGGAGCTCCATTATATGTTTGTTAATGGATGTATATATGTTCAAATATTTACCTGAACTTCATTTCTTCCCTTCCCTAGTTTCATTTGGATATGGCTTTATACAAGTTTGTGTATTATATGAGAGTATGTCATCATTCTCCGCAGATAACTTTCCAGCATCTCTTGTCTCCAAGAACTTTCCTGGGCCCTGAAATTTACTCTAAATGACCTTCAGAAAATTTCCTACCATAACCAATACATAGAAGAAGTACCAGTTTCCATCAGAGAATATATTTTCCATGTCCTGTGTGATCCGGTCAGGAGCTGTCACTGCAGCCTAATGTCTGGCACCCAAGCATTTCTAGGGAGTCTCCCATCTCAATAATTACCCCGCCTGATGAATGTAATGGCTAGTTTTATGTGTCAGCTGGGCTAGGCCGTAGTAGCCAGATATGTGAGTAAACATTTAAGTCACTAGATTTTGAGAACAGCAAATTCCTTTCCATAGTGAGGATGGCCTCATCCCATCAGTTAAAGGCTTTAAGGACGGGCCTCCCCCCCAAAAAATGAGCTTTAAACTCACACTACAATGTCACCTCTTCCCTGGGTCTATAGCCTGCTGGCCCACACTGCAGATTTTGAACTTGCCAGCCACCTCCCCCGCCCCCCACCCCAGTCACATGAACCAATTCTTAAATCCATCTCTTTCTCTCTCTTGTTTCTCCCTCTCTCTCCCCCATCCCCACACACATTCTATTGCTTCTGTTTTCCCAGGGAATCCTAATACCATTTCTATCATCAAGCCTTTTTTAATTTGCTACCCTGTTTTTAAAATTGTATGGCTGCCCCAGGTCTCTGTTGCTGCACATGGGCTTTCTCTAGCTGCCAGTCATGGGGTTCTCAATGCAGTTGCTTCTCTTGTTGTGGAGCATAAGCTCTAGGGTACCCAGGCTCCACCACTAGTGACACACAGGGTTAGCTGTCCTGTGGCATGTGGAATCTTAGTTCCCATCCAGACCAGGGATTGAACCCACATCTACAGCATTGGTGGGTGGATTTTTAACCACTGAACCACCAGGGAAGTCCTGCTAACCATTTTTAATAATACCATAGAAGCTACTAACCAGACTAGGGCTCGTGTTTCCTGTTTTTAACTTTCAGAACCAGTAAGACTCACTGTAATTTTGCTAAATGGAGAGACTGTTTTCCAAGGTGGAGCACATCAGGCTCTGTGTGGTTTAAAGGCTCAACCTGATCGTCCTTTTCACCAACCTGAAGGCATCCGTTTCCATACATGGTGCAGTAACAGGGAGCTGGGCACAGCAGGTTCTCTGCTCCTTTCTTGACCAGCCATATTGACTCTGACCAGGTCAAGGACTGGTCTTCCTTGCACGGGTTTTTCCTACCATAACCAATACATAGAAGAAGTACCAGTTTCCATCAGAGAATATATTTTCCATGTCCTGTGTGATCCGGTCAGGAGCTGTCACTGCAGCCTAATGTCTGGCACCCAAGCATTTCTAGGGAGTCTCCCATCTCAATAATTACCCCGCCTGATGAATGTAATGGCTAGTTTTATGTGTCAGCTGGGCTAGGCCGTAGTAGCCAGATATGTGAGTAAACATTTAAGTCACTAGATTTTGAGAACAGCAAATTCCTTTCCATAGTGAGGATGGCCTCATCCCATCAGTTAAAGGCTTTAAGGACGGGCCTCCCCCCCAAAAAATGAGCTTTAAACTCACACTACAATGTCACCTCTTCCCTGGGTCTATAGCCTGCTGGCCCACACTGCAGATTTTGAACTTGCCAGCCACCTCCCCCGCCCCCAACCCCAGTCACATGAACCAATTCTTAAATCCATCTCTCTTTCTCTCTCTTGTTTCTCCCTCTCTCTCCCCCATCCCCACACACATTCTATTGCTTCTGTTTTCCCAGGGAATCCTAATACCATTTCTATCATCAAGCCTTTTTTAATTTGCTACCCTGTTTTTAAAATTGTATGGCTGCCCCAGGTCTCTGTTGCTGCACATGGGCTTTCTCTAGCTGCCAGTCATGGGGTTCTCAATGCAGTTGCTTCTCTTGTTGTGGAGCATAAGCTCTAGGGTACCCAGGCTCCACCACTAGTGACACACAGGGTTAGCTGTCCTGTGGCATGTGGAATCTTAGTTCCCATCCAGACCAGGGATTGAACCCACATCTACAGCATTGGTGGGTGGATTTTTAACCACTGAACCACCAGGGAAGTCCTGCTAACCATTTTTAATAATACCATAGAAGCTACTAACCAGACTAGGGCTCGTGTTTCCTGTTTTTAACTTTCAGAACCAGTAAGACTCACTGTAATTTTGCTAAATGGAGAGACTGTTTTCCAAGGTGGAGCACATCAGGCTCTGTGTGGTTTAAAGGCTCAACCTGATCGTCCTTTTCACCAACCTGAAGGCATCCGTTTCCATACATGGTGCAGTAACAGGGAGCTGGGCACAGCAGGTTCTCTGCTCCTTTCTTGACCAGCCATATTGACTCTGACCAGGTCAAGGACTGGTCTTCCTTGCTTCAGTTTCCCCGTCTGTTGTTAAAATGCTTCTTTCTCCAATATTCTGAACCCCTTCCATCAGCAGGTGCCCCAGAAGAGCAAGTGTGGCCACTGTGATTGTACAGTCACAGAAAACTTCGGAATAACACGCCTGAACCCATCACCCTTGCTCTGTCCACATTAAAAGCCTGGAGATTACCAGAAGTATTTGGTTTGGGTTGTTCTTTGAAAGATATGACTGTTCCCACAAATATGCACAGCCTGGTCATGGAGGGCTCTCGAATCACAAAGGCAACTCCTTCCCTCTTCTTGGCCACAATCTTTGATGGTGGTGAGGAATGTGTTTACTCAAGCTCACAAAAGAGAACTTGGTTTGCTCTGTTTTAGCAACAGATTAGAATTTTCAAAGAAATCCTGGCGTGGGCCATTTTTCTTTTTTTGAAATAAGATTTCAGCATAGCTTCAAAGCTTATCAGTATGTCAAGATTTAAAAACTCCCACCTGTACATCTCCCTCCGGAGAGCTCTCTTGAGCAGCTTCCACCTCCTCCTTTGTTTGTTGATTATGTGTGAATAGAAACAGAGCATACACCCAGCGCTAGGCACTAGAAACATTGTCAGCCATTTCTATTTCCTTGTGGCCTATCTGGCAGGCAGATTCAAAGCAAACATGGATTCCTAGGGATAGGTTATAAACGCATGATTAAAGTGTGCTGGCTCACCTGCAATGCATTTGTACTCTTTCTCTCTCTCAGAACCCCCATTTCTCCAGCTGTAATCTTCCCATAGGGAAGGCTGTGCTCACTCGCCTCTTTTTAAAAGGCATGCGAATCTCAACAACGCAACCATTTAATGCCACAAACGTGATTGTAAAGAGAGCACAACAGACTGCAAATATTGTCTTTTCGTTCCTCATTGACAGAATGAAGGCTTCTGTGTAACGCACCCGTTGCCGGAGGGTCTAGTGTGTATATTCATTTCTTCAGGAAACATATCAAAGCCCTTCCCTTACAAAACTATGCAAAATAAGGTCAAAAGTCAGTCAAAAAGTACACGGAGAAGGTCTTCCAAAGGAGAATCTGGCTCTAACCTTTGACCATGAGACAATTTCTATATAGACCAACCAAATACCTCTGTTTTGTTTGTTTGTTTGAAGACTTTAGCTCATGCGGGATAATTATATTTTTAAGGCACTCATAGAATAAGTATGCTCTCATATTTTAACTTCAGAGTCTTCTTTTGGCTGAACAGGATTTCTTTCAACCTCTCTAATTGGATCTAACCCAAGCTGCTGGTGGGCTTCGCTGGTGGCTCAGATGGTAAAGAATTTGCCTGCAATGCAAGACACCTAGGTTCGATCCCTGGGTCAGGAAGATCCCCAGAGAAGGAAATGGCTACCCACTCTGATATTCTTGCCTGAAGAATTACATGACAGAGGAGCCTGCCAGACTACAGTCCATGGGGCACAGAGTCAGAATGAGTGACCAAAAAGCTTCAGGTGCATGAACTTCATTGTTTAACACTCTCATCGCCAACACACAAAAACCAGAGAGTTAAATCCCGAGAGCCTCGGACAGCAGGGCTGGTGGTCAATGAACTCAAGTCACACCTCTGATCTAACTTAATGCTTCCACATAGTTTGAAAAGGCACACCTTCAAGTGAGCACAGCATAGATTTGACTTACTGGCCCAAATGGCAATACTTCTCTTCCGCTGTCCTGGAAAACTGGAGCAAAATCTCTTTCCCCAGTAACACCCCATGAGAACTTGCTATCTGAGTGTTCTCTTCTCAGCTCAGTGGCACAAATGTTTACTGTGCTGAGCACTATATGTCTTTTAATTTCCTATAATCCCTACACATAGTATAATGTGGAATTCCATTTATTCTATTTTAAAAGGGATGAAGTCATCCAGGGTGGAAACTATGAGCTGATTGAAAGAACTGAAATGCTGCTATGTCTCAGACTGGGCTCTGGCACACGGAGAAGTATAAATTAAACTCTTGCCATGAAAAGGGATACTGTGTTTCCTCCATTTAACGGTACTCTCTGTCCACTGTGAAAAGGAGCCTGTTTGCTTTAAAAAGGGTGGTATACTTTTTCCACTAGGAGCGGCACGGCGCAGCACACCTCAAATACAGTTCCAATCATGTGTATGAATTGTTCATCTATCAAGAGAAGCCTATGTTGAAACTGTGGTCGCTTAATATGAGAAGGAATAATTTAATAACATCATGACTGATTACAGCCGCCTCTCTGGATGCTAAGACGGGCCGCTTTCATTGAGTGCCCACCTGCAGACAACTCTGTGCAAAGCAAGTTAAACAGAAACAACCATGTCTTCTAATTCTAGCTCATCTCCCTGCTCCCCAGAGGCTGCCCACCCACAAAGTTAGGATATCAGTGTTACTGGTGAAACATTATTCTAAAAAGGCATGCATGCATTATCAATCAAGTTGAAATGTTCTCCCTTCTATTTCCATCTGCAGATCTTATGTGCTTTATTAAAATCATCATCATTCCTTGTAAGAGGAGGCAAGTTCAACATTTCTTGGATAGCATACGATGAAATTGCCCTCAAACAAACCTTCTATGAGTTGCTGGCATGTGGTAGACGCTGTGTGGAATGTAAACCAGGCTACCATCCTGAAGGAAAAACTCTAGCAGAGGTGATCCAACTCTGTTCTGTGCTGTCTATGGAGGTGTTTCAGGAGTTAGCAAAATACCATTTTTCACTGAACCTCAACTCTGTATTATCCTAATGCCTGAACTCTCCAACCGAAGGGAGACTGGTGAATCAGGAAAGTGCTGACTGAGAGCTGGGAAGACCCTGCAGACCTGTTCCCTGCCCCCTCCTCTAGCCCCTGATGAAAACATAGCTGCTTCTACTTGTTGATATACTGGGCTTTGGGAGAAAGTGTCCAACTGCTAGAAAAAATAGTTGAAAAATCATCGCTGCCAAGCAGGTGTTTGTCTTGAAAAGTGAAAGTGTTAGTCATTCAGTCGTATCCGACTCTTTGTGACCCCATAGGACTGTGTAGCCCACCAGGCTCCCCTGTCCATGGGATTCTCCAGGAAAAATACTGGAGTGGGTAGCCTTTTCCAACTGCCCGGAATTGAACCCAGGTTTCCTCCCATTTTTTTTACGGTACTCTCTGTCCACTGTGAAAAGGAGCCTGTTTGCTTTATTTTTCCCGGACGAGCACACCTCAAATACAGTTCCAATCATGTGTATGAATTGTTCATCTATCAAGAGAAGCCTATGTTGAAACTGTGGTCGCTTAATATGAGAAGGAATAATTTAATAACATCATGACTGATTACAGCCGCCTCTCTGGATGCTAAGACGGGCCGCTTTCATTGAGTGCCCACCTGCAGACAACTCTGTGCAAAGCAAGTTAAACAGAAACAACCATGTCTTCTAATTCTAGCTCATCTCCCTGCTCCCCAGAGGCTGCCCACCCACAAAGTTAGGATATCAGTGTTACTGGTGAAACATTATTCTAAAAAGGCATGCATGCATTATCAATCAAGTTGAAATGTTCTCCCTTCTATTTCCATCTGCAGATCTTATGTGCTTTATTAAAATCATCATCATTCCTTGTAAGAGGAGGCAAGTTCAACATTTCTTGGATAGCATACGATGAAATTGCCCTCAAACAAACCTTCTATGAGTTGCTGGCATGTGGTAGACGCTGTGTGGAATGTAAACCAGGCTACCATCCTGAAGGAAAAACTCTAGCAGAGGTGATCCAACTCTGTTCTGTGCTGTCTATGGAGGTGTTTCAGGAGTTAGCAAAATACCATTTTTCACTGAACCTCAACTCTGTATTATCCTAATGCCTGAACTCTCCAACCGAAGGGAGACTGGTGAATCAGGAAAGTGCTGACTGAGAGCTGGGAAGACCCTGCAGACCTGTTCCCTGCCCCCTCCTCTAGCCCCTGATGAAAACATAGCTGCTTCTACTTGTTGATATACTGGGCTTTGGGAGAAAGTGTCCAACTGCTAGAAAAAATAGTTGAAAAATCATCGCTGCCAAGCAGGTGTTTGTCTTGAAAAGTGAAAGTGTTAGTCATTCAGTCGTATCCGACTCTTTGTGACCCCATAGGACTGTGTAGCCCACCAGGCTCCCCTGTCCATGGGATTCTCCAGGAAAAATACTGGAGTGGGTAGCCTATCTGTTTACCCAGGGATCATCCTGACCCAGGAATTGAACCCAGGTCTCCTACATTGCAGGCAGATGCTTTATCATCTGAGGTACTGGGGCATCTACTTGCAATAGCCTGTAGAGAGAGATGGTATAGATGAGGGTGATGATATGGCAGGCACCACAAACCCAAAAGATCACCTTCATTGTCACACACATATGTAATCAGTCGTAGTTGGAAGAAACAAGGGATTTATTTTTCTTAACTAAAGCACCAATAACAAATGTATTTCGCTTAATAATGAAAGGGAAATACCTCCTGACCCACATTTTTTTAACCCCAAACTACTTACTTACTAAACCCCAAACTTCTTACTACAGTACTTACTTTTATAATCTGGAGACTCAATTAAAAAAAAAAAAAAAACTTGGTAAAGTTGCTTTTTATATTGCTTTCATTCTTTCTCCTAAAGTCACTTGCAAAACTATAGAATGTGTAACCCCATCTATCTCCTCATGAGTGATGCTCAGTAACGTCTTATTATGTTTCTCTTAAAACTTAATGCTACATATATGGTGACTTAAAGAATGCTGTTTTATACTCAATGTACGCAATCCGTTTTGCAATGCTTCCCAAAGGCCCCTGAGGATCAAGAATGCCTGGTGAGCCTGACAAATGTCTCTGGACCCCCAAACAGACGTACTGAAGCAGCGCTTACGAAGGTCAGATCTAGTCTTCTGCACACCTAACAAGCAACCAGGATCATTCTTATCCTTGAAGAAGTGGTGAAAACTAGGAGTTGAGACAAATCAACTCCAGCTTCAATGAAAACCGTGATTTCCCACATGACCCTGTGAGTAGTTCTCCCAGGGTAACTCTACAATCATTTAGCTGGAGAGGTTAGAACCTGGGAATCTTGGCAAAGGCATGCAGCTGTCTGGCAGCACACTAGACTAGCTGAAGTCAGTATGGGATCAAAAGTTAAATACTTTACATCTGAACGACATACCAGATATGTAAAAAAAAAAAAAAAAAAAAAAATGTGTTTTTCTAATCTATGTACCTATAAGAGCGTGTGCTTCCCCGAAACATCTCCTTCATCTTAATGCACTGTAAACGGAAAACAACTGCCAGAATATGGCCGCTGAGGCAAAAAAAAAAAAAAAACAGACTGTGTTGATCTCGATTTTGAAAACTTTTACTGTGCAATTTTGCATTCCCCCATGACCCTGGGCAATCCTTCTGAGATTCCTTTAAACTCCTCATGCCTACCGCTCCTGAGACACTAAGGAACTGATGTGATCCCGTATTTATATTTTTGCAAGTCCTTTTGTGAAATGATGGGTGTGTGTCTCTGTGGGTGACACATGCCTTCTCTCAAAGAATGATACACTAACTTCCTAAGAAAAGGGAAATACGGAGTGGCTACCCATGAATTCAAACAGTGTAGACCATGAAGTGAGGAGAGGCAGCTCAAGAAAATGTATATTACATTTTCTCTCATTTTGTGATGAGGGTCACTTCGGATCCCAAATGCACAACTAAGCGCTCCACCGCTTTTGTGTTGCAGCTGCGCAGTCTTGCCGGTTTCCACCCGCCTCCCTGCCCTTCAACCCCCTTCCAAGGCTCTGCGTCTCCTACAGGGTTAAGTTCAAAGTAGTCAGTATGCCACAGGAAGTGGATCCTGCTGCTTTCTTCCTGCTCTTTGTCTTCTTCCAGTCCTAACCCTGACACGTGAGTCAGCATCAGTAACCTTTTGTGGATGCCTGTACAGATATTCCCACCCTTTACTGGTGCAATCATTTCTATCTGAACTTGCTGGTTTAGCCCCTGTCCTTAGGATCTCACTTAGGGATCATCTTCTTTTTAAATATTTTATTTGTTAATTGATTTCTTTTGGGATGCACTGCGTCTTCATTGCTTTGCCAAGGCCTTCTCTAGTTAAGGGCTGTGGGGGCTTCTGTCTCCTTACAGGGTGCAGGCTGCTTACTTCAGTGGCTTCTTTTGTTATGACGTGTGGGCTCTAGAGCCTGGGCTCAGTAATTGTGGTGCAAGGGTTAAGTTGCCCTGAGGCATGTGAAAACTTCCTGGACCAGGGACGGAATCTGTGCCCCCTGCACTGGCAGGCAGATGCTTGACCATTGGGGGCCACCTGGGAAGTCCAGGGTCTTGAAGAAGACATCCCTTCTCTGCGCTCCACCTTTGTTACTGAGATAACTGGTACCACAATGCTGTGCAAGTTCTGGAATGTTAGTCGCAGGACTAAGGAACAGGGGGGAAGGGAGGTTGACTGGCTTTTATGCCCCTAACACCCAGAACAGAGCCATGGAAGTTTCTTAAAAAGATGATTGTGGACTCAAAAAAATCTTAATCAATCCTGAGAGTTTGTGAGCAGTGAAAATGATGAGACCAGATTGTCCCTGCCAATAGTAGTTTTCTGTTGTCTGGTGTGCTTAAAAACAATCACAGTTATTTTTCACTCCAGCCTTGGAAAGGCTAGCAGTACAAACTAACACTCTGTGCACTTTTGATAGAATATACTGTTTGGTATGCAACGCGATTCTTTTCTGCCTATTATGTGTACATTTTAAAAATTAGTTGCACCTTTCCCTTTCGAAGTGCTTAGTAACCATGTTGTTTCAGATACAAAGGCCTATAGAACAAGGCCCACTGCCCAGTGAATGGGGCCTTTGTTCTCAGTGCTGTTTTGGTAGGAAATGGTTGCTATTTAGGTCTCCAAGAGGGAATATAAACTATGCTCACCTAATCAAACAGACCAGTAAATACAGCAGTTAATCTGACAACTTAAAATTCCTGAGTTGCATTCTGAGAAACAATCTTAACACCAACAATCATTTCAAGCCTATGTAAATCATAAGCCTTTGGGTGACTAAGAGGTTTATTGTAGCCTGTACAGATATTCCCACCCTTTACTGGTGCAATCATTTCTATCTGAACTTGCTGGTTTAGCCCCTGTCCTTAGGATCTCACTTAGGGATCATCTTCTTTTTAAATATTTTATTTGTTAATTGATTTCTTTTGGGATGCACTGCGTCTTCATTGCTTTGCCAAGGCCTTCTCTAGTTAAGGGCTGTGGGGCTTCTGTCTCCTTACAGGGTGCAGGCTGCTTACTTCAGTGGCTTCTTTTGTTATGACGTGTGGGCTCTAGAGCCTGGGCTCAGTAATTGTGGTGCAAGGGTTAAGTTGCCCTGAGGCATGTGAAAACTTCCTGGACCAGGGACGGAATCTGTGCCCCCTGCACTGGCAGGCAGATGCTTGACCATTGGGGGCCACCTGGGAAGTCCAGGGTCTTGAAGAAGACATCCCTTCTCTGCGCTCCACCTTTGTTACTGAGATAACTGGTACCACAATGCTGTGCAAGTTCTGGAATGTTAGTCGCAGGACTAAGGAACAGGGGGGAAGGGAGGTTGACTGGCTTTTATGCCCCTAACACCCAGAACAGAGCCATGGAAGTTTCTTAAAAAGATGATTGTGGACTCAAAAAAATCTTAATCAATCCTGAGAGTTTGTGAGCAGTGAAAATGATGAGACCAGATTGTCCCTGCCAATAGTAGTTTTCTGTTGTCTGGTGTGCTTAAAAACAATCACAGTTATTTTTCACTCCAGCCTTGGAAAGGCTAGCAGTACAAACTAACACTCTGTGCACTTTTGATAGAATATACTGTTTGGTATGCAACGCGATTCTTTTTCTGCCTATTATGTGTACATTTTAAAAATTAGTTGCACCTTTCCCTTTCGAAGTGCTTAGTAACCATGTTGTTTCAGATACAAAGGCCTATAGAACAAGGCCCACTGCCCAGTGAATGGGGCCTTTGTTCTCAGTGCTGTTTTGGTAGGAAATGGTTGCTATTTAGGTCTCCAAGAGGGAATATAAACTATGCTCACCTAATCAAACAGACCAGTAAATACAGCAGTTAATCTGACAACTTAAAATTCCTGAGTTGCATTCTGAGAAACAATCTTAACACCAACAATCATTTCAAGCCTATGTAAATCATAAGCCTTTGGGTGACTAAGAGGTTTATTGTAGTTTATTTCATTTCATTTTATTAATCACTGCAAATGCCTGGTTCTAAATCGTATTTCAGCATGGAGATTTCTTGTCGGTGGAAAAGAAAAGAAATCACATTGGAAAATACTGCATGAAAGCTGACCAATAAAACCCATTATCCAGATGTCAAGAGGGGAGAGAAACCAGACCCGTGAAGAGGGGAAGATGACTCTACTGTGTTGGTTTCGGGGAAAGGAGAACTGACCCCGAGGACAGAAGAAACCCACTTGCAGGTCTGGGCTGCTTGCCCATTGTTCTCCTCTTTTCATATAGTTACTTCAAACTAATCTGCCCTGTGGTTATGGAAGAAAAAGCAGTACTTGTTTGTTCAAGTTATTAAGAGTTTTAAAATGCCCTCACGAAGTCACCTTGAAAGTTTAGTCACCACTTAAGGAACAAAAGCACTGAAACAATACTTGCATGGAAAAAAAAAAAATCATGTGGTTCTTAAAGGTAATATACAATGATACTTTCAACCCAAGCAACAACAACGGAAAGAGCTCTTTGTTTGAGGTAGGGATATAAATATCACCGTTTGGATCCTACCTGTTTGCTAACAATGGCCATAGCCTCTTAAAACTATGTCCTTGCAATATATCAGAGAGCAGGGCCCAATGTACACACAGCATGTATTAAAAGCTCTATCTGAACTATTTCTTCCCTCTTGGAAGAAAAAAAAAAAAAATCCTAGTGTTTCTGGTTTTTAAAGGAGCCATTGTCGCTTCTGGTAGAATGTTTATTTTACTGTCTCCTGCACAGCGGAGGGCATTTCACCTATAAAGAGTGATTAGAGAGCACTGGGACAATTTGAATACTCTAATCAATGCTAGTTAGAGTAGGAATAAATAAACTTTTATGGCACCAGGGTTCCTACCCATCATGGAAATTATTGTTAATTTATTGAATCAATAATCTTAAAACAATAAATTATGATGCCCTTTGTTTTACTAAGCCCTTCTCCCAGTGTGTTAAAAAGCCAGGGCTTTATAAATATTGCAACAGGCTGGGAGGAGGATTTTTTTTTTTTTTTTGGATTTTTTAACCAAGTCTTTGTATGTGGTTGGTTATGCAAGAGATTAGACTATAAAAGTTAAAATTGTGTGTGCATGATGGGGTGGGCGGGGTGAACCAAACATGAGTAGACACTAAAAAAAAATTACAATAATGATCATTCCTATACTATTTAAACTGACTGAGCAAAGAATTTCAAGTCTTTTTCTCATGAACGCTGTCACTGTTTCAGATGATTTGGTTTTCCTCTTCAACAGTTTAAGGATGATTACTCTAAGAGCATATTTATTACAAATTGAGAAGAAAGATTTGGGGTTGGTACAAGTTGCCTGTCCAGAAGGAATACTTATCCTCAGTATTTTTGGCTTAGCCTCATTCCCAGGTTTTCATTTGTTTGCCACCAAAATCTATAGGTCAAACAAAACTCCGGGATTTACCAGGGGGCTAAGGAGACTTCCGGGGTTGCTCAGTGGTAAAGAACCTGTCCGCCAATGCAGGAGGCATTGGTTCGATTTTCAGGATCAGGAAGATCCTGTGGAGAAGGAAATGGCAACACACTCCAATATTCTTGCCCAGGAAATCCCCTAGAGAGAGGAGCCTGGCAGGCTACAGTCCATGGGGTCACAAAGAGTTGGATACGACTTGGTGACTAAGGCAACAATGAGGCGGGGAGAGGTAAACTGGAAGATTGGGATTGATATATGTCTGCTACTGTATATAAAACACGATTGCCAGGGTGGCACTAGTGGTAAAGGACTTGCCTGCCAATGCAGGAGATGAAAGAGGCGAGGGTTTGATCCCTGGGTTGGGAAGATCCTAGGTGCCGTGTAGTGGCTGGTGAGACAGGCCACTGTGATGGGAGACCCATACGGGCCAAAAGAATTAAAAGATGGATGAAAATAAAAATATAAATAAAAGGCACGATGGGGAAAAAGAAAAAAAAATTGTTACAAAAACCAAAGTGGGGCTTCCCCTGGTGGTTCAGTGGGTAAGGACACCGCCTTGCAGTGCAAGGGGCGCCGGTTCCATCCCTGACCTGGGAAGATCCCATGTGCCGCGGAGCGGCTGGACTGATGTGTCCAATCACCGAGCCGGAGCTCTGGAGCGCATGCGCCCAGAGCCAGCGCTCTGCGACGATAGAGGCCACCACGATGGGAGGCCCACAGGAGCCAAAGAACAAAGACGCAAAGACGGATGAAAATAGAGAAATGAAAGACCAATAGAAGTGGCCCGCCCGCTCTCCTCCCTCCCCAACCCGACCCCCGCCCCAAAAAATAAATAAATCTTAAAAAAAAAAAAAAACAAAGTGAACAATTCAGATGTTTTTAGTTAAAAAAAGAAAAGAAAAAGTGAATTTATTTTGAATGTCACGTCTCCTACTAGTCTGACTTCTAGAGGGTAAGATAAAGTGCCTGGAAACCGTGCTGGTGAGTGGCTGACTCTAAAACAAATCCAGCATTCCCTCTCTGGGGCCATGCTGGGGCTGCTTCTCCACCCCACCCAAGCTTCACAGGTCACCGAGAACTGTATCCCCACGATCTTTATTAGTTTTCTCATTATATTTTTACCTTTCACAGCAATCAAAGTATCTTTGGGGTGCCTATTCATCCTGTTACAAAACTGTACCCAAATGAAAACTCTCTGGCTTTAAAAAAATAAAATGTAATGGAGAAAAGCGCACATTTGGGGTAATATCTGCAGATGAGACATTACTGTGGAAGCAGTGTCCCAGAAGCACCTAATATCCCAAGCTTTCTGTATAGATTAAGGTCCTCTAATGGCTCTGCAGCTACTATAGACAATTATCTGCTCACTAACAGCATCCCTTAAAACAGACGTAAGGGATCTTTGAAGCCGAGCTCTGCATACCTTAATTACGGAACCAATTTGGGACACTATCTTTTCCAACACTTTTTAAAGGCCTTCCCTAGATCATAAGAACACGTTGAATCCACGGTAACTTTTTTTGTGCTTGGAGACTAAAGACTTGAAAACAGGCGGTAAGAATGCCTACCCCCACAGGATGCCAAGTGTTTTTTTTTTGTTTTTTTTGTTTTTTTAAATATGGGATCTTCCTGGACCAGGGATTGAACCCATGTCTTCTGTTTGTAGGTAGATTCTTTACCACTGAGCCACCAGGGAAGCCCCAGATGCCAATGTGGTTTTTGCCACCACATTCTGCAGAGGATTTTACAGTTTTTGTTACAGGACTAACCCCAAACCAGAAATATTGTTCCCTGGAGCTGAACTTGTGACCTAAGTTATTCTCCTTGGGATCCAACTCTGCCTATGGTACTGTAGTAATTTAACATCTGAAGGGCCTAGTGGGGAAACTAGACACTGAGGATTTATGAAATCTCCATTAACCATTGATGTACTGCTTGGAGGAACTCGCCATGAGTTCAGTAAAATCTCAAGGAATCTTCCTGGGGTCCAGAAAAGTTCAAGAGCTGTACCCAGAGCAAACGTGGAAAAGGAAACCTGACATGTACTGCATACCTGCAAGAGCCAATAAGTGATGCTCATTGAACCAAATTCTTATAGAGCCGAGCATTGCCAGAGGCCCTCAGTCTGATCCACTTGGAGAAGATGCTCCAGGCAAGAAAATCCCTGGACCACGTGTGCTTGACAGAAATGCTGTGGATAAAGAAAGAATTCTACTCCAGTCCTAAATGTGTGTGTATATATATATATATATATACTCCCAAAGCAGATCTAGGGTCCTTGGACTCTAGTGGTAGGATAAGTGAAAATCAATTCCATGAGTATTGATTATATTCGACTGCTGAAAATACTACTCAGTCAGTAAGCCCTGGCTCTAATAAACATAAAGGAATGGATACCATATACAGACTGGCTACTATACTGTGAGCACTACTACAAGATTTCATTTTCTTCTCAGAACAGTTCTTTCATGTGTGGCCATCTCAATTTTAGAGACAATGCATAAATTCAGAGGAGTTGAGGGTCTTGCCCAAAGTAACGCAGTGGCAGAGACAGAAGTCACATCTGGACCATCTTCCATTCAAAGGCCATCCATCTATCAGTAGGTTGTGTGGATAGACATCTCCTAAAATTACTTTGTATCTTCAGGGACTTGATAACTTCTTAGTTTTCTCTCTTCCTCATAGAAATTAATCCAAAACTTACCCTCATGGATATTCCACACTCAAATTCTCATAAAGAAAGAATCAATATCCATTATGGAGGTATACGACTGACAGATTTCAGTGAGTTCATTCACAAATGGGAAAGCTCCATATTGATTTAACATTAGTGGATCTATTAATATTAAAGCTGATTAATTGTTTTCCTCTAGCATCTCCTTTTAATGTTCATGCTCTCCTCCTTAGTGATCAATGACATGAATTCTCACTTCATGGTAGGTAAAAGATTCAAGCCAACTCAATAAATGGGAGGAGAGGTTATTTTATACATTATATATATATATATATATATATATATATATATATATATACACACACACACAATTATACACAAAACATTATATATACATATATATATATATCATGCATTATGTATATATACATAGAAAAACTGAATCTTTGGGGGCCTCCAAGAACAGCCACTTTTTTTTTTTTTTTAATTTTTTATTTATTTATCTTTTGGTGGGTGGGGTGGGGAGGGAGGGGAGCAGGTAGGCTACTTCTATTGGTCTTTCATTTCTCTATTTTCATCCATCTTTGTTCTTTGGCCCGCGTGGGCCTCCCATCGCGGTGGCCTCTGTTGTCGCAGAGCGCCGGCTCTGCGTACACCGCGCGCCAGAGCTCCGGCTCAGTATTTGGACACATCGGTCCAGCCGCTCTGTAGCACGTGGGATCTTCCCAGGCCAGGGATGGAACCGGCGCCCCTTGCACTGCAAGGCGGTGTCCTTACCCACTGGGCCACCAGGGGAAGCCCGAACAGTCACTTTAAAAACAAGACTGGGAGACTTCCCTGATGATCTAGTGGTTAAGACTTCACCTGTAATGCAGGGGGGATGCAGGTTCAGTTCCTAGTTGGGGAACTAAGATCCCACATGCCTCTTAGCCAAAAACATAAAAAGCAGAGGTAATACTGTAACAAATTCAATAAAACCTTAAAAAGAAAAACAAAATAAGACATATGCAACATAACTCACAGAAACTGAGTCACTCTGTCACTCATGTTGTAGATACTGGAACTCACTGCCTAACACCCCCAACCACTATAGGACAGAGGGTCTCACCCTCTCAGTGGGTGTTGGCTGCTGGTGGCTGGTCATTGGCTTTGTCTCCAGGAATCGTCCTTAACAAAAGGGAGCCACCTAACTCAAAGTTACTCATCCTCATGCAACCCTCATGCCAGGAATGGTCTGTGTGAGGGTACAAAGGCTCTGCCCTTTGCTCCCTTGGGCCCAACGCTGATGCGCCAGTTCAGCTCCAGAGCTCTGAGTGGATCCTGCTGCTACTGCATCTGACCTGTCTGTCTATCCAATAATTGTTTTTCCTTCCCCCTCATAGCTGACTTCCCAGAGAACTGTCCTGGCTAAAACGGCTGCGTACAAATCTCCATCTCAGTCTATTGCTTGGAACCTGACTTAAGATCCCTCCCAAGGCCCAGAAGTCCACAGAAGCCTTACCAGCAGTCACTCATCCCTTCTCTATCTTTGCTTCTACATTTCTTGTGATTACTGACAATACTGTCACCCTCAAACAAATGCTTTTCTGTCTCATGACTTCTATTTTGGATGGCTCCTGCTGACACCTAATTTTGGTTGACTCATGGTGCTTTAGTTTTCTCCTGGGGGTCCTTCATGGTGTGCCCACCTTCAGTCTTCTTTAGGCAGAGTTTTTGTGCCAGACCACCATCTCAAGTGTCACTACTAGTACTTGGAGTTTGGCTAATTGGGGTTCAGGTGCCTATGTGTGGTCTGTCTAACGCAAGATGGGGAAGCTCTAAGATACAAAATATTTCCAGTCCTGCTTAAAGAAAAGCTCAAAGTATCTTTCTTAGTAGAAGGAACAGTTTCTTTTAGAACAGAAGGTGGACTTGGCCAGCACTGTGACTAGCATTTCTATGGTTCACCTGTAATGCAGGGGGGATGCAGGTTCAGTTCCTAGTTGGGGAACTAAGATCCCACATGCCTCTTAGCCAAAAACATAAAAAGCAGAGGTAATACTGTAACAAATTCAATAAAACCTTAAAAAGAAAAACAAAATAAGACATATGCAACATAACTCACAGAAACTGAGTCACTCTGTCACTCATGTTGTAGATACTGGAACTCACTGCCTAACACCCCCAACCACTATAGGACAGAGGGTCTCACCCTCTCAGTGGGTGTTGGCTGCTGGTGGCTGGTCATTGGCTTTGTCTCCAGGAATCGTCCTTAACAAAAGGGAGCCACCTAACTCAAAGTTACTCATCCTCATGCAACCCTCATGCCAGGAATGGTCTGTGTGAGGGTACAAAGGCTCTGCCCTTTGCTCCCTTGGGCCCAACGCTGATGCGCCAGTTCAGCTCCAGAGCTCTGAGTGGATCCTGCTGCTACTGCATCTGACCTGTCTGTCTATCCAATAATTGTTTTTCCTTCCCCCTCATAGCTGACTTCCCAGAGAACTGTCCTGGCTAAAACGGCTGCGTACAAATCTCCATCTCAGTCTATTGCTTGGAACCTGACTTAAGATCCCTCCCAAGGCCCAGAAGTCCACAGAAGCCTTACCAGCAGTCACTCATCCCTTCTCTATCTTTGCTTCTACATTTCTTGTGATTACTGACAATACTGTCACCCTCAAACAAATGCTTTTCTGTCTCATGACTTCTATTTTGGATGGCTCCTGCTGACACCTAATTTTGGTTGACTCATGGTGCTTTAGTTTTCTCCTGGGGGTCCTTCATGGTGTGCCCACCTTCAGTCTTCTTTAGGCAGAGTTTTTGTGCCAGACCACCATCTCAAGTGTCACTACTAGTACTTGGAGTTTGGCTAATTGGGGTTCAGGTGCCTATGTGTGGTCTGTCTAACGCAAGATGGGGAAGCTCTAAGATACAAAATATTTCCAGTCCTGCTTAAAGAAAAGCTCAAAGTATCTTTCTTAGTAGAAGGAACAGTTTCTTTTAGAACAGAAGGTGGACTTGGCCAGCACTGTGACTAGCATTTCTATGGCCTTTGTTATGAATTGAAGTTTCTGTCCTTCTCAAATTTATATATTGAGATCATAATCCTCAACGTGGTGGTATTAAAAGATTGGGTCTTTGTGGGGTAATTAGGTCATGACAGTGGAGCCCTCTGGAATGGGCTTAGTAGGAAATGGCCACCCACTCTAGTATTCTTGCCTGGAGAATCCCATAGACAGAGGAGCCTCGTGGGCTACAGTCCACTGGGTCACAAAGAGGCAGACAGGACTGAAGCGACCTAGCAGGCTCACCTCTTTAAGAGGCTACAGAGAGCCTGACCCTCTCTCTGTTCTCTGTCATGTGGGGATACAAAGAGAAAATGACCATCTTCAAACCAGGAAGGATTCCCTCACTAGACACCAGATCTGTGAGAAATGAATGCTTGTTGTTTTAGCCACCCAGTCTGTGGTAATTTGTTATAGCAGTTGAAGCTAAGACAGCATTCATGAGCCAAATCTAAGTCTAGCTGACATACCAGTATGTGTGTGTGTGTGTGTGTGTGTGTGTGCATGTATGTGCTCAGTCACTTCAGTTGTGCCCAACTCTTTGCAACCCCATGGACTGTAGCCTGCCAGGCTCCTCTGTCCATGGGATTCTCCACGCAAGAATACTGGAGTGGGCTACCGTGATCTCCTCCAGGAGATCTTCCCAACTCAGGGACCAAACCTGGGTTCCCCATGTCTCCTGTTAGAAAACAGACCTTTATGTTAACTACGTTAAAAAAAAATCTTCCATAATTACTAACGTTGAACCTCAAGTCTTCCATGAGCTTTTTAGCTGTTAGAAAATGTAAATGCAGGGGAAAAAATGATGTCTTTTCAATGAATAAATTCCAAAGGAAGATAAAAAAGAAAGAGGTAGTATTTCCAGGGTTAAAAGAGAATTAAAAGACACATCATCCACTTGCAACACACATACCCTATTGGATTCTAACTCAAACAAACCAGCTGTAAAACGTGACTTACAAAACAATTGGAGAAACTGTGCCTTTTATATTAAGGAAATGGTAACTTATGTGACAATGGTATTATGTTTATGTTTCTAAAAGATGCTTGGCCAGCACTGTGACTAGCATTTCTATGGCCTTTGTTATGAATTGAAGTTTCTGTCCTTCTCAAATTTATATATTGAGATCATAATCCTCAACGTGGTGGTATTAAAAGATTGGGTCTTTGTGGGGTAATTAGGTCATGACAGTGGAGCCCTCTGGAATGGGCTTAGTAGGAAATGGCCACCCACTCTAGTATTCTTGCCTGGAGAATCCCATAGACAGAGGAGCCTCGTGGGCTACAGTCCACTGGGTCACAAAGAGGCAGACAGGACTGAAGCGACCTAGCAGGCTCACCTCTTTAAGAGGCTACAGAGAGCCTGACCCTCTCTCTGTTCTCTGTCATGTGGGGATACAAAGAGAAAATGACCATCTTCAAACCAGGAAGGATTCCCTCACTAGACACCAGATCTGTGAGAAATGAATGCTTGTTGTTTTAGCCACCCAGTCTGTGGTAATTTGTTATAGCAGTTGAAGCTAAGACAGCATTCATGAGCCAAATCTAAGTCTAGCTGACATACCAGTATGTGTGTGTGTGTGTGTGTGTGTGTGTGCATGTATGTGCTCAGTCACTTCAGTTGTGCCCAACTCTTTGCAACCCCATGGACTGTAGCCTGCCAGGCTCCTCTGTCCATGGGATTCTCCAAGCAAGAATACTGGAGTGGGCTACCGTGATCTCCTCCAGGAGATCTTCCCAACTCAGGGACCAAACCTGGGTTCCCCATGTCTCCTGTTAGAAAACAGACCTTTATGTTAACTACGTTAAAAAAAAATCTTCCATAATTACTAACGTTGAACCTCAAGTCTTCCATGAGCTTTTTAGCTGTTAGAAAATGTAAATGCAGGGGAAAAAATGATGTCTTTTCAATGAATAAATTCCAAAGGAAGATAAAAAAGAAAGAGGTAGTATTTCCAGGGTTAAAAGAGAATTAAAAGACACATCATCCACTTGCAACACACATACCCTATTGGATTCTAACTCAAACAAACCAGCTGTAAAACGTGACTTACAAAACAATTGGAGAAACTGTGACTTTTTTTATATTAAGGAAATGGTAATTACTTTAGATGTGACAATGGTATTATGTTTATGTTTCTAAAAGATGTCAATTATAAGACACATGCTGAATTATTTACAGTTGAACTGAAAAAGAAGAAAACAGAGTAGATATATCATTCTTGTCCATATATTAACTTTGTGTCTTTGGCCAGTGATCTCTCTTTCTTCTCCTATAAATTGGGGGACATGCAGTATATTGCCCAGAGTTTTAGTGAGGATTAAATCAGATGGGTACAATTGATCCTCATTGTTTGTGATTTCCCTACTGGCTAAAATTTATTTGTAACTCCAGATTCAGTATTTGCAGTGCTTTTGTGATTATTTATAGAAAAGCACAGAGTAGCAAAATACTGACACACACCTGACATGCATGAGATCCAACAAGGCACGCTGTGCCTTCTTGTTCAGTTCAGACTGCAAATCATCATTTCCATGCTTTCAATGCCATGTGTGGTGTCTTATCTTTTCCATGTTTGTGTATTTTGTTGGTAACGTCACTGTTGGTGATCCCCTCCAAGCTTAGTGCTGAAGTGTTGCTCTTCTGTTTCCTAAGCACAAGACAGCTCTGATGAACCTCACAGAGAAAATCTGGGTGTTAGATACGTTTTGTTTAGGTGTGAGTTATGTGCTTTGAGTATATAACCGTGAGTTCTACATTAATGACTCAACAGTATGTATTAAATAAAATGTCTTTAAATGGGAACACACACACAACAACGTTATTATGTATTTATCAATTGAGAAAAATGTGACCAGAGGCTCGTAGGAACTCAACCCTGGAGCAGTATTGGGTAATTCAGTGTTCATGGCAGCTATGATTCAGCATTCACAGCAGCTATAAAATATAAGTACAGCAAATAGTAAGAGTCAACTGTATATAAAAGGTTTAAGCTAATCCCTTCCTTAAAGCAAGTACTCAAAAATGTTTTTCCTCTGCCTTTAAGTGATAGAAATCAGACCCAAACTCCCTTTTCCAGACTCATTTCCTGAGTTCTTTATTCTCAACATAGTTCCCTGAGACTGTGAGTGGACTGTAATGTGTATTACACACTATTGGATCAAAGAGACCATCATCTGGACATAACGTTTCCACCTTTCAGCTGATTTTTGTTTCTCTGGGGTTGCTGTGGTTAACAGAAAATGCAGTG
This sequence comes from Tragulus kanchil, assembly GCA_022376925.1. Classification (NCBI taxonomy): domain Eukaryota; kingdom Metazoa; phylum Chordata; class Mammalia; order Artiodactyla; family Tragulidae; genus Tragulus; species Tragulus kanchil. The sequence goes on along the minus strand of JAIOJX010000004.1, from coordinate 266,840,121 downwards.
GGCTTGGAGTTAGAGCAACCAGGCCAAGTTTCTGCTTTACTACGAGCTGAGTGATCCATAGCCATGTCTCATGCACCTAGCAGTTCTCAGTCATAACTATTAATACATAAAGAAACTCTAAGACTTGCTTCCCAGATGGCGCTAGTGGTAAAGAATCTGCCTGCAATGCAAGAGATGCAAGAGACTCAGGTTTGATCCCTGGGTCAGAAGATTCCCTGGAGTATGAAATGGCAACCCACTCCAATATTCTTGCCTGGAAAACTCCAGGCAGAGGAGCCTGATGGGCTACAATCCACAAGGTCTCAATCAGACATGACTGAGCACACTGCAGCCAACCAAGACTTGGTACTACAACAAGAGATAAAAAAGAAATTAATATAATCCAGAGAAGCTAAATGGGCTTCCCTAGTGGCTCAGTTGGTAAGGAATCTGCCTAGAATGCAGCAGACCTAGGTTTGGAAGACCCCTGGAGAAGGGAATGACAACTTCAGTATTCTTGTCTGGACAATTGCATGGATAGAGGAGCCTGGCGGGCTGTAGTCCATGGGAGAAGCCAGGTCTCCTGCTTTTCAGGTGGACTCTTTACCATTTGAGCCACCAGGGAAGCCCAGGAGTGCAGGTGAGTCAATGCTCTTGGACAAGATCTGCAACTAATGAGGGGTAAGTGCTCTAGCTTCTATCCTTCAGAGAAACATTTCCAAGGCACAACATATTGAGTTGGTCAAAAGGTTCATTTGAATTCTTCCGTAAGATATTATGGGAAAACCTGAGTGCTTTTTTGGCCAACTCAATACCTGACTCTGCAGAGGGCTGAGCCCTGTCTGTTGTCTACATCAAGCAGCTCAGTGAAGCATGCTGGGTTGACTCTCCTCCTTCCCTGATCACACTTCCTACTCTCTCCCCTTCCAAATAAACTACCTGTATCCAAGTCCTTGTCTCAGGTTCTGCTGTTGGGTTTAAGGGCAGCCATCTGGCTGGGAAAAAATAGACTTGAGATACATTTTCCCAGCACTTTACAATAAACTCAAGAGATGCAATTGTCTGCTTAAGGACACTGAACTGCCAACAGATATACAATAGACTGGAAAGCAACATTTTTATCTATTAAATTGCAGAAGTTGTCATAAAGTTTATCTTACGATAGCTGCTTTGAGCCATGCTCTCAACTGCAATCTATTCTTCTCTCTGAATAAGGATCTAAACTGGAAAAAAATAAGAATAGTTCTAATCCTAATTCCCAATATTCCTCCTTCGTAGGACCCATCAGGAGTTGCTTATAACTGAATACCACTCCCAAGTCTAGAAAACTGCATTTCAGCAAGTGGGACTTGGATGTTTCAGTGCTAGGTTCACTTGTTACTTGACTCACTATGAGGCTCAAGGAGAACCACGTCACAAGAAGATTCAGCCCTATTTCTCAGGCAAAAGAATATGCATGGCTGATTCAGTAGCCTGGGCAACTGTGGCTGTAAGAGCCTCATTATCATAAAATTAACTTCCATGAGAATCTGATCCAAAAGCTATATACACAGGGCATGCTGCTGCTCGGTCCTAGAGGATTTCGGGAACCACTGCATAATTTAAAAACTACCATCACAATTAAGGCTCTTCCTAAACATAAAAAATATTCATTGCATCCCAACTTCATAAATACATATGCATATATAAGCATATACGTATATATTTATAGGCTTCCCTGGTGGCTCAAATGGCAAAGAATCTGCCTGCAGTGCATGAGACCTGGGATCAGTCTGTGTGTGGGGAAGGTCCCTTGGAGGAAGAAATGGCAACCCACTCCAGTATTCTTGCCTGGGATAATCCCATGGACAGAAGAGTCTGGCAGGCTACAGCGCATGGAGTCACAAAGGGTCAGACATGCCTGAGGACAACAGCAAAGCATATATAGAGAGAGAGATACTCTTTCCTTTATTGATCATTTGTTTTGGGGAAGCGTGAAAAGTGAACGTGTTAGTTGCTCAGTTGTGTCTGACTCCTTGTGACCCCATGAACTGTAGCCCACCAGGAAGGCATTGTTGATGCTCTTTCAAGGTGCAACCAAAGAAAGGAGGTGAATGAAGGAAATTAGTGGTTGGTCTTTAATTCTTCTTTGTGTGATAGAATTTCAATTTATATCCATCAAACTATTCCTCAAGATGTCCTGTGGCAGATTCTCTAATTCATCATCCTTCACTCAATCCTGTAATCTGCATTGCACAAATTAGGGCATTCTCTAAATTTTAGGAGAGAGTTGTAAGCACTGAGTTCAGCATGGGATCTAGAGTGCTCTGGCTCTACTGAAGTTCAAGAAGAACTGTACTGTTTGTACAAAGCTTCCATCCTCATCCTCACTGGTGTGACTTTTGTTTTGTTTGGAGAGAAGCGATAAGTAAATAAAACCCTCTATCAAAAGCAATGAGGAAGTCACAGTTTACAATAGTGTTTCTTTTAAAAGTTTAACATTGTTACTTTAATTCCTTTTATGGTTAGTGATGTGTGCACCCTTGCATCCTCTGAATGTGAAAGACTTAGTGGTGAAGTCAAACCGAGCCCCTGTTGCTGAGATCCGGCAACAAATTCATGGTCTGGTTATATGTGTTCTGTGAGGTGGTGTAAGTTAGGGATACATTGTTTTTGTCTTTTCCTCTTTAAAATACAGAGACTGGACCCAAACATTGCTATTTGATGACCAAGAAAAAGCATGGCCACATCTGTCATTCAAATCCATTGCTTTATCATTGCATCCCAACTTCATAAATACATATGCATATATAAGCATATACGTATATATTTATAGGCTTCCCTGGTGGCTCAAATGGCAAAGAATCTGCCTGCAGTGCATGAGACCTGGGATCAGTCTGTGTGTGGGGAAGGTCCCTTGGAGGAAGAAATGGCAACCCACTCCAGTATTCTTGCCTGGGATAATCCCATGGACAGAAGAGTCTGGCAGGCTACAGCGCATGGAGTCACAAAGGGTCAGACATGCCTGAGGACAACAGCAAAGCATATATATAGAGAGATACTCTTTCCTTTATTGATCATTTGTTTTGGGGAAGCGTGAAAAGTGAACGTGTTAGTTGCTCAGTTGTGTCTGACTCCTTGTGACCCCATGAACTGTAGCCCACCAGGAAGGCATTGTTGATGCTCTTTCAAGGTGCAACCAAAGAAAGGAGGTGAATGAAGGAAATTAGTGGTTGGTCTTTAATTCTTCTTTGTGTGATAGAATTTCAATTTATATCCATCAAACTATTCCTCAAGATGTCCTGTGGCAGATTCTCTAATTCATCATCCTTCACTCAATCCTGTAATCTGCATTGCACAAATTAGGGCATTCTCTAAATTTTAGGAGAGAGTTGTAAGCACTGAGTTCAGCATGGGATCTAGAGTGCTCTGGCTCTACTGAAGTTCAAGAAGAACTGTACTGTTTGTACAAAGCTTCCATCCTCATCCTCACTGGTGTGACTTTTGTTTTGTTTGGAGAGAAGCGATAAGTAAATAAAACCCTCTATCAAAAGCAATGAGGAAGTCACAGTTTACAATAGTGTTTCTTTTAAAAGTTTAACATTGTTACTTTAATTCCTTTTATGGTTAGTGATGTGTGCACCCTTGCATCCTCTGAATGTGAAAGACTTAGTGGTGAAGTCAAACCGAGCCCCTGTTGCTGAGATCCGGCAACAAATTCATGGTCTGGTTATATGTGTTCTGTGAGGTGGTGTAAGTTAGGGATACATTGTTTTTGTCTTTTCCTCTTTAAAATACAGAGACTGGACCCAAACATTGCTATTTGATGACCAAGAAAAAGCATGGCCACATCTGTCATTCATCCATTAGTTCCTTCCAATATGTTCTGATTGCATGCAGTATGCAAATAATGACTCTTCTCAAACCTGTGTGATGAGATAAAACTGCTGACACAGTCAATTCTGCTGAATTGCACTTCTCTTACATGCTCAAAGTGTGACTCCTTTCCCAGAAACTATGTCTTCTTGGCATGAGCTGCTCCAGGAAGAATTATACAGATAACATTGACTTTTCCTCCTCCAAAATGAAGGAGATGTCGAAATTTTGATGTTTGTGCAAGAATATGTCACTCATATTGACATATACCTGAACATAAACACTTTTCTTTTGACTGAGAGCAGTTTGAAAATGGTAATGTTCTATGTAATTTTGTAATTTTGTTTCTGGAATGTTTCACTGCCTTGTTCACAGTTATGCATTAATATCTCTTGCAAGCCTGCTGCTTTGCGGTTTAGTCACTAAGTTGTGTCTGACTCTGAGATCCCATGGGCTGCAGGACACCAGGCTTCCCTGTCCTTCATTATCTCCTGGAGTTTGCTCAGCTTCATGTCCACTGAGTCAGTGATGTTATCTAAACAACTCATCTTCTGCTACCCTTTTGCCTTTTCGTCCTTTTGCCTTCTATCTTTCCCAGCATCAGGGGCTTTTCCAATAAGTTGACTCTATGCATCATGTGGCCAAAGTGTTGGAGCTTCAGCAACAGTACTTCAGCTGTGTCTGACTCTTTGTGACTCCATGAACTAAAGTCTGTGAGGATCCTCTATCCACGGAATTCTCCAGGCAAGAATACCAGAATGGATTGCTATTTCCTTCTCCAGGGTATCTTCCGAACCCAGGGGTCAAACTCGAGCCTCCTACATTGCAGGCAGATTCTTTACTGTCTGAGCCACCAGGGATGCTCCAGTGAATAATCAGGGTTTATTTCCTTTAGGATTTCCTTGCTATCCAAGAGACTCTCAAGAGTCTTCTCAAACAACACAATTCAAAAGCATCGATTCTTCACGTTTCAGCCTTCTTTATGGTCCAACTCTCACATCTGTATATGACTATTGAAAAAATCATAGCTTTGAGTATATGGACTTTTTTTGACAGTCATGACTCTGCCTTTGAATGCACTGTCTAGGTTTGTCATAGCGCTCCTTCCAAGGAACAAGCATCTTATATTTTCATGGTTGCAAGCCCATTTGTGAAATGGTGTATGACTTGTACCCTTCATATACCACCCTTTGCTAAACAGCAGTACAGAGTTTTCCAGACCAAACCACCGAAGGAGCAGTAAGTGTACATAATTCTGGGGTGAAGTGACAGGTTACATAATCTTCTAAAAAGCATAGGAGGACTTTCCCTGTGGTCCAATGGTTAAGAATCTGCCTTGCGGGCTTCCCCTGGTGGTCCAGTGGGTAAGGACACCGCCTTGCAGTGCAAGGGGCGCCGGTTCGAGCCCTGGCCTGGGAAGATCCCACGTGCCGCGGAGCGGCTGGACCGATGTGTCCAATTACCGAGCCGGAGCTCTGGAGCGCATGCGCCCAGAGCCGGCGCTCTGCAACAACAGAGGCCACCGCGATGGGAGGCCCACAGGAGCCAAAGAAGAAAGACAGATGAAAATAGATAAATGAAAGACCAATGGAAGTGGCCTGCCCATCCCCCCCCCTCCTGATCCCACCCCCAAAAAGATAAATAAATAAAAAATAAATGTTTAAAAAAAAAGAAAAAAAAAAAAAAGAATCTGCCTTGCAATATAAGCCACATGGGTTTGATCCTTGGTTGAGGAGCTAAGATCCTACATACCATGGAGTAATTAAGCCCTTATGCCACAACTGGGGAATCCATGCACCACAACGAAAGATTCCGCATGCCATAGCTAAGACCCAAGGCAGGCAAGCAAATACTATTTAAGTATAGGATTTAACAGAGACTTCAATAAGAAGTATATTCTAATGTAATTCATTCATTAATTCATTCGTTGCTCAAACATTCATTCACTGCCTATCATGTGATTCTCCTATGCATTCCCCTGGGAAGTTTGAAATAATTAAGATGCATTATTCTTTAAGAATTCATGGTCTAGTGAGGAAGTCACACAAAGGGCCAGAAATATGAAAGATGGATGATAAGGTGGATGTATTTTATAGTTCCAGGAGAAAATGAACTTGATTTTCATTGCTTCAAATCCACACAGGCTTCCTTGGAAATACCTCTGTGGTAAATTAAGAAAATTCAATAAAAAGTTCCACCTTTTTTAGACCCCAATGCTTCAGTGTTGGGAAGAAAAAGAAAATGATCGATTTTTGCTCACATGGCTGCTTGATGGGCCATCATCTTGGTCAGAGTCAACCCTGCAGCATAACTCACAGTTCTTATCTCTGTGGCTGCACACAGGACTGAAGGTTCACACAGGAAGCAAATGGACAAGGGAAATCACTTTCTAAAAGTAATGTAGGCTCGATGAACTTTCTGTAACTTTAGATTTATTCTCCTTTGGGGGATGAATTCTAAGAAGGATGGACTAAAGTTTCCTACAAAGACCCTCATTATGCAGAAAGTATTTGATAAAGACTGGAAGGGAGGTAAGCAAGGGAAAGGAAGGGAAAAAACGAACAGAAAGAGAGACGGAAGGAAGGATAGTCAGAGTAGAGAAGAAATAAAGACAAGCAGGCTAACTCAAAAAGATTATTTTCTCTACAAAAAAATAACCACAAATCACACATCATCAATTAACACAGAAAGAGAAGACATATTGGGGAATAAAATCTAGCCCACAGTCCTTCTATAAACTGGCTCTAGCACTGGGCAGTCATTTATTTTTTAAGGTTTTTTTTTTTTTTTTGGCCACTACTATTGGTCTTTCATTTACCTATTTTCTATTTTCATCCATCTTTGTTCTTTGGCCTGTGCGGGCCTCCCATCACAGTGGCTCCTGTTGCTGCAGAGCACTGGCTCTGGGTGCATGCACTCCGACTTGGTAGCTGGTCACGTCAGTCCAGTCGCTCTGCAGCATGCGGCATCCTCCCAGGCCAGGGATCAAACCAGCGCCCCTTGCACGGCAAGGCAGTGTCCTCACCCAATGGACCACCAGGGAAGCCCTATTTTTTAAGCTTTTATCGGGGTATAATTGATTTACAATGCTGTATTATTTTCAGGTGTACAGCAAAGTGAATCAATTATGCATATACATAAATCCACTCCTTTCACGATTCTTTTCCCATATAGGGCACTACCGAGTACTAAGCAGAGCTCCCTGTGCTATGCAGTAGGTCCTTATTAGTATCTATTTTATAGCTAGTAGTAGTGTGTATATGTCCATCTCAATCGCCCAGTTTATCCCTCTTTCTCCTTACCCCTTGGTTGTTATTAAATATACTTGGTCAATTCATCTTTGCCTATCCCATTAGCAAGACAGATGTCACCATCTTACGAAACAGAATTCTGTGCAGATCATCAACAATTCTGTGCAGAAGTTCCACAACTTCTCACTTTTCTATGACCAATTCTCTCCTGAGGAGCATACTAACCCCACTGGAAAATGACTGAATCTCTGAAAGTAAGAGACTGATGACCACAGCATGCAATTGTTCCAATCTGGAGAGCACGGGTCACATGAATGGTGGAGGTCACACACAATGGCAGGAATACCTAGTAAGAATCAAGGAGGTCCAGAGGCTCTCTCTGCAAGCCTTTCAGAAGGGACAACAGTCCACTCTACCTTGGACCCAGACTCTGAGCACACCTCCCTTCTTATACACTCTTGCACCAGGACTTTCCTTTACTATAGTCAAGCAAAATAATAAAAGGGCATGAACATGAGGTAAGAAGGGAGATTCTTACTCCATTAAAACAAGAGACAGGTCTCCTTTCTTGACTTAATATTGATTGAATGTTTCCCAAGACATGCAATTTGCTACAACACTTTCATGTGTGTCACGGTGATGAATTAATACAGTGGTTAAGCACATCAAATAAAATTTTTCTCCTGGAGGGAAATCACAGGAGAGGAGAATGGTTAGGAAGCTATTTTGGTAGCTTCCACTAAATCAGAGTCATTTATTCTTGTTGTGCTGTTAAATAATGATAACAATTTTTCAGTATTTCCCTTAAATTGGTATTTTATTTAGGCAAGGCATCTCTAGGATAATTAAGATAATAATCACATTTGATATTTATTGAGAACCCTCTATGTGCACGGCATTGTTCTGGGCTCTGGAGGAAAATGGTGGAGAAGATTGCCCTTCTAGAGAGCTAGGGAGCTTGGGATCAACATACACATTGCTACATTTAAAATGGATCACCAACAAGGACCTACTGAATAGCACAGGAACTCAGCCCAGTGCTATATGACCGCTCTTTTTTTTTTCAGTAGTAGTGTGTATATGTCCATCTCAATCGCCCAGTTTATCCCTCTTTCTCCTTACCCCTTGGTTGTTATTAAATATACTTGGTCAATTCATCTTTGCCTATCCCATTAGCAAGACAGATGTCACCATCTTACGAAACAGAATTCTGTGCAGATCATCAACAATTCTGTGCAGAAGTTCCACAACTTCTCACTTTTCTATGACCAATTCTCTCCTGAGGAGCATACTAACCCCACTGGAAAATGACTGAATCTCTGAAAGTAAGAGACTGATGACCACAGCATGCAATTGTTCCAATCTGGAGAGCACGGGTCACATGAATGGTGGAGGTCACACACAATGGCAGGAATACCTAGTAAGAATCAAGGAGGTCCAGAGGCTCTCTCTGCAAGCCTTTCAGAAGGGACAACAGTCCACTCTACCTTGGACCCAGACTCTGAGCACACCTCCCTTCTTATACACTCTTGCACCAGGACTTTCCTTTACTATAGTCAAGCAAAATAATAAAAGGGCATGAACATGAGGTAAGAAGGGAGATTCTTACTCCATTAAAACAAGAGACAGGTCTCCTTTCTTGACTTAATATTGATTGAATGTTTCCCAAGACATGCAATTTGCTACAACACTTTCATGTGTGTCACGGTGATGAATTAATACAGTGGTTAAGCACATCAAATAAAATTTTTCTCCTGGAGGGAAATCACAGGAGAGGAGAATGGTTAGGAAGCTATTTTGGTAGCTTCCACTAAATCAGAGTCATTTATTCTTGTTGTGCTGTTAAATAATGATAACAATTTTTCAGTATTTCCCTTAAATTGGTATTTTATTTAGGCAAGGCATCTCTAGGATAATTAAGATAATAATCACATTTGATATTTATTGAGAACCCTCTATGTGCACGGCATTGTTCTGGGCTCTGGAGGAAAATGGTGGAGAAGATTGCCCTTCTAGAGAGCTAGGGAGCTTGGGATCAACATACACATTGCTACATTTAAAATGGATCACCAACAAGGACCTACTGGATAGCACAGGGAACTCAGCCCAGTGCTATGTGACAGCCTATAGGGGAGGGCAGTCTAGGGGAGAATGAATACATATATATGTATGGCTGAGTCCCTTTGCTGCTCATCTAAAACTATCACAACATGGTTAATTGGCTATACTTCTACATAAAAGAAGAAGTTCAAAAACATTTGACCTTCCAATCTAGAGATTGAGTACAATCTCTATCAAATTACCAATGGCATTTTTCACAGATCTAGAACCAAAAACATCTCAAAATTTATTTGGAGGCACAAAAGACTCCAAATAGCCAAAGCAATCTTGAAAAAAAAATTATGGAGCTGGAGGAATCAGACTTCCAGACTTCAGACTATAGTACAAAGTTACAGTCACTAAGACAGTGTGGTACTGGCACAAAAATAGAAATAAAGATCAATGGAACAGGATAGAAAACCTAGAAATAAACCCAAGCACCTATAGTCAATTAATCTATAACAAAGTAGGCAAGACTACACAATGTTGGAAAGACAGTCTCTTCAACAAATGGTGTTGGGAAAACTGGACAGCCACATGTGAAAGAATGAAATTAGATCATTCCTTAACTTCATACACAAAATAAGCTCAAAATGGATTAGAGACCTAAATGTTAAGCAGGACATGATAAAACTCCTAGAAGAAAACACAGGCAGAACACTCGCTGACATAAATCACAGCAAAATCTTTTTTAATCCATCTCCCAGAATAATGGAAATAAAAGCAAAAATAAACATATGGAACCTACTTAAACTCAAAAGCTTTTGTACAGCAAAGGAAACAATAAATAAAACAAAAAGACATCCCACAGACTGGGAGAAAATATTTGCAAATGATGGTACTGAGTTTTTTTTTAGTTTTTCTTAAATTGGTATTTTATTTAGGCAAGGCATCTCTAGGATAATTAAGATAATAATCACATTTGATATTTATTGAGAACCCTCTATGTGCACGGCATTGTTCTGGGCTCTGGAGGAAAATGGTGGAGAAGATTGCCCTTCTAGAGAGCTAGGGAGCTTGGGATCAACATACACATTGCTACATTTAAAATGGATCACCAACAAGGACCTACTGGATAGCACAGGGAACTCAGCCCAGTGCTATGTGACAGCCTATAGGGGAGGGCAGTCTAGGGGAGAATGAATACATATATATGTATGGCTGAGTCCCTTTGCTGCTCATCTAAAACTATCACAACATGGTTAATTGGCTATACTTCTACATAAAATAAGAAGTTCAAAAAAACATTTGACCTTCCAATCTAGAGATTGAGTACAATCTCTATCAAATTACCAATGGCATTTTTCACAGATCTAGAACCAAAAACATCTCAAAATTTATTTGGAGGCACAAAAGACTCCAAATAGCCAAAGCAATCTTGAAAAAAAAATTATGGAGCTGGAGGAATCAGACTTCCAGACTTCAGACTATAGTACAAAGTTACAGTCACTAAGACAGTGTGGTACTGGCACAAAAATAGAAATAAAGATCAATGGAACAGGATAGAAAACCTAGAAATAAACCCAAGCACCTATAGTCAATTAATCTATAACAAAGTAGGCAAGACTACACAATGTTGGAAAGACAGTCTCTTCAACAAATGGTGTTGGGAAAACTGGACAGCCACATGTGAAAGAATGAAATTAGATCATTCCTTAACTTCATACACAAAATAAGCTCAAAATGGATTAGAGACCTAAATGTTAAGCAGGACATGATAAAACTCCTAGAAGAAAACACAGGCAGAACACTCGCTGACATAAATCACAGCAAAATCTTTTTTAATCCATCTCCCAGAATAATGGAAATAAAAGCAAAAATAAACATATGGAACCTACTTAAACTCAAAAGCTTTTGTACAGCAAAGGAAACAATAAATAAAACAAAAAGACATCCCACAGACTGGGAGAAAATATTTGCAAATGATGTGACTGATAAGAGATTAGTCTTCGGGCTTTCCCTGGTGGCCCAGTGGGTAAGGACACCACCTTGCAGTGCAAGGGGCGCCGGTTCGATCCCTGGCCTGGGAAGATCCCAAGTGCCGCAGAGCAGCTGGACGGATGTATCCAATTATGGAGCCAGAGCTCTGGAGTGCATGCGCCCAGAGCCGGTGCTCTGCAACGACAGATGCCACCGCAATGGGAGGCCCACAGGAGCCAAAGAACAAAGACGGATGAAAATAGAGAAATGAAAAGATCAACAGAAGTGGCCCGCCCGCTCCCCTCCCTCCCCAACCCGACCCCCACCCAAAATAAATAAATAAATCTTTAAAAAAAAGAGAGAGAGATTAGTCTTCAAATTTTACAAACCATTTATGAAACTCAATAGCATCAAATCAAACAACGCACCCAAAAAGTGGGCAGAAGACCTGAATAGACATTTCTCTAAAGAGGACATGCAGATGGCCAACAGGCATATGAAAAGGATGTTCAAAATCACTAGTTTTAAGAGAAATGCAAATTAAAACTACAATGAGATACCACCTCACAACAGTCAGGATGGCTATCATCAAAAATTCCACAAACATCAGACGCTGGAGAGGGTGTGGAGAGAAGGGAGCCCTCCTGCACTGTTGGTGGGAATGTAAATTGGTGCAGCCACTATGGAGGACTGTGTGGAGGTTCCTTAAAGAACTAAACATAGAGCTACCACATGACCCTGCAATTCCACTCTTGGGCATATATCCAGAGAAAAACAGGGCCTGAAGAGATACGTACTCCCCAGTGTTCACTGCAGCACTGTTTACAGTAGCTAGAGAAAAAAACAGATCATCTTAACCATACACAAAATAAGCAAATTTCCTAAATGTTAAGCAGGACATGATAAAACTCCTAGAAGAAAACACAGGCAGAACACTCGCTGACATAAATCACAGCAAAATCTTTTTTAATCCATCTCCCAGAATAATGGAAATAAAAGCAAAAATAAACATATGGAACCTACTTAAACTCAAAAGCTTTTGTACAGCAAAGGAAACAATAAATAAAACAAAAAGACATCCCACAGACTGGGAGAAAATATTTGCAAATGATGTGACTGATAAGAGATTAGTCTTCGGGCTTTCCCTGGTGGCCCAGTGGGTAAGGACACCACCTTGCAGTGCAAGGGGCGCCGGTTCGATCCCTGGCCTGGGAAGATCCCAAGTGCCGCAGAGCAGCTGGACGGATGTATCCAATTATGGAGCCAGAGCTCTGGAGTGCATGCGCCCAGAGCCGGTGCTCTGCAACGACAGATGCCACCGCAATGGGAGGCCCACAGGAGCCAAAGAACAAAGACGGATGAAAATAGAGAAATGAAAAGATCAACAGAAGTGGCCCGCCCGCTCCCCTCCCTCCCAACCCGACCCCCACCCAAAATAAATAAATAAATCTTTAAAAAAAAGAGAGAGAGATTAGTCTTCAAATTTTACAAACCATTTATGAAACTCAATAGCATCAAATCAAACAACGCACCCAAAAAGTGGGCAGAAGACCTGAATAGACATTTCTCTAAAGAGGACATGCAGATGGCCAACAGGCATATGAAAAGGATGTTCAAAATCACTAGTTTTAAGAGAAATGCAAATTAAAACTACAATGAGATACCACCTCACAACAGTCAGGATGGCTATCATCAAAAATTCCACAAACATCAGACGCTGGAGAGGGTGTGGAGAGAAGGGAGCCCTCCTGCACTGTTGGTGGGAATGTAAATTGGTGCAGCCACTATGGAGGACTGTGTGGAGGTTCCTTAAAGAACTAAACATAGAGCTACCACATGACCCTGCAATTCCACTCTTGGGCATATATCCAGAGAAAAACAGGGCCTGAAGAGATACGTACTCCCCAGTGTTCACTGCAGCACTGTTTACAGTAGCTAAGACATGGAAACAACCTAAATGTCTACGACAGAGGAACGGATAAAGGAGACGTGATTGTATATGTATATGTATGTGTGTGTGTGTGTGTGTGTGTATATATTACTCAGCCATTAAAAAGACTATTACTCAGCCATTAAAAAGAATGAAATAAGGCCACTCGCAGCAATATGGATGGACCAAGAGACTGTCATACTGAGTGAAGTCAGTTAGACAGAGAGGGAGAAATATCATATGACATCCCTTTTGTGTGGATTCTAAAAAGAAATGATATAAATTATTTACAAAACAGAAAGAGACTTAGAAAATGAAGTTATGGTTGTAGGCGGGAGGGGATGGTTGGGGACTTGGACAAAGTTAGATACACACTGCCATGTTTGAAATGGATAACCAACAAAAATCTACTGTATAGCACGTGGAACTTGTATAGCTAGAAATCATGTACTAGCCTAGATGGGAGAGGCGTTTGGGAGAGAACGGATACATGTACATGTATGGCCCTTCACTGTTCACCTGAAACTATCACAAAATTGGCTAGACCCCAATAAAAATGATTTTGTGTTAAGAAAAAAATAAAGATTGTCCTTCTATATGGAGTCTGTTTCAGCAAAAAATCAATACAAGAGGGCAAAAATTTAAAAAAAACCAAGAGGGCTCAAATATAGTCACAGCAGAGGGAAAAAATAATGTATCTTCAAGAGATAAAATGGATACATGTATACATGTGGCCAAGTCCCTTCACTGTTCACCCAGAACTATCACAACATTGTTAACTGGCTATACCCCGATACAAAAATGTTTTCTGTCTTAAAAAATAAAACTTTTTAAAAAGTGGAAAAAGTGAAACACATCATAAATTATATCTCAGACTTTGATTTGAAAAATTATTGCATCGAAGCCTCATAATTACTTCTTTTCTGTCTACAGCTACAAAAACTGTTACAGTAAGTTTTTTGGTTTTTTTTTTGGCCACTTCTATTGATCTTTCATTTATTTATCTTTGTTCTTTGGCCTGTGTGGGCCTCCCCCCACAGTGGCCTCTCTCATGGCAGAGCACCGGCTCTGGACTTATGGGCTCCAGATCTCCGGCTCAGTAGTTGGACACATCGGTCCAGCTACTCCGCGGCACGTGGGATCTTCTCAGGCCAGGGATGGAACCGGTGCCCCTTGCACTGCAAGGCAGTATCCTTACCCACTGGACCACCAGGGAAGCCGAAAAAACTGTTAGAGTAATTTTATAGGATTTCTGCGTAGCTTCTTAATAAGCTCACAATATGAGTACATCCCTATATCTCTTGTCATTCACATGCCTGAGGTAAAGTAATTATTCTCAGAATGTATTTTACACTCTTCCAAAGAACTCTCTGAACACTGGATGTGGCTGTTAGACCTGATACTTTCCCCCTTTTCATTTTTCCTTAAAGAAGAAATCAGTAAAGAGATCCAAATCCTGGACACAGCCCCGCTGCCCTCTTGTGCAGCCACATTGTTCACAGGAAAACATTCAAACATATTTGAGTGCAGGCCTCCAAAACCAGGCCTGTCCTAGCAAGGTTTGGCTTGTTTTTTCTTTTTCTTTTTAAAGAAACAGGGTTCTCAGTTTTCCACTGAGCTTGAGAGCAGTCATCACAATTGGGGATTGAAGGAAACTCAAAACTGGTGGCCAAAGAGCTATTTTTGGATGATCTAGTCTTAATTAGTTTCAGTTCAGTTCCGCCCTACAGATATTTCTCCAACTTGCAGATAACGGTGCTAGGCATTAGACCAGTAAGGCCTGGCCCTGCTTTAACACAGTGCCTGTAACGGTGGGAATTGCTTCAAGATGCTCTGTAATACACAGAAGTGGGGCTTGCCTAGCCCTTGGTTCAGAGAAAGTTTTCTGGACAAAACATGGGCCAAATTTTCAATACGAGTGAAGTGAAAGCTGGGCAAAACAACATGGAAAGGGCATTCCCAATCTCCCTTGATCCATTTTTGCTAAGTTGGTTTTAAAAATAATTGGAGAGGAGGAAAGTGGAAATAGTCTTTCAAAGGAGGCTGCATTATCTATGCACCGTAGTTATCCTTGGTTTGTTCACCTGTGCTGAGCCAACTTGGGGTCCACTGTAGTCTCATATTTAGGCGGGGGTGGGGGCGGGATGGGTTGGGGAGGTAGAAGGGTGGGCGGGCCACTTCTGTTGGTCTTTCATTATCTATTTTCATCCGTCTTTGTTCTTTATCCTGTGTGGGCCTCCCATCGCAGTGGCCTCTGTTGTCCCAGAGCACCGGCTCTGGGCGCATGCGCTCCAGAGCTCCAGCTCGGTAATCGGACACATCGGTCCAGCCACTCCACAACACATGGGATCTTCCCAGGCCAGGCATCGAACCGGCACCCCTTGCACTGCAAGTCGGTGTCCTTACCCGCTGGGCCATCAGGGAAGCCCTGTAGTCTCGTATTTTAAACGCTTGATCTAGTTTGCCTTGCATGGTATGGGCATGCTGTGTGCCACGTAGCTTCAGTCGTGTCTGACTCTCCACAACCCCATGGACAGGCTCCTCTGGCCACGGGATTCTCCAGGCGAGAATACTGGAGTGGGTTGCCACGTGCTCCTCCAGAGGATCTTCTTCATTTAAAAAATAAGGTGCCTTGGTCTGAATTTCGAGTTAAATTAATATATTCTGGATTAAGTTTGAATGAAAATACATTTTAACTCAGTGAAAAGACATTGGTTTTAATAATCATTTTCAAAATTTTGACTGAGCATGTGAGATTATTAGAAGTATTCAGTTTGTGTTTTGTTAGCCAATATGGGAAGAAATCCCAACTTCTTAAAACAAGAGGAATGTATTCCAGTTTCCTCAATCCTTTGTTAGTTTTTCTTCCTTTGGGCACCCACTGTGCTTTCTGTAACATATGGGACTTCATACATTAAAGCAAAGCTGTGTTTGAAAAAAAATATCTGCTGGTTTTAAATTCCATGTTTTACTTCATGGATACTAGACCCTGTTATAACAAAGTTACAGATCATTGCTATTTTTGCCCACATTTCACCCTACAGAAGTCCCTTTATTAAGAAATGAGAGTTAATGAAAAGTAGGGCTACTGTTTATATGGCTGCAAGCATCCCTGAAATCTCTCGTGTTGGAAGGGACAATAGTCTTTCAAAGGAGGCTGCATTATCTATGCACCGTAGTTATCCTTGGTTTGTTCACCTGTGCTGAGCCAACTTGGGGTCCACTGTAGTCTCATATTTAGGGCGGGGGTGGGGGGCGGGATGGGTTGGGGAGGTAGAAGGGTGGGCGGGCCACTTCTGTTGGTCTTTCATTATCTATTTTCATCCGTCTTTGTTCTTTATCCTGTGTGGGCCTCCCATCGCAGTGGCCTCTGTTGTCCCAGAGCACCGGCTCTGGGCGCATGCGCTCCAGAGCTCCAGCTCGGTAATCGGACACATCGGTCCAGCCACTCCACAACACATGGGATCTTCCCAGGCCAGGCATCGAACCGGCACCCCTTGCACTGCAAGTCGGTGTCCTTACCCGCTGGGCCATCAGGGAAGCCCTGTAGTCTCGTATTTTAAACGCTTGATCTAGTTTGCCTTGCATGGTATGGGCATGCTGTGTGCCACGTAGCTTCAGTCGTGTCTGACTCTCCACAACCCCATGGACAGGCTCCTCTGGCCACGGGATTCTCCAGGCGAGAATACTGGAGTGGGTTGCCACGTGCTCCTCCAGAGGATCTTCTTCATTTAAAAAATAAGGTGCCTTGGTCTGAATTTCGAGTTAAATTAATATATTCTGGATTAAGTTTGAATGAAAATACATTTTAACTCAGTGAAAAGACATTGGTTTTAATAATCATTTTCAAAATTTTGACTGAGCATGTGAGATTATTAGAAGTATTCAGTTTGTGTTTTGTTAGCCAATATGGGAAGAAATCCCAACTTCTTAAAACAAGAGGAATGTATTCCAGTTTCCTCAATCCTTTGTTAGTTTTTCTTCCTTTGGGCACCCACTGTGCTTTCTGTAACATATGGGACTTCATACATTAAAGCAAAGCTGTGTTTGAAAAAAAATATCTGCTGGTTTTAAATTCCAGTTTTTACTTCATGTATACTATACCCTGTTATAACAAAGTTACAGATCATTGCTATTTTTGCCCACATTTCACCCTACAGAAGTCCCTTTATTAAGAAATGAGAGTTAATGAAAAGTAGGGCTACTGTTTATATGGCTGCAAGCATCCCTGGGGAAATCTCTCGTGTTTACATTTTGCTGAACTATTTATAGCGGGACACATACTACAGAAAAGCCCTCTTTTCCCCATATAATGGATATCTTTGTGCCCGAATTCTATATACTTCTATGGTTTTTATTTTCATCCATCCACTCAAACTGCATTTCAGTCCACGTTACTTCGTCCTCCAAGCTCCGCTATATTATAGCAGCACCTTCTGGCAGAACAGAGACACTGGAAATGGCATGAAATAAAACAGCATCTTCAGTCCAGACTACAGGTAGCTATTTAACAGATCTCTTGGATCAACTCTGACAGTCTTTACCACCCCTGCTGGTAGCGGTCCTTGAAACCTCTCAATTTCAAGCATCTAAGTTTCTTCCTCTAAATTAATGGCTAACATGTATTACTGCATTTTATCCATATTTTAATGATTTTGCATGGTATATTCATAAATCTAAATCTTTCTAAACATTTCTTGCTTGATGTACAATACCAACGAGTGACCTTTAGAGCCCCTCTGGTGATCATCTAAGTCCATTTTACATGAGGCTGATTCTTCTGTCACCTCTCTCTCACCAGCATCACCTCCTCGCTGTCTTACCTCTGTGACTCCACCCCATTCCCTCTGTACCACCCCACCCCTGGGTACACACAATTTCTATAAAGTAAATAAATTCACTGCAAACAATCTTACAAATTCCCATGAACCTAGTGTCCATTATACAGACTGAAGAAAGTCAGAAAGAAAAGGATACAGTGTGCTAACACATATAGATGGAATCCAGAATGATGGGCAAAATTGGATGAGAAACAGAAAGAGGAATGTATTCCAGTTTTCAATCCTTTTTTTCCTTTGGGCACCCACTGTGCTTTCTGTAACATATGGGACTTCATACATTAAAGCAAAGCTGTGTTTGAAAAAAAATATCTGCTGGTTTTAAATTCCAGTTTTTACTTCATGTATACTATACCCTGTTATAACAAAGTTACAGATCATTGCTATTTTTGCCCACATTTCACCCTACAGAAGTCCCTTTATTAAGAAATGAGAGTTAATGAAAAGTAGGGCTACTGTTTATATGGCTGCAAGCATCCCTGGGGAAATCTCTCGTGTTTACATTTTGCTGAACTATTTATAGCGGGACACATACTACAGAAAAGCCCTCTTTTCCCCATATAATGGATATCTTTGTGCCCGAATTCTATATACTTCTATGGTTTTTATTTTCATCCATCCACTCAAACTGCATTTCAGTCCACGTTACTTCGTCCTCCAAGCTCCGCTATATTATAGCAGCACCTTCTGGCAGAACAGAGACACTGGAAATGGCATGAAATAAAACAGCATCTTCAGTCCAGACTACAGGTAGCTATTTAACAGATCTCTTGGATCAACTCTGACAGTCTTTACCACCCCTGCTGGTAGCGGTCCTTGAAACCTCTCAATTTCAAGCATCTAAGTTTCTTCCTCTAAATTAATGGCTAACATGTATTACTGCATTTTATCCATATTTTAATGATTTTGCATGGTATATTCATAAATCTAAATCTTTCTAAACATTTCTTGCTTGATGTACAATACCAACGAGTGACCTTTAGAGCCCCTCTGGTGATCATCTAAGTCCATTTTACATGAGGCTGATTCTTCTGTCACCTCTCTCTCACCAGCATCACCTCCTCGCTGTCTTACCTCTGTGACTCCACCCCATTCCCTCTGTACCACCCCACCCCTGGGTACACACAATTTCTATAAAGTAAATAAATTCACTGCAAACAATCTTACAAATTCCCATGAACCTAGTGTCCATTATACAGACTGAAGAAAGTCAGAAAGAAAAGGATACAGTGTGCTAACACATATAGATGGAATCCAGAATGATGGGACTGATAAATGGGTATGCAGAGCAGCAGTGGAGAAACAGACATAGAGGACAGACTTATGGAGATTCAAGAGGAGGAATGTGTGAGAGGTATAGAAAGAGTAACATGGAAACATACACTACCATATGTAGAAGAGACAACCAATGTGAATATGCTGTAAGGCTAAGGGAACTCACACCCAGGCTATGTAGCAGCCGGGAGGGGTGGCAAGGGGAGGGAGGTATAAGTGGGAGGGGTCATGTGTTATGGTTGATAGGGGTTTATGTATAGCAATAAACAACAAAACTCTGTAAAAGTAAAATAGAAATAAATTAACAAAAATAATACTAATAATTTTACAAATTCCCAATATTCAGTTGTGAATGCTCATGGCATTAGATTTACAATATAATGCTCACACATTTGGGGACATGATTAAAAGTTAAAACTATTGACAGTTCCCTGGCTTATCAATTGAAAATCGACAGCTCTGGCTTCTTTCTTACTGAAACAGATTTTAGAGATTGATTTTAATTGTTAAAGACTATCTTTCTTCAAAAATATCTTCATGGGTGTGACCCTTGATGGCTACCCCTTTTTTTTTTTTGGTCATCTGATCCAGTCTCTTTAACCATTTCTTTAATTTCACTAATTCAAGAGCTCAAGCTGAATGCAATTGTATGCAGAACACACAGTGGCAGAGGGCCGTCAATGGGCCCAAGAGCTGTCTTTTCACTCCTGATTGTTACCTACATCAGAGCAGGGTCTTCCAGGGACTGGCCCTTGAGTGAGGGAGGAGGCTTTTGGATAGAAAGTCTTGCGTTGTGCTTAGAGGAGATGAAGAAGTGATTTATTGAAACAGAAATAAGATATCTCCTTGACATTATGTGCTGTCCCCCTTGACATTTCTGCCAGTGTCAATGCATTGGCAGAAATTGCCAAATGCATTGGCAGAAATTGCTCTTGCCAATCGAGAGCATTGGTCGTTCAGTTCCCACAAGTCTGTGGTTTTTCTAAGTGGCTAAGTATGGCCTGCCTTCACTCCCAGGTGAAAGATATTCATCCTTCAGACCGGTGTTTGCTTTTATTCTGAAAATGAGCCTCTTTAATTTACTGTTTAGAAAAGGAGAGGAATGGAAGCAGTGATCATGTTGATACTGAGATCATTGAGAGTTCCTAAGTTTTTTTGCACACATGGCTCCCCAAAGACGCCTGAATGCACCCTTTCCCTCTTATTAGAGCGTTTAATTGAGCCCCCAGATGACAAAAGCACTCATCATCAAATTCAATGCCCCCCTTCCGGGGCGGTAGAAGAACTCACACCCAGGCTATGTAGCAGCCGGGAGGGGTGGCAAGGGGAGGGAGGTATAAGTGGGAGGGGTCATGTGTTATGGTTGATAGGGGTTTATGTATAGCAATAAACAACAAAACTCTGTAAAAGTAAAATAGAAATAAATTAACAAAAATAATACTAATAATTTTACAAATTCCCAATATTCAGTTGTGAATGCTCATGGCATTAGATTTACAATATAATGCTCACACATTTGGGGACATGATTAAAAGTTAAAACTATTGACAGTTCCCTGGCTTATCAATTGAAAATCGACAGCTCTGGCTTCTTTCTTACTGAAACAGATTTTAGAGATTGATTTTAATTGTTAAAGACTATCTTTCTTCAAAAATATCTTCATGGGTGTGACCCTTGATGGCTACCCCTTTTTTTTTTTTGGTCATCTGATCCAGTCTCTTTAACCATTTCTTTAATTTCACTAATTCAAGAGCTCAAGCTGAATGCAATTGTATGCAGAACACACAGTGGCAGAGGGCCGTCAATGGGCCCAAGAGCTGTCTTTTCACTCCTGATTGTTACCTACATCAGAGCAGGGTCTTCCAGGGACTGGCCCTTGAGTGAGGGAGGAGGCTTTTGGATAGAAAGTCTTGCGTTGTGCTTAGAGGAGATGAAGAAGTGATTTATTGAAACAGAAATAAGATATCTCCTTGACATTATGTGCTGTCCCCCTTGACATTTCTGCCAGTGTCAATGCATTGGCAGAAATTGCCAAATGCATTGGCAGAAATTGCTCTTGCCAATCGAGAGCATTGGTCGTTCAGTTCCCACAAGTCTGTGGTTTTTCTAAGTGGCTAAGTATGGCCTGCCTTCACTCCCAGGTGAAAGATATTCATCCTTCAGACCGGTGTTTGCTTTTATTCTGAAAATGAGCCTCTTTAATTTACTGTTTAGAAAAGGAGAGGAATGGAAGCAGTGATCATGTTGATACTGAGATCATTGAGAGTTCCTAAGTTTTTTTGCACACATGGCTCCCCAAAGACGCCTGAATGCACCCTTTCCCTCTTATTAGAGCGTTTAATTGAGCCCCCAGATGACATATTATACAGCACTCATCATCAAATTCAAGATGCCAATCACCTGTCTTCTTAGATCAGCGTCAAGAGAACTGAATACAGAGATGTGGTTGAAAAGATTACTGTAACCCAGATCAATTTTACAAACTGTAATAAGATCAAAAATAAGATCAAAAGTCTCCATCCACACATACTTTAGACTATCCAAAGTCAAACTGATAAATGCCCACAAGGAACTAAATATAAATAATGTTGCATTTGTTCCAAGTCAGCCCTAATAAGAAAAAGAAAACACATAGCGATCGGTTGGCAACAAAATTCTGCCTGCCCTCCTTCACTGCCTTTCTTAAATGTTGTATCACATCACAGACGAAAAAGTCAGCAACACCAGTATAACTGCTTTCACAGACATCTCCCCTGTCGTTTCTAATCTCCAATTCACTTTCATATACTGTGTGACCTCAGGGTGCTCAGTGTTTTTGAAGGGGGGTGCAGTTCATGTTCTAAAGTTTTTAAGGAAGGTAAGCCATTTGATATAACAAATAGAAAATCTGTTTCACTGTTCTTCGAGTTTTTAATAAGTCGTTACTTTTAAATTATAGCAACCCCATCTCTAACATCGTGGTATTCACCACTACTCCTATGAAGGCTTTCTGAATCCCAAACTATGAGGGATTTGTAGATGTTCCTGAGTAACTGTTTCAACAGCTGTCTTATGGTCCCAATTACTTCAAACGGAAAGAGCTGGCTGACGACATGAGAAACATGGATGCTTAGCACCATCTATTGTTCAAGAACAAAACAACTGTAAGGGGAAACTCAATTCTTGAGGAAGGACTTTTAAAGAGAGGATTTTTTTTGTTTGTTTCCATTACTGCTGTAACACATTATTATACAGTCATTGACTCAAAAGAACACGAACTTAACTTTTATGTTCTGAAGGTTAGAAGTAAGCTACGGAACTCACCAGGCTAAAACCAAGGTGTCAGCCAGCCAGTGTTCTCTCCTAGGGGAGAATCCTTGCGTCTCTAGCTGGTGGAGGACCGCTTTCAGCAGTTACTCACATTCCTTGGCTCTTGGTCCCGTCCTTCCTCTTCAAAACCAGCCATGCTGCATTCTTCCAGCTAATCTCACATGGCTGTAGCTCCCTCTGATTCTGACCACAGCTGGGGAAAGTTATCTGCTTTTAAGGACTCCGGTAATTAGTTGGTTACCCCACCCAGTCTATCCAGAATAATCTCCCCAGCTCAAGTTCCTTAATGAGATCTGCAAATTCTTTTTTTCCGTGTAAAGTCACATGTTCACAGATTGCATGGATTAGGATCCAGACATATTTGGGGAGCAATATTCTGCCTATTGCATGGTCTGTGAATTAGAGCATTAATTTTGTATCTTGAGCAAATATCCAAGATTTAAATCCTTGACTTTCAGTGGCGGCAACATGTTGGCAGTGGTTTGTTATCACTTGTGTTGGAAGCAGGGTAGAGAAAAGTGCATTGGGGTGTTGGCAACACTTTTTTATTTGTATCATTTTAGTTCTTATGGACTCAAGGTACAATTCGTTAAT
The DNA here is from genome assembly GCA_022376925.1 of Tragulus kanchil. Lineage (NCBI taxonomy): Eukaryota > Metazoa > Chordata > Mammalia > Artiodactyla > Tragulidae > Tragulus > Tragulus kanchil. The sequence goes on along the minus strand of JAIOJX010000004.1, from coordinate 266,817,070 downwards.
TATCTCTCACTAACGCGTGAAAAGTGAAAGTGTTAGTCACTCAGTGGTGTCTGACTCTTTGTGACCGCATGGACTGTAGCCCACCAGACTCCACTGTCCATGGAATTCTCCAGGCAAGAATACTGGAGTGGGTAGCCATTCCCTTTACCAGGGGATCTTCCCAACCTAGCAATCAAACTCAGGTCTTGTACATTGCAGGCAGATTCTTTACAGTCTAAACCACCACGGAAGCCTAGAACATATTAAGTAACTGTTCTTAAAATGGGCATCTTTTAGGAAACCACCAACTAAATTTAATATTCCTTATCTCTTATCTTCCAACATCCAACCTTTGTCCCTCACCCCATTCCACCACTGAACCCAGTCACCAATGCATGTGTGTGCACAGAGAGGCATGCAAACATCTACAGATATCGGCACATTTGATAAATGTCACTATGTTCTAATGTTAATTTCTGTTCTGTGGTGGGATTTTGCTTTGGATGTCTCTTTTAGAATATATAGATAACTTTCCCACCCACCTTAAAATGTCAAAACGCCATTTTTTATTTTCTATAGAAATGTTATTGATAGACTAGTGATGGTCAGCTTTGAGGATCAGGACTCAACACCCTGTCTTGTTGTATTTATAACAGCAATCCAGATCATGCGCTATGGAGGTTCAGCACACTGCTAGCATTCCATGACTAATATAGAAGAAAAGGCCAAGGGGACTTCCCTGGTGGTCTAGGGGTTAAGAATTTGCCTGTGAAACAACTAAGCCCATATGCCACAACTACTGAAGCTCACACATTCTAGAGCCTGTGCTCCCCTAGAGAAGTCACTATGGGCTTCCCTGGTGGTCCAGTGGGTAAAGAGTCCGCCTTGCACTGCAAGGGGCTCCGGTTTGATCCCTGGCTAGAGAAGATCCCACATGCCGCTGGACTGGTGTGTCCAATTAAGGGCCAGCCCTCTGCTACAGGAGGGGCCACTGCAATGCGGGGCCCACACAGGCCAAAGAACAAAGAAAATAAATATATGAAAGACCAATAAAAGTGGCCAAAAATTAAAAGGAAAAGACCCTGGAGTTTTTTTTAAAACATTGGGGTGTTGGCAACACTTTTTATTTGTATCATTTTAGTTCTTATGGACTCAAGGTACAATTCGTTAATTATCTCTCACTACGTGAAAAGTAAAAGTGTTAGTCACTCAGTGGTGTCTGACTCTTTGTGACCGCATGGACTGTAGCCCACCAGACTCCACTGTCCATGGAATTCTCCAGGCAAGAATACTGGAGTGGGTAGCCATTCCCTTTACCAGGATCTTCCCAACCTAGCAATCAAACTCAGGTCTTGTACATTGCAGGCAGATTCTTTACAGTCTAAACCACCACGGAAGCCTAGAACATATTAAGTAACTGTTCTTAAAATGGGCATCTTTTAGGAAACCACCAACTAAATTTAATATTCCTTATCTCTTATCTTCCAACATCCAACCTTTGTCCCTCACCCCATTCCACCACTGAACCCAGTCACCAATGCATGTGTGTGCACAGAGAGGCATGCAAACATCTACAGATATCGGCACATTTGATAAATGTCACTATGTTCTAATGTTAATTTCTGTTCTGTGGTGGGATTTTGCTTTGGATGTCTCTTTTAGAATATATAGATAACTTTCCCACCCACCTTAAAATGTCAAAACGCCATTTTTTATTTTCTATAGAAATGTTATTGATAGACTAGTGATGGTCAGCTTTGAGGATCAGGACTCAACACCCTGTCTTGTTGTATTTATAACAGCAATCCAGATCATGCGCTATGGAGGTTCAGCACACTGCTAGCATTCCATGACTAATATAGAAAAAAAGGGCCCAAAGGGGGACTTCCCTGGTGGTCTAGGGGTTAAGAATTTGCCTGTGAAACAACTAAGCCCATATGCCACAACTACTGAAGCTCACACATTCTAGAGCCTGTGCTCCCCTAGAGAAGTCACTATGGGCTTCCCTGGTGGTCCAGTGGGTAAAGAGTCCGCCTTGCACTGCAAGGGGCTCCGGTTTGATCCCTGGCTAGAGAAGATCCCACATGCCGCTGGACTGGTGTGTCCAATTAAGGGCCAGCCCTCTGCTACAGGAGGGGCCACTGCAATGCGGGGCCCACACAGGCCAAAGAACAAAGAAAATAAATATATGAAAGACCAATAAAAGTGGCCAAAAATTAAAAGGAAAAAAAACCCTGGAGTTTTTAAAATATACTTTAAAAAGTCACTGCAATGAGAAGCCAGCACACCTCAGCTGGAAAGTAGCCCCCTCTTGCAACTAGAGAAAACCCCGGTGCAGCAACAAAGATGCAGCTCATCTATAAATAAAGAAATAAATAGAAAAGGAGCTAGAGGGATATTCAACAGACTCACTCCATCCAAACCTATTCTCTTCCTGACCAGTGACAATGGTGGCAGCTGAAAGAAGAGGGTGTCTTTTCGCTGACAACGTTGTTTGTGTCCTTGTTGACTTATGACCTGAGCCCAACACTTTAAAATCTCTGAGGGAGACGAAGCACCTAGAAAATAGTTTGATCTGGTCTTGTTCACTTCCTTGTGTGTTTGCTGTTTCTCACTTCAGGATGGTGAGAATGGACATTTTGGAAAACAGCAATCTTTTAAGATTATTTCCCAATTTGGTAATGAAAGACTGCATTTTTTTAAAGACTTGAAAGTGAATGTAGTCATTCAATGGTTACATTCAAGGTCTACTGGAATATTATTCTCAAAATAACTAGAATGTATAGAGCTTAAAATTTATAATTCATGTTCCCAGCCATTTAACTTGATAATGACACCAACCCTACCCCTTTCTCTTATCCTCTCCTCTGCCCCAGCCATGGAAGTTCATTCTGTCTGTTTCATAAGTTCATTTGTATTTTTTTTCTAGATTCCTCATATAAGGGATGTCATACACTATTTCTCCTCTCTGTTAAAGTCAGTTTTAATGACAGTAACCCTCATTTGTTAGTATATAGGTTCTATGGCTTTAACCGAGACTCCAAATAACAGAATCACACAGACTGGAAGTCTATTTCTATGACAGGTAGTGACCCTGTTATAGGTAGTTCTGGACTGTGGTGCTGTCAGTAACAGAGGCTCCCTCCATGTTCTGTTCTGGAATGCCTAAGGCAGTGACTCCCAAACTCTGCTGCATATCGGATCACTTGGAGATTAACAACAACAACAACAAAAATTCTGATGTCAGGGAACTTCCCTGGTTGTCTAGTGGTTAAGACTCCAAGCTCCCAATGTCGGAGCACAGGTGTGGTCCCTGGTCGGGCAACTAAGATCCTGTGTGCATGCTGCACAGTGAGGCCAAAAATAAAGTTTAAAAATACTGATGTCGGGGCTTCCTTGGTGGTCCAGTGGGTAAAGACACCGCCTTGCAGTGCAAGGGGCGCCGGTTCGATCCCTGGCCTGGGAAGATCCCACGTGCCATGGAGCGGCTGGACCGATGTGTCCAATTACCAAGCCGGAGCTCTGGAGCGCATGCGCCCAGAGCTGGTGCTCTGCGACAACAGATGCCACCGCGATGGGAGGCCCACAGGGGCCAAAGAACAAAGACGGATGAAACTAGACAAATGAAAGACCAGTGAAAGTGGCCCGCCCACCCCCCTCCCTCCCCACCCCCGCCAAAAATTAATAAATAAATTTTTAAAAAATATACTGATGTCTGGCTTTACCCCCCAGACATTCTGATTTGGCTCCTCCACAGTGCAACCAAGCATTTGGATTTTTAAGAGCTCCCTGGGTAATCGTAATGTGCAGTAAATCGATCCAACTTTTCAGAAGGGCTGTTGACTGTATCAAAATTCAAAAATGTGTTTTAAAGTAAGGCTTTGGCAAAATTTCCACTCTAAATACTGTATCCTAAGGAAAAGTTTAAGAATGTGACCAAAGATTGAAGTAAAGTGGTGTTCATCTCAGAGCTATTTATGATAGCAATGAATTGGAAAGAACCTATGGTAATGAAAGACTGCATTTTTTTAAAGACTTGAAAGTGAATGTAGTCATTCAATGGTTACATTCAAGGTCTACTGGAATATTATTCTCAAAATAACTAGAATGTATAGAGCTTAAAATTTATAATTCATGTTCCCAGCCATTTAACTTGATAATGACACCAACCCTACCCCTTTCTCTTATCCTCTCCTCTGCCCCAGCCATGGAAGTTCATTCTGTCTGTTTCATAAGTTCATTTGTATTTTTTTTCTAGATTCCTCATATAAGGGATGTCATACACTATTTCTCCTCTCTGTTAAAGTCAGTTTTAATGACAGTAACCCTCATTTGTTAGTATATAGGTTCTATGGCTTTAACCGAGACTCCAAATAACAGAATCACACAGACTGGAAGTCTATTTCTATGACAGGTAGTGACCCTGTTATAGGTAGTTCTGGACTGTGGTGCTGTCAGTAACAGAGGCTCCCTCCATGTTCTGTTCTGGAATGCCTAAGGCAGTGACTCCCAAACTCTGCTGCATATCGGATCACTTGGAGATTAACAACAACAACAACAAAAATTCTGATGTCAGGGAACTTCCCTGGTTGTCTAGTGGTTAAGACTCCAAGCTCCCAATGTCGGAGCACAGGTGTGGTCCCTGGTCGGGCAACTAAGATCCTGTGTGCATGCTGCACAGTGAGGCCAAAAATAAAGTTTAAAAATACTGATGTCGGGGCTTCCTTGGTGGTCCAGTGGGTAAAGACACCGCCTTGCAGTGCAAGGGGCGCCGGTTCGATCCCTGGCCTGGGAAGATCCCACGTGCCATGGAGCGGCTGGACCGATGTGTCCAATTACCAAGCCGGAGCTCTGGAGCGCATGCGCCCAGAGCCGGTGCTCTGCGACAACAGAGGCCACCGCGATGGGAGGCCCACAGGGGCCAAAGAACAAAGACGGATGAAACTAGACAAATGAAAGACCAATAGAAGTGGCCCGCCTGCTCCCCTCCCTCTCCACCCCCGCCAAAAAATTAATAAATAAATTTTTAAAAAATATACTGATGTCTGGCTTTACCCCCCAGACATTCTGATTTGGCTCCTCCACAGTGCAACCAAGCATTTGGATTTTTAAGAGCTCCCTGGGTAATCGTAATGTGCAGTAAATCGATCCAACTTTTCAGAAGGGCTGTTGACTGTATCAAAATTCAAAAATGTGTTTTAAAGTAAGGCTTTGGCAAAATTTCCACTCTAAATACTGTATCCTAAGGAAAAGTTTAAGAATGTGACCAAAGATTGAAGTAAAGTGGTGTTCATCTCAGAGCTATTTATGATAGCAATGAATTGGAAAGAACCTATGGTAGAAACTGCTGGATATTCAGCAAAATCTATTATTTCCTGGACACACAGCTGGATTACACTTTCTAGCCTCTTCTGCTAGTAGAGATGATCATAAGACTGCATTCTGGGCAATGGAATGTGGGCAGAAGCGATACCACTCAACATTCTGTAAGAACTTATATGGGAAAAGGATCTGAAAATGAATGCAAAGATGTACATGTATGGTCTTCCCAGGTGGTGTTAATGGTGAAAACCCTGGCTACATGGGTTTGATCCCTGGGTTGGGAAGGTCCACTGCAGGAGAGCATGGCAACCCACTCCAGTGTTCTTGCCTGGAGAATCCCATGGACAGAGAAGCCTGGTGAGCCACAGTTCACAGAGTCACACAGAGCTGGACACAACTGAAGTGCCTTGGTACGCACACACACGTATATGTATAACAGAATTACTTTCCTAAACACCTGAGACTAACACAATATTGTAAATCAATTATACTTCAATTAAAAATTAAAAATTAAATTAAAAAAGAGTGCTAAAATCAGCTTCAAGTTCTTGTCCCTAAATATTCAATATCTTTGGAGTGATCTTTCATGCTCTCTTGTCCTGATGTTGGTCAGTTACAAAGAACCCAATGAAGAGTCCTAGATGATGTTATAACTCATAGAGAAAGAAGCCTTGGTGCTTCCCTGGTGGTCCAGTGTGTAAGGACACTGCCTTGCAGTGCAAAGGGCGCCAGTTCGATCCCTGGCCTGGGAAGATCCCACGTGCCATGGAGCAGCTGGACCAATGTGTCCAATTACCAAGCTGGAGCTCTGGAGCGCATGCACCCAGAGCCGGTGCTCTGGGACAACAGAGGCCACTGCGATGGGAGGCCCACACGGGCCAAAGAACAAAGATGGATGAAAATAGAGAAATGAAAGACCAACAGAAGTGGCCCGCCCGCCCCCCTCCCTCCCCAACCTGCCCCCCGACCCACAAAAAGAAAACCAAAAAGAAGCCTTGGTCTTTCCCTGGAATGATCATGTGGAATTTGATTCCTGACAAGGAACATTATGGTTCATGTGAGCAAGAAAAAGCTCAAGAATAAGAATTAGAGATGACCCTAATACAAAATTTAGATGTCCAATAATAGAGAAATTTGTTAAAGAAGTTTAAGTGACTTTCTTGCAGCATAGACTTTCTTTGAATGACTTATTGATCACAATCTGGGCAGTAGCCAAATCAGAATAGATACAAAAGCATGCATTTCTATTCTACTATATAATCATCAATTTTAATAGCAGGTTATTAAGTTAATGCAGTACCATTCTCTTCACCATAGCCTTAGTGGGGCTGAGCTGGGATCATTGTTTCTCACATTCATTTTTTGAGACTCTAAGAGGTAACTAACAAAAGGAGGAGTGGAGTCATCTGTGACTAAATCCTTTAAAAACTAAAGTCACACCTTCTGATCAGTGATTTGTCATGGAGTCAAAGGAATGAAGAGTTCAGGGTTGGTGAAGCAGGTACCCAGGTGGCCTGAATTCTAATTACAACATTCTTTCAAGAAGTCATTCATTTTTTCCCCTTGAACACTTCCAATTATATAAATTCAAAAAACATCGAATAAAAATCAGTGTAGGGTTTCTGTTTCTATTTGTTTTTGTGAAACTCATAGTAAAGATAGAAAGTGGACATTTGATAATGACTAGCTTGTCTTCTCATCTACCTTTTTTTTCTTTTTCAATCAAACACCCTGTGATTAGGTCCTGGGCAAAACATACTCATATGAATTATTTCATTTCACCTCCACAGCAGCCCTGTAGGTTTGATGCACCCATTTTTCAGAAGAGCTGAAGCTCACGAGGTTGAAATAGTTGATACATCTGCTAAGTTCATGTATTTGCCAAAGTCACAGAGGTAGGGCTTATCCCACCAGGGCATACCACCTCCTGAACCTTGAAAGAAGGAAGTAGGAAGAGCCAGAGTCGAGAAGAGGTTTGGCTAAGGATTGGTAGGCTGACACTTGACATTCATTTCATTAGAGAATAGGGCAAAACGGCAGCATGGTGAGTCCTTGGCTGCTAGAATTAAACTGCCAGGGTTTACATTCAGTTTCCTCTGGCTCTACCAATAGAGCCTTGGGAAAGTTACCTAACACTTCTTGGCCTCAGCTTCCCTATCTGTACAATGGAATAATATATGATTGCTACATCCTGTCATTCTATTGAGATGGTTTGAAGTGATGCCCTTAAAGTATGTATGATGCTTCACAAATAATTGGAGAAGGAAATGGCAACCCACTCCAGTATTCTTGCCTGGAGAATCTCATGGACAGAGGAGCCCGGCGGGCTACAATCCATGGGGTTGCAAAGAGTCGGACACGACTGAGCAACTAACACACTTTAATAGATAATGGGTAAGAGCTACAGGGCTTGGTGCTCAGCAAAGGGAAGGTGGCAATAGTTGTAAGAATTGAGAAATTAAAACACTTTAGGTCCCTGCTGTTCTATCAGAGAAAAACAAATATGTATAAAAGTGACATAAATACATGTTAAAATTTTTAAATAACATATACTTTATTTATTTGGGGCAATGCAGGAGACAGTGGCTGGATCCTTGGGTCAGGAAGATCCCCTGGAGGAGGAAATGGCAACCCACTCCAGTATTCTTGCCTGGAGAATCCTATGGACAGAGGAGCCTGGCAGGCTGTATTCCATGGAATCACAAAAAGTCAGACATGACTAAAGTGACTGAATAGGGGTACTTTATTTCAAGTTAATATCATTCTCATCAGGCAAAAATTCTGAAATATCCTGTGCTCTGTATGTTAATGTGATATGGTTCATGTTTGCTTTGAAATCCATCTCTAGCCACCATTAGATATTTTACTTGGTATTGTTCCTTCTCCTTCCCTAATTTCTTTGATTCACAACTTATTTAGAGTCTATAGTCATTAAACTTGGGGAGGGACTTCCCTAGCAGTCCAGTGGTTGAGAATCCACCTTCCAATGCTGGTGACAAGGCTTGATGCCTGGTTAAGAAACTAAGATTCCACATACTGTGAGGTAATTGAGCCCATGCACCGCAACTATAGAACCTCTGTACTCTAGAGTCCACATGCCCCACTAGAGAAAGCCCATGAGCCTCAAGGCAGACACAGCAGAGCCAAAATTTAAAAAAAAAAAATGAGGAAAGAATCTAATAGTTTCATTAAATGATATAAACCATTTACTTTAGCATACTGATCTTAGCTTTTAAGTACACCTAACTCAGATTTTGAATATAAAGTGAAGCAAATGAAACACTCCTTTTGCTTTCAGAACATATTAATATAAATGACAAACATACATAACGTCACACAGATATATGACAATCTGTTCTAAGAAAAACCCAGGAGCTTTCTTCAGGATTTCCACTGTGTAATTATATGCATGTAATGATTTCATTGCTAGGAAAACATAAAGAACTGTGTTTCTAATCGGGGATATTTTCAGCTCAATTCCAGTTGTCTACGAGAATCAGGATGAAATAGACTGCAAAATAGAAAGAAGTGTCCTGGTGAGCTGGGGAAGAAAAGAATTTGACACTTAGTGCAACTGCTGAGGAATTAAACAGGAAAACATGTAGAGTTGAGAGCTGTTCACCTGAGAGAATGGTAGTGGTAAAAAAAAAAAAAAAAAAAAGTGGAACTCTTTAAGCAAATAAAATCTAGTAGAACACCAAAGAGTAAAAAAGCTCAAAATGGAATTTCTTTGTTCAAGCAGAGTATGTAGAATTTCCTCCAACAAACTTCTCCTCTATTGAAACCTGAGTATCTTCAGTCACCAGGTTGGGGACCAGCACCTACCTGAATGCATGATAATCACCTGTGGATGCTTGTTAAAATGCAGATGTTGGGGTCCCAACCTCATGGATTCTCATGCAGGAGGCTTTTGAGTGCATGGCAAAAATTCTGAAATATCCTGTGCTCTGTATGTTAATGTGATATGGTTCATGTTTGCTTTGAAATCCATCTCTAGCCACCATTAGATATTTTACTTGGTATTGTTCCTTCTCCTTCCCTAATTTCTTTGATTCACAACTTATTTAGAGTCTATAGTCATTAAACTTGGGGAGGGACTTCCCTAGCAGTCCAGTGGTTGAGAATCCACCTTCCAATGCTGGTGACAAGGCTTGATGCCTGGTTAAGAAACTAAGATTCCACATACTGTGAGGTAATTGAGCCCATGCACCGCAACTATAGAACCTCTGTACTCTAGAGTCCACATGCCCCACTAGAGAAAGCCCATGAGCCTCAAGGCAGACACAGCAGAGCCAAAATTTAAAAAAAAAAAATGAGGAAAGAATCTAATAGTTTCATTAAATGATATAAACCATTTACTTTAGCATACTGATCTTAGCTTTTAAGTACACCTAACTCAGATTTTGAATATAAAGTGAAGCAAATGAAACACTCCTTTTGCTTTCAGAACATATTAATATAAATGACAAACATACATAACGTCACACAGATATATGACAATCTGTTCTAAGAAAAACCCAGGAGCTTTCTTCAGGATTTCCACTGTGTAATTATATGCATGTAATGATTTCATTGCTAGGAAAACATAAAGAACTGTGTTTCTAATCGGGGATATTTTCAGCTCAATTCCAGTTGTCTACGAGAATCAGGATGAAATAGACTGCAAAATAGAAAGAAGTGTCCTGGTGAGCTGGGGAAGAAAAGAATTTGACACTTAGTGCAACTGCTGAGGAATTAAACAGGAAAACATGTAGAGTTGAGAGCTGTTCACCTGAGAGAATGGTAGTGGTAAAAAAAAAAAAAAAAAAAAAAGTGGAACTCTTTAAGCAAATAAAATCTAGTAGAACACCAAAGAGTAAACAAGCTCAAAATGGAATTTCTTTGTTCGAAGCAGAGTATGTAGAATTTCCTCCAACAAACTTCTCCTCTATTGAAACCTGAGTATCTTCAGTCACCAGGCTGGGGACCAGCACCTACCTGAATGCATGATAATCACCTGTGGATGCTTGTTAAAAATGCAGATGTTGGGGTCCCAACCTCATGGATTCTCATGCAGGAGGCTTGATATGGGTATGTCCTCCTAGAAATGGGGATGTACAAGCAGGTTTAGGAAGTGCTATTAATAATAAAGCTACCCCAGCACAGTCTTTCTAAGTGAAGACTATTACATAAATCCTATAAAAAGGTTACCTCTCCAGGCTTTTAACAAAAGAGAGCCGGGTTATAGTTTGCTATGACTGGCAAAAAGAGTAGACTCTAGTGCTCTCTTTCATTGCTCTCTTTAACCTTAACAGAGTAACAGAAACAACAGGAAAGGTTAAAGTTATACAGTAAGGGGATGGTCAAAGCTCAACCTGAGGACTTGTCAAAAACAAGAAGAAACTACAAGAGCTCTTGAAGACAGCAGAATAGCATCCCATCTTCACTCTGCAGCAATCCCTACAGAGACTGGCTAAAAGCATCGGCCTCTGGAGTTCAATTCCTAAGCTTGAATTTGGGCTTTTTCACTTAGCTGTTTGACCTTGTCCAAATTATTGAATCAGGAAGTACAGGGATCTCAGGAAAGCTTCCACTGGAGATCATCAGCCACCTGAAGGGGGCCAGCACCATGGGTAACAACCAGGAGGACCCCAGAAGGCAAAGGAAGCCACCCTGGATGATCCCAGCTGCTAACGGAGAATAGTGCCTCTCCCTTTGTGCCTCTTCCAAACTTCATGGAAATGTCTACCCTTTAGCAGAAGTGAATCAAGAAATGTATTGGAGGGACTTCCCTAGTGGTCCAGTCAAAGAATCCACCTTCCAATGCAGGGGACAGAGGTTCCATCCCTGATTGAGGAAGTAAGATTCCACATTCCATGGGGCAACTAGGCCAGTGCACTGCAACTAGAGAGAAGCAACAAGATTCTGAGCACAGCAACTAAGACTTGATACAACCAAATAAATAAATATTAAAAATACATTTTGGGATTAAAAAAAAAAAAAAAGCAAAAAAAAGAGGAGGGGTATTCTGAGTACTGTGTCTGGAGTTCTTCCCTGTAGGAGGAGAATGTTTAAAAGAACATGGGTTGCTAATAGATAACCCAGTGTACTCAAAGTTTGTATCCCACGTTTCAACATCTTCAGACACTGCTCAATCATCCACTGTGTTCTTTCTTTTATTTATTTAAGGCGGGGAGGGGTTGCGGGTTGGGGAGGGAGGGGAGCAGGCAGGCCACTTCTATTGGTCTTTCATTTATCTATTTTTCATCCATCTTTGTTCTTTGGCCCGTGTGGGCCTCCCATAGCAGCGGTCTCTGCTGTCGTAGAGCACTGGCTCTGGGTGCGTACGCTCCGGAGCTCCAGCTCGGTAATCGGACACATCGGTCCAGCCGCTCCGCGGCACGTGGGATCTTCCCAGGCCAGGGATCGAACCGGCGCCCCTTGCACTGCAAGGCGGTGTCCTTACCCACTGGACCACCAGGGAAGCCCCACTGTGTTCTTTCTTGCTGGTTCCTCCCAGGCTATTAAGAATTCAGACTTTGCCGTAGCCAAGGGTTCTCACTTTGCCTACCACAGGTGGGAATGCCACAAAAGTCTGGCAAGAATACGGCCGAAAGCAAGAAATACCATACACATTAAGCTTAACAAGGGCTTACTCTCTGATTTCTGTGCAGGTGACCTGATGACTCTCAGGGCTCATGGCGCATGTTAATTTCCTCTTGAATCCACTTCCAGATGCCACCTGAAGGGGCCAGCACCATGGGTAACAACCAGGAGGACCCCAGAAGGCAAAGGAAGCCACCCTGGATGATCCCAGCTGCTAACGGAGAATAGTGCCTCTCCTTTGTGCCTCTTCCAAACTTCATGGAAATGTCTACCCTTTAGCAGAAGTGAATCAAGAAATGTATTGGAGGGACTTCCCTAGTGGTCCAGTCAAAGAATCCACCTTCCAATGCAGGGGACAGAGGTTCCATCCCTGATTGAGGAAGTAAGATTCCACATTCCATGGGGCAACTAGGCCAGTGCACTGCAACTAGAGAGAAGCAACAAGATTCTGAGCACAGCAACTAAGACTTGATACAACCAAATAAATAAATATTAAAAATACATTTTGGGATTAAAAAAAAAAAAAAAGCAAAAAAAAGAGGAGGGGTATTCTGAGTACTGTGTCTGGAGTTCTTCCCTGTAGGAGGAGAATGTTTAAAAGAACATGGGTTGCTAATAGATAACCCAGTGTACTCAAAGTTTGTATCCCACGTTTCAACATCTTCAGACACTGCTCAATCATCCACTGTGTTCTTTCTTTTATTTATTTAAGGCGGGGGAGGGGGGGTTGCGGGTTGGGGAGGGAGGGGGCGGGCAGGCCACTTCTGTTGGTCTTTCATTTATCTATTTTTCATCCATCTTTGTTCTTTGGCCCGTGTGGGCCTCCCATAGCAGCGGTCTCTGCTGTCGTAGAGCACTGGCTCTGGGTGCGTACGCTCCGGAGCTCCAGCTCGGTAATCGGACACATCGGTCCAGCCGCTCCGCGGCACGTGGGATCTTCCCAGGCCAGGGATCGAACCGGCGCCCCTTGCACTGCAAGGCGGTGTCCTTACCCACTGGACCACCAGGGAAGCCCCACTGTGTTCTTTCTTGCTGGTTCCTCCCAGGCTATTAAGAATTCAGACTTTGCCGTAGCCAAGGGTTCTCACTTTGCCTACCACAGGTGGGAATGCCACAAAAGTCTGGCAAGAATACGGCCGAAAGCAAGAAATACCATACACATTAAGCTTAACAAGGGCTTACTCTCTGATTTCTGTGAAGGTGACCTGATTACTCTCAGGGCTCATGGCACATGTTAATTTCCTCAGCTAAAGTATGCTATTTTATTTTACTTTTTTCAAGCAAATAGTTCGTTTTGAGAAAATTGTTATAGGAACAATGCCTTGAGCTACTTGAAATATGTGGTCTCTGGTTCCTTGACCTTCTGTAATTCATACTAATTTAACTCACTCCTGTACACCTTACCCACCTTGCCCTATCATTACACAAATGCACACCAAAGCAGTCATGCTTGGAAATGAAACAGACATTATTACATTATTATTACATAAGGTTTATCAAAATCCAGATTCTGTGGCTTCCCTGGTGGCTCAGTGATAAAGAATCTTCCTGCCAAAGCAGAAAACACTGGTTTGATCCCTGATCCAGGAAGGCCCCACATGCCCTGGAGCAACTAAGCCCGCCGGTCACAACTACTGAGCCTGTGCTCTAGAGCCCAGGACCTATAGCTACTAAGCCCTGTAGCTGCAGCTACTGAAGCCTGTGCACCTAAAGTTGGTGCTCTGAAAGAAGACAAGCCACCAAAATGAGAAGCCCATGCACCACAACGAGAGAGTAGCCCTGCACACCACAACTAGAGAAAAGTCTGCACAGCAAAGACGACTCAGAACGGCCACAAATAAATAAAATTACTTTTTAAAAAGTTCAAAAAAAGAGTCCAAATCCAGATTTGTATACTGTATGTGTGCTGGGGGTGTGGGGAGTGCGTTAAAAATAAATGAGTGTTAACTGCTCAGTCCTTTCTGACTCTTTGCCACCCTATGGACTAAGTCATAGCCCCCCAGGCTCCTCTGTCCATGAAATTTTCCAGGCAGGAATACTGGTGTGTGTAGCCATTCCGTTCTCCAGGGGATCTTCCTGACCCAGGGATAGAACCCAGGTCTCCCACATTGCAGGTGGATTCTCTACCATCATAACCACCAGGGAAGGTGGGTTTGGGGGAGGTACATTATCTATATCCTAAAATATAATGGAGCTACAGGTTTCCCCACTACCTGAAAGTATAAGATTCTTTGTATGAAACCTTTCCCAAGTCGAAACGGTGTAAAGAAGCAATTACTTTAGAACACACCTAGCTAATGGATAAAGAAAATAAATTGAGATCAAGCAAAAATACTCACAGACAGTTCAAAGCTATGGCGGCTTGAGGCTGAGATTCTGTATATATTTCCCAGGAAGGAGCTTGGTGAGGCCACCCAAGCTACCAGACCTGAGATGTGTCCAGAACAACTCTCAGCAAAACAAACAAATGCTGATTGCTGTTTTTACTTTCTGTATTTTTTCCTGGAAGTGGAAATCCTTTTTGGACTTTTGTCCATTAGCGAAAACAGGAACTAATGCAGGTCTTTCATAAAAGCAACAAGGTGTAAGGCAAACTTTTGAAAAGCAGGGGAAAACCTATGTAACTGCACTGATATCCCGTCCCTTTTTGGATGCTGACTGCTGGGCTTGCTGATACAGAAAGTGTCAGTCATTCAGTCGTGTCCAACTCTTAGTCATGGCAAGGGGTACAGGCAGCCGTTCCCTTTTCCAGGGGATCTTCCCTGATTCAGGGATAAAACCAGGGCCTCCTGCATTGCAGGCAGATTGTTTAACATCTGAGCCACCAGGGAAGCCCTTGCTGATATAGAGTGCTGTGTAAATGAATTTTAGAAATATGTGCAGGAACTCATAAAGACATATTCAATTTCTACTCAGGTAGTTAGTTGGCAATTAAGTCCTTATGGGAAATAAATTCCCTACAGATATTTCAGAGTATAAACACAACAAATAGATAAACCAAAACATACCAGTATTAAAAAGAATTTCAAATACACAGTCATCGTTTGGTATCTTTCAGGGATTGGATCCAGAACCTCCCTAGATATCAGAATCCATGGATACAGAAATGGCTAGTCCAGCTGGTCTTCCATTTTGCACCTAAGCACAACTCACAGATATGGATAGCCAACTGTACTTATGAACCTGAATGTACAAAGTGCCCATGTGAAAAAACTCCAAGATATATTTCATTCTACACTTTTCCTCTAAACACTGGAAAAATAGAAGGGACTTCTAGAGCCATGTACGCTGTGAAATCTGGGCACTAATACTAGCTGGAGCAGAAAATAATTTTGAAAATTCCGAACGGTGTAAAGAAGCAATTACTTTAGAACACACCTAGCTAATGGATAAAGAAAATAAATTGAGATCAAGCAAAAATACTCACAGACAGTTCAAAGCTATGGCGGCTTGAGGCTGAGATTCTGTATATATTTCCCAGGAAGGAGCTTGGTGAGGCCACCCAAGCTACCAGACCTGAGATGTGTCCAGAACAACTCTCAGCAAAACAAACAAATGCTGATTGCTGTTTTTACTTTCTGTATTTTTTCCTGGAAGTGGAAATCCTTTTTGGACTTTTGTCCATTAGCGAAAACAGGAACTAATGCAGGTCTTTCATAAAAGCAACAAGGTGTAAGGCAAACTTTTGAAAAGCAGGGAATACCTATGTAACTGCACTGATATCCCGTCCCTTTTTGGATGCTGACTGCTGGGCTTGCTGATACAGAAAGTGTCAGTCATTCAGTCGTGTCCAACTCTTAGTCATGGCAAGGGGTACAGGCAGCCGTTCCCTTTTCCAGGGGATCTTCCCTGATTCAGGGATAAAACCAGGGCCTCCTGCATTGCAGGCAGATTGTTTAACATCTGAGCCACCAGGGAAGCCCTTGCTGATATAGAGTGCTGTGTAAATGAATTTTAGAAATATGTGCAGGAACTCATAAAGACATATTCAATTTCTACTCAGGTAGTTAGTTGGCAATTAAGTCCTTATGGGAAATAAATTCCCTACAGATATTTCAGAGTATAAACACAACAAATAGATAAACCAAAACATACCAGTATTAAAAAGAATTTCAAATACACAGTCATCGTTTGGTATCTTTCAGGGATTGGATCCAGAACCTCCCTAGATATCAGAATCCATGGATACAGAAATGGCTAGTCCAGCTGGTCTTCCATTTTGCACCTAAGCACAACTCACAGATATGGATAGCCAACTGTACTTATGAACCTGAATGTACAAAGTGCCCATGTGAAAAAACTCCAAGATATATTTCATTCTACACTTTTCCTCTAAACACTGGAAAAATAGAAGGGACTTCTAGAGCCATGTACGCTGTGAAATCTGGGCACTAATACTACTAAAAAAATTATAATGGCATGTGAGATGTTTCAAAATGCTACATCTAATTAAGAACATTTAAGAACCTTAAAATGATTCAAAGGCTGCATAATGAAACAATAATAGAGGACACTCCTCTCTTGAAAAATCAGCTAGTAAGAGGGGGATTCAAAGATGTAATTCTTACTTGTGAGCAACACAGTGTATGTGTTAATTCTTAAATGCTTAACTTCTTAAGACAAGGAAAATTGCAGCCCTCTTCAATCAACTCAAGAAACATTGCTCCTTTGCATTTAATCATTGCCTGCTTTGAGGAGATTGGCAATGACATTTTCTTTGGTCAAGTTGTTCTTCTTTCTATCCCAAAGGTTAAGCTTTATTAAGTCATTTAAGAGATATAATTATACTCTTTTCAAATGTGCTTTTTACCCCTATATTTTTATAGGTATAGTGAGGTTATGCAATTTGGTATATATAATATCATCAAAATTTAGCTCAAAAAGAGCCAAATACTGAATCTTGTAAGTAAAATCATTTCTATAACATAGTATTTCAATTTTGAATAAATTCCCATTTGTTTCTCCATCAACTGGGGTGATGGTTATTACACAGCAATGAATGAACAAAATTCACAATTCTTCAAAACCAAAGAGTAATCTCCAATATTTCCTTAATAAAAATCATCAAGTGGGTTGTTTTGATCAGTCTCCAGAAATTAATTAGTGCTCCTGGCTCTTTGTTGAATGTTTGTAAAACTCATTCAAGCTCCAATTACTTATTAAAAAATTAAAGCAAAAATAAGGTCATTTGATGACCAAAATGATACATTTTATAATCTTTAGGCTTGTACAATATGTGGTCTTCAAGTCAGATAGCAAGCCAAGAAAATTATACCAGGCCTTAGAAGATACAAGAAGAGAAAAACATTAGGAGAGAATATTTTTAATCTCCACAAGTAGACCCCTATATACTTCAAACACACTTTTAATGAAAACCCATTAGAGATAATACTTTTGTATTGAAGTATTTCTCAATAAAACTCATGATTTATGGCCATTTAGCCAAGCACCCTTACAAGAACTTACTCTCTTATTTTGCCTGGAAGCACACAGTAATTAAATGAACACCTAACCTTAGCCTACACTAAGGAAAAATAAAAGTCCCTTCTCTTTGACGCCATCAACCACATCTTGGAAATAGTCTTTTCACACCCAAGGCCCTACCTCCTTCCTCCCTTGTTTCATCTCAGCTTTGCCCACTCTGGCATCATCTTGTACCATGTGTGTTGCATATAACACTTTCTTGTGCTCCCTAGCTTACTGTTGAGAATGTCATGGGAAACACCTGTGCCTCAGACATTCAATTCCTTTCATTCAAACCTTAGAAGCAAGGGAATTCATTTCAACTAACATGAAATTACAAAATCACATTGATACAACCAGATCTTCTGAACTTCTCCGAATTTCTAGGAGGAAAGATAGGCATATATCTTAAATCAGAAGGTCTCCACATTCAATCCACTAACCAGAATCATGTCAGTTTATCTCTTACGCTATATTAAGGTTGTAAAGTCAACATCAATAAATATAAGAAATAAGCTCAACAAGTGTAATATTCAGAGGAGGTCAGAAGTCTCAGGGAAGTTACCCGTCCAGCTACACTCCTAAATTACAGTGGTAGATCTACATAATGTAAGATGGATTTCTAAATTAAGCCTAAATTAATCAATTAATTGTTAATCAATGATTAATTAATGCTAAATTAATTCCAAACAAATCCTAAAATAATTTAAGAAGCCCTCAAATCCTAAAATAATTTAAGAAGCCCTC
Source organism: Tragulus kanchil (assembly GCA_022376925.1). NCBI lineage: Eukaryota > Metazoa > Chordata > Mammalia > Artiodactyla > Tragulidae > Tragulus > Tragulus kanchil. The sequence continues at coordinate 266,798,974 of JAIOJX010000004.1, read as the reverse complement.
AATTAATCCCACCCATTCCTAACAAGCCAAGTTAATATTTGATCCCGCTTCCACTTTTCCCACATTAAGTTATAAAACTTCCTGAGGAGAGGACATCATTTTCCGTGGATAGACTAACAATTCTCAGGGACTGGCAGTCAAAACCCGGACTTTAAAGACACAAGCAGAACTTCCAGGAAAGTCACGGATGAGGAGGCATGAAGACAGCCAGCAGCAGCAATATTCCTTTTTGCGGGTTAAAGACAACGACTTCAGGAAGTCACGGATGAGGAGGCTGAAGCCGAGAAATATTCCTTTTGCGGGTAGAAACGAGTCAGACCTTTCAGCTAATGTAAGACAGGAAGAAGAGGCCTGCATGGCTTTTGGAAAATAAAATTGTGTCTACCTCAGCAATACCGAGCCTACGTAGTCTTCTGTGAAGAATAATCTGGGGTGACCCCTATATACTTCAAACACACTTTTAATGAAAACCCATTAGAGATAATACTTTTGTATTGAAGTATTTCTCAATAAAACTCATGATTTATGGCCATTTAGCCAAGCACCCTTACAAGAACTTACTCTCTTATTTTGCCTGGAAGCACACAGTAATTAAATGAACACCTAACCTTAGCCTACACTAAGGAAAAATAAAAGTCCCTTCTCTTTGACGCCATCAACCACATCTTGGAAATAGTCTTTTCACACCCAAGGCCCTACCTCCTTCCTCCCTTGTTTCATCTCAGCTTTGCCCACTCTGGCATCATCTTGTACCATGTGTGTTGCATATAACACTTTCTTGTGCTCCCTAGCTTACTGTTGAGAATGTCATGGGAAACACCTGTGCCTCAGACATTCAATTCCTTTCATTCAAACCTTAGAAGCAAGGGAATTCATTTCAACTAACATGAAATTACAAAATCACATTGATACAACCAGATCTTCTGAACTTCTCCGAATTTCTAGGAGGAAAGATAGGCATATATCTTAAATCAGAAGGTCTCCACATTCAATCCACTAACCAGAATCATGTCAGTTTATCTCTTACGCTATATTAAGGTTGTAAAGTCAACATCAATAAATATAAGAAATAAGCTCAACAAGTGTAATATTCAGAGGAGGTCAGAAGTCTCAGGGAAGTTACCCGTCCAGCTACACTCCTAAATTACAGTGGTAGATCTACATAATGTAAGATGGATTTCTAAATTAAGCCTAAATTAATCAATTAATTGTTAATCAATGATTAATTAATGCTAAATTAATTCCAAACAAATCCTAAAATAATTTAAGAAGCCCTCAAATCCTAAAATAATTTAAGAAGCCCTCAATTAATCCCACCCATTCCTAACAAGCCAAGGTAATATTTGATCCCCGGCTTCCACTTTTCCCACATTAAGTTATAAAACTTCCTGAGGAGAGGACATCATTTTCCGTGGATAGACTAACAATTCTCAGGGACTGGCAGTCAAAACCCGGACTTTAAAGACACAAGCAGAACTTCCAGGAAAGTCACGGATGAGGAGGCATGAAGACAGCCAGCAGCAGCAATATTCCTTTTTGCGGGTAGAAACGAGTCAGACCTTTCAGCTAATGTAAGACAGGAAGAAGAGGCCTGCATGGCTTTTGGAAAATAAAATTGTGTCTACCTCAGCAATACCGAGCCTACGTAGTCTTCTGTGAAGAATAATCTGGGGTGACTCTGGCAGCTTAAATCACAAAGACCTCCTGTCACTGTGACAAGGCGCGTTTTAAGTGGTAAGGGAAAGGAGTAAGGACTGGGAAGTGCATTTGATCAGGAAAGGTATGCTCAAATTACGCAAGCCATGAAAATGAGGTTATTTTAGGAAACCCAAAATAAGGACAAGATGAAAGTGAAAAGAACAGAGGTGGCCTGGGAAGGTTAGAGAACACAGCATTAGTTTAAACTCTTAGGGAGGAAGACACAGAAACTGTACTCCATAGAAGTATTCATCTTTAAAAAAAAAAAAGAAGTATTCATCTTTCACATGTTAAAGAATGTGTATTTCTCTACTAAAGGACTGACTTTGTCTGAAGGCAGAATTTTGCTCTTTGAAGAGAACACTATTCCTTTACCTTGAAGAAGCTCGACATATTGAGCTGTGAGAGAAGTTCCCATTGTACTAAGCATGGTTTAGTTCAAGTACAAGCTTTTAGAAGCTTACATTAAAAACCAAACTACATGAATCTAGTCAAAATGACACAATGCGAGGTTAAAAACCTAAAACCTACCTAATAACATGGACCCCTGTATAGCTAACTGCCATATAGTTATGACAACTCAAGGCTAAAGGAGACCAAGCAGTCCAAATAAAGTCATAAAAGGCTTGGGAGAGACAAGTTGGTCCACTTATTTATTGATTTTAAGAGTATAGTCAGGACTTTCCTGGTGGTCCAGTGGGTAAGGACACCGCCTTGCAGTGCAAGGAGCACCGGTTCGATCCCTGGCCTGGGAAGATCCCACGTGCCGCGGAGCGGCTGGACGGATGTGTCCAATTACCCAGCCGGAGCTCTGGAGCGCATGCGCCCGGAGCCGGCGCTCTGCGACAACAGAGGCCACGGCGATGGGAGGCCCACGTGGGCCAAAGAACAAAGATGGATGAAAAATGGACAGATGAAAGACCAGTAGAAGTGGCCCACCTGCTCCTCTCCCTCCCCACCCCCCAAATAAATAAATAAATCTTTAAAAAAAAAAAAAGAGTATGGTCAGCATGATCCATATTTTTAAAACTATAAATGATGTTCTTCTGTGTTATATTGATCTATCCATCTAGCTAGCTGAAGAATCCACATGCCAATGCAGGAGACTCTGGTTCAGTCCCTGGGTTGAAAAGATCCCCTTGAGAAGGAAATGGCAGCCCATTTCAGTGCTCTTGCCTGGGAAATCCCCCGGACAGAGGAGCCTGCTGGGCTACAATCTATGTGGATGCAAAAGAGCTGGACACGACGGAAGTGACCAAAAACAACAATCCGTGTATCCATCTATCTTCTGATCTGCCTATTATCTATCTGTCATCTATGTAGAGGTATATTTTAGTCCAGGAACTTAGTCTTTAAGTGATACTACAGGAGGGGTGTATGTGCATGCGTGCGTGTGAGTGTGTGTGTTGGGGGCAGGGGAAGGCACTCAAATTAATGCCCTAAAAGAGAGAATCTAAGAAAAAGCTATACTCAGTCTACTTACTTTCCTCTTCCAAAGACAGATTTACCTTAAAAGCCATATTTCCTCCTACACCTAATCCTGTTACCATCATTATACAATTTATCAGAAACTTTAACATAGTACAGTTGTAAATTTCACCCTTTCCATCTCTCAGAGTAATGTCTTATGTCCATTCACTCAGAGGAAAAATGATGATTTACAGCTTCAGTGGATTTCTGGGCAAAGTAAGCTAAAATTTGCCAAAATAGCTTTAATTTTGTGCCAAGGAAAAATTAAATCTAGAGAAAACTAAATTAACTGGGACATTCCAAGTTGAGAAGATAGAAAATTATCTTTTTAAAACAGATATTAGGTGCCATAGCTTTCTGGGTACTCTTCTGAGCTAATAATGTGTTGAATCACAGGATATGGAATCTGAAGGGAATCTACTTGTTAGCAGTTCCGCCACTTGCCCCTTTATTTTGCAAGAGGGAAAGGTGTGATTCATCTAAACAAACTCCTCTCCATTTTCAGAATAGCTCTGGGCGCATGCGCCCGGGCCGGCTCTGACAACAGAGGCCAAGGAGATGGGAGGCCCAGGTGGGCCAAAGAACAAAGATGGATGAAAAATGGACAGATGAAAGACCAGTAGAAGTGGCCCACCTGCTCCTCTCCCTCCCCACCCCCCAAATAAATAAATAAATCTTTAAAAAAAAAAAAAGAGAATGGTAAGCATGATCCATATTTTTAAAACTATAAATGATGTTCTTCTGTGTTATATTGATCTATCCATCTAGATAGCTGAAGAATCTACATGCCAATGCAGGAGACTCTGGTTCAGTCCCTGGGTTGAAAAGATCCCCTTGAGAAGGAAATGGCAGCCCATTTCAGTGCTCTTGCCTGGGAAATCCCCCGGACAGAGGAGCCTGCTGGGCTACAATCTATGTGGATGCAAAAGAGCTGGACACGACGGAAGTGACCAAAAACAACAATCCGTGTATCCATCTATCTTCTGATCTGCCTATTATCTATCTGTCATCTATGTAGAGGTATATTTTAGTCCAGGAACTTAGTCTTTAAGTGATACTACAGGAGGGGTGTATGTGCATGCGTGCGTGTGAGTGTGTGTGTTGGGGGGGGGGGGGGGGGGGGGGGGAGGCACTCAAATTAATGCCCTAAAAGAGAGAATCTAAGAAAAAGCTATACTCAGTCTACTTACTTTCCTCTTCCAAAGACAGATTTACCTTAAAAAGCCATATTTCCCCTCCTACACCTAATCCTGTTACCATCATTATACAATTTATCAGAAACTTTAACATAGTACAGTTGTAAATTTCACCCTTTCCATCTCTCAGAGTAATGTCTTATGTCCATTCACTCAGAGGAAAAATGATGATTTACAGCTTCAGTGGATTTCTGGGCAAAGTAAGCTAAAATTTGCCAAAATAGCTTTAATTTTGTGCCAAGGAAAAATTAAATCTAGAGAAAACTAAATTAACTGGGACATTCCAAGTTGAGAAGATAGAAAATTATCTTTTTAAAACAGATATTAGGTGCCATAGCTTTCTGGGTACTCTTCTGAGCTAATAATGTGTTGAATCACAGGATATGGAATCTGAAGGGAATCTACTTGTTAGCAGTTCCTGCCACCGCCCCCTTTATTTTGCAAGAGGGAAAGGTGTGATTCATCTAAACAAACTCCTCTCCATTTTCAGAATTAAAAAAACAAACAAAAAACCAAATAAAGCACTTTAATGCATGAGAGAGTATTTTCAACCTGAAAAAATGAGAAGTGATCCATAATGCAGGGTAAAGCTGCTGAAAGAAACAATACTAACCAAGAAATAAACTAAATTTGATAGCCGGGGTTATGTGTATGTGATTAAACTCCTCTATTAATATTTAGACTATTAAAATTAATTTCACGAGCATTCAAAAGCTGTATGTGGGGAGACTGTGGACAGTACCTGTCCTAAATATCTGATCTGTGAAGCCTATAGCAAAAAACAAGTTTTATAATAAAAAATAAGAACAGAAATATATATGTTTATGCTCAGTAAAGGGGCATCCCAGGTGGCACTAGTGGTAAAGAACCTGCCTGCCAGTGCAGGAGACATAAGAGACATAGGTTCGGGAGCCGCCGGAACCCGCCCGCCGCGAGGAGCCGCCGGAACCCGCCCGCCGCGAGGAGCCGCCGGAACCCGCCCGCCGCGAGGAGCCGCCGGAACCCGCCCGCCGCGAGGAGCCGCCGGAACCCGCCCGCCGCGAGGAGCCGCGGACGCCGCGAGGAGCCGGTAAGTTCAGCCACTCCAACTGGAGGGCTTGCTGAACGGAGAGAGGAAGTCGTCCACGGGTTGCTGGTCAGGGACTGGGCACGAGTTGGACGGGAAAGCTCGCGTCCGCCTTTGGTACTTAGACACATAACCGGCAGTGTCGGAGGAGCCCGCGCTCCCCTAGAGCAGCAGTAGCAGCGGAGGAAGCCGGGGAAAGAGCAGGGATTGGAGACGACAGGCGGGCGCGCGGTCGAGCCGGGGCGCCCCCCTCCAACACGGGACTGCGCGCGCCGCGGCCTCCGCCCGACTGACTGGGATCAGCCCACCGTCCCGGCCAGCACCCAGTATGACAGCAAAGCCCTCATTTTGCTGAACACAAAAACAGAAACCACAGCAACCGGCACTGTAAGGGAAAGACCACGCCATCAAGACACCACCATCAAGAGCAGATTGGTTTCCAACAGGCAGATATGAAGATAAAAATGGGTACTCTTCTGAGCTAATAATGTGTTGAATCACAGGATATGGAATCTGAAGGGAATCTACTTGTTAGCAGTTCCTGCCACCGCCCCCTTTATTTTGCAAGAGGGAAAGGTGTGATTCATCTAAACAAACTCCTCTCCATTTTCAGAATTAAAAAAACAAACAAAAAACCAAATAAAGCACTTTAATGCATGAGAGAGTATTTTCAACCTGAAAAAATGAGAAGTGATCCATAATGCAGGGTAAAGCTGCTGAAAGAAACAATACTAACCAAGAAATAAACTAAATTTGATAGCCGGGGTTATGTGTATGTGATTAAACTCCTCTATTAATATTTAGACTATTAAAATTAATTTCACGAGCATTCAAAAGCTGTATGTGGGGAGACTGTGGACAGTACCTGTCCTAAATATCTGATCTGTGAAGCCTATAGCAAAAAACAAGTTTTATAATAAAAAATAAGAACAGAAATATATATGTTTATGCTCAGTAAAGGGGGCATCCCAGGTGGCACTAGTGGTAAGAACCTGCCTGCCAGTGCAGGAGACATAAGAGACATAGGTTCGGGAGCCGCCGGAACCCGCCCGCCGCGAGGAGCCGCCGGAACCCGCCCGCCGCGAGGAGCCGCGGACGCCGCGAGGAGCCGGTAAGTTCAGCCACTCCAACTGGAGGGCTTGCTGAACGGAGAGAGGAAGTCGTCCACGGGTTGCTGGTCAGGGACTGGGCACGAGTTGGACGGGAAAGCTCGCGTCCGCCTTTGGTACTTAGACACATAACCGGCAGTGTCGGAGGAGCCCGCGCTCCCCTAGAGCAGCAGTAGCAGCGGAGGAAGCCGGGGAAAGAGCAGGGATTGGAGGCGACAGGCGGGCGCGGTCGAGCCGGGCGCCCAACACGGGACTGCGCGCGCCGCGGCCTCCGCCCGACTGACTGGGATCAGCCCACCGTCCCGGCCAGCACCCAGTATGACAGCAAAGCCCTCATTTTGCTGAACACAAAAACAGAAACCACAGCAACCGGCACTGTAAGGGAAAGACCACGCCATCAAGACACCACCATCAAGAGCAGATTGGTTTCCAACAGGCAGATATGAAGATAAAAACCAAGGACAGTATTTAACTTTTTTTTTTTTTTTCTTTTTTCATTTTTTTTTGCTTGTTTGTGGTGGACTATTTTGCTTATTCAATTGATTGGTTTGGGGTTTATTAGTTTCTTTGTTTATTGGGGGTTTTTTATGTTTGTTTGTTTTTTTTATTTTGTAGTTTTCATTTGTTTGATTTATTCTATGTGTTTTTCTTTGTTTTTTGGTCTCATTAATTTTTTTTTTTTGCTCTTTTTAATTTTTAACCTTCTTTTGACTTTTATTATATTTTTTTAACTTTAATTTTAATTCTTGTAAACCTCTAATTCTCTTTTCTCTTTCCTCTTTCCCACTGCTTTCTTTCTCTATGTTCTAAATGTAAAACATCTTCCTAGCTATCAATATCCTCTAGACAAATTATTTCCTATCTTTCTGTCTGCACTATTCACTTCCAAATGCACTAAACAGTACACACACTAATCTTTGCTACCTAATCCTATAAAATACTTCCAAGACAAATCTTTTCCTTTTTATTACTTATAGACTCTCCTCCTTGTCACCCCGAGCACATGTCCTAATTTAAAATTGCTTTCATTGTAATTATCCAAGCCAGGACCTTGTGCTAGATCTATTATTCAGGCACTATTTTAATTAATTCAAAGCTTAACGGGCAAGTATCATCTGTGATTGCATGAGTTGCTAGAAAGATTTCCTGCGCCTTATCTCTGTAAAACTGGTCAGTTGTGGGGATTGCTGTATATGTATGTGTATCTTATGATTATGTTAGAAAACATCTGCATGCTTTTATGACTGTCACCCATCAGGGATGCACCTCTTGTTCCTCAGATGCTAGTGTGTGAACTAGTATCACAGAACACCATAGCAAACCAGACATAGAGCCTACAATACATGACCAATCATCAAACCAAGGATCCTCAAGCGGAAGCCCGGATTCCAAGACCCCACACTGATTATCAAAGAACATACAACACTACAGATTATTCACCTGTAAACAAGGTCTATCACCACCCAAGACACAAGCCACTGAACCCTTCTACAAGGACAAAAACCCACAGGAAGGGAGAATTCAACCAAGAAGCCTGGTGGGAATAAGAACTCCATACACACAGACACACACAAAGAAACAAAAATTAACCTAATAATGAAACGTCAGAGAAACACTGTACAAATGAAGGACCAAGCTAGAGAAACACCACTTCAAATGACAGAGGAGGAGATAGACAAGCTATCTGAAAGAGAATTCAGAAAAACTATACTAATGAGGATGCAAAACCACGAAAACAGAATATTAGAGGAAATTAGTGCATTGAGAAAAGACATGCAGGAAATGAAAAATAAGCAAATAGAGACCACCAACTCAATTGCTGAACTCAAAAATACTATAGAAGGTCTCAACAGTAGAGTATCAGAGGCTGAAGAACGGATAAGTGAGCTGGAAGACAGAATGGTGGAAATAAGTGCTGAAGAACAGAACAAAGCCCAAAGAATTAAAAGAACTGAGGATAGCCTCAGAGACCTATGGGACAATATTAAACGCACCAACATTAGAATTATAGGAGTTCCAGAAGAAGAAGAAGAGAAGAAAGACTATGAAAAATTCTTGAAGAGGTTATAGTTGAAAACTTCCCCAGCATGGGAAAGGAGATAGTCAGCCAAGTCCAGGAAGCACAAAGAGTTCCATACAGGAGAAACCCCAGAAGAAACACACCAAGGCACATACTAATCAAACTAACGCAGACTAAATATAAAGACAGATTACTAAAAGCAGCTAGGAGCAAACAACAAATAACATATAAAGGAAACCCCATACGTTTAACTGCGGATCTCTCAACAGAAACCCTACAGGCCAGAAGAGAATGGCAAGATACATTTAAACGGCTAAAGAGAATAACCTGCAACCACGAATTCTCTACCCAGCAAGAATCTCATTCAAAATCGATGGTGAAGTCAAAAGCTTCACAGACAAGCAAAAACTAAAAGAATTCTGTACCACAAAACCAGCCCTACAACAAGTGTTAAAGGACCTGATATAGCCAATAAATACAAGAGTAGGAGAAGCCTTACAAATCAAACCCCAAATTTCTAAGAAGATGACAATAGGAACATTCGTATCAATAATTACTTTGAACGTAAATGGACTAAATGCTCCAACCAAACGACACAGGCTGGCTGAATGGATCCAGAAGCAAGACCCATATATATGCTGTTTACAAGAGACCCACTTCAGACCTAGAGACACTCATAGACTGAAAGTGAAAGGCTGGAAAAGATATTTCATGCAAATGGAAATCAAAAGAAAGCTGGAGTAGCAATCCTTATATCAGACAAAATAGACTTTAAAGTAAAGAAGATTCTAAGAGACAAGGCAGGTCACTACATCATGATTAAGGGATCTATCCAAGAGGAAGACATAACAGTCATGAATATCTACGCACCCAACACAGGGGCACCTCAATACATAAGACAGGTACTTTCAGACATAAAAGAAGAAATCAACAATAACACAATAATAGTAGGAGACTTTAACACTCCTCTCACACCAATGGACAGATCAACAAAACAGAAAATTAATAAAGAAACACAAGCCTTAAATGCTACACTGGAAAAGATGGACCTCATCGATATCTTTAGGACGTTCCATCCAAAAGCAGAAGAATACACTTTCTTCTCAAGCGCTCACGGAACATTCTCCAGGATAGACCACATCTTGGGCCACAAATCTAACCTCAGTCAGTTCAAGAAAACCGAAATTATATCAACCATCTTCTCGGACCACAATGCAATGAGACTGGAGATCAACTACCAGAAAAAAACCCTAAAAACAGAAACACATGGAGATTAAACAATACATACCTAAAAAACCAACTGATCGTTGAGGAAATCTTAAACTCGGAAGACACACGACAGTGCAAAACCTATGGGATACTGCAAAAGCAGTTCTAAGAGGGAAATTTATAGCAATACAATCCCACCTCAAGAAACTAGGAAAATATAAAGACAGATTACTAAAAGCAGCTAGGAGCAAACAACAAATAACATATAAAGGAAACCCCATACGTTTAACTGCGGATCTCTCAACAGAAACCCTACAGGCCAGAAGAGAATGGCAAGATACATTTAAACGGCTAAAAGAGAATAACCTGCAACCACGAATTCTCTACCCAGCAAGAATCTCATTCAAAATCGATGGTGAAGTCAAAAGCTTCACAGACAAGCAAAAACTAAAAGAATTCTGTACCACAAAACCAGCCCTACAACAAGTGTTAAAGGACCTGATATAGCCAATAAATACAAGAGTAGGAGAAGCCTTACAAATCAAACCCCAAATTTCTAAGAAGATGACAATAGGAACATTCGTATCAATAATTACTTTGAACGTAAATGGACTAAATGCTCCAACCAAACGACACAGGCTGGCTGAATGGATCCAGAAGCAAGACCCATATATATGCTGTTTACAAGAGACCCACTTCAGACCTAGAGACACTCATAGACTGAAAGTGAAAGGCTGGAAAAGATATTTCATGCAAATGGAAATCAAAAGAAAGCTGGAGTAGCAATCCTTATATCAGACAAAATAGACTTTAAAGTAAAGAAGATTCTAAGAGACAAGGCAGGTCACTACATCATGATTAAGGGATCTATCCAAGAGGAAGACATAACAGTCATGAATATCTACGCACCCAACACAGGGGCACCTCAATACATAAGACAGGTACTTTCAGACATAAAAGAAGAAATCAACAATAACACAATAATAGTAGGAGACTTTAACACTCCTCTCACACCAATGGACAGATCAACAAAACAGAAAATTAATAAAGAAACACAAGCCTTAAATGCTACACTGGAAAAGATGGACCTCATCGATATCTTTAGGACGTTCCATCCAAAAGCAGAAGAATACACTTTCTTCTCAAGCGCTCACGGAACATTCTCCAGGATAGACCACATCTTGGGCCACAAATCTAACCTCAGTCAGTTCAAGAAAACCGAAATTATATCAACCATCTTCTCGGACCACAATGCAATGAGACTGGAGATCAACTACCAGAAAAAAAACCCTAAAAACAGAAACACATGGAGATTAAACAATACATACCTAAAAAACCAACTGATCGTTGAGGAAATCAAAGGAGAAATTAAACAATTCCTAGAAGAAAATGACAACGAACACACGACAGTGCAAAACCTATGGGATACAGCAAAAGCAGTTCTAAGAGGGAAATTTATAGCAATACAATCCCACCTCAAGAAACTAGGAAAATATGAAGCAGATGACCTAACCCTCCGCTTAAAACAGTTGGAGAAAGAAGAACAAAAACATCCCAGAGCCAGCAGAAGAAGAGAAATCATAAAGATCAGAGCAGAAATAAATGAGAAAGAAACAAAAGAAACAATAGTAAAGATAAATAAAACAAAAAGCTGGTTCTTTGAAAAGGTAAACAAAATTGACAAGCCACTGGCCAGACTCATTAAGAAAAAGAGAGAGAAGAACCAGATCAACAAAATCAAAACCGAAAAAGGAGAGATTACAACAGATAATGCAGAAATCCAAAGGATTCTAAGAGACTATTATGAGCAACTCTATGGCAACAAACTGGACAACTTGGAAGAAATGGACAGTTTCTTGGACAGGATTAATCTTCCAAGACTGAGCCAGGAAGAAACAGAAACTTTGAACAACCCAATCACAAGCTCAGAAATCAACTTTGTGATTAAAAATCTACCCAAAAATAAAAGCCCAGGACCAGATGGCTTCACAGCCGAATTCTACCAAACATTTAAAGAAGAGCTAATGCCTGTCCTTCTAAAACTCTTTCAAAAAATTGCACAGGAAGGAAAACTCCCAAACACATTCTACGAGGCCACCATCACCCTGATACCCAAACCAGGCAAAGACAACACAAAAAAGGAAAACTATAGGCCAATTTCACTGATGAACTTAGATGCCAAGATCCTCAACAAAATCCTAGCAAACAGAATTCAACGACATGTCAAAAAACTCATACATCACGATCAAGTTGGGTTCATCCCAGGCATGCAAGGCTTCTTCAACATCCGCAAATCAATCAACGTGATACACCATATCAACAAGTTGAAAGACAAAAATCACATGATCATCTCAATAGATGCAGAAAAAGCCTTCGACAAAGTACAACATCCATTTATGATCAAAACTCTTCAGAAAATGGGCATAGAAGGAACCTATCTCAACATAATAAAAGCCATCTATGAGAAACCTACAGCGAACATTATTGTTAATGGTGAAAAACTGAAAGCATTCCCTCTAAGATCAGGAACAAGACAGGGGTGCCCACTTTCACCACTGCTATTCAACATAGTCCTGGAAGTCCTAGCAACAGCAATAAGACAAGAGAAAGAAATCAAAGGAATCCAGATTGGAAAAGAAGAAGTCAAGCTCTCTCTTTTTGCAGACGACATGATATTATACATAGAAAATCCCAAAGACACGGTTACAAAGCTACTAGAACTAATCAATGAATTCAGCAAAGTTGCAGGATATAAAGTCAACACACAGAAGTCACTGGCATTCCTATACACAAACAATGAAAAATCAGAAAATGAAATCAAAGAGGCAATCCCCTTCACCATTGCAACCAAAAGAATCAAATATCTAGGAATAAACCTACCCAAAGAAACAAAAGAATTGTACACAGAAAATTACAAGACACTCATGAGAGACATTAAAGAAGACTTAAACAGATGGAGAGATATTCCATGTTCCTGGATTGGAAGAATCAATATTGTGAAAATGACCATACTTCCAAATATCATCTACAGATTCAATGCAATACCTATTCAACTACCACTGACATTTTTCACAGAACTAGACCAAATAATAACACAGTTCATATGGAAACACAGAAGACCTCGAATAGCCAAAGCAATCCTGAGGAAGAAAAATGGAGTTGGAGGGATCAGCCTCCCTAACTTCAGACTCTACTACAAAGCAACAGTTATCAAGACAGTATGGTACTGGCACAAAAACAGAACTATAGATCAATGGAACAAGATTGAGAACCCAGAGATCAACCCACGCACCTATGGGTACCTTATTTTTGATAAAGGAGGAGAAACTATAAAATGGGACAAAGACAGCCTCTTCAACAAGTGGTGCTGGGAGAATTGGACAGCTACATGCAAAAAAATGAAATTGGAACATTCCCTGACGCCATACACTAAGATCAACTCAAAATGGATTAAAGACCTAAATGTAAGACCAGAAACCATCAAACTCTTAGAGGAGAATATAGGCAAAACCCTCAAGGACATCAATCAAAGCAAGATCTTCTCTGACCCACCAACTAAAATAGCAGAACTGAAAAGAAAAATGAACATATGGGACCTCATGAAACTTAAAAGCTTTTGTACAGCAAAAGAAATTACAAAAAAGTTCAACAGACACCCCACAGAGTGGGAGAAAATCATAGCAAATGAAACAACAGACAAAGAATTAATCTCCAAAATCTACAAGCAACTCAGACAACTCAGCACAGGGAAAATGAGCAGCCCAATCAAAAAATGGGAAAAAGATCTAAAGAGACGCCTCTCCAAAGAGGACATACAAATGGTCCAAAAGCACATGAAACGATGCTCAACCTCGCTTATTATTAGAGAAATGCAAATTAAAACCACAATGAGATACCACCTCACACCCGTCAGAATGGCCATCATCAACAAATCGACAGACAACAAATGCTGGAGAGGGTGTGGAGAAAAGGGAACCCTCTTGCATTGCTGGTGGGAATGTAAATTAATACAACCTCTATGGAAGACAATATGGAGATTTCTTAAAAAACTAAAAATAGAAGCACCCTATGACCCAGCAATCCCACTATTAGGCCTATATCCTGATGAAATCAAAACTGAAAGAGGCACCTGTACCCCAATGTTCATTGCAGCTCTCTATACAATAGCCAGAACATGGAAGCAACCTAGATGTCCATCGACAAATGAATGGATCCAGAAGCTCTGGTACATATATACAATGGAATACTACTCAGCTGTTAAAAGAAATGCAGAAGACTCAGTCCTAATGAGGTGGCTGGCTTTAGAACCTATCATAAAAAGTGAAGTAAGTCAAAAAGAGAAAGACAAGTATAGTATACTAACTCATATATATGGGATCTAGTAAGATGGTCATGATAACACACACAGTGAACTCATGACCAAACAGAGAATAGACATAAAGACATTGTGGAGACCGAACAATGGGAGGGAGTAACATGGGAACCTATACTGTCATGTGTAGAAAAGATAGCTATTGTCATTGTGCTAGGGGAATAGGAGTACCTACAACCACTTGGAGCAATGGTCTGGAGGGATGGGGGGGAGGAACCTGGGTGGGGGGAGGGCCGAGGGATATGCATCTGATTGATCTGGGAACATACATGTACAAAAATAAATAAATTAATTAATTAATTAATTAATTAATTAAAAAAAAAAAAAGAGCTGCAAACTGTAAAAAAAAAAAAGAGAGACATAGGTTCGAACCCGGGGTAGGAAAGATCCCATAGAGGAGGGCATGGCAACCCACTCCAGTATTCTTGTCAGAAGAACTCCATGGACAAAGGAGCCTGGTCCATGAGGTCTCAAGAGTCAGACACAACTGATGTGACATACTAAGTAAAAATTCCCCACAGGAGCCTTTTCTCATATATTAACCGAAAATACCCTTAAAAATCTGGTTTAACATTACAGTTCCAGGAATACCATAAGCGTGTTCATACTCATAACTTTTTATCAGAAAGGATCAGAAAGAGAGAAGCCTGGTCTACAAAAGATCTTGAGGGGAGGCAAAATCTGTGTTATTATAATTCTTTGAAGCTGAGATAAAGAAGTTCTTTATCTAGAGCTTCTAAGCAATGGGAGTATCTTCAGTAGGGAAAAGGCATTCTCTCTTGGAATGCACCAATCAGTTTCAAGAACTAGGAAGTGAGACAATAAGGAAATTTCCAAGATGAGCTGTTTATGAGAACAAAGTGTTTTACAAATAAGGATGTTCAACGTCTCTGCTAAAGTTGAAAGAAACTAAACACCCTATGACCCAGCAATCCCACTATTAGGCCTATATCCTGATGAAATCAAAACTGAAAGAGGCACCTGTACCCCAATGTTCATTGCAGCTCTCTATACAATAGCCAGAACATGGAAGCAACCTAGATGTCCATCGACAAATGAATGGATCCAGAAGCTCTGGTACATATATACAATGGAATACTACTCAGCTGTTAAAAGAAATGCAGAAGACTCAGTCCTAATGAGGTGGCTGGCTTTAGAACCTATCATAAAAAGTGAAGTAAGTCAAAAGAGAAAGACAAGTATAGTATACTAACTCATATATATGGGATCTAGTAAGATGGTCATGATAACACACACAGTGAACTCATAAAAAACAGAGAATAGACATAAAGACATTGTGGAGACCGAACAATGGGAGGGAGTAACATGGGAACCTATACTGTCATGTGTAGAAAAGATAGCTATTGTCATTGTGCTAGGGGAATAGGAGTACCTACAACCACTTGGAGCAATGGTCTGGAGGGATGGGGGGGAGGAACCTGGGTGGGGGGAGGGCCGAGGGATATGCATCTGATTGATCTGGGAACATACATGTACAAAAATAAATAAATAAATTAATTAATTAATTAATTAATTAAAAAAAAAAAAAGAGTTGCAAACTGTAAAAAAAAAAAAAAAAAGAGACATAGGTTCGATCCCTGGGTAGGAAAGATCCCATAGAGGAGGGCATGGCAACCCACTCCAGTATTCTTGTCAGAAGAACTCCATGGACAAAGGAGCCTGGTCCATGAGGTCTCAAGAGTCAGACACAACTGATGTGACATACTAAGTAAAAATTCCCCACAGGAGCCTTTTCTCATATATTAACCGAAAATACCCTTAAAAATCTGGTTTAACATTACAGTTCCAGGAATACCATAAGCGTGTTCATACTCATAACTTTTTATCAGAAAGGATCAGAAAGAGAGAAGCCTGGTCTACAAAAGATCTTGAGGGGAGGCAAAATGTGTGTGTTATTATAATTCTTTGAAGCTGAGATAAAGAAGTTCTTTATCTAGAGCTTCTAAGCAATGGGAGTATCTTCAGTAGGGAAAAGGCATTCTCTCTTGGAATGCACCAATCAGTTTCAAGAACTAGGAAGTGAGACAATAAGGAAATTTCCAAGATGAGCTGTTTATGAGAACAAAGTGTTTTACAAATAAGGATGTTCAACGTCTCTGCTAAAGTTGAAAGGACACTAAAACGTACAGTTTTATCACTGAGCTGAGTAATAATTACTCATTCATTTCTCTTGCTGGAAATACATCTGCAGCATTTAAATTCAAGGAAGCTGAATCCTCCGTAGAGCCTGTTCTGTTTTATATCTGGATAGTTCATTTTGAGAAGAAGCCAGCACATACTGTATGACTAATAAATCTTAGCTGAGAATATGTCCCATGGATCTGGTGATCCTCTTACAGAAGACTTTGTCTTCAGTACCTAAAGGTTTAGTGAAAATGAAAGTGTTACTCACTCAGTTACGTCTGACTGTTTGCAAATGGGTGGCCTGTAGCCTGCCAGGTTCCTCTGTCTGTGGGGTTGTCCAGACACGCATACTGGAATGGGTTGCCATTTCCTTCTCCAGGGTATTTTCCTAACACAGGGACTGAATCCATGTCTCCCGCATTGCAATCAGATTCTTTACCATCTGCACCACCAGGGCGTAGGTCTTGGGCCAAATATTGGCCTGCTGCGGCTTATTGAGTTTCTCTCCTAGAAAGGTTGAACAGTCATTTGCCCAGCATGTCCGCCCGGGGGCAGGGAGAACAGTGGGTGTGGAGAGATGCTAAGAAATGCACACAGGCAGAAAGGATGGGAACGAAGGGCTCAAGATCTCTTGGGTCAAGGCCCTGAACACATTTACCAGTCCGCTTTTGTTGAGCGCTTAAGCTTCCAGGTGTTTGTAGGGAATGATATTAGCACGGGCCGGGATTCACAGCCCTGGTCAATAACTACCCCGTGACTCTAAGGCGTTTATGTTATCTTCCTTAATAGCGCAAGGATCAGAAAGAGAGAAGCCTGGTCTACAAAAGATCTTGAGGGGAGGCAAAATGTGTGTGTTATTATAATTCTTTGAAGCTGAGATAAAGAAGTTCTTTATCTAGAGCTTCTAAGCAATGGGAGTATCTTCAGTAGGGAAAAGGCATTCTCTCTTGGAATGCACCAATCAGTTTCAAGAACTAGGAAGTGAGACAATAAGGAAATTTCCAAGATGAGCTGTTTATGAGAACAAAGTGTTTTACAAATAAGGATGTTCAACGTCTCTGCTAAAGTTGAAAGGACACTAAAACGTACAGTTTTATCACTGAGCTGAGTAATAATTACTCATTCATTTCTCTTGCTGGAAATACATCTGCAGCATTTAAATTCAAGGAAGCTGAATCCTCCGTAGAGCCTGTTCTGTTTTATATCTGGATAGTTCATTTTGAGAAGAAGCCAGCACATACTGTATGACTAATAAATCTTAGCTGAGAATATGTCCCATGGATCTGGTGATCCTCTTACAGAAGACTTTGTCTTCAGTACCTAAAGGTTTAGTGAAAATGAAAGTGTTACTCACTCAGTTACGTCTGACTGTTTGCAAATGGGTGGCCTGTAGCCTGCCAGGTTCCTCTGTCTGTGGGGTTGTCCAGACACGCATACTGGAATGGGTTGCCATTTCCTTCTCCAGGGTATTTTCCTAACACAGGGACTGAATCCATGTCTCCCGCATTGCAATCAGATTCTTTACCATCTGCACCACCAGGGCGTAGGTCTTGGGCCAAATATTGGCCTGCTGCGGCTTATTGAGTTTCTCTCCTAGAAAGGTTGAACAGTCATTTGCCCAGCATGTCCGCCGGGTGCAGGGAGAACAGTGGGTGTGGAGAGATGCTAAGAAATGCACACAGGCAGAAAGGATGGGAACGAAGGGCTCAAGATCTCTTGGGTCAAGGCCCTGAACACATTTACCAGTCCGCTTTTGTTGAGCGCTTAAGCTTCCAGGTGTTTGTAGGGAATGATATTAGCACGGGCCGGGATTCACAGCCCTGGTCAATAACTACCCCGTGACTCTAAGGCGTTTATGTTATCTCCTTAATGGAAAGGGCGCACTGCAGCTGGGGGACAACTAGACCAGCAAGTAGTCAAGGAGTCTGGTCTGTGTGCGCACGCAGCATTCTAACGTGTGCTGACCCGGCGTTCCTAAGTCCACAGCAGATCTCCCACCTGTTCTTGCTGATCAGTATGTCCCCAGCTAATGAGACCACGTGAATCGAATCAACTTGTTTTTGTCTTAGTTCTGTTATGTTTCTCATAGTTGTTTTTTCTCATTCCGAGATGTTTTACTCATGGCTCAGCCAAGGCTGTGAAAACTTCCAGTGGCTTGTTTCCCTACAGACACTGAAAGCGTAGTGGTGATTTTAACTCAAGTAAAGAGTTACTGGGAGGTTTTCTAATAATCAGCTTGTCAAAGCCTTGCAGGTTCAGGCCATGGAGAATTGAGGCACTAAATTCATTTTTTTCCTTTCTGTAACCACAATGAAAAAAGTGAAAATGAAAGTTATATCTGACCCTTTGCTACCCTCCATAGACCCGTCTGTTCTGGCAAACTCCTCCGTCCATGGAATTCTCCAGGCAAGAATACTGGAGTGGACTGTCATTCCTTTCTCCAGCGGCTTTTCTCCAACCCAGGGACAGAACCCAGGTCTCCTGCATTGTAGGCAGATCCTTTACCATTTGAGCCACCAGAAAAGTCCTATAACTGCAATACCCAGGCCCATTTTAGCCAAAATAAGTATGCTTAATCCTCATTTCATATTCAAGTTTTTCCAGTTTTTTTTTAGAAGCCTGGGGCTAAAATATACACACTAGTGTACATAAAATAGATAGCCAACAAGGACCTACTGCATAGCACAGGGGACCATACTCAATATTTATATTAAGCTATGATGGAAAAGAACCTAGTATAATATATATATACAACTGAATCACTTTGCTGTACACCTGAAACTAATGCAACATTGCGAATCAACTGTATTTAATTAAATTTCAAAAAATAATAATCTATTAATAAAAAGAAAACTTTTTCAAAAGCCAGTGGCTCTTGCAGATGGACCTGGCCACAAAGTAACTGAAAATGCTTTTATCTTTGGAAATCTCCAAACTGTGGTCACTGAGCATTTATATTTCACCAGTTGTCTTAGGTTATCTGAAGTGTCAGGAAAAGAGTGACAAAAACTCGGGCACTTAGAGAGTGCCCTGGGGATGTGTGTGGCTTTTTCCCCTTTTCATCTTCCCCTTGCATAGACCTCAGTGGCCGAGCAGAATGAGGGCAGGCAGAGAAAAGTGTCTGCAATTCCCATCCCTGCCTGAGCCCTGTGGAATTTGAACTTGTGCATCGTCACTGGAACGTTCAGTCTTCACTGTCAAGATGCTCTTCAGGGCAGAGACAGGACTTCAGCGTGGTATGCCAAAATCTCATTTTCATATGCTTCTTGGCAGCTCTGAAAGAAAATGTTGCTACAACTCTGAAAGAGATTGTTTTTGTGTTCCCGTGGAAATTCGCAAAGGAGATATTATATTTAGTCTTTACACCACAAGTAGAAATACTTATTTCTGATGGAAATAATATTAGACATGGATATCATGGAAAATACTATCTAAGCTTTTATATTGGGTAGGAAATCCATCCTGTACCTCTGGAGTATTGTACACCCTGAGCAATCAGGAGAAGGGCCAGTGACTACCCATTGAGGAACTTGTTCCTTTGACAAGCATGCTGTGCTCCAGGCGAACGGTACTTCTACCCATTATCATGGAAAACCCAAGAGACAAATTAATCTTAGCAGCTATTTGGACAAAGATATGTGAACATACCTCTCCCTCCTCTGCCCCAAACCACAGTCCAGTATTAACTCATCTTTTTCATTGGCTTTAGTAATTGTGCTCTTTGAAGACAATCTCTGAATATGCACAGAGCCCTTAGGCACTTTAATTGCCATTTCATCCAATTAACAAACTATTAAAAATACCTTATATGAGTACTTCTTCCCCCTTCCTTTTATCACCAAAGAGTGAGCCGTGCCTGTATGGACAAAGGGCAAGGAGGAGTCACGGCAATGGTAGATAGCAGATGTAGCAAAAGCAAACATCCAACTTCTCCCATCTCACTTTAAAAAAACAAAAAAAATCTTACCTATTTGGCCATGCAGGGGCTTAGTTGCAGCATATGGTAATCTTCCATGTATGGTACAGCACACAGGATCTTTAGCTGTGACATGTTAGATCCAGTTCCCTGACCAAGGACTGAACCCAGGTCCTCTGCATTGGGAGCTTGGAGTCTTAACCGTTGGACCACCAGGGAAGTCCCTTCCCATCTCACTTTGTCAGTTGATCCTCTAGGTTTGGGGTTTAATGATTAGCTCTTCTCCTTTACTGATTAACTAGTTCTTATAGGACTAGTCATGAAGTGTTCCTGAAGTTTTACTAGGTTGCTAGACTCATTTTTCATGTAGAGTGTCAAGGACAGATTATTTCCAGAACATATGAGGAGCAGATCATACTTATGGCTACATTGGCAGCGAGTTCCATTTACTATTGCAACCAGCCTTTTCCACACTCATTCATGGAAGGGAATGGGCATAGGTAGCCTCAAGAAAAGGAGCCTGACTTCAGAGAACAATCAGATAAATTTATCTTAAGGGACTTCTTTTTCCTATAACAACCAACCAAGATGGGCTCTCAAAGTTAACCCTCAAATCTCCATGACTCCATCCAGGTTTATTTCTCATTCATGCAATGTGTGCAACATGGATTAGCAAAGACTCAACTTCATTTAGTCTCCTGGGTCCCAGGATCATGCAGGCTCCATGCTGATTCATAATCCCACCATCTCTGAAGCAGGAAAAAGAAATGTGCAGTCAGTACCACCAATTAAATGCTTCCACTTGGAAGTTACACATGTCATTCCACTCATATTTCATTGGCTGAAGCAAATCATGAGCCAAGTTTAACCTGAAGGAGGCAGGAAACTGCACTCTTAGCAGGGACCCAGAAGGAGGAAAACCAGAATATTTGTGAGTAGCTCTAATTATTACCATACTGTCTGTTCCCTATGACTGATTCATAGGAGTTTAATGGCACAATGGGATTTGAGAATTTAGCATTGAGTGTTTTGACTACGTGAGTGGACCCTGATGGTCTGTGATAAGATCTACTGTCCTATGGGAGGCAGGTATTTAACTAATGAGTTAGCTTTGCGGTGCCCTACCTGTCACATTTGCTGTAATTCAAGGAAGGCGATAAAAACTGTATTTCTTATAAGCATACTTAGTTGTCCCTTATGAGGCCTTTTTACTGTTTTAGGAACTAAGAAAGGCTTTGTCTTCCATTGATGAATTGGCATGTTTCCAGTTGGAAATTAATTAGAATCTGTTGACTCTGCAGAGAACTAGGTTATGAACTTTGAATTAGCCCCAAGCGCTAACCCATTTTCTTACCTGCTTTTAACCTTGTTTTCTCCATTGTAATTCATTGTAAAACAATGGTATTATATTTGTCCTTTATATTGACTATCTTAGGCCCTTTTGTGAAACAGATGGAGAATGATTAAAGAATTGGCATTAAGGAGAAAAAAAACCCTTGTCACTTTGTTAAAAACAATAGCTTTGCAGGTTTTGATGCTGTACTATAATAATGGGCTTCCCAGGTGGCACTAGAGGTAAAGAACCCGCCTGATAATGCAGAAGATGTAAAGAGATGTGGGATCAATCCGTGGATCAGGAAGATCCCCTGGAGGAGGAAATGGCAACCCACTCCTTTATTCTTGCCTGGAGAACCCCTTAGACAGAGGAACCTGGTGGGCTACAGTCCATAGGGCTGCAAAGAGTTGGACACAACTGAAGGACTTAGCACTATAGTAATGCAAGATGTTACTACTGGGGGCAACTGAGTGAAGGATACACAGGGTTCCTGTGAGTTATTTTTTACAACTGCATGTGACTCTAATTAGCTCAAAGTTGAAAGTTGTTTTTTTTTTAAATCTACAATAGCCTCCCGCAGGTGGTTGATGGCTAGTGCTGGAGCTTTAAATCTTTTTTAAGGACTTGCAAAATGTGCTAGGTAAAGTTAGTCTACTCCAAAGCCATTTTGGTAAACTACTGCAGCAGTGTGAAGTTAGAATACCTTCAGGGCGATGCCTGGTTCCGTTTGAAATTTATTTACAACCTGGTGGAGGAGCTGTTGTCCTCAGAACCTTGTTATAGTTGACCTGTCAGTTACTTTGGCTGTTTTGTCAACTTTCTGTCCTATGGGAGGCAGGTATTTAACTAATGAGTTAGCTTTGCGGTGCCCTACCTGTCACATTTGCTGTAATTCAAGGAAGGCGATAAAAACTGTATTTCTTATAAGCATACTTAGTTGTCCCTTATGAGGCCTTTTTACTGTTTTAGGAACTAAGAAAGGCTTTGTCTTCCATTGATGAATTGGCATGTTTCCAGTTGGAAATTAATTAGAATCTGTTGACTCTGCAGAGAACTAGGTTATGAACTTTGAATTAGCCCCAAGCGCTAACCCATTTTCTTACCTGCTTTTAACCTTGTTTTCTCCATTGTAATTCATTGTAAAACAATGGTATTATATTTGTCCTTTATATTGACTATCTTAGGCCCTTTTGTGAAACAGATGGAGAATGATTAAAGAATTGGCATTAAGGAGAAAAAAAACCCTTGTCACTTTGTTAAAAACAATAGCTTTGCAGGTTTTGATGCTGTACTATAATAATGGGCTTCCCAGGTGGCACTAGAGGTAAAGAACCCGCCTGATAATGCAGAAGATGTAAAGAGATGTGGGATCAATCCGTGGATCAGGAAGATCCCCTGGAGGAGGAAATGGCAACCCACTCCTTTATTCTTGCCTGGAGAACCCCTTAGACAGAGGAACCTGGTGGGCTACAGTCCATAGGGCTGCAAAGAGTTGGACACAACTGAAGGACTTAGCACTATAGTAATGCAAGATGTTACTACTGGGGGCAACTGAGTGAAGGATACACAGGGTTCCTGTGAGTTATTTTTTACAACTGCATGTGACTCTAATTAGCTCAAAGTTGAAAGTTGTTTTTTTTTTTTTTAAATCTACAATAGCCTCCCGAAGGTGGTTGATGGCTAGTGCTGGAGCTTTAAATCTTTTTTAAGGACTTGAAAAATGTGCTAGGTAAAGTTAGTCTACTCCAAAGCCATTTTGGTAAACTACTGCAGCAGTGTGAAGTTAGAATACCTTCAGGGCGATGCCTGGTTCCGTTTGAAATTTATTTACAACCTGGTGGAGGAGCTGTTGTCCTCAGAACCTTGTTATAGTTGACCTGTCAGTTACTGTGTTGTCATCCAGAGTTCACTATTAAAAGGATTACCCATGCAAAGTCATGGAGGTTCTTTTTTTGGTTATTAGTGATTATTGGCACAGCCTATGTAATATATCTAAATTGAATTGTGGTACCAAATAGAGTTATAGATGGGAATGAAGCTTATGTATCATTTGTTATCATGTGTAATCAATAAAAGATTTAATACCCTCTTGAAAAGAAAAAAAAAGTGAGCACTGTATCTTCTTTTCCTTCTCTCCTCCCTCTCTGTCCCCTTTCCTGCCTTCCTCCCTTTTTCCCTTCCCTCTCTTTCTCCCTTCCTCCTTTCTTTCTCTCTTTCTTACTTTTTTTCCTTTCAAAACACAATTAAATCCCTCCTATTGCTAAAGACTATGGTAAGTACTTGATAAGGAAGACAGAAAAGGTGACTATCCACATAGTGCTTATATTTGCTTATATTTTAAAGGGGGAAGATCAGTAAAACTGCTGTTATGATGCATGCTTAGAGTAAGAGAGGGCTGAAATGAGATCACGGGGTGCGGGGAGGAGTGGCTCTAGACAAGGTGGTCATCTGGGGAGATGAAGGAAGAGAAATAATGAGCATTGTGAAGAACAGGATACGAGCACTCTGAACAGATGAAACAGCAAGTGCAAAAGGCCTTGGACAGAGAGAGGGAGACCTGAGTGTTTTTTAGAACCCTTAATGGTGGCCAGGATTGCTGGAAGATGGTTGACAAGGAAAAGACACAGATAATGTTGGAAACATTGTGGACAAAGCAAAAACCTAGTAGCTCCACGTGTTACAGGTGATGGTCAGCTAGGACTGACCTAATGACTGATATTTGTTCTAAATTAAACAAGTTCCTTGTTGAACCAATGGAATTTTAAGTAGTCATTCTCTCCCTCCTGTGGCTATCACTGCTGTTCGCATATTCTTCCATGTTCAATTTCCAAAGAGAAAGCTAATGAACAAGAGGTTAAGTGATTAAAAGATGGTATAGAAAAGTTAGAATCAGTACTGTTTCGAGAGACCTATGTAAATAAAGCACCAGCGTTATTATAGGGAAAGTCCATTTGTTGACACACATAGGACAAAATATATTATGATTCTTAGAGCCAGGAGAGGGAAGGGAAGGATCACGGGAAAGACTGTCCACTAATGAGAGATTTCTCAGACCTGAGGAAGCTTAGACATAGAAGAGACTTAAGCAGTCAGCTAATAGGAGGCCTTCTTTTTAAAGTACTTAATTTATTCAAGGTCATAGGACCAGTTGATGGAGCTAGTAGAGGAGACAGGGGGTCAGAGCCTCAAGTCAAGAACTCCTGATTTTAGTCTGCTGTCCAAGCATTACACCACAAATGGCTGGGTTTCCTCTTTGATTAATCACTGTTGACACCAAATTTCATTTTAGTGACACAAGTACTATCTGGAAGTTAGAAGTAGACCAGCAAACTCGACAAAGTATTATTTAACTTGTTTAATTTAGAATAAATATCAGTAAATATGAACAAATGTCATAATTATCAGTCAGTATCCTTGCCTGGAGAATCCCATGAACAGAGGAGCCTTGTGGGTCACAAATCATGGGGCATGACTGAGCAACTAACACACTCACACACACACACACACAGTAGAACAAGGAACATGCTTCTGGTAGGAGACCAACTCAACTGACTTTGCCTCCCAGCGTCCTAATGTCTGGTTCTGAGAAACCTACTATACTCAGAACTGGGGAAGGAAAACTCATTGGGGTCACTTGGGGTCAGCACGGCACCTACAATGACCTCAAAGAATACTCAAGTCCCTAAGGTTATTAGACAACCAACCGTCACTGGCAGAGAATTTACTTTGATATAAAAGGAAGCACTTATCCAGGTTAGTGTTCCAAGAAACCTAAGAACAGAGGCAACTTGCCCGAGAATCGTTTATCTCTCTAATTGTGTGTATATGCCCAGAGGTTCTCCAAAGACTCTAATATAAAGAACAAATGGTGTGTGAGAATTCAGTAATTAAAAGTCTCCTGTTGCTTCCTGTGTGGTAATTTTCATAGAGATCACCATGATAATTTTCTCACAGGAGGCTGAGACTGAAAGGAAGTGCCAGGAAAACACTCAGAAGGAATGAATCAAGACTACCTGGAGTATGCTGACATAAAATCACTTCGACTTCAGAACAAATGCCTTTGTTGATAAAACTGATTCTGCCTTTCAAATGAATCTTTTTCTGGGAACTCCCTGGTGGTGCAGTGGTTAGGACATTGTGCTTTTACTGCTGAGGGCCCTGGTTCAATCCCTGGTGGGGAAATCTAAGATCCCCAAGCAGTGTGGTGCTGCCCACAAACAAAAAAGAATAATAGTGGGAAGAAACAGATGTAACCTAAACAAAATAAAGAGTATCTATATAAAACCAATGGCAGGGGCTTCCCTGGTGGTCCAGTGGATAAAGAGTCCGCCTTGCAGTGCGAGGGGCACCAGTTCGATCCTACCCCACATGCTGCAGAGTGGCTGGACCGGTGTGTCCAATTATGAGCCAGCGCTCTGGAGCGCATGCGCCCAGAGTCGGTGCTCTGCAACGAGAGAGGCCATTGCGATGGGAGGCCCACGCATGCCAAAGACTGAAAATGGATAAAAATAAATGACAAAGAAAAAAAAAATCAATAAAAAGGCCAAAAAAAAAACCCATAAATATTTTTAAAAATAACTTGAATAAATGCGTCTTTTTCTAACCTTTCTCTAGTGACTCAGTTAAGAATATGCCTGCAATGCAGGAGACCTGGGTTTGATCCCTAGGTCAGGAAGATCCCCCTGGAGAAGGGAATGGCTATTCATTCCAGTATTTTTCCCTGGAGAGGTCCATGGATAGAGAATTGGACATGGCTGAGCAACTTTCACACATGCCCTGCCCCATCTGCTGTTTGCAGAGATGTGTTTAGATCACCGCTTTCAATTGTGAATGGGCAAGTTAATTACCTTGTTCAAATGCAGATTCTGATTCAGTAGGTCTGGGGTGGGGCCTGAGATTTTGTATTTCTTTCTTTCCTTCTGGCCACACGTAAGACATATGTGGAATCTTAGTTATCCAACCAGGGATCGAAGCGGTGCTCCATGCAGTGGAAGCATGGTGTCTTACTGATCTTGGATGGCCTCAGCCTGCAATGGTTTGGATCAGGGCTTCGGTTCCCAGCCAGAGGTTGAGGTTGGGTCGCGTCTGTGAAAACACCAGATCCTAGCCACGAGATCAGTGATCAGGGACAAGAGCCCTGGCCCTCCAGCTTTGTAGAAAACAATTCCACAGTCAGAAAGTAGTGAAATAAGCTATTTATGAAGAAGAATGCAGTTCAGTGTAGGTGGATAGGCACAGGGCCCTTGTAGCAGTTTAGATTACTTTTAATTAGTCCTTCAGGTTTTCCTTGAACAATGATTTTGATTTGCCTGGTTCACAGTCCACATTTGGTATATCTCAGGATCCTCCAATGTGTGCACACTCATTTCTTAGCCAAGATGGATTTTACCAAAAAGGCATCTGGGCAAAACATCGCTTGACGTTACTCCTCCCTTGACCTGCCAAGGAGCCTTTCTGGACATGAGTGGTCAGAGAGGTCTCCTGCTTTGGGGAATGAGAAATACGTGGTCTAGCCAGGGCCCAGCCTCCTCTCTTAATTGTCCCCTTATTCTTGTCCTGGAGTTTTGCTCCACAAGGAATGAATCTCCAATTGCGTTACCTTTAGGTCTGGGCAGGGGCATCAGCTTCCTGCCTCATTACCACTGGGACCCCAGGAAAGTCCTAGATTCTGCATTCCTAATGAGTGACTAAGAAATGCTCCTGTGGCTGGTCTAGTATCAATGCTTTGTGCGGTGACGTTTTAGATAACCTCTAAACTCATCCAACAGTTGCTGTTTTCGACTCTGAAAATGATAAATTAAACCGAGACAGTAGGAAGCTAGGATAATTTTCAGTGCTAAGTGTTTGTCTCTTTGGGCCAAGAAAGAGCTCTCAGGAGCTGAGATCAAGAGCAAGCTGACACACAAAAGCAGTGCCACCCAAGATGCCACCTGGTGGGGAATAGGCTTAGCCTGAATCGCCATGTCCACGGGTTATGGCAAAGTCAGGGCTCATCAAGGCTGTTTTCAAAATTAATGGTTACAGTCCAGTTGATAGGGTCCAGCAATAATCATAATCAATTAAGAGGCAGTGATCTTGTTCCAAAGGTGTCAATCTGGATGGAAACTGGATCTGTCTATGTCTCAATGGGAAGAGACAATGTATGGGCTTGAGAAGGTGGCTGAACCTCAGTCACCTGAAGGTGGCTTTGATTGTGAATAGGGTGACTCCCACAAAGAACAATTGTACCAGAGCAGAAATCCAGTCAATCAGGATGGGTGGACATGCCTGTTGAGGGTTAGGGAGAAAGCGCAGTGGGATCCAGGGGTTCATCCAAGAGACACCAGATGCTAGGATTAAGACAGCAAAGCTAATTTCAAGCCCGATTGTCAGCTGTTAAATGCACTATGAGACCTGTTTCCAATTAACTCATGAATTACATGAGATTAAATCTGCCGACAAGATGTCTTGAACACTTGGAGCTAAGTGGTACTTCAAGATAAAGTGTGGAGATGCCAAATATGGTATACCTCCTAGATGCTGAGCACTACATAGAGTGTTTAATACTACTTCTATATGATTAAAGAATTTTCCTAAGGGATAACAGGAGAATGAGGAAGTTGCAATTCCTTGAAGAATTATTGGTCAGGTAGGAGAGGTAACTGTTGACATAAATAAGTTCCCATGGTCACCAAAGATGAAAGGAGAAGGTTGAGAACAGGTCTGTGGCCTTCATATGCTCAGCTGAATACCAGCCGTTCACATCAGTAATTACGGGACTTCTCTGGTGCCCCAATGGCTAAGACTCTGAACTCCCAAGGCACAGGACCCAAATTAGACCTCTGGTCAGGGAACAAGATCCCACATGCTGCAACTAAGAGTTTACATGCCCCAACTGAGACCTGGTACAGCCAAATAAACGATTAAGTAAATTGTAAAAACTCAGTGATTAGCAAGAAGAATAGTTGTTGAATTATGTCAGGAGAATTACTGACATTGAAGAATTTGCATTAAACTGGGGTGAGGGGAATACATTCTTGTAGAAGATTAGCCTGAATCGCCATGTCCACGGGTTATGGCAAAGTCAGGGCTCATCAAGGCTGTTTTCAAAATTAATGGTTACAGTCCAGTTGATAGGGTCCAGCAATAATCATAATCAATTAAGAGGCAGTGATCTTGTTCCAAAGGTGTCAATCTGGATGGAAACTGGATCTGTCTATGTCTCAATGGGAAGAGACAATGTATGGGCTTGAGAAGGTGGCTGAACCTCAGTCACCTGAAGGTGGCTTTGATTGTGAATAGGGTGACTCCCACAAAGAACAATTGTACCAGAGCAGAAATCCAGTCAATCAGGATGGGTGGACATGCCTGTTGAGGGTTAGGGAGAAAGCGCAGTGGGATCCAGGGGTTCATCCAAGAGACACCAGATGCTAGGATTAAGACAGCAAAGCTAATTTCAAGCCCGATTGTCAGCTGTTAAATGCACTATGAGACCTGTTTCCAATTAACTCATGAATTACATGAGATTAAATCTGCCGACAAGATGTCTTGAACACTTGGAGCTAAGTGGTACTTCAAGATAAAGTGTGGAGATGCCAAATATGGTATACCTCCTAGATGCTGAGCACTACATAGAGTGTTTAATACTACTTCTATATGATTAAAGAATTTTCCTAAGGGATAACAGGAGAATGAGGAAGTTGCAATTCCTTGAAGAATTATTGGTCAGGTAGGAGAGGTAACTGTTGACATAAATAAGTTCCCATGGTCACCAAAGATGAAAGGAGAAGGTTGAGAACAGGTCTGTGGCCTTCATATGCTCAGCTGAATACCAGCCGTTCACATCAGTAATTACGGGACTTCTCTGGTGCCCCAATGGCTAAGACTCTGAACTCCCAAGGCACAGGACCCAAATTAGACCTCTGGTCAGGGAACAAGATCCCACATGCTGCAACTAAGAGTTTACATGCCCCAACTGAGACCTGGTACAGCCAAATAAACGATTAAGTAAATTGTAAAAACTCAGTGATTAGCAAGAAGAATAGTTGTTGAATTATGTCAGGAGAATTACTGACATTGAAGAATTTGCATTAAACTGGGGTGAGGGGGAATACTCTTGTAGAAGATGCAAACATTTACCTTACGATTATGACAAAAGCCAGGGCAAGAGAAATCCTGTTCCTTAGGAAACATCTGTGTCAAAAACCAAACTGGTGAGGTGCTCTTTCAGAAGCTCCCTGTCCCCATCACTTAACCACATTTGGCTTCTTATTGCCTTTTAAATTGCCTTGTCAAATCTCATTGGAGAAGCAGACCTACTGAATCTCTTTAGTAGGGAGTTTACCAAAGACTGTCTTGCAAATTATAACTTAAACATATGGGATATCTTCCTACGTATCTTAGTAAATAAAAGTCCAAACAACTACAAAGATACTTCTTAAATTGGGAGTGGTAGTGAGAGCATCAGGAAGTATGGGGTTGAACCCAGGTGTCATGCTGTGAATGGGCAGCAGGGTCCAGACGACTCCGTGATGATCATCGTAGTCTAGTGGATCTGGGAAACTGGTTTTTATCATCAGGGTGGTCGCTTACCTGACAAGGTAACTCCATCACTTAATTATACCAAAAAGGGAGCTCTTACCATCTACCTCTGGCCACTTCCCATTCTCAGGGCACTGATTCGGGTCAAAAACACTAAGGTAACAATACTTCATGGGGCATTTAATGACCTGACAATAAAAAATAGTTTCCTGGGCTTCCCTGGTGGTCCAGTGGGTAAGGACACCGCCTTGCACTGCAAGGGGCGCTGGTTCAATCCCTGGCCTGGGAAGATCCCACATGCTGCAGAGTGGCTGGACTGATGTGTCCAATTACCAAGCCGGAGCTCTGGAGCGCATGCGCCCAGACCCAGTGCTCTGCGACAACAGAGGCCACCGCGATGGGAGGCCCACACGGGCCAAAGAACAAAGATGGATGAAAATGGACAAGTGAAAGACCAATAGAAGTGGCCCGCCTGCTCCCGTCCCTCCCCACCCCACCCCCACCAAAAAAAAAGTTTCCTCACTGATGCCTGCAATTTCCCCAGTGAAATTCCAAGAGCATATTCGTTAAGTCCAGCTAGTTCAACAAAGCTAGCTTAGACACCCAACTAACACAATTGGCTATATAGTACTATACCATAATAGACTTATAATACTCTTCACACAGTAATACATAAAAAACAAACACAAAAATAGTACAGTGATACAATACAACAGCTGGCATACAGGGACTGGCCTCAAGTGAACAGGCAAGAAGAGTTACTGCCTGGAGGAGGGAGAGGAGAAAGATGGTAGAGCTGAAGGATCATCAGGAAGAGGAGATGCAGTGCAAGCAGCAATTTCATTCACCCCTGACCCTGACCCTGACAGAACGCACATTTGCCTCTTTGAAAGCTTGCAACCTGAAGGTCATATGTATGGGACTTACTGTATAGCACATGACTTTCTTCCTTAGAAAAGGGAACCATAAGTAAGAGTGTTAAGAATACTATAGTCTATTACTGTACTAGTCAGGGTTCTGTAAAGAAACAGATTCAATATACTTAGCATAGCTATAGTATTTATATATAATGCATGCATGCTCAGTCACGTCAGACTCTGTGACCCCAAGGACTGTCGCCCAGGCTCCTCTGTCCATGGGATTTCCCAGACAAGAATCCGGGAGTGGATTACTATTCTCTTCTCCAAGGAATCTTTCTAACCCAGGGATTATATCAGTGTCTCCAGTATCTCCTGCAATGACAGGCAAATTCTTTACCACAGAGTGACCTGGGAAGCCCTTTAAATAATATATAACATGAATTAAAACCTTCAACTGATTGGATGAGGCCCACTCACATTATGGAGAGTAATTTACTTCATTCAAATTCTAATTCAAGCCTTAATCACACAAAAAATTTCCTTTGGCACAGCAGCATGTTGGCTAGTGTTTCACCAAACAACTGAGCACCACAGCATAGTCAAGTGGACACATGCATTTAAGAATCATGGTTATATTCAGGTGGCACATGGAACTTAATTTATATTTCTAAAAACTGAAAACAACTGATTGCTTTTCAATCATTTTTATCAACCCTTATCACCACACCTTTCTAATTCATCCTACCCAGTTTTGCGAGGCTAGCTGATGCCACTTGTCCTGTGGCAAGTATTTGTACCCTGAATCTAGAACCTCTCTCCACCCTCACCAGGCCTACTAGGGAGGGGCAGATCACAGCTTCTTCACCAGCACACAACCACGTATCTATTTAACCCCTCTGTCTTTGGATTCACTCTCATATTTAATCAAATCTCTCTTTACACATGAACTGTTGTAAACTCCTTCCAATGCTAACTCATTGGTCTTCATAATCCATGAAGTTGGTACTACAAGGATCTCCACTTTTTCCCACCAATTTAAGTAACTGGTTGAGATCACAGGATCATTCATTCAGTGTCTCTTGGCGCAGTAAGTTTTGTTACATCCAGCTGTGGCTTGGAGAATGTGAGATGAATGTAGGCACCACCTCTGTGCATCATCATGGACATTGAGAGACATGTTCACTGGATTTTTTTGATGGTGTGGTTCACAAGATTACTGTAAATATCTTGAAAACAAAGGCAGCTTTTTAATCTTTTTTTTTTAATCAGTTCAGTTTTAAACCATAGGTTTTCAAGAAAGTCCGGAAAGTTTTCTCCAGACAAAAAATTCCGGCGAGTGGAACTTTCCCCTCTCTGTCCATGGGATTTCCCAGACAAGAATCCGGGAGTGGATTACTATTCTCTTCTCCAAGGAATCTTTCTAACCCAGGGATTATATCAGTGTCTCCAGTATCTCCTGCAATGACAGGCAAATTCTTTACCACAGAGTGACCTGGGAAGCCCTTTAAATAATATATAACATGAATTAAAACCTTCAACTGATTGGATGAGGCCCACTCACATTATGGAGAGTAATTTACTTCATTCAAATTCTAATTCAAGCCTTAATCACACAAAAAATTTCCTTTGGCACAGCAGCATGTTGGCTAGTGTTTCACCAAACAACTGAGCACCACAGCATAGTCAAGTGGACACATGCATTTAAGAATCATGGTTATATTCAGGTGGCACATGGAACTTAATTTATATTTCTAAAAACTGAAAACAACTGATTGCTTTTCAATCATTTTTATCAACCCTTATCACCACACCTTTCTAATTCATCCTACCCAGTTTTGCGAGGCTAGCTGATGCCACTTGTCCTGTGGCAAGTATTTGTACCCTGAATCTAGAACCTCTCTCCACCCTCACCAGGCCTACTAGGGAGGGGCAGATCACAGCTTCTTCACCAGCACACAACCACGTATCTATTTAACCCCTCTGTCTTTGGATTCACTCTCATATTTAATCAAATCTCTCTTTACACATGAACTGTTGTAAACTCCTTCCAATGCTAACTCATTGGTCTTCATAATCCATGAAGTTGGTACTACAAGGATCTCCACTTTTTCCCACCAATTTAAGTAACTGGTTGAGATCACAGGATCATTCATTCAGTGTCTCTTGGCGCAGTAAGTTTTGTTACATCCAGCTGTGGCTTGGAGAATGTGAGATGAATGTAGGCACCACCTCTGTGCATCATCATGGACATTGAGAGACATGTTCACTGGATTTTTTTGATGGTGTGGTTCACAAGATTACTGTAAATATCTTGAAAACAAAGGCAGCTTAATCTTGTTTTAATCAGTTCAGTTTTAAAATAGGTATATTGCGTTTAGGATACAATCAGTCTGAATCTTGCAACTCTGAAGTATTTTCATAAGTAAATCCCATAGGTTTTTCAAAAATCCGATTGACTCAGTGTGGAAGACCTCTGAAGAGAATGAACCATGGTTTCAATCAGCGCTATCCCTATGGCTTTTACATAGGTAGAGAACAAACACACACAGAAGAGTCTGTATCTTGGCTGTGGGTTTTTTTTTGGTTGCAGGAATGTGATCCTGTAAGTTGTCACCATTTTAAACAAAATCAGGCTATCATAGAGTATTTCATCTAAAGATACGGTGTCCAGCAACTATGAAAGCTCTTGTGTATGGAATCAATTCTTTTATTTTTATTTTACTTTTAGTTTTGTTGTTTACAGATATGTATAATTCCAGATTAGTCATATGTATATCCCTGAACCCTCCCTCCTCCACCCCCTCCCAGTCCCCCCATCCCAACCCTCCAGGCCATCACCCAGCCCCCCTGCAAGATCCCCTATTCCCAAAGCGGAATGACAATAGCTATCTTTTTCACACATGATACTATCGGTTTCCATGTTAATCTTTCCACGTCTCCCATCCACTGTTCCTTCCCTACAACATCTATAAGTCTGTTCTCTAAGTCTGTTTTTCCATCACTTCTCTGCATGTGTTATCATTACCATCTTACTAGATTCCATATATGTTAGTATACGGTACTTGTCTTTTTGACTTACAACACTTTGTATAATAGGCTCTAGATTCATCCACCTCATTAGAACTGATTCTTCTGCATTTCTTTTTACTGTTGAGAAGTATTCCACTGTATATATGTACAAGAGCTTCTTTAAGTAACTGGTTGAGATCACAGGATCATTCATTCAGTGTCTCTTGGCGCAGTAAGTTTTGTTACATCCAGCTGTGGCTTGGAGAATGTGAGATGAATGTAGGCACCACCTCTGTGCATCATCATGGACATTGAGAGACATGTTCACTGGATTTTTTTGATGGTGTGGTTCACAAGATTACTGTAAATATCTTGAAAACAAAGGCAGCTTAATCTTGTTTTAATCAGTTCAGTTTTAAAATAGGTATATTGCGTTTAGGATACAATCAGTCTGAATCTTGCAACTCTGAAGTATTTTCATAAGTAAATCCCATAGGTTTTTCAAAAATCCGATTGACTCAGTGTGGAAGACCTCTGAAGAGAATGAACCATGGTTTCAATCAGCGCTATCCCTATGGCTTTTACATAGGTAGAGAACAAACACACACAGAAGAGTCTGTATCTTGGCTGTGGGTTTTTTTTTGGTTGCAGGAATGTGATCCTGTAAGTTGTCACCATTTTAAACAAAATCAGGCTATCATAGAGTATTTCATCTAAAGATACGGTGTCCAGCAACTATGAAAGCTCTTGTGTATGGAATCAATTCTTTTATTTTTATTTTACTTTTAGTTTTGTTGTTTACAGATATGTATAATTCCAGATTAGTCATATGTATATCCCTGAACCCTCCCTCCTCCACCCCCTCCCAGTCCCCCCATCCCAACCCTCCAGGCCATCACCCAGCCCCCCTGCAAGATCCCCTATTCCCAAAGCGGAATGACAATAGCTATCTTTTTCACACATGATACTATCGGTTTCCATGTTAATCTTTCCACGTCTCCCATCCACTGTTCCTTCCCTACAACATCTATAAGTCTGTTCTCTAAGTCTGTTTTTCCATCACTTCTCTGCATGTGTTATCATTACCATCTTACTAGATTCCATATATGTTAGTATACGGTACTTGTCTTTTTGACTTACAACACTTTGTATAATAGGCTCTAGATTCATCCACCTCATTAGAACTGATTCTTCTGCATTTCTTTTTACTGTTGAGAAGTATTCCACTGTATATATGTACAAGAGCTTCTTTATCCATTCATTCACCGATGGACATCTAGGTTGCTTCCATGTTCTAGCTATTGTATAGAGAGCTGCAATGAATATTGGGGTAGTGATGTTTTCAATTTTGATGTCATCAGGGTATATGCCTAATAGTGGGATCGCTGGGTCATAGGGTGGTTCTACTCCTAGTTTGTTACGGAATCTCCATACTGTCTTCCATAGTGGTTGTATCAATTTACATCCCCACCAGCAATGCAAGAGTGTTCCCTTTTCTCCACACCCTCTCCAGCATTTATTGTCTGTAGATTTGTTGATGATGGTCATTCTGACTGGTGTGAGGTGATATCTCATTGTTGTTTTGATTTGCATTTCTCTAATAATAAGCGACTTTGAGCATCTTTTCATGTGTTTTTTGGCCAAATAAATGTCTTCTTTGGAGAGATGGAATCAATTCTTGATCCAAAAAATATGCTTAAGATCAAACTGAATCACTGTTTAACAGAAAAATAATTACAAAGGCTGAAAATTCTCCCCGTCCTTTTTTTTTTTAGCTTCTGTTAGTAAACCGATGTGGAAGAGACACTTTCTTCCCTGAAGGAGACTGCTGTCTCATCTGATAAATCATGAAAGCTCCAGTGAATGGATGTCATCACGCTCAGGAATGACAGGTCTATCTTTGTTGCTCTTGTGGGATTTGAGCATTGACACCGTCAGAGGACTTGACTAATAACCTTCACCTGGACCTTCCAAACTCTGCACATAACTTCTTGATATAGACTGTAATAAAGGCCAATATTTTCACACATTGGCAGGGCTGGGAGGAGAGGGTTGCTTAGCACTTTTGACACTTTTAAGGTCAGTTTACAGTAACTCCTTGAGAAGCCTTACGTTTTGCTTCACTTGAAATTGTTGGGAAGGAGTCACAAGAAAATGAATGTCTGACCCTCAGAGATGCCGCATTGTCTTTATTCTCTCAAAGATATGCGCTTATGAGGGCAATTTATATACATCATTGACAAAAAGGACACATCACTGACACTCTCTAAGCTTAGCTTTAATGCCTTTCACTTTATATTGTTTTATTTTAAAGTAACCTATGGGCTTGTGCCATTTCATCAGTGAAAGATTCAGTATGACAGGGACTGGGAAGAAGTAATCCATTCTCCTTAGTTTATTTGAAATGCAAAAACAAAGCTAAATTTTGCTCCAGTGGAGTCATACCCAGGGGAAAGGACAATTCTTAAATGCCCATTGCACTCTTTATCCACATGTTTGAAAATGAGACAATTTAGACTCTATCCAGGGATATGTGTCCAGTCCCTTCTTTCTCAATGTCATCTGGTTTAAAAACATCACACTACATTTGCATCTTGTGACCAAAAACCTTGGAACATCATAAAACAGTGATTAAACATTATGATTCTGTGGACTCAACAATGCTGATTTCAAGAGACTTACACAGAAATCCTTGAAATTGCTTTATTGATGACAAAAATGGTGTATAATTAAAGATTTGATGAGGAACCTGCAAACAATAAAGAATGTGTCTATTGCCAGCAACATACAATAACTCCAAGTCCTTAGACATTACAAATATAGTTCTTTCACACCAGATGGTTCACATGTAACAAAGCCATTTTTGAATGCTTAATTGTGCTTCTACGAAACCTTCGAAGAATGAGGTAGTTTCCTTTACCCACCATATCTTCCACATTTCCATTATTACATTTTTAGCAAGCTTAAGTCTTTTTAACACTACCCTTAAATAATTATTCATAAGAGCCAAGCCTTATTTACAAAGTTTTTCTTTCTACTTGACTACTCTTAAAGAGAATTCAAGAATCACTACACAATGGGAGAAATCTGAGACAAGCAATGGTGAGGGCTTTTTCATTACAATTGAGAACACGTACTAAAAATTCCATAGTAAGCTGGCATCCTCCCATTTCTATCTATAAACTCTGATTTACAAACTACTTCCTCAAAAACAAACAAACAAACAAAAAAAACCCTATTTCCTCACCCTCCTGATTCTCCCAGCCAGGATACCAAGCAAGCACAAATTCTTCAGAATAGGGAGTTAGGTTCCAGCGGTAGGCTGATGGGTAATTTCTGAGGTCATTCATTCTTACCCTATAGGGGGCAATCTGCATAATTTATGAATGCATACAGATTAGCTAGCTTATCTTTAAGACTTCATTCAACATCTACCTTCAGCCATACTCTTGAGAGAAAACTAACACTCTTCAAATACTTATCAGTGAAGTAGAAATTGAGGAGGTATCTGCAATCGTTTCTCGACCCTGAGAATGACTTTAGCAAACCATTATAAAATTAGCTTGAGGACATCGTGGAATGTTGTACACGTTAGTTAAAAACAAAATGATAATGCTCAACTAATTTCTAAATCAGCTAGCTGTCACCAAGGAAAGGGAGACGGTGGCCAACAGTATTCCCAAGGAAGTTATGATTTACTCCTTGCCACTTACTTGTCTCAGACCAAATATTAAAGCAGTTGAAGAAACAACATAATAGATCTTATAGGCTATGCAATTATGAGGTTTTAACCAAATTGGTAGTAATTTAGAGTGGTTCCCATGTAACATAACTGTCAGTTCATTTCCTCAAGGTCATGGCAAAATTGTAATATCTGATTGGCGGACCACTCTATTTTGTCATTTCCTAATTGATACTATTTGTACTTAGCACCTATACCAAAAGCTGAAGATCCCTATGGCTGGCAGGATAAGAAAAAAAGAAAAAAAGCCATCTCAGGTCTGATTTTTTCCCCCTACTACTAGTTGTTCTTCCCCTAACATCCCTAATTGAAACTGTCTCCATTCAGTGATGGGTAACAAGGAACCTACTATTGCGACAGCAGGTGTGTAGAGCAATCTGTCACTGAAAATACGTTTAAAATCATGTCTGGGGCTTCTCTGGTGGTCCAGTGGGTAAAGAGGTCACCTTGCAGTGCAGGGGGCATTGGTTCGATCCCTGGCCTGGGAAGATCCCACATGCCGAGGAGCGGCTGGGTCAGTGTATCTAATTACGAGCCAGCACTCTGGAGTGTATGTGCCCAGGGCCCATGCTCTGCAACAAGAGAGGCCACTGCAATGGAAGGCTCACACAGAGCAAAGAATAAAGATGGATGAAAAATAAAACAATGACTTAAGAGGGGAAAAAAAAAAAAAAAACCAATAAAATTGTTTAAAAAAAAAAAATCATGTCTGTATCACAGTTCACAATTTTTAACATCTCAACCATGGATTCCAGAGGGAAACATTATATAACCCAAGTTTTAGACCTCTTAAATGGGTCTACCATGGTATGAAAAATATACTTTCAGATACAAAGCATATTAAATTTACCTGAAACAGAAATCCAACAGACTTTATGGATTGCCAGGTAATTCCCTACCTTTGTGTTTTTAAAAGAGCTTTCTGGCAATGGTTAAAAAAAAATATATCTCTGCAATATTTTAAATGGCCTTTCTTTTAAAACCTCAAACTGTGAAAAACTTGTGTTAGTCTTCCACCTGCTATTTTCTGAGCAACTACAATCCATCATTTTCAAGCTAATAGTCTAAACAGTTTGATTCATAATTGACATTTTCCAGAAAAACTTACTCTAAAAACATTGTGCTTACTTCAATAATACCTGACTTTGAGTTTAAGAAGATCAGCAAGGATGCTGTAATTTGAAGTGTTCTTTTTGTTTGATATACCATGACAGCTTAACCCTGCTCTAAAGGAAAACAGTTAGCAAATGTACCAAGCTTACAGTAAGCAGTAATGTGTGTGCTTAGTTGGGCCTGTCTCTTTGCAAACCCAAGGACTGTAGCCCACAAATTCCTCTATCCATGGTATTTTTCTAGGCAAGAATACTGGAGTGGGTTACCATGCCCTCCTCCAGGTGGTCTTCCCAATCCAGGAACTGAACCTGCATCTCCTACATCTCCTGCTTTGGCAGGAAGGTTTCTTTCTTTTTTTTTTTTTTTTTAACCACTGTGTCACTTGGGAAGCCCAGTAAACAGTAAACCAGGAGGTAATTCATACCAATAACTCCTAAATACTAATCTATTGAGCAGTTTTCCAGGAGAGGAAATAAAGGAATAGTAAAAAGGACATATTTCTTTTAAAAACGACAATGTTCATTGTGATTCTTGATAACAGATGTTCTCTAGTCTTTGTGTCATTATTATCTAACTGCATTAAACACTAAATTTTAAGTACAAGAGTATAAACACCATGAGGGCAATGTCTATACTTGTTTTCTAAAACTAACTTTCTAATCCATATTGTGAGTTATTAGATACGGATTCATGGATACTCAATCAACATTCATCAAGTTAACTGATCAAATTAATTATAATCTTTGTGATCTTTCTCAATTAATATGTAATGCTTATTGAAAGAGTAACTTTTTTTCTTCCCACAAAACCAATGACTAATATGACTAACCTGAGATTATACATATCTGTAAACAACAAAACTCTGTAAAAGTAGAAAGTAAAATAAAAGATACTAGACATACCAATTACTATTTTTTAAATGAATAAAATATTGAGTTTATTGGTTTTGTGGGAAAGAGCAACTTCTTTCATGGGGAGGTATTTGGAAAACAGATTCCTTAACAAATCCTACTTGCAGCAAAACAAAGTGACAGGTGTTATTTGTTGTTGTTTAGTCACTAAGTCGTGTCCAATCCTTTGTGACTCCCTGGACTGCAGGCTGCCAGGCTCCTCTGTCCATGGGATTTTCCAGGGAAGAATATTGGAACAGGTTACCATTCCCTTCTCCAGGGGATCTTCCCAACTCAGGGATAGAACCTGTGTCTCCAGCATTGGCAGGCAGATTCTTTACCACTGAGCCACCAGGGAAGCCCAATTGGTGTTATATATCTACAAAAATTACTCACCAGGATTACTATTTATAACTGAGTTTTCACATATCCACAGAAGTAATCTACATTCCAGCAATAATTCCTTGATCCTGTTTAGGATCAGGACATAAAATCGGGGATCCTCCATATAATGGCTCTCTAACCTCTAAGCTTTGGTGTATCTAATGAATATTTATTCCTCTAAATAGTTTAGAAAATATCACTCATTGAAAGTAAATGAATGGTTGGTTATCTGCTCAAAATATCTTTTCCTAATGTAACAGTAAATTGAACACATAATTTTAAAAAGGAACATTTTAAGGAAAAAAGAACACAGTGATTGAGTGAGGATGGAGACAATAAATTAGCTTAAGTTGTCAGCTGATTCTATACTACAACCTCCCTAAAGCAGAGTTGAAACTGCAGCTTTAATAAAAGGTTCCTACAACTCTTTTGACCAAGATATCCTCATTAATTACCAAGTGGCCACCTGATGTGAAGAGCTGACTCACTGGAAAAGACCTTGAGGCTGGGAAAAACTGAAGGCAAGGCAAAAGAAGGTAACAGAGGATATGGACAAGAATCTAAGCAAACTCCAGGAAACAGGAAAAGACAGAGCAGCCTGATGTGCTACAGTCCATGGTGTCTCGGAGAGATGGACCTGGCTAAGTGACTGAACAAGTGCCCTCAGAGCTCTGGTTTGAGGAAAGCTAATCCCTTGTTTGGGGACAACTGTATCAAGCAGCAAAACTGAGAGGATGAAGAGTTTTCATCCAGGCTGTATAACATAGGCTTCCCAGAAACTCGGAAGGCTGACACTGCCAAGGCATATAATCAAGGTGTCTCTGCACCTTCTCGTTGCCACTACAGATTTTTTTTTTCCCTCCCTAGTGACAATCTTTCAAGAAAAGAATAAAGGGTGTTTACCAGGTAGAAACATAAAAGTGATTCTCCAGTGTTTCTCATTTATTCCTTTTTCCCCTTTACTTTTCCTCTGTACTTTTGGAAGTAAAGGTTTTATTATTTATGATGAGTTTATTCCTTTCTGTAGGTTCTGGGGAGCACAAGATACATCCCTGATCAATGACTGGAATCGAGAAAATTCCTAATGGCAAATAGCTTTAGGAAATGCATGGGTCTTGTCTAATGCCTAAAGGTTTCCTTTTAAAATCCTGGTTTCTTTGGACCGTGTTTTGAAAAGGTTGATGAACTCAGTCTAAAATGTAAAAATGGGAGGAAAAAAAATAAAAAAGTGGAAGGAAGAGAACATGCAAAACAAGCTAATCATTATCATTTTAAGGGCCACCAGTTCTGTTTATATTCATGCACATGTGAACTGCTGAATCTCATTTGATCAACCCAATTAAACATTAAATAATTGCAGCCAATTATGCAAATATCAGCAACAATATTAATTTGTTGATCTTTTTGAGCAGATTAGCCTCACATGTTCCTAATGCTAGACTATCTTACGCCTTAAATGATCAATTAGTCTTGCGATAACTAAGTCTTGAA
The DNA here is from genome assembly GCA_022376925.1 of Tragulus kanchil. Lineage (NCBI taxonomy): Eukaryota > Metazoa > Chordata > Mammalia > Artiodactyla > Tragulidae > Tragulus > Tragulus kanchil. The sequence continues at coordinate 266,757,428 of JAIOJX010000004.1, read as the reverse complement.
GAATGGATAATTGCCTAGTTATAATGTGCCACTCTTGCTGTATTAATCGACTGCAATTAAACAAATAGTGCCCAAGGAAAAAAGATGTGCAGACGTTCCTTTCAAATCTATTGAACAAGTTAGTGTCAAGGCCAATTTCCTGTCTTATTACCTAACTGAGAATGGCAGATTGTGTTTTAGGAGACTTGGTTCCTTGAAATATATATCCTTGGTCTTCACTACATCTGGTTCTTAAGGACTTAAATGCTCTTAAGGTTTGATGAAAGAGATCACACGGACACAATGTCAAGACATATTGTTCTCCAACTTTTACAAGGAACATGTCTCGCCAAACTAAATTTAGAGATACAAAGTATAAAACGTATGTGTGGCAAACAATTGATCTCCATTTCTCATAGGACTACTGAGTCTGGTTATTATGTGACATTGGACAGGTTAGAATGACTATACTATTGCAAGTGAGGTCACAGGGTTTAGCAAAGGCAGCGCATGCCCTTAGAATGCTACCTGGTGAACAAACGAGCACAGAAGACAGCTGAAGCGTGTCAGACCTGAACACAATAGACTCTCCCAAGATTGCAGATCGCTGATCAAAAGTCACCTACAAAAGATATTTTTGCATTTCTTTTCATCTTCTGGTTCCCTCATTTTCATTTTACCAAGCCTATCTAAAAAGACCCTATGGCCAAAAGTCTTGGAAAAGAATCAAAACCCCAATTGCTATGTGCAGCTAAATGCCTTAAGGAAATTTTTCCAGCACGTCAAACTTTTTAGAATTTTTTTCATTGCTCTGAAAAAAGAATGAAACATGACCAGTAAGATGAAAGTTATTGGGACTTAAGGAAACCAAAATATGATGTCTAAGAGTTGACCTTCCAAGGGTGTTTTCTATCAAGATTTGACTTTCTCCAAAATAAAGAAGCATACGATTCTAACTCACGGCTCTCAACAAGGAAAGTATCATCTGTAATCACTCTCTCTATACCCTAATCATGTGCTTATCCATCCCCACTCCGCAGGAAAAAGCACCTATAAAACCAGAGTATAAAACCCAAAGTATATTCCTCTTTGCTTTCTAACAAAAAACTAAACATGATTTATTTTGTATTTAACACTTTAACATTTATGTATTTAACATATAACATACATCATATCCATTTGGTTGGTATGATATCATGATCTCTCGAGAATTATTACTTTAATAATTCCAAGACAGTTGTCAAATAAGAAATCATTCCTCCAACAAGTTATGATTAAAGTATCTCTAATGATCTGGCAGTCTTTAAAAAATAAAGGCGACATGAGGTAAATATAGACAAAGTCTGAATCAATTACAAATTCTAATAAAGAGGTTTCATAATATAGAAACAAAGAAGGTACACTTCTATAGAAGCTAAATGTTCATTCATTTCTTACTATGGGCCAGGCTGGGGGATACAGAGATCTATAAGGCACAAGACCCGGGGTCTTGTAGTGAAGTCTAGCCACCAATTTCAACACAGTGTGGAAACAGCAGGGTGGTCTTGTTGAAGCACCAAGGGAGCCTGGTGCAGACTCTGACATCAGAAAGGGGAGAGAGAGTTTCCCTAAGACAGACTTAGGGGACCTGGAAAGAAATATAAGGGGAGAAGTCTAAGTTCTCCAGGTCTGGATTTATAAACAACAACACACTTTTCTGAAGATGAAAACGTGTCCTAGGAAATGATACCTGTGAAATGTTCTCAGATCAGCCTTCAAACACAAAGACACTCATTTGGTTGAGAAGCAGAACATAACTTAAACATGAAAAAAATATATATGAGTGAAATCCTAAGGGAGACACGAAGATTATGGAGGAAAATTCTACTCTTATATGACTTCCATAATCATCTTTCTAGAGAGGGTAAGGGACGCTTCTAGGAGACAGTAGTTGAGAAACTACCATTGGATGACTGCAATCTTCTCTGGCATGAGGAAGCAATCACCCTGGTAACATGGGTAATATAACCTACAGGATGCACAACTAAAATCAGGTAGCCAAAGATATTTTTCATAATTCAAATACAATAGTCTGTCTCAGACACACATAAATGAGTACCCTATTTCTTTTCCATTCAGGACACTGTGATTGTCCAGTCACTCTCTTCTCTTCCATACTACAAGAAAAGCAAGAAAACATGATTTATTTTGTATTTAAAAAAATTTTGTATTTAACATATAAAATACATCATATACATTTGGTTGGTAAGATATCATGATCTCTCGAGAATTATTACTTTAATAATTCCAAGACAGTTGTCAAATAAGAAATCATTCCTCCAACAAGTTATGATTAAAGTATCTCTAATGATCTGGCAGTCTTTAAAAAATAAAGGCGACATGAGGTAAATATAGACAAAGTCTGAATCAATTACAAATTCTAATAAAGAGGTTTCATAATATAGAAACAAAGAAGGTACACTTCTATAGAAGCTAAATGTTCATTCATTTCTTACTATGGGCCAGGCTGGGGGATACAGAGATCTATAAGGCACAAGACCCGGGGTCTTGTAGTGAAGTCTAGCCACCAATTTCAACACAGTGTGGAAACAGCAGGGGTGGTCTTGTTGAAGCACCAAGGGAGCCTGGTGCAGACTCTGACATCAGAAAGGGGAGAGAGAGTTTCCCTAAGACAGACTTAGGGGACCTGGAAAGAAATATAAGGGGAGGAAGTCTAAGTTCTCCAGGTCTGGATTTATAAACAACAACACACTTTTCTGAAGATGAAAACGTGTCCTAGGAAATGATACCTGTGAAATGTTCTCAGATCAGCCTTCAAACACAAAGACACTCATTTGGTTGAGAAGCAGAACATAACTTAAACATGAAAAAAATATATATGAGTGAAATCCTAAGGGAGACACGAAGATTATGGAGGAAAATTCTACTCTTATATGACTTCCATAATCATCTTTCTAGAGAGGGTAAGGGACGCTTCTAGGAGACAGTAGTTGAGAAACTACCATTGGATGACTGCAATCTTCTCTGGCATGAGGAAGCAATCACCCTGGTAACATGGGTAATATAACCTACAGGATGCACAACTAAAATCAGGTAGCCAAAGATATTTTTCATAATTCAAATACAATAGTCTGTCTCAGACACACATAAATGAGTACCCTATTTCTTTTCCATTCAGGACACTGTGATTGTCCAGTCACTCTCTTCTCTTCCATACTACAAGAAAAGCAAGAAAACATGTTTTAGTGTAAAAGCTAACAGTGCAGGAACAGCTTATAAATAAACTTAATGATATAACCAAATCACTGATATGAACAAAAGGTTCACTTCTGTTCTGTACATTAAAAGCAACTTCATACTGAAAATAAGATTATGTATAGAGAAACAAATACTTGAGAAGAATCACAGATTTTATATTATCATTGAGCTCAAATTTACAGCTGGTGTAAGTTCCTTACGTGTGCGTTTTCATTGCCATTCTGTATTGAGCTTCCCAAATCAGGTCCCTTTTTCTCATGAATCACCACTTTAGTACTAGTATAACTTTGGTTGAACACAAAATGTCAGAATTCCTGAATTGGAAAGAACATTAAAGATCATCTAGCCTGCAGGGGATGAGCCAAGTAAGGGGAGGCTCTGGATTTCACTTCAGAGCAGTTCCTCTTCTACTGGTTTTGTACACGGGGATTCCAGGAAAGGTTTCTTTTGCAGAAAGTTCTAAGGCTTAAAAATCAAGTGTGGAGACCAATAAACTTTTAAGTCCAACTTCTCATTTAAGGGCACTAAGGCTCTAGTAAACTCTATTTTATTTCTGTTATTGACTTCTAGTTGACTTCCAATGTGGTGTTAATTTCCGCTGTACAAAGTGACTCACGTATGCATATGCACTCAGTTATGCATATATATGTATACACACACACACACACACACGCTTTTCTTCTATTGCTAAGTTGTGTCCGACTTTTTGCGAACCCTATGGACTATATCACGCCAGGCTTCCCTGACCTTCACTATCTCCAAGAGTTTGCTCAAACTCAACTCCACTGAGACGGTGAAGCCATCCAACCATCTCGCCCTCTGTCACCCCCTTCTTCTCTGGCCTTTGATCTTTCCCAGCATCAGGGTCTTTCCCAATGAGTCAGTTCTTCGCATCAGTATTGGAGCTTCAGCTTCAGCCCTTCTAATGAATATATATATATTTGTTTTCATATTCTTTTCCATTATGGTTTATCACAGAACACTGCATGCAGTTCCCTGTGCTATACAATAGGTCCTTATTGTTGATCCATTCTCTTTATCAATAGTTTGCATCTGCTAATTCCAACTTCCCAATCCATCCCTTGGGAACCACAAGTCTGTTCTCTTCTAGAAAACTCTGAATCACAGCCCATTGTGCAGGAACAGCTTATAAATAAACTTAATGATATAACCAAATCACTGATATGAACAAGGTTCACTTCTGTTCTGTACATTAAAATCAACTTCATACTGAAAATAAGATTATGTATAGAGAAACAAATACTTGAGAAGAATCACAGATTTTATATTATCATTGAGCTCAAATTTACAGCTGGTGTAAGTTCCTTACGTGTGCGTTTTCATTGCCATTCTGTATTGAGCTTCCCAAATCAGGTCCCTTTTTCTCATGAATCACCACTTTAGTACTAGTATAACTTTGGTTGAACACAAAATGTCAGAATTCCTGAATTGGAAAGAACATTAAAGATCATCTAGCCTGCAGGGGATGAGCCAAGTAAGGGGAGGCTCTGGATTTCACTTCAGAGCAGTTCCTCTTCTACTGGTTTTGTACACGGGGATTCCAGGAAAGGTTTCTTTTGCAGAAAGTTCTAAGGCTTAAAAATCAAGTGTGGAGACCAATAAACTTTTAAGTCCAACTTCTCATTTAAGGGCACTAAGGCTCTAGTAAACTCTATTTTATTTCTGTTATTGACTTCTAGTTGACTTCCAATGTGGTGTTAATTTCCGCTGTACAAAGTGACTCACGTATGCATATGCACTCAGTTATGCATATATATGTATACACACACACACACACACACGCTTTTCTTCTATTGCTAAGTTGTGTCCGACTTTTTGCGAACCCTATGGACTATATCACGCCAGGCTTCCCTGACCTTCACTATCTCCAAGAGTTTGCTCAAACTCAACTCCACTGAGACGGTGAAGCCATCCAACCATCTCGCCCTCTGTCACCCCCTTCTTCTCTGGCCTTTGATCTTTCCCAGCATCAGGGTCTTTCCCAATGAGTCAGTTCTTCGCATCAGTATTGGAGCTTCAGCTTCAGCCCTTCTAATGAATATATATATATTTGTTTTCATATTCTTTTCCATTATGGTTTATCACAGAACACTGCATGCAGTTCCCTGTGCTATACAATAGGTCCTTATTGTTGATCCATTCTCTTTATCAATAGTTTGCATCTGCTAATTCCAACTTCCCAATCCATCCCTTGGGAACCACAAGTCTGTTCTCTTCTAGAAAACTCTGAATCACAGCCCAGTTCTGGCTCTGTGCAATGCTATTCCTCTTTCATCACACGGTCCATGGCCTGGGTGCCTCTTAAAGAGCTTTAAAGACCTCAGAGAGCGTAATCTATCAAATTGGTAAAAATACTAGAAGCTAAGAATGGACCCACTTACAACCTTCTAGTTTACACAAAAAGGAGAATGAAGGAAGTCCAGTAACTATGAGCGACTTGCTTGATCCACATCAGGAAGGACGGCCCACGGAGTACGGCCACCCACTATTCACACTGCTGATTCATGATGAATGCCAGATAAAACATCCCCACATCCTGCCTGATTTATATATGGTGGTAAGAAAACTTTAGGTAAGAGGAAAATACACATTTTAGTTTTCTTACTTGGATTCCCATCGATACATCAGACACTTTAGCCAATTGATACGAATTATCAGCCCTTTGTAGCAGATTTAGAGACTTCTGATTCATGACTATAATGTCACCCTAAAGCTCACCAGTTAAAATAAATTTGCTTTCATTTAGTTGTTTTAGTAAGTTTTATCTTTTTTTTTTTGTTTTATGTTGAAACTGCAAAAATTCAGTCATTCTCCCCCACCACTTCTAACTGGCCTTTTCATTTATCTATTTTCATCCATCTTTGTTCTTTGGCCTGTGTGGGCCTCCCATCACAGCATCCTCTGTCGCTGCAGAGCTCTGGCTCGGTAATTGGACACATCGGTCCAGCTGCTCCACAGCACATGGGGCCTTCCCAGGCCAGGGATCAAACTGGCGCCCCTTTCACTGCAAGGCAGTGTCCTTACCCACTGGACCACCAGGGAAGTCCTGTTTTAGTTTTATAAAGAGTCTAGATCAATTTTGAATACAATGACTATCATAGGCCGTGTTAAGTCTATGAACCTTCAGAGTATGTACTAAGGTTTCTCTCATTCTTCAATTCATGCTTGTGTGTAACATCAAAGCATTCTGAGAGGTATTCGAGAGATGTGATAATACAGCTAATTCATAATATCTAGACCTAGGGGGGTCAAACAGTAATCATATTCTTTCAAAACCCTGCATGCAGTTCCTGTGCTATACAATAGGTCCTTATTGTTGATCCATTCTCTTTATCAATAGTTTGCATCTGCTAATTCCAACTTCCCAATCCATCCCTTGGGAACCACAAGTCTGTTCTCTTCTAGAAAACTCTGAATCACAGCCCAGTTCTGGCTCTGTGCAATGCTATTCCTCTTTCATCACACGGTCCATGGCCTGGGTGCCTCTTAAAGAGCTTTAAAGACCTCAGAGAGCGTAATCTATCAAATTGGTAAAAATACTAGAAGCTAAGAATGGACCCACTTACAACCTTCTAGTTTACACAAAAAGGAGAATGAAGGAAGTCCAGTAACTATGAGCGACTTGCTTGATCCACATCAGGAAGGACGGCCCACGGAGTACGGCCACCCACTATTCACACTGCTGATTCATGATGAATGCCAGATAAAACATCCCCACATCCTGCCTGATTTATATATGGTGGTAAGAAAACTTTAGGTAAGAGGAAAATACACATTTTAGTTTTCTTACTTGGATTCCCATCGATACATCAGACACTTTAGCCAATTGATACGAATTATCAGCCCTTTGTAGCAGATTTAGAGACTTCTGATTCATGACTATAATGTCACCCTAAAGCTCACCAGTTAAAATAAATTTGCTTTCATTTAGTTGTTTTAGTAAGTTTTATCTTTTTTTTTTTGTTTTATGTTGAAACTGCAAAAATTCAGTCATTCTCCCCCACCACTTCTAACTGGCCTTTTCATTTATCTATTTTCATCCATCTTTGTTCTTTGGCCTGTGTGGGCCTCCCATCACAGCATCCTCTGTCGCTGCAGAGCTCTGGCTCGGTAATTGGACACATCGGTCCAGCTGCTCCACAGCACATGGGGCCTTCCCAGGCCAGGGATCAAACTGGCGCCCCTTTCACTGCAAGGCAGTGTCCTTACCCACTGGACCACCAGGGAAGTCCTGTTTTAGTTTTATAAAGAGTCTAGATCAATTTTGAATACAATGACTATCATAGGCCGTGTTAAGTCTATGAACCTTCAGAGTATGTACTAAGGTTTCTCTCATTCTTCAATTCATGCTTGTGTGTAACATCAAAGCATTCTGAGAGGTATTCGAGAGATGTGATAATACAGCTAATTCATAATATCTAGACCTAGGTGGTCAACAGTCATCTTTCATTTCAATGATAAATAACGTAATTTAATTTTCCAAGGCAAAATAATTCAAAATGGAAATGACAGATTTTAGCAGGGATAGAAATATGCTTCCCTTAAGTGGTGTCCAGAGAAGGAGGGGAAAGAAAACACTTGTCTGCACAGACCAGGTGGTCCTTGTACCACCGCCAGTGTCCTAACAGACTTCCCTGGTGGCTCAGTGGTAAAGGAACCCACCTTCCAATTCAAAAGACGTGGGCTTGATCCCGGGGTTGGGAAGATTCCTTTGGAGAAGGAAATGGCAACCTACTCTGGCAGTCTTTCCTGGGAAATCCCATAGACTGAGGAGCCTGGTAGGAAACAGTCCACGGGGTCACAAAAGAGTCAGACGCGATTTAGTGACTAAGTGTTCTTAACTTAACCATAGCAGCAGTCCCACGTCTTTAATATCTGCAGGACAGCAAATCAAATGGAGTCTGTGGAATGGTACCTTAAGCCCACATGGAAGGCTCAGGGTGATGTGCAGAATTTTCATCAATTCCAGTTAGAACGATGAACTAAAACATGACTGATAATGACAAGCTTATTACTTGCATTCAATGCATGTACAGCAAATAATCATTTCTTCTCCCAAAGCTCCAGCCATTGGTGGGAAAATAGACTTAAAATTCCAGGGCTTCCCTGGTGGTCCAGTGGGTAAGGACACCGCCTTGCAGTGCAAGGGGCACCGGTTCGATCCCTGGCCTGGGAAGATTCCACGTGCAGTGGAGCTGCTGGACCGATGTGTCCAACTACCGAGCTGGAGCTCTGGAGCGCATGCGCCCAGAGCCGGTGCTCTGCGACAACAGAGGTCACTGTGATGGGAGGCCCACACGGGACAAAGAACAAAGATGGATGAAAATAGATCAATGAAAGACCAATAGAAGTGGCCCACCCCCTTCCCTCCCTAACCCGCCCCCCCCTCCCAATTCTATCTGGTGATGTGTTATCAGTATAGCTTCTGTTTCAATCCCATTTGGCTTCCCTTACTCTCAACAACTGAAGAGCTCCATCGCTGGGTCTTGGCAATTAGTCCTCCCACTGAACCTTCAGAGTATGTACTAAGGTTCCCATTCAAAGCAATTCTGAGAGGTATTCGAGAGATGTGATAATACAGCTAATTCATAATATCTAGACCTAGGTGGTCAACAGTCATCTTTCATTTCAATGATAAATAACGTAATTTAATTTTCCAAGGCAAAATAATTCAAAATGGAAATGACAGATTTTAGCAGGGATAGAAATATGCTTCCCTTAAGTGGTGTCCAGAGAAGGAGGGGAAAGAAAACACTTGTCTGCACAGACCAGGTGGTCCTTGTACCACCGCCAGTGTCCTAACAGACTTCCCTGGTGGCTCAGTGGTAAAGGAACCCACCTTCCAATTCAAAAGACGTGGGCTTGATCCCGGGGTTGGGAAGATTCCTTTGGAGAAGGAAATGGCAACCTACTCTGGCAGTCTTTCCTGGGAAATCCCATAGACTGAGGAGCCTGGTAGGAAACAGTCCACGGGGTCACAAAAGAGTCAGACGCGATTTAGTGACTAAGTGTTCTTAACTTAACCATAGCAGCAGTCCCACGTCTTTAATATCTGCAGGACAGCAAATCAAATGGAGTCTGTGGAATGGTACCTTAAGCCCACATGGAAGGCTCAGGGTGATGTGCAGAATTTTCATCAATTCCAGTTAGAACGATGAACTAAAACATGACTGATAATGACAAGCTTATTACTTGCATTCAATGCATGTACAGCAAATAATCATTTCTTCTCCCAAAGCTCCAGCCATTGGTGGGAAAATAGACTTAAAATTCCAGGGCTTCCCTGGTGGTCCAGTGGGTAAGGACACCGCCTTGCAGTGCAAGCTTGCGGCACCGGTTCCATCCCTGGCCTGGGAAGATTCCACGTGCAGTGGAGCTGCTGGACCGATGTGTCCAACTACCGAGCTGGAGCTCTGGAGCGCATGCGCCCAGAGCCGGTGCTCTGCGACAACAGAGGTCACTGTGATGGGAGGCCCACACGGGACAAAGAACAAAGATGGATGAAAATAGATCAATGAAAGACCAATAGAAGTGGCCCACCCCCTTCCCTCCCTAACCCGCCCCACCCTCCAAATTCTATCTGGTGATGTGTTATCAGTATAGCTTCTGTTTCAATCCCATTTGGCTTCCCTTACTCTCAACAACTGAAGAGCTCCATCTCTGGGTCTTGGCAATTAGTCCTCCCACTTTCTGAAATGGCAGCAACTGCAATGCTAGCTACTCAAACATGCTACCCTGATATTTACGACCGGGGTTCCAGCTTTTACCTGATCTTGAGAGCAGTCTTGGTGTGTATCTCACTCAAAAACAATCTAAATCAGACTCTCTGAAGTTATTTTTGAAAAAATAATTTGACATTAGTCACGACTTTCCTCTCACCTCTTCTCAGAATGTAACAAGAGTAACACGTTTCTGCTCCTCAGTACTTGCTTGGGGCTGTCACTCACCCATTCATTCCTTTATCCAAGAAACATTATTGAGGGACTTCCCTTCTAGTCCAGTGGTTAAGAATCCGCCTCCCAACAAGGGGACATGGCTTTAATCCCTGATCAGGAAACTAAGATCCCAAAAGCCACAGGGCAACTAAGCCCCACGTGCCACAGCTATGGAAGCCCACATGCTGCAACTACTGAGCCCAAGAGCTGCAACAAGAGAAGCCCCCACACACCCCAACGAGACAAAACTTGTGTGCCACAACAAAGACCCATCACAGTCAAAAATTAATTAAAGATTTTAATTAATAAATTAATTTTAAAAGAGGATAGTGCAAAGAGTAAATACTAGGAGTCAGGGCCAAAAAAATTTTTTTAAAAAGAAACATTAATAAACACGTATTATTTATGGCACAGGCACTGTGTGAGCATTACAAAAAGAGAGTAAAATAACACCCACATTCAACCAACCATCAGTTCAGTTTAGTTCAGTCGTGTATGACTCTTGGTGACCCCATGGACTACAGCACACCAGGCTCCCCTGTCCTTCACCATCTCCCAGAGCTGCTCAAACTCATGTCCATTAAGTCAGCGATGCCATCCAACCATAGGACAAAGGTAAGTATGTGACTGATTAGAACATAATTGAAGTCTCCTGTGATCACTGGGGACCATGGAAACTGGAGGCAGAAGCAGTGGTTAAGTGGGTGAATATGGCTTTGTACTGAAGGAAGGGATGCTGTTCTAGAGATTTAAAAGGTTTCTCAAGGAGATGCATCTTGAGGGATGCCATCTGTGATCAATTTGAAGAAAGGCTCCATCTCTGGGTCTTGGCAATTAGTCCTCCCACTTTCTGAAATGGCAGCAACTGCAATGCTAGCTACTCAAACATGCTACCCTGATATTTACGACCGGGGTTCCAGCTTTTACCTGATCTTGAGAGCAGTCTTGGTGTGTATCTCACTCAAAAACAATCTAAATCAGACTCTCTGAAGTTATTTTTGAAAAAATAATTTGACATTAGTCACGACTTTCCTCTCACCTCTTCTCAGAATGTAACAAGAGTAACACGTTTCTGCTCCTCAGTACTTGCTTGGGGCTGTCACTCACCCATTCATTCCTTTATCCAAGAAACATTATTGAGGGACTTCCCTTCTAGTCCAGTGGTTAAGAATCCGCCTCCCAACAAGGGGACATGGCTTTAATCCCTGATCAGGAAACTAAGATCCCAAAAGCCACAGGGCAACTAAGCCCCACGTGCCACAGCTATGGAAGCCCACATGCTGCAACTACTGAGCCCAAGAGCTGCAACAAGAGAAGCCCCCACACACCCCAACGAGACAAAACTTGTGTGCCACAACAAAGACCCATCACAGTCAAAAATTAATTAAAGATTTTAATTAATAAATTAATTTTAAAAGAGGATAGTGCAAAGAGTAAATACTAGGAGTCAGGGCCAAAAAAATTTTTTTAAAAAGAAACATTAATAAACACGTATTATTTATGGCACAGGCACTGTGTGAGCATTACAAAAAGAGAGTAAAATAACACCCACATTCAACCAACCATCAGTTCAGTTTAGTTCAGTCGTGTATGACTCTTGGTGACCCCATGGACTACAGCACACCAGGCTCCCCTGTCCTTCACCATCTCCCAGAGCTGCTCAAACTCATGTCCATTAAGTCAGCGATGCCATCCAACCATAGGACAAAGGTAAGTATGTGACTGATTAGAACATAATTGAAGTCTCCTGTGATCACTGGGGACCATGGAAACTGGAGGCAGAAGCAGTGGTTAAGTGGGTGAATATGGCTTTGTACTGAAGGAAGGGATGCTGTTCTAGAGATTTAAAAGGTTTCTCAAGGAGATGCATCTTGAGGGATGCATCTTATCAAGTGGGGAAACTGTAGAAGGTACAGGAAGGCAAAAAGCAGCAGCAGAGAGCAGAGCATATTGGAGGACAGAGAAGACACCATATGGCAGAAGGAAAAGTGAATATGAAATAGCAAAGAGCTGGAGCTCCACTGACGCAATTAGTTAGCACACAGTACTTACATGGAATAGCAAAGATCAACGGGAGAGAGGGAACATGGACAATGGGGTGATGTTCTCCAAGTTCAAGTCTGGTTAAGTATGAATACGTAAAAAAGAAGAAGGGACTTTACTGGTGGTCCAGTGGTTAAGAATTCACCTTGCAATGCAAGGGACATAGGTTCAATCCCTGGTCAGGGAACTAAGACCCTACATGCTAGGGGTATGTCATTTTGCTAGAACTAGAGAATCCATGTGCCACAATGAAAATCCTAAATGATGCAATGAAGATCCCATGTGCTGAAACTAAGACCCAACACAGTCAAATAAATAAATATTTTCAAAAATCACAAGATCAGTCTTCAATCAATTTTTTAAATTAAAAAGGGGAAAAAAACCCCAAAACCCAAACCCAAACCTTGTCATTTGAAAAGCTCTCCCCCAAGAGGTAGGTATTTGCAAGGCAGTAAGATCCAAGGAAGGACATGGATAATTAGCCAAATGGGATGAACGCTCAGCCTCAGAGATTCTTGCTCGTATACACAAATACACAAGTTAAATGAAAATCAGATCTGTGGTTAAGAAGGAATTCTCCCTCCAAGAGAAAGAACCAGCAAGAATCCTGAGGGTTTTTTGGTTGTTGTTACTCTTCTTGTTCAATTTGAGAGCACTTGGGAGGAAACATCATGTTTCCATGCAACACCAAAGAGATCAAATTCTATGCTTTTTCCTCAGTAATTACTTCAATTATTTTTCTTGGAAAGAAACAGACAATTTAGTAGCTTAGCCGACAGCACCCATTTGCCATCTCGTAAGAGAACAATTTTGAAACTGTAGGTTCCATGCCCACAGGCACAAAATAACTGAAGAAGAAAGACGTGGTCTTAGATTCCAAATGGTGAATATGGCTTTGTACTGAAGGAAGGGATGCTGTTCTAGAGATTTAAAAGGTTTCTCAAGGAGATGCATCTTGAGGGATGCATCTTATCAAGTGGGGAAACTGTAGAAGGTACAGGAAGGCAAAAAGCAGCAGCAGAGAGCAGAGCATATTGGAGGACAGAGAAGACACCATATGGCAGAAGGAAAAGTGAATATGAAATAGCAAAGAGCTGGAGCTCCACTGACGCAATTAGTTAGCACACAGTACTTACATGGAATAGCAAAGATCAACGGGAGAGAGGGAACATGGACAATGGGGTGATGTTCTCCAAGTTCAAGTCTGGTTAAGTATGAATACGTAAAAAAGAAGAAGGGACTTTACTGGTGGTCCAGTGGTTAAGAATTCACCTTGCAATGCAAGGGACATAGGTTCAATCCCTGGTCAGGGAACTAAGACCCTACATGCTAGGGGTATGTCATTTTGCTAGAACTAGAGAATCCATGTGCCACAATGAAAATCCTAAATGATGCAATGAAGATCCCATGTGCTGAAACTAAGACCCAACACAGTCAAATAAATAAATATTTTCAAAAATCACAAGATCAGTCTTCAATCAATTTTTTAAATTAAAAAGGGGAAAAAAACCCCAAAACCCAAACCCAAACCTTGTCATTTGAAAAGCTCTCCCCCAAGAGGTAGGTATTTGCAAGGCAGTAAGATCCAAGGAAGGACATGGATAATTAGCCAAATGGGATGAACGCTCAGCCTCAGAGATTCTTGCTCGTATACACAAATACACAAGTTAAATGAAAATCAGATCTGTGGTTAAGAAGGAATTCTCCCTCCAAGAGAAAGAACCAGCAAGAATCCTGAGGGTTTTTTGGTTGTTGTTACTCTTCTTGTTCAATTTGAGAGCACTTGGGAGGAAACATCATGTTTCCATGCAACACCAAAGAGATCAAATTCTATGCTTTTTCCTCAGTAATTACTTCAATTATTTTTCTTGGAAAGAAACAGACAATTTAGTAGCTTAGCCGACAGCACCCATTTGCCATCTCGTAAGAGAACAATTTTGAAACTGTAGGTTCCATGCCCACAGGCACAAAATAACTGAAGAAGAAAGACGTGGTCTTAGATTCCAAATGGATAGCCCTGGGTTACTTAACAATTTGGAGCAGTTTCAGTGGTTGGTTAGTCATTTAATTCAGAATCTCGTGTATCCCTGGGTTTCCCAGGTGTCTCAAGTAGTAAAGAATCTGCCTGCCAATGCAGGAAATGCAAGAGACGCAGGTTCTATCCCTGGATCAGGAAGATCCCCTTGAGTAAGAGATGGTAACCCTACTCTAGGTGATAATACTGGAGTGGGTTGCCCTGGACGACTAAAGTCCATGAGGTCACAAAAAGTCGGACACAACTGAGCGCACACATATACACATTCATACATGTATTCCTTTGTTTCTTTGCTCAGTATGGAGCTCTTGAACATATCAGGAGTTTTTAGGTTACTACCATTATACTTTACTACATAAAGTAAAAGGAGAAATTATTAACCTCTTAGTCAAGTCAGACAGAGAATTTATACAGGTAAGAGAAAACGTTCTATTTCTTTTCCTTTTCTGCTTCATATATAACTTTTATTTTTAAACCTTTTGATATGGTCTTACATTTAAATTGAATAAATCTCTCCTTCTGTATCAGTGTGCTCTGACCTCTCCAATTTGCTGGTCACTTTTTCTACTACTCTGTCACCAGCACCTGGAACAGTCCCTGGCACAGTGTGTGCTCGACGTTATATAATTGTTAAATGAGTGAATCAAAACCATTTACTTCTATCACCTACATTGCTGGTTTCTGTAGTTTTACTTCTAAAAACGCTCTTTCTCACAGGGAACTCTGCCCAATGTGATGTAGCAGCCTGGAGAGAAGGCTATTTGGGATAGAATGGATACGTGTATATGCATAGCTGAGTCCCTCCACTGGCCACCTGAAGCTATCACAACATTGTTAATCAGCCACATGTGTGAGTTTATTCACTAAGCCACGTCTGACTCTGCAACTCCATGGACTGTAGCATGCCATCCCCTGGAGCTTGCTCAAACTCATGTTTTCTGCTTCACCATCCCTCTGCTTTAGTAGCTTAGCCGACAGCACCCATTTGCCATCTCGTAAGAGAACAATTTTGAAACTGTAGGTTCCATGCCCACAGGCACAAAATAACTGAAGAAGAAAGACGTGGTCTTAGATTCCAAATGGATAGCCCTGGGTTACTTAACAATTTGGAGCAGTTTCAGTGGTTGGTTAGTCATTTAATTCAGAATCTCGTGTATCCCTGGGTTTCCCAGGTGTCTCAAGTAGTAAAGAATCTGCCTGCCAATGCAGGAAATGCAAGAGACGCAGGTTCTATCCCTGGATCAGGAAGATCCCCTTGAGTAAGAGATGGTAACCCTACTCTAGGTGATAATACTGGAGTGGGTTGCCCTGGACGACTAAAGTCCATGAGGTCACAAAAAGTCGGACACAACTGAGCGCACACATATACACATTCATACATGTATTCCTTTGTTTCTTTGCTCAGTATGGAGCTCTTGAACATATCAGGAGTTTTTAGGTTACTACCATTATACTTTACTACATAAAGTAAAAGGAGAAATTATTAACCTCTTAGTCAAGTCAGACAGAGAATTTATACAGGTAAGAGAAAAACGTTCTATTTCTTTTCATTTTCTGCTTCATATATAACTTTTATTTTTAAACCTTTTGATATGGTCTTACATTTAAATTGAATAAATCTCTCCTTCTGTATCAGTGTGCTCTGACCTCTCCAATTTGCTGGTCACTTTTTCTACTACTCTGTCACCAGCACCTGGAACAGTCCCTGGCACAGTGTGTGCTCGACGTTATATAATTGTTAAATGAGTGAATCAAAACCATTTACTTCTATCACCTACATTGCTGGTTTCTGTAGTTTTACTTCTAAAAACGCTCTTTCTCACAGGGAACTCTGCCCAATGTGATGTAGCAGCCTGGAGAGAAGGCTATTTGGG
This sequence comes from Tragulus kanchil, assembly GCA_022376925.1. NCBI lineage: Eukaryota > Metazoa > Chordata > Mammalia > Artiodactyla > Tragulidae > Tragulus > Tragulus kanchil. The sequence goes on along the minus strand of JAIOJX010000004.1, from coordinate 266,741,283 downwards.
ATAGAATGGATACGTGTATATGCATAGCTGAGTCCCTCCACTGGCCACCTGAAGCTATCACAACATTGTTAATCAGCCACATGTGTGAGTTTATTCACTAAGCCACGTCTGACTCTGCAACTCCATGGACTGTAGCATGCCATGCTTCCCTGTCCTTCACCATCCCCTGGAGCTTGCTCAAACTCATGTTCATTGAGCCAGTGATGCTATCTAACCATCTCATCCTCTGCTGCTTCCTTCTACTCTTGCCTTTGATCTTTCCCAGCACCAGGGTCTTTTCAAATGAGTCGGCTCTTCACATCAGGTGGCCAAAGTACTGGAGCTTCAACAAACTGAAGAGTCGATGTATATACACTACCACGTGTCAAACAGACAGATAGTGAAGTCACTGCATGACACAGGGAGTCTAGCCCAGCACTCTGTGACGACCTCCAGGGATGGGGGTGGTTGGGTGGGAGAGAGGGCATTTATATATTCTTATGGCTGGTTCACACTGTTGTACAGCAGAAGCTAACACAACTTTGGAAAGCAATTATCCTCCCATTAAAAAAAATAAATGTAAAAAAATGTTCTTTTTGAGTCCTTCTGCAGTCCCATCCATCTTGCCCTAAACTCGTCCCTAGGCTGCTTGTCCTCACACAAGGAGGGTGTGAGGGTGACGCTCATTTCTGCTTCTGCCCTCCGAAGCTGAACACCTCTACTTAGCTTTTTCTTCTAATTCATATTTAATAGACTTTAATTTTCCCTAAGCCTTTTGACTATTTTTCCTTTACTTTCAATATTTTACAACCAAGTCCAGTAATTTTAAATTTTATTTCAGATACTTCTAAGAAGCAGTCTTGAAATCTCTGATTTTTGTGTGTTAACTGTTACAGACTGAAACAGGCTCTTCTGTACAATTCTTTCAAGAAATTCTCTACTTTCCCCGATACTTAACTTAAGGTCACTTTTCTACTACTCTGTCACCAGCACCTGGAACAGTCCCTGGCACAGTGTGTGCTCGCGTTATATAATTGTTAAATGAGTGAATCAAAACCATTTACTTCTATCACCTACATTGCTGGTTTCTGTAGTTTTACTTCTAAAAACGCTCTTTCTCACAGGGAACTCTGCCCAATGTGATGTAGCAGCCTGGAGAGAAGGCTATTTGGGATAGAATGGATACGTGTATATGCATAGCTGAGTCCCTCCACTGGCCACCTGAAGCTATCACAACATTGTTAATCAGCCACATGTGTGAGTTTATTCACTAAGCCACGTCTGACTCTGCAACTCCATGGACTGTAGCATGCCATGCTTCCCTGTCCTTCACCATCCCCTGGAGCTTGCTCAAACTCATGTTCATTGAGCCAGTGATGCTATCTAACCATCTCATCCTCTGCTGCTTCCTTCTACTCTTGCCTTTGATCTTTCCCAGCACCAGGGTCTTTTCAAATGAGTCGGCTCTTCACATCAGGTGGCCAAAGTACTGGAGCTTCAACAAACTGAAGAGTCGATGTATATACACTACCACGTGTCAAACAGACAGATAGTGAAGTCACTGCATGACACAGGGAGTCTAGCCCAGCACTCTGTGACGACCTCCAGGGATGGGGGTGGTTGGGTGGGAGAGAGGGCATTTATATATTCTTATGGCTGGTTCACACTGTTGTACAGCAGAAGCTAACACAACTTTGGAAAGCAATTATCCTCCCATTAAAAAAAATAAATGTAAAAAAATGTTCTTTTTGAGTCCTTCTGCAGTCCCATCCATCTTGCCCTAAACTCGTCCCTAGGCTGCTTGTCCTCACACAAGGAGGGTGTGAGGGTGACGCTCATTTCTGCTTCTGCCCTCCGAAGCTGAACACCTCTACTTAGCTTTTTCTTCTAATTCATATTTAATAGACTTTAATTTTCCCTAAGCCTTTTGACTATTTTTCCTTTACTTTCAATATTTTACAACCAAGTCCAGTAATTTTAAATTTTATTTCAGATACTTCTAAGAAGCAGTCTTGAAATCTCTGATTTTTGTGTGTTAACTGTTACAGACTGAAACAGGCTCTTCTGTACAATCCGTTCAAGAAAATTCTCCAAGGTAATCTTTCCATATCACCACAGCCACACTTCTTCCCCTAATCTTAAGAATCTTTCAACTTCTGTTTTGGATAAATGCTTTCATGATCCAGTCAATTATATAACTTTTTGTTCTATTTTTTATTTGAGCAAAACACTAATAACTTATATACCTTCATCATATCTAGTCAGACAACTCTAAAAATAAAAATACCCGGGCAGGGGGTTGGATAAATTAGGAATTTGGGATTAACAGGTACTATATATAAAACTGATAAATAAGAACCTACTGTATAGCACAAGGATCTATTAATGTATTCAACATCTTATAATAACCTATAATGGAAAAGAATCTGAAAAACAATATATATATGTATGTATAATGGAATCATTCTGCTATTTACCTGAAACATCATAAATGAACTATACATCAATATAAAAAACTCACAAAAAATTTTTAAAAATACTTGAACCACCCATGCAGAAAGTTTTATTAAATTTCCTCAAATTACTTTTGATTGCTTCTGTGTACACAAATAGAAAACAACTCTAAATTTTAAGTCCTCTAATATTAAGATATTCCTTCATTTAGCTGACTTCAAAAGTCTCAGATTGTTCTGTAGAGACCTGCTGCTTTCCCAATCAACTTTAAATACGTGCTTAGTTTTTAAGACCCTGCATCATAAATGTCACCCATCAATCAAACTTTATTTTACATTTCAATATGAATCTTGACTCCCTTTTCACCAACTGGCAATGATGGCATCTAAACTCACCAAATTTTGGAAAAATTATCCTCCCATTAAAAAAATAAATGTAAAAATGTTCTTTTGAGTCCTTCTGCAGTCCCATCCATCTTGCCCTAAACTCGTCCCTAGGCTGCTTGTCCTCACACAAGGAGGGTGTGAGGGTGACGCTCATTTCTGCTTCTGCCTCCGAAGCTGAACACCTCTACTTAGCTTTTTCTTCTAATTCATATTTAATAGACTTTAATTTTCCCTAAGCCTTTTGACTATTTTTCCTTTACTTTCAATATTTTACAACCAAGTCCAGTAATTTTAAATTTTATTTCAGATACTTCTAAGAAGCAGTCTTGAAATCTCTGATTTTTGTGTGTTAACTGTTACAGACTGAAACAGGCTCTTCTGTACAATCCGTTCAAGAAAATTCTCCAAGGTAATCTTTCCATATCACCACAGCCACACTTCTTCCCCTAATCTTAAGAATCTTTCAACTTCTGTTTTGGATAAATGCTTTCATGATCCAGTCAATTATATAACTTTTTGTTCTATTTTTTATTTGAGCAAAACACTAATAACTTATATACCTTCATCATATCTAGTCAGACAACTCTAAAAATAAAAATACCCGGGCAGGGGGTTGGATAAATTAGGAATTTGGGATTAACAGGTACTATATATAAAACTGATAAATAAGAACCTACTGTATAGCACAAGGATCTATTAATGTATTCAACATCTTATAATAACCTATAATGGAAAAGAATCTGAAAAACAATATATATATGTATGTATAATGGAATCATTCTGCTATTTACCTGAAACATCATAAATGAACTATACATCAATATAAAAAAAACTCACAAAAAATTTTTAAAAATACTTGAACCACCCATGCAGAAAGTTTTATTAAATTTCCTCAAATTACTTTTGATTGCTTCTGTGTACACAAATAGAAAACAACTCTAAATTTTAAGTCCTCTAATATTAAGATATTCCTTCATTTAGCTGACTTCAAAAAGTCTCAGATTGTTCTGTAGAGACCTGCTGCTTTCCCAATCAACTTTAAATACGTGCTTAGTTTTTAAGACCCTGCATCATAAATGTCACCCATCAATCAAACTTTATTTTACATTTCAATATGAATCTTGACTCCCTTTTCACCAACTGGCAATGATGGCATCTAAACTCACCAAATTTTGGAAAAATATCTTTTATAGGGGAGCCAGGTTTACCTGATTTATTATCTGCCTACCTAGAAAGATGCTTAACTTCTTGATGATATCACTGTAGATTGTTTCTCAGAAAACAAACAAAACAAAATATTAAGGAAAAAAAAAAAGGTGTGCATGCTCTTTGACCCAAAAATCATAATCCCAGGAATTTATCCTAAGGAAAAAAAAATGAAAGATGCACTGTTCACATAGTGAAAGAATTTCCAACATAAATGTTCAATAATAAAATTTTTTTAATATTATGCTTCATCAGCATAGTGGAGTTCAATTAAACTTCATATATAAAAAATTTTTAATTTATTGATATGAAAAAGCAAATGATTTATTAATGAGAAAAAAGCAGGTTAGCAAAATTATGTATGATCCCATTGTTTGAAAAATATGTATCTAAAATATATAAATGCTAAAAATATATACATATCTATCAATGCTTACAAAATACTAAAAAGTTAAGATATCAAAGATTAACAGTGCTTTTGTCTACAATGGAATCACAGGTAATAGTTTATTCTATGCTTTCTTCTACTTTAAAGCCTTTTTTCTTTTCTAAAAGTATATTACATTTTTCAATGAGATTTTTAAGTATAACCAAAATTTACTGAATATATTTTTTAAAGTTGAGTAATTGAATCCCTGACTATATATATATATATATATATATATGTATAAACACACACACACACACATGCATGTATCTTCCTCCCACTTCTTCTTTTAAAAAAAATATATGTATCTTTCTTCTCATTTCTGCTTTGCTCATGCCCACACATACTATCAGGAACATTTTCCTTAAATTTAACTTGTTGATCTCAAATGATAGTACTTACTCTCATCTCTCCACCAAAGTAAGGTTTGGTTCTGGGCTTTGAATGAAAAAAACAGCATTTTAAGAACCAAAGCCCTTACCTGAATATCAGTCAGTTTTTGTAAGATGCGGCTCGCAAGCTTAGGACCATTCTCCATAGTTGGAATGTGTATAGTCTATGAAAGAAGAACAGACATGAACTAAATTTGAGGGTATTCATGCACACAGTGACAGCCAGTAAGAATTTTACCAATTTTACCAAAATAAGAATGGCACTAGATACTTTTGTCACCAATGCTAGCTCCTGATGCAAGGACTCTTCTATCCTGAATGTGAACAAACACGATCTAGCCAGTGCTAGGTCATTTCCTACCAACTGACTTCAGGACACAGCTGGTCTACACGCCAGGATTTAGGCTGATTTGAGAAACCAATGAGAAGCCAGGGCTACATAGGACAGTGGCTAAACTTAAAGAACTCTACCTGTTTCACATCCCGTGTATGAAATAATCACCTCTACATCTAACCCTCTAGGCAGGGACTAACAACTCAAAAGATTTTCTGATATAAATTAAAGCAAGCCATTTCAGGGACATAAGTTGCTTTTATATGGTGGTTGTTTGGTTTGGGGTCATGCCCTGTGGCATAGGATCTCAGTCCCCTGAGTAGGGACTAAGCCCATGTCCCCTGCAGTGGAAGCATGGAGTCTTAACCACTGGACCACCAGGGACATTCCTCAGGAACATAAATTGAAGTAAGTCTATGCCTCCACAAACGGGGCTGTCAGATCTGCCTGTTCTAAGCCAAGCTTCCAGGGGACACCAACTCCAGAGTTGGACAGATTTTTAAGTATAACCAAAATTTACTGAATATATTTTTTAAAGTTGAGTAATTGAATCCCTGACTATATATATATATATATATATATATGTATAAACACACACACACACACATGCATGTATCTTCCTCCCACTTCTTCTTTTAAAAAAAATATATGTATCTTTCTTCTCATTTCTGCTTTGCTCATGCCCACACATACTATCAGGAACATTTTCCTTAAATTTAACTTGTTGATCTCAAATGATAGTACTTACTCTCATCTCTCCACCAAAGTAAGGTTTGGTTCTGGGCTTTGAATGAAAAAAACAGCATTTTAAGAACCAAAGCCCTTACCTGAATATCAGTCAGTTTTTGTAAGATGCGGCTCGCAAGCTTAGGACCATTCTCCATAGTTGGAATGTGTATAGTCTATGAAAGAAGAACAGACATGAACTAAATTTGAGGGTATTCATGCACACAGTGACAGCCAGTAAGAATTTTACCAATTTTACCAAAATAAGAATGGCACTAGATACTTTTGTCACCAATGCTAGCTCCTGATGCAAGGACTCTTCTATCCTGAATGTGAACAAACACGATCTAGCCAGTGCTAGGTCATTTCCTACCAACTGACTTCAGGACACAGCTGGTCTACACGCCAGGATTTAGGCTGATTTGAGAAACCAATGAGAAGCCAGGGCTACATAGGACAGTGGCTAAACTTAAAGAACTCTACCTGTTTCACATCCCGTGTATGAAATAATCACCTCTACATCTAACCCTCTAGGCAGGGACTAACAACTCAAAAGATTTTCTGATATAAATTAAAGCAAGCCATTTCAGGGACATAAGTTGCTTTTATATGGTGGTTGTTTGGTTTGGGGTCATGCCCTGTGGCATAGGATCTCAGTCCCCTGAGTAGGGACTAAGCCCATGTCCCCTGCAGTGGAAGCATGGAGTCTTAACCACTGGACCACCAGGGACATTCCTCAGGAACATAAATTGAAGTAAGTCTATGCCTCCACAAACGGGGCTGTCAGATCTGCCTGTTCTAAGCCAAGCTTCCAGGGGACACCAACTCCAGAGTTGGACAGATGGCTAAAGTCGGGCTGGAGGGATTTTGTGACCCCAATCTACGTTTTGAGTCATGCCTGCTCATGCCTTGCTGGCTCTTCATAACTTGATTTTAGTACATAGTCCATACTCTTACTTTTCTTATTATGCCCTATAGGACAATTGGATGATTAGATGTGCCCTTTGGCTCTGAATGCTCCCCTAAAACAAGACCACAAATTGTGTTAAAGTTTATACACTTACTTCTACAGAAAGTTAAAGTGTTAGATGCTCAGTTGTGTCCAACTCTGTGATCCCATGGACTATATAGCCTGCCAGTTCCTCTGTGAAATTCTTCAGGAAAGAATACTGGAGCAGGTTGCCATTTCCTTCTTCTGGTGATCTTCCCGACCCCCAGATCGAACTCAGGTCTTCAGCATTGCAGGAAGATTCTCTATCATCTGAGCCACAAGGGAAGCCTGCTACTTCTATAGATGAAGTAACAACTAGACTTTAAAAATCTGACCCAGGAATATCCCTGGTGGTCCAGTAACTAAGATTCCACCTTGCAATGCGAGGGGACGCAAGTTCGATCCCTGGTTGGGGTACTAAGATCTCATATGCTGTGGAGCAACTAAGCTTGTGCGCTGCAACTACTCAGCCTGTGAACCACAACTGGAGAGTCCGTGTGCCATAAGGAAAGAACGCACATGACCCAAGAAAGATCCTGGGTAATGCAACTAAGACCCGACACAACCAAATACATAAATAAATATTAAAAAGAATCATGTATTCAAAAAACATGACCTAATGGCAACTTAAGTTTATTTAAATGTAGATCAATATATATTACCTAGTTATCACCATAGCAAAATGGAAAACAGCAGCTTCATAATCACTGCAAGTAACCATATATAATAGAATAATAATTCTCCCTTGAAACAATCTATTTGTAGATATAATTATGTCAAGAGACATTCCTTAAAAGCAAGTTTCAAAATTCCAAGCAATGAAGAAACTGTCATTTAAATCAGCAGGAAAAAAAATCAATTCACCCAGCTGAGGAAAAATAATTATAATGTTGAATTTAAAAACCAACAGAATTTGTATTTATTATGAGCAATTTAAGCCAATTACATTATAAATAATAATGCCACTATGTCTCTAAATTATGAACTTAGATGAGGATGTTAACTGTAAGGACTGGAACTGTGTTATAAAGAAGAAAGCAAAAAAAACAACCCCAAAAATACAAAAAAATGGAAGCACAGTACATAAACAAGATAAAGTGGTTTAATTAATGATGATGATTAAGATGAAAAATATTGGAGTGGATCATTCAAATAAATTTTCCTTAACAATTTGCTATTCTTCCTCCAGTAGTTTGGAAATACTTTTGGAAGTCAGAGAATGAAATATAACTACTGGTAAGACCATCCTTGGAGCATCTCCGGTGGCTCAGTGGTAAAGAATCCACCTGCCAATGCAGGAAACATGGGTTTGATCCCTGGTCCAGGAAGATCCCCCTGGAGAAGGCAATAGCAACCCACTCCAGTATTCTTGGAGAATCCCATGGATAGAGGAGCGTGGTGAGCTATAGTCCATGGGGTCACAAAGAGGAGACACGACTTCTATACTGAATAAGACCTCCCTTACAGAGATGCTAGATAAGCGTAAGTCACTGGCACATCTAAGGAAAGTGATAACCAAGGAGGAAACCCTTGGAGCTTTCAGGAAACCCCATGAAAGATGAGTAAGCTGTTGCCAACACACGTTCACGAAGACAACTGCCGCAGTTAACAGAATATCCAAACTTCCTTTGTACCTTGAGGCTAACTTGCATTTTATCCACATACTTAAAGAATTACATTACAGGCAAGTGTTTGGAAATAATAGGAAATGAAGACACAGTGTCTTACCTCACCCTTGTACAGGATAGTCGAAACAGGGCAAACCACGAGGCGGTACCTGAGCCAAACATCTCTCTCACCGGTTCTCCTCCACAGCTGTGATCAAGTCGTCCATCGTGAGGTACCTCTCCGACACCTTAAATTCACCCTGTTTGGAACAGAAATAAAAACAATTATATTTATGTAGATATAATAGTCAAGAGACATTCCTTAAAAGCAAGTTTCAAAATTCCAAGCAATGAAGAAACTGTCATTTAAATCACAGGAAAAATCAATTCACCCAGCTGAGGAAAAATAATTATAATGTTGAATTTAAAAACCAACAGAATTTGTATTTATTATGAGCAATTTAAGCCAATTACATTATAAATAATAATGCCACTATGTCTCTAAATTATGAACTTAGATGAGGATGTTAACTGTAAGGACTGGAACTGTGTTATAAAGAAGAAAGCAAAAAAAACAACCCCAAAAATACAAAAAAATGGAAGCACAGTACATAAACAAGATAAAGTGGTTTAATTAATGATGATGATTAAGATGAAAAATATTGGAGTGGATCATTCAAATAAATTTTCCTTAACAATTTGCTATTCTTCCTCCAGTAGTTTGGAAATACTTTTGGAAGTCAGAGAATGAAATATAACTACTGGTAAGACCATCCTTGGAGCATCTCCGGTGGCTCAGTGGTAAAGAATCCACCTGCCAATGCAGGAAACATGGGTTTGATCCCTGGTCCAGGAAGATCCCCCTGGAGAAGGCAATAGCAACCCACTCCAGTATTCTTGGAGAATCCCATGGATAGAGGAGCGTGGTGAGCTATAGTCCATGGGGTCACAAAGAGGAGACACGACTTCTATACTGAATAAGACCTCCCTTACAGAGATGCTAGATAAGCGTAAGTCACTGGCACATCTAAGGAAAGTGATAACCAAGGAGGAAACCCTTGGAGCTTTCAGGAAACCCCATGAAAGATGAGTAAGCTGTTGCCAACACACGTTCACGAAGACAACTGCCGCAGTTAACAGAATATCCAAACTTCCTTTGTACCTTGAGGCTAACTTGCATTTTATCCACATACTTAAAGAATTACATTACAGGCAAGTGTTTGGAAATAATAGGAAATGAAGACACAGTGTCTTACCTCACCCTTGTACAGGATAGTCGAAACAGGGCAAACCACGCAGGCGGTACCTGAGCCAAACATCTCTCTCACCCGGTTCTCCTCCACAGCTGTGATCAAGTCGTCCATCGTGAGGTACCTCTCCGACACCTTAAATTCACCCTGTTTGGAACAGAAATAAAAACAATTATATTTATAAGGAAAAGCCATGCAAAAAATGCCCTGCATTACAGATCTTTCTACTTTATCTTCTTACTGAACTCAGACAACATCATAACCATCCTTAGAAGGAAAGCTGGAAAGGGGGACATCATTTTCTGGGAAACACACCAAAATGCTAAGCAACCTTCTCCAAGGTCACAGCATCTTTAAAGGAGATGATCAGAACATAAAACAGAAGATCAACGTGAGAGAGTACATGGTATGTTTTAATACTTGCCTGCTTTTCTGCCTTCTATTTGTTATCATGGTCAAAGTCTCACAAAGCCAATGGACTCCAAGTGGTACTTAAAGTGAAAGCGTAGTCGCTTAGTCACGTCCAACTCTTTGCAACGCCCTGGACTGTAGTCCACCAGGCTCCTCTGTCCTTGGGACCCTCCGGGCAAGAATACGGGAGTGGGTTACCCTGCCCTTCTCAAGTTCTACTTAAATGTGTTCCGAATCCTTTTTATCACAAGAGAATGTACGTCAGTATCTAATATTAATTACAGCCACTATTTATTGAGCATTAATTGCACACCATGGTGTCTAATTTTTAAGGTGGGTGTTATATCCCTACTTCAGAGATGTGGAAATTAAGGCTCAGGGAGGCTAGGTGACACCCCTGGGGCCACACAGCTAGGAAATGGCAGAAACTGCAACTGAACTCAGGTCTGCTCTTATTGGCTCCAAATGTGGTCCTCTTTCTGTTGTGTCCTCTTTGGAGAAACAAAGGCTGAGTTTAAATATCTGAAAAAAACATCACCCTGGGTAAGCTGTTGCCAACACACGTTCACGAAGACAACTGCAGTTAACTTTTGCATATTTTTTATCCACATACTTAAAGAATTACATTACAGGCAAGTGTTTGGAAATAATAGGAAATGAAGACACAGTGTCTTACCTCACCCTTGTACAGGATAGTCGAAACAGGGCAAACCACGCAGGCGGTACCTGAGCCAAACATCTCTCTCACCCGGTTCTCCTCCACAGCTGTGATCAAGTCGTCCATCGTGAGGTACCTCTCCGACACCTTAAATTCACCCTGTTTGGAACAGAAATAAAAACAATTATATTTATAAGGAAAAGCCATGCAAAAAATGCCCTGCATTACAGATCTTTCTACTTTATCTTCTTACTGAACTCAGACAACATCATAACCATCCTTAGAAGGAAAGCTGGAAAGGGGGACATCATTTTCTGGGAAACACACCAAAATGCTAAGCAACCTTCTCCAAGGTCACAGCATCTTTAAAGGAGATGATCAGAACATAAAACAGAAGATCAACGTGAGAGAGTACATGGTATGTTTTAATACTTGCCTGCTTTTCTGCCTTCTATTTGTTATCATGGTCAAAGTCTCACAAAGCCAATGGACTCCAAGTGGTACTTAAAGTGAAAGCGTAGTCGCTTAGTCACGTCCAACTCTTTGCAACGCCCTGGACTGTAGTCCACCAGGCTCCTCTGTCCTTGGGACCCTCCGGGCAAGAATACGGGAGTGGGTTACCCTGCCCTTCTCAAGTTCTACTTAAATGTGTTCCGAATCCTTTTTATCACAAGAGAATGTACGTCAGTATCTAATATTAATTACAGCCACTATTTATTGAGCATTAATTGCACACCATGGTGTCTAATTTTTAAGGTGGGTGTTATATCCCTACTTCAGAGATGTGGAAATTAAGGCTCAGGGAGGCTAGGTGACACCCCTGGGGCCACACAGCTAGGAAATGGCAGAAACTGCAACTGAACTCAGGTCTGCTCTTATTGGCTCCAAATGTGGTCCTCTTTCTGTTGTGTCTTCTATGGAGAAACAAAGGCTGAGTTTAAATATCTGAAATATTTCATCATTTTAAAACATCGATATCATACATGGACTTTGAGAAATTACACTGTGTATTTTTTTCTTCCCAAATTCACTGATCCAGCTGACTGTACAGTGGCAATCCTCTTAAATCTCTGATGCTTTCAAGCTACATTTAAACTATCTGTTTCATACTCTTTCATCTGTTTAAGTCTCATTCTCCTATGTTAGTGGTTAAAGTTGAAAGTTTGTCAAGAAGTTATTTGAATTAAGGGCAACAAAGAATGGAAACATTTTTTTAAAAAAAAGCAGTTAAGATGAGAGTACTTTTTAAAATCTACCAATCCACAACAGATAAAAATGGAAATCACAGCTCTTGGCAAGACTCAAAGCACTAGAAGAATGCATCGTGCTATATTTGAAAGAGTAAGAAAATATTCCTGCAGTAGAAATGGGGATTTTTGTAAGTTTCAATTTATCTCAGTCTGCAATTGCAATTAAGTTGTACAAAGGTAAATAAATAAATAAATTTCAGAAAATCAGCCAAGTTAAGTGAAAACAAGCTCAGTTCCATATTCTGGAAAAGTTGAAAAAAAAAATAAAAAAAACCTCTTGTAAATAAACAGAATTGTTTTTACTCTGCTCACCCTCCTTTATCTTTGGACAATTTTTCCTGTCTGGCAAATACTGGTAACCCCCCACATGCCTCTTGGCATTTATGTCTCACAGTTTTAAAAATAAATTACAGCTAAGGAGTCAAGAAAATACTTCCTCCATAATAACCTATTTTTCATGCTAGCAAATCATTAGTGTGGGAAAGCATTTCCACTTGCGACCACCATGGGTGCTCTAATTCTTTAAGGTTTTTTGAGAAGTGTCAGTATCTAATATTAATTACAGCCACTATTTATTGAGCATTAATTGCACACCATGGTGTCTAATTTTTAAGGTGGGTGTTATATCCCTACTTCAGAGATGTGGAAATTAAGGCTCAGGGAGGCTAGGTGACACCCCTGGGGCCACACAGCTAGGAAATGGCAGAAACTGCAACTGAACTCAGGTCTGCTCTTATTGGCTCCAAATGTGGTCCTCTTTCTGTTGTGTCTTCTATGGAGAAACAAAGGCTGAGTTTAAATATCTGAAATATTTCATCATTTTAAAACATCGATATCATACATGGACTTTGAGAAATTACACTGTGTATTTTTTTCTTCCCAAATTCACTGATCCAGCTGACTGTACAGTGGCAATCCTCTTAAATCTCTGATGCTTTCAAGCTACATTTAAACTATCTGTTTCATACTCTTTCATCTGTTTAAGTCTCATTCTCCTATGTTAGTGGTTAAAGTTGAAAGTTTGTCAAGAAGTTATTTGAATTAAGGGCAACAAAGAATGGAAACATTTTTTTAAAAAAAAGCAGTTAAGATGAGAGTACTTTTTAAAATCTACCAATCCACAACAGATAAAAATGGAAATCACAGCTCTTGGCAAGACTCAAAGCACTAGAAGAATGCATCGTGCTATATTTGAAAGAGTAAGAAAATATTCCTGCAGTAGAAATGGGGATTTTTGTAAGTTTCAATTTATCTCAGTCTGCAATTGCAATTAAGTTGTACAAAGGTAAATAAATAAATAAATTTCAGAAAATCAGCCAAGTTAAGTGAAAACAAGCTCAGTTCCATATTCTGGAAAAGTTGAAAAAAAAAATAAAAAAAACCTCTTGTAAATAAACAGAATTGTTTTTACTCTGCTCACCCTCCTTTATCTTTGGACAATTTTTCCTGTCTGGCAAATACTGGTAACCCCCCACATGCCTCTTGGCATTTATGTCTCACAGTTTTAAAAATAAATTACAGCTAAGGAGTCAAGAAAATACTTCCTCCATAATAACCTATTTTTCATGCTAGCAAATCATTAGTGTGGGAAAGCATTTCCACTTGCAAATTGTCATCAGACCTTCTGTACTTGGTTGACTTTTCTCTTTAATAAAACAAAAATTACTGAGCTTGGAAAATACATCTTTCCAATTGCAAACATATTTAGGACAGGGCAAGCTGTTTGAAATTATACCAACAGTTTGTAAATGTCATGCCCATTGTGCCAGCCAGCATGTGGCAGTTGGGTCTCGTCTAGTTCAGGGTTTTGTAGAATTATTTATAGCACATTTTCTCTATTTCCAAAGCCTTTTCCAGATAAACTGTACTCTCCGAGATGTGTATATTTCTAAACATTTGTCCTATTAGCACTGTTCGACCACAGTATGCTCAGAGCCTTTTCTTATCCCCAGGAGACCATTTCAACACATGGGTCAAAAGTCCCATCCAAGAACCTTTGCCAGATTAACCGACTCATTCAATATTCATCTTGAATATGCAAAGTCATTTCCAGTACCGAATGGTTTAACACACTTGCCTGTGTCATATGAATTGGGAAGGCTACTGAAAACAACTCTACATTTGATTGAACATTTAGATGTTCAGATAAGAATGTTTATGAGGACAGGGAGAGGAAGGGGAGAGAAAGAAGGCAGCAAAACTAATAATGGTACAGTAGTAAACATTTATAGCCATTTAACTTCTATAACAAGCAAGGTTACACTGGACTAGATGGAGGAAGAGAAGGATTATGTATTACTGCTATTGGAAAAAACAGACTCAGACTTGAAAAGTTAAAGGCTGAGGAAAAGAAAATATGTGGAAGATGAACCAGGTATGTTGAGAGGAGACACCTGGTATAAGGTTTGTGTCTAGTACTAGAGTACTTCTTTACTGGGACAGCTTGCTAAACAGGTTTCTGCTGGCCCCTTCCTATAAACAATACTTATTTGACAGTCTTGCCAAGACAATCCTTCTAGAAGAGTTCTTTTCACTCAGGTTACGATTTAAAGATTAGATAACGCTGGTTGGAACTACAGGGTATTATGTCAACACTAAGCTGGACTCATTCAGATTACTTTTTATTTTATTCTTTTATAAAAGGGATACATGTCGAAGGTACCCACCCACTTGCGCGCCAAGTCCAGGATGCTCTGCCTTGTCACTCCTGGAAGAATGATGCCATCTAGAGGAGGAGTTGCCATTTCTTCTTCTGTCAATCAGAAATGGGAACAGTTTCAAACTTTCTTAGCCATGCCTTTTTTCAACAGCCATTAAAAAATAAATCTTGTTTTTCTGTTTTTTTAAAAAAAGGCAGAAAAAAGAACAAGAAAGGAAAGCAGTCATCCTTTTGTTGTCTAGTTGCTAAACCATGTCCAACTCTTTGCAGCCCCATGGACTGTAGCTGGCCAGGCTCCTTTGTCCATAGGATTCTCCTAGTAAGACTACTGGAGTGGGTTGCCACTTTTTTCTCCAGGTGTTCTTCCTTACCCAGGTATCCAACCTGTGCCCCCTGCTTGACAAATGGATTCTTTACCACTGAGCTATCAGGGAAGCCCAATCAGTTACCCTATCACCTTCCATTTATCCTTAACTGGTGAAAAAAAGAGAAGGCTTCCCACTAACAGTAAGAGTTATACAATACTCTGAAGAACATTCGTAAACAGTAAGAGTATGAAGGTAGCAAAGTCATTTCCAGTACCGAATGGTTTAACACACTTGCCTGTGTCATATGAATTGGGAAGGCTACTGAAAACAACTCTACATTTGATTGAACATTTAGATGTTCAGATAAGAATGTTTATGAGGACAGGGAGAGGAAGGGGAGAGAAAGAAGGCAGCAAAACTAATAATGGTACAGTAGTAAACATTTATAGCCATTTAACTTCTATAACAAGCAAGGTTACACTGGACTAGATGGAGGAAGAGAAGGATTATGTATTACTGCTATTGGAAAAAACAGACTCAGACTTGAAAAGTTAAAGGCTGAGGAAAAGAAAATATGTGGAAGATGAACCAGGTATGTTGAGAGGAGACACCTGGTATAAGGTTTGTGTCTAGTACTAGAGTACTTCTTTACTGGGACAGCTTGCTAAACAGGTTTCTGCTGGCCCCTTCCTATAAACAATACTTATTTGACAGTCTTGCCAAGACAATCCTTCTAGAAGAGTTCTTTTCACTCAGGTTACGATTTAAAGATTAGATAACGCTGGTTGGAACTACAGGGTATTATGTCAACACTAAGCTGGACTCATTCAGATTACTTTTTATTTTATTCTTTTATAAAAGGGATACATGTCGAAGGTACACACCCACTTGCGCCAAGTCCAGGATGCTCTGCCTTGTCACTCCTGGAAGAATGATGCCATCTAGAGGAGGAGTTGCCATTTCTTCTTCTGTCAATCAGAAATGGGAACAGTTTCAAACTTTCTTAGCCATGCCTTTTTTCAACAGCCATTAAAAAATAAATCTTGTTTTTCTGTTTTTTTAAAAAAAGGCAGAAAAAAGAACAAGAAAGGAAAGCAGTCATCCTTTTGTTGTCTAGTTGCTAAACCATGTCCAACTCTTTGCAGCCCCATGGACTGTAGCTGGCCAGGCTCCTTTGTCCATAGGATTCTCCTAGTAAGACTACTGGAGTGGGTTGCCACTTTTTTCTCCAGGTGTTCTTCCTTACCCAGGTATCCAACCTGTGCCCCCTGCTTGACAAATGGATTCTTTACCACTGAGCTATCAGGGAAGCCCAATCAGTTACCCTATCACCTTCCATTTATCCTTAACTGGTGAAAAAAAGAGAAGGCTTCCCACTAACAGTAAGAGTTATACAATACTCTGAAGAACATTCTAAAGTCCAAATTCACCTAAGTGGATTAAAGCTAGCTGTGATTAAGAAAATGCAGATAGGCTCTTACACAGCAACGTTGGGCATTACAAAACCTCATGTGGGTTATCCTGTCCTAAGAGGTATATGTGCCCACTCAGGTGGTCACTGCTCCCACTGGCTTTTGACAAGTCTGTCCAGAGTGACTTTCAAGCCTGGTGGAGCATCCACATCAAATATCGAGATGCTGATTTCCCCCTCTGAGATTCAGATATAATGCATTCAGGGTGGGCTCAAGCATGTATGTGCCTGACAAAGAAAATAGAAAGAAGGAAAAAAAAATCCCAAAAAACCAAAATAACACTCCACTGGTGACTCAGAGTCCAGGCCAAGATACTGGTCTACTAGGAGAATGACCACAGACACTCCCAACTGTGGCAAGGGCTGGCATGATGACCTATCCATAAGAATCAGTGTGGGGCTTCCCTCATGGTCCAATGGTTGAGAATCTGCCTGCCAGTGCAGG
Organism: Tragulus kanchil; assembly: GCA_022376925.1. Classification (NCBI taxonomy): domain Eukaryota; kingdom Metazoa; phylum Chordata; class Mammalia; order Artiodactyla; family Tragulidae; genus Tragulus; species Tragulus kanchil. Next base: position 266,724,329 of record JAIOJX010000004.1, on the reverse strand, counting down.
TTCGATCCCTGGTCAGGTTAGATTCCACATGCCACAGGATGACTAAACTAAGCCTGTGTGCCGTAACTACTGAGTCCGAGTATCGCAACTACTGAAGCCCGTGTGCCTAGAGCCTGTTATCTGCAACAAGTGAAGCCTGCACACTGCAATGAAGACCCAGAGCACCCCAAAAAAATTAAATCTGAAAAAAAAAAGTCAGTGTGGTTCAACAGTCACATAGCCTCTTTACAGAAGAATGCCCCTGGACTCAATATCTTCCCTTCCTCCTCACCTCTGGTACCCAGGAAGCTGCATCTAGTGAGAAATTCAAGCCTTAAGCCACCACTTTACATAGATGGTGACCCTTGTCACAGATGATACACATGTTGCTCATCATGTGTCTGTAGAGGAATTCACAAGAGATGTTGGAAAGGACCACCAGGTAGCAAAAACTGGGTAGAAACCACAGTCTTTGAGCTCCAGAGCCCCTTGATGCAGCCAAAAGGACTTTAGAGATCACCTAGCACAGACTTTGTTTTCACAGAAGGAGAAACTGAGTCCCTAAGAATATAAGCAGCTTGCCAAGGCTGGTGACACTGGGGGACAGTCAAGACCAGAGCCCAAGTCTCCCAACACAGGGGCCACTGCCTTTTCCTTTCGTAGACTGTGGGCTGGGCTCATACACTCCTCTGTGGCCACGTGAGACACCCCCCACCAACAACACAGCTCTTTGGAACAACCAAGAGTCTATATTTCTTCCTGTGTCACCAAAACTCAGCAACATGCCTAGACCAGAGTGGTGTGTAGTAAGTGTTTTTGAATTAAACAAAAAATAATCCTCTTTGCTAGGATACAGCAGTGCGATTTCTTTGAAATTTTGCTTCTAAAAATCATCTGCTGAAAGCCACTTTTTCAAAAGAAGAAAATTTGTTCTTGGCAATGTTCTTGGGGCCACTTTGATCTCAAAATAAATACACGTTTTACAATAGCAAGCTATATATAGATGTATAGATCTATATATGTATGCACACACAGTCCCTGCACATACAAACACTTCTAGCACCCCCAAACTGGACCTTCTGTAAAGCTGGCTGAGCTCTAAGACTGCCTATAGTTCCATGAAAAGTGACCCTGTGTGTGCAAAAGCAGTTTTGTGAAATATATTTAACACCCAGATCTGTAACCACTAGCCTGAGGTCAAAGAACAGAACATCTGCTTCTCTAGTTGCCAGACAAGAGACGATGACATGACACCATTTGGGTGAGAAATACTCATTTTCCTCTGCAACCACAAACATGCTTACAAGAGCCAGAATGAGCTCCAGATTGCTCAACAGGAGGAAAACAGAGCCTACGAACACAGCTTGTTTTTGACAGAGAAATCATTAGGGGGAGATGAAGAGTTTAGAAGCAATAACAGCAGGATTCATCTGTGGCTTACCAAACTCAAGCACTAATGGGAACCAGGCATGGAGGTGTGACCCCAACACCATGAGCACAACCACCCATTCATTCAACACCACACATATCCAATATATTCAACAGTACCAGTGGCAGCATCGTGCTGTTGGCCATTCTAGGCATGAGGGATACAGCAGTGACCAAAACCCTCTGGAGCTCCCTGCTTGCTTTCTAATGGGCAGAGGCAAACAATTTTATTAAATAGTGTGTCAGGTGATGGAAAGGGAAAAAAGGAGACGATGAGCCATGTTGCAGGAGAGAGTTTAAGATGTGTATTAAAGTGTTCAAGAAAAGCCTTACTGAAAAGAAATCAAGAAAAACCTCACCGGGAATGGGGTGTGCGACAAAGACCTGAAGGAGGGAAGGGAGCAGCCATCCAGGAAGAGCGCTCCAAGCAGAGGCAGAGTAAATGGCTTCCAGATTCCCCGTGAACCTCGACCTCAACCATCGGACCTTCCTCTCAAGGAGGCTCCAGTGTCTGGTACAAGGAAATGCTGTTTTCTCCATAGTGAACAGGAAGGGTGTGTGTCAAAGTACTCATCAATGAAGTAAAAATGGAGAACTGGGAGCCCCAGTGATCTTACAACCAGGGCTGCTGTTAAGGGATCAAACCCCACAGGAACCCTACAAAGACCTACTGTATAGCACAGGGAAATGTATACTCGATGTTCTGTAACAACCTATGAGGAAAAAGAGTCTGAAAAAGAATGTATGTATACATACACAAAGTCACTCTGCTGCACACCTGAAACTAACACAACATTATAAATCAACTATACAAACAAAAACCATCCAAGAGCTCCAGGCCACATGCCACAACACAGGGCAGCTACCCTGTCCCAAAGGAATGGTGAGCGTGGGTGCTCATAACAGAACATCTGCTTCTCTAGTTGCCAGACAAGAGACGATGACATGACACCATTTGGGTGAGAAATACTCATTTTCCTCTGCAACCACAAACATGCTTACAAGAGCCAGAATGAGCTCCAGATTGCTCAACAGGAGGAAAACAGAGCCTACGAACACAGCTTGTTTTTGACAGAGAAATCATTAGGGGGAGATGAAGAGTTTAGAAGCAATAACAGCAGGATTCATCTGTGGCTTACCAAACTCAAGCACTAATGGGAACCAGGCATGGAGGTGTGACCCCAACACCATGAGCACAACCACCCATTCATTCAACACCACACATATCCAATATATTCAACAGTACCAGTGGCAGCATCGTGCTGTTGGCCATTCTAGGCATGAGGGATACAGCAGTGACCAAAACCCTCTGGAGCTCCCTGCTTGCTTTCTAATGGGCAGAGGCAAACAATTTTATTAAATAGTGTGTCAGGTGATGGAAAGGGAAAAAAGGAGACGATGAGCCATGTTGCAGGGAGAGAGTTTAAGATGTGTATTAAAGTGTTCAAGAAAAGCCTTACTGAAAAGAAATCAAGAAAAACCTCACCGGGAATGGGGTGTGCGACAAAGACCTGAAGGAGGGAAGGGAGCAGCCATCCAGGAAGAGCGCTCCAAGCAGAGGCAGAGTAAATGGCTTCCAGATTCCCTGTGAACCTCGACCTCAACCATCGGACCTTCCTCTCAAGGAGGCTCCAGTGTCTGGTACAAGGAAATGCTGTTTTCTCCATAGTGAACAGGAAGGGTGTGTGTCAAAGTACTCATCAATGAAGTAAAAATGGAGAACTGGGAGCCCCAGTGATCTTACAACCAGGGCTGCTGTTAAGGGATCAAACCCCACAGGAACCCTACAAAGACCTACTGTATAGCACAGGGAAATGTATACTCGATGTTCTGTAACAACCTATGAGGAAAAAGAGTCTGAAAAAGAATGTATGTATACATACACAAAGTCACTCTGCTGCACACCTGAAACTAACACAACATTATAAATCAACTATACAAACAAAAACCATCCAAGAGCTCCAGGCCACATGCCACAACACAGGGCAGCTACCCTGTCCCAAAGGAATGGTGAGCGTGGGTGCTCATGGAAAAGAACCCTGCTTCTACCTCTTATATGCAAGGTTTGGGGGGAATAACTCAATATTTTGTTGATTTTCAACACATTATTCTTTGTATTTTCCTAAAGACACATGGTATGAACCAAAACAACTGGAGGTGATTCAATGTCTTTTTTCTTCTTAAGCCCAAAGGTTATTCCTGATGTTCTCCTCACTTCTTCCAGAGTACTTTTCAAACATTTATGCTATTTATTTCTCTTTCAAATTTTATCTGATCTGTCAGTGAATACCCTCAAATTGAAGGAGCAGCTTAACATTAAAACTATACTTCTCTCAGGCAGCCATAACCTGAACAGGAACTCTAAAGGTCTTGTATATTTTATAAGAGCCAGAAGACAAATTCATTCAATTCTCTTCTGACCTTTAAAAGCCATGGTGGAAACAGTTCATGATTATTGTTTGCATAAGGGGTCATTTTTCACCAGGACAGTTTCTGGTGTTTCTGGTGGAATCATGCAGCTCTGATTCAGACTGTGCTTAAATCCTGACATCTCCCATCCATAAATAAGGATGGTGTCACTTCTGTATGATGTCAGTGGTTTGTTTGGGGCCGTGTGGGTTTTCTTGGCAGTGGGGACAGCAGTGGGCAGGTGGAAAGAATGAGCTGGATTAATTTATTGTCTCCGAAGTTCAGAGTCAACAGTGGCTGTCAACTTCCAGGCACAGCTTTTGACACACGTCTTATGCAATAACTGAAATTTAGAAATCACAAATATTCCAGCAGAAATTTTGATTTTCAACAGTGTCAAATACAAACAGCAGGTATGGAAGCATGAGTATGATCTACATTAGGCTTTTCATGCACCAAGGATTAGCAAGGAGCAACCCCAGGACACGGTGTACTCAGCACACCTTAACTGTTGATTGTTGCTCCAATTGGAATATAAGGTTCATCCTATAATTCTCTGCAAGCAAGACTCACCTTAGTTCTGGAGTCAGCCACACCTGAATCACCATTTCCCTCTATTTGTAGCCAAATAACAAGAGCAATAGAGGCTACTGTATCTGTTTTAAAATTTCATTTATAATTTTAATTAAAACCAATCCTTAGACTTCAACAGTATTGGGTTGGCCAAAAAAACTCTTTGAAAACGTATCATCTTAACATTTGGGGCTTCCCTGGTGGTTCAAACGGTAAAGAATCGACCTGCAATGCAGGAGATGGGTTCTGTTCCTGGGTTAGGAAGATCCCCTGGAGAAGGCAGTGGCTACTCACTCCAGTATTCTTGCCTGGAAGATTCCATGGACACAGGAGCCATATTTGGAAACTTATCATTTTACATCTCTAGTGTCAGCCCTTAGTACGATGAAATGAACAGACCAAGATTGCAAATAAACCTCAAAATGTTTTTAAATGTTTTGACTACTAAATTCTAATAAAAATAAATGCAGGGCTTCCCCTGGTGGTCCAGTGGGCAAGGACACTGCCTTGCAGTGCAAGGGGTGCCCGTTCGAGCCCTGGCCTGGGAAGATCTCACGTGCCGCCGAGCCGCTGGGCCGATGTGTCCAATCACCGAGCCGGAGCTCTGCAGCGCATGCGCCCAGAGCCGGCGCTCTGCAACAACAGACGCCACCATGATGGGAGGCCCACAGGAGCCAAAGAACAAAGACGGATGAAAATAGACAAATGAAAGACCAATAGAAGTGGCCTTCCCGCTCCCCTCCCTCCCCAACCCGACCCCCGCCCAAAATAAATAAATAAATAAATAAATAAATAATAAATAAATGCATACATATGTATTTTCACCCTCCATTATTGGGGAAAATACCATTTAATTCAACACCACAGATTTTGCCAAAACATCACTGAACCCCTGTGGTCTCTGCCAACTAACTGAAAAAGAAAAAGAAAAATAGCAAATAGCAAAGGAGAAGTGAGCATTCAGGATATTAAAGATAACAAAGAAGTACTGATTTTTGTAGTAGACGTCTATATTTAAGTGGCAGATCTAAATACAATCCCCAAATAGATAACAAATTTGTCCTGAAAAATAGTGCCCTTTATTCAAATTGAGCTCCAATATAAATCTGGAAGGGTTCAAACATATTAAATTTGTAGAAAGTGCCATGATTGTTAAATGAATTACAACCAGAAAGTACACTAAATTCCCTAATAGTAGAAACAGCAGACTATATGTGTCACTACAGTGTTTTACACATAATATATGGTAAAAAAAAAAATGAGCTTCCCCAGTGGCTCAGAGGTAAAGAATCTGCTTGCAGTGCAGGAGACACAAGAAATGTGGGTTCAGTCCCTGGGTTGGGAACATCCCCTGAAAGAGAGCATGGCGATTCACTGCAGTATGCTTGCCTAGAAAATCCCATGGACAGAGAAGCCTGATGGGCTACAGTCCATGAGGTCACAGAGTAGGACACTGATGATAAACGACCACTGAAATAATCAGATAGGAAAAATGATAAGATGATAAAAAGGATAAGGCAGCACATCTTCAAATTATGGCGATCTAAATTCCTTAAGTTGACACGTCAACAGTGAGCACAGTTTTTGGCTAAAGCCCCAAACAAAAAACCCAAAATCTGTATAAATTCTGTAAACTTAAACTCATGCACACTTGGGCAGCAAAAGCACAGAAATTCTTAAAATTTTGGATGTGTGCTACTTGTTCTCTTGTTCTAAGGTTCTAGTTCTTTCCAGTCCCATTGAAAAACGATTGAAAAACAACTGAAATCTGAGTGGATTACCTCCATCTTCATTTATCCAGTAAAGAAAAAGGTTCATAGTTCCAACTTCAGTTATCTGATTATTCTCGCCATAGAGCCACAGCACCTGCTGACATGCATTTTCCACTGCTTCGCATTGGGCAAAAAGAGATGAGCCATAATTCCTTCGAAGAAAGAGGAAACATATGACTATAAGATTATGTCAGTCCCCAACTCCCAGGAAGTCTTTATTCAAGTGTGGATATAGTCAATGTACTATAGTTTTTTATTATACATATGCCCTAGTTAACAGTATAACATTGGAGGAAACACATTAGAGAACCTAAACAATCTAATTGCACTCATTTGAGAGAGAGAGAGAGCAAAGAAAACTTACACAATTCTAACTTGAAAAACTAGAACACAGGTAAACAGTGCAGTTAACAGCCTTTAATGGTTATGGAATATTTTTTTCACAACCAATCAGTTCTCCTCAAGCTATTTCATTTTAGAAGTATGCTATTTGTTCTCTTTCACGATTCTAGTTTTTTTCACTGGAAAAGACCCTAATGCTGGGAAAGACTGAGGGCAAAAGAAGAAGGCAGCATAGGACCAGGTGGCTGGATGGCATCAGTGACTCAACAGACACGACCTGAGCACACTCCAAGAGATGGGGAAGGACAAGGAACCTTGGTGTGACGCAGTCCATGGCGTCGCAGCGTCAGACATGACTTAGCGGCGGATCAACAACAACAACATTTCTTTTAAACCCCGCACCAACACTATGAGTTAGCCATAGTCACTGTTCTCTTGGCTCAGATGAGAAGCTGAGGCTTAGAGAATTAGCTTATATCAAGTTATAGCTATGAATTAGCAGAGCATCAGATCTGCTCTAACTGGGATCTTTCAATATAGTCAAGAAATGCCTCATGTTCAACGTCTAAACGCTGTAAAAGTGAGACAAGATGTTAAAAATCCTGATTTAACTAAAAAGCATTCCAAAAGCCTGGTTTGCTCAATTAGTACTATTCACCTTGGAGTATTCAAAGGAACATGGCGTATCTTCCTAGAATGGCAATGCAGCTTGCAATATAGTTATTTATTATTCATTTATTCATTCGTTTGTTACTTGACTCCTAGGAGAAGCTTAAGTATCCTTTCTTCTTAACCACAGTGTAAGATACAACTGACATTTAACACACACACACACACACAACAGCACGTGGAGAATAAACTCAAACTAAAGAGACAAGAAATTTTAAATATCTTCAAATTGACATTTTTTAAAAAAGATACATTTTTGACAAATGTCTATCATTTAGAAGGAGAACAGACTCCTGAATTAAACAGAAATATTACTGCTTTGTACACCCTACACTTTTACTAGGCCTGAGTAGGTTCATTCATTTTAATTTTATTAGGCCTGAGTAGGTTCATTCATAATGATACCTAGCTCTCACCAGCCTCATTAACGAGTTCTCCAACTTCATGTTGTCTTGGCAGAAAAGGAAATAATATTTTAAATTTATCTTTTATTAAACTTAAATGGGAAAAGTATGGAGTACAATACAAAATAGGCATCGATGTTTCAATAAAACATGAGAGTGCTCAAATAAATGCGAGGCTTGCCTGCCTTCCTAAGCGCCTGGTTGTATAATTCACTTTCCTTGGCTTTCAGAGAATATTAGCAAACAAGTGTGAGAAGCACTTGCTCTGACAGTCAAGACTAGGGAAAAAAAACCCGAGACCCATCCTTGGAGTATGAAGCCCAAGAAGTATATAGGAACAATGAAACATACCATTAAACACTAATGTTACCTTCTACAAAATACCCACTGAAGTCTTTTAAATGATCTCTTTTCTATCTGGGCCAGATTAAAATGTAGTATTGTCTAAGCCAATATATAAATGAGGAAACTGAGGCTTAGAATTTAAAAATCCTAGTAAGATTAAGAAAATTTAATCTTAGAATTAAAAAAAATATATATACATTCTCCGGTGTCTTCCTTCACTTAGACAGAAAGCAGAAAATTCTTGAGCTTAGGAAAGTCAATAGCTATTTAATAAAAACCAATTGATTACAGAGGGCCTAAAAAAAAAAAAAAGATTAGAAGGTAACTATTGAATAAATGAGATCTAGAAAACACATAAATCTAAGGTTGCCAGCAAATGACTTTGTCAACTATGCTGAATGATGGTAAATGCAAAATCACTGGTTTCCTTTGGACTCCTCCAGATTGGAACTACAGGAATAGAGAGCTTTGGAACTTCTTGGAAACAACAAGCAAGGTGTGTGACAAGTCCATTCTCCGGTTCCTGCCTGCCTTCTCGACATTTCTGCTTTCACATATAAGGCCTGGTGCGCTCTTCTCTAAGAGATTTCCAGTCAGTGTCCAGGGATCCTGTCTATGAGAGCCTAAGGAGTCAAACCATTTATTTTATAGTTGGTTTTATTTCTTAGAGTAGTTTCACGTTTACAGAAAAACTGAGCAAAAAACGGAACTTCTATCACCCTTACTCCTCAACTTCCATTTCCCTTTTTACTAACATCTTACATCTGTGGGGCTGTTGTTGTTCATTTGCCCAGTTGTGTCCGACTCTTTGCGACCCCATCGACGGTAGCATGCCACGCCTCCCTGTCCCTCGCCCTCTCCCGGAGTTTGCCCAAGTTCATGTCCACTGCATCAATGATGCCATCCAGTCATCTCCTCCTCTGACTTCCTCCTCTTCTTCTGCCCTGTCTTTCCCACCATCAGGCTCTTTTCTAATGAGTCGTCTGTTCACAACATGTCAAATTACTGGAGCCACTGCTCATGGCTGTAACTTTTTAATTGAAACATAACTTTGACAGTCAAGACTAGGGAAAAACCCGAGACCCAACCTTGGAGTATGAAGCCCAAGAAGTATATAGGAACAATGAAACATACCATTAAACACTAATGTTACCTTCTACAAAATACCCACTGAAGTCTTTTAAATGATCTCTTTTCTATCTGGGCCAGATTAAAATGTAGTATTGTCTAAGCCAATATATAAATGAGGAAACTGAGGCTTAGAATTTAAAAATCCTAGTAAGATTAAGAAAATTTAATCTTAGAATTAAAAAAATGCATATATACATTCTCCGGTGTCTTCCTTCACTTAGACAGAAAGCAGAAAATTCTTGAGCTTAGGAAAGTCAATAGCTATTTAATAAAAACCAATTGATTACAGAGGGCCTAAAAAAAAAAAAAAGATTAGAAGGTAACTATTGAATAAATGAGATCTAGAAAACACATAAATCTAAGGTTGCCAGCAAATGACTTTGTCAACTATGCTGAATGATGGTAAATGCAAAATCACTGGTTTCCTTTGGACTCCTCCAGATTGGAACTACAGGAATAGAGAGCTTTGGAACTTCTTGGAAACAACAAGCAAGGTGTGTGACAAGTCCATTCTCCGGTTCCTGCCTGCCTTCTCGACATTTCTGCTTTCACATATAAGGCCTGGTGCGCTCTTCTCTAAGAGATTTCCAGTCAGTGTCCAGGGATCCTGTCTATGAGAGCCTAAGGAGTCAAACCATTTATTTTATAGTTGGTTTTATTTCTTAGAGTAGTTTCACGTTTACAGAAAAACTGAGCAAAAAACGGAACTTCTATCACCCTTACTCCTCAACTTCCATTTCCCTTTTTACTAACATCTTACATCTGTGGGGCTGTTGTTGTTCATTTGCCCAGTTGTGTCCGACTCTTTGCGACCCCATCGACGGTAGCATGCCACGCCTCCCTGTCCCTCGCCCTCTCCCGGAGTTTGCCCAAGTTCATGTCCACTGCATCAATGATGCCATCCAGTCATCTCCTCCTCTGACTTCCTCCTCTTCTTCTGCCCTGTCTTTCCCACCATCAGGCTCTTTTCTAATGAGTCGTCTGTTCACAACAGATGATCAAATTACTGGAGCTTCTACTTCAGCATCATTCCTTCCGATGAGTATTCAGGGTTGATTTCCCTTAAGATTGACTGATCTGATCTCCTTGCGGTCCAAGGGACCCTCAAGAGTCTTCTCCAGCACCACAGTCTGAAAGCATCTTTGCTGTTTTGCCTTCTTTACAAGTGCAGGTCTCACAGCCTATATTCCACTGGGATACATATACTTGGGTTATACCTGACAAACCAGTATTGATATACTAGCTGTTCACATTTGGAGTTCAATCATTGTGTTATACAGGAAGTATTTTTAATTGCTCTATACTGACCATATATTCTGTGAGAATCCTCTATATAACAAAAACGTTGCATCATATCCTCTATATAACAAAAACATTTGCCCAGGCACCAAACTAAAGAATTCCCTGCACTTTCCTAGTGTCTTTATGTTATCTTTTCCTAGGTGGTAGGGGGAGCTAGAAAGCAAGATCTAAAGAAGAAAAACAGATTTAAAGTTATTCATCTCTTCATCAAGACGGTGGTCTTACCGCAATGTGTACTGTCAGAGAAGTTTTACTAGAGTAATACAGATAGCATGTATTAGTGCATACATATAACACTCCGTGAAGAAGTCTGAATAAGTAAAAAAGCCATCAAGGGAGCAAACAAAAAGTTTTTGAACAGCTTGCCTGTGACTTAGGAAGGAGTGATCTAACCCAGATGGGAAAAAATGACTTCGTTGATTTAATGGATTCCATCTGGATTTCTCTAACCCAATGAGGGCGTACAGGTAGGGAGCAAAGGTGTGATGGAATACAGCATTTTATCACCATGCTTTTCGCCAGGTAGAAAAGTGAGAAATAGAGGAAGTCCCTGGAGGGGTCCAAGCCAGCCGTCAGAATCCCTCTGGTGTCTCAGCACCGCATCCCTCCTCTCTCCCAGGGCTCTGTGACTCTACAGTTGGCAATGGGGCCCAGAAGACGGCCACAGAGTCACCGTGCTGGCCAGCTGCTGCCCTGGGTGTGTGACACTCACAGAGGAAGAGCCACACTGGTGAACCAGCCATGCTTGTTCACCCGTCGGGGCATTCCAGACTCACGGCCAAGTACACCCCTGAAATCGTCTCACACTTTCAAAGGCTCTTTTATTTCTAGCCAGCTACATATGGCCTCTGAGACCGGCCTGGTCGAGCCAAAGCAGGGCTGTCCCTCAGCCAGTTGGCAGCAGGTACGGCTGCAATCTGTGGCGATGAAGACAGCACTTCAGTGAAGCAGGCCCCCTCCCGAGACAGGACTCCTTGGAGCCAGCTGAGAGCTCGGGCCCTGACACCAGATGCTCTCGAATGCCAACTGTCAGCCTGCGGCCAGGGACCAGCACCCCGGGCCGTTCAAGCAAGTGCTGATTCCATCCCTGGGTTAGTTACCTTAGCTCTGGCCTGTGCATCAGTCAACGTCTCTCCCTTACAAAGGGCTGCAGAGGGTATCTTTTAAACAACTAGCACATTCGAAACACTGAAGACAAACACAGAATAAAAATGAGCATTCCAATGTGAATACTACTACTACACACACACACACACACGTGTGTACTGAAGTCAAGTGATGAGAATTAAATGGTCATGAGGGATTCTTTCCTTTAGACAGAAACACAGACCAACTTACCCTCCCATCTTGCAGTCCCCGGTCCCACCTTTCCAGGCTCTTACATACTTTGGATTGGCCCAGAGGGACACGGGATTAAAGGTTCCACTGGAAAAATAAGGTCCCACTGGGCTCAAGATGACAAACAGCAGGGCTTTGGTAGGCTTCTTGACTCCCAGAGAAGGCTGGAACACAGAAAAAGGGCACAGAACGGTTCATTGAAAATGCTGACGCCACTCTCAAAGTGTAGAAGAGACCTGCTAACAATGCCCCAGGAGCCACGTAAGGACAGATGTTACTCCTGAAGTTACACGAAGTCTAATAATCTTCTAGCAAGAAAACACCAAGACTCGATTCCCTTTCGCTTTCCATTCTGAGTTATGAGTTTACAGGAAAAGCAAATTTTTCAATTTTTCAATGAGTAGGCTTCTTATGCGTGCTCAGTTGTTCCGCCACGTCTGGCTCTGGGACCCCCACAGACTACAGCCCGCCAGGTTCCTCTGTCCATGGGATTTCCCAGGCAAGAACAGCGGAGTGGGCTGTCTTTTCTTGTCTGAGGTCTTCCCGACCCAGGGATCGAACTGAGGCTTCTGCATTGGCAGGAGGCTTCTTTACCCCTGAGCCACCTGGGAATCCCAGGAGTATGTTTTTGACAACTAGCCATACAAACCTTTCAGGGTTGCATTGACTGGGAACTGAAAAAGGAAAGAACCTAGACATGATCTCAGCCTTTGAGGCTGAAACCTAGTCTCTCTAACTTCTGCCCTCCTGCTTCAGGCCTCTCCAGGGCCTCCAGCAGACCAGGGCTGGGAACAGTGCCGTATGAGCACACCTGACTGCGACAAATGACAGAGGGCAAGAGGGCAGCTTTAAGAGAAGCAAAGACATCAGGCAAGACAAATCCTCCCCTCACCCCTGCCGCCAAAAGACAGAGGAAGAAGGACAGGGGAACTCATAATGAGGAATGACAGAGAAAACAAACGCTGGAAAATTACCAGCAATGTGAACCATATAAGGGTCTTCAGCACAGAAGTCATGTGCTCAGTTGGGAGGGATCAAGATATGTCTATGATGGATTTGGGATTATATAGAGCTGTAAACAACAAAACTCTGTAAAGACAAAATTAAAATTTTTAATAAGTAATTAACATTAGTTGTTTTTGAAGGAGGAAAACTGAGAGAATGAAGTATTGAGGGCTGCATATTCAAAAGGCAAAAAAAGGTTGCTGGGCTATCCTGTACAATTCAGGGCCACAGAGGTGAGAAAACAAGTCTAGGACTGAATCTTGGGCTATAAATTACATGTTGAGTCTTAAAAAGAAGCCTTGTTTGCCTGGATAGGGTATCAGTCTGCTGTGGAAGTTTAGGAGACTCAACTTCAGGGCCTAACAATGCCCCAGGAGCCACGTAAGGACAGATGTTACTCCTGAAGTTACAGAAGTCTAATAATCTTCTAGCAAGAAAACACCAAGACTCGATTCCCTTCGCTTTCCATTCTGAGTTATGAGTTTACAGGAAAAGCAAATTTTCAATCTTTCAATGAGTAGGCTTCTTATGCGTGCTCAGTTGTTCCGCCACGTCTGGCTCTGGGACCCCCACAGACTACAGCCCGCCAGGTTCCTCTGTCCATGGGATTTCCCAGGCAAGAACAGCGGAGTGGGCTGTCTTTTCTTGTCTGAGGTCTTCCCGACCCAGGGATCGAACTGAGGCTTCTGCATTGGCAGGAGGCTTCTTTACCCCTGAGCCACCTGGGAATCCCAGGAGTATGTTTTTGACAACTAGCCATACAAACCTTTCAGGGTTGCATTGACTGGGAACTGAAAAAGGAAAGAACCTAGACATGATCTCAGCCTTTGAGGCTGAAACCTAGTCTCTCTAACTTCTGCCCTCCTGCTTCAGGCCTCTCCAGGGCCTCCAGCAGACCAGGGCTGGGAACAGTGCCGTATGAGCACACCTGACTGCGACAAATGACAGAGGGCAAGAGGGCAGCTTTAAGAGAAGCAAAGACATCAGGCAAGACAAATCCTCCCCTCACCCCTGCCGCCAAAAGACAGAGGAAGAAGGACAGGGGAACTCATAATGAGGAATGACAGAGAAAACAAACGCTGGAAAATTACCAGCAATGTGAACCATATAAGGGTCTTCAGCACAGAAGTCATGTGCTCAGTTGGGAGGGATCAAGATATGTCTATGATGGATTTGGGATTATATAGAGCTGTAAACAACAAAACTCTGTAAAGACAAAATTAAAATTTTTAATAAGTAATTAACATTAGTTGTTTTTGAAGGAGGAAAACTGAGAGAATGAAGTATTGAGGGCTGCATATTCAAAAGGCAAAAAAAGGTTGCTGGGCTATCCTGTACAATTCAGGGCCACAGAGGTGAGAAAACAAGTCTAGGACTGAATCTTGGGCTATAAATTACATGTTGAGTCTTAAAAAGAAGCCTTGTTTGCCTGGATAGGGTATCAGTCTGCTGTGGAAGTAATGAGGAGACTCAACTTCAGCTAATTCGTGACTCTGGCAATATTTGATGAAATTGGCTAAAAGTGGACCTGGATATTTTTTTTCTGAATTTCAATTAAATCTCTTCCTCCACTACCTGTTCGCTCAAGGCCCCTCAGCAACTACTTATGACCAGCTGAAGAATCAGGTAGGTAAAATATTTGCAAGCATAATACAAAGAGTTTGTATATTGCATACTGGTGCCATATGGGTGACTTAGGAAAAGGGAAGCTGAGTCCATTCATATGCCATGTGGCTCCAAGGGCACACAGGGCTCGGTTGGCCCCACAGCAAAAGGAAGGATGAGGTGAAGGGATAGTTCTCACATGTACACACTGCTATATTTAAAACAGAAAACCAACAAGGACCTATTGCATAGCACAAGGAATTCAATGTTATATGGCAGCCTGAATGGGAGGGAAGTTTCTGTGGAGAACAGGCATATGTATATGTATGGCTGAGTCCCGACATAACACATATTGCTGTCCACCTGAAACTATCACAACGGTAACTGGCTATCCTCCAACGCAAAATAAAAAGTCCAAATTGAAAGCAAACAAAGATAAAAAAATGAATCAGCAAGCGACAACAAGTTTTGTCTTTTTGCTCTTTTCTTTATTCTTTAGTGAGATCTGTAGAGAACACCACTGCAAAGAATGAGGAGACTTAAATGCCATTTGCTTTCTGAATTTCATTATTTGGAAAAGAAATTCCCAGAATAACACACACATCTGTCTTTCTTCCCAACTTTAAAAAAGTTGATAAACACTGACTATCTGACCTCTGCACTTTTATTTACCTATCAGCTAAGTAAGTAACACTTCATATCAGGGGTGTTTGGAAGTTTAAACAAATTTTATATTTGTTTATGGTAATAAGATATTAAGCTTCTCAACATAATTTAGATATACAATATGACAATAGGACATGGTATCAATAATTTACCTAGCTTCTACTATTCTAAATAAAACACCTTATTATTTTTATTTTTATTTTATTATTTTATTATTATTTATTATTATTATTTTATTATTTTATTTTTTAATTTTTATTATTTTATTATTATTTTATTATTTTTTATATTTATTATATTTTATTATTAAGAGATGCTACAGGAATGCCTGGACCTTTCTCACTCATGTGCCTTTTGCAACCTACACTCTACTAAAAAAAAAAGAAAAGAAAAGCAACAGTAACTTGTCAGCATGGAAATTCTTTTCAGAGACAAATTTCATGTTATTAATTTCCTTCCCTGGATTTTAATTGACAGGTAAACTTGTATTTATGCCACAAGGTGGCAGTAGAGAGAACACAGACTGAGAACAAATACAGACTTAAGTCTATTCCTAGGAAAGACTATCTTGATAAACAACCTTTAAATACCTTTATCCCTGGGTCGGGAAGATCCTCTGGAGGAGGAAACGGCCACCCACTCCAGTATTTTTTTTTTTAGATGTTAAATTTTTATTTTTCTTGTGTAAATGCCTAATTATGGAATTTATTATTTTTTATTTTTATTTTACTGTTTGCTTTTACAGAGTTTTGTTGTTTACAGATACGTATAGGCCCAGATTAGTCATACATATATCTCTGACCCCTCCTGCCTCCACCCCCTTCTCAGTCCCCCAATCCCACCCCTCCAGGCCAGCGCACAGTCCCCTGCAGGAGCCTCCATTCCCCCAGTGCAATGACAATAGCTATCTTTTTCACATATGATAGTATAGGTTTCCATGCTACTCCCTCTATGGTTCCCACCCACTGTTCCTTCCCCACAATGTCCATATGTGTGTTCTCTATGTCTGTTTTTCCATTGCTTCTTTGCGTGTGTTATCATTACCATCTTACTAGATCCCATATATATGTGTTAGTATACTATACTAGTCTCACTTTTGGACTTACTTCACTTTGTATAATAGGCTCAAGGGTCATCCACCTCATTAGGACTGATTCTTCTGCATTTCTTTTTACAGCTGAGAAGTACTCCACTGTCAACATAATTTAGATAAAAACAATATTAAACAATAGGACATGGTATCAATAATTTACCTAGCTTCTACTATTCTAAATAAAACACCTTATTATTTATTATTATTATTTTATTATTTTATTATTATTATTTTATTGTTTTATTATTTTATTTTTTAATTTTTATTATTTTATTATTATTTTATTATTTTTTATATTTATTATATTTTATTATTAAGAGATGCTACAGGAATGCCTGGACCTTTCTCACTCATGTGCCTTTTGCAACCTACACTCTACTAAAAAAAAAAGAAAAGAAAAGCAACAGTAACTTGTCAGCATGGAAATTCTTTTCAGAGACAAATTTCATGTTATTAATTTCCTTCCCTGGATTTTAATTGACAGGTAAACTTGTATTTATGCCACAAGGTGGCAGTAGAGAGAACACAGACTGAGAACAAATACAGACTTAAGTCTATTCCTAGGAAAGACTATCTTGATAAACAACCTTTAAATACCTTTATCCCTGGGTCGGGAAGATCCTCTGGAGGAGGAAACGGCCACCCACTCCAGTATTTTTTTTTTTAGATGTTAAATTTTTATTTTTCTTGTGTAAATGCCTAATTATGGAATTTATTATTTTTTATTTTTATTTTACTGTTTGCTTTTACAGAGTTTTGTTGTTTACAGATACGTATAGGCCCAGATTAGTCATACATATATCTCTGACCCCTCCTGCCTCCACCCCCTTCTCAGTCCCCCAATCCCACCCCTCCAGGCCAGCGCACAGTCCCCTGCAGGAGCCTCCATTCCCCCAGTGCAATGACAATAGCTATCTTTTTCACATATGATAGTATAGGTTTCCATGCTACTCCCTCTATGGTTCCCACCCACTGTTCCTTCCCCACAATGTCCATATGTGTGTTCTCTATGTCTGTTTTTCCATTGCTTCTTTGCGTGTGTTATCATTACCATCTTACTAGATCCCATATATATGTGTTAGTATACTATACTAGTCTCACTTTTGGACTTACTTCACTTTGTATAATAGGCTCAAGGGTCATCCACCTCATTAGGACTGATTCTTCTGCATTTCTTTTTACAGCTGAGAAGTACTCCACTGTATATATGTACCAGAGCTTTTTTATCCATTCATTCGTCGACGGACATCTAGGTGGCCTCCATGTTCTAGCTATTATACAGAGTGCGACAATGAATATTGGGGTACAGGTGTCTCTTTCGATTTTGATTTCCTCAGGGTATAAGCCTAAGAGTGAGATCGCCCACTCCAGTATTCTTGCCTGGGAAATCCCATGGACAGAGAAACCTGGCGGGCTACTGCCCACAAGGTCACAAAACGTCAGACCACCTAGCGATTAAATGACCACCACTGTTCTTAGCCAGCAGGTAGATTACAGACCAGCATTTCTCAATGCTGAGAGAAAATGTGTTTATGTGTACTAACATTTTCTTTTCTGAGATTTAAGCAAGGTCACCTCATGTTTTACAAGCACTTCAAGTACTGGTGTTAATCACAGCTCAGTCTGCTTGATCCTTAAATGATAATTTGTCAAATATCTTTCCATGAAAACAACTGGGACTTCACTTTGCAAACAATCATGCTACATGAGTGAAAATAAATAAAGTGTAACTTTATGGATCAGGAAGGGAACTTGCTGACTGGGTCTGTGTCTGCCCTCAGAAGTCAACGTTTGCTCTGTTGTCTTAATTCTCCCTTCTTTCCTATGAAGAAATTTAAATGCTGCACTAATCCTACAGGTAAGAGTAATTAATTAAATAGGAATGAACAACTTTCTATCAAGATCAAGCTTCTGAAGAAATTTTTTAAAAGTCACATAAATAAAAATATATATAGATAACAGCTGAAAGTTATGTATACCAGTTTCAATGTCTTATTTTGCTTGATTTTAAAAATCCTTCTCCACCATTGTCTCGGATTATTTCAATACATATAGAACTGAAAAGGAGTTTTTAAGAAAATGAGGAATATAAAATCTTAGATGCAAAGTTGATAATGTCTCAAGGAATGACACTGATTTGGAAGCTGAAATTCTGATATGTTCCAAAAAGACCTTGTAAGTCATACCCTACAAATCACACACACACATACATATATATATATATAATTTGTGTATATTTTACACAGGATAACAGGACAGTTGGAAAATAAAGGTGGAAACCAACTGGTGATGGAAAATAAAGATATATTTCACAGTGAAAATGACCACCTCTGTGTCAGCTAGAAAATTACTTTATAGAAAGGCACGAATTCCAAAGTGATCCAACTGCAGCAGGCACTCAGCAAGCTGCAAAGGTACTACTTATTAGTCCATGTTTTGGCCTGGAAGGCAGAAAAGCACAGCAGCCGTGTAGAAGCCTGAGAATGATTCTGTCAGCAAAGCAAGTAAGACACAGAAAATAATTGAAAAAAAAGTGTTTTTAAAATAACTCCAGTATTCTTGCCTGGGAAATCCCATGGACAGAGAAACCTGGCGGGCTACTGCCCACAAGGTCACAAAACGTCAGACCACCTAGCGATTAAATGACCACCACTGTTCTTAGCCAGCAGGTAGATTACAGACCAGCATTTCTCAATGCTGAGAGAAAATGTGTTTATGTGTACTAACATTTTCTTTTCTGAGATTTAAGCAAGGTCACCTCATGTTTTACAAGCACTTCAAGTACTGGTGTTAATCACAGCTCAGTCTGCTTGATCCTTAAATGATAATTTGTCAAATATCTTTCCATGAAAACAACTGGGACTTCACTTTGCAAACAATCATGCTACATGAGTGAAAATAAATAAAGTGTAACTTTATGGATCAGGAAGGGAACTTGCTGACTGGGTCTGTGTCTGCCCTCAGAAGTCAACGTTTGCTCTGTTGTCTTAATTCTCCCTTCTTTCCTATGAAGAAATTTAAATGCTGCACTAATCCTACAGGTAAGAGTAATTAATTAAATAGGAATGAACAACTTTCTATCAAGATCAAGCTTCTGAAGAAATTTTTTAAAAGTCACATAAATAAAAATATATATAGATAACAGCTGAAAGTTATGTATACCAGTTTCAATGTCTTATTTTGCTTGATTTTAAAAATCCTTCTCCACCATTGTCTCGGATTATTTCAATACATATAGAACTGAAAAGGATTTTTTAAGAAAATGAGGAATATAAAATCTTAGATGCAAAGTTGATAATGTCTCAAGGAATGACACTGATTTGGAAGCTGAAATTCTGATATTTTCCCAAAAAAGACCTTGTAAGTCATACCCTACAAATCACACACACACATACATATATATATATAATTTGTGTATATTTTACACAGGATAACAGGACAGTTGGAAAATAAAGGTGGAAACCAACTGGTGATGGAAAATAAAGATATATTTCACAGTGAAAATGACCACCTCTGTGTCAGCTAGAAAATTACTTTATAGAAAGGCACGAATTCCAAAGTGATCCAACTGCAGCAGGCACTCAGCAAGCTGCGAAAGGTACTACTTATTAGTCCATGTTTTGGCCTGGAAGGCAGAAAAGCACAGCAGCCGTGTAGAAGCCTGAGAATGATTCTGTCAGCAAAGCAAGTAAGACACAGAAAATAATTGAAAAAAAATGTGGAATATTTTTTGAAAATAACTTTTTAGGGGATTCAAATTATTTTTTTGATCCAAAGAATAGACTAATTTTTAAAAAATTCTTCCAGTTCTTAAAAAAAGATTAGAGGGAAACATGGCAATTAACACTGAACTGAGACTTCCCTGGTAGTCCAGTGGTTAGGAATCCACCTTGCAATGCAGAGAATACGGGTTAGACCCCTGGTTGGGGAACTAAGATTCCTCCACGCCATGGGGCAACTAAGCTCTCGCACCACAACTATGGAGTCCATGAGCCACCATGAAAGATCCTCTGTGCCGCAACAAAGACCCCACGCAGTCAACTTCGTTAATTAATTTTTAAAAATGTTTCTGTCTGAAGAATTATGAATGAAGGGGGTGCTGTAAGAGACCTGGGACTGAGCAGTGACCCATGTAGGGCCTTGAGTGAGTCACAAAGGGGAGGAACACCAAACTCATGGAAATGTGTTTCTAGGAAAAACTAGCTGGTTTGATTTAAGACTGAAAAAACAATTAGCAACCCTCAGTTACACAGTACTTTTCAGTTTCCAAGACATTCCATAGCATTCTCTCAGAAAACCCAACAATCCAGGAAGTTAAGAGTTGCAATTCCTATTTTTAAGTTAAAGAAACGGAGGCTCAAATGATCCACCCAGAGTTGTTGTTATTAAGCCCTGGATCTTCCTCTACTCTTCGTCCAGAGCTCTTTTCTTGATACCAGAGTTTGAGGGGGGAAAATGAAGAAAACCAGTGAAATTCTCAAGATTTCCTAACATGAACAGAGTTCAAACCAGATCTTTCTTCCACTCTCAACATTCATTCCCCACAGCCTCGTCTTCATGCACTCTGCACTCAAACCTTACAGAAGGCTTTTCATTCCTCCCTACTTCCCTACTCAAAGTGTGCAGGCGAAATCCTAATCCTCTAAGTGAATACTTTTGCAGATAAAGCTTCAAAGTGATCCAACTGCAGCAGGCACTCAGCAAGCTAAAGGTACTACTTATTAGTCCATGTTTTGGCCTGGAAGGCAGAAAAGCACAGCAGCCGTGTAGAAGCCTGAGAATGATTCTGTCAGCAAAGCAAGTAAGACACAGAAAATAATTGAAAAAAAATGTGGAATATTTTTTGAAAATAACTTTTTAGGGGATTCAAATTATTTTTGATCCAAAGAATAGACTAATTTTAAAAATTCTTCCAGTTCTTAAAAAAGATTAGAGGGAAACATGGCAATTAACACTGAACTGAGACTTCCCTGGTAGTCCAGTGGTTAGGAATCCACCTTGCAATGCAGAGAATACGGGTTAGACCCCTGGTTGGGGAACTAAGATTCCTCCACGCCATGGGGCAACTAAGCTCTCGCACCACAACTATGGAGTCCATGAGCCACCATGAAAGATCCTCTGTGCCGCAACAAAGACCCCACGCAGTCAACTTCGTTAATTAATTTTTAAAAATGTTTCTGTCTGAAGAATTATGAATGAAGGGGGTGCTGTAAGAGACCTGGGACTGAGCAGTGACCCATGTAGGGCCTTGAGTGAGTCACAAAGGGGAGGAACACCAAACTCATGGAAATGTGTTTCTAGGAAAAACTAGCTGGTTTGATTTAAGACTGAAAAAACAATTAGCAACCCTCAGTTACACAGTACTTTTCAGTTTCCAAGACATTCCATAGCATTCTCTCAGAAAACCCAACAATCCAGGAAGTTAAGAGTTGCAATTCCTATTTTTAAGTTAAAGAAACGGAGGCTCAAATGATCCACCCAGAGTTGTTGTTATTAAGCCCTGGATCTTCCTCTACTCTTCGTCCAGAGCTCTTTTCTTGATACCAGAGTTTGAGGGGGGAAAATGAAGAAAAACCAGTGAAATTCTCAAGATTTCCTAACATGAACAGAGTTCAAACCAGATCTTTCTTCCACTCTCAACATTCATTCCCCACAGCCTCGTCTTCATGCACTCTGCACTCAAACCTTACAGAAGGCTTTTCATTCCTCCCTACTTCCCTACTCAAAGTGTGCAGGCCGAAATCCTAATCCCTCTAAGTGAATACTTTTGCAGATAAAGCTTTCAAGGTGGTAAAGTTAAACGAAGTCAAAGAGTGGAGCCCTAATCCTGTTGGGGACTGTGTGTGTTAGCTGCTCAGTCTCAGAGTCTGCGACCCCATGGACTGCACGTCTGCCAGGCTCCTCTGTCCATGGAATTTTCCAGGCCAGAATATTGGCGTGAGTTATCATTTCCTCTTTTAGGGGAGGGTCCCAACCCAGGGATAAGACCCAAATCTCTGGGTCTCCAGCAATGGCAGGAGGATGTGTTACCACTGAGCCACCTCGGTAGCCCTGATGTCCTCATAAGAGACACCAGAGCACGTGCCTCGCTCCCTCCCCTCACAGGGGGGACTAAGTGGACACTGACGAGCCAAGACGTGAGGCTTCACCAGAGACCAACCCTGTGTGCACTTTGATCATGGACTCCAAAACTGTGAGAAAATGAATTCTGGTGTTTAAGGCACCTAGTCTTTCAGACTTCCCTTGCGGTCCAGTGGTTAAGACTCTGTATTTCTGCTGCAGGGGGGCAGGTGTTTGATCCTTGATTGGGAAACAAAGCTCCCGTGTGCCTAATCTTTGATAGTCTATGGTGGCAGCACAAATGGACCAAGACACCTACTCTCTAAGGAATACAAGTCCTCCCATCTCTATTTAAATGTCATCTAAATGTTACCTCAGGAAATGAGCCCCTGGGACAAGGCTACATCCTTGTGTTACATGGTATTACAGCATCCTGCCACTGTTGCCATTTTTTTCCCATCTATTTGACAGGACTGAACACTACAATCTTAGTATGCCAAATGTTGAGTTTTAAGCGAGGTTTTTCACTCTCCTCTTTAGATAGCAAAAAATTAAAACAGTGGCATGGCAGATTCTATTTCCTTGGGCTCCAAAATCACTAAGGACAGTGACTGCAGCCATGAAATTAAAAGGCACTTCCTCCTTGGAAGAAAAGCGATGACAAACCTACACAGCGTATAAAAAAGTAGGCATCACTTTGCTGACAAGTCTGTACAGTCAACACCGTACACAAAGATAAACTCAAAAAGAATTAAAGACCTAAATGTAAGACCAGAAACCATAAAACTCTTAGAAGAGAATATAGGCAAAACACTCAATGACATAAATCAAAAAAGCAAGATCTTCTATGACCTGCCCTTTAGAATATTGGAAATAAAAACAATAATAAACATGTGAGACCTAATGAAACATGCTTTTGCACAGCAAAAGAAACTATAAACAAGGTAAACAGACAGCCCACAGAATGGGAGAAAATCATAGCAAATGAAACAAATGACAATGAATTAATTTCCAAAATATACAAACAACTTAGACAACTCAACACCGACAAAAACAAACCACCCAATCAAAAAAAGGGAAAAACACCCAAAGAGACATTTCTTCAAAGAAGACATACAGATGACCAAAAAACACATGAAAAGATGCTCAAAGTCACTTATTATTAGAGAAATGCAAATCAAAACTACAACGAGATGTCACCTCACACCTGTCAGAATGGCCACCATTAAAACAACTACAGATAATAAATGCTCGAGAGGGTGTGGAGAAAAGGGAACACTCCTGCAATGTTGGTGGGAAGGTAAAATGATACAACCATTATGGAAGACAGTATGGAGACTCCTTATAAAACTAAAATTAGAAGCACCATAGACCCAGCAATCCCACTATTAGGCATATACCCTGATGAGTCAAAACTGAAAGAGACACCTGTACCCCAATATTCATTGCAGCATTCTATACAATAGCTAGAACATGGAAGCAACCTAGATGCTCATCAACAAATGAATGGATAAAGAAACTATGGTACATACATACAATGGAATACTAGTCAGCCGTAAAAAGAAATGCGGAAGAATCAGTCCTAATGAGGTGGATGAATCTAGAACCTATTATACAAAGTGAAGTAAGTCAAAAAGAAAAGGACAAATACAGTATACTAACACATATTTATGGAATCTAGTAAGATGGCAGCAATAAATACACATGCAGAGCAGCGATGGAGAAACAGACATAGAGAACAGACCTATGGACATTGCTGGGAGGGAAGATCAGGCGAGAGGTATGGAAAGAGCAACAAGGAAACCTACACTATCATATGTAATAGAGACTACCACTGTGATTAAGCTGCAAGACCAAGGGAACCGACATGGGGACTAAGCATCAACCTGGGGGATGGGTAGGGGGAAAAGGGATGGAGGGCTCAGGGGAGAGGTGTCAGGAATAAAAAAAAATGTCTGTATAGTCAAGGCCCTCTGGTTTAGGGCTTTCCTAGTAGCTCAGTCAGTAAAGAATCTGCCTGCAATGTGGGAGACCCGGGTTTGATCCCTGGGTTGGGAAGATCCCCTGTAGAAGGGAATGGCAACCCACTCCAGTATTCTTGCCTGGGAAATCCATGGACAGAGGAGGCTGGTACGCTACAGTCCATGGGGTCACTAAGAGTCAGACACAACTGAGTGATTAACATGTGGTTTTTCCAGCAGTCATATATAGATGCGAAAGCTGGACCATAAAGAAGACTGAGTGCTGAAGAAATGATGCTTTCAAACTGGGGTGCTGGATAAGACTCTTGAGAGTTCCTTGGACTGCAAGGAGATCCAATCAGTCAACCTAAATGGGAAATCAACTCTGAATATTCATTGGAAGGACTGATGCTGAAGCTGAAGCCCCAGTACTTTGGCCAGGTGATGCAAAGAGATGACTCACTGGAAAAGACCATGATGTTGACAAAAATAGAAGGCAAAAGGAAAAGGGGATGGCAGAGGATGAGATGGTTGGATGGCATCACTGACTCAACAGAAATGAACCTGCAAACTCTAGGAGACAGTGAAGAACAGAGAAGCCCTGTGTGCTGCACTCCATAGGGTCGCCAAGAGCTGGACACAATTCAGCAACTGAACAACAACATCTTGCGCTTCCTTAAATGTAGATAAAATACCCATCGTGCTTTCTTACAACTTCTTCTATTTAATTCTCTGCCCCTTGCTCATCTGTACACTCTATGAAGTGCAGACCTTCTTTGCCCCCTCACATAGCATCCTGTGTTATACCTGGTGCTTACTAGAAGTCTAATGAACAACTGTCCATCTGTGAAACCAACTTAGATAAATAGTTAACCAAATTTGCATTATTTTATTTAAAGAAGCTGATGCTGGGCTTCCCTGGTGGTCCAGTGGGTAAGGACACCACCTTGCACTGCAAGGGGCGCCGGTTCGATCCCTGGCCTGGGAAGATCCCACGTACCGCGGAGCGGCTGGACTGATGTGTCCAATAACTGAGCCCAGGCTCTGGAGCGCATGCGCCCAGAGCGGGTGCTATGCGACAACAGAGGCCACCGCAATGGGAGGCCCACACAGACAAAAGAACAAAGATGGATGAAAATGGACAAATGAAACACCAATAGAAGTGACCCACCTGCTCCCCTCCCTCCCCACCCCACCCCCACCAAAATAAGTAAATAAATAAATCTTTTAAAAAATTAATAAATAAATAAAGAAGCTGATGTTAATCCTCATATGCCGAGTTGATACCATACAGAAAATGTTCCTGCCTGATTTCCTTCATTGCTGGCTCTAGACCAACAGGTAGTTAGTATGTAGACTCTGAAAGAATATCATGAGGGGAGCAAAAGTCCAGAATTTTCTGAGACTTATTATAAAATAGGCAGCGGATAGGGGCTACGATCCATCAGTCAACCTAAATGGAAATCAACTCTGAATATTCATTGGAAGGACTGATGCTGAAGCTGAAGCCCCAGTACTTTGGCCAGGTGATGCAAAGAGATGACTCACTGGAAAAGACCATGATGTTGACAAAAATAGAAGGCAAAAGGAAAAGGGGATGGCAGAGGATGAGATGGTTGGATGGCATCACTGACTCAACAGAAATGAACCTGCAAACTCTAGGAGACAGTGAAGAACAGAGAAGCCCTGTGTGCTGCACTCCATAGGGTCGCCAAGAGCTGGACACAATTCAGCAACTGAACAACAACATCTTGCGCTTCCTTAAATGTAGATAAAATACCCATCGTGCTTTCTTACAACTTCTTCTATTTAATTCTCTGCCCCTTGCTCATCTGTACACTCTATGAAGTGCAGACCTTCTTTGCCCCCTCACATAGCATCCTGTGTTATACCTGGTGCTTACTAGAAGTCTAATGAACAACTGTCCATCTGTGAAACCAACTTAGATAAATAGTTAACCAAATTTGCATTATTTTATTTAAAGAAGCTGATGCTGGGCTTCCCTGGTGGTCCAGTGGGTAAGGACACCACCTTGCACTGCAAGGGGCGCCGGTTCGATCCCTGGCCTGGGAAGATCCCACGTACCGCGGAGCGGCTGGACTGATGTGTCCAATAACTGAGCCCAGGCTCTGAGCGCATGCGCCCAGAGCGGGTGCTATGCGACAACAGAGGCCACCGCAATGGGAGGCCCACACAGACAAAAGAACAAAGATGGATGAAAATGGACAAATGAAACACCAATAGAAGTGACCCACCTGCTCCCCTCCCTCCCCACCCCACCCCCACCAAAATAAGTAAATAAATAAATCTTTTAAAAAATTAATAAATAAATAAAGAAGCTGATGTTAATCCTCATATGCCGAGTTGATACCATACAGAAAATGTTCCTGCCTGATTTCCTTCATTGCTGGCTCTAGACCAACAGGTAGTTAGTATGTAGACTCTGAAAGAATATCATGAGGGGAGCAAAAGTCCAGAATTTTCTGAGACTTATTATAAAATAGGCAGGGGATAGGGATGTTTTTTTCTGAGCCCTGTTCAAAGAGAAAGACAATATACATTTAATAGTAGACAGAAAGACTAACCACTCAACTCTTCCTTTTTTTTAGTTTTGCAATAAAAATGATGTTCAAGTTTTAAAAAGAAAAACACTTAAAAGGAAACTACAGCTCAGGTGAGAAAGAGTAAAAGAACACTTTACTAATACTACATAAAAGCAGCAATAATATACAAATGGCTCACATGGTTAGAATAAGGATTAAATCATATAATCTGTGGAAAGTACCCAGGGTCTGCTCTTTAAGCATCCAACAAACAGCAATTGTGACTCCTTTATTTTAAATAAATAATATTTGAAAATAGTAATAATGGTAAATAAGTTCAGCATGTACCAATACAGAGAGCATTCAGAGGACAATGACTGTAGATGTGACCACAGAACTAGTCACCACTCATTGCTGGAATTGTCAAGAACAGGTACTAGGGGAAAAGACAAGGAATCCTATACTGAGGATGTGGAAAATGCAGGTCGGTAAATGTGAAATGTAAATAGAAATCTTAACATCAATTATTAAGCAAATGGCCGAGAATACTGAATGAGGATGCACCCGGGGAAGCCAGAATGAATCACTCTTAGGAAAACCACGCTTCATTTCCCTTCGAAAGTAACTTGGGATCAGGGGTCAGCAAACTTCAGCCTGCTGCCAGTCTGAGGTTTCAGATCTATTTTGCATGCGCCCAGAGCGGGTGCTATGCGACAACAGACGCCACCGCAATGGGAGGCCCACACAGACAAAAGAACAAAGATGGATGAAAATGGACAAATGAAACACCAATAGAAGTGACCCACCTGCTCCCCTCCCTCCCCACCCCACCCCCACCAAAATAAGTAAATAAATAAATCTTTTAAAAAATTAATAAATAAATAAAGAAGCTGATGTTAATCCTCATATGCCGAGTTGATACCATACAGAAAATGTTCCTGCCTGATTTCCTTCATTGCTGGCTCTAGACCAACAGGTAGTTAGTATGTAGACTCTGAAAGAATATCATGAGGGGAGCAAAAGTCCAGAATTTTCTGAGACTTATTATAAAATAGGCAGGGGATAGGGATGTTTTTTTCTGAGCCCTGTTCAAAGAGAAAGACAATATACATTTAATAGTAGACAGAAAGACTAACCACTCAACTCTTCCCTTTTTTTTAGTTTTGCAATAAAAATGATGTTCAAGTTTTAAAAAGAAAAACACTTAAAAGGAAACTACAGCTCAGGTGAGAAAGAGTAAAAGAACACTTTACTAATACTACATAAAAGCAGCAATAATATACAAATGGCTCACATGGTTAGAATAAGGATTAAATCATATAATCTGTGGAAAGTACCCAGGGTCTGCTCTTTAAGCATCCAACAAACAGCAATTGTGACTCCTTTATTTTAAATAAATAATATTTGAAAATAGTAATAATGGTAAATAAGTTCAGCATGTACCAATACAGAGAGCATTCAGAGGACAATGACTGTAGATGTGACCACAGAACTAGTCACCACTCATTGCTGGAATTGTCAAGAACAGGTACTAGGGGAAAAGACAAGGAATCCTATACTGAGGATGTGGAAAATGCAGGTCGGTAAATGTGAAATGTAAATAGAAATCTTAACATCAATTATTAAGCAAATGGCCGAGAATACTGAATGAGGATGCACCCGGGGAAGCCAGAATGAATCACTCTTAGGAAAACCACGCTTCATTTCCCTTCGAAAGTAACTTGGGATCAGGGGTCAGCAAACTTCAGCCTGCTGCCAGTCTGAGGTTTCAGATATATTTTGTTTAAGTTTTACTGGAACACATTCTTTTACTCATGGGTGGCCTATTGCTGTTTTTGTGGTACAAAGGCAGAAGTGAGTAGCTGCAAGGAACGCAAAGTGAAAAATACTGACTATGGTCCTTGACTGAAAATGTCCGCCAGCCCCTTCTCTCGATGACAGGAAAAGGCCACAGGAGGGTATGGCCTCGAGCCAGGCTGTCCACACTGACCTACCCTCACTGCTCAAGCATGGGCTGTGGGATTCACCCAGACTGTTTCAATGGACCGGGCCAGTCACGGCACCGGGCCGGGAGAGAGCAGCAGGCAAGACCGGCACAGAGAGAGGGCAACTGCAGTAGTCTCAGCCCAGGACTTGGCTGATGAAGGGGAAGGCTGTCACACTCAGGGACAGTGGTGTCAGGTGAGAAATGACAAGCCAGGGAGCAAGGAAGGGGGGCTTGGATGTCCTGCCTGCCAACACTGTCCTTCAGAAGTACAAACATGATAGAAGTGGAATTTAGGAAACCTTGGGACTATTTTCTCAGTGTTCTCTTTCTTCTAGATCATTGCCATCAGCTTAGAAATAAGCCATCACATTTCTGGTCTCAAACAAACATGCCCCCTTTATCACCTGCCCCACTCCAGGGACCCACCCATCTCTCTGTGCCACTGCAGAGCAGAATTCCTCACAAGGTTTATGCAGAATCACAGTCATGACCTCCCTCCTCTCATCCTCTCTGGGATCCATGATATTCAGGCTTTTAGCTCCACTACCCCACTGAAAGAAGCCGAGCAAGATCACCAAGGACTCCACGCAGGCAAATCCAATAATCAGTTCTAAGGCTTCATCTCACCAGGTCTGTGGGTGGGATTTGCCACCGTTCACCCCTGTCTCCAGGGTTCTCATTTTATGTGCAGTCTACCCAGCCCTCTGGTTTTTCTTTCTCCCTTCCAGGCTGCTACTTCTCCAACGACTTAGCTGATTCTTCTTCCTTTCCTCTAAATGCTGGCCTGCTTCAGAGCTCATTCCTTGGTTTTCTTTTTATCTCTTTCAACAGTTGTTTTCTTGATAACCTCACCCAGGCCCCAGACTGTAAAGGTATTTTAACCTAAAGAAGGTAGGGCTCACCATCCCAAATCTCCCCTAAATTTCAGATGGGGGCATCCACCCACCAACTTGACATCACCAGTTGAAACCCCTGTGTCCAAGACAGGACTCTGGATTCCACCCATCATTACTCCAACAAGTAAACAAACGAATCCTCCCTTTCCCTCTCCCCCATTCCAGCAAATGGTCATGAACCAGCAGCAGTGGCACAAGAGGAAGAGCTGACCTCTTTCCTCTGACTCTCATACCCAATCTATCAGCACACTTTGCAAGCTGAAATATAAATATCCTTGAGTATCTGTCTTTAAGCACACAAGAGGATACATCTGAGCATAAATGCTGTGAATAAAGTGCATTTTTTAAAGATCACAAATTCAAATTTTCCTGCTTTACTTGGTATACGAATTCATTACAGTTCTTACGTCTGTTGTATTGACAACAGTGGTTGATCAGCTAGACACCAGTTATACACATGACTGGATTTCATAGACCCTAAGATGTCTACTTTTTCACATTTAATGTGTTTGAAATCTGGACTCAGCCCTTCACAACTGCAGTTGGCTAAGTGGCAGCCATGGGAAAGTTGTCATTATCAGACTTAGAAACAGCCATTCATACAGATGGTAGTTTCAAAGGCGTGGGGCATTCGTGATGCCATAGATGTTGAGGTGGCCATACAGAATGCCTTCAGAAAACTGCTGTCCGACCTGGCACTGAGAAGTTACCGTGCAGCAAGGAACAAAAAACAGAAGCAGGACATTTTTTAGTGAAACAAAATTTGTAACAATATTAAACCAGGACAATTCAATATTTTCTAGCAAACCAACAACCAAGCCTTCTAATGGGGCCTGTGATCGGTGGAAATGCGTAAGAGAAAGCTGTTAGCCTTTGCTATTAGATACATGCAAAAATATGCCTGTCACAAGTTGAGCAGTGCATCTGATGGCAGGAGAAATTACAGATTTCCTCATAAAATAAATATGCATTTCGAAAAATAAGAGACAGGGCTTCCCTGGTGGTTCAGTGGATAAAGAGTCAGCCTTGCAGTGCAAGGGGCACTGGTTCGATCCCTGGCCTGAGAAGATCCCACATGCTGGAGAGCGACTGGACCGACGTGTTCAGCTTCCAAGCTGGAGCTCTGTAGCGCATGCGCCCAGAGCCGGTGCTCTGCAGCAAGAGAGGCCACTGCGATGGGAGGCCCACACAGGCCAAAAGAACAAAGATAGAAATAAATGAAAGACCAATAAAAGTGGCCCAAAAAAAAGAGTCCGCCTTGCAGTGCAAGGGGCACCAGTTCAATCTCTGGCCCAGGAAGATCTCATAATGCTGCGAAGCAGCTGGACCGATGTGTCAGATTACAAGCCAGCGCTCTGGAGAGCATGCGCCCAGAGCTGGTGCTCCCCAACGAGAGAGGCCACTGCAATGGGAGGCCCACACAGGCCAAAGAATAAAGATAGATGAAAATAAATGATGACTTAGAGGCAAAAAAAAAAGAGAGAGAGACAGGTGTAACTCATTCACAAATCACTCAGGACTATGGAAAAAAATGTGGTGCCATGGTGTAACTGACAGTATCTTTCCATTTCAGTGCACAAAACAATGCTGCCTCTTACAATTTACAGCATTCTGTATTCAATTAAGTATGGCATAATGTACAATAGAATAGCTCTGAGCTAAGAAAATGGGAATACTGGACAAGGCAATTTTTTAATGGTGAAAGACTTTAAATGCCCTTCATAAAAGGATTTCTGACAGTCAGTTTGTGAAAAGGTACTCAACATATACATACCAAAAGTACTCAGCATAATTTGTCCTCAGGCAGGTGAAAATTAAATGCTGAGGACAATGCTTCAGAAAACTGCTGTCTGACCTGGCACTGAGAAGTTACCGTGCAGCAAGGAACAAAAAACAGAAGCAGGACATTTTTTAGTGAAACAAAATTTGTAACAATATTAAACCAGGACAATTCAATATTTTCTAGCAAACCAACAACCAAGCCTTCTAATGGGGCCTGTGATCGGTGGAAATGCGTAAGAGAAAGCTGTTAGCCTTTGCTATTAGATACATGCAAAAATATGCCTGTCACAAGTTGAGCAGTGCATCTGATGGCAGGAGAAATTACAGATTTCCTCATAAAATAAATATGCATTTCGAAAAATAAGAGACAGGGCTTCCCTGGTGGTTCAGTGGATAAAGAGTCAGCCTTGCAGTGCAAGGGGCACTGGTTCGATCCCTGGCCTGAGAAGATCCCACATGCTGGAGAGCGACTGGACCGACGTGTTCAGCTTCCAAGCTGGAGCTCTGTAGCGCATGCGCCCAGAGCCGGTGCTCTGCAGCAAGAGAGGCCACTGCGATGGGAGGCCCACACAGGCCAAAAGAACAAAGATAGAAATAAATGAAAGACCAATAAAAGTGGCCCAAAAAAAAGAGTCCGCCTTGCAGTGCAAGGGGCACCAGTTCAATCTCTGGCCCAGGAAGATCTCATAATGCTGCGAAGCAGCTGGACCGATGTGTCAGATTACAAGCCAGCGCTCTGGAGAGCATGCGCCCAGAGCTGGTGCTCCCCAACGAGAGAGGCCACTGCAATGGGAGGCCCACACAGGCCAAAGAATAAAGATAGATGAAAATAAATGATGACTTAGAGGCAAAAAAAAAAGAGAGAGAGACAGGTGTAACTCATTCACAAATCACTCAGGACTATGGAAAAAAATGTGGTGCCATGGTGTAACTGACAGTATCTTTCCATTTCAGTGCACAAAACAATGCTGCCTCTTACAATTTACAGCATTCTGTATTCAATTAAGTATGGCATAATGTACAATAGAATAGCTCTGAGCTAAGAAAATGGGAATACTGGACAAGGCAATTTTTTAATGGTGAAAGACTTTAAATGCCCTTCATAAAAGGATTTCTGACAGTCAGTTTGTGAAAAGGTACTCAACATATACATACCAAAAGTACTCAGCATAATTTGTCCTCAGGCAAGTGAAAATTAAAACCATAAAAGAGGTAAGAGTGCCGAATGGGTAAAATTAATAACATAATTAATTAACAAGACAATACCAATGTCAGCAAGAATATGAAGCAATTGAATCTTTCATACATTGCTGGTGAGAGAGTGAAATGGAACAAACACTGGGAACAAAACTGGTATACATATATGTGTGTATGTATATACACACACACACACACATACAGTAATATATGGGACCTTCCCAGTGGCTCAGATGGTAAAGAATCTGCCTGCAATGAGGGAGACTCCAGTTCAATCCCTGGGTCAGGAAGATTCCCTGGAGAAAGCAACAGCAACCCACTCCAGTGTTCTTGCCTGGAGAATTCCATGGACAGAAAAGAACCTGGCAGGCTATAGACCATGGGATCGCAATGTGTTGGACACGACTGAAGCAACCAACACCTTCACTTTCACAATAATACATATTTTTATGTATTATATGTAATTACCCTAAATATATACATATAGATTTTTTACCTCTGGCCCAGCAATTCAATTCCTTGGTAAACACTAAAGAGAAGTACGTATGTATGCCACCATAAGGCACATTCAAATATGTACACAACAGCTTTATTTAGAACAGCTGTTAACTCAAATGTGCATTTGTAATTAAAAAAAAAAAAAAGAATGCCCCACGGGGAAAAAAGAATGACTCTACTGGGGAAGAGAGGGGAAGGGACGGGGAAAGATACAGAAACAGAACGAGGTCAAGTGTTCCAGTCATAATCTAATATTAACTGGGTGAAAATCCACAGATATTCATTTTTATTCTTTAAAAAATTGCACGTGGAAGTGGTGGTGTGGGTGTGTCTTTTGTGTAGTCTTTTTAAATCCTGAGTATTGCCAAAAATGGAGCAAAGAATTACTGCCATTTTGTAAAAAGAAGGCTAATACTTAATGTTACAAACTAGAGACCTAGCCCATGTGAGCAAGTAGGCGGTTACATCACTTTAAAAATTACCTAGGCTTCCCCTGGTGGTCCAATGGATAAGGACACCACCTTGCAGTGCAAGGGGCGCCAGTTCGATCCCTGGCCTGGGAAGATCCCACGTGCCGCGGAGCAGCTGGACTGAGGTGTCCAATTACTGAGTCAGAGCTCTGGAGCGCGTGCGCCCAGAGCCAGCGCTCTGAAGCGACAGACGCCACCTCGATGGGAGGCCCACAGGAGCCAAAGAACAAAGACGGATGAACAAGAAAGGAAAGACCAATAGAAGTGGCCCGCCCGCTCCCCTCCCTCCCCAACCCGACCCCCGCCCTAAATAAATAAATAAATAAAATTGCCCAACTCAAAATAACTCCTGGATAAAAGACCCACTTCATCAGTTAAGATAACCATGAAAGAAGATGAAATGACAGATGTTAGTCAGCAGCACACAATACCGAAACACCAGATAACGAATACAGAGGTGATCTGCAATTTTATGAAAGCAAAGACAAGGCAGTCATCAGAGAACCAAGTAACATAAAAAGGCAAGCCAAAGTTAGTCATCCCAGATGGAAGAATCCCAGTGACCTGGACTCCACGGGCACCAATCCTCCAGCCTGAACCTCACTTTCACAATAATACATATTTTATGTATTATATGTAATTACCCTAAATATATACATATAGATTTTTTACCTCTGGCCCAGCAATTCAATTCCTTGGTAAACACTAAAGAGAAGTACGTATGTATGCCACCATAAGGCACATTCAAATATGTACACAACAGCTTTATTTAGAACAGCTGTTAACTCAAATGTGCATTTGTAATTAAAAAAAAAAAAAAGAATGCCCCACGGGGAAAAAAGAATGACTCTACTGGGGAAGAGAGGGGAAGGGACGGGGAAAGATACAGAAACAGAACGAGGTCAAGTGTTCCAGTCATAATCTAATATTAACTGGGTGAAAATCCACAGATATTCATTTTTATTCTTTAAAAAATTGCACGTGGAAGTGGTGGTGTGGGTGTGTCTTTTGTGTAGTCTTTTTAAATCCTGAGTATTGCCAAAAATGGAGCAAAGAATTACTGCCATTTTGTAAAAAGAAGGCTAATACTTAATGTTACAAACTAGAGACCTAGCCCATGTGAGCAAGTAGGCGGTTACATCACTTTAAAAATTACCTAGGCTTCCCCTGGTGGTCCAATGGATAAGGACACCACCTTGCAGTGCAAGGGGCGCCAGTTCGATCCCTGGCCTGGGAAGATCCCACGTGCCGCGGAGCAGCTGGACTGAGGTGTCCAATTACTGAGTCAGAGCTCTGGAGCGCGTGCGCCCAGAGCCAGCGCTCTGCAGCGACAGACGCCACCTCGATGGGAGGCCCACAGGAGCCAAAGAACAAAGACGGATGAACAAGAAAGGAAAGACCAATAGAAGTGGCCCGCCCGCTCCCCTCCCTCCCCAACCCGACCCCCGCCCTAAATAAATAAATAAATAAAATTGCCCAACTCAAAATAACTCCTGGATAAAAGACCCACTTCATCAGTTAAGATAACCATGAAAGAAGATGAAATGACAGATGTTAGTCAGCAGCACACAATACCGAAACACCAGATAACGAATACAGAGGTGATCTGCAATTTTATGAAAGCAAAGACAAGGCAGTCATCAGAGAACCAAGTAACATAAAAAGGCAAGCCAAAGTTAGTCATCCCAGATGGAAGAATCCCAGTGACCTGGACTCCACGGGCACCAATCCTCCAGCCTGAACCTCACTTAACAGATGTAGCCACCATGAAAAGGCAACGTGTGATAATTACCAGACTGAATGATACAACATGTGTGTGGTGCACAAATGTTTAAATCCTGGTGCTTTACAGAATGCTATTTGTGTCATGCTCATTTCTGAATGCTGGGGAATTTCTTTTTCTGCCTATACCATGAATTAGAAGATTTTATTTTATTTTTTAAAATATTTATTTATTTATTTTGGGGAGGGCGGGTTGGGGAGGGAGGCGGGGCGGGTTGAGGAGGGAGAGGGTGGGCGGGCCACTTCCACTGGTCTTTCATTTATCTGTTTTCATCCGTCTTTGTTCTTTGGCTCTTGTGAGCCTCCCATCGCCGTGGCCTCTGTTGTCGCAGAGCACCGGCTCTGGACACATGTGCCCCAGAGCTCTGGCTCGGTAACTAGACGCATCGGTCCAGCCACTCCGCGGCACGTGGGATCTTCCTAGGCCAGGGATTGAACCGGTGCCCCTTGCACTGCAAGATGGTGTCCTTACCCACTGGACCACTAGGGAAGCCCCGAATTAGAAGATTTTAGTTGACATAAACATACCAACCAAGTATAAACAATGTTGACTAATCAAACACATCAGTTGTTTCTTTCAATTCTTAGCTTGGGTATGTGTGCCTGCTAAGTTGTTTCAGCTGTGTCCAACTCTCTGCAATCCCATGGACTATAGCCCGCCTGGCTCCTCTGTCCACGGGAGTCTCCAGGCAAGAATACTGCAGTGAGTTGCCGTGCCCTTCTAAATTCTTAGCTTACTACTTCAAAAACACATTTTTAAAAATTCTTGATTCTGAGATCCAAGTATGATCAAATATATAAACTGAGAGTGCCAAGGGAGAGGACTACCTCGCAGGATTCTTGTCATTGAGGTTCTTAAATTTGGGTGAGCGTCAAAATCACCATCAGGACCTATTCAACCAGAATCTCTGGGGAGTGGGATAATATATGTACTTTAAACAACATCTGGGTAATTCATATGAAAAGATTTGAGGACCATCAATACAGAGAATTATTGGGAGCATCAACCAGATTATAAAATCAGTTTACTCTAGATTACAGAATTCCAGGAGTCCAAAGACTGGAGTAAGTCACAGAACAGGGCATCTTAGGAAACTACAGACCTATGCCTTTCATAAGCATTGACACAAAAATCCTCCACAAAGTATTCACAAAGTGCATACAGCAAAATGTAATGCAAATAATTCACCATAACCAAGCAGGATTCAGCCCAAGAATACAAGTTTCTTTAAACACCTAAAAATCAGTTAATATAGTATGAAAGACAAAACCACATAATCATGTCAAGACTTTTAGAAAAAGCACTGAACAAACTCCAGCCTCCATTTATGACAAAAACTCAATAAATTAGGACGAGAAGAATCACCTCTTAGAGTGGGAAAGCCCCTCAGGATCACTAAAAGGTGGTGCTTTTGAGATGTTTCAACAAAATTTAAAAACAGCTTCTTCCTAAAGTTAAATAACAATATTTAACACTTCAATAATATTAAAATATCAGAAACTTAAGAAGATGACTTTTTAAATTGCTCCAATTCTTTAATGCTAATTAAGAGACTGCAAGTCATGAAATTCATTATCTAAATGTTTAATAGCCTTTCAAACGGTATCAAAAGGATGCCAAAGGAACACTTGGAAGGGTACCTTTCCTCTGGCCTTTCATATTTCCTACTGCTTACATTCATATGGCCCAGTTGAAAACCTGGTAACCAATCATACAATTTCAAACAGCTAGACTATAGCAAATGCTCCTCTGTCCACGGGAGTCTCCAAATACTGCAGTGGGTTGCCGTGCCCTTCTAAATTTTAGCTTACTACTTCAAAACACATTTTAAAAATTCTTGATTCTGAGATCCAAGTATGATCAAATATATAAACTGAGAGTCCCAAAGGGGAGAGGACTACCTGCAGGATTCTTGTCATTGAGGTTCTTAAATTTGGGTGAGCGTCAAAATCACCATCAGGACCTATTCAACCAGAATCTCTGGGGAGTGGGATAATATATGTACTTTAAACAACATCTGGGTAATTCATATGAAAAGATTTGAGGACCATCAATACAGAGAATTATTGGGAGCATCAACCAGATTATAAAATCAGTTTACTCTAGATTACAGAATTCCAGGAGTCCAAAGACTGGAGTAAGTCACAGAACAGGGCATCTTAGGAAACTACAGACCTATGCCTTTCATAAGCATTGACACAAAAATCCTCCACAAAGTATTCACAAAGTGCATACAGCAAAATGTAATGCAAATAATTCACCATAACCAAGCAGGATTCAGCCCAAGAATACAAGTTTCTTTAAACACCTAAAAATCAGTTAATATAGTATGAAAGACAAAACCACATAATCATGTCAAGACTTTTAGAAAAAGCACTGAACAAACTCCAGCCTCCATTTATGACAAAAACTCAATAAATTAGGACGAGAAGAATCACCTCTTAGAGTGGGAAAGCCCCTCAGGATCACTAAAAGGTGGTGCTTTTGAGATGTTTCAACAAAATTTAAAAACAGCTTCTTCCTAAAGTTAAATAACAATATTTAACACTTCAATAATATTAAAATATCAGAAACTTAAGAAGATGACTTTTTAAATTGCTCCAATTCTTTAATGCTAATTAAGAGACTGCAAGTCATGAAATTCATTATCTAAATGTTTAATAGCCTTTCAAACGGTATCAAAAGGATGCCAAAGGAACACTTGGAAGGGTACCTTTCCTCTGGCCTTTCATATTTCCCTACTGCTTACATTCATATGGCCCAGTTGAAAACCTGGTAACCAATCATACAATCACCTCATAGAGAGCAAAACAGCTAGACTATAGCAAATGCTCCACCTTTTTCTCCATATGCCACACCCTTCCCATCTATCACCACACTCAATCTCCCCCCATCAATTACCCCTCACATCACCCCTTTTCCACAGGGCCATCCCTGCTCAGGAGAGGAAGGAGCTGGGGACAAGGTCTTTATATTTTACATCACATCCACACAGGTGGCCTTGGCCACTTCAGGTATGTCCTTTACGATAAGGGCACCAAACAACAGACTGTGAACTAGTGGGAGATCTTACAGCTGTGGTGTTTAAACCAGACCCTTGAGCTTTCCAGTGCCTTTGGTAATACCCACCATAAACTTTATTTTCAACATTTTCTATGGGAGAGGAAGGTGCTCCATGCCCACACCTTGCCAAGTAACCCCAAGACTTCAAGAAAATGAAGATTAAAAAGTAGCAGCTCTCTCTCCTCCAAATTTCCAAACACCAATTACCACTCTTACCTTGGAGGAGCGCTGCCAGGACAGGAGGCGTTACACTGGTCAACAGAGGGGACTGAGGTTCGTCTCAGGGGAAAGCAAACAGCCTTGCTCCTCCCTTTACTCATTTATGTTGGTGTCCGCGGCTGTGTTTATACCACAAGGCAGAGCTGAGCAGTGTCAGAAACCGCACGGCTCGCAAAGCTTACAATATTGATTATCTGGCCCTTTAAAGAAACTGTTTACAGTCTTAATGATCAAGGGAAAGGAGCAATAGTGATGTTACTGGGGTGGGTTATTAGGCGTACGAGAAGTTCCACACGAGCATAAACAATGAAAACTCGCCCACCAAAGAACCTCAAAACAGGAAGTCAGTGTGCACCTCAGTTCCAATGAACGTAGGACGAATATACAGACTCGCGGATGTTGAGTAGGGGACCCATTCTTCATCCAGTTTCACAAGCTGCTGAATACACTGTAAAAGCTCTTTCTTGTCAAACACCTGAAGGAATGAAAAACACAATTAGTAATGTAACATTTCCACTGTAGCAGTAAGAAATGATTCTCATGAAAGTTCTGCCTGTTAAAGATGTAATTATAGAGAATTCTTTGGTGAGCTACTGGTCAAAACTCAGAGCTCTCATTGCAGTGATCCAGGCTCAGTCCCTGGTCAGGGAACTAACATCCTGCCAAGACACATACTGTGGGCAAAAAAAAAAAAGTTAAATAGTAGCAAATAAATAAAAGTTTAAAAGTAATAATGATAAAACCAAACTTTTTTTCTGTAACTTTTCTCCCAAAATTGTGATGGAACAATAGATGAGCCATATGAAGATAAAAAAAGTGGTTCCTTTATCTCTTACCATACTCAAAAATACCAACTGTAGTTGGATGATACACTTAAATGTGAGAAAACGCAGACTTTTATTTAAGAAAATATATAGGGGTGGGGGAGGGAAAGGAAAAATAAAGACAAAGTATCACTGTCACCTTAAAGCAGAATTCTTCAGTAAGAGACATAAAGCATAAAGCATTATGGCAACAAAGTAAAATTTGACTATTTAAAACTTAAGACCTTCTGTCTTCAAAAGATACAAGAAGTGACACACTGAGTCAAGTGTTTTGCAATATAACCAGTAAAGGACAGCAACTGGAAAATGTTAAGATAACCTGAAAATCAGTAAGAAAGAGAAAAATGACCCAATAAGAAAATGGGTGAAACTGAAGAGTAGTTTACTTCGTGAAGGTGAAAATCGTTTTTATATATGAGATAGGAGACAGTTGGTAAAGTAAGTAGTTTCTACTTACGTGGCAGGGCAAAGAAACATATTTTGAGAGATGTGATGGGTTGTTCAAGGTAGAAGTGAGTCAGACCTCACATCAACAGAGCTCGTGACACCAGGATATGGCTATTTAAGCACTAACTTGTAACAGCAATCACAGTGGAGTAATGCTACAGGTAACAGGACTGTCAATCATGTTCCTGTGTAAGCGCAGGGTCTCTGAAACTGCTATCCAGAGGTAAGAGGCAATGGAGTGAACCTGATTAGGGGTTTAAAAGCTTACATTCAATTTCTGGCCCTGTCCCTTTATTCTGTGTGAGTTTAGGTGAGTCATCTAACCTCTCTGGGCCTGAGTTTTCTTCTCTGTACAAAATTAACTAAAATGTTAATATAGTGAGTTCTGGTTAAAGTGAAAGTTGCTCACTCCTGTCTGACTCTTGCCAGGATCCTCTGTCCATAGAATTCTCCAGGCAAGAATACCGAAGTGGGTAGCTGGTCCCTCCTACAGGGGATCTTCCTAACTCAGGGATTGAACCCAGGTCTCCCACATTGCAGGTGAATTCTTTACTGTCTAAATCATCAGGTAAGCCAAAGAACACTGGCATGGGTAGGCTTTCTCCAGGGGACCTTCTTGTCCCAGGAACTGAACCGGGGTTTGCACTGCAGGCAGATTCTTTACCAGCTAAGCTCCCAGGGAAGCCTCTGTGTACAAAGGATATGCTAAAATTTATAAGACATACTTTCTTGGCTTACTGTTATGATTAAAAAGGCAAGGACTGTAAAACCACACAGCACAGTTTGTGTTAGAGCTGATATCCAATAAATGTTTCTTTCCTTTTCTGTCTTCATTTTAAAAAGACTTCCCAATGATTTGTCTGTAGTGGGCGAAGAAAGAAACTAGAACTGAATCCAAAGAAATTACCTGAATTTTCCTTCTGCTATTATAGTACAGCCTCTAAGAGGGCAGGTGATACATGGGTTACAAAGAGAAGAAGCAGGAACTTCCCTGGTGATCCAGTGGTTAAGAATCCACCTTCCAATGCAAGAGACATGGGTTCAAGCCCTGGGAGGTAAACTAAGATCCCACGTGCCTCGGGGCAACAAAGCCTGAGTGCCACAGCTAGGAAAGCCCGCACACCACAATGAAGGGTTCTTTACAACCGAACGGAAAAAAAAAAAGGAGGAGAAAAAAGAGCCTGGCTAAAAATGAGTCACCACTTGGGATTCTTCAACCCACAGCTGAAGGTCAAGGACAAACAAGATATGTCAACGGAGGAAAAGACTTCTTTCAGTTTAGAACGACAGCCTGCTCAAGTCTCGGGAAATGAAAGTAAGCTAAGTTACCACCTACCTAGGCCTGACCCTTAGGGTCTAAATTCAACCCACAATGAATTCTGCTGCATAACAATGTTCTAGTCAGAATCCAGTGGCCATGAGAAACCATGCTTTATATCCCCTTTTTAAGAAATTAATAAAACTTGGAGTAAAATATCAAAACAACTAACTACTAGTTGTTTCAAACGTGTTAGTAGTGTCTTAAGCAGTTAGGCAAACCCCCCCCCCCAATGATCTATGCAGTATACCATATTTCATATTACAATTCCATATGGTCTTTAAACTTCATTATTTCAGTTTGAGGCATATTTTCCTTCCTTTTCTTGTTATCTCTCACATACACATTAAATCCTCAGACACCGATAAAGAAATAGACTGTGGAATCACCAAATGGTTATTTCCTTGTATTCTACTCCACTGATTAAAAAACAGATCAGAAATAACCAGTACTTATACAGTTTGTGCTGAGTACTGATCCAAGTATTCAGGAAGTGTTCTGTTTGGTGACCTTCAGTGACCCATTACAACAAGAGAAACTCCTAAATTTACATACCGGCAAAGTGGCCCTCACAGCAGAGCGGTACATCCTCTCCATGTTGAGGTCTGGCCGAAACAGACGAATTTTATTATCTACTCCCCGAAATGCCTTCAAGCCTTCAAATAACTGAAGATAAAAGAGAAACAAATGTCAGAAGGTAAATAAATCAAAACAACTGTCTTTTCTATGGGTTTTCATCTCCTTCACCATGTAAAGCTACTGACATAAACTCTAAATCCAGAAGAGCCAGACAGACCGGTTACAGTCACTGGGATAAAAGGAACTCCCTTTATCACCAAGATCTGGTGGGAATTCAGAGTTATCCTTTGTGCAACAGGAGCTGGATGGTTAAGTAACCCATCAGTGAAGGCTGGAAGAAAACATGTCCATGCAATGTGGACTGCCTACAAAGCAGAAATGGAATCAAAGGCCCCAACAGTCCCCTGCCTCCAATCTACCCCCAAACACCCATGTTATCTTATCATTTTATCCTGCTCCTATGATGGCTGGAAAGCGGATAATCCAGATGTGAGTGGAGGTGGCTGAGCCTCCTGAGTCACAGAAACCAAGCAGCTCGAGACTCTACTACATGAGGGCAAGCAAGACCACCTTCTCAGGGCAACACCACAAACGGAACATCAAGCAGCGACGTGCAAAGACTTTGAAGTTCGTGCATACGGGTGAGTACACAGAAAAGAAGATGATCAATCATTTTCAAGGGAATTCTTCTTTTCTGTGATACCCTATGAGAAAAGAACCTAAAAGTAATGCCTGTATGCTATTGTATGGCTGAAACTAACAAACACTGTAAATCAACTACACTGCAATAAAACTAAAATGCTTTTAAAAAGGGAAATGTATACCACAGGTTCTCCAAGTGACTGATAACAATAAACAGGCTGGAACAAGGTCAAGATATGGACGATTTGAGCAACAGGAATGACAAATTTACCTAGTGGACACAGAGCCCTTCACATACCACCTGCAGAAGGCATGGCTTTTTCACAGGTTGACCTTAAGATAAAATATCAAGAGCAAATATATAACCATAAGATATCCACATTTTGGAAAAGACGAAATCCACTACTTAATATTTAAGTGTGAGTCAAAGAAAAATAATGGAAATTAGAAAATACGCTGAGCTGAATGAGAATGAAAAATAGGGCCTTTAGATACCTACAGCCTCAAAGCTTACAAGAGAAAAGTAATACAAATCCTGGAGCACAATCAGAAAGCACAAAGTAAGAGATTTTGCTGAAGTGCAAACATATGGGCAATTTATTGACTGCAATAAAACTAAAGGTTCGGTTAAAAGATACAAATATCAGATTAATTCAGCTGATGACATCTGAAACAAAAAAGCATAAAAAGCAGTATGTCACACAAATAACTGTCAAAAACAAAGTTAGTGAGGTTATACTGCTAAAAGTTTAAGGTTAAGGTTTTGTTAAGGTTAAAATACTTAACAAAACAGACTTTCAGGCAAGAAGCACTCCTGGAGATAAAGAAGGTAAGTAACTTCATAAGATTCAATTTATTTCACAGTTTAAAATCTGTATATGCATATCTGGAAACAACAAAACTCTGTAAAAGTAGAAAGTAAAATGAAAATAATTATTTAAAAAATTTGTATATGTTTGATATAGGTTCAAATTTACATAAATATTATATGATAATGTCATTGAATAATACAGATGCAAAATATACAAAGGATAATGTAGCCTAACTAAGCTGGATTTTTACAGATGTTGGTTTAACATTACAAAATATATTAATGAAATTCATTCTATTACTAGTTTGTGTGAAAAACTATACGACATCTCAATGATGTAATAAACACATGATAAAACTGAACATTCATCTATGATTTTAAAAAATGTTTCCTCAATAACAAAGGAAAAAAAGGGGCTTCCCTGGTGGTCCAGTGGGTAAAGAGTCCGCCTTGTGGTGCAGCAGGGCACCAGTTAGATCCCTGGCCCAGGAAAATCCCACGTGCCACAGAGCGGCTGGACTGGTGTGTCCAATTACAAGCTGACACTCGGCAATGAGATAAGCCACTGCAATGGGAGGCCCACACAGGTCAAAGAATAAAGATGGATGAAAATAAATACATAAGTAAATAAAAGAGGCCAAAAATAAAAAACAGGAAAAAAAAGAATCTTCCTTAAATGATAAAGGCTTTCTTCAATAAATGTATAGCAAATGTACACTTAAAACGGTAAAAAAAAAATTTTTTTTAATTAAGCTATAGGTGATTTACAACGCATTAGTTTCAGGTGTACAGCAAAGTGATTCAGATAGATATATATATATACATACACATTCTTTTTCAGGCTCTTTTTCCATTATAGGTTATCATCAGATATTGAATATAGTTTTTTCCCTGTGCTATGCAGTAGTTTCTTGCTGTTTACTGATTCAAATGATGAAATTTAAAGCTGTCCTTTCAGACTGAGGACATCACATGCTGCCTGCTGTGACTATTTCTTTAAATCAGTATTGTATTCCCAATACAATAAAGCAAGAGCCAAAAAATTAAAGTATAAATTTAGGAGGAAAATAAAACAATCATAGATCCTAAAACACAAGTAAGATTAAATGTAGAAAATCCAGAAAAACTGACATAATCTTTTGCAATTATCTGTTTAGTGAGGTAATCAGATAAGAAACTATATTCCCATGTAACAGCAGCAGTTAGAAAATAAAAAGACTATTTAAGGTAGAATTAAAACCAATACTTAGGTGGGGAAAATCTAACATAAGTGAAAGATCCATAAGGAAAATATAAAACTTTACCAAGTCATTAAAGATCTAACTAAAACACAAGCAATCTCACATTCACGGATTGAAAGATTCAATATTAAAAAGACTACATTAATATATAGTTCAGGAACTCTGCTCAAAGTTACGTGGCAGCCTAGATGTAATAAACACATGATAAAACTGAACATTCATCTATGATTTTAAAAAATGTTTCCTCAATAACAAAGGAAAAAAAGGGGCTTCCCTGGTGGTCCAGTGGGTAAAGAGTCCGCCTTGTGGTGCAGCAGGGCACCAGTTAGATCCCTGGCCCAGGAAAATCCCACGTGCCACAGAGCGGCTGGACTGGTGTGTCCAATTACAAGCTGACACTCGGCAATGAGATAAGCCACTGCAATGGGAGGCCCACACAGGTCAAAGAATAAAG
This sequence comes from Tragulus kanchil, assembly GCA_022376925.1. NCBI lineage: Eukaryota > Metazoa > Chordata > Mammalia > Artiodactyla > Tragulidae > Tragulus > Tragulus kanchil. The sequence goes on along the minus strand of JAIOJX010000004.1, from coordinate 266,679,493 downwards.
ATGGATGAAAATAAATACATAAGTAAATAAAAGAGGCCAAAAATAAAAAACAGGAAAAAAGAATCTTCCTTAAATGATAAAGGCTTTCTTCAATAAATGTATAGCAAATGTACACTTAAAACGGTAAAAAAAAAATTTTTTTTAATTAAGCTATAGGTGATTTACAACGCATTAGTTTCAGGTGTACAGCAAAGTGATTCAGATAGATATATATATATACATACACATTCTTTTTCAGGCTCTTTTTCCATTATAGGTTATCATCAGATATTGAATATAGTTTTTTCCCTGTGCTATGCAGTAGTTTCTTGCTGTTTACTGATTCAAATGATGAAATTTAAAGCTGTCCTTTCAGACTGAGGACATCACATGCTGCCTGCTGTGACTATTTCTTTAAATCAGTATTGTATTCCCAATACAATAAAGCAAGAGCCAAAAAATTAAAGTATAAATTTAGGAGGAAAATAAAACAATCATAGATCCTAAAACACAAGTAAGATTAAATGTAGAAAATCCAGAAAAACTGACATAATCTTTTGCAATTATCTGTTTAGTGAGGTAATCAGATAAGAAACTATATTCCCATGTAACAGCAGCAGTTAGAAAATAAAAAGACTATTTAAGGTAGAATTAAAACCAATACTTAGGTGGGGAAAATCTAACATAAGTGAAAGATCCATAAGGAAAATATAAAACTTTACCAAGTCATTAAAGATCTAACTAAAACAAAAAGCAATCTCACATTCACGGATTGAAAGATTCAATATTAAAAAGACTACATTAATATATAGTTCAGGGAACTCTGCTCAAAGTTACGTGGCAGCCTAGATGGAAGGGGAGTTTGGGGGAGAATGGATTTGTAGCTCGGCTGGTAAAGAATCTTCCGACAATGCAGGAGACCCGGGTTTGATTCCTGGCTTGGGAAGATCCCAAGGAAATGGCAACCCACTCCAGTATTCTTGCCTGGAGAATCCCGTGGACAGAGAAGCCTGGGGGGCTACAGTCTATGGGGTCACAACAGTCAGACACGACTCAGTGATTAAACGACCAAGGCATATACATGGCTGAGTCCCTTAGCTGCCCACTTGAAACTACAACATTGTTAATCAACCATACTCCAATCAACATTAAAAGTTTAAAAAATAAAATGCTTTCAGATGACAAAAAATATTATAACGATGTCAATTCTCTTCAAATTGATTTATATAATGTAAGGGAATTCAAATGAAAATCATGTCAGGGCATTTATTTTTCTTGTTACAACCTGAATCACAGAAGTTGACTGACATGATAAACTGAATCAAAGTTACACGGAAAAGCAAAAGACCAAGAAATACCCAAGGCATTCTTAAAGTATTACAGAGGGACCTGTCCCAGTAGACATCAACATTCCTTATAGTGGAGATAAGGACAGTGTGGTTAAGCAAAACAACGAAACAGAAGAGAGATCCAGATAAACAAGACAAAGGAATGCCAATGGAGATCTAGAAGCAGACCCATGTGTCTGTGTTTAGATGTACCATGACATAGCAGAAGGAAAAAAGTCTTTTTTAATTGTGCTGGAACAATCATAGATCCTAAAACACAAGTAAGTAAAGGTGACATAATCTTTTGCAATTATCTGTTTAGTGAGGTAATCAGATAAGAAACTATATTCCCATGTAACAGCAGCAGTTAGAAAATAAAAAGACTATTTAAGGTAGAATTAAAACCAATACTTAGGTGGGGAAAATCTAACATAAGTGAAAGATCCATAAGGAAAATATAAAACTTTACCAAGTCATTAAAGATCTAACTAAAACAAAAAGCAATCTCACATTCACGGATTGAAAGATTCAATATTAAAAAGACTACATTAATATATAGTTCAGGGAACTCTGCTCAAAGTTACGTGGCAGCCTAGATGGAAGGGGAGTTTGGGGGAGAATGGATTTGTAGCTCGGCTGGTAAAGAATCTTCCGACAATGCAGGAGACCCGGGTTTGATTCCTGGCTTGGGAAGATCCCAAGGAAATGGCAACCCACTCCAGTATTCTTGCCTGGAGAATCCCGTGGACAGAGAAGCCTGGGGGGCTACAGTCTATGGGGTCACAACAGTCAGACACGACTCAGTGATTAAACGACCAAGGCATATACATGGCTGAGTCCCTTAGCTGCCCACTTGAAACTACAACATTGTTAATCAACCATACTCCAATCAACATTAAAAGTTTAAAAAATAAAATGCTTTCAGATGACAAAAAATATTATAACGATGTCAATTCTCTTCAAATTGATTTATATAATGTAAGGGAATTCAAATGAAAATCATGTCAGGGCATTTATTTTTCTTGTTACAACCTGAATCACAGAAGTTGACTGACATGATAAACTGAATCAAAGTTACACGGAAAAGCAAAAGACCAAGAAATACCCAAGGCATTCTTAAAGTATTACAGAGGGACCTGTCCCAGTAGACATCAACATTCCTTATAGTGGAGATAAGGACAGTGTGGTTAAGCAAAACAACGAAACAGAAGAGAGATCCAGATAAACAAGACAAAGGAATGCCAATGGAGATCTAGAAGCAGACCCATGTGTCTGTGTTTAGATGTACCATGACATAGCAGAAGGAAAAAAGTCTTTTTTAATTGTGCTGGAACAACCAGGTATCTCTTGGAACACAAAACAGACAAACCACAACAACAACAAAAAGCAAAACTAGACCCCTACTTCAAACAAAAATCAACTTCTGAAATTAAAGACCTAACTGTCAAGGACAAAATCAATGATACAGGAAGATGTCTTCATAATCTAGGAGTAGAAAAAGACCTAAACAAGACACACAAGGAGCAAACCTAAAGCAAAGAATGCCGGATTCAACTTTTAAAAATTGAAATGTGGAGTTCTTTGGTGGCCTAGTGGTTAGAATTCTGGGGTTTCACTGCCTCGTTTGGGTTCAGCCCCTGACCAGGGAACTAATATCCTCAAACTGTGTGGCATAGCACCCCCCCAAAAACAAAATCTATTTCTTGTCATCAAAAACTTATGGGGAGGGCTTCCCCTGGTGGTCCAGTGGGTAAAGACACCGCCTTGCAGTGCAAGGGGCGCCGGTTCGATCCCTGACCTGGGAAGATCCCACATGCTGCGCAGTGGCTGAACCCATGTGTCCAATTACCGAGCCGGAGCTCTGGAGCGCATGCGCCCAGACCCGGTGTTCTGTGACAACAGAGGCCACCGCGATGGGAGGCCCACACGGGCCAAAGAACAAAGATGGATGAAAATGCACAAATGAAAGACTAAGAGAAGTGGCCTGCCTGCTCCCCTCCCTCCCCACCCCACCCTCACCAAAATAAATAAATAAATCTTTAAAAAAAAAAAAAAAAAAGAACTGGCAAAGTTGATGAGTCACGGTTGAATGCATTTGCTAATTCATGGCTAGTGGGTATGAAAACTGGTAATATTACGAGGGAAAATACTTGCTTCCCTTCTCTCATACAAGTGAAGAAACACCCATACCAGCCGCCCATCCCTAGCTATTTCCGTAAGTGGTATTTCTCAAATTTCTTTGGTGTCAGATGCCTTCAGGCTCCTCAAAATGATAAAGGTCCCAAAGAGCTTTTATTTAAAAAGTATTCTATCAATATTTACCATAGCCATAGTGAGAAATTGTATTTACTAACCATAATAAACTGTGACATACGAGAATATTTTCATTCACATTACCTACATTATCCAAGAGGATTAATATTGCATGGCCCTGTTTTAAATTATTGCAAATCTTTAATGTCTGGCTTAACATTTTCATATCTGTTTCTGCATTCAGTTTCTTGCTCTATGTCATTCTGGTTGAAGTACACAAAGAAAATCCAGTCTCATAAATATGGGGCTGAGAAAGAAAGTACTTCTGATAACCTTTTCAGAGAACTGTGCATGTTCTTCTCTGATATGCCTCCAAACCTTGATAACTGCTGGTCCCCTAAAGGGTAGTTACTCTGTGGAATCTGAAACCCTATCAATGAGATTTCCATACTCTGATATAAAATCCAATGGTCTATCACTTAGAGTTCAACTGAGAAGAAACAGAACCAGGAGAAATATGTGTAACATTTACGGAATTAGAGGAAATTGCCAACACCTTCACGGACGCTGGCTAAGCAAAGTCCAAAATCTGTAGGACAGACAGCGAGAAAGAGGCCACAAGCAGCTGGACCCAGGAGACGTGAGCTTCGGTCCACCCTCAACTGAGTCAGGAAGGGAGACACAGCAAGAGACTGAGCGCACGTGCAGCAGCCAGGCCTGCACCTAGGGCCTGAGGTCAGCCCCACCCACAGTAATCTCCCTTTGGATAACTTCAAATCAACCAATTAGGGACTTCAACCACATCTGCAAAATTTCTTCAAACAGTACACAGATCAGTACGTGCTTGCATGACCAGAAGAAAGCGTGTGTACACAACCAAATGGCCACTGTCTTCTGATGCTCCCAAGAGAATGAACGTAGAGGTCATTCCCAAAGGGAAGCAAAGAATAGAGTTCTAGGGACTGTCCTTCACAACAGCCAAACTGACACATCAAAAAATCATCAAACTGGGGCGTCCCTGGAGATCCAGTGGGTAGAGTCTGCCTTGCAGTGCAGGGATCACCTGTTCGATCCCTGGCCCGGGAAGATCTCACGTGCCGTGGAATGCCTGGACTGGTGTGTCCAATTATGAGCCAACACTCTGAAGCACGTGCGCCCAGAGCTAGTGCTCTGCAACGAGAGAGGTCACAACAATGGGAGGCCCACACAGGTCAAAGAATAAACATGGATGAAAATAAATAAAAAACCAATAAAAGAGGCCAAAAATCTTTTTTAAATGGTTAAAAATCTTTAAAAAAAAAACATCAAATTATCTTGTGCTTTGAATAAATCTTCACTGATTTTTTTTCTCCATTTTAAAATGTGCTTCAGGGTTTTTGGTTTTCTTTTGATTTTTAATTTTTTTTGGTTGCATGGTGCAGCATACAGGATTCCGTTCTCTGACCAGAGATCACAACGGCTCTCACTGCAGTGGAAGCCGAGTCTTAACCACTGGACTACCAGGGAAACCTCACACTTGGAATGAATCTTTACTCACTCATAAAAATCTGTAATTACCATGGATCACTCAACTGGAAAAATACTGGTTGCCTGAGTTACATAGATCTTATCCAAGGACGAATATATTGTAACATTTACGGAATTAGAGGAAATTGCCAACACCTTCACGGACGCTGGCTAAGCAAAGTCCAAAATCTGTAGGACAGACAGCGAGAAAGAGGCCACAAGCAGCTGGACCCAGGAGACGTGAGCTTCGGTCCACCCTCAACTGAGTCAGGAAGGGAGACACAGCAAGAGACTGAGCGCACGTGCAGCAGCCAGGCCTGCACCTAGGGCCTGAGGTCAGCCCCACCCACAGTAATCTCCCTTTGGATAACTTCAAATCAACCAATTAGGGACTTCAACCACATCTGCAAAATTTCTTCAAACAGTACACAGATCAGTACGTGCTTGCATGACCAGAAGAAAGCGTGTGTACACAACCAAATGGCCACTGTCTTCTGATGCTCCCAAGAGAATGAACGTAAGAGGTCATTCCCAAAGGGAAGCAAAGAATAGAGTTCTAGGGACTGTCCTTCACAACAGCCAAACTGACACATCAAAAAATCATCAAACTGGGGCGTCCCTGGAGATCCAGTGGGTAGAGTCTGCCTTGCAGTGCAGGGATCACCTGTTCGATCCCTGGCCCGGGAAGATCTCACGTGCCGTGGAATGCCTGGACTGGTGTGTCCAATTATGAGCCAACACTCTGAAGCACGTGCGCCCAGAGCTAGTGCTCTGCAACGAGAGAGGTCACAACAATGGGAGGCCCACACAGGTCAAAGAATAAACATGGATGAAAATAAATAAAAAACCAATAAAAGAGGCCAAAAATCTTTTTTAAATGGTTAAAAATCTTTAAAAAAAAAACATCAAATTATCTTGTGCTTTGAATAAATCTTCACTGATTTTTTTTCTCCATTTTAAAATGTGCTTCAGGGTTTTTGGTTTTCTTTTGATTTTTAATTTTTTTTGGTTGCATGGTGCAGCATACAGGATTCCGTTCTCTGACCAGAGATCACAACGGCTCTCACTGCAGTGGAAGCCGAGTCTTAACCACTGGACTACCAGGGAAACCTCACACTTGGAATGAATCTTTACTCACTCATAAAAATCTGTAATTACCATGGATCACTCAACTGGAAAAATACTGGTTGCCTGAGTTACATAGATCTTCCAAAGGGTAACTCCTTTTAATAACCAAAAATATCATAAAACATATCAATTAACAATATCATAAAAATTTATGATATTGGTAACTACCAATATCAAACTTATGATATTAGTAATTACCAATATAACAAAAGATTTATGACACTTGGTAACCCCCAATACAATAAAAAAAATAAAACCTCTTTTAAATTTTTTGGTCACTTTCATTGGTTTTTCATTTATTTATTTTCACACATCTTTGTTCTTTGGCCTGTGTGGGCCTCCCATCGCAGTGACCTCTCTCGCTGTAGAGCACGGACTCTGGGCGCATGCGCTCCAGAGCACTGGCTCGTAATTGGACACACCAGTACAAGCCGCTCCTCAGCATGTGGGATCTCCCCAGGCCAGGGACCGAACCGATGCTCCTTGCACTGCAAGGCAGACTCTCTACCCACTGGACCATCAGGGAAGCCCTAAAACCTCTTTCAATAGGAGGAAAGAGGACTTCCCTGGTAGCTCAGTGGTAAAGAGTTTGCCTGCCAATGCAGGAGACACGGGTTCAATCCCTGATCCGGAAAGGTCCCACATGCTGCGGAGTAACTAAGCCCATGAGCCACAACTATGGAGCCTGTGCTCTAGAGCCTTGGAGCTGCAACTATTGAGCCCATGGACCACAACTCCTGAAGCCTGTGTGCCCTAGAGCCTGAGTTCCACAAGAGAAGTCACCGCAACAAGAAGCCTGCTCACCTCAACTAGAGAATAGCCCCCACTCCCTGCAACTAGAGAAGAGCCTGCAGCAGCAGTGAAAACTCAGAATAGCCAAAAATAAATAAATAAATAAAGTTTAAAAAAAAATTGGAGGAAAGGCTCAATCTGATGGTGGTGGGCACAAGTTTTCCAAAATTCCAAATTTCATTTGAGAGCTAGAATTTTATCGCTGGCAATATACACAGCCCATTGTTCTCCTTGAAGTGACAGGCTCATTTCATCCATTTTCAAAAAAGACACAAGTTTGAGTAACTTCATTCTCTCAAGGAACAATGACGCCAGGTGCAAGCAGCAGCCAGTTCAGCTCACAAGAACAATCACACGGTTGCTTCTCTTTGAGGCCCCCACAGCACTTCAGTACCAGATTGCTTTATGTGAATTTGCTGTTTTCTCACACAGAATAAAATGTTTATGATATTGGTAACTACCAATATCAAACTTATGATATTAGTAATTACCAATATAACAAAAGATTTATGACACTTGGTAACCCCCAATACAATAAAAAAAATAAAACCTCTTTTAAATTTTTTGGTCACTTTCATTGGTTTTTCATTTATTTATTTTCACACATCTTTGTTCTTTGGCCTGTGTGGGCCTCCCATCGCAGTGACCTCTCTCGCTGTAGAGCACGGACTCTGGGCGCATGCGCTCCAGAGCACTGGCTCGTAATTGGACACACCAGTACAAGCCGCTCCTCAGCATGTGGGATCTCCCCAGGCCAGGGACCGAACCGATGCTCCTTGCACTGCAAGGCAGACTCTCTACCCACTGGACCATCAGGGAAGCCCTAAAACCTCTTTCAATAGGAGGAAAGAGGACTTCCCTGGTAGCTCAGTGGTAAAGAGTTTGCCTGCCAATGCAGGAGACACGGGTTCAATCCCTGATCCGGAAAGGTCCCACATGCTGCGGAGTAACTAAGCCCATGAGCCACAACTATGGAGCCTGTGCTCTAGAGCCTTGGAGCTGCAACTATTGAGCCCATGGACCACAACTCCTGAAGCCTGTGTGCCCTAGAGCCTGAGTTCCACAAGAGAAGTCACCGCAACAAGAAGCCTGCTCACCTCAACTAGAGAATAGCCCCCACTCCCTGCAACTAGAGAAGAGCCTGCAGCAGCAGTGAAAACTCAGAATAGCCAAAAATAAATAAATAAATAAAGTTTAAAAAAAAATTGGAGGAAAGGCTCAATCTGATGGTGGTGGGCACAAGTTTTCCAAAATTCCAAATTTCATTTGAGAGCTAGAATTTTATCGCTGGCAATATACACAGCCCATTGTTCTCCTTGAAGTGACAGGCTCATTTCATCCATTTTCAAAAAAGACACAAGTTTGAGTAACTTCATTCTCTCAAGGAACAATGACGCCAGGTGCAAGCAGCAGCCAGTTCAGCTCACAAGAACAATCACACGGTTGCTTCTCTTTGAGGCCCCCACAGCACTTCAGTACCAGATTGCTTTATGTGAATTTGCTGTTTTCTCACACAGAATAAAATGTTTATACAAGAGTCAAGATTTAATAAACTTCATCATCCCACTTCATTGAGAACATTCTTAAGTAAAGTTGGTGTTCTTTTTATACTGTAATGCATGGCAACAATATAATGACAGACAGAGGTCGGGTGGTAGAGAGTTCCCTCATGCAAATATCAACGCAACGAGAAAGAAAAATAATACCTGGATATCACTGGGAAGTGTTTTAACTTTGGCAATCTCTTGAAAGGGCAGCATAGGGGGGCTTCCCTGGTGGTCCAGTGGGTAAGGACACTGCCTTGCAAGGGGCGCTGGTTCGATCCCTGGCCTGGGAAGATCCCACGTGCCATGGAGTGGCTGGACTGATGTGTGCAATTACCGAGCCGGAGCTCTGGAGCGCATGCGCCCAGAGCTGGCGCTCTGTGACGACAGAAGCCACCGCGATGGGAGGCCCACAGGAGCCAAAGAACAAAGACGGATGAAAATGGAGAAATGAAAGACCAATAGAAGTGGCCCACCTGTCCCCCTCCCTCCCCACCCCACTCCCCCACAAAAAAAGATAAATAAAGAAAGAAAAAAAAAGAAAGAAAAGGCAGCATAGGGGGTCTGTGGACCCCATTTCGAGAGCTGCCAACAAGGAAATGTGGAAGCAAGCACACCAACATTCTATGTACAAGAATGTTCATGGGAGGAAACCAAACAAGAGCGAGGCCAGAACAAACTGAATATATTCACATGATGGCGCACCACTGTGACAAGGAACACATGATGTGGTTGGTCCCTACCACCCTGAGACCCCGACAATCCAGGCCTCTGCCCCGAGTCTCATATGCCAGAGGGCCTCTCCCCTCTGTCATCCCTCGATTGTGACCGCCTTGGAGCAAGTAGTTGGCTGGACCCTCTTCTAGACAGACTCCAAATACCCAGTTCTAGGGATTCCCTAAATTCCCCGCCCAAATGGCCCTGATGTCAGGGCCTCAGTGGGCCCCCTAGGTTCATCCTCTTAAGAAAAACAGACCACTAGGGTGCCCGCGTCTAAGTCCCGGGGAGGCCCAAGGTCATCTGTTTGCAGGTGGTGTGGGTCTGTATGTACACCATAAAAGGCCTTCTGTGGTACGGGATGGAGCCAGGATGAAAGAGAGACAGAGAATGGACTGTGGGATGTCTCTGTCCTTTTGTCCCAGGTTCCACGGACATTAGGACTGGTCCCGGATGGATAGATCTCACATAATACTGAGCTTAAATACAGGTATGTGGCCATGCACACACATATAATATATACATTTCTATAATTCCACTTACACAAAGTTCAAAAAGACGCAAAACAGTGGTATTAGAGGTACACATACTCCAAAATAAAAAGCAAAGAAAAACCATCATAAAAGTAAGAATACCAAGTGCCAGAAATGACAGGGTTTATAACCTAGAAGGGGCCCAAGGTTTCTGGACACTCGAGCGGTTAATTTCTTTACCAGGATGGCAGCTATACAGGCACTCATTTATAAATGTTCATGAAATAGTACATGTCGTTCACTTTTCCCAATTATGCTTTATCTCACTAAATATTTATCTCAACCAAAAAATGAAGTAAAGTACCTGCTATAAAACTTGATTTTCTTTCACTCAGACTCCCTGCTCACACTTCATATTTCTCTCCCTATGTGAAACTTTCATGTATTTATCAATAAATATGTTTGAAATCAACAAAACCACAGGTACTTTTAGTTCTAGAAATAAATGGGGCTGAAGAGTGGTAGAGAAAGATGTCCAAGGAGACTGTTTGCATGTTGATGTTTGGGTTAAAATAATATGACTCTAGAAAGGATTTGAACTCAGAACGTTTGACTCCAGAAGCTAATGATTAACCACATGCTTTGTCACTTAAAATTATTTAATGAGATGACCCACACAAGGTACCTAGTACAGGGCATATTGTAGGATTTCAATAAACAAGTGCTTATTTTATCAATATCATTATGAATATTTATCATTTCCATGTTTTAGCCCCTTAATAGGCCATTGCTTGATTCTTTTCTTTTTTTTTTAATTTTGGCCTCTTTTATTCATCCTTCATTTATTTATTTTCATCCATCTTAATTCTTTTGGCCTGTGTGGGCCTCCTATTGCAGTGGCCTCTCTCATCACAGAGCACCGGCTCTGGGCGCATGTGCTCCAGAGTGCTGGCTTGTAATTGGACACACTGGTCCAGCTGCTCTGCGGTACACGAGACCTTCCCGTGCCAGCGATCGAACCAATGCCCCTTGCACTGCAAGGCGGACTCTTTACCCACTGGACCACCAGGGAAGATATCCAATACACTAAATCCAATACACTAAAACTAAGTGACGGTAGTCTCCCACACTCCTGCATACATGGGATGCTCCAGGCAAGAATACTAGAGTGGCTTGCCATTTCCTTCCCCAGGGGATCTTCCCTACCCAGGAATTGAACCCGGGTCTCCTATACTGCAAGTAGATGCTTTAACACTGAGTCCCCAGGAAAGCCACACAGGGAACAAGGAGTATATTGTCTGCGTGTCTAGGTGTGTATCCTAAGAAGGACCACAGAAAGCATCTTCTATTTAATATTTCATGCTTATAATTTTTCCATTCATGCTTGAAGGATGACATTTAATAAAATATCCCTTAACATGCATAACAAGTTATTGCTGTCATAAAACCATGCAGTTAGATTTAAAATCTAAATATAATATTGGACCTAATGACCCATTCTCTCAATCATTAGAAGATCTAAGAGAAGTGACTTAGAGAATATAAACAGTACAGGCTTTTTGATTGCTAATTTTCTTGCCAACAGTCCTTCCCATTTGCTCTAGATAATTTTTTATAATATTATAAGCCAATGTTACAAGTTTCACATGCACAACATTATATTTCTATTTCTCTATACCCTACAGTGTGATTTTTGTTACAACCTACATGATTTTCTAATGGACAATTTAAAAATTCAAGATTATCTGAAAAATTAGTCCTTAAGACTTACCTTCAATCCAACCGTTTATAGGACACTAACGATTGCCTCTAGTGAACATGGTAAAGTCCACGCTGCCCTAAGGCTATCTGAGCAGGGGACCTACTTGGGCACCATAGTGAAGACCAAGCACATGGCCATCATTAATTTCCAAGTACTTACTTCCACTGCATAGTGGAAAGTCGACGAACCCGGATGCAATGAGAGGTTTTGAAGAGGTTTGATGTGTGGTTTCTCCCATCCAAACTCCGAAGACCACTCCACTGTCAACATGTGATCCGTAAAAACCGTTCCAAACACCAGAGTACTGGGGTCTGGTTTTTCCTTTAAAACGGTGGCTCGTGTGATGATTAAATCTTCAGCCTGGGGAGGAAAATCAGCACCATTAGAGAAAAGTAAGTGAACATTCACCAGCTAGAGGAAAAACAGGTAAAAAAGATAGAATTTGAGACACTGGTCATTAAAAAGTAAAATCATTTGACTTAAAATGTCAAGGAATCCCCTGGCCCAGATGTTAGGTTGGGAGCTAGGATTCCCAAAGCTGCTAGGTGCAACCAAAAAAATAAATAAAAATTCTTTGCCGTGTGCACTGCCAAACAAATATCAGAGCCAAAATTTTTCAGTAACATTTAGAAACTGGAACAAAACAGTGGATGGAGTTCAATGGTGGGAAAAGAGAAGATATGTCTTCTTCACTCCCACCAGAGCACCACATGAAACATTCAGGAAAAAAGACAGGACTGCAGCCTACCAGGCTCCTCTGTCCATGGAAATCTCCAGGCAAGAATACCAGGGTGGGTTGCCATGCCCTTCTCCAGGGAACCCTTTTGGACCCAGAAATTGATCCCAGGTCCTCCTGCACTGCAGGCAGATTCTTTACCATCTGAGCTACCAGGGAAGTCCAAAGAAAGGCAGTGGTGGAGGGGGCTCACAGAATAAAAACTTTGAGAGCAACACTCACAATGGCCTATTAAACTAAAAAGAATGTCATTAAGATCTGAACCTCTTGGGATGGTTACACTCCAGATCCCCCAAAGAATTCTTGGAAGAACTTCCAAAACTCTCTGGGTGTGTGGTAGGAGACAGGCTGCAGAATGAAGCAAATGTTTTCCTCGTTGAAAACAGAAGCAGAGATTGAACACTAAGATATAAATCCTCTATTCTGTGCTGAGGAAACAGGGAACAAAGGACCTCTTATTCAAAGGAAGATAAATAAGAGTAATAGGAAACAACTTCACACAGCCCCATTTCACCAGCTCTCCACAGCCAGCTTACCCATTACAAATGACCACTGCGTAAGCATCCGGGCCAGACAATAGCATCACCAACCTCACAATAGCTGCAGAACTGCTGACAAAAACCATAGGGGAAGAAGCACGCAGACCACTTAAAAATAAAACAGACCAAGGACAAACTCCGGCTGATATCGGTTTGTTAGGAAGGTCAGTCTCCACTTCTTTCAATACACAAAATAGTCGTTCCCCCCACCCCCCAAAGCAAATACTCAACCTCACTCTTTATCACCAGCTTATATCATTCTTTTTCAAACGACCTAGTTACTTCTGGTTAGTTCACTGCTATATAGCCACCTCTGTCATTTGAAATATTATGAACAATCAGTTAATTTCAGAATAATATTTAGGCTTAAAATGTTATTTATTTTAAAACAATCAGAAAGCTCCCATTACAAGAGAGCATAAGGACAGTATGTGTGTGCTGAACTGTTCCAGTTCAGATGCATTTGGCCCCTAGAATATTTCATTTCAACTACAGCCCCAGATAGTTCACATGATACATGCTAAGTCACTTCAGTCCTGTTCGACTCTTTGCGACCCAATGGACTGTAGCCTTCCAGGCTCCTCTGTCCATGGGATTCCCCAAGCAAGAATACTAGAATGGGTTGCCCTGCTCTCCTCCAGTGGATCTTCCCAACCCAGGGATCGAACTTACATCTCACATGTCTCCTGCATTGGCAGGGGGGTTCTTTACCACTAATGCCACTTGGAAAGCCCAAGGACAACATATTAACTGTTACTTTCAGGCCAGTATAGTAAAACTACTTTGGCATGCCAGTAAAATGCAAAACTTGGGGAAAAATTTTTCTTCTATCAGTATTTAATCCAAGTAAGTTAACTTAAAACCCTTTGCTAACTATTTAATCCAAGTAAGTTAACTTAAAACCCTTTACTAACTACAAGAAAATAAATTTACTCTAGCTAAATTGTTTTGATGATCTTTGAGTCTTATTTCTCTCTCTACCCCCTAGAGCAGGTATGATAATGGGCAACTTTCATCTAACAGCATAGTCATTAGCTGTGATATAAACCTGATAACCCTCCAGCCAAAAATATTTATTACCTAGCCCATTAAAAAAGTTTGCCAAGGGTTTCCCTGGTGGTCCAGTGGGTAAGGACACTGCCTTACAGTGCAGGTGGCGCCGGTTCAATCCCTGTCCTGCGAAGATCCCACGTGCCATGGAGCAGCTGAACCAGGATGTCCAATTATGAGCCAGAGCTCTGGGGTGCATGCACCCAGAGCCGGCACTCTGCAGCGAGAGGCCACTGCGATGTGAGGCCTAATAGTCGTTCCCCACCACCCAAAGCAAATACTCAACCTCACTCTTTATCACCAGCTTATATCATTCTTTTTCAAACGACCTAGTTACTTCTGGTTAGTTCACTGCTATATAGCCACCTCTGTCATTTGAAATATTATGAACAATCAGTTAATTTCAGAATAATATTTAGGCTTAAAATGTTATTTATTTTAAAACAATCAGAAAGCTCCCATTACAAGAGAGCATAAGGACAGTATGTGTGTGCTGAACTGTTCCAGTTCAGATGCATTTGGCCCCTAGAATATTTCATTTCAACTACAGCCCCAGATAGTTCACATGATACATGCTAAGTCACTTCAGTCCTGTTCGACTCTTTGCGACCCAATGGACTGTAGCCTTCCAGGCTCCTCTGTCCATGGGATTCCCCAAGCAAGAATACTAGAATGGGTTGCCCTGCTCTCCTCCAGTGGATCTTCCCAACCCAGGGATCGAACTTACATCTCACATGTCTCCTGCATTGGCAGGGGGGTTCTTTACCACTAATGCCACTTGGAAAGCCCAAGGACAACATATTAACTGTTACTTTCAGGCCAGTATAGTAAAACTACTTTGGCATGCCAGTAAAATGCAAAACTTGGGGAAAAATTTTTCTTCTATCAGTATTTAATCCAAGTAAGTTAACTTAAAACCCTTTGCTAACTATTTAATCCAAGTAAGTTAACTTAAAACCCTTTACTAACTACAAGAAAATAAATTTACTCTAGCTAAATTGTTTTGATGATCTTTGAGTCTTATTTCTCTCTCTACCCCCTAGAGCAGGTATGATAATGGGCAACTTTCATCTAACAGCATAGTCATTAGCTGTGATATAAACCTGATAACCCTCCAGCCAAAAATATTTATTACCTAGCCCATTAAAAAAGTTTGCCAAGGGTTTCCCTGGTGGTCCAGTGGGTAAGGACACTGCCTTACAGTGCAGGTGGCGCCGGTTCAATCCCTGTCCTGCGAAGATCCCACGTGCCATGGAGCAGCTGAACCAGGATGTCCAATTATGAGCCAGAGCTCTGGGGTGCATGCACCCAGAGCCGGCACTCTGCAGCGAGAGAGGCCACTGCGATGTGAGGCCTACACAGGCCAAAGAACAAAGATGGAAATATATGAAAGACCAATAGAAGTGGCCAAAAAAGAAAAAAAGTGCCAAAATATGTATACCCATGAATGGATGCTCAATCGCTTCAAGAGAGTCTGACTCTGCGACCCCATGGACTGTAGCTCACCAGGCTCCACTAGCCACAGGATTCTCCAGGCAAGAATACAGCAGTGGGTTACCATGCCTTTCTCCAGAGGATCTCCCCAACCCAGGGATCAAATCCATCTCTCCTGTATTGCAGGTGGACTCTTTACTGGGGAAGCCCAACATTTGTACATCTATGCCTAATTCATGTTGATGTATGGTACGGAAATCAAACCAATATTGTAAGGCAATCATCCTTTAAAAAAAGCTTGCCAGTCCATCTAGGCTGTTTAGATAAGAATTCTAGATACAGTACTTGCAGTTAAATGTCCAGTCCCAGTGCCTGGCACACACAACAGTAAAGGTTTTCTCAAACGCTGAAAATAATATTTGGTTGATTTCAGCTGCACTCCATAATGAATGGCAGACCCATTCACAGAAGTGAATGAATGAAATTCCAACATGAACTTTTTATTACATGAATGGCTTCACGGTGTTCTTACACAACTGAGCACTTGTGCTTTTGGTTTAGTTAGCATTTTTTTTTAGCAGCTAAGGAGATCCTGGGCTAAGAAAAATCTGGAACTACAGGAATACAGTAAGACAAACTGAATGCAATTTGCACTTACTAAAACTATTAACAAGAAACAAAAGTTTCTTAATAACAGAAGAGAGTAGTAAGATACACAACAAAAACAGATAGACGGAAGGAGGTGAAAATGGAATGGAGAGATAGTGAGTAGAAGGAATGAGTTTTTTATCTGTGAATTCTGGAGACATCTTAAATATTGCAAAGGCAACAGACCTTGTTCTTTTTTCTTATTTTCAAAGAAAAAGCCAATAATCTGCATGGTTCTTCAAAAGTAAAAATGAAGTTCAGGGTTTCCCTGGTGGTCCCGTGGGTAAGGACACCGCCTTGCAGTGCAAGGGGCGCCGGTTCGATCCCTGGCCTGGGAAGATCCCACGTGCCGTGGAGCGGCTGGACTGATGTGTCCAATTACTGAGCCGGAGCTCTGGAGCGTATGTGCCCAGAGCCGGTGCTCTGCGACAACAGAGGCCACTGCGATCGGAGGCCCACAAGGGCCGAGGAACAAAGATGGATGAAAACAGATAAATGAAAGACCAATAGAAGTGGCCCACCCATCTCCCTCCTTCTCCAACCCGCCCCCTCAAAATAAATAAATAATAAATATTAAAAAAAAAAATGAAGTTCAACTTCCCACCTGCTATTTCTAACATTCGGCAATCAATTTTATCATTAGCTAATCCACAAGAAGCCAGTTACATAGGGTCCTTCTACCTCTTGGGATGTCTAGGATTTCCAGTAATCCTGTCACAAAATCAACAGGCAATGGAATATAAACAAACTTTACTCCAACAACAAAGTGCACAGAATCTTTTAAAAACATGACCATGGTTCTGCCACATAACAAACCGCAGGGTGATTTTCTTTTTCCTTCCCTTACTTCTCTCTCTGCCTCATCTGCTTTATTCTTCTGCGTATTTTGCCTTTTTATTCACTCAGTGAACACTGCACCAGTACAGTGGCTCAGGCACTGCACTAGCAAGCCCAGGAGACACCAAAAGGCAAGAGCTCAGCCTCCCTTCTCTGGACTACTACACTGAGCACTTGTGCTTTTGGTTTAGTTAGCAGCTAAGGAGATCCTTAAGAAAAATCTGGAACTACAGGAATACAGTAAGACAAACTGAATGCAATTTGCACTTACTAAAACTATTAACAAGAAACAAAAGTTTCTTAATAACAGAAGAGAGTAGTAAGATACACAACAAAAACAGATAGACGGAAGGAGGTGAAAATGGAATGGAGAGATAGTGAGTAGAAGGAATGAGTTTTTTATCTGTGAATTCTGGAGACATCTTAAATATTGCAAAGGCAACAGACCTTGTTCTTTTTTCTTATTTTCAAAGAAAAAGCCAATAATCTGCATGGTTCTTCAAAAGTAAAAATGAAGTTCAGGGTTTCCCTGGTGGTCCCGTGGGTAAGGACACCGCCTTGCAGTGCAAGGGGCGCCGGTTCAATCCCTGGCCTGGGAAGATCCCCCGTGCCGTGGAGCGGCTGGACTGATGTGTCCAATTACCGAGCCGGAGCTCTGGAGCGTATGCGCCCAGAGCCGGTGCTCTGCGACAACAGACGTCACCGCGATGGGAGGCCCACAAGGGCCAAAGAACAAAGATGGATGAAAACAGATAAATGAAAGACCAATAGAAGTGGCCCACCCACCCCCTCCCTCTCCAACCCGCCCCCTCAAAATAAATAAATAATAAATATTAAAAAAAAAAATGAAGTTCAACTTCCCACCTGCTATTTCTAACATTCGGCAATCAATTTTATCATTAGCTAATCCACAAGAAGCCAGTTACATAGGGTCCTTCTACCTCTTGGGATGTCTAGGATTTCCAGTAATCCTGTCACAAAATCAACAGGCAATGGAATATAAACAAACTTTACTCCAACAACAAAGTGCACAGAATCTTTTAAAAACATGACCATGGTTCTGCCACATAACAAACCGCAGGGTGATTTTCTTTTTCCTTCCCTTACTTCTCTCTCTGCCTCATCTGCTTTATTCTTCTGCGTATTTTGCCTTTTTATTCACTCAGTGAACACTGCACCAGTACAGTGGCTCAGGCACTGCACTAGCAAGCCCAGGAGACACCAAAAGGCAAGAGCTCAGCCTCCCTTCTCTGGCACACTCGCTGCCAGTCAAGGACACCGTGGTAGCCACTGTGAGCAAGTATAACTCCTTCAATTACCAAGGTTAGTGTCCAAACTCATAGCTTGCCCCTCCATCTAATAAAAACCAATAGAAAGTCATCTAAGTTTCAGGAGGAAGCTGCAAAGAGGGGGAAAAAAAGCAGAACTGGTTAGAACCAACTAGGACCAAGATGGCGGAAGATTTGACTTCCATTGGACCGTGGGTCTCATTATACACTCATTGCAATACATGAGCTAAATGACCCTCCCACCAGGGCCATGACCATGGACAATGGCCATGACAACAACCGGAAGACCGCAAACAGGAACTGAAAGAGAGAGTTGCCTCAGTTCCAGGTCCAAACCACACTCCTGTTCTCACATAACTCATGGATACGGTGACTCCCACTCTTTTCACTTCCTCCCTTATAACTCTCGCCTCCTATGCATTTGGAGCCTCTTCCTGATTGGGGCTGACAAGCTGGTCTCTGAGGGTTCCCACTTCACCAATGAATAAAGCTTGTGCTGTTCCAGTCTCAGTTTCAGTTTTGCTATCGGCTGCATGAATCTGACCCGAAAAAGAACCCCCCTGGCAGACACGGGGGTCCACGCCCAGGTGAATCCCTGGCACAGGTCCAGTCAACCAATTCAGGAATAAACTACCCTAACAATTTTTGAGCTACTATGTATCTGTATTTTTATAGGCACAAAGAAACTCAGGGAATGAAACAAGCCCTCTTCTCTTACAGAGGGGGCAAAATACAGCACAAACATTAAGTGGTTCCAGGGAAATCTGCCAGCCTGGATGGGAGGAGGTCTGGGCAGAATGGATACATGTACATGCATATGAGTCCCTTCGCTGTTCACCTGAAACTATCACAACACTATCAACTGGCTAGACCCAAATACAAAATGTTTTCGGTGTTAAAATATATATATATTTATAAATTTTTTAACTTAAAAAAAAGACAGGCAGGGCTTCCCTGGTGGTCCAGTGGGTAAGGACACCGCTTTGCAGTGCAGGGGGCGCTGGTTCGATCCCTGGCCTGGGAAGATCCCACGTGCCGCAGAGCGACTGGACCGATGTCTCCAACTACTACTGAGTTGGAGCTCTGGAGCGCATGCGCCCAGAGCCGGTGCTCTGCAATGAGAGGCCACTGCAATGGGAGGCCCACACGGGCCAAAGAACAAAGATGTATGAAAAACAGACAAATGAAAGACCAACAGAAGTGGCCCGCCCACCCCTCTCCCTCTCCACCCCCGCTCGCTCCCCCCCTACCAAAAGGGCAAGCATATTTTGATTATAGATGACAAATGCCTGGAAAATTCAAAGCTGGCATAATTATCTTGTGTTTTTCTACTGTACTTTTTTTTTTTAATTCCCTCACTAAAGGCATTTTTTCTTATTATAAATACAATGTTACTTGTCGAAAACTTGGAAAGGACCAAAGAATTATAAAGCAAAATGAAATACAAGCAACCACAATCCCCCCAAAAAATCCAAACCAAAAAAAAAGAGGAAGTAGATAAATAGATGTAAAGAAGTGATTAGTGCTATGAATCAAAACAAAAGCAGAAAAGGATAGAGTGGGAATGAGAACATGTATTTTTGACGGAAGGGTTAGGAATGCCTCCCAGTGAGGTGACATTTGAGCAGAGACTTGAGTAAGACAACAGGTCCCGTAGACAAGAGGAGCTAAGTATTTTAAGCAGAGGAAGCAAGTGCAAAGGCCCTGGGGTGGTAACACACTTGGCAGGTACAGGAAACATCAAAGAGTCTGAATGACAGGGAAGCCAGGGAAGTGAATTAATAAAGAAGTCTCAGAGGCACTGTAACTGCTGGAATAGGCAGAGAGAGGATCCAAGAAAACCAGCTACCTGTTGGTCTACTGACCAACGTTTCAGTTTTCCACGCACTCCGTCTCTGTACAAACAAGACCGTAATCCACCTTCTTTATTTCCCCAGCACATTTACCACAGACACTACTGGCAGTGGTGGTAACCCCAGTTTCTTTCTCCATTCCAGGTAATTTGAAAGAGTCATTAAAGACACTAGTAGAGGCATGGCTGCCACATGTTAATTTCTTGCTGTTTTTATGAAGTATGGAGGAACACAGCTGGAAGGAGGAGAGTTTCACTGGTAATGCCGAACTTTTTCTTTGAGCCTCTACACTTGCCCACTTGGCATAAGAGATTTAAAATCCTGGCCAAATTATGGACTCAACTGTAGGTTCTTCAGTATTCCTGGGGTTCCCTGGTGTCTCAGAGGGTAAAGAATCTGCCTGCAATGCAGGATACCCAGGTTAGATTCCTGTGTTGGGACAACCCCTGGAGAAGCAAATGACTACCCACTCCAGTATTCTTGGCTGGAGAATTCCATGCACAGAGGAGCCCAGCAGGCTACAGTCCATGGGGTCACAAAGAGATGGACACGACTGAGCAACTTTCACTTCACTTAAAAACACTATGTTGGGGCTTCCCTGGTGGCTCAGTTGATAAAGAATCTGCCTACAATGCAGGAGACCTGGGCTTGATCCCTGGGTAGGGAAGATCTCCTGGAGAAGGAAATGGCAAGCCACTGCCACTGCAGTATTCTTGCCAGGAGAATCCCCTGGACAGAAGAAGCTAGTGGGCTGCAGTTATATGGAGTTGCAAGAGTCAGACACAGCTGGGCAACTAACACTTTCACTTTCTTTCTAGAAACTGAAAATAATTGATTATATTGAAAATTGAAAAAAATTGAAAAAAAATTGAAAATAAATGATTACATCGCTAGGAATTAGTTCCATTTCAGTAAACTACTACATCCTCTTGTAAGACATGGAATTTCTTAACGAGGTGAATTGCAGCTCTTCACCTTTCTGACTGCTCCATGAGGATGGCACTATGCAGTGTTGTAAGCATCGCACTGTTAGATGGCTTCAGAATTTCATCAAGTATTCTAATTTTCCTTTATTTGACAAAAATCCCTGCAATTCTGGAAACTAACAATATCAGTTTTTAACCTGAATGCAAAAGGAAATTACCTAAGAATACGAAATGTAAACAATTAGGTGACACAGCTGAATGAAATTCAAAAGTAAACAACAAAAGAAAGTAAACAAACCATTCCAATGGAACTGAAGGTGTGGGCCTGGTTTGAGTAGATACTAAGTACAAATCTGAGATGAAAAGAGTACTGGAGTAAAAGAATCAAAATTTAGAAACAATTCGTATCAGGGCTCTTTAGAAACCATTTTTTTATAGTTCTTTTCCACAGATGGATAAAAACAACAGTATTTGTAAAATGCTATTTTCTCCTGTATAATTAACCTGCCACTTTCTGATGCTCCAATGTTTTCCGATGACTTCAAAGTCAGGATGTCTCATCCCATCGGCTTGTGGGGAAAATGTCGACTGGACTGTGAAATGACAGGGAACAGGACAAAAATGGGGCAGATTAAAAACAATTTCTTGACTCAAAATGTGTGGTTGGGGAACCACTTGTTCTGAATGGGGAAGCCTGCAGCAGCTAGTGCAACTAGGTTAAGAGCCCCTGAGGGTTGTATCAGCCCCATTCAGGCAACATCCAATATACCATCAGAACTTCCTTCAACGGCTATCTCTGCATCACAACTGTGTCAGGATTCTCCAGGCAAGAATACTGGAGTGGGCTGCCAGGCCCTCCTCCAGGGCATCTTTCCCCACCCAGAGATCAAACCTGTATGTCTTTTGTCTCCTTCATTAGCAGGTGGAATCCTTACCCCTGCACTACCTGGGAAGCCCTTAGAGACTGCATAACTTTATTCTAAAACAAGCACATCTATCTTGCTCTGTTTGGAAAGCCATGGGTGCTGTGCTATTTAACTATTTAGAGGCACTTTTTAAAAATCTAATAAAGAAGTTGTATGGATAGATCGCTAGGAATTAGTTCCATTTCAGTAAACTACTACATCCTCTTGTAAGACATGGAATTTCTTAACGAGGTGAATTGCAGCTCTTCACCTTTCTGACTGCTCCATGAGGATGGCACTATGCAGTGTTGTAAGCATCGCACTGTTAGATGGCTTCAGAATTTCATCAAGTATTCTAATTTTCCTTTATTTGACAAAAATCCCTGCAATTCTGAAACTAACAATATCAGTTTTTAACCTGAATGCAAAAGGAAATTACCTAAGAATACGAAATGTAAACAATTAGGTGACACAGCTGAATGAAATTCAAAAGTAAACAACAAAAGAAAGTAAACAAACCATTCCAATGGAACTGAAGGTGTGGGCCTGGTTTGAGTAGATACTAAGTACAAATCTGAGATGAAAAGAGTACTGGAGTAAAAGAATCAAAATTTAGAAACAATTCGTATCAGGGCTCTTTAGAAACCATTTTTTTATAGTTCTTTTCCACAGATGGATAAAAACAACAGTATTTGTAAAATGCTATTTTCTCCTGTATAATTAACCTGCCACTTTCTGATGCTCCAATGTTTTCCGATGACTTCAAAGTCAGGATGTCTCATCCCATCGGCTTGTGGGGAAAATGTCGACTGGACTGTGAAATGACAGGGAACAGGACAAAAATGGGGCAGATTAAAAACAATTTCTTGACTCAAAATGTGTGGTTGGGGAACCACTTGTTCTGAATGGGGAAGCCTGCAGCAGCTAGTGCAACTAGGTTAAGAGCCCCTGAGGGTTGTATCAGCCCCATTCAGGCAACATCCAATATACCATCAGAACTTCCTTCAACGGCTATCTCTGCATCACAACTGTGTCAGGATTCTCCAGGCAAGAATACTGGAGTGGGCTGCCAGGCCCTCCTCCAGGGCATCTTTCCCCACCCAGAGATCAAACCTGTATGTCTTTTGTCTCCTTCATTAGCAGGTGGAATCCTTACCCCTGCACTACCTGGGAAGCCCTTAGAGACTGCATAACTTTATTCTAAAACAAGCACATCTATCTTGCTCTGTTTGGAAAGCCATGGGTGCTGTGCTATTTAACTATTTAGAGGCACTTTTTAAAAATCTAATAAAGAAGTTGTATGGATAGAATTAGGGCTTTGGAGTGTCACATTCTGTGGAAGCAGAGGAAATGGGAATAAATAGACAGCTGACCTCCTTGAAACAAAGAGGACCCCAAAGTCCACAGAAAGATATACCCTAAGACTTTCCAGTAATAAGGCACCTCATCAGTGGACTCCTGGAAAATGGTTTCCCTTCCTTTCAAATTACTGTATCAACATGTATACACAGGGCTGAGTCCCTTTGCTGTCCACTTGAAACTATCATAGCGCTGTTAATTGGCTATAGTCCAATATAAAATAAAAAGTTAAAAAATAAAGTAAAATAGGACTTCCCTAGGGGTCGAGTGGGTAAAAGAGTCTGCCTTGCAGTACAAGGGGCACCAGTTCGATCCCTGGCAGGGGAATATCCCACGAGCCGCACCGCGGCTGGACCAGTACATCCAATTATGAGCCAGTGCTCTGAAGTGCATGTGTTCAGGGCCCTTGCTCTGCAACGAGGGAGGCCACTGCAATGGGAGGCCCACACAGGCCAAAGAACAAAGATGGATGAGAATAGATATATAAAAAACCAGCAAAAGAGGCAAAAATTGTTTAAAAAAATAATAAAATAAGATAAATGACTATCAAAATGGGAGACGGGATACAATACGAAAACTACCCATGAGAGACTAAAGGGCAATTTAAAGTTATAAATGGGATGATCAAGAAGGAGATAGAATATGTCCAAAGTCAACCTGGTGCTGTAAAATCCACCATTTTTTTTCCTGCAAATTGTCAATTCCACTTCCCCATTTGCCTCATCACATGTGCACTGTGAATCCTACCGCCAGCACCACCGATGCTTTGATATACACATACATGAGTACAGACTATCAATACACTCCCCTTGACTAAATGGTAAAGTATAGAAGTTTAAATTAGGGGCTTCCCTGGTGGTCCAGTGGGTAAGGACACCTCCTTGCAGTGCAAGGAGCGCCGGTTCGATCCCTGGCCGGGGAAGATCCCACGTGCCACGGAGCGGCTGGACTGATGTGTCCAATTACCGAGCCGATGTGTCCAATTACCGAGCCGGAGCTCTGGAGCGCATGCGCTCAGAGCCGGTGCTCTGCGACAACAGAGGCCACCGCGATGGGAGGCCCACACGGGCCAAAGAACAAAGATGGATGAAAATGGACAAATGAAAGACCAATAGAAGTGGCCCGCCTGCTCCCCTCCCTCCCCATCCCCCCCCCCCCCAAAAAAAATAAATAAATAAATAAATCTTTTTTAAAAATTTAAAAAAAAAAAGTCCAATGGGTCTTTAAAAAAAAAAGAAAGAAATTTAAATTAACAAAAAGACAATTATTTACATGATGAACTCTCCATTTTGTAAACAATGCTTCTATGTATGAAAGCAGAAAAGCCTTTGGGGAAATTTTTTCATTTATCTATAGCTTTAGAGGAATTTATTATGTAATATGACCCTCAGAGATTATCAAGCAACAATTCTTTTTATTTCATTCTTTCAAGGGCCCATATGTCAATATCTAAGTTCCTAAAATGTATTAGAACTTCATAGACCAGCAGAGTAATTGACTGTTGGGTTACAGAAGACATTATCTTTAAAGGACAAGGACTAATACCAAAAAATAAAATTCAGAAATGGGGGCTTCCCTGGCAGCTCAGCCGGAAAGAGTTCGCCCACCAATTCAGGAAACTCTGGTTTGGGCCCTGAGCCAGGAAGATCCCATGTGCTGAGGAGCAACGAAGCCCGTGAGCCACAACTATGGAGCGGGTGCTCTAGAGCCACCGAGTGGCAGCTACTAAGACCATGGGCCACAACTACTGAAGCCTGTGAGCCCAAGAGTCCGAGTTCCACAACGAGAGAAGTCACCGCAACAAGAAGCCTGCTCACCTCAACTGGAGAGTGGCCCCAACTCCCCCACAACGAGAGAAGAGCCTGTGGCAGCAGTGAAAACCCACAATAGTTAAAAATAAATAAATAAATAAATTTTTGAAATAAGTAAATAAAAGGGGCGAAAGAGTCCCTGGTGGTTCAGTGGCTAAGACTCTGTGCTCCCAATGCTGGGGACCTGGGCTCAATCCCTGATCAGGGAACTAGATTCCCACATACCATAACTAAGACCCAGTGCAACCAAATAAATACATTTAAAAAAAGGTGTGGGGGGGGAGGCGAAAGAATCTTTATATAAAAGGATCTCTGGTAAAACATAAAAGATGTTGGCAATATTAGAAAAAAAAATTCAGAAATGTATTTTAGTAAGGAAATTATTACAGTCTATTATATTTTGTTTTTTTAAAAAACAGAAAAAAATTTTTTTAATCCAGGGTAGAGACCTCAAATTTATCTTTGGATTTCCAATGCCTGGCACAGTCCCCGGCCCCTGGGAAGAGCTGGGTGTGTGTGAAACTGATGAGCAAGTTCCAGTCCTCTCTGAACCCCGCCAGGGTATGGATCATCGGGACACTGTGTGCTATGGCTGACCAGTGACAGCGACCGAGACAGGCAGCACAAGCGCAGGGGCAGGAAAGAAGAAAAGGAAGCATCACCACGTCTAAAGGGGCCGGGAGTAGGTTAGAGATCAGAAATTACAGAGAAAATGGTAACAAAGCATACACTTATATTTTTATGATTTTTAACGTACCTTTTCGTTCTCTTTTACTCCTCACTATGCCTCCATGAAGTACAAGATTATTTAATATATAAAGCCCAGAATTCAGACAGCAAAGAAGGAAATACAACCATATTTTTTCTCTTTTTACGATAATATGTTAGCTGGTGCTTAATGAGGAAACACCGAGGGCGAAGGGTTAAAAGCATTATATAATCAGATAAACCCAGAGGTGAAATTCACAAACTGCTCCTTTTCCAAGAAAACTTTTATAATTCATGAAATAAGCAATTCATCGTCAGGTAATTTTAGATACGACGGTCCTACACCGTTTCCCAGATGACGCTTCCCCCAGAAGACTGGAATTGAAAACGCATGGCAGCCTCTCTATATGATTGTATAAACCTGTGCACAGAAAACGGCCCCCGATCTCCGCAAGCAATGGCTGCATTCGGTTGAACAGCTGTTTCACAAAGCCTCTGGGAAGTGACTTTACCTTAAAAGTCTCCACCGCCTCTTTCGAACCTGCTTCTCCCAAACCGTCCGCGGAGCATCCACTGTTGCAGTCCTTAAAGAAGAAATTAAATCTATTAAATAAAACCAGGGGCTCGCTGGGGTCCGGGGTAATCAACATCACTCACCATCACACCCTTCGCTCTACCGGGGTCTGGTCCCCAAGCAAACAGGAAAAAAGGCTCACTCCCTAGGCAGAGCCCCCAAAGGAGAGTGTGGTCCTCCTCCTCTTTACGCCCTGGCCGGAGGTCCCGGCTGGGTTTTGTCCTCCACCGCGGGCTTGGAGCAGACTGATTAAATTCCAGGTTCGCCCTGCAGAGCCAGGGTTCACCCTCAAAGAACAAGAAAGTAATTGTCTCCCTTTTATCCGAGAAAATAGTCGAGATTAGGGTTTACAGCCATTGAGAGAAAAAAAATCTCCAGGGCGCGCTCAGCCTCGTGGTCTCGTGGATCACAGGCGCACAATAGCAAGCCTGGAAGAGCGACGCGGACCAGAGTGAACCATTTTCTCCACGGGCAGGGTCCTCCGATGGAGGCGCAAGGACACCAAACCCCACCGGTGAAGGACAAAAAAAAAAAAAAAAAAAACACCAACTCATGGAAGAAGGGAGTAAAATTTTAAACACGCTTAAGGACGCAATGGAAACTGGTCGAACAGGACAAGGTACAGACCTTAAAGAAAAAAAAAAAAAAAAAAGCCTTATCGGCTACATCACTAGGGGAAAGAGGAAGGCTCCGGGGAGGCAGAAGGCTGCGGTCACAATACTCGGGGGCGACCAAGGCACGCAGGATGAGGCTGTCATTTCTGGCGGCCGCGAAATTCCGCTCCCTCTGCTCCCCACCTGTCCCCATACAGAGGATTCCATGGCGACCCTCACGTTCCCCGTGGCGAGCCGCTAGCGCCCCGGAGCAGGTCACCGGCGGGACTTTGGAGCCGGCTGGCGGGCGCCTCCGCGAAGCGCTGGCAGGCTAAGGCTCGAGATGTGAGGCAGAGCGGGGAAGGAGGAGGCTGGCGGATGGAGACGGAGTGCAGGTGCAGCAAAGCGAGGCGGCATATGGTGCGGGAAACAGAGGCGCGCGCCCGGCCAGGCCCGCGGGCTTCGGAGACCTGGGCTCCAATCTGCCCCCCACGTTCACCCCGACCCCGGCGAACGCCCGCAGTCTGGGTACCTGGCGGGAGGGGGCCGCGGCGGCGGGGGCCGAGCTGGCCATGCGGAGGTTCCCCGGGCGCGCGGCGGCCGAGATGTGCGGCGGCACGCAGCTCCCAGCTCCACGAGAAAGCGGGCGGCGAGGCCAGGCCCCCGCGCACGCACTGCGCGCAGCCGGCCGCCGCCACCCGCGGGTCCCGGCCAGGGCCAGGCGCAGGGACCAGCGCAGCCCCGCCAGCATCCCTGGGCGGGAAACCGTGCACAGCCTGGTTTCCCGGGTCCTGCAGTTGGGAAATCCCAAGCCTTGGTCTTGGTCCCCAGGTCAGGAGAGTGCGGGAGCGCCTTCCCCGGAGCTGGCACTCTGCGTGCAGCTTTATTTATCAAGCAATTGCCAGGTGAGCCTGGAAACGCCCCTCCGCCCCGGGGAAGTCACCTCCGGGAAATTCATTTACATTAGGGGCATATTTTCCTTTGACAGACCCACAAAAGGCAGTTTCCGTTTCCCTTACGCCCCTCCTGCCCGGAGAGTTTACCATCGGGACGGGCCGTTGTGGTTGGGCGATTCTACCACCGACCCCCAAGAGCAAACTGAAGGAGAACGTAAGTCCGGTCGCATTAGCAAACTTGGGTGTTAAGGAGCTGCTACACCCGCAGCCCCGAAGAGCTGTTTCTGCCCAAAGACCTCGAGGCCACTCATAGACTCTTACCACCCAGCCCCCATCCATCCCTCGCTTCAGGCAGAGTAGACCCGAGCGCCAACCCAGCGGCTTCGACATTTTTGATGTAGGCCTATGATAGCAACATTTAGAAACAGAGTTGGGAAACTCACATTGTAAAAGGAAAAAAATTGTAATGGCTATTGTTTGCTGTGTGCTCCTGGAGTCCTGTCAGCCTAAATTATGAGCCTTTCTAGGCTTTTACAGGAATAGGAAGTGGTGACTTGTGCTGATTTGATCTTAGAAAGGAGGGAGGGTGGTTTATCTGGAGTGAAAGCGGTTAAATCCACTCCGGTTTTAAAACTGATTTTATACAGCCCTAAAGACTATATAACTCTAATCTTGCCGCCCACAAAACTGCATTCATTTCTGGCTTTCCTCTGTTCTGTTCATACTAGACATAGAAAACCCTCTTAGGCTGGGGTGGAGCCTTCACAGGGCACCTGCCACTGGCAACCATGGTCTCCTTTTAAATAGAAGAAAAATTGAAACACCTGAAAGAAAATACAGATTTACGCAAGTATATTCTTGGGCTTCCCAGGTGGCGCTGCTGGTAAAGAACCCACCTGCCAGTGCAAGAGACCTAAGAGACCCGGATTCGATCCCTGGGTCGGGAAGATCCCCTGGAGAAGGGCATGGCAGCCAGCTCTGACGATTCTTGCCTGGACAGTCCCATGGACAGTGGAGGCCGGCTGACTGCCGTCCATAGGGTCTCAAAGAATCGGTCGTAATTGAAGCAACTTAAGTGAAAGAAAATACAGATTAAGTATACTCCCACCCCAAGCCTAAAATTAAGAAACCTTTAGTTGAAGAGTTACAGACAACTTATTTGCATTGAAAAGGTTGATTGAAATGCCTACACCTTACTATTCATTCAAAACCTGTCATGGTTTTTTTTTCTTTCTCTTCCCCATCATCCTCTCTTATTTATATTTATTTTCAGCCTTTTTTTTTTTTTGGCCTGCGTGGGCCTCCGACTGCAGTGGCCTCTCCCACAGCAGAGCACCGGTCTGGGCGCATGCGCTCCAGAGCGCTGGCTCATAATCGGACACACCGGTCCAGCTGCTCCGCGGCAATGTGGGATCTTCGAGGGCCAGGGACCGAACTGGTGCCCCTTGCACTGCAAGACGGACTCTTACCCACTGGACCACCAGGAGAGCACCAAAACTGGTCATTGTTTTAACCATAGATAATTATACAACTCCAATTTTCTTGCCATTTTAAGCGTGAGCTGTAAAGCCTCTCGTTTCAGCCAAGAAAGTATGTGTCATGCAAGAATAATGTTATTAAATCTCGACTACAGGGTCACTCAGCCTGACCATTCTCCCCTCCAGAGCCAAACTCTGGGAAAGCACCATCTGTAATAATAATTGCTTCTATTTCCTTCCCCTTCAAGTGACTATAATGTGACTTCTGTCCCATATTCCACTTAACCAGGCTTCCTGGTGGCCTTAATTTTGCTCAACCCAGCTGTTTTGCTTAATGTGCATTTTTTATGGCTGCACCTATACGCTGATGTCTCCTAAATACTATTTTTTCAGCCCACCTCTCTCCTGAGGAGTAATGTGCTCCCAGTCAGAAATCTGTCTAAAACATTAAGTATGTAACATTTGTGAAGGACAGGGAAGCCTAGCATGCTGGAATCCAGAGGGTCACAAGGAGTCTGATAGGACTTAGCAACGACAACCTTTGCGCCTGCAACAGGGCTAAGTGCTGGGGATGCAGTGTGAGCGCACCTCCATCGTGGTATCATGCGTGGCCTCCAGCCAAACAGAAACATGTTACTTGTGTTTAAAAGTGTTAACTAATCCTAGCAAATGTAACTAGTGCTACCTGTACTTTAAGAGCCTCTGGAATGTAACTGACTTGAAGGTCTGGTAAGGCTTTCCAGTCAGGAATCCTTGAACAAAGAGCTGAAGGATTAAAAGAAAAAAAAAAAAAAAAACACTACAGGATGAAATGTTCAGGAGCAAAGTGAGTTCCAGGCAGAAAGGACATCTCTGAAAAGGGAAGGAATGTGATTCTTACAAAAGAAGACTGGGCTTCCCTGGTGGCTTATTGGGAAAGAGTCTGCCTCTCAATGCAGCAGGACAGGGGTTCAATACCTGCTCTGAGAAGATCATCTCCACATGGCTCAGAGCAACTAAACTTGTGGACCACAATTATGCAGCCTATACTCTAAAGCCTGCTGAAATCTGTGTGCCCTAGAGCCCAGGTTCCACAGCAAGAGAAGCCGCCACAATGAGAAACGCAAGCACTGCAGCTAGAGAGTAGCCCCAGCTCTCTGCAACTAGAGCAAATCCCTGGCAGCGGCGAAGTATCTCCTTTTCCAAGCGTGAGCTGTAAAGCCTCTCGTTTCAGCCAAGAAAGTATGTGTCATGCAAGAATAATGTTATTAAATCTCGACTACAGGGTCACTCAGCCTGACCATTCTCCCCTCCAGAGCCAAACTCTGGGAAAGCACCATCTGTAATAATAATTGCTTCTATTTCCTTCCCCTTCAAGTGACTATAATGTGACTTCTGTCCCATATTCCACTTAACCAGGCTTCCTGGTGGCCTTAATTTTGCTCAACCCAGCTGTTTTGCTTAATGTGCATTTTTTATGGCTGCACCTATACGCTGATGTCTCCTAAATACTATTTTTTCAGCCCACCTCTCTCCTGAGGAGTAATGTGCTCCCAGTCAGAAATCTGTCTAAAACATTAAGTATGTAACATTTGTGAAGGACAGGGAAGCCTAGCATGCTGGAATCCAGAGGGTCACAAGGAGTCTGATAGGACTTAGCAACGACAACCTTTGCGCCTGCAACAGGGCTAAGTGCTGGGGATGCAGTGTGAGCGCACCTCCATCGTGGTATCATGCGTGGCCTCCAGCCAAACAGAAACATGTTACTTGTGTTTAAAAGTGTTAACTAATCCTAGCAAATGTAACTAGTGCTACCTGTACTTTAAGAGCCTCTGGAATGTAACTGACTTGAAGGTCTGGTAAGGCTTTCCAGTCAGGAATCCTTGAACAAAGAGCTGAAGGATTAAAAGAAAAAAAAAAAAAACACTACAGGATGAAATGTTCAGGAGCAAAGTGAGTTCCAGGCAGAAAGGACATCTCTGAAAAGGGAAGGAATGTGATTCTTACAAAAGAAGACTGGGCTTCCCTGGTGGCTTATTGGGAAAGAGTCTGCCTCTCAATGCAGCAGGACAGGGGTTCAATACCTGCTCTGAGAAGATCATCTCCACATGGCTCAGAGCAACTAAACTTGTGGACCACAATTATGCAGCCTATACTCTAAAGCCTGCTGAAATCTGTGTGCCCTAGAGCCCAGGTTCCACAGCAAGAGAAGCCGCCACAATGAGAAACGCAAGCACTGCAGCTAGAGAGTAGCCCCAGCTCTCTGCAACTAGAGCAAATCCCTGGCAGCGGCGAAGACCCAGCACAGCCAAAAATAAACCAAAAAAAGGACGAGGGCTGGAGGAGACCCTCAAGGAGGGTGCTCTGTCTACAGTAAGCCTGGGAGGATTCACAAAGAGCCAATCAGGTAGTACCTTAGAAAGTTTAAGTTTCCTCAAAGGTGAAAGCATGGTGCTTCCCTGGTAGCTCACGGGTAAAGAGTCCAATGCAGGAGACTTGGGTTCGACCCCTGATCCGGGAGGATCCCACATGCAGCGGAGTGACTAAGCCCGTGAGCCACAACCATGGAGCCTGTACTCTAGAGCCTTGGAGCCACAACGATTGAGCCTATGGGCTGCAACTACTGAAGCCGGCGTGCCCTAGAGCCTGAGTTCCACAATAAGAGAAGTTACTGCAACAAGAAGCCTGTTCACCTCAACCAGAGAGTATCCCTGACTCCCTGCAACTAGAGAAGACCCTGTGGCAGCAGTGAAAAGCCAGAACAGCCAAAAATAAATAAATCAAAAAAAAAAAAAAAAACAGATAAAAGCATGACTGTCATATAGATATAAAGTGAACTTGTAGTTTAACTCATTTAATGAGGTTACCAGGCAGATGTTAAAACTAGTGTGAAGAACACACACATTACTGTGTAGTGGACAGTGAAATGAAGCTGCCAATGAACAGGAAACTGGCTGCTTCCAAGTCCAGGAGAGATGTTAGTTGAACCCTGACCTTCAGAATTGATTTGCTTCTCTACTGACAAAGTTCTCTTGCATTTCTATCAGTTAGCTGTACAACAATTCGAAATCAACAAAACAAGGTAAAAACACAATGAAAGGGCCCAAAGAATTCTCGGAAGAAAAACTGTCAAAAGATTAGAATCAGTTGGGCAATGGGGGTGGGGAACTGGTGGGGAGCTGTCGGCTTGAAGTGCCCTCCGGAGACAGTCTAGAGACTGGAGGAAGGACTGAGTGGAGCGGTGCTGGTCTATAAGGAAGCTATAAACAGAACTCACCTTTGTTGTTATTGAATCACGAAGTTGTGTCTGACTCTGCGAGCCTGCAGCTTCATGGACTGTAGCCTGCCAAAGTCCTCTGACCATGGGATTCTCCAGGCAAAAACACTGGAGTGGGTGGACATTCCCTTCCTCCAGGGCATCATTCCTGACCCAGGGATTGAATCCACATCTCCTGCATTGCAGGCCGCCTCTTTCCTGTCTGAGCCACCAGCGAACTCCAAGCCCACCTTGAGGTGATCCTATTAGTAAGTGGACTTGGCAGGTGGCAGGTGACACCAATGGAGGGAAGCAGCTAGACTGCAGCAATCTTTGGATAGATGGGATATGAGAAGAAACAAGGGAGAGACAGGAAACCCAGGAGGGCTTACTGGATTCTGGCTTGCTCCTCTGGTTAGCGATATTTACCAAGAAAGATGGAACAGTGAAAGATGCTGTGGTTTGAGGGGTGAGCAGTCTGGTTTGGGGCATAATGAGTCTTGAGGTGCCTCCGAGACTGGCTGTTAAGAGGTGTGGGCCTGCCAAGGAGACTCTGCCAATCTGAAGCTCAAGTGAGAGGTCTGGATTAGAAGTAGAACATTTTGATGAGTCACTGGCATGTAGGTGATAACCGAGGCTATGGGAATTGTCAACTACAAATTGGCTCTTACCAATCTGATTGCCAGCGAATGGACAAGGGCATTTGCCATCTGCCTCTGCAGAGATTAAACACAGTGTCGGGAGCTGTCGACTTTCAACACTCCCTGAAGGAAATCATGGGGCAAGGCACTCTGTGCTCCGGGAATCTGGTGGAGCAGGTCTTTAGGTAAATAGCTTTTAGGAACAACTTTTATTATCTCAATCCTTGCATTTCTATCAGTTAGCTGTACAACAATTCGAAATCAACAAAACAAGGTAAAAACACAATGAAAGGGCCCAAAGAATTCTCGGAAGAAAAACTGTCAAAAGATTAGAATCAGTTGGGCAATGGGGGTGGGGAACTGGTGGGGAGCTGTCGGCTTGAAGTGCCCTCCGGAGACAGTCTAGAGACTGGAGGAAGGACTGAGTGGAGCGGTGCTGGTCTATAAGGAAGCTATAAACAGAACTCACCTTTGTTGTTATTGAATCACGAAGTTGTGTCTGACTCTGCGAGCCTGCAGCTTCATGGACTGTAGCCTGCCAAAGTCCTCTGACCATGGGATTCTCCAGGCAAAAACACTGGAGTGGGTGGACATTCCCTTCCTCCAGGGCATCATTCCTGACCCAGGGATTGAATCCACATCTCCTGCATTGCAGGCCGCCTCTTTCCTGTCTGAGCCACCAGCGAACTCCAAGCCCACCTTGAGGTGATCCTATTAGTAAGTGGACTTGGCAGGTGGCAGGTGACACCAATGGAGGGAAGCAGCTAGACTGCAGCAATCTTTGGATAGATGGGATATGAGAAGAAAAAAGGGGAGAGACAGGAAACCCAGGAGGGCTTACTGGATTCTGGCTTGCTCCTCTGGTTAGCGATATTTACCAAGAAAGATGGAACAGTGAAAGATGCTGTGGTTTGAGGGGTGAGCAGTCTGGTTTGGGGCATAATGAGTCTTGAGGTGCCTCCGAGACTGGCTGTTAAGAGGTGTGGGCCTGCCAAGGAGACTCTGCCAATCTGAAGCTCAAGTGAGAGGTCTGGATTAGAAGTAGAACATTTTGATGAGTCACTGGCATGTAGGTGATAACCGAGGCTATGGGAATTGTCAACTACAAATTGGCTCTTACCAATCTGATTGCCAGCGAATGGACAAGGGCATTTGCCATCTGCCTCTGCAGAGATTAAACACAGTGTCGGGAGCTGTCGACTTTCAACACTCCCTGAAGGAAATCATGGGGCAAGGCACTCTGTGCTCCGGGGAATCTGGTGGAGCAGGTCTTTAGGTAAATAGCTTTTAGGAACAACTTTTATTATCTCAATCCTTGCATCTCCTCACACCTATAAAAGCGCTGAATTCCTTCATGGAGGCATCACATCCTCCTGCAGCATGCCAGGCTTCCCTGTCCTTCACCATCTCCCAGAGTTTGCTCAAGTTCGTGTCCATTGAGTCAGTGATGCCACCCAATCATCTCATCCTCTGTCTCCCCTTCTCCTCCTGCCCTCAATCTTTCCCAGCATCAGGATCTTTTCCAGTGAGTCAGCTCTTAACATCAGGTGGCCCAAATATTGGAGCTTCAGCTTCAGCGTCAGTCCTTCCAATGAATACTCAGGGTTGATTTCCTTTAGGATCAACTGGTTTGATTTCCTTGCTGTCCAAGGGGCTCTCAAGAGTCTTCTCCAGCACCACAGTGCAAATGCATCAATTCTTCTGCCCTCAGCTTTCTTTGTGGTCCACCTCTCACACCCACACATGACTACTGGAGAAACCACATTTTTGACTATATGGACCTTTGTTGGCAAAGTGATGTCTTTGCTTTTTAATATGCTGCCTAGTTTTTTCATAGCTTTCCTTTCAGGGAGCAAGTGTCTTTTAATTTCATGGCTTCAGTCAGCGTCCATGGTGATTTTGGAGCCCAAGAAAATGAAGTTCTCCATCCCTATAAAAACTGATATCCTGGCGCCTCTCTTACCTTCTCTTGTGTGAGATCACCCACACTCTGCATGTGGAGTGTGTTTTCTCCCTTATAAATAAGTAATAAACCTTATTTCACTTTATTATGGCTCATTCTTGAGTTCTTTCCTGTGCAAAGCCAAGAACCCAGACTTGGCAGTTGTCCTGAGGCACTCAGATGTGACCTGGGAAGTGACCGTCCTTTCACATCCCATTCCCTTTCCTGCAACATTTCTTTTCTCAGATTATTTAACAGCACTTACTGGGGAAAACATTTTTGAGCCCTGTCTAGGCTACATGGGCCCCTCTTCTATTTATTTCTATAGAATTCTTTCCACTGCAAAATAACTGTCATGATTTATTCTAATTATTTAATTAAAATTACTCTACTTTCAGTGATGGGAAATCGTGTCTATTGTGTTTGCCTAGCAATCTCCCCTCAACCAATGCCGGGTACACAACTGAGTCTTAAGTATTTGTTGACTTGCAGCTCTCTAATTTTTTAAAACTATGCATTAAATATATTTCAGAATTTTAACTGCCCAAGCTTACCAATATAACAGACTAACTACGTCCTTAGGAGGCATTCTATTGCTAGATCTAGGCTTCTTTCTCCATAAACTGCTCTAAATCTCTTTTCCTGTGTTCTCTTCTATTTCATCTCTTCCCTTAACCAGCCATCCGATGCGCTTTCATTGTATTATGGCTGGTAAGAGATGGGATCAACACCTTCCGATGTGATGACGGAAATGTCCTGCCTCTGCACCAAGCCACGTATGGCTACTGAGCAGCTGAAATGTGATTAGTGTGCCTAGGGAATTCAAGTTTTAATTTTGCTTAATTTTCACTCATTTCCATTTATATTTAAATAGCCATGTGTGGCTCTGGTCTTAGTGCAGTTTGGGGGCGTTGTTATATGTTTGGTCATAGCTGGGAAAAGAAAACCACATTTTTGACTATATGGACCTTTGTTGGCAAAGTGATGTCTTTGCTTTTAATATGCTGCCTAGTTTTTCATAGCTTTCCTTTCAGGAGCAAGTGTCTTTTAATTTCATGGCTTCAGTCAGCGTCCATGGTGATTTTGGAGCCCAAGAAAATGAAGTTCTCCATCCCTATAAAAACTGATATCCTGGCGCCTCTCTTACCTTCTCTTGTGTGAGATCACCCACACTCTGCATGTGGAGTGTGTTTTCTCCCTTATAAATAAGTAATAAACCTTATTTCACTTTATTATGGCTCATTCTTGAGTTCTTTCCTGTGCAAAGCCAAGAACCCAGACTTGGCAGTTGTCCTGAGGCACTCAGATGTGACCTGGGAAGTGACCGTCCTTTCACATCCCATTCCCTTTCCTGCAACATTTCTTTTCTCAGATTATTTAACAGCACTTACTGGGGAAAACATTTTTGAGCCCTGTCTAGGCTACATGGGCCCCTCTTCTATTTATTTCTATAGAATTCTTTCCACTGCAAAATAACTGTCATGATTTATTCTAATTATTTAATTAAAATTACTCTACTTTCAGTGATGGGAAATCGTGTCTATTGTGTTTGCCTAGCAATCTCCCCTCAACCAATGCCGGGTACACAACTGAGTCTTAAGTATTTGTTGACTTGCAGCTCTCTAATTTTTTAAAACTATGCATTAAATATATTTCAGAATTTTAACTGCCCAAGCTTACCAATATAACAGACTAACTACGTCCTTAGGAGGCATTCTATTGCTAGATCTAGGCTTCTTTCTCCATAAACTGCTCTAAATCTCTTTTCCTGTGTTCTCTTCTATTTCATCTCTTCCCTTAACCAGCCATCCGATGCGCTTTCATTGTATTATGGCTGGTAAGAGATGGGATCAACACCTTCCGATGTGATGACGGAAATGTCCTGCCTCTGCACCAAGCCACGTATGGCTACTGAGCAGCTGAAATGTGATTAGTGTGCCTAGGGAATTCAAGTTTTAATTTTGCTTAATTTTCACTCATTTCCATTTATATTTAAATAGCCATGTGTGGCTCTGGTCTTAGTGCAGTTTGGGGGCGTTGTTATATGTTTGGTCATAGCTGAGGTTGGTATCCTGGCTCTATCACTTATCTGCTCTATGTTCTTGGGCAAATGACCAACCTCTTTTTGAGTCTGACTATTTTTTTAAAAAAGCTTTCCTTTTTTTCTTTGAATTTATTTTTGACAACACTGGGTCTTCATTGCTGCTCACAGACTTCTCTCTAGTTTTGGCACGCAGGGGCTCCTGTTCGTTGGGTTGCATGTTGCTCTTCTTCACCTGCTTCTCTCCTTCACGGCAGACCCTCTCTTCCAGCCTCGTCCCCCAGGAGCTTCCCCAACCCCTCATTCTTGACCTCCTATCTCCTTCCCACTCTCCTACATCCACCATGCTGCCATCAGAATGCTTGATGAAAAGCTGCCATCTGAAAAGCTTTTCCCAAACCAATCACTCCCCAATTCGAAGCCATAGTGATATCTGTTATAGGTTCAGCCAGTTACAATGTTCTGGGCACTTTGTAACAAATGGACGATGTCCTACTATGTTCCTGCACTACAGTCAGATTCTTAACCATCTGGGACACAAGGGAAGCCCTAATTAACTAAATTTCAGTTAAAATAAAAAGTGGAAAAAAAAAAAACTTACTCTGCTGAGCCCAGATAACCTATAGACCATGAGAGACAGTAAAACATTGTTTTAAGCCACAGAGTTTTGGGGTAATTGGTTATACAGCAGTGTTAACCAAAATAGCATACAAGCCTAAGATATATTTAAATCGTTAATTATGAAAATAACCTAATACACAATAAATCATACATGAAAATAGGAATACAAATGACGAGATAAACATGAAATAATTAGCACTTTAAAATATTTTCCTAGGTATGGATGTTTCTTCCTACTATCCTTGGATAAAGGTCAAATATGCAGATGGGCTAAATAATTAATGATGACAGTAGACAGAATTCCCTTGAAAACCATATTCTTGATGATACCACAGTTTTGTACCCCACTGCTCATCAGCTCTGAGTAAATCATTGCTATTTCTGTCTTTTGGCATGTGGATAATGGAGAAATTCTAATAAGAGCTGGAAAAATATCAGCCATTTTGGTTTTATTTCCTTTTTTTACAATTTAACTTTTTCTTTATTTTTATTATTTGCTTTTACAGAGCTTTGTTGTTTACAGATATGTATAATCCCAGATTAATCACATGTAATTCCTTATTTTTTTACATCACAAATATTTGATTCTTTTAAAATGTTGGCCTATTTCCTATTTATTTGTTTATTTGGCCACTTCTACTGGTTTTTCATTTATTTATCTTTGTTCTTTGGCCTGTGTGAGCCTCCCATCACAGTGGCCTCTCTTCTCGCAGAGCACTGGCTCTGGGTGCATGCGCTCCAGAGCTCCAGCTCGGTAGTTGGACACATCAGTCCAGCCACTCCATGGCATGTGGGGTCTTCCCAGGCCAGGGAACGAACCGGCACCCCTTGCACTGCAAGGTGGTGTCCTTACCCATTTGACCACCAGGGAAGCCCTCTATTTATTTATTCTGATTCATCTTTATTGTTTGACTTGTGTGGGCCTCCCATCGCAGTGGCCTCTCTCGCTCCAGAGCACTGACTCCTAATGGGACACACCGGCCCAGCCACTCCGCGGCACGTGGGATCTTCCCAGGTCAGGGATCGAACCGGTGCCCTTTGCACCACAAGCCGGACTCTTTATCCACTGGACCACCAGGGAAGCCCAAATATTTAATTTTTTACTTTAACTAGAATTAATTGAAAATATTGTTAGCTTCAAGTATATAGCTTTAGATTCTTTTCATTATAAGTTATTTCAAGATATTGAATACAATTCCTGTGCTATATAGTAAATCATTATTATTTATTTTATATATAGTAGTTTGTATCTGTTAATCTCATAACCCTAATTTTCCCTTTCTTTTCCCTTTTGGTAACTATAAGTTTGATAACTATGCCTGTAAGTAGGTTCCTATTTTGTAAATAAGTTAATTTGTATTATTTTTCAGATTCCATATATTACCATTCAGATACCATATAATCTTTGTCTTTCTCTGCCTGACATCACATAGTAAGAAAATCTCTAGGTTCATCCATGTTTCTGCAAATGGCAACCTTTTATTCTTATGACTGAGTAATATTCCATTTTGGGTGTGTTTGTGTGTATATATACATATATACCCACATCTTTTTAAACCACTTGTCTGTGGATGGGCACTTAGGTTGTTTCCATGTCTTATCTATTGTAAATAATGCTGCTATAAACATTGGGGTGCATGTATCTTTTCAAATTGGATTTAAAAAAAAAATCTCTTCTGCATATATGCCCAGGAATGAGAGTTGGATCACATAGCAGCTCTACTTTCAGTTTTAAGGGAGCTTCATGCAATTCCATCAAAAGTATAGGAGAGTTTCCTTTTTCCCACACCCTCTCCAGAATTGATTATTTGTAGACCCTTTGAGGACATGGGCTTTGAATTTTGTTTGTGTTTGTTTTCTTCTGTCTGCAGAAGTCATTTAGAGCTAGTTGTCCCTTTCCCAAGGATTATCGGTGAACCTCGGAAAACATAATCTGCAAAGAGTGAATCCTCAAGGCTGCGTAGAAGGTTCTCCGCCCCCCTCAGGACACACTCACTGCTCACAGTCGTGACCATCTGATGGATTGAGTAGAGCGGGCCCATGTCAATCCATATGAATTACATATTAGTACCACTTCCCTTTTTCCTATATGTTAGAGGAAACAGAAATATAATCAATGTTTCTGACACTCCAGCGGTCTCTATTGCAGACCCACTTTGAAACCACTGGGCTCGGAGACAAAGTGCAGACCCCTGAGCTCGGGGGTTCTGCACGTCCTGAAGCTCTTGCTTTCTCTCCCTTCCTGCCCTTCCCCTTGCCTTCCCGGGCTCTTCTCTTTTTCCCTCACACAGAAGAAACCTCAGCATACTCGAAAAAAAGGAGTGACGGATAGAGAAACAGACACCTGAATATTCCTGGTATAGAAAGATTAGAAATTTCATTTCATGTTGGGAAACAATTAAGCTTATAGTTTTGCATTTTACAGAAATAGGACCACACATCAACTTCTGAGGGGGAGAAATTAATCCTAAATAAATGAGGTTTGGTTTTTATTTTAAATCCAAGGTATTATATCCTGGATTATTTTGAGGACATTTTGTTTTCCACCAAAAGCAGCTGCTACTTTTTTAAGAGCACAAGCTAATCTACTTTGAGCAAATGAACAGCGGAATGAAGAGGCCTTGGGCCACGACCAAGGTAGATTGTAGTCGTGATTATTAAGTACACTCATGACTGTAGAATCCACAACATACTCCTATTAAGATAAACCAATTTCAGGCTTCCCTGGTGGTCCAGCGGGTAAGGACACCAACTTGCAGTGCAAGGGGTGCCGGTTCGATAGGGGCGTTGGTTCGAGCCCTGACCTGGGAAGATCCCACGTGCCGCGGAGCGGCTGAACCGATGTGTCCAATTACCGAGCCGGAGCTCTGGGGTGCATACGCCCAGAGCCGGCGCTCTGCAACGACAGACGCCACCGCGATGGGAGGCCCACATGGGCCAAAGAACGAAGATGGATGAAAATAAATAAATGAAAGACCAATAGAAGTGGCCCACCCGCCCCCTCCCTCCCCACCCCGCCCCCCCATAAATAAATAATAAATATTTAAAAAGAAAAAAAAGATAAACCAATTTTTATAAGTACATGATAAACAGGAAAAATTAACAAGTGGTCAGTGATTGACAGAAGCAAAAGTTACATGACAGAGGAAAATTATGAATTTTAGAATACAGTGGACACTTGGGAAAAGTTAATGAAAATGCTTTTACTGTTAGTGTAATTATATGTTCAAGAAAATATAAAATACTAGCCTCTCTCAGCCATGTTCCTTTTACTCTAAGATGTGTCTTCCCCATCGGCACTATGAACAGGGCACTTATCAACATCTGCTCCTGGAGATCATTACAAGCATACAAGATAAATGCAAACAAACCAGACGTGAGGCTATCAAGCTTTCTCAAGGTGAAAAGGCCAAGGGCAAGCCTTGTATATCTGTCGTGTCCAGCATGCTTTTTATAAACCTCCAATACTCTAATTTTAATGTGGAAAGATAAAGCATAGAGTTGGGCCGTGCTTCCGTCACCTCGAAGAATAATGGCCTGCCTTATTCATTCTTCCTCGCCAGCCCAGATGATTCACTGAACAGTCAGGGAATGGAAGAGGCAAGGCCTTTCAAAAAAGTTGTCATTGCTCCCTCGATCTTAAACATGGCCCAAATTAAGACTATCACAGAAATGCATCAAATCTTCCTGCTTCTTTTATCATTTCTGGCATGCAGAATCCTAATACCCCATCCAGGAATTGAAGCCACGTCCCCTGCATTGATTGTGCAGAGTCTGA
Source organism: Tragulus kanchil (assembly GCA_022376925.1). Lineage (NCBI taxonomy): Eukaryota > Metazoa > Chordata > Mammalia > Artiodactyla > Tragulidae > Tragulus > Tragulus kanchil. The sequence continues at coordinate 266,638,117 of JAIOJX010000004.1, read as the reverse complement.
ACCACTAAACTGGCAGGCACTCCCCAAGCTTCCTACTTCTAATGCCATTCTCTACCCTGAGTGATGAAAGTCCGTACAGTCGAAGCTATGGTTTTCTCAGTAGTCACGTATGCACATGAGAGTTGGACCATAAAAAAGGCTGAGTGCCGAAGAATTGATGCCTTTGAACTGTGTTGTGTTAGAGAAGGCTCTTGAGAGTTCCTTGGACAGCAAGGAAATCAAACCAGTCAATCCTAATGGCTATCTACCTTGAATATTCATTGAAAGGACTGATGCTGAAGTTCCAATACTTTGGCCTCCTGATGCAAAGAGACGACTCACTGGAAAAGACCCTGATGTTGGGAAAAATAGAAGGCAAAAGAAGGGGATGACCGAGGACGAGATGGTTGCATAGCATCACGGACTCAATGGACATGAGTCTGAGCAAGCTCGGGGAGTCGGTGAAGAACAGGGAAGCCATGCGTGCTGTAGCCCATGGGGTCGCAAAGAGTCAGACATGACTGAGCAACTGAACAGAACCCCGAGTGAGAAACAGCAACAAGACAAAGAAGTGAAGCCTGGCAGTGAGTTTATGGTGACTTAATTTTAAAAGGTTTTATTGACACAGTCATATGAATGGTCCATTTCTTTTGCTCTGGATTTGCAGTGAATGAAAGAAAAGGTTTTCTTTTGTAGAGTGGGAGAAGGGCTTTCATGAAAAGGGAGGTGAGAAAAAGAGAAGGAACAAATTGCTTGCTCCATGGATATTTTCCTGCAGGCAGAGCTTGGGAAAGACTTAAATAGAGGCTGAAAATCAGGAAGTTAATTTGTCTTTTGAGTGCTGTCTTGGGAAGCCTTCCTGGACCCCCAGGTTGGAGATGCTAGTTTAGTCTTCATTTACTAGAATGGTTATGATGCTTCCTTAGTCTCCTCCTATCCTGGCAGTGACTTCATTCTCTTTTAAATTTCCAGTGCTTGTGCACCAGCAGGCAACTGGGTGAACCTCAAATAATGATTTCTGAATAAAGTGATTAAATTATAAATCCACTACATTTTTGTTTAAATTAAAAAATGATATAATGGACGTCACCTAAACTTATTGCGACCATTAAAATATTAAAGATGGACACAAGGAGATGCAAGGGAAATTCAAGAGGGCGGGGATACATGCATACCTATGGCTGATTGATTCATGTGGATGTTGGTAGAAAACAATAATACTGTAAAGCAATTATCCTTCCATTAAAAAATAAATTAATTAGAAAATGGACAAGTAAACATATGTTTCTCACAAACATACATATTAAAAAAGTAGAAAATTTGGACAGTAAAGGTTAATCCTAATGGCTATCTACCTTGAATATTCATTGAAAGGACTGATGCTGAAGTTCCAATACTTTGGCCTCCTGATGCAAAGAGACGACTCACTGGAAAAGACCCTGATGTTGGGAAAAATAGAAGGCAAAAGAAGGGGATGACCGAGGACGAGATGGTTGCATAGCATCACGGACTCAATGGACATGAGTCTGAGCAAGCTCGGGGAGTCGGTGAAGAACAGGGAAGCCCTGCGTGCTGTAGCCCATGGGGTCGCAAAGAGTCAGACATGACTGAGCAACTGAACAGAACCCCGAGTGAGAAACAGCAACAAGACAAAGAAGTGAAGCCTGGCAGTGAGTTTATGGTGACTTAATTTTAAAAGGTTTTATTGACACAGTCATATGAATGGTCCATTTCTTTTGCTCTGGATTTGCAGTGAATGAAAGAAAAGGTTTTCTTTTGTAGAGTGGGAGAAGGGCTTTCATGAAAAGGGAGGTGAGAAAAAGAGAAGGAACAAATTGCTTGCTCCATGGATATTTTCCTGCAGGCAGAGCTTGGGAAAGACTTAAATAGAGGCTGAAAATCAGGAAGTTAATTTGTCTTTTGAGTGCTGTCTTGGGAAGCCTTCCTGGACCCCCAGGTTGGAGATGCTAGTTTAGTCTTCATTTACTAGAATGGTTATGATGCTTCCTTAGTCTCCTCCTATCCTGGCAGTGACTTCATTCTCTTTTAAATTTCCAGTGCTTGTGCACCAGCAGGCAACTGGGTGAACCTCAAATAATGATTTCTGAATAAAGTGATTAAATTATAAATCCACTACATTTTTGTTTAAATTAAAAAATGATATAATGGACGTCACCTAAACTTATTGCGACCATTAAAATATTAAAGATGGACACAAGGAGATGCAAGGGAAATTCAAGAGGGCGGGGATACATGCATACCTATGGCTGATTGATTCATGTGGATGTTGGTAGAAAACAATAATACTGTAAAGCAATTATCCTTCCATTAAAAAATAAATTAATTAGAAAATGGACAAGTAAACATATGTTTCTCACAAACATACATATAAGGAGAGAAGGAGAAAAAGTAGAAAACAGATAGCTAAGTAAACTCAACTGTGTTAGGCATAAAAGAATCAAAGATGTTAAAGGGGCCATGTGTTAAAAGATATAGTGAACCTTACTTACTAAAAATGCCTTTAAAAAACACACTGCCTTTACCTGTTTACAAGATGTTTTGCCTACCTCTCCTAACTTTCACACATTTCTGAATAGATATGTCCCTTGGAACTTTTTCTGTATCTCACTAAGTCATGGGTTCTGAGTTCATTGCAGGATTTTATTTCAACATCTAGCTCTGTTAACGAGGATATCTACAATAATCTTGAGTAAATCACCCAGTATTGCTAAGCCTTCTCACCAGCTGTTTTACACACGGTAGTAAAATACACATGTCAACGCTACTTTCTCCACTTGCCTCACTCTCTTCTTCAACTGTGTCCACAGGTCTGGTCGCTGTACCTGAGTCTACATTCTTTCCCTGCGAATAGGTTCATCAATACCATTCTCTAGATTCCATATATACATATATATATATATATATATATATATATGCCTTAATATATGTTTTTCTCTTTCTGACTTATTCCACTCCGTATAATCTCACATGAATTTCTGAACCTCACCTACCTTCCCTATAGAGGCAAAAAGGAATCATGTAAGGTAGAGCATTTTGCAAACTTATGAACAGAATATGGTATAGTTATTTCTTTTTTCTAACATAAGGTTATCCGGCTTGTAGAGAGACCCTGTAACACAGTCAGGAAGCAAACAGACCTTGGAGTAACATTCCATCCAGATTCAGCGGTTCTGCAAGCCTGGTCTAGTTAATTCCCCTTTCTGTGTCTCAATTTTTCCTTGTGAAATGCTAATAAACAGCATTTTCATGAGGACTACATGAGGTAATTCACATTGAGCCTCGGTTGGCATGCATAAGTCCTCCCTCTGTTGGTTATAATTACTGCAGTGATGTAGCATATTGAATGTTCATATTTGAGAAAATTTGGCATCTGTGAAACTGGAATTATTTCTAATTTTAGAGAAATGAAAGGATCCACAGGATTTTCACCTCACTACAAATAGACCTTGTGGTATGGCTTTGTTGCAACCCTGCTGTTTGGCTGAGAACTGGTGGCTTCACCTTAAATGCCCCATAAACTCTCCTGGCAAACTGACCACCCTAGGGGTGAAGCCCTTCTACCATGGTTCTAAGAGGTCCACTGGCTTTTTAGCCTTTCCTCAGATTACTGGAGAAACATAGAGAAAAAAGGTTTCCATTAGGATTCCTTCAATGCTTGCATTTGGTACAAGACTCAAGTGAATTTAAACGTGCTTCCTCAATCTGCTTAATTTTTTTTTTTCTTTAAGAAATTGGTATGAAAGCTCTTTCTCGCTAATGAGGACAGCACACATTTTTCCCTCTAATGTAAGCCTGAGATACAGTAGTCTCAATTTAAGAAAGATACACCATAGGCTTTCTACAATGCAAAATGTCACCATAGATGACTCTTCAGCAAAAATTCACTTTGTGCACTTCAGTGTAATTCATTTACAAAATATAAGTAGAGGGCTTGGTGGTCCAGTGGGTAAAGAGTCCGCCTTGCAGTGCAAGGGACATTGGTTCGATCCCTGGCCCGGGAAGGTCCCATGTGCCGCAGAACAGCTGGGCCACTGTGTTTAGCCAGCACTCTAGAACACATGAGCCCAGAGCCAGTGCTCTGCAGCAAGACAGGCCACTACAATGGGAGGCCCACACAGGTCAAAGAATAATGATGGATGAAAATAAATAAATAAAACCAATAAAAGGGCCAAATTTAAAAAAATAAAAATAACAAAAAAAAATAAGTAGATATTATGGCTACACAATAAGGCAACCATCTACCGCAGAAAAATAGGCTCAACGGTAAAGAAATGCATTTTTCATATCATTCAACCTTCAGCCATAGAAAAAGATGATGTTAAAAGTATAAGCATGTATATTTTATACTTACATTTTAAAAACCTGAGGTATACTGGAATGGGTTGCCATGCCCCCTGCCAGGGAATATTCCCCACTCAGGAGTCCAACCTGCGTCTCCTGCATTGCAGGCAGATTCCTTACCAATGAGTCACTGGGGAAGCCCCTTAGTTTATGGCTACCTAAACTAATATGCTACTTTTCATCATTAAACTTTTCCGGAAATATTGAGAAACAGTGAAATCTAGTCTCAAACCAACTAAAGCAGGAGTCAGAACTAAGCTCACTCTCTTGCCATAGGGACTCATGAAACTCAATAACAGAGCAAGAACAACTATTCATTGTTCCAAAGATGTTCCATAACAGCTTGTGGTATCTGGGAGTTTTTAAATAAAAACAAACAAACAAACCCTGAGGTATAGTTGACATATAACATGATCCTAGCTGCAAGTGCATAACATGATTCTCTATTTGTATCTAGAGTGAAATGATCACCAGTCAAGTTAACCTCTGTCACCATGCATTGTTACAGGATTGTTTTTCTTGTGATGAGAACTTCTAAGATCTGCTCGCTTAGCAACTTCCAACTACACAGTACAGTGTTGCCAACTATAGTCACCATGCTGTACATTATATCCACAATTTATTTTATAATTGGAAGTTTGTACCTTTTGAGTTCCTTCACCCATTTTTCCTAGCCCCCAACCCTACCTCTGGCAATGACCAATCTCTCTCTGTATCTATGAGCTTACTTTTGTTTGTTTATTTTTAGATTCCACATAGGAGTGTGATTTTAGATTCGGTATATGAGTCAGATGATACAGCATCTGTCTTTTACTCTCTGATTCAATTTCACATAGCATGAAGGTCCATCCCTGTTACTGCAAATGGAAAGATTTTCCATTGCATATCTGTCTATCTATATATATTACAATGTTTTTATCCATTCATCTGCTGATAGACACTCAGGTTGTTTCCAAGTCTTGGCTATTGTAAAGAGTGCTGCAGTGAAGACAGGGGTGCATAAATCTTTTTGAGTTAGTGTTTTCTTTTTCTCCAGATACCTACCCAGAAGTGGAGTTTCTGGTTCACACCGTAGTTCTATTTTTTAATTTCTTGAGGAGCCTCCCTACTCTTTTCCCTAGGGGCTGCACTGATTTACATTCCCACCAGCAGCTTATGAGGGCCCCCCTTCCCCACATTCTCACCAACACTTGTTATTCAATGTCTTTTTTTTTTTTAAACATTTATTTTATTTATTTATCTTTTGGGGGGGGTTGGGGAGGGAGGGGGATGGGCGGGCCACTTCTATTGGTCTTTCATTTCTCTACTTTCATCCGTCTTTGTTCTTCGGCTCCTGTGGGCCTCCCATCGCGGTGGCCTCTGTCGTCACAGAGCACAGGCTCTGGCTCGGTAATTGGACACATCAGTCCAGCCTCTCCGCGGCACGTGGGATCTTCCCAGGCCAGGGATCAAACTGGCGCCCCTTGCACTGCAAGGCGGTGTCCTTACCCACTGGACCACCAGGGGAAGCCCCATTCAATGTCTTTTTAATAATAGCCCTTCTGAAAGGTGTGAGGCAACACCATTACATGGGATGTCATTCTCTTAACCATGAAGAAAGGGGGTTGAAGCAGGGAGGAACTGAATGAGGGGAGCTCCCTGGGGAATGTATTCCACCATCTGGGGCTTAACCCAGAAAAAGTTGCAGACAATGGATGGTAAAAATGCTGGAGTCTGCAAACTGCTGGATGGCAGACCAGGGAGAGAAAGATTTCCTCTGAATCTCTCATTTCTCTCCCATTACATTTTACTTGTTTGTTTATTTTTTGAAATGTATTTTCTGCATGACATTAAAAGAAATCTTTAAACATTTCTGGCTGCTCCACAAGTCCTGAGGGATCTTGGATTGAACCTGTATCCTTGTCGGTGAACACTTGGAGTCCTAACCACTGCACCACCAGGGAACTCCCCCATCATGTTTTAAATACAAAGAATGAATGAACAGTTTTCAAGGATGGATGTTCAGTATGAGGCTGGTCTCCATCTGGAGCCACAAAGCCAAGAGCCAATATTGCTGTGGAATTTTGCCTTTAAGTCGTGTGATTTGTACTTCTCCTGAAAGTCATCTCTTGTGCAGCGTGGTGCTGGTGGGATTGAGGCACATCCGGTGCCAGCCAGTATGCATTCTCCATGGCTTGTTCTCTTGATCATAGGTGATATCACACACCTTGGAGGGCTTCATATTATTTAAGGAGACATTCAGCAGCATTTCCTTCACATCAAAGCAACAAAAGGACAAACTGTAAGAGCTACAGTTGAGCGAAGATTGATGATGTATCCTTAACACATTGTTATTTTCATCGTTCCATTTAACTTCATGCATGGTAAGGGGCTTCCCAGGTGGCTCAGTGGTAAAAGAATCTGCCTGAAGTGCAGGAGACACAGGGACACAAGTTTGATTCCTGGCTTGGGAAGATCCCCTGGAAGAAGAAATGGTAACTCACTCCAGTATTTCTGCCTGAAAAAGCCCATGGACTCAGGATCCTCGTGGGGGCACAGTCCATGAGGTCACAAAGAGTCAGACATGACTGAATGCACAGGCCCAATAAACTGGAAAGTTCCTCTCTGAGTCCATTCCACACCCTTTCCTCACTTTCTATTGTTAGAATACGCAACACATGCTTACCTACAGATTGCTAGGTGAAGTCAAAGGAAAGCATGAGAAGAAAGAAAGAACGGGAAAAGAAAACGCGTCAGTTCACTGGGGCCGCTGTAATGAAGCAACAGAACACCACAGCCTGGGCAGCTAATAAACAACAAACACTGATTTCTCACATTCTGGAGGCCACAAGTCCAGGATCATGATCCCAACATGGCCAGTGAGGGCCTACGTGGGGGATACAGACTTTTTGTTGTGTCCCGTGTGGTAGTAGAGGCCAGGGATCTCTCTAGATCCTCTTCCGCAAATCACTAATCCCGATTTTGAGACTTGAGTCCCCTTCCAAAGGACCCACTTCCTAATGCTACCACCTTTGGGAGTTGCATCCTAACTCCCAAAGTGCTTAGGGGGGTCACATTCAAATCATAAAATATTCTCAAATTATTTCATATTTGTTAGGTGATGAAACACACACACCCACACACATACATTTTAGGGAAAGAAGCAGGAGTCCTTATAAGCCAACATGTGAACCTGTTGTTCTCATCAAATGAATCATCAAAGACTTGGGGGTTAGTTTATGTGAGCGGAAGTGTCAGTGCTACTTTGACAAAAAGACATGAACACACACAAAACACAAGCTGTTCCTTACATAAACAATGCACGTACTGCCTAACAACAGCCACCCTCTGTCAGACCCATCCTATATCAGACCCTTAATTCCACATGCATTTCATAAAACAACACTAGAAAGTAGGTGCTATTGTTATTATAATTCCACCTTACAGATGAGAAAATTGGAGACAGGGTGATGATTTGCTAGGATGATGTGCAGGACTTGGGGTTCACAGCTCTGGTTTATTATAGGATGAAAGAAGACTGAAGGCAGATCAACCAAGGGAAAAGGCACAGGTGACACAGCCCAGAGAAAGTCAGGTGCAAGCTTCCAAGATGCACTTCATTCCACCAACGACACGTTGCAACAACACATGTGAAATGTCCCGTACTAGAGAAGCTCTGGGTGTTTTCCCAGTGGCTCAGATGGTAAAGAATCTGCCTGCAATCCAGCAGATGAGGATTCAGTCCCTGTGTGGCAAAGATCCCTGGAGGAAGGCATGGCAACTCACTCCAGTATTCTTGCCTGGAGAATCCCGTGGACAGAGGAGCTGAAGGACTATGGTACATTGGGCCGCAAAAAGTCAGAAACAGGGGCTTCCCTGGTGGTCCAGTGGGTAAGGACACCGCCTTGCAGTGCAAGGGGCACCAGTTCGATCCCTGGCCTGGGAAGATCCCACGTGCCGCAGAGTGGCTGGACCAATGTGTCCAATTACCAAGCAGGAGCTCTGGAGTGCACGCGCCCAGAGCCGGTGCTCTGCGACAACAGAGGCCACTGCGATGGGAGGCCCCCACGGGCCAAAGAACAAAGATGGATGAAAACAGATAAATGAAAGACCAACAGAAGTGGCCCACCACCCCCCTCCCTCCCAAACCCCCCCCCAAAAAAAAAAATTTTTTTAAAAAAAAAAAAGTCAGAAAACAACTGTAGTGACTGAGCACAGATGCATGATGGAGATTCATCAGAGATGCAGTGCTGGAGGCTTTTATTGATGGCTGGCCATGTAGACACCCTCTACCAGCATAACAAATTTCACACTCTCAGAAAGAAACATGTTTAGCAGAAAGCACATTGTTTTTTTACAAACAGTTTGGATACCGTGAGACACTCTTATCTGGGAACTGTGAGAAGTCTCTGTAAATTCAAGTTTCCAGACACTAGACAAGGACCAGGCTTCCAGCAGACCTTTCCAAGATGAGCCATCCCAGACTGACTGTTAACACTTTTTGACTTGACCAACTGTAGAGAAGTTCCTCTGAGAGCAAAGGACATGAAGTATCCAAATAAAGTTCTCATGTTCACTGTAGAGATAACCAAACTACACATCAGAAAGATTGATTGCCTTGACCAAAGTCACATCTTCAAAGAGGCAGCACTGGTACCAGAACCCAGGCCTTTGGAGCAAAAAGAGCACCTGACTGTTGTTATTGCTGTTTAGTTGCTAAATCGTGTCCAACTCTTTTCAACCCCGTGAACTGCAGTTCACCAGGCTTCCCTCTCCTTCACTGTCTCCAAGAGTTTGCTCAAACTCATGTCCATTGACTCAGTTAGGCTATCCAACCATCTCATCCTCTGTGGCCCCCTTCTCCTCCTGCCCTCAATCTTTCCCAGTCTTTTCCAATAAGTTGGCTCTTCACCTCAGGTGTACAAAGTATTGGAGCTTCCACATCAGTCCTTCTAATGAATATTCAAAGTTGATTTCCTTTAGAATTGACTGGTTCGATCTCCTTGCAGTCCAGGAGATTCTCGAGTCTTCTGTGGCACCACAATTTGAAAGCATCAGTTCTCTGGTGCACAGCCTTCTTTCCGGACCACCTCTGACAACCATACATGACTACTGGAAACCTGACTGATACGAAAGTAGGAAGCCATCTGTGCAATCCAGGCCCATCTCTGGAATTATGGGAGATCTCAATCAATTCATTTAACTTTTATTTATTCGCTGTTAAACTTTACTTACAAAATAAACACAAAAATACAAGTTGATTTTGCACAGGTGGCTTTTTGGTCTACACACTGGCATGATTAGAGGACTAGATGTTTTCAGTCAGGTATATTGTAGCTTGCTCTCTCATTTCCTCTCTTTTTTAGACTGAGGAAATTGCCCCCAATTTATTGAAAAATATTGTAATTTTTAATAACTTGTAATAAAATAACAATGAGAGAGGAGGGAAAGAGAAACCTTGTTTACAAGAGAATTGCAGCTGATCAGTGCTGAGAGTGATATCATTAGATCAGTTAAGGGATGCTAAAGTCATCAGGTGAAAAGTGATTGGAGAATGAGATAGTCACAGTCTCAAAGAATCAGCCCACAGATTAAATATGAATTAAAAGGGGGGAGGAAAAAATAATAAAAGAATAAAAATTAAAACTTAAACGGAAGAAACCTTCAGCTCTTTGGGGATGAAAAAATGACCAAAAATCCAGTTATGGGGTTGTGGAGAGGAAGAGGAAAATTCAAGGTGATTTATATAAACAAGCTTTATGTAATAGTACTGAGAAAACTGAGTATTTTATTGTTAATATGTATCCTGAAAATATATATATATATATCCTGAAAATATTTGTCTGAGATTCCAATTAAACGTGGTGGAACATGTGACCACTCTACAATCTTTCCAGAAACTTCTTGAGCCAACAGCCGTTTTTATTTTCAGCCATACTGCACAGCATGTGGAATCTCACTTTCCCACCCAGGGATGGAACCTGCGTTCTCTGCGGTGGAAGCATGGAGTTGTAACTACTGGACCATAAGGGAAGCCCTCAACAATGTTTTTGAAAGTGAAATTCATAGAGGAAGGAGAACGGGAGACAAGGCAATAGTGCCGAGTGATGTCAACCCATTCTGAAAGACAGAAAGCCAAGAGCAGAGGAATGACCAACTCTGCAACCTAGGAGGAACTGAAACCACATTGCCCAAGGAGACATGGATGAAACCCTGATTTCCCGCATGAAAGGTCAAAAAGACCCAGAACAAAGGCACCAGGGACTTTTAAAGGTGAGACTGAAGTAAGGAGTTTTTATATGAATCTGCATAACCATTACTGAATGGCATTAACCTGGGGAGGGTACAGTCAGTAAGCCTTTCATTTTCCTCTCCCCACCAGCCTCAGCTCCACTTTTTAAAATCTAGCTCCCCTCTGGAGGTGACCAGGCTAATCCTACTGCACTTCAGTCACTTTTAAAGACAAGCCTGATCTTGTTTTCAAGTATTTAAAAGACCCAGTATGAACTGAAATGAAACTGTCACGACATGTTGGCGGCTGTTTCTCTCTGGGCAGCCCCCACCTCAACCTCCGCAACTGGAAGGCAGCCCCTGAACTTCTTCACCGTTTTCCTCATTCCATCTCCTCTCCACTCCTAGCTTCTCTTTCTCCATCCGCCAGAGTCATGTGTACAAGGATCAAGAGGAAACAGGAACAGACTCGCCTAGGACCATTATACTCTAGCAATGCCTCTCAGCAGCTCCCATGTCCAAAGGTCAAATGCTGGCTCTTTACAGCACCAAAGGGCATTTATGGATGCTTCTCACGCCTGTCTTCTCTCACGCTTATCACCAAAGGAGATCTGTGTCCTGCAATAGGGAATGCTCTGCCTCACCTCCGACAGGGCCCCCTCAGCTCTAGCTCTGGCATTATACCTCTCAGCAGGTGGCATAAAGCAGGTCCTTTCCAAGTGATTCTAATATGGCTCTTTTCTAAGAGTCTACATAGCCCGGGGCATCTGCCTCACAAAACTCGGGACTATAAACCACACCTTCTGAAGACCCCTTTTTTCACTCTCCCATCACAGGCAGCATGAGCTGTCAGCCAGGATTATCCCAGGGGAGAATCTCATTCTGGCCCTGGTGTATAACACCATCCTCCATCCTCCACCCCCTGCCAAGCACCAGAGAACACAAATCAAGTGCGCTCAAGAAAGCTCCAGGCAGGGGCTTCCCTGGTAGCTCAGTGGTAAAGAGTTTCACCTGCTAAAGCTGGAGACACAAGTTCGATCCCTGATCTGGGAAGATCCCACATGCTGCAGAGCCACTAAGCCCGTGAGCCACCAATATTGAGCCTGTGCTCTAGAGCCTTGGAGCCGCACCTGTTGGGCCCATGAGCTGCGACTACTGGAGCCTGTGTGCCCTAGAGCCTGAGTTCCACAACAAGAGAAGTCACTGCAACAAGAAGCCTGCTCACCTTAGCTAGAGAGTAATCCCCACTCCCTGCAACTAGAGAAGAGCCTGTGACAGCAGTGAAAACCCAGAATAGCCAAAAATTAATTAATTATTTCAAAAAAGAAATCTCCAGGCTGCACTCGAGATCCTTTCAGCAACAGGACCCACTGATCTCCCCACAGATTTTGGTGAGGACTGTATAGGAGGAATGGGAGAATGTCCCACTGCCTCTTACAGGGTAGTGGTGGTTTAGTCACTCAGTCATGTCCAACTCTTTGGGACCCCATGGACTGTATCCCACCAGCCTCCTCTGTCCATGGGATTTCCCAGGCAAGAGTACTGGAGTGGTTTGCCATTTCCTTCTCCAGGGGATCTCCCCCATCCAGGGATTGAACCCGAGTTCCTTGCATTGGCAGGTGGATTTTTTACCACTGAGCCACCAGAGAAGAAAGAAAGGGAAATGCAAAGGGACACCTTGCTTGGCCAACAATTTGTTTCCAAATAATGCTCTTCTCCCCTGCCTGCTCAATCTCCAGTCTTCTCTTTAATATAACTTGGAGATAAGTAATGAGTTAAAATTTGTAGAACTAGTTTTGTCCTTTAGGAATGTGTGGATGCATCAAATATGTGCTTGGAATGTGTAGGTGCTTGTCCCCCAGAGCTCTCCACAGTCATCCCTCGGTATCCAGTAGAGATGAGTTCCAGGACCCCTCTCCCCCACAGATAATAAAGCCTGAGCATACTCAAGTCCCTTATATAAAACCACACAGGACACAAGTCACAGATGTGGAGGGTCAATTATCCTCATCCTCCACCCCCTGCCAAGCACCAGAGAACACAAATCAAGTGCGCTCAAGAAAGCTCCAGGCAGGGGCTTCCCTGGTAGCTCAGTGGTAAAGAGTTTCACCTGCTAAAGCTGGAGACACAAGTTCGATCCCTGATCTGGGAAGATCCCACATGCTGCAGAGCCACTAAGCCCGTGAGCCACCAATATTGAGCCTGTGCTCTAGAGCCTTGGAGCCGCACCTGTTGGGCCCATGAGCTGCGACTACTGGAGCCTGTGTGCCCTAGAGCCTGAGTTCCACAACAAGAGAAGTCACTGCAACAAGAAGCCTGCTCACCTTAGCTAGAGAGTAATCCCCACTCCCTGCAACTAGAGAAGAGCCTGTGACAGCAGTGAAAACCCAGAATAGCCAAAAATTAATTAATTATTTCAAAAAAGAAATCTCCAGGCTGCACTCGAGATCCTTTCAGCAACAGGACCCACTGATCTCCCCACAGATTTTGGTGAGGACTGTATAGGAGGAATGGGAGAATGTCCCACTGCCTCTTACAGGGTAGTGGTGGTTTAGTCACTCAGTCATGTCCAACTCTTTGGGACCCCATGGACTGTATCCCACCAGCCTCCTCTGTCCATGGGATTTCCCAGGCAAGAGTACTGGAGTGGTTTGCCATTTCCTTCTCCAGGGGATCTCCCCCATCCAGGGATTGAACCCGAGTTCCTTGCATTGGCAGGTGGATTTTTTACCACTGAGCCACCAGAGAAGAAAGAAAGGGAAATGCAAAGGGACACCTTGCTTGGCCAACAATTTGTTTCCAAATAATGCTCTTCTCCCCTGCCTGCTCAATCTCCAGTCTTCTCTTTAATATAACTTGGAGATAAGTAATGAGTTAAAATTTGTAGAACTAGTTTTGTCCTTTAGGAATGTGTGGATGCATCAAATATGTGCTTGGAATGTGTAGGTGCTTGTCCCCCAGAGCTCTCCACAGTCATCCCTCGGTATCCAGTAGAGATGAGTTCCAGGACCCCTCTCCCCCACAGATAATAAAGCCTGAGCATACTCAAGTCCCTTATATAAAACCACACAGGACACAAGTCACAGATGTGGAGGGTCAATTATCCTGGAGCCTCGGTGGAGAGAAGGGTCCCATTTTACATCCTGTCTCACCTCACCTCAACTTGTCTCCGTGCCCGCAGTGCAGGAGGCCCCCATTCAATCCCTGGAGAAGGGAATGGCTACCCAATCTAGTATTCATGCCTACAGAAGTCTACGGACAGAGTAGCTGGGCAGGCTACAGTCCATGAGGTCGCAAAGAGTCGGACACAACTGAGTGGCTTTCACTTCCTACATGAAAGGCAACCTTTTGGCCCCTTCTCTAAAATACAGAAATAAAAGGTGTAGGAGAGGGCTCATACAGAGAGTAGAAGGAAAATGTTTTCATTATAACTAATCTCCTCAGAAATATAGAAAAGATACTTCATCCATGAAGTAAGAACATGATATTATTTCAATAATTAGAGAATTTTTAAAGATCTTAGACATATGAAGACTAAAATTTTAAAATTCAGGGAAATGGTTGGACAATAATCTGAATGAAATCTCCTCCTACAACTGGACATTCAGGGAGAAGGTTTTCATTAGAGAATCAATCAAGGCAGTCTAACAATAAATTAATAGGAATTTAAGACAAAGAAATCAGAAGAAGAGAGGAAGAAATGACCAAAAGAGAAATGACCAGAAAATATCCTTGGATAAATAAGGACTCATGTGCTCATAAAGTTTCCAGACACTAGTGATAAAAAGAGACCCTGGATGTTTCTGGAAAGAACAAAAATAGGTTGCACATAAAAAACATCTGAAATAAGAGTGCCCCTTGACACAGGAAACTAGACAACAAGACAGTAATCCCTTTAAAATGTGGACGCAAAATCATTCCTAACTCAGAAAGCTTTGCACAATCAAATACCAACCTAGCGTGATGGTAGAACAAAAGCATTTTCAGGCATTCAAGGCATCAAAACATTTACCTCTCATATACTCATTAATTGGCAACTACTGAAGGATATGGTCCACACAAATGAGGAAGTAAACTAAGAAAGAGGAAGCCCCAAGATTCAGAAATCTGGGGGCTACCACAGAGGATACAGTACATCAAGGAGAAGTCTTAGAAAGACAGTTGTGTAGCTGGCCTGCAGAGAAACCATGAGACTGAAACAAGAACAAGGTGTGGAGAAAAAGAAAAGTCAGGGGGAAAAAAGAGACTGTCAGATCAATGGATACATTTGACCTATGCAAAATTATAGCAGCTACTAGAGAGCTGGGAATAATTTATAATAAATACATAGTAAAGTAAGCAAATGGAAGAAACTAATGCAGTAACTACAAGAAAAACAAAGTCATATAAGAAAAAAATGTAACTATAATATACTACTTGACTCTCTGGTGACTTTTTAAAATGTAGTTTCATCTTCTGCCCAAATGATCCACTGCACTTTGAATAAAATCCACACTCCTAACCATGCTTAGAGAAGTATTCATGATGTGGCCTTATGAAAATCTTCCCCTCGCTCACTGAACTCCAGGAAGTTTAGTAAGTTAATTCTGCTGCTCACAGCTCACATCCCATGCAGGATGGCACCTCCAGGTCATCCCATGGTTTGTCATGGTAGTCAGGTCTTTGTGCAAAGTTCATGTCTCTGAGGTTTTCCCTGGCTAGCCAATACAAATTAGCACTGGTTTCCCCTCAGCTCTATCACTATAACATCACTTCATTTTATTTCCTTCCAGCTATATCACTAACTGAAATATTTGTTAGCATATGTGAGTGAATTAGAATTCAGTTCAGTTCAGTTTCTCAGTCGTGTCCAACTCTTTGTGACCCCATGGACACAGAGGACCCCATGTGACCCCACAGGACTCACAGAACACCAGGATTCCCTACCCTTCCCCATCTCCCAGAGCTTGCTCAAGCTCATGCCCATTGACTCAGTGATGCCAACCAACCATTTCATCCTCTGTCACCCTCTTCTCCTTTTGCCTTCTATTTTTCCCCAAATTGGGCTCTTGTACAAAGAGTTGTCTCTTTGCATAAGGTGGCCGAAGTATTGGAGCTTCAGCTTCCATCATTCCTTCCAATGAATATTCAGGGTTGATTTCCTTTAAGATGATTAGAATAACCATACTTAATATTTGTGTATTTGTCGCTCAGTTGTGTCTGACTCTGCGATTTCATAGACTTTAACCCACCAGGCTCCTCTGTCCTTGGAATTCTCTAGGCAGTAATACTGGAGTGGGGAAGGGTCATGCCCTTCTCCAGGGGATCTTTTTGACTCTGGGATCAAACCCAGATCTCCTGCATTGCAGGCAGATTCTTTACTGTCTGAGCCACTAGGGAAGCCCTAGTTAATATTTACTTAGTACTTAATTTCATACCACTGATTGAAGGGTTTATGCTTGTTATTTTATTCAATCCTCGCAGTATCCTTTTGGGGTAGGTACTATTATTACCACCATTTTATAGATAAGAACACAGAGGCACAATTAAAGAACTGTTGGAGGTCACTTGAGAGGAAAGCTGAGAATTACACACCAGCATTCTGGCCCCAGTCTGTTCATAACCATGTTACTTGGCCTTTCCCTACAAGTGCCATGAGGAATGTCAACTCTACTCCTCCTCACAGTCTGAAGACCTTCAGCCTTGCTCAGTGCTTACACAGTAAGTATTCTTCACATATTTACCCAAGAAATCCATTACAGGTGGCCCAGTGCTTAAGAACACCTGCCAGTGGAGGGTTCAATCCCCGGTCTGGGAAGATTCCACATGCTGTGAGGCAACAATGGTTTCCCCTCAGCTCTATCACTATAACATCACTTCTTTTTCTCCCAACTCGAAATATTTGTTAGCATATGTGAGTGAATTAGAATTCAGTTCAGTTCAGTTTCTCAGTCGTGTCCAACTCTTTGTGACCCCATGGACACAGAGGACCCCATGTGACCCCACAGGACTCACAGAACACCAGGATTCCCTACCCTTCCCCATCTCCCAGAGCTTGCTCAAGCTCATGCCCATTGACTCAGTGATGCCAACCAACCATTTCATCCTCTGTCACCCTCTTCTCCTTTTGCCTTCTATTTTTCCCCAAATTGGGCTCTTGTACAAAGAGTTGTCTCTTTGCATAAGGTGGCCGAAGTATTGGAGCTTCAGCTTCCATCATTCCTTCCAATGAATATTCAGGGTTGATTTCCTTTAAGATGATTAGAATAACCATACTTAATATTTGTGTATTTGTCGCTCAGTTGTGTCTGACTCTGCGATTTCATAGACTTTAACCCACCAGGCTCCTCTGTCCTTGGAATTCTCTAGGCAGTAATACTGGAGTGGGGAAGGGTCATGCCCTTCTCCAGGGGATCTTTTTGACTCTGGGATCAAACCCAGATCTCCTGCATTGCAGGCAGATTCTTTACTGTCTGAGCCACTAGGAAGCCCTAGTTAATATTTACTTAGTACTTAATTTCATACCACTGATTGAAGGGTTTATGCTTGTTATTTTATTCAATCCTCGCAGTATCCTTTTGGGGTAGGTACTATTATTACCACCATTTTATAGATAAGAACACAGAGGCACAATTAAAGAACTGTTGGAGGTCACTTGAGAGGAAAGCTGAGAATTACACACCAGCATTCTGGCCCCAGTCTGTTCATAACCATGTTACTTGGCCTTTCCCTACAAGTGCCATGAGGAATGTCAACTCTACTCCTCCTCACAGTCTGAAGACCTTCAGCCTTGCTCAGTGCTTACACAGTAAGTATTCTTCACATATTTACCCAAGAAATCCATTACAGGTGGCCCAGTGCTTAAGAACACCTGCCAGTGGAGGGTTCAATCCCCGGTCTGGGAAGATTCCACATGCTGTGAGGCAACAAAGCTGGGGAGCCACAACTACTGAAGTCTGCATGCCCTAGAGCCAGGGCTCTGCAACAAGCACATCGAGAAGCCTGCACACCACAAACAGAGAGTAGGCCCTGCTCTCCACAACTAGAGAAAGCCTGTGTGTAGCAGTGAAGATCCAATGCAAACAGCAATAAATAAATAAATATTTTTAAAATTTTTTTAAATCCTGGACTTCCCTGGTAGCTCAGTGGTGAAGAGTTCACCTTCCAAAGCTGGAGACACGAATTTGATCCCCAATCTGGGAAGATTCCACATGCTGCGGAGCAACTAAGCCCCTGAGCCGCAACTATGGAGATCGTGTTCTAGAGCCGCGAAACCACAACTATGGAGCCCATGTGCTGCAACTACTGAAGCCCACGTGCCCTAGAGCCCGAGTTCCACAACAAGAGAAGTCACCACAACAAGACGCCTGCTCACCTCAATCTAGAGAGTAGCCTCCACTCCCTACAGCAAAAGAAGAGCCTGTGGCAGCAGTGAAAACCCAGAAGAGCCAAAAATAAACGAATAAATAACAATTAGAAAACTTTATATGTGTGTGTGTGTGTATATACACACATATAAAATGCACTATAGTAATCTGAAGTCATCACGCTGAGAAAAACAAAAAGGAAGGTGGATATTGTTCCTCCTTTGCTATTAGTTGTATCACTGACCACATCTCAGTCTTGTTTACCTTTCGGCACTGGAGACTCTCGTTCTGCTAGCTTTGTGACATCTTGATCAAAAAATCTCTGTCTTCCTCACAAGCTTTGAGTCATTTGGTGGCTCTATCACATTATCATTCTCTCCCTTTCTCTCTAATCCTGATAACATGGTATTAACTTGTCTGTCACACAAGGATTGAGGACAAGATGGCCCTGCCACTGGTCTGAGTAAACCACCATTTTATAGATAAGAACACAGAGGCACAATTAAAGAGCTGTTGGAGGTCACTTGAGAGGAAAGCTGAGAATTACACACCAGCATTCTGGCCCCAGTCTGTTCATAACCATGTTACTTGGCCTTTCCCTACAAGTGCCATGAGGAATGTCAACTCTACTCCTCCTCACAGTCTGAAGACCTTCAGCCTTGCTCAGTGCTTACACAGTAAGTATTCTTCACATATTTACCCAAGAAATCCATTACAGGTGGCCCAGTGCTTAAGAACACCTGCCAGTGGAGGGTTCAATCCCCGGTCTGGGAAGATTCCACATGCTGTGAGGCAACAAAGCTGGGGAGCCACAACTACTGAAGTCTGCATGCCCTAGAGCCAGGGCTCTGCAACAAGCACATCGAGAAGCCTGCACACCACAACTAGAGAGTAGCCCCTGCTCTCCACAACTAGAGAAAGCCTGTGTGTAGCAGTGAAGATCCAATGCAAACAGCAATAAATAAATAAATATTTTTAAAATTTTTTTAAATCCTGGACTTCCCTGGTAGCTCAGTGGTGAAGAGTTCACCTTCCAAAGCTGGAGACACGAATTTGATCCCCAATCTGGGAAGATTCCACATGCTGCGGAGCAACTAAGCCCCTGAGCCGCAACTATGGAGATCGTGTTCTAGAGCCGCGAAACCACAACTATGGAGCCCATGTGCTGCAACTACTGAAGCCCACGTGCCCTAGAGCCCGAGTTCCACAACAAGAGAAGTCACCACAACAAGACGCCTGCTCACCTCAATCTAGAGAGTAGCCTCCACTCCCTACAGCAAAAGAAGAGCCTGTGGCAGCAGTGAAAACCCAGAAGAGCCAAAAATAAACGAATAAATAAATAACAATTAGAAAACTTTATATGTGTGTGTGTGTGTGTATATACACACATATAAAATGCACTATAGTAATCTGAAGTCATCACGCTGAGAAAAACAAAAAGGAAGGTGGATATTGTTCCTCCTTTGCTATTAGTTGTATCACTGACCACATCTCAGTCTTATTTACCTTTCGGCACTGGAGACTCTCGTTCTGCTAGCTTTGTGACATCTTGATCAAAAAATCTCTGTCTTCCTCACAAGCTTTGAGTCATTTGGTGGCTCTATCACATTATCATTCTCTCCCTTTCTCTCTAATCCTGATAACATGGTATTAACTTGTCTGTCACACAAGGATTGAGGACAAGATGGCCCTGCCCACTGGTCTGAGCCCAAGGTAAAATGGGTGTGATGGTGCCTGTTTCCAGGGCCAAGCGGATCCAGTGAGTTCCCCAAAGGGCATCTGGAAGACTCATGGTGGAGTGGTGAGGGAAGAGCAGGAAGCTAGAGACCACTCTTCACTGGACCTTTAATCCAGGGAGAAATCCAGACTGCATACAAGCAGAAAAAGGTGATCTGGTCTCATGACAGAACATTCTTGAGGAGGTGGACAGAGAGGCCAGAGGGCTCAGGAAGCCAGGAAAGGCAGCGCTGTAAGAGTTCAGCATGTGTTTTCATTTACAGGTCAAATGGACCCTAAACAAAGTCCTTATAAAATCAGCTCATTCCTCTATCTTTTTTTACAGCCTCCCTAAGAGTCCAAGCATCATGACCTCTTCCTTGCATGTCTCCATAGCCTCCTAGCTCAGCCTCAGCTTTCTCACCAGAGCAGGCTTTCCTAATGGTGAAATCTTCCCATGTGAATATATTTTATAATCTGGAGAATCTGAGAACCTCTCAGACCATCAACACCTGGCTCCTTAGAGCTTAACAATTTCCCGCTCAACTTAACTCCTTCCTCTTGCATTTTATTATTTATAATCTGAAAGAAGAAACTAGGCTACAACCTCAAATCTTGGAAATCTCAACTAAATCTCAGTTAATCACTTCCAAGTTGTTTTCCACATAACTAAAGTACAAGTCCACTACACGTTCTTCTACAGTGTAATAAGGATCCTCTTTCCTCTGGTTTCCATGAACATCTTCCCCGATACTCTCAGAGCCCTCATCAGCAGTGCTTTCTTTTCTTTTTTTTTTTTTGGCCACTTCTATTGGTCTTTCATCTATCTATTTTCATCCATCTTTGTTCCTTGGCCTGCGTGAACCTCCCATCATAGTGGCCTCTCTTGCTGCTGAGCACCGACTCTGAGCGCGTGCACTCTAGAGCTCCAGCTCCGTAGTTGGACACATCGGTCCAGCCGCTCCATGGCATATGGGATCTTCCCAGGCCAGGGATTGAACCAGCATCCCTTGCACTGCAAGGTGGTGTCCTCACCCACTGGACCACCAGGGAAGCCCCCAGCAGTGCTTTTTTATTTATTTATTTATTTATTTATTTGGGGTGGGGGTTGGGTTGAGGAGGGAGGGGAGCGAGCGGGCCACTTCTATTGGTCTTTCATTTCTCTATTTTCATCCGTCTTTGTTCTTCGGCTCCTGTGGACCTCCCATCACGGTGGCATCTGTCGTTGCAGAGCTCTGGGTGCATGAGCTCCAGAGCTCCGGCTGGGTAGTTGGACACATAGGTCCAGCCGCTCCGCAGCATGTGGGATCTTCCCAGGCCAGGGATCGAACCAGCGCCCCTTGCACTGCAAGGCGGTGTCCTTACCCACTGGACCACCAGGGGAAGCCCCCAGCAGTGCTTTTAACACCCATTATTTCTAACAACAATCGGCTTTTCCTTTTGTGCTCCTCAAATTTCTTCCATCCTCTGCCCACAGCCCAATTCAAGCCATTTCCATATTTTCAGGTGTTTGTTACAGTCGGCATCAATATCTATATTCACGTTCTGTTGTTGCTGTAACAAATGACTATAAATTTTGTGGCTTAAAAATAACAGAACTTCATTATCGTAGAGTTCTGGAGGTCAGAGTTCTAAATTAAGGATTAGAATCTGTTTTCTTGCTTTTTCAAACTTCTAAAAGCCACCTACATTCCTTGGCCCATGGTCTTTTCTCCATCTTCAAAGCAAGCCGTGTAGCAATTTCAAATCTCACTCTCTCTCTCCCTTTCTAACTTCTGCTTCCATTGTCACATCTCCTTCTCTTTCCATGAGACTCCTGCCTTCTTCTTGTAAAGATGCTTATAATTAAACTGATCCCAACCAGGAAATCAAAGGTAATCTCTCCATCTCAAGAGCTCTAACTTAGTCATCCCTGCAAAATTTCTTTTACCATAAAGGTTTCAGGGGATTAAGCCCTGGACATTACTGGGGTTCATTATTCAGCCCACCACCCCCACCAGCCACCTAGCCTAGGCCAGGTATTGGATTGCATGTATTTGCACAGTGCCAAAAAGCTGGATATGCTCTCTGCCCCAGAAGTCTGGGGTTGGGTGAAAGTTGACCATGTACACGCCTAAAATGCCCTTAGCTTCTTTTCATCTGCCCTTTTCTCATGCTTCTGCTCAAACATCATCTCCACTGTAAAGTCTTCCCTGACGTCTCTGATCAGTCTATTTCAAATATATAAATGTACTCAGTAAAAAGGCTCGTTGAGATTTTCCTTTAATGTGTATACAGAAAGCTTACTCATTCTTTCCTCCTCTAGTTATTTTTTTAACCTCATTGTTTTTCACATTTGTTTAATATGTGGGTGACTGCCGATCTTTTGTTACTACAAACAATGCTGCAGTAAATTCTCTCATTTGTATGTCATTTCACACAGGTACAAGTAAATACAAGTCACTTCTAATTAAACAGTAATAGCAATGTTGAACTATTAAATCTATCTCAAACTATGCGGTGAAGTTCATGTGCTTGCAAATGACCTCTCATTTCAAGCATCAAAATGCTGTCTTTTAACATCAAAAGGTAGACTGATGGGCTACTGTGAATAAATGTTTTAGGAACATTGGTCAAGAGGAGGACAGATGCCTGGCTGCTTGGTGGACCAGCAGACACAATGTTTTTTGTTTTTGTTTTCAGACACAATGTTAATGTAAGAGGCACACATGAAATGATCAGAAGAGCATGAACCTTATTGACAACTGATATTCACACAGTAACTGAATTATTGACACTACTAATTAGAATATAGACCTCAAAGAAAAGGAAAATAATTTAATTATCAGGAAACCTTTAAATAGTGAATACAGTAAGTAGCAAAGTTATCCACAGAATATTTGAGAGGTCTTGGTTCTTGAGTACAATAGAATTGAAAGCTAGAAAACTAAACTTAAAAGAACAATCCTTCTTTAGCAGAAGTAAAGGCCTAAAATGACCTAATAGGTTTTTTCTTTCAAAATTCCAATGTTCAATGAACACTGCCTCTAAGTGCCTCTTTGTTGGATTTGTTTGCCAGCGTATGCATTCATTAGTTTGCTTGAAAACTGCTTTGTTTGCAACAACAACAAAAATCCCCAAAAGAACTGGTTACCATTCCTAAGGGCTGATTTGGTGCCAAAAGCTGGATATGCTCTCTGCCCCAGAAGTCTGGGGTTGGGTGAAAGTTGACCATGTACATGCCTAAAATGCTCTTAGCTTCTTTTCACCTGCCCTTTTCTCATGCTTCTGCTCAAACATCATCTCCACTGTAAAGTCTTCCCTGATGTCTCTGATCAGTCTATTTCAAATATATAAATGTACACAGTAAAAAGGCTCGTTGAGATTTTCCTTTAATGTGTATACAGAAAGCTTACTCATTCTTTCCTCCTCTAGTTATTTTTTTAACCTCATTGTTTTTCACATTTGTTGAATATGTGTGTAACTGCCAATATTTTGTTACTACAAACAATGCTGCAGTAAATTCTCTCATTTGTATGTCATTTCACACAGGTACAAGTAAATACAAGTCACTTCTAATTAAACAGTAATAGCAATGTTGAACTATTAAATCTATCTCAAACTATGCGGTGAAGTTCATGTGCTTGCAAATGACCTCTCATTTCAAGCATCAAAATGCTGTCTTTTAACATCAAAAGGTAGACTGATGGGCTACTGTGAATAAATGTTTTAGGAACATTGGTCAAGAGGAGGACAGATGCCTGGCTGCCTGGTGGACCAGCAGACACAATGTTTTTTGTTTTTGTTTTCAGACACAATGTTAATGTAAGAGGCACACATGAAATGATCAGAAGAGCATGAACCTTATTGACAACTGATATTCACACAGTCACTGAATTATTGACACTACTAATTAGAATATAGACCTCAAAGAAAAGGAAAATAATTTAATTATCAGGAAACCTTTAAATAGTGAATACAGTAAGTAGCAAAGTTATCCACAGAATATTTGAGAGGTCTTGGTTCTTGAGTACAATAGAATTGAAAGCTAGAAAACTAAACTTAAAAGAACAATCCTTCTTTAGCAGAAGTAAAGGCCTAAAATGACCTAATAGGTTTTTTCTTTCAAAATTCCAATGTTCAATGAACACTGCCTCTAAGTGCCTCTTTGTTGGATTTGTTTGCCAGCGTATGCATTCATTAGTTTGCTTGAAAACTGCTTTGTTTGCAACAACAACAAAAAATCCCCATGTTAAAGTGTTGGATCTGGTTACCATTCCTAGACCTATGACTCTGTTCTATCTCCTAAGTCAGTTCCTTAGGATTTGTGGGAGGGCCACTTTATCGTTACATCCCACCTAAATCTGAAGGCAGTAGTGATGTCGTGAACTTGCACTGTTGAGTTTTTTTCTTATGGTTTTCATTGTCCAGTTCATAGTATTATATAGCATCTTTTTAAATGAACATTGCCAGAAATGTTGTCAATGTATGTTTACCATCTATGTACAGTTTCACCACCAACACTCTCTAAAAAATATCAATTAGGGAATAGTAGCTGTATGAAATGCATCTGGCAATAGGCATTAAAACATGTGTGTACTGTTGTCTGTGTTTCATAACCCTCTATATTTGAGTAAATATAACATTGACACCAAATAAATATCCATGTGGAAAAAAATGTATCTGCTGTTTGGAAACAAAGAAGTATGAAACAGAATCAATGAATCTGGACCTAGGTACTGAGACAAATCTGAACAAACAAATCCTACCCCATTAGTATCCCTCATATATTTACCACCCCACAGCCTGCTGCCCTTGGAGATTTAAAACACTTGCCTTTGTCTTGTCAGCTCTCTACAATATGTTTTTCTTTATTAGGATGTTATATGAACCCACATTCTAACCACCCTATGAGTTACTCATCACTGAGCTTTTCCTGTGTGACTGCAGCCATGAAATTAAAAGACTCCTGCTCCTTAGAAGAAAAGCTATGACAAACCTAGACAGCATATTAGAAAGCAGAGATAATAACTTCTCTGTACACCTGAAACTAGCACAACATTGTAAAACAACCAAACTCCAATAGAGAAAAAGAAAAGAAAGCAGAGACATCACTTTGCCAACAAAAGTCCTGATAGTCAAAGCTACGGTTTTCCCAGTAGTCATGTGCAGATATGAGAGTTGGACCAAAGAAGACTGAGCACCAAAGAATGATGACTTTGAACTGTGGTGTTGGAGAAGACTCTTGACGGTCCCTTGGACTGCAAGGAGACCAAACCAGTCAATCTTAAAGGAAATCAACCCTGAATATTCCTTGGAAGGACTGATGCTGGAGCTGAAGCTCCAATACTTTGTCTACCTGATGCAAGGGCCAACTCATTGAAAAAGGAACATGATGCTGAGAAAGACTGAGGGTAAGAGGAAAAGGGGGTGACAGAGGTTGAAATGGTTGGATGGCCTCACTGACTCAATGGACATGACTCTGCTTGAGCAAACTCCAGGAAATAGTGAAGGACAGGGAAGCCTGGTGTGCTGCAGTCCATGGGGTCACAAAGAGTTAGACACAGCGGAGCGACTGAACTGAACTGATGCAAGCTACAAGAGTTAGTAACTGTTTTTCTCTTGTTACACTGTCTTTAGTCAGCCTAATTTGCAAGACACCAGGAAATGAACTTAAAAAATTACAGGGAAAAGTGACTATGGACTAAAATCTGCCATGATCGATTCCTGTGAGTGTGAGCAGAGACCCTGAGCAGTACATTTAGATACCCCTGCAAAGCAGAACTCTGTGGAAAATTGACCCATGCCACCGCCTGGCGCCTGACCGTAGCAATTACTAACTTTCTACAGTTTTTTAAATCAATCCTGGTCTAGGTAACCTGTAAAGAAAGGATTAAAAAATTAAGATGTTATAAACAATAATAATACTCTTGTTAAACTAAGAAGTCCTTCCCCAGACTGGATGTGTTCCCATTGTAAACATCCACACTAACCTTGTAAGTATACAGAACCTTTGCCAACCTTGAAAAAAATTTCCTAGAAGAAAAGCTATGACAAACCTTGACAGCATATTAGAAAGCAGAGATAATAACTTCTCTGTACACCTGAAACTAGCACAACATTGTAAAACAACCAAACTCCAATAGAGAAAAAGAAAAGAAAGCAGAGACATCACTTTGCCAACAAAAGTCCAGATAGTCAAAGCTACAGTTTTCCCAGTAGTCATGTGCAGATGTGAGAGTTGGACCAAAGAAGACTGAGCACCAAAGAATGATGACTTTGAACTGTGGTGTTGGAGAAGACTCTTGACAGTCCCTTGGACTGCAAAGAGACCAAACCAGTCAATCTTAAAGGAAATCAACCCTGAATATTCCTTGGAAGGACTGATGCTGGAGCTGAAGCTCCAATACTTTGTCTACCTGATGCAAAGGGCCAACTCATTGAAAAAGGAACATGATGCTGAGAAAGACTGAGGGTAAGAGGAAAAGGGGGTGACAGAGGTTGAGATGGTTGGATGGCCTCACTGACTCAATGGATATGACTCTGCTTGAGCAAACTCCAGGAAATAGTGAAGGACAGGGAAGCCTGGTGTGCTGCAGTCCATGGGGTCACAAAGAGTTAGACACAGCGGAGCGACTGAACTGAACTGATGCAAGCTACAAGAGTTAGTAACTGTTTTTCTCTTGTTACACTGTCTTTAGTCAGCCTAATTTGCAAGACACCAGGAAATGAACTTAAAAAATTACAGGGAAAAGTGACTATGGACTAAAATCTGCCATGATCGATTCCTGTGAGTGTGAGCAGAGACCCTGAGCAGTACACTTAGATACCCCTGCAAAGCAGAACTCTGTGGAAAATTGACCCATGCCACCGCCTGGCGCCTGCGCGTAGCAATTACTAACTTTCTACAGTTTTTTAAATCAATCCTGGTCTAGGTAACCTGTAAAGAAAGGATTAAAAAATTAAGATGTTATAAACAATAATAATACTCTTGTTAAACTAAGAAGTCCTTCCCCAGACTGGATGTGTTCCCATTGTAAACATCCACACTAACCTTGTAAGTATACAGAACCTTTGCCAACCTTGAAAACCATGAAATTCCTCATAATGCATTAGTATGCCTCCTCAAGCAGATCTTACAAATCCGTTTTAACTCTACCTTCTATCTTCAAAGTTCAAAGAAATATTTATTGTGATTTCAGACTCCTGCACTAATATCAAGCACTAAAATCCAAACTATATAACTTTCTGAATCAGCTAAAATAAAAGGACATGTGGTTGGCAGACGTGCCCTTTAACATAGAGATGGAATGTTAACAACTGCTGAGTGACCATCGTGAGCAAATGCATCCTTGGCCTCAAGCCCAAATTCCCTGAAGGTTTTTGTTGGTCACGTAAGAGACATTTGTAGCCTGTTTGGCCTAGAACATCCCAACAGGTGCCCTTTCTGTCTAGATTTGTGAGTCAAATAGAATTTGAACTCTCATGTCCTAGCATTCTTAAGCATCTCCAATCAAAATAGCAAAAACATTTCTCAAACAAGGGGAGAGACAGTACATGCAATTGGTCACATATTCAGATCTATATAGCAAAATAATAATAATAAAAAAAAGAATGAATTGGTTCTTTTTAGATGAGAAATAGGGCTGTTAATGGAACTAGCCAAATTTTAGAAATAGTTCACAATTTTTCAATCACAAAAATCATGTGTTTTTCAGTACGACTTTGCCAGACTATTGCTTGTTGTAATTTCCTCTATTTGTCTAACTTGTCTTCCTTTTTCTCTCTTCTTGACCTTTTTTCTCCATTTCCAGAGTGTGATTGTCTCTTCTTTCAAGATTTTATTCCTCCCATTAATCACGGAACACAAGAGAAATATTTTGCAAAATATTGGTGGTTTAAAATGTTTATATACTATGCTGTATTCACAAGCAGATCTAATTTCTAAGATATTTTAGGATATAAGTACTCAATTTCTAGAGGGAATTCTATTCCGCTTGTAGAGTTGAGGTGACTAGAAGCACAGGTGTAACTGATACATGAACCCTTGGGTTTCTGCTTTGGCTTCATTCTCACCATGGACATTGTCAATCATAGACTAGCTCTTATGATAAGAATCTTTGCAAATATCAGCAATGCTAGGATTATAAATCAGAGCATCCCCAATATTCATTTTGAAAGATTTTAAGCTCTTGAGTTACGCCTCATGTTGATGTATCTGGAGTTCAATTTCAGCAGCCTCAGTTGATTGGCCACTGATATGTATTACTAAATGGGCTGCAGAGAGAGGCTCTGGAAAGCCCACCTGTAGGAATGGCTACCACGTGTCACCTTAAATGAGCATTTGGACAGCTGCTTAAGGGAAAAAGTTACAACACCAAGACTGCCCACATTTAAACTCCTGGACTCAGGAAGAATGAAAGTGTCATACAGAAAGCAGAAGGTGCCTGAGAAAATTACATCCATCTTGGAAGGTGCTGGATCCTCACTCTAATATGGTAACTAAATCCCCTCGGGCATAGTAAGGCTGAACATTCCCCTGGGTTTGTCTAGAGGGGCATCTATTAGAGGAATAACAGTTGCCAAGCCTAAAAGAAGTGATTTCCTGCAGTCTCTTTGTTTTAGGTCAACCCTTCCCTGGTCTGTACATTATTAGAAATAATGAACTCAAGGGGAGCAGAGTAAACCACCCCCAAAATATGTCTTTTTGGCATAAGGACTATCTTGAGCTGAGTATCTTTGAAGGGCTATATACACAAAATATGCAAAAAGCCAACTCATTAGAAAAGACCTGAGGCTGGGAAAACTTGAGGGCAGGAGAAGACACTGGTGACAGAGGATGAGATGGCCGGACGGCATTACCAACTCAATGCACATGAGTTTGAGCAAACTCTGGAAGATGGTGAAGGACAGGAAAGCCTGGCATGCTGCAATACATGGAGTTGCAAAGAGCTGGACAGGATGAAGCGACTGAACAACCACAGATACAAAAGAATATTTAAAAAATAGAAGTTGCATTTATAAGGGAAATCCCCACTTGTAAGGCTGATTCCCTCTGTACCACAACAGGAAGGATAATGAAATCCCTAGAAATTCTTACCAATGTGGAAGGTACTGACTTACACCTGCAATTTACCCTTGTTTTCTGCTTTGGCTTCATTCTCACCATGGACATTGTCAATCATAGACTAGCTCTAATGATAAGAATCTTTGCAAATATCAGCAATGCTAGGATTATAAATCAGAGCATCCCCAATATTCATTTTGAAAGATTTTAAGCTCTTGAGTTATGCCTCATGTTGATGTATCTGGAGTTCAATTTCAGCAGCCTCAGTTGATTGGCCACTGATATGTATTACTAAATGGGCTACAGAGAGAGGCTCTGGAAAGCCCACCTGTAGGAATGGCTACCACGTGTCACCTTAAATGAGCATTTGGACAGCTGCTTAAGGGAAAAAGTTGCAACACCAAGACTGCCCACATTTAAACTCCTGGACTCAGGAAGAATGAAAGTGTCATACAGAAAGCAGAAGGTGCCTGAGAAAATTATGTCCATCTTGGAAGGCGCTGGATCCTCACTCTAATATGGTAACTAAATCCCCTCGGGCATAGTAAGGCTGAACATTCCCCTGGGTTTGTCTAGAGGGGCATCTATTAGAGGAATAACAGTTGCCAAGCCTAAAAGAAGCGATTTCCTGCAGTCTCTTTGTTTTAGCTCAACCCTTCCCTGGTCTGTACCTTGATATTAGAAATAATGAACTCAAGGGGAGCAGAGTAAACCACCCCCAAAATATGTCTTTTTGGCATAAGGACTATCTTGAGCTGAGTATCTTTGAAGGGCTATAGACACAAAATATGCAAAAAGCCAACTCATTAGAAAAGACCTGAGGCTGGGAAAACTTGAGGGCAGGAGGAGACACTGGTGACAGAGGATGAGATGGCCGGACGGCATTACCAACTCAATGCACATGAGTTTGAGCAAACTCTGGGAGATGGTGAAGGACAGGAAAGCCTGGCATGCTGCAATACATGGGGCTGCAAAGAGCTGGACAGGATGAAGCGACTGAACAACCACAGATACAAAAGAATATTTAAAAATAGAAGTTGCATTTATAAGGGAAATCCCCACTTGTAAGGCTGATTCCCTCTGTACCACAACAGGAAGGATAATGAAATCCCTAGAAATTCTTACCAATGTGGAAGGTACTGACTTACACCTGCAATTTACCCTTGTTTTCTGTGTGTTGTCTCATAACCTCCCATAACTGACTTGCCCAATAAACTCAGTATCAGTCTTCAGCTGAAGATGATATTTTTTGGGGGGGGGCCACTTCTATTGGTCTTTCATTTATTTATTATCCATCTTTGTTCTTTGGCCTGTATGGGCTTCCCATTGCAGTGGCCTCTCTCACTGCAGAGCACCAGCTCTGGGCGCATGCGCTCCAGAGTGCTGGCTTGGTAGTTGGACACATCGGTCCAGCCGCTCCGCGGCACGTGGGATCTTCCCAGGCCAAGGATTGAACCAGTGCCCCTTGCACTGCAAGGCAGTGTCTTTACCCACTGGACCGCCAAGGAAGCCCTGAAGATAATATTTAAGGTCATTTAGCTTGGGACCCTTCAGGGAGCTACTCAGTTTTCCTGGATATCCTCAATGTACACAGGAGTTATACACATTACTAAACTTCTATTTTGCTTTGTTTCCCCTCCCCATCCCCACCTCCTTTAATCTGTCTTTTATTACAGGGACGTCTCAGTCAAGAAGGTTTCTCTGGTGGCTCAGTGGTAAAGAATCTGCCGCCATTGATCCCTGGGTTGGGAAGATTCCCTGGAGGAGGAAATGGGAGCCCTCTCCAGTATTCTTACCTGGGAAATCCACATTCCATGAGGTCACAAGAGTCAGACTCAACTTAGTGACAGAACAACAAAAACTCAGCTAAGAATCTGGAAGTGTAGAGGGGAAAATTATTTTTCCTCCCTAACAGAACTAAAAGTCCTGACCTACAGATGTTAAGAGATAACATCTGTAATTATGAAAATAATTTGGAGACACACAATCACTGAAGGAAGCCATAACTTGATTTTAATAATTAGCATAGATGTCTGTAATAATTCAACTTTCTTTCACAAGGTTTTAAGCCCATTTCAAATAATCAGACCTTCTCAGATTCAATGAGCGGGACAAGGAAGAGAAATTCTTGCATACAAATGGAGAATTTTCTTAACTCACTTTCCTTTCTCTCTATAGTTCTAAAATCAGGTGAAGTTATTAATTATAGAAGCTCACTAAATGGAACATTGGCCAAAATGAAGCTCTCATCTTTTGTTCTTGCTGTTTTCTTTTTTTTCTCACCACAGCAGATTCTACCCAAGCCCTTTTGTTAGGCCTAGGCACCTCTGAGCCTGGCCTGAGGGGCCACATCCTGCATCAGGAATGTGAATCTCCCCTCCCGGCTGGGCCTCTAACTCCGGCTCTCTGCATACAAACAGCCCTCTCCTTCATTTAACCATGCTTCTCCGACAAAGACTTCGTGTTTCTGTCCTTTCAGATAACTATCTTTTACAGCTCCATTCAGTAAATTATAATATGTTCTTACCACTTTTACATACATCTTATTCAATGTATATGCTGTTTTTCTCATTGGTTGCTTGTTGTGTCTGTGTCCATCTTAAAATAACTCCCAGGCAAGACCAAATCTGGAAAATTATCCGAGGGCAGGCTTATCATGGGCTTCCCATGTGGCTCAGTGGTAAAGAATTCATCTACCAATCAGGAGATGAGGGTTCGATCCCTGGGTTAAGAAGATCCCTGAGTTGGGAAGCAGGAGATGCGGGTTCAATCCCTGGGTTGGGAAGATCCCCTGGAGAAGGAAATGGCAACCCACTCCAGCATTCTTGCCTGGGAAATCCCATAGACAGAGGAGTCTGGTGGGCTACAGTCCATGGGGTCGCAGAGTTGGATTTGATGTAGTGACTAAAGAGCAGCAGTACCACAGCCGTGCTGAGCGCCATGTGCAAATAGCACTTAAAAAAAGAGAAAAAATGACTGTGGGGCTTCCCTGGTGGTCCAGTAGGTAAAGAGTCCGCCTTGCACTGCAAGGGGCACTGGTTCGATCCTTGGTCTGGGAAGACCCCACGTGCCGCGGAGCAGTTGGGCAGGTGTGTTCAATTGCGAGCCAGCGCTCTGGAGCGCATGCGCCCAAAGCCGGTGCTCTGCCACTAGAGAGGCCGCTGTAATGGGAAGCCCACAAAAGGCCAGAGAACAAAGATGGATAAATAGATGAAAGACCAATAAGAAAAAACAAAGTGGCCAAAAACTAAAAAAAAAAAAATGACTGTGAAGGAAATACTTAGGTAAAAGTTCTGTAGAAAGACTTTTGAAATAATAAAAACACATTTAAAGGAAACTACCCATACCTTAGACCGTGCCTAGAATACATAACCATTTCTTTCTTAATCTTAGCAAAATATCCGAAAACAGAAATGAGACTGGTTGAAGAGAGCCTCCAGTCTTCTGTGTCATAAAACCTCCTTGTAAAAGGGATGGGGGTCTGGACGCAAGCTGAAACACCCATGAATCTACCAAAATGCCCAAGCCACTGCAGCGCCACACGGGGCAGGGGAAAGCTGGAAAAGCAAGACTGTTTATTTTCATAATTTTCTCCTTTTACATTTAACCATGCTTCCAAAATTTTTTTTCCCAGATAACTATCTTTTACAGCTCCATTCAGTAAATTATAATATGTTCTTACCACTTTTACATACATCTTATTCAATGTATATGCTGTTTTTCTCATTGGTTGCTTGTTGTGTCTGTGTCCATCTTAAAATAACTCCCAGGCAAGACCAAATCTGGAAAATTATCCGAGGGCAGGCTTATCATGGGCTTCCCATGTGGCTCAGTGGTAAATAATTCATCTACCAATCAGGAGATGAGGGTTCGATCCCTGGGTTAAGAAGATCCCTGAGTTGGGAAGCAGGAGATGCGGGTTCAATCCCTGGGTTGGGAAGATC
Organism: Tragulus kanchil; assembly: GCA_022376925.1. NCBI lineage: Eukaryota > Metazoa > Chordata > Mammalia > Artiodactyla > Tragulidae > Tragulus > Tragulus kanchil. The sequence goes on along the minus strand of JAIOJX010000004.1, from coordinate 266,605,514 downwards.
CCCTGGAGAAGGAAATGGCAACCCACTCCAGCATTCTTGCCTGGGAAATCCCATAGACAGAGGAGCCTGGTGGGTTACAGTCCATGGGGTCGCAGAGTTGGATTTGATGTAGTGACTAAAGAGCAGCAGTACCACAGCCGTGCTGAGCGCCATGTGCAAATAGCATTTAAAAAAAGAGAAAAAATGACTGTGGGGCTTCCCTGGTGGTCCAGTAGGTAAAGAGTCCGCCTTGCACTGCAAGGGGCACTGGTTCGATCCCTGGCACGGGAAGACCCCACGTGCCGCGGAGCAGTTGGGCAGGTGTGTCCAATTGCGAGCCAGCGCTCTGGAGCGCATGCGCCCAAAGCCGGTGCTCTGCCACTAGAGAGGCCGCTGTAATGGGAAGCCCACACAGGCCAGAGAACAAAGATGGATAAATAAATGAAAGACCAATAAGAAAAAACAAAGTGACCAAAAACTAAAAAAAAAAAAAATGACTGTGAAGGAAATACTTAGGTAAAAGTTCTGTAGAAAGACTTTTGAAATAATAAAAACACATTTAAAGGAAACTACCCATACCTTAGACCGTGCCTAGAATACATAACCATTTCTTTCTTAATCTTAGCAAAATATCCGAAAACAGAAATGAGACTGGTTGAAGAGAGCCTCCAGTCTTATGTGTCATAAAACCTCCTTGTAAAAGGGATGGGGATCTGGACGCAAGCTGAAACACCCATGAATCTACCAAAATGCCCAAGCAACTGCAGCGCCACACGGGGCAGGGGAAAGCTGGAAAAGCAAGACTGTTTATTTTCATAATTTTCTCCTTTTACTCACTAATTTGATACTCAAAGTGTATTTTTCAGCTGAAATTAGACAGACATGAGCAAATCAGAAATGGAATCTCTAACTCTAGAGATTTTTTTTTTCACCACAGCACATTTGTATGATCTCTTTAGTACAGAACTACGTTTCCACTCATTTCCTGCTTAATCACAGTGGAAATTTTGGCTTGGTGAAAGGACACCATTAACACCTCATTTTTGGTAAGCGCAGTTGTGGACGGGGATGGGCCGTGGATGAGCCCAATCAGTAACCTTACTTATCTCCCTCCTTGGAAACTCTGAAACACCGCCATTTTTCTCCTCAAAGCACAGACTGCATATAGAAATCGCCTGCTTCCAGGATGCTGGACGGCAATAGGACTTGCCCACCTTCCGCTTTCCTTTTAAAAAGCTACTCTTCATCTTTTAAAACCATTGCAGCTTTCCAACGTGGGAAAACAGAACCTTTAAAAGCGTCCATTTCTACACCTAAATGTTCCCAAGCAATAGGCAGCTAGGCTAATTATTCTTGATTAGCATAAGAATAAAAGTCACTGGGGTGCTCTTCAATAAAGAGTGCCCTTAGGGCTTTTCTGACGATTTGTAACTCCTTAGAAGCTTGATTTTCCACAAGAAACAAAGTAAGATAAGCCTTCCGCTTTTAACGGCGATGGGACAGCTTCCCTCCCCTTGCTCGCCTAGTTTTGCACCTTGGTAACTTAACACCCAGCAGAAAACCCCCGGGTACTGCCTGTGACCCGCCGGGACCTCGCCTCCAAAATCCCCCACCTCCTGTGCATCTTAGAAATTGAGAAGAGCTTCCTCTTTCTTTCCGGACTTTAAAACAAGCAGGGGAAGGAGCTGCAAGTCGCCTTTTATCTCGGTTCACAAAACGCAGCTGTGAAAAAGCCTGAGGCGACGCATCCCGTGAGCGGATGAAGCAGAATTATGAACAAACACCGAAGGCACGGTCCTGCCCGAGCAGGATGGATAAGGAAGATGCTGCCAGCGCACGTCTGCCTACAAGCCATGCGGTTCTTCCTCCGTCCCCTTTCTCCCAACTCCGCGTCTGAGTAATCGCAGGCTCGATCTAGACACCCATTTTGGTACAGTCAGAATCACGAGCGGTTACCTTCATTGTTGGACCGGAGCTCGAAAAGAGCAGCTGCGGGTGAGCGGAGGCCAAAGCTCTGCGTCCCGGGCGCTCCCGGCGGCGCGGGCACACGTGGCGGGCGCGCGGCAGACTGGCCGGGGCGGCGGAGCTTGCAGACTCTACAGCAGAGCGTCTGGAGGCTGCGTTTCCCCCAGACTGCCTCCAGAGGGTAGAGTTTCTTCCAGCACGAAAATTCCTCCCCGGCACCCTGCAAAGACGCTTAGCCACCTCTCCCACCTGGGGAGGGAGGAGGGCGCCGGCCTTGCAGACACGTTTCCCCTGGATTGGTGCCTGGGCGTGTGCGTATCTTTGACGTGAGAATAGGACTTGCCCACCTTCCGCTTTCCTTTTAAAAAGCTACTCTTCATCTTTTAAAACCATTGCAGCTTTCCAACGTGGGAAAACAGAACCTTTAAAAGCGTCCATTTCTACACCTAAACGTTCCCAAGCAATAGGCAGCTAGGCTAATTATTCTTGATTAGCATAAGAATAAAAGTCACTGGGGTGCTCTTCAATAAAGAGTGCCCTTAGGGCTTTTCTGACGATTTGTAACTCCTTAGAAGTTTGATTTTCCACAAGAAACAAAGTAAGATAAGCCTTCAGCTTTTAACGGCGATGGGACAGCTTCCCTCCCCTTGCCCGCCTAGTTTTGCACCTTGGTAACTTAACACCCAGCAGAAAACCCCCGGGTACTGCCTGTGACCCGCCGGGACCTCGCCTCCAAAATCCCCCACCTCCTGTGCATCTTAGAAATTGAGAAGAGCTTCCTCTTTCTTTCCGGACTTTAAAACAGGCAGGGGAAGGAGCTGCAAGTCGCCTTTTATCTCGGTTCACAAAACGCAGCTGTGAAAAAGCCTGAGGCGGCGCATCCCGTGAGCGGATGAAGCAGAATTATGAACAAACACCGAAGGCACGGTCCTGCCCGAGCAGGATGGATAAGGAAGATGCTGCCAGCGCAGCGCACGCCTGCCTACAAGCCATGCGATTCTTCCTCCGTCCCCTTTCTCCCAACTCCGCGTCTGAGGAATTGCAGGCTCGATCTAGACACCCATTTTGGTACAGTCAGAATCACGAGCGGTTACCTTCATTGTTGGACCGGAGCTCGAAAAGAGCAGCTGCGGGAGAGCGGAGGCCAAAGCTCTGCGTCCCGGGCGCTCCCGGCGGCGCGGGCACACGTGGCGGGCGCGCGGCAGACTGGCCGGGGCGGCGGAGCTTGCAGACTCTACAGCAGAGCGTCTGGAGGCTGCGTTTCCCCCAGACTGCCTCCAGAGGGTAGAGTTTCTTCCAGCACGAAAATTCCTCCCCGGCACCCTGCAAAGACGCTTAGCCACCTCTCCCACCTGGGGAGGGAGGAGGGCGCCGGCCTTGCAGACACGTTTCCCCTGGATTGGTGCCTGGGCGTGTGCGTATCTTTGACGTGAGAATGTGCTTGTCTAGGAGGAGGAAGTAAACAGATCCCACACCTTGACGGCCATTCCGTCTTGAGCAGGCTACCTGCCCACCTCACTTCCCACCCTCCCCAAAGTTGTTTTCTCGCATAACTCTGCTCAAAAATTATACAGTGGATCCTCAGCATCCAAAACAGAAAATTCTAAATAAATATAGTAAAGAACACGGGCCTGCATATATGTGGGATCTAGAAAGATGGTGCTGATAAATGAATATGCAGAGCAGCAATGGAGAGGCGGACATGGAGAACAGACTTACGGACACCGGGGTGAGGGAGGGGACTATGCTGTGGACTCCGGGATCTCAAGCAGGGGCTCTGAGGTGACCAGGAGGGTAAGATGGGGAGGGAGATGGGGGGAAGGTTTGGAAGTGGGAGGGGACATATGTATAGCTATGGTGCCTTCAGGTCGATGTGTAGCAGTCAGTAATTAACAAAATCCTGTGGAAAAATAAAAAAGAGAAAAAACATGTGCCTGGTTTTTAAGCATCTGCCGGTCTGTATTTCTCCCACTCCTTGTAGCTCCACAGTCCCTGCTCAAAGTTTTTTGTTTTTTTTTTTTTCTTTTTTTTTGTCAATTTCTTATGTACCTGGGGAAATCATTTTAATCCATGGAGTGAGACTGTATAGTTCTTTCTGATTTGAACATTGCCTGCTAGCCCAGTACATCCTCTCTGGGTCCTCTCTCCTCTTCTACACAAAAGCTCCGTCATCTCTACTGTCCAAGCTCTCAGCTCAGGCTCTGCGATTTTTGCTTAAATGCCCTTCTAGTTGACCACAACTCACTCTGTCCATCAGTCAACTTCCGGTTTTTGTAAGTATCAACTGAAGTCTTTACTATGAAGTCAAAGCTGAGTCCCTCAGGCAGAATTGAGCCCTTGTTTGTGCACTGTGTTTTGTCCAAAGCTTTTATTTCTTGGCATGGATGTTCTTTTGTCTGGGAAATCCCATGGACAGTGGAACCTGGCAGGCTACAGTCCATGAGGTGGCAAGAGACTCAGACAGGACTTAGCGACTGAACATGCGGACATGGGTGTGACATCATTAGATTATGAGATTCTTGAGAATGGATTATTTGTGGTATTCATCTCGGGCAGTGTGAGGCTGGAGGCAGATTGCCCTTCCTCCCCACACCCCGAGTGTAAAGCAGTTAGAAATTCACTCCTTGTGGACTGAACCTCCAAGAGGAGAATGGCAGGACAATTTAGGGAGAAGGCTAGGTTCTGCCCAGACCACGTTTCATTTCTCAAAGTCAGGAGCCCTCTCCAACCACACATATGCAGAAAAGGCTCCTGGCTGGTCAAAGTTATGTCAAGGGATGTTCTACCCAGACACCTTTGGGGGAAAATCCATCTTGGCTAAGAGATGCGTGTGCACACACTAAAGGATCCTGAGATAGACCAAATATGAACTGTGAATCAGACAAATCAAAATGATTGGTCAAAGGAAACCCTGAAGAAATAGCCCATAAAAGGAATTCACACTGCCACTCTCTGAGTCCACCTGTGTGTCTATCCATACACACTGTACAACTGTACTTTTTTTCCTCTTAATACTTTGTTTCGTGACTTTCCATCTTTGTGGGAATTCTTTTCTGTAAAGCTGAAGAGCACTGATCTAGTGGGTAGGATCTGGTGCTCTCAGTGCGGCGACCTAGCCTCAGTCTCTGACTTGAAACCCAATCCTCAGTCCAGGCTGCTGCAGGCCTGGGCCATGGAGATCATATCAATCACGTCGGAGCGTGTTCAACACACATGGTGTGTAGATGCTTAATTAAATTTGGTTAGGTGAGTGAATGAGTTGTATTTTAGTGTGAAAAACAGAAAATGAACACAAGTCAGGTGGCAAAATGTCCATTGAGTTGCCAAATGGATAAATAAAGTGTAGTATATTCACACAATAGAATATTGTGAGAGGAACTACCGATAAATGCTACAAAATGAACTAACCTTGAAAACATTAAACGAAGTGAAGGAAGCCAGTCACGAATGACCATGAATCATGACTCCATTTAAATGAAATATCTGGAAGAGGAAGCCCCATACGGACACAAAATAGACGGTGATTGCCAATCTGGGTTGAGAGGGTGAAAGAGTAGAGAGTCATTGCTAATGACTACAGAGCTTTTGGTGGGATGATGACAATGTCCTAAAATTAGGTCCTGGTGATGGTTGTCCAGCTCTGTGAATACAATAAAATATAAGTATACTTTTTTTTTTTTTAGTAATTTTTTTTTTAAGATTTATTTATTTATTTATTTTGGACGGGGGTCGGATTGGGGAGGGAGGGGAGCGGTCAGGCCACTTCTATTGGTCTTTCATTTCTCTGTTTTCATCCGTCTTTGTTCTTTGGCTCCTGTGGGCCTCCCATCGCGGTGGTCTCTGTTGTCGCAGAGCACCAGCTCTGGGCGCATGCGCTCCAGAGCTCCGGCTCGGTCATTGGACACATCAGTCCAACCGCTCCACGGCACGTGGGACCTTCCCAGGCCAGGGATCGAACCGGCGCCCCTTGCACTGCAAGGCAGTGTCCTTATCCACTGGACCACCAGGGGAAGCCCAAGTATACTTTTTAAATAGGTAAATTGCATGAGGTGAATTACATCTCGAAAAAGGTGTTATTTTTTAAAAATCCGGTAGCAAGGAGAAATTTTTATGAGGAGAAATGAAGCATGGCAAGAAACTAGAAAGTGCTGGGGTGATAGACCTGAACGAATTAATAAGTAAATTCTGAGCCAGGCCTGGCAGTGAGGTCTAGACCCAGTTCCTTCAGTGCTAAATGAAGGAAGGGAGAAGCTGGTCTGAAGGTAAAGAGCCTGAAGGGAAGCTGAAAGAAAAGCCAAAGAGGAATGGGGGGAATTAACATCTTCAGAAGAATATGAGAACAAGCTGGGTGTGGCTGTGTCTGCCCTCCCATTGTCCTCTGGTGTTGAGAGGAGGGTCCCACAGAGCTCCCTATGGTGACATGCCAACATTTCCCGAACTTTCCTCCTGGACACCAAAGACACCATTCACAACTGAAGAGCGTCATCACCAGCCAAGACTGTATGAATTGGGAGAGGAAACTACCGATAAATGCTACAAAATGAACTAACCTTGAAAACATTAAACGAAGTGAAGGAAGCCAGTCACGAATGACCATGAATCATGACTCCATTTAAATGAAATATCTGGAAGAGGAAGCCCCATACGGACACAAAATAGACGGTGATTGCCAATCTGGGTTGAGAGGGTGAAAGAGTAGAGAGTCATTGCTAATGACTACAGAGCTTTTGGTGGGATGATGACAATGTCCTAAAATTAGGTCCTGGTGATGGTTGTCCAGCTCTGTGAATACAATAAAATATAAGTATACTTTTTTTTTTTTTAGTAATTTTTTTTTAAAGATTTATTTATTTATTTATTTTGGACGGGGGTCGGATTGGGGAGGGAGGGGAGCGGTCAGGCCACTTCTATTGGTCTTTCATTTCTCTGTTTTCATCCGTCTTTGTTCTTTGGCTCCTGTGGGCCTCCCATCGCGGTGGTCTCTGTTGTCGCAGAGCACCAGCTCTGGGCGCATGCGCTCCAGAGCTCCGGCTCTGTCATTGGACACATCAGTCCAACTGCTCCACGGCACGTGGGACCTTCCCAGGCCAGGGATCGAACCGGCGCCCCTTGCACTGCAAGGCAGTGTCCTTATCCACTGGACCACCAGGGGAAGCCCAAGTATACTTTTTAAATAGGTAAATTGCATGAGGTGAATTACATCTCGAAAAAGGTGTTATTTTTTAAAAATCCGGTAGCAAGGAGAAATTTTTATGAGGAGAAATGAAGCATGGCAAGAAACTAGAAAGTGCTGGGGTGATAGACCTGAACGAATTAATAAGTAAATTCTGAGCCAGGCCTAGCAGTGAGGTCTAGACCCAGTTCCTTCAGTGCTAAATGAAGGAAGGGAGAAGCTGGTCTGAAGGTAAAGAGCCTGAAGGGAAGCTGAAAGAAAAGCCAAAGAGGAATGGGGGGAATTAACATCTTCAGAAGAATATGAGAACAAGCTGGGTGTGGCTGTGTCTGCCCTCCCATTGTCCTCTGGTGTTGAGAGGAGGGTCCCACAGAGCTCCCTATGGTGACATGCCAACATTTCCCGAACTTTCCTCCTGGACACCAAAGACACCATTCACAACTGAAGAGCGTCATCACCAGCCAAGACTGTCATTCTGTCAGTGGCTCTGTATTTCAAGAAAGTTACGCACACACACAGAAACGTCAGACAAGCCGTCCTTGTTGGTGTCATTCCCTTCTTGTCCTGTTTTAAATGCCCTTTATAGATCATGTTTCAGGGAGCTTCCAACAGTCATGTTGCAGCTATGAGTGACAAGCCCAAGGTCCAAAACCAATATCTCAAGGATGCAAGAGACAGGCAAGAGAGGGCAAGCGCCTAGGTGATGGATAACATCATTAAACCACCTGTAGAATCGCCTACCTTCAAATTTTTGGTTATATGAGATAATTAAAATCTTTATTGCTTTGACTCTATTGGTTAAGTATTTTCTTACTACTGTTGAAAGTATTTCTTGGCTTCAATAACACTTGTGCTTCGGTGCCGCCTGACTCAAGAACTCTGCTCATACTTTAGATGGACGTTCATTTCCACACATGTGAACCAAAAGTATCTCCTCGGTAAGAGATTTTTAGCTTATGTACTTAGCTTATGAACTTATATTTACTCTGAAATCTTTTTCTCGATAAATAAACACACACACACACACATCTACCATATGCTGCGTGCTTGAAAGGTTCCTCTCATATTTCATCTCATCTTTCCTATCTCTCCCTGCACCTTTTTTTTAATTTTTTCTTTTTGGTTGCACTGTGTGGCACGTGGGATCTTAGTTTCCCAATCAGGGATCAAGCTGTCATCCTCTCTATTGGAAACAGAGGGTCACAGTCACTGGGAAGTCTCACTATATTTAATTCTTTAACTAAGAACCCAAACGATAGCCATGTTAACTTCAGATTTTTTCACCCTGCCAGGCCTAGCAGTGAGGTCAAACCCTTTTGAAGGAAGGAGAAGCTGGTCTGAAGGTAAAGAGCCTGAAGGGAAGCTGAAAGAAAAGCCAAAGAGGAATGGGGGGAATTAACATCTTCAGAAGAATATGAGAACAAGCTGGGTGTGGCTGTGTCTGCCCTCCCATTGTCCTCTGGTGTTGAGAGGAGGGTCCCACAGAGCTCCCTATGGTGACATGCCAACATTTCCCGAACTTTCCTCCTGGACACCAAAGACACCATTCACAACTGAAGAGCGTCATCACCAGCCAAGACTGTCATTCTGTCAGTGGCTCTGTATTTCAAGAAAGTTACGCACACACACAGAAACGTCAGACAAGCCGTCCTTGTTGGTGTCATTCCCTTCTCGTCCTGTTTTAAATGCCCTTTATAGATCATGTTTCAGGGAGCTTCCAACAGTCATGTTGCAGCTATGAGTGACAAGCCCAAGGTCCAAAACCAATATCTCAAGGATGCAAGAGACAGGCAAGAGAGGGCAAGCGCCTAGGTGATGGATAACATCATTAAACCACCTGTAGAATCGCCTACCTTCAAATTTTTGGTTATATGAGATAATTAAAATCTTTATTGCTTTGACTCTATTGGTTAAGTATTTTCTTACTACTGTTGAAAGTATTTCTTGGCTTCAATAACACTTGTGCTTCGGTGCCGCCTGACTCAAGAACTCTGCTCATACTTTAGATGGACGTTCATTTCCACACATGTGAACCAAAAGTATCTCCTCGGTAAGAGATTTTTAGCTTATGTACTTAGCTTATGAACTTATATTTACTCTGAAATCTTTTTCTCGATAAATAAACACACACACACACACATCTACCATATGCTGCGTGCTTGAAAGGTTCCTCTCATATTTCATCTCATCTTTCCTATCTCTCCCTGCACCTTTTTTTTTTTTAATTTTTTCTTTTTGGTTGCACTGTGTGGCACGTGGGATCTTAGTTTCCCAATCAGGGATCAAGCTGTCATCCTCTCCATTGGAAACAGAGGGTCACAGTCACTGGGAAGTCTCACTATATTTAATTCTTTAACTAAGAACCCAAACGATAGCCATGTTAACTTCAGATCTTACTTTTCCTTCACGCTCTGCCAATTTCATCATTTATAATTTCTATAAACTTTTAATTATTTGTTACATTTGTCTTTGGCTCTTCATACCCTTTAGAGTGCCTAATTTCAAATCTTCATCATCTCATACCCAGATATTAGTTTCTTAACCGAGTGACATTGGAACATATTAACCAATTTTGATCTTATTTTCCTTACCTGTACAATGGAAATTGAAAAGTCTATGGTTTTCACAAGGATCAAAAGAGCTAATACACATAGGTAATTACTAGTGTCTACCACATAGTAAATGCTTGATAAATAATAGGTATGATTATCACCATCATTTTCTACTAATTTGTTTCATGTGTTTTTTTAATTCCATGGGATGTTTTTCTATAACATAAAGCACTTCTCACTAATTCCCCAGTGCCCAAATGCTCTCTACTTTAGGCAAACCAATTCATTGGCAGTTCTAAAGATCTTGCTTAGAGAATATCAATGTAGGTTCAAGTCACTCTTATAGGTTTTCTCAACAATACCACTTATGCCTGCTTAGACAGTTTTCTTTTCTATTTCTAGATCTTGCTTTTAAACTTTGTGAGATGGAACCAGAGAAAACTTTAGTGAAGGGTAATTTTGTCCCAATATGAGGCAATATTCTCCTGAGTACTATATGCAATGTGCCATGTATTACAGGGTTTTCCACTCTGGCTGGAGGGATTAACAGCACTTCTAGGTTCTGTATGATGTTCTTTGTTTGTCCTGCCTACTCCTTTCAGACGATTCTTCCGCAGCCTTGGGTAGTCTCCTATACATGTGTGCTGCTTTGGTGATGATTTTTCAGTTGCTAAGTCGTGTCCGACTCTTTGCAACCCCATCATGGACTGCAGCACTCTGGCTCCCCTGTCCTCCACCCTCTCCCAAAGTGTGCCCAAATTCACGCCCATTGAGTCAGAGTGCCATCCAACCATCTCATCCTCTGCACCCCCTTTCTCCTTTTGCCTTCAATTTTTCCCAGCATCAGTCTTTTGCAATGAGTCATCTCTCCACATCAGGTGGACAAAGTATTGGAGCTTCAGCTTCAGTGTCAGTCCTTCCAATGAATGTTCAGGGTTGATTTCCTCCAGGATTGATTTGGTTTGATCTCGTTGCAGTCCAGGAGACTCTCAACAGTCTTCTCTAGCACCACAGTTCAAAAGCATCAACTCTTTTGCATTCAGTCTTCTTTATGGTCGAACTCTCACATGCATACATGACTACTGGAAAAATCATAGCTTTGACTATATGGACCTTTGTTGTCAAAGTGATGTCTTGGCTTTTTTTTTAGAAAATTTTTTTTTGTTGTTTTTACAGAGTTTTGTTGTTTGTCTTTGCTTTTTAATATGCTGCTTGGTTTGTCATAGCTTTCCTTGCAAGAAAAAACATCTTTTAATTTCATGACTGCGGTAACTGTGGCGATTTGGAAGCCAAAAAAGAAGTCACTGCTTCCATTTTTTTCTCCTTTTATTTGCCAGAAAGGGATGGGTGTTGATATCTCCCCTGGCAATTTTGATTCAAGCTTGTGATTCATCCAGCCTGGCATTTCACATAATAAGTTAAACAGAGTGACAATACACAGCTTTGTTGTACTCCTTTCCCAATTTTGAACCAATCAATTGTTCTATGTCTGGTGCTAACTATTGCTTCTTGATGTGCACACAGGTTTCTCAGGAGGCAGGTAAGGTGCTTTGGTATTCCCATATCTTTGAGAATTTTCCAGTTTATTGTGATCCACACAGTTAAAAGGCTTTCACATAGTCAATGAAGGAGAAGTAGATTTTTTTCAGGAATTCTCTTGCCTTTTCTATGATTCAGCGGATGTTTACAAATTGATCTCTGGATCCTTTGCCTTTTCTAAATCCAGCTTGTAAATCTGGAAGTTCTCGGTTCACATTCTGTTGAAACCTAGCTTGAAGGATTTTGACCGTAACTTCACTGGCATATAAAATGAACACAATTGTACAGTAGTTTGAAGATTTTCTGACATTGCCCTTCTTACAATTGGAGTGAAAACTGACCTTTTCCAGTCCTGTGGCCGCTGTTGAGTCTTCCAGATTTGTTGGCATATTGAATGCAGCACTTTAACAGCATCATCTTTTAGGACTGCTGCTTAGCTGGAATTCCATCACCTCCACTAGCTTTGTTTGTTGTAATGCTTCCTAAAGCCCTCTTCACTTCACACTCCAGGATGTCCGACTCTAGATGAGTGACCACAGCATTGTGGTCATCCAAATCATTAAAAGCTTTTTGTATAGTTTTTCTGTGTATTGCAGCCACCTCTTCTTAATCTCTTCTGCTTCTTACCATTTTTGTTCTTTATCGTGTCCATTCTTGCATGAAATGTTGCCTTGATATTTCCAATTTTCTTGAAGAGCTCTTTAGTCTTTCCCATTGCAAAACGTGTGTTGATCAGAACTTAGAGAGGAGGGACCCATTGCACGTCCATAGTGCACCCTCTATCATTCAATGTCTGAAAATCAATGTTTCATATAAATTTTCCCAGTATTTTAGTTACTGAGGGAAAAAGGGTTATCTTCTACTCCATCTTATTCCTTTACAGAAAGAACTGGTAGTAGGAAAAAGGTACTTTAGAATTACTTGTCACAAATGAGCATTTTAGTATTAAAACAAAGCTTATGAGCACATATCATATGACTCCCTATCATCAGACATGGTCCTTTTATGCTTCTTTGAAATGCTAAAGTTGAGCACATTCACATTTATGCCATTAGGTCACATATATCATATGACTCCTTCATCAGACCCGTTTATGCTCGTAAGGTTTTGGGCAGGTAAGGTGCTTTGGTATTCCCATATCTTTGAGAATTTTCCACAGTTTATTGTGATCCACACAGTTAAAAGGCTTTCACATAGTCAATGAAGGAGAAGTAGATCTTTTTTCAGGAATTCTCTTGCCTTTTCTATGATTCAGCGGATGTTTACAAATTGATCTCTGGATCCTTTGCCTTTTCTAAATCCAGCTTGTAAATCTGGAAGTTCTCGGTTCACATTCTGTTGAAACCTAGCTTGAAGGATTTTGACCGTAACTTCACTGGCATATAAAATGAACACAATTGTACAGTAGTTTGAAGATTTTCTGACATTGCCCTTCTTACAATTGGAGTGAAAACTGACCTTTTCCAGTCCTGTGGCCGCTGTTGAGTCTTCCAGATTTGTTGGCATATTGAATGCAGCACTTTAACAGCATCATCTTTTAGGACTGCTGCTTAGCTGGAATTCCATCACCTCCACTAGCTTTGTTTGTTGTAATGCTTCCTAAAGCCCTCTTCACTTCACACTCCAGGATGTCCGACTCTAGATGAGTGACCACAGCATTGTGGTCATCCAAGTCATTAAAAGCTTTTTGTATAGTTTTTCTGTGTATTGCAGCCACCTCTTCTTAATCTCTTCTGCTTCTTACCATTTTTGTTCTTTATCGTGTCCATTCTTGCATGAAATGTTGCCTTGATATTTCCAATTTTCTTGAAGAGCTCTTTAGTCTTTCCCATTGCAAAACGTGTGTTGATCAGAACTTAGAGAGGAGGGACCCATTGCACGTCCATAGTGCACCCTCTATCATTCAATGTCTGAAAATCAATGTTTCATATAAATTTTCCCAGTATTTTAGTTACTGAGGGAAAAAGGGTTATCTTCTACTCCATCTTATTCCTTTACAGAAAGAACTGGTAGTAGGAAAAAGGTACTTTAGAATTACTTGTCACAAATGAGCATTTTAGTATTAAAACAAAGCTTATGAGCACATATCATATGACTCCCGATCATCAGACATGGTCCTTTTATGCTTCTTTGAAATGCTAAAGTTGAGCACATTCACATTAATATAGCCATTAGGTCACATATAAAAGGCTTCCCTTGTGGCTCAGTGATAAAGAACCTGCCTTCTAATACAGGAGACCCAGTTTCATTCCCTGCATCAGAAAGATTCCTTGGAGGAGGGTATAGCAACCTACTCCAGTATTCTTGCCTGGAGAATCCCATGGACAAAGGAGGCTGGTGGGCTACAGTCCATAGGGTCACAAAGAGTTAGACACAGCTGAGCACCTGAGCATACATACACACTGAATATAAAAATAAAATGCAAAAGTATATGTTGCTTTCACTTAGATACCCATTGACAGATGAATGCATAAAGAAGCTGTGGTACATGTATATACCATGGAATATTATTCAGCCATAAAAAGAAATGCATTCAAGTCAATTCTAATGAGGTGGATGAATCTAGAATCTATTATACAGAGTGAAGTATATCAGAAAGAGAAAGATAACTATTGTATACTGACACATATATATGGAATCTAGAAAGATGGTGCCGATAAGTGTATATGCAGAGCAGCAATGGAGAGACGGCCATGGAGAACAGACTTTTGGACATTGGGGTGAGGGAGGGGACTATGCTGTGGACTAGGGGATCTCAAGCAGGGGCTCTGTGGCGACCTGGAGGGTAGGATGGGACCGAGATGGGGGGAAGTTTGTGGGGGGACATATGTGAATCCATGGCGGATTCAGGTTGACGTGTGGCAGTAAACAACAAAAACTCTGTTAAAAAAAAAAATTAATTAATTAAATGGAAGAGAAGTGTATGTTGCTTCCCAAAATTACATTTTGGGGATCAATGTTTCAGTATCTTATTTTACTTAGAAATTATCCAGCTCTCCAAAGATTATACAATAGTTAGCTCAATTTAATATTAGTTTAAACATTATGTGAACTATCTTTTTGGATATTTACCATAATACAAAATATAAAGGCAGGGTTGGGAAGATCCCCTGGACGGTGGAGCCTGGAGGGCTACGATCTACAGGGCACTAAGAGTCAGACACAACTGAGGCAACTTAGCACTCACACCTGCAAACATTATGTGAGAGTAACATTAATCTATTCAATCTGTAAACAGCACAAGAATTTTAGCAAGTTCATATTAACTATTAGAAGACAAACTCAATTGTACTTTTAAAAATTGTACACTTGTGTTACACTCTGCACTAGTAAAATTGGAGAAAAGACATATCATTATTTTTATTTATTTTTCTTCCAGTTTTATTAAAATAGAATTGATACACCACTGTATAAGGTTAGGGCGTACAGCATAATGACTTGACTTACATGAAATGATTGTCACAATAAATTCAGTGAAAATCATCATGTCATGTAGATACAGAATTAAATATATAAGAATCCATTGTTTTCTTGTGATGAGATCTCTTAGAAGCTCCTCTCTTAACAACTTTTGTCTGTAACATACAGCAGTGTTTATTATATTTATCATGTTTATGACATCCCTAGTACTTATTTATCTTTTATCTTTTGTACATTTTGACTGCCCCCCCACCCCCTTTATCAAAACTATCTTTTATGGTTTGTTTAAACACTTCTTGCCAGGTCTTACTTGCTCCATGTTGGATCTTTCGTGTGGCACATGGAGTCTCTAGTTGTGACTTCTTGGGCTCCAGAGTGCACAGGCTTGAGCAGCAATGGAGAGACGGCCATGGAGAAAGGACTTTTGGACATTGGGGTGAGGGAGGGGACTATGCTGTGGACTAGGGGATCTCAAGCAGGGGCTCTGTGGCGACCTGGAGGGTAGGATGGGGACCGAGATGGGGGGAAGTTTGTGGGGGGACATATGTGAATCCATGGCGGATTCAGGTTGACGTGTGGCAGTAAACAACAAAAACTCTGTAAAAAAAAAATTAATTAATTAAATGGAAGAGAAGTGTATGTTGCTTCCCAAAATTACATTTTGGGGATCAATGTTTCAGTATCTTATTTTACTTAGAAATTATCCAGCTCTCCAAAGATTATACAATAGTTAGCTCAATTTAATATTAGTTTAAACATTATGTGAACTATCTTTTTGGATATTTACCATAATACAAAATATAAAGGCAGGGTTGGGAAGATCCCCTGGACGGTGGAGCCTGGAGGGCTACGATCTACAGGGCACTAAGAGTCAGACACAACTGAGGCAACTTAGCACTCACACCTGCAAACATTATGTGAGAGTAACATTAATCTATTCAATCTGTAAACAGCACAAGAATTTTAGCAAGTTCATATTAACTATTAGAAGACAAACTCAATCATACTTTTAAAAATTGTACACTTGTGTTACACTCTGCACTAGTAGAATTGGAGAAAAGACACATCATTATTTTTATTTATTTTTCTTCCAGTTTTATTAAAATAGAATTGATACACCCCTGTATAAGGTTAGGGCGTACAGCATAATGACTTGACTTACATGAAATGATTGTCACAATAAATTCAGTGAAAATCATCATGTCATGTAGATACAGAATTAAATATATAAGAATCCATTGTTTTCTTGTGATGAGATCTCTTAGAATCTCCTCTCTTAACAACTTTTGTCTGTAACATACAGCAGTGTTTATTATATTTATCATGTTTATGACATCCCTAGTACTTATTTATCTTTTATCTTTTGTACATTTTGACTGCCTTCATCCAACTTTCCCTCCCCTAACCTCTGTCTCTGATAACAAAAAATCTGATCTCCTTTATGGGTTCATTTGTTTAAACATGTATCTGTTTGGCTGTGCCAGGTCTTACTTGCTCCATGTTGGATCTTTCGTGTGGCACATGGCGTCTCTAGTTGTGGCTTCTTGGGCTCCAGAGTGCACAGGCTTCAAGCAGTTATGGTGCAGAGGTTTAGTTCCTCTATGGCATGTGGGACCTTAGTTCCCTCATCAGGGATCAAACTGGTGTCCCCTGCATTGCCAGACAGATTCTCTCTTTTTTCAATAATTATTTTAATTTTACTTTTTACTTTACAGAGTTTTGTTGTTTACAGATATGTATAATCCCAGATTAAGCCAGACAGATTCTTAACCACTGGACCATCAGGAAAATCCTTGTTTTTGAAACATAATTGACCTTCAGCACTATGGTAGGTCCTGTTACACAACATTGTGATTTGATGTTTCTATACATTTCAAAGTGGTCACATTGTTAAGTCTAATTACCATATGCCACCATGCAAAAATATTTCAGAGGGATTGACTGTTTTCCGCACACTGTGCATTTCATACCTGTGACTCATTTATTTTGAAACTGGAAGTTTGTACCTATTAATTTCACCTACCTATTTCCTCCCACCAAAGCACTCCCTTATGGCAACCACCTGTTTGTTCTCTGTATCTATAACTCTGGTTTTTTTTATTATTATTATTATGTTTGTTCTTTTGTATTATTTTTCAGATTCCACATATATATGAAATCACATAGCATTTGTCTTTCTCCGCATAACATTTCACTTAGCATATCATCCTCTAGGGACTTCCCTGGTGGTTTTCCCATAAAGAATTCACCTGCAGTGTAGGAGCCCCAGGAAACACAGGTTCAATCCCTGGGTCAGGAAGATGCCCTGGAGGAGGGCATGGCAACCCACTCTGGTACTCTTGCCTGGAGAACCCTATGGACAGAGGAGCCTAGCAGGTTACAGTTCATAGAGCCGCAAAGAGTTGGACACAACTGAAGTGACTTAGTACAGATGTGTGTAATGTCCCCCAGGCCCAACCATGTTGTGAACAGCAAGATTTCATTCTTTTTTATGGTGAGTAATATTCCACTGTTTTATATACACCATATTTTTTTTCTTTTTTTTTTTTTAACTGGATTCCACTACAGTCTTTTTTTGTTGTTGTTTATTTTTAACATTTATTTTATTTATTTGGCTGCACCAGATGGAGTCTCTAGTTGTGACTTCTTGGGCTCCAGAGTGCACAGGCTTCAAGCAGTTATGGTGCAGAGGTTTAGTTCCTCTATGGCATGTGGGACCTTAGTTCCCTCATCAGGGATCAAACTGGTGTCCCCTGCATTGCCAGACAGATTCTCTCTTTTTTCAATAATTATTTTTATTTTACTTTTTACTTTACAGAGTTTTGTTGTTTACAGATATGTATAATCCCAGATTAAGCCAGACAGATTCTTAACCACTGGACCATCAGGAAAATCCTTGTTTTTGAAACATAATTGACCTTCAGCACTATGGTAGGTCCTGTTACACAACATTGTGATTTGATGTTTCTATACATTTCAAAGTGGTCACATTGTTAAGTCTAATTACCATATGCCACCATGCAAAAATATTTCAGAGTGATTGACTGTTTTCCACACACTGTGCATTTCATACCTGTGACTCATTTATTTTGAAACTGGAAGTTTGTACCTATTAATTTCACCTACCTATTTCCTCCCCCCAAAGCACTCCCTTATGGCAACCACCTGTGTTCTCTGTATCTATAACTCTGTTTTTTTTTTTTTATTATGTTTGTTCTTTTGTATTATTTTTCAGATTCCACATATATATGAAATCACATAGCATTTGTCTTTCTCCGCATAACATTTCACTTAGCATATCATCCTCTAGGGACTTCCCTGGTGGTTTTCCCATAAAGAATTCACCTGCAGTGTAGGAGCCCCAGGAAACACAGGTTCAATCCCTGGGTCAGGAAGATGCCCTGGAGGAGGGCATGGCAACCCACTCTGGTACTCTTGCCTGGAGAACCCTATGGACAGAGGAGCCTAGCAGGTTACAGTTCATAGAGCCGCAAAGAGTTGGACACAACTGAAGTGACTTAGTACAGATGTGTGTAATGTCCCCCAGGCCCAACCATGTTGTGAACAGCAAGATTTCATTCTTTTTTATGGTGAGTAATATTCCACTGTTTTATATACACCATATTTTTTTTCTTTTTTTTTTTTTAACTGGATTCCACTACAGTCTTTTTTTGTTGTTGTTTATTTTTAACATTTATTTTATTTATTTGGCTGCACCAGATCTTAGTCGTGGCATGTGTGATCTAGTTTCCCGGTCAGGGACTGAACTCTGGTCCCCTGCATTGGGAACTCAGAGTCTTACCCACTGGACCACCAGGGAAGTGGTGGAATGAATCACCATTCATCTATTGATAGGCATTTAGGTTGCCCTTATGGGTATTATGCCCTTGGCTATTGTAAAGTAGCAATGAACATGAGGCTGCATATACTTTTTCTAATTAGTGCTTCTGTTTTCTTCAGATAATGCCCAGCGGTGAGACTGCTGGGTCATATCATGTTTCTGTTTTTAATATTTTCAGGAATCGCCATACTGTTTTCTAGAGTGACTACGTCAATTTACAATCCCATGAGTTGTACACAAACGCTTTTCTCCAATTGCTCACCAATATTTGTTGTCTTTTTGATAAAAGCCATTCTGACTGGTGTAAGGTGGTATCTCATTGTGGTTTTGAGTTGCATTTGATGATTTGTGATAGTGTATATCCCATTGCTGTAGTCAGCCCACTGGAGAGTGACACTGGATCCTGGAGCGTGCGGTTGAAGGGTTCAAGCATTCTGGGTTCTAATGTCTGCCTGTGGCTGGGTAAACCCCTTCCTGGCTGCAGGGCCCAGAGGGTTCTAGGGCTGGTGCCTTCCCTCTGGCAGGGATGTTGGTCCCAGGCTTAGGGCTCACCCACTGGTGTCTGCGGCCAGGTCCTGGGCTCTCTGGAGGACAGGGCTGGGTTCTGGGGCAGCAGTGGGTCTTAAGGCAGCCAGCCTACTGGTTGGGTGGGGCTGTGGCCCTGCCCACCTGGTGACTTGGCCTGAGATGTTCAATACTGGTGTAGACAGGCTGGTGGGTGGGGCTGAGTCCCAGTGCTTATAAGCAGGGGAAGGATTCTAAAGAGGTGCTTGTCAGCACCAATGTCTTCCTTCCCGATCTGTATACCTTGCATTTCCTTTTCTTGACTCACTGCATTACCATGGGCTTCCAGTAAAATGGTGGAAAAGAGCAGTGAGAGAGGATCCTTGTTTTGTATCTGATCTTGGTGGGAAAGCTTTGTCAATAGAGATTCAGTTAGCTACCAAGAAGAAAAAAAAAGGGGGGTTTATTCAAACCAAACTAAGGATTATAATCCTGGAAGCAGATATTCAAAGCTCTGAGAACTGTTTTCCTCATATAAGTCCAAGGCACAGTCATACATTTTTGAGACAGAAGACAGGCTATCAAAATGACGTACAGATAATTTGCCAAGATACACAGTTCAGATAAGCAGGACAAAGCAAGCAGCAAATCACCAGGACCCCTTCCAGAGTTGGGAAAGAACACTATTCTTTTAAAAAGTCACATGGCTAGTGTCAGAAGAAAGAAAACACATTGATCTTTATGGTTGAGTATTGAGAAGCTCTGGTTAATGTGTAGTGTACTCACTCTGTACACCAGAGAGGAAAGAGGCTCAAACAAACATAGACAAGGAATTCTGTGTTTACTCTTTTTCTTGTTCTGCCTTAAAATATAAATTTTATTTAATCAAGTTCCTGTTTCACCATTAAGTACAATGTTATCTTGAGACATTTTGTGGATGGTCTTTATCAAGTTGAGAAAGTTCACCTCTCTTCCTAGTTGACTGAGAGTTTTGATCATGAACAGATATTGAATTTTTTCAAACACGTTTTCTGCATCTATTACTATGATAATGTGATTTTTCATTTTTAGTTTGTTGATGTAATGGATTCTATTAATTGATTTTCAAACATACCAGTCTGTTTTTGTCAGGACAAATACTCTTGGTTGTGGTATATAATTCTTCATATACTTTTTTAGATTTGATTTGCTAATATTTTGTTGAGGGTTTTTCAATCTATTTCATGAGAGATACTGGCCTGAGATTTTCTTTTGTTATGATGTCTTTGGCTGGTTTTGGTATTAGGGTAATACTGGCCTCATAGAATGAGTTAAGAAGTATTCCCCCCAGAAAAAAAAAAAAAGAAGTAGTCCTTCTGTTTTTACCCTCTGAAGGAGCTTGTAAAGAAATGGTATTGGGCTTCCCTGGTGGTCCAGTGGGTAAGGACACTTCCTTGCAGTGCAAGGGGTACTGGTTTGATCCCTGCCCTTGGAAGATCCCATGTGCTGCAGAGTGGCTAGACCGATGTTTCCACCTACTGAGCCAGAGCTCTGCAGCGAGAGGCCACTGCTATGGGAGGCCCACACAGGCCAAAGAACGAAGATGGATGAAAATAGATAAATGAAAGATCAGTGGAAGTGGCCAAAAGAATTGGTATTTTTTTTTTCCTTAAATGTATGGAAGAATTAATCAATGAACCTATCTGGGAATATTGTTTTCTACCTTGGAAGCTTACTATTTATTCAGTTTCTTTAATATGTATAGACCTATTCATATTTTTTTTCTAGTGTGAGTTTTGACAGATTTAGTCTTTCAAAGAATTGGTCCATACTCCTTTTTAAAGACATATAATTTACTGTATTAATTATTTATAACCTAATCTATTAATATTCCACCTTCTGTCAAAAGAAGTAAAGGCTGTTCTCAATGACAGACACATAGGTGTCAGAGAATTTGTAGCTTCAGTTCTCAGTCACAGGTCCAGAGTCAACACAGAATCTCAAAAACTCTCTGGTCACATCTCAAAGAGCTCTTCTTCTTCCCAGTGAACACAAAATATTTTGTTAATTGACTTGTGCTCATGACTAGACAAATACAGAAAGCAAAAAGGCTAGTAAACCATGTTCTTCATCAGTCATGTTTCACTGGATGGAAGAATGGTCCTCGTCATTCTCAGAGAGACCACCAAGAGGGCAGAAGATGGAGTCAGAGTCCGAGTTATTGCAATTATTGCTGCCGTCAATGAGGAGTGAATCATCCACTTTGTGCGTCACATGGAAGTGACACCTGAAAGCCCAAAACACACGACTTCCTAGATCACACTAGAAAAAATGTGGCCCAACCCCTATGTCCTTAAGGACTCAGGAATATAGAGGGTGCTCTCTCACTTACGAAGCAAGACTCACCTCGTGGTCCAGGGCCAGCTCTGTGTTGTGACCACTCCACTGGCTCGCAAGAACCCTTCCTATCTTTGCAGCCAGGGACTCTATATCTGGGGCTCACCGTTGGCCATAATGGAAGTATTTATAGTTATACCACAGAAGTCCTTGGATGCTGAAAAGCAGCCCCCATGATACTTCAAAGAAGCAGTTGTTAAACACTTTTGCCAGCATACGACTGTCCTTTATCCACTAGTTCCTGGACACAGGAATGGAAAAAGAAATGGCCCAAATCACAAGTTGAAAAGAATGTGTACAGATGAATCGTTTGGTCAAGAAAGGAAATGAAAAACAAATAAGATACAGAAAATTTAATTTTTTTTTCCTTAAATGTATGGAAGAATTAATCAATGAACCTATCTGGGAATATTGTTTTCTACCTTGGAAGCTTACTATTTATTCAGTTTCTTTAATATGTATAGACCTATTCATATTTTTTTTCTAGTGTGAGTTTTGACAGATTTAGTCTTTCAAAGAATTGGTCCATACTCCTTTTTAAAGACATATAATTTACTGTATTAATTATTTATAACCTAATCTATTAATATTCCACCTTCTGTCAAAAGAAGTAAAGGCTGTTCTCAATGACAGACACATAGGTGTCAGAGAATTTGTAGCTTCAGTTCTCAGTCACAGGTCCAGAGTCAACACAGAATCTCAAAAACTCTCTGGTCACATCTCAAAGAGCTCTTCTTCTTCCCAGAGAACACAAAATATTTTGTTAATTGACTTGTGCTCATGACTAGACAAATACAGAAAGCAAAAAGGCTAGTAAACCATGTTCTTCATCAGTCATGTTTCACTGGATGGAAGAATGGTCCTCGTCATTCTCAGAGAGACCACCAAGAGGGCAGAAGATGGAGTCAGAGTCCGAGTTATTGCAATTATTGCTGCCGTCAATGAGGAGTGAATCATCCACTTTGTGCGTCACATGGAAGTGACACCTGAAAGCCCAAAACACACGACTTCCTAGATCACACTAGAAAAAATGTGGCCCAACCCCTATGTCCTTAAGGACTCAGGAATATAGAGGGTGCTCTCTCACTTACGAAGCAAGACTCACCTCGTGGTCCAGGGCCAGCTCTGTGTTGTGACCACTCCACTGGCTCGCAAGAACCCTTCCTATCTTTGCAGCCAGGGACTCTATATCTGGGGCTCACCGTTGGCCATAATGGAAGTATTTATAGTTATACCACAGAAGTCCTTGGATGCTGAAAAGCAGCCCCCATGATACTTCAAAGAAGCAGTTGTTAAACACTTTTGCCAGCATACGACTGTCCTTTATCCACTAGTTCCTGGACACAGGAATGGAAAAAGAAATGGCCCAAATCACAAGTTGAAAAGAATGTGTACAGATGAATCGTTTGGTCAAGAAAGGAAATGAAAACAAATATACAGAATTAAAAGAAAAAGAATCTGAGGAAGAGAATCAGCAGAGGGAAAATTCTGTTGACACGTTACTGGGTTTCAGCAGCCTGGGAGGTGCACCACTAAGGCAGGTAAATTGGTTCTGGTAGGTGAGTCCACGTGGACATCTCGGTGAGACCTCTCAGACTTCCAAAGCATGAGCTGCAAGAGCTAGCAACATGACTCCATACAAATAAATATACAATGCACATGTGTCAAACATTTATCTCATTCATTAACAGGAAGTCAGCATGAGAATACAACTGGTTTCAAAAAGTATAGGAAAGACAGAGGTATTTGCCATCTGTTGTGGGATTAGGGGATCTCAAACAGCTCTGTGGCAACCTGGAGGGGTAGGATGGGGGAGGTTTGGGATGGGGACACGTGTACACCTATGGCAGATTCAGGTTGCTGTGTGGCAGTAAACAACAAAATTTTGTGGAAAATAAAATAAAATAAATAAGTGAAGTAATCACAGAAAATGAAAAGATGGAATGCAGGAACAAGATGACAAAGTTAGATACAAACTGGACTTCAAGAAAGGAATGGAGGAAAATATTCATTGTTGTTGTTTAGTTGTTAAGTCATGTCTGAGTCTTTGCCATCCTGTGGACTGAGCCTGCCAGGCTCCTCTGTCCATGGGATTTCCCAGGTAAGAACACTGGAGTGGGTTGCTATTTCCTTCTCTAAGGGATCTTCTCCACCCAGGGACTGAACCTGCATCTCCTCTGTCTCCTGCATTGCAGGTGGATTCTTTACCACTGATCCTCCAGGGAAGGCTCAATGTTTATTGTGATATAGACCAAAAAAAAAAAAAAAAAGAAATAAAAAGAAAATAGTTTAAAATAATGTTAATATTGATTGGAATGTTGTTGCAAATGACAAGATTTCATTATTTTAGGGCTAATATTCCACTGTTTTCATATATACTATAACTTCTTTATCCATGCATCTATTAACGAAGCATTTAGGTTGCTTCTATATCTTGGCTATTGCAAATAATGTAGCAATGAACATAAGGGTGCTTGTATTTTTTCTAATTAGTGTTTTTGCTTTCTTCAGATAAATACCCAGGAATGGGGTCGCTAGATCATATGGTGATATGCGTGTGCTCATTCGTGTCTAAGAATATGAGAGTGGGTTGTCATTTTCTTCTCCAGGGGCTCTTCCTGACGTAGGGATAGAGCTCACATCGCCTGCATTTCCTGCATCGCGGGCGGACTCTTTACCATGAGCCACCAGGGAAGCTCAGGCTGGGATCCACACTAGAGGCCAGAGCAGGGATCTCTCCTGCATCCTTGAGACAACTCAAAATATCTACGTATCCTTTCAAAGTGCTTCCTAGGGTTGGAGGTATCATTTTGTTAAGAACATCTGGGCAAGGGAAAGAACTATTTATCAGGTACTTAAGAATCTAAGAGACTTGAGAGCAGGACTAGCACACACTTTCTGAAGACACGCGAGTCCCTGGAGAAGGAAGGAACAACCACTCCAGTATTCTCGTCTGAAAAACCCCACGGACAGGGTTTACAACCCAGAGTGAGACAAAGAGTGAGATAAGACTGAGAGACTGAGCACAGTCCAGGGTCTATGTGAACAGTCAACATGCATTTATGGCAATTTTCACAACTGTAATGTAAATAATCACTGGGTAGTTGTCTTATGTAAAGTCTGTTCCCTTCCACAAAACTGAAGGCAGCAGGAAGGGGAAGATCCTCCTGCATTCCTTCTATTACTAGTCGCTAGTACAGTGCCTGGCACATACATGCAACAAAAAAAGTACATTTTTTGTGGAATGAATGAAGGAAGGTGAACCTGCATCTCCTCTGTCTCCTGCATTGCAGGTGGATTCTTTACCACTGATCCTCCAGGAAGGCTCAATGTTTATTATGATATAGACCAAAAAAAAAAAAAAAAAGAAATAAAAAGAAAATAGTTTAAAATAATGTTAATATTGATTGGAATGTTGTTGCAAATGACAAGATTTCATTATTTTAGGGCTAATATTCCACTGTTTTCATATATACTATAACTTCTTTATCCATGCATCTATTAACGAAGCATTTAGGTTGCTTCTATATCTTGGCTATTGCAAATAATGTAGCAATGAACATAAGGGTGCTTGTATTTTTTCTAATTAGTGTTTTTGCTTTCTTCAGATAAATACCCAGGAATGGGGTCGCTAGATCATATGGTGATATGCGTGTGCTCATTCGTGTCTAAGAATATGAGAGTGGGTTGTCATTTTCTTCTCCAGGGGCTCTTCCTGACGTAGGGATAGAGCTCACATCGCCTGCATTTCCTGCATCGCGGGCGGACTCTTTACCATGAGCCACCAGGGAAGCTCAGGCTGGGATCCACACTAGAGGCCAGAGCAGGGATCTCTCCTGCATCCTTGAGACAACTCAAAATATCTACGTATCCTTTCAAAGTGCTTCCTAGGGTTGGAGGTATCATTTTGTTAAGAACATCTGGGCAAGGGAAAGAACTATTTATCAGGTACTTAAGAATCTAAGAGACTTGAGAGCAGGACTAGCACACACTTTCTGAAGACACGCGAGTCCCTGGAGAAGGAAGGAACAACCACTCCAGTATTCTCGTCTGAAAAACCCCACGGACAGGGTTTACAACCCAGAGTGAGACAAAGAGTGAGATAAGACTGAGAGACTGAGCACAGTCCAGGGTCTATGTGAACAGTCAACATGCATTTATGGCAATTTTCACAACTGTAATGTAAATAATCACTGGGTAGTTGTCTTATGTAAAGTCTGTTCCCTTCCACAAAACTGAAGGCAGCAGGAAGGGGAAGATCCTCCTGCATTCCTTCTATTACTAGTCGCTAGTACAGTGCCTGGCACATACATGCAACAAAAAAAGTACATTTTTTGTGGAATGAATGAAGGAAGGTCAGAAGCACTAAAACTAGAAAAAAAAAAAAAAGTACACGAAAATCACTATATAAGCATAACATATTTCCCTGTTTGGTGACAGCTTAAAATTTGCTGTTTTTAATTAAGAAAGGAAACAAAAGTAAAGGTAGACTATCAGTGCTGTTTTGTAAAGAAACATGCTTACCGATGCCATTTATATGTTGACGTCGTGGTTAGACCAAATGGGCTGGTGAAGAAACTCCCGGGAAAAGAAGACTTGGGTCAGAATTGAAGTCCTGAGGCTCTTTCGGAAAGCTTCCTTCTCCACAATTTATGCCACCAGAGCATAACTATTTAAAATTTAAATTCGTGCGTTTCTTAAATAGAAAGACCATTTTGACTTGGGGTCTCTGAAGATCCTGGTTGTTCTACAAGAAGGAGTGCGATAGAGATTGGATGACACCTGCAGGGAAGGAGCAAATTAGCCAAGATGGCTCGGTCAGGCTCGCTGGCTCTCACCGCTACCTTTTGTAAATACCTGGTAATTAACCCCTGGGCTCACTTATAGCACTACGCATGCGCGTCACGAGGTCCTCGCGTGCCGAGGTCCTTGCTTGGTTGCAGGCTACTCTGCGCAGTACGCCTGTAGGAGCTTCACCAGGGAAGCCCTGGCTGCCGCTGCGTTGGGGCTACACTGGAGCAGCATTGTGGCTCTGTTATATGAGGTTATGTTATGGCCACGTTATGTTGTGGCTGTCGCTGCGGCTGCAGCGTCAGCCAGGACAGAGGCGCTGTCATGGCTGCCCGGCCAGCCACGAGAGAAGTGTGTCTGCAGTTCCTACTGCTCCTCGGCCTCCTTCTGGCCTCTTAGCTCCTGACTTGCCTACCCTGGGTTCAGTGACCAGTATGAAGAGCAAGACAACTAGCATCAGGAACAGAATCAACCAGACAACAGGTCTCAGCTAATGAAGGGCAATGCATCAGGGCCACGAGGATGGAAGAGACTCTGCCCTCTGAGAGCTTGTCAGGTAGCGGAGCCCTGGGGAGACCTCTCTAACAGACCCTAGAATTTCTAACCTGCCGAGTAAACAAGCAAAGTTTTCTGAATGGTTAGAAGAGAGAACGAGCTGTTCTTTTAATGTAGGACAGTTCACGGTAGACAGCGTTTTATTTGTTGACATAATATTTGCATTTTTTAATTTTTGTTTTTTGAATATTTATTTGACTGCGTCGAGTCTTAGGTGCGGCACACAGGATCTATCTTGCAGCCTGTGAGGGTCTCCCTGGTGGTGCACAGGCTTTTCTAGTTGTGGTTGGTGGGGCCAATCTCTGGTTGCCAGTGGGCTCTAGAGCACCTGGGCTTGGTAGTTGCAGAGCTGTTGCCAGGGTATGTGGGATCTTAGTTCCCAATTAGGGATTGAACTTTGCTCTGCTGCATTGGAAGGCAGATTGTTAACCACTGGACCGTCAAGGAAGTCCTTAAAAAAATGTTTGAATAACTTAATTCTGACTAACATTCACTGAGTACTGACTCTGTGGCAGGTATCATTTTAAGCATTTTATATGTTCTAAGACATGGAAAGTTTACAAAACTTCTTCATATTGGGTTTGTTTGGTGTTTTTTTTTTTGGTGTCTTCCCGATGCCATTACTAAGCACAGAGAGGTTAGGCCACTTGCCCAGGGTAACACAGCTGGTAAGTAGCATAGCTGGAATTTGAAACTGGGCAGTCTCCTCCAGTCAGGACTTTTTTAGCCACCACACTCTGCTGCCAAGGAAGGAAGAGTGTTACAGTAGGAACTGGAATCAGGGAACTCTCCCTGAAAGAGGTGGCCTTGCAGCTAAGTTTCTGCAAGAACAAAACCCTGTGTGAGAGTAATGTTTTATTTTTTCAAAAAAGTCAGGATCCTCAGATGTCCCATATTATTGTGTTTTACTTGGGAAGGTTCATGGGAAATTTGGAAAGCAGATGAAGAGCAAGGAAAGTGATTACAGCAATTTATCACCGTAATTCTAGAGATGGTAATCTCCTGGAAGGCAGGCCTAAGGTTCTATTCATTTTTGTTTTCTCCGTTCAAGAAAGTAAGGAAAACTTTTCTTTAATTAATTAATTATTTATTGTTGGCTCTTGTGGGTTTTCACAGCTGCCACAGGCTCTTCTCTAGTTGTAGGGAGTGGGGGATACTCTCCAGTTGAGGTGAATAGGCTTCTTGTTGCGGTGACTTCTCTTTTTATGGAACTCGGGCTCTAGGGCACAGGGGCTTCCGTAGTTGTGGCCCGTGGGCTCAATAGTTGCAGCTTCGAGGCTCTAGAGCACATGCTCCATAGTTGGCTCATGGGCTTCGTTGCTCCGCAGCATGTCGGATCTTCCCGGCTCAGGGATCGAACTCGTGTCTCCTGTATTGGCAGGCGACCTCTTTACCACTGAGCTACCAGGGAAGCGCAAGGAAAACCTTTGTATGATGTACACAGTTTGTGTCACAAAGTAAGTTCCCAATTAGGGATTGAACTTTGCTCTGCTGCATTGGAAGGCAGATTGTTAACCACTGGACCGTCAAGGAAGTCCTTAAAAAAATGTTTGAATAACTTAATTCTGACTAACATTCACTGAGTACTGACTCTGTGGCAGGTATCATTTAAGCATTTTATATGTTCTAAGACATGGAAAGTTTACAAAACTTCTTCATATTGGGTGTGTTTGGTGTTTTTTTTTTTGGGTGTCTTCCCGATGCCATTACTAAGCACAGAGAGGTTAGGCCACTTGCCCAGGGTAACACAGCTGGTAAGTAGCATAGCTGGAATTTGAAACTGGGCAGTCTCCTCCAGTCAGGACTTTTTTAGCCACCACACTCTGCTGCCAAGGAAGGAAGAGTGTTACAGTAGGAACTGGAATCAGGGAACTCTCCCTGAAAGAGGTGGCCTTGCCGCTAAGTTTCTGCAAGAACAAAACCCTGTGTGAGAGTAATGTTTTATTTTTTCAAAAAAGTCAGGATCCTCAGATGTCCCATATTATTGTGTTTTACTTGGGAAGGTTCATGGGAAATTTGGAAAGCAGATGAAGAGCAAGGAAAGTGATTACAGCAATTTATCACCGTAATTCTAGAGATGGTAATCTCCTGGAAGGCAGGCCTAAGGTTCTATTCATTTTTGTTTTCTCCGTTCAAGAAAGTAAGGAAAACTTTTCTTTAATTAATTAATTATTTATTGTTGGCTCTTGTGGGTTTTCACAGCTGCCACAGGCTCTTCTCTAGTTGTAGGGAGTGGGGGATACTCTCCAGTTGAGGTGAATAGGCTTCTTGTTGCGGTGACTTCTCTTTTTATGGAACTCGGGCTCTAGGGCACAGGGGCTTCCGTAGTTGTGGCCCGTGGGCTCAATAGTTGCAGCTTCGAGGCTCTAGAGCACAGGCTCCATAGTTGGCTCATGGGCTTCGTTGCTCCGCAGCATGTCGGATCTTCCCGGCTCAGGGATCGAACTCGTGTCTCCTGTATTGGCAGGCGACCTCTTTACCACTGAGCTACCAGGGAAGCGCAAGGAAAACCTTTGTATGATGTACACAGTTTGTGTCACAAAGTAAGTAACCAAAATATTCTGATATCAGGCAGTATTTCTTTCTTTCTTCTTTGGCTGATTTTTATTTTATTTTATTTAAATATTTTATTTATATTTCTTTGGCTGCATTGGGTCTCAGTTGTAGCATGTGGGCTCTAGTTCCCTGACCAGGGATCGAACCCGGGTCCCCTGCATTGGGAGCACAGAGTCTTAGCCACTGGACCACCAGGGAATTCCCTGATTTTTAAAAATTGAAGTGTTTTTGACTTACAATGTTGTGTTTGCTTCAGATGTACAGTGAAGTGATTCAGCTGTATAATAGTCTTAAAGGTTATTATAGAATATTGAGTATAATCCCCTGTGCTATACAGTAGGTCCTTGTGGGTTAATCTAATTTATGTATAAGCAGTGTGTATATGTTAAACCCAAACTGCTAATTTATACCTGCCCAAATTCCACTTTGGTTACCATAAGTTGGTCTTCTATGTCTGTGGGTCTATTTCTGTTTTGTGTATAAATTCATTTGTATCATTTTTTAAAGGTTCCGCATGTGAGTGATGTGGTGCTTGTCTTTCTCTGCTTGGCTTACGTCACTGGGTATGTGCCTCTCTAGGTCCCCCCAGAGGCAACTTCCCAGCTATTAAGGGCAGCCCCGCCAGAGCTGTCTGTCACAGTGAAGCTCTCCTGTATTTGCTGTGTTCAATACCGCCACCGCCAGCCCTGGGTGGCTATGGAGTGCCGGAAATGTGGCTTCTGTGCCTGAGGAATGACATTTGAAAATGTTTTATTTTAATTAATTTAAATCACCACACGTGGGCAACACAGCTAGTCATAGGTGTTTGACTTTTTCCAAAACCTCCCATGTGGTTCCAGAAAATGGATGATCAGTTGGGGGTCTTGATCATTGCCGATTTGGGGGCCAATGTATTCATATTATAGAGAGGATCTGCTTTCAAGCAGGAAGTGGCTGACCATAGCAGTTTCCTCAAGTGCAGGAAATATAAAGCTGGAATGATATGCTGGTGGTTGTGTGTAATTCACATTTAATTAATTTTTACCACTTGGGAAGACGTTCTTAAAAATAGGCAGCATTAAGACATTGTGAGTCCACAGAAGACTTAGAATCAAATGCTAACCTGGAAAAACTATATATTCTCAGGGATCTCAGTTGGATTGTGAATTCTGAGAGAGTAAATTGCTCGTGTTTATCCTGGAAC
This sequence comes from Tragulus kanchil, assembly GCA_022376925.1. Classification (NCBI taxonomy): domain Eukaryota; kingdom Metazoa; phylum Chordata; class Mammalia; order Artiodactyla; family Tragulidae; genus Tragulus; species Tragulus kanchil. The sequence continues at coordinate 266,575,080 of JAIOJX010000004.1, read as the reverse complement.
AGAGCAGGCTGCATATAAAATGCTGTGAAGGAAGTGTCTAGGTCTGGATGTAGTAGATGATTCAAGGATAGCTGAATTTCAACCTCATTTTCTATAGCGGATTTCGACTGCCCAGTGACACTGAAAGCCCAATATGGAAAAGCTCCATGTAGTGCACATGGCCTTATTTTGGAAATACTGGAAGTTGAAGAAAAGCAAATCTTTCCTAATCAGACTTGCTATTGTGAATAATTTGGGTTTGCTTTCCAAGCTTTTCCCCTTTCTCTTTATATATTTGAGAGCCTACTATATAGAGTTTGTTCTTACTTCCTTAAACACTTAAAGGTTATTTTTGGACTATTTCTATTTTATCCACTTTGGGCATCCCTTGCCTTTTCGATGCTATTTGAGAGTTAACAGAAGACCAGCTTCTCAGAACTCTACAGCAGAAATGCCACCGCAGCTTTTTGAGCTGCCAAAGAGCTTTAGTAAGTCAACAGAACGCTTTCTCAGCTTTGAGCCCTGGTGCAGTGAGATTCAACACAGACATTCCACTTGTCTGGATTTTCCATTTTGAGACTCATGTATGTTAGAAAAATATGTAAGTTCCACCATTTTCTTGCTATTATTTCTGTTATTTATGCTTTTATTTATAGCCATAGTTTTTTGTTTTTTGTTTTTTTAAAAACTTTTATGTATTTATTTTTGGCTGTGCTGGGTCTTTGTTGATGTGTGGGTTTAGCTGCTCTGCGGTATGTGGGATCTTCCCGGATCAGGGATCGAACCTGTGTCTCCTGCATTGGCAGACGGGTTCTTATCCACTGAGCCACAAGGGAAGCCCCATAGTTTTTAAAATAAGAGTTTTTCATAGATGTGGGACTTTGGTTGGACTTAGAGAAACTCTTAAAGGAAGGTGTTATAAAGTGTGGAGTTGAAAAGAACTTCAGTGTGCTTGGCCTAATATTACATACATGCCTGATATGCTGGTGGTTGTGTGTAATTCACATTTAATTAATTTTTACCACTTGGGAAGACGTTCTTAAAAATAGGCAGCATTAAGACATTGTGAGTCCACAGAAGACTTAGAATCAAATGCTAACCTGGAAAAACTATATATTCTCAGGGATCTCAGTTGGACTGTGAATTCTGAGAGAGTAAATTGCTCGTGTTTATCCTGGAACAGAGCAGGCTGCATATAAAATGCTGTGAAGGAAGTGTCTAGGTCTGGATGTAGTAGATGATTCAAGGATAGCTGAATTTCAACCTCATTTTCTATAGCGGATTTCGACTGCCCAGTGACACTGAAAGCCCAATATGGAAAAGCTCCATGTAGTGCACATGGCCTTATTTTGGAAATACTGGAAGTTGAAGAAAAGCAAATCTTTCCTAATCAGACTTGCTATTGTGAATAATTTGGGTTTGCTTTCCAAGCTTTTCCCCCTTTTCTCTTTATATATTTGAGAGCCTACTATATAGAGTTTGTTCTTACTTCCTTAAACACTTAAAGGTTATTTTTGGACTATTTCTATTTTATCCACTTTGGGCATCCCTTGCCTTTTCGATGCTATTTGAGAGTTAACAGAAGACCAGCTTCTCAGAACTCTACAGCAGAAATGCCACCGCAGCTTTTTGAGCTGCCAAAGAGCTTTAGTAAGTCAACAGAACGCTTTCTCAGCTTTGAGCCCTGGTGCAGTGAGATTCAACACAGACATTCCACTTGTCTGGATTTTCCATTTTGAGACTCATGTATGTTAGAAAAATATGTAAGTTCCACCATTTTCTTGCTATTATTTCTGTTATTTATGCTTTTATTTATAGCCATAGTTTTTTGTTTTTTGTTTTTTTAAAAACTTTTATTTATTTATTTTTGGCTGTGCTGGGTCTTTGTTGATGTGTGGGTTTAGCTGCTCTGCGGTATGTGGGATCTTCCCGGATCAGGGATCGAACCTGTGTCTCCTGCATTGGCAGACGGGTTCTTATCCACTGAGCCACAAGGGAAGCCCCATAGTTTTTAAAATAAGAGTTTTTCATAGATGTGGGACTTTGGTTGGACTTAGAGAAACTCTTAAAGGAAGGTGTTATAAAGTGTGGAGTTGAAAAGAACTTCAGTGTGCTTGGCCTAATATTACATACATGCCAATTGGTTTAAGCTGCATTTCCAGGAGTGACCAATTGCCCTGCTCTCAATAAGCGTCTCAGGTAGATGTCTAGCTCCGCACAGAAAAATCCAGCTCTCTGCTATCCGAGCTCCTCCATCAGCTTTGGCAAATTAGCATAATGGACGTTTAATATGGTTTTTTATTGCCAGAACACGTGTCTCTTTAGAAAGAGGTAGATGTTAGAAGCTGGTTCTCACTGCGGAAAAGAATACTCTCTCAGTATATGTATGTGTTGCATCGCTCAGTCGTGTCTGACTCTTTGCAACTCTATGGACTGTAGTCCACCAGGCTCCTCCGTCCCTGGGAGTATCCAGGCAAGAATACTGGAGTGGGTTGTCGTGCCCTTCTGCAGGGGATCCTCCTGACCCAGAGACTGAACCCCGTCTGCATCGGCAGGCAGGTTCTTTCTTGACCAATAGCGCCACCTGGCGTGCCCCAACGGCAAAATAATTTGGGGGGACCCTCTAACTCAACTCACAATCAAAAATATGGGGGCTCTCCCCAAGTGGCTGCTGCCTCTGTGTGATCTCTGTGTGGGCTAAATGTACCGACTTGATCATAATGAATAGAATATGGCAGAAATGATGGGATATCACTTCCAAAATTAGGTTTAAAAAGAACTTTGCTATTCTTGGTCTGTCGTGTGTGTGTGTGTGTGTGTGTGTGTGTGTGTGTGTGTGTAAATTCCTCATTTTCTTTCCCTCTTGGATCTTGCACAATGGGGGACGCCAGCCACCAAGCTGTGAGGCAGTCAGGCTGAGAGGCCCGTGTGCAGAGGGACTGATGCCTGCCAGGAATCACAGGCGTGATCTTGGAAGTAAAAACACCAGATTACAGTCCCAGATTCCTAACCCACAGAAACTGTGAGGTAATACGTGTTTATTGATATGGGCCTTTAAATCTCAGAATGATCTACTTCCCAGCAATAGACAATTCCTAAAGGTGGATAAGACCTCGAGAAGCTGAAAGAAGCTACTTGGGGTGTCCAATCCGCTTTTGGCAATTATATAGTGAACACCTGGACCACCTCCATTGTGCTAGGCAGTGCTCTGTGTACCTTACACATAGCAGTTCATTCAGTCCTCACTTTGATCCTGTTGTTATCACCATTTTACAGACAAACTGCTACAGAGCGGTTAAGTCCAAGGCAATGTGAATCTGGAGTCTGTGCTCTTGGCTGTCCTGCCCCTCTGTGGCTGATTTCCGTGGGCAGAGTGAAGCGTGTTTGGTCAGCAGGCCAGTAGAGCCAGGGATGGAGCAGGGCGTGAGCAGAAACAAGAAGTTGGAAAGGCTCCCTAAAGGCTAACTTGATCCTGTTGGCTCAGATGGTAAAGAGCCTGCCTACAGTGAGGGAGACCCTGGTTCCATCCCTGGGTCGGGAAGATCCCCTGGAGATGGAAATGGCAGTCCACTCCAGTATCCTTTATTATTATATTTATTTATTTATTTTTGGCTATTCTGGGTTTTGACTGCTGCTGCAGGCTCTTCTCTAGGTGGGGGCTACTCTCTGGTTGAGGTGAACAGACTTCTTGTAGCGGTGACTTCTCTTGTTGTGGAACTCAGGCCCTAGGGCACACAGGCTTCAGCCGTTGCGGCACATGGGCTCAATAGTTGTGGTTCCGAGGTTCTAGAGCACAGGCTCAATAGTTGTGGCTCACGGGCTGAGTTGTTCCACAGCATGTGGGATCTTCCTGGATCAGAGATCGAACCCATGTCTCCTGCATTGGCAGGCGAACTCTTTACTGCTGAGCTCCCAGGCGAGCCTCAACTCCAGTATTCTTGCCTAGAATGTTCCATGGACAGGGGAGCCTGGAGGGCTACAGTCCATGGGGCTGCAGAGTCGGACAACTGAAGCGACTGTGCATAGGTATGAGGAGGAGATGCAAGACATGGGATTCATAAAACTTCTCTTGAAAATGTTGAACTATCTGAAGACCTGTTCTGCCAGTTTTTCCCAGAAGAGAGAGTGCCTTTTTCCTGGTCCCTGCCCTGAATTCCCTTCAGGGTGTGTTAAAGGTCAGTGACTAGGGTGACTACTGACTTCATTCCTGTAGAACCGGGTAGTGAACGACGTTCTTCAGTCTGTAAGATGGAATTGCTCTTGTCAAGATTCCTGCTTGCCTGCTCCCCTATTACTAGTCCCAAGTCGTTTTCTAGTCCTCATTTTACTTGACTGATTAGCCATTGATTTTGGTATCTTCCTTGGAAATTTCCTCACCTGGCTTTGAGGACATTGCACTCGTTGGGTTTTCTCCCTTCTACCTTCCTGCTTAGGCTTCTCAGGTGGCGCTAGTGGTGAAGAACATACCTACCGGTACAGGTAGACCTAAGACAAGAGGGTTTGATCCCTGAGTGGGAAAGATCCCCAGGAGCAGGGCATGGCAACCCACTCCAACCTTGCCTGGAGAATCCCATGGACAGAGGAGCCTGGCGGGCTGCAGTCCATCGGGTCACACGGAGTCAGACAACTCTGCAGGCCTGCACCTCTCAGCCACTCTGTTCAGTCCCTTTTGCTCCTGCCTCCTTATCTCATTACCCAGACGGATAAACATCGACATGTCAACATGCCGTAAGGCTCAGGCCTTTCCCATTCACCCTCCCTGCCTGGGTGAGCTCAATACACCCCACAGGCTTATATGCCACCTTAATGCTGAGGACTCCAACCTACATAGTGTATTGATTGATACTGTCTCCAACCCAAACCTCACCCCTGATCCAGACTATTTGACCACCTCCACTTGAGTATTTAAGAGGCTCTTAAACTCAGCATTCTGAAATGGAGCTCCTGAGACTTCTGTCTCCCTCTAAATCATCTCAATGAAGGGCAGCTACATTACCCCAGTTGCTCAAATCAAAGTCTTTTTTTCTGCTTAAAGGTGTATTTTTCTTTTAATTTTACCCTTTTTTATTTTGTATTGGAGATTTGCTGATTAACAGTGTTGTGATGATTTCAGGGGAACAAGGAAGGCGCTCAGCCATACACGCACATGTATTCATTCTGGCTCAAACTCCCCTCCCATCCAGGCTGCCACAGAGCATCGAGCAGAGCTCCTGTGCCATATAGGAGGCCCTTGTTGGTTTTCCATTTTAACTATAGTAGAGCATACATGTGCCGCAGCATGTCAGCCAGGTGCATAGAGGACAGTGGGTGTGACGAGACATTAACAAACAGACACGCACATAGAGAGAAAGGATGGGAATGGGGGGTTCAAGACCTCACTCACCAGTCTGTGCTTTTACTGAACGCTTAAGCCTCTAGCTGTTCTCAGGGACTGATACTAGCATGGGCTGGGACTCACTCACAGCCCTGGTCAATTGTCTTCACGACTCTAAGAATGGAAAGGATGTGCTGCAGCTGGGGGGCAACTAGACCGGCAAGAAGTTAGGGAGTCTGTTCTGTGTGCGCACGCAGCTTTCTAACGTGCGCTGACCCAGCGTTCCAAAGTCCACAGCAGATCTCCCACCTGTTGCTGATCAGTATGGCCCCAGCTAATGAGCCCATGTGAATCGAATCAACTTGTTTTTGTCTTAGTTCTTTGATTGCCATGGTGTTTTCTCCTGGCTTGCCAAAACTGCAAAACCCCCCCAGCCGTTTTCCAATGAAGTTTTTCCACAGCGATCAGACAACTAGCACTAGCCACTCTGTTCAGTCCCTTTTGCTCCTGCCTCCTTATCTCATTACCCAGACGGATAAACATCGACATGTCAACATGCCGTAAGGCTCAGGCCTTTCCCATTCACCCTCCCTGCCTGGGTGAGCTCAATACACCCCACAGGCTTATATGCCACCTTAATGCTGAGGACTCCAACCTACATAGTGTATTGATTGATACTGTCTCCAACCCAAACCTCACCCCTGATCCAGACTATTTGACCACCTCCACTTGAGTATTTAAGAGGCTCTTAAACTCAGCATTCTGAAATGGAGCTCCTGAGACTTCTGTCTCCCTCTAAATCATCTCAATGAAGGGCAGCTACATTACCCCAGTTGCTCAAATCAAAGTCTTTTTTTCTGCTTAAAGGTGTATTTTTCTTTTAATTTTACCCTTTTTTATTTTGTATTGGAGATTTGCTGATTAACAGTGTTGTGATGATTTCAGGGGAACAAGGAAGGCGCTCAGCCATACACGCACATGTATTCATTCTGGCTCAAACTCCCCTCCCATCCAGGCTGCCACAGAGCATCGAGCAGAGCTCCTGTGCCATATAGGAGGCCCTTGTTGGTTTTCCATTTTAACTATAGTAGAGCATACATGTGCCGCAGCATGTCAGCCAGGTGCATAGAGGACAGTGGGTGTGACGAGACATTAACAAACAGACACGCACATAGAGAGAAAGGATGGGAATGGGGGGTTCAAGACCTCACTCACCAGTCTGTGCTTTTACTGAACGCTTAAGCCTCTAGCTGTTCTCAGGGACTGATACTAGCATGGGCTGGGACTCACTCACAGCCCTGGTCAATTGTCTTCACGACTCTAAGAATGGAAAGGATGTGCTGCAGCTGGGGGGCAACTAGACCGGCAAGAAGTTAGGGAGTCTGTTCTGTGTGCGCACGCAGCTTTCTAACGTGCGCTGACCCAGCGTTCCAAAGTCCACAGCAGATCTCCCACCTGTTGCTGATCAGTATGGCCCCAGCTAATGAGCCCATGTGAATCGAATCAACTTGTTTTTGTCTTAGTTCTTTGATTGCCATGGTGTTTTTCTCCTGGCTTGGCCAAAACTGCAAAAACCTTCTCTGGTTTGTTTCCCCACATACATGTCCATTTCAGACTCCCTAATTATCCCTTCCCCTTGGCAACTGTAAGTTCATTCTCTGAGTCTGTGAGTCTCTCTCTGTTTTTTCAGTTCATTTGTATCATTTCTTTTTAGACTCCACATGTAAGGGATGGCATAGGATATTTCTCCATCTTGGTCTGATTTACTCCACTCAGTATATCAAGTCAAAATCTTGAAGTCATTCTTGAGTCCTCTGTTACGCTCATACCCTACATTCAGTTGGCAAGCATGTCTTGCCTCATCTAAGAGCACCTATCTATCTATCTATCTGTATCTGCCTTCATTGTCATCATCTATCCATCTATCTATGATTTCTTTTCATCACTTCTCTTCCTGGATTCTTGCTATAAACATTTGACTTCGCTGTTTCTATCCTTGACTCCTTTCAGTTGATTCATTTATTCAGAGTACGTATCTGCTCTCCTTAAAGTCTTCCAGTGGCTTCTCACCTTGCTTGGAGTAACAGCGAATATTCTTTTATAACCCTAAGATCTTCCGTAACTAATTCTCCCCAGTTAGGGCTCTGACCACATTTCTTCTCACTCTCTTCTATTCTTTTAACTGCAGCCACACTGGCTGCCTTGCTGTTTCTGAAACATACAGGGCAACCTCAGGATTTTGCACTTGCTCTTCTACCTGGATGCACTTTCTCAGGTATAGCCTGGCTAGCTTCTTCACTTCCTCCAGGTCTTTATTCAAATTCACCTCAGGTTAAGTCCTTCTTTGGCTCTGTGTGTGTGCGCTCAGTGATGTGCAACTCTTTGAGACCCCATGGACTGTAGCCTGCCAGGCTCCTCTGTCCACGAAATTTTCTAGGCAAGAAACCTAGAATGGATTGTCATTTCCTTCTCCAGGGGATGCATGTTGGGAAGCAGACACAGGAATCAGACTTGCATCTCTGGCATTAGCAGGCAAATTCTTTACCACTGAGCCACCTGGGAAACCCCATCTTCTTTGGCTACTCCACAATTGCACGCCTCCCTCCAAACTCATTCTTCACATCTCTTTTATTTTTCTTTCTTTAGAATTTATCAAACTATAGCATACTATGTATTTTATACATAGCATACTATGTATCTGTCAGTTATGTTAATTTTGTCCCCTTTCGTAGGAAGTAAGCTGTATGAGAATAGGAATTTTGTCTACGCACAGTGTATCCCAGCACTAAGGTGTGCCTGATACAATACATACTGAGCACTTGATACCTGTTGAATGAATGAATGGATGAACGGTTGATGAACATGATGAAGGGCTTCCCAGGCGCCATTAGTGGTAAAGAGCAGGAGGCGCCAGGAGATGCTGGTGTGACCCCTGATTCAGGAAGATCCCCTGGAGAAGGAAATGGCAACTCACTCCAGTATTCTTGCCTGGAGAATTCCATGGACAGAGGAGTCTCAAAGGCTACAGTCCATGGGGCTGCAAAGAGTTGGACATGACTGAGCAACTAAGTAGCAGCAGTAGAACATGATGAAAATATATGTCCTGTTGAGACAAACAGACACAGTGTTGCTTACTTTTATACATATTGGTAATACCTATTGTTAAATTGGTGATAACTATTGTTAACAATAGTTATTTTATTTTCAATATTCCTATATTATTAAAAGCAGAGTTTGATCCTCAGACAACAGATAAAACTCTAGAATTGTGTACTGGTATGAAAAAATGTGTGACTTTTACCTTTAGGAAACTCCCACCATGCTTTTCAAGAAGTATGAAGTCTTATCACTCATGATATACTGAGGACATGATAATGCTTTAATCAGAAAATAAAACATGGGGCTTCCCCGGTGGTCCAGGGGGTAAGGACACCGCCTTGCAATGCAAGGGGCGCCGGTTCGATCCCTGGCCTGGGAAGATCCCACGTGCTGTGGAGCGACTGGACTGATGCGTCCAACTACCGAGCCAGAGCTCTGGAGCGCATGTGCCCAGAGCCGGTGCTCTGCAATGAGAGAGGCCACTGCGATGGGAGGCCCACACAGGCCAAAGAACAAAAAAGATAAGTGAATGAAAGATCAATAGAAGTGGCCAAAAAAATAAAACATGATATGTTTATTAATGGTTTCTAGGTCATTGAATTTCAACTGGTCACCAGCAGAGGGTACTACTGATTCACATTTTTTACATCTGTGTGTAAGAAGTGTTTGCTGAACTAGAGGGCAGGTTTTAATGATGTAAATGGCATGATCTTACAAACTGCCTTACAGGGTAATGAATCAGTCACCCAAAATAGGATAACTTGAGGTGCTTTTTTTAATCTGTTTTTTTCTCTTGTTTATTCATTTACTTAAACTGTTGATCTTGTACATACAGTACAAAAAGGAATGAGTCTCTACCCCCATTTCTTAGTCCCCCATTTTCCCTCCCCAAGGGTACCATTGTCTCCTTTTTCTCTATGTGTATCTGTGCTTTGCTTTGGTTTCTACTTTGCATATGCTTTAACATCAGAAGCAGTATAAACACTGTTCATGTTTGTGTTGATTTATAATTTGACCACCTAATTTTGGGATGCTTTATGACTCTGATGGTAAAGAATCCACCTGCAGTTCAGGAGACCTGGGTTCAACCCCTGGGCCAGGATGAGCCCCTGGAGAAGGAAATGGCAACCCACTCCAGTAGTCTTTACTAGAGAATTCCATGGACAGAGGAGCCTGGTGGGCTACAATCCAAGAGTCACAAAAAATCAGACATGACTGAGCAGCTAATGCTTTTTATCAGTCCTTGGAGAACCTCTTTCTTTTAAACAGTTGCTTTTTATTGCAATATATGAATGAACTGTAATTTATATAACCATTCGTTCCTGAAGGATGCAATATTTCAGTATTTCAATATTTTGTCATTCCAAACAAAACCATTAACGTAATAAATATATTTTGTCAAACCCCTGATGGTCTAGTGGTTAAGACGACATGCTTCCAATGCAACAGACGCAGATTTAATCCCTGGTGAGGAAATTAAGATCCACATCCTGTGTGGTGTGACCAAAACACTGTTGTGTCTTTGTTTAGTCACTAAGCTGTGTCCGACTCTTTTTCAACCCCATGGACTGTAGTCCAGCAGGCTTCTCTGTCCATGGGATTTCCCAGGCAAGAATACTGGAGTGGGTTGCCATTTCCTCCTCCAGGGGAGTTTCCTGCCCAGGGATCAAACCTGCGTCTCCTGCATTTGCAGGAGGATTCTATACCACTAAGCCACCAGGGAAGCCTGGCCAAAACATTATATATATGTGGAATTTATCTTTGTAAATATGTGCAAATATTTATGTAGGATTACTTTCTAGAAAAACCCAATAGTCATCTGAAAAATGACAAAGGTGGAGTCCTATCTCTCTATAAACCTGACGTCTAAATGTATTGAATCATTAAAATAGTAGAAAAGAGCATGGGAGAATGACTTATTGAAATCAGGAAGGACTTTCTAACAAAAACTCTGAAGCCACACAGAGAAGATCGAGGCTTTTTTTTTTTTTTGAGTTCCTTTAGTCTTACAGCAAATTCCCATTGCTTATCTACTTTGCATATGCTTTAACATCAGAAGCAGTATAAACACTGTTCATGTTTGTGTTGATTTATAATTTGACCACCTAATTTTGGGATGCTTTATGACTCTGATGGTAAAGAATCCACCTGCAGTTCAGGAGACCTGGGTTCAACCCCTGGGCCAGGATGAGCCCCTGGAGAAGGAAATGGCAACCCACTCCAGTAGTCTTTACTAGAGAATTCCATGGACAGAGGAGCCTGGTGGGCTACAATCCAAGAGTCACAAAAAATCAGACATGACTGAGCAGCTAATGCTTTTTATCAGTCCTTGGAGAACCTCTTTCTTTTAAACAGTTGCTTTTTATTGCAATATATGAATGAACTGTAATTTATATAACCATTCGTTCCTGAAGGATGCAATATTTCAGTATTTCAATATTTTGTCATTCCAAACAAAACCATTAACGTAATAAATATATTTTGTCAAACCCCTGATGGTCTAGTGGTTAAGACGACATGCTTCCAATGCAACAGACGCAGATTTAATCCCTGGTGAGGAAATTAAGATCCACATCCTGTGTGGTGTGACCAAAACACTGTTGTGTCTTTGTTTAGTCACTAAGCTGTGTCCGACTCTTTTTCAACCCCATGGACTGTAGTCCAGCAGGCTTCTCTGTCCATGGGATTTCCCAGGCAAGAATACTGGAGTGGGTTGCCATTTCCTCCTCCAGGGGAGTTTCCTGCCCAGGGATCAAACCTGCGTCTCCTGCATTTGCAGGAGGATTCTATACCACTAAGCCACCAGGGAAGCCTGGCCAAAACATTATATATATGTGGAATTTATCTTTGTAAATATGTGCAAATATTTATGTAGGATTACTTTCTAGAAAAACCCAATAGTCATCTGAAAAATGACAAAGGTGGAGTCCTATCTCTCTATAAACCTGACGTCTAAATGTATTGAATCATTAAAATAGTAGAAAAGAGCATGGGAGAATGACTTATTGAAATCAGGAAGGACTTTCTAACAAAAACTCTGAAGCCACACAGAGAAGATCGAGGCTTTTTTTTTTTTTTGAGTTCCTTTAGTCTTACAGCAAATTCCCATTGCTTATCTATTTAATATATGTTAAAGCAAGTTTCCATATTACTCTTTCCATACATCTCACCCACTCCTCCCTCCCCTCAATGTCCATAAGTCTGTTCTCTATGTCTCTTGCTCCATTACTGCCCTGCATATAAATTCATCAGTACCGTCTTTCTAGATTCCATATGTGTGTGTGTGTGTGTGTGTGTGTGTGTGTGTGAGTCAGTATACAATATTTATCCTTCTCTTTCTGACTTACTTGAGTCTGTATAATAGGGATTAGGTTCATCCACCTCATTAGGACTGACTCAAATGCATTCCTTTTTATGACTGAGTAATATTCCATTGTGTATGTGTACCACAGTTTCTTTATCCATTCATCTCCCAATGGACATCTAGATTGCATCCATGTTCTAGCTATTGTAAATAGTGCTGCAATGAACAGTGGGGTACATGTGTCTTTTTCACTTTTGGTTTCTTCAGGGTATATGCCTAGTAGTGGGATTGCTGGGTTGTATTGTGGCTCTATGCCTAGTTTTTTAAGGAATCTGTATACTGTCTTCCATAGTGACTGTTCACAGTATCAATTTACATTCCCACCAACAGTGCAAGAGGGTTCCCTTTTCTCCACACCCTCTCCAGCATTCATTGTTTGTAAACTTTTTGATAATGGCTGTTCTGACTGGTGTGAGGTGATATCTCATTGTAATTTTAATTTTCATTTCTCAAATAATGAGAGATGTTGCGCATATTTTCATGTGTTTGTTGGCCACCTATATGTCTTCTTTGGAGAGATGTCTGTTTAGGTCTTTTTCCCACTTTTCGATTGTGTTTTTTTTTTTTTTTTTTTTCTGGTATTGAGTTGTGTAAGCTGCTTGTATATTTTGGAAACTAATCCTTTGTTAGTTGTTTCAATTGCTATTATTTTCTCCCATTCTGAGGGTTGTCTTTTCACCTTGTTTATAGTTTCCTTTGCCGTGCAAAAGCTTTTAAGTTTAATTAGCTTCCATTTATTTATTTTTGTTTTTATTTCCATTACTCTAAAAGGTGGGTCATGGAAGATCTTGCTTTGATTTATGTCATCAAGTGCTCTGCCTGTGTTTTCCTCTAAGAGTTTTATAGTTTCTGGTCTTACATTTAGGTCTTTAATCCATTTTGAGTTTATCTTTGTGTATGGTGTTAGGAACTGTTCCAACTTCATTCTTTTACACATAGCTGTCCAGTTTTTCCAGCACCACTTATTGAAGAGGCTGTCTTTGCCCCATTGCATCTCCTTGCCTCCTTTATCAAAAATAAGGCACCTATAAGTTGTGGGTTTATCTCTGGGCTCTCTATCTTGTTCCATTGGTGTGTATGTCTGTTTTTGTGCCAGTACCAAATTGTCTTGATGACTGTCTCTTTGTAGTATAGTCTTAATCAGGAAGGTTCATTTCTCCAGGTCCATTCTTGTTGCTCAAGACTGTTTTGGCTATCTAGGGTTTTTTGTGTTTCTATATGAATTGTGATATTTTTTGTTCTCGTTCTGTGAAAAATGCCACTAGTAATTTGATAGGGATCACATTGAATCTGTAGATTATATTTGGTAGTATAGTCATTTTCACAATATTGATTCTTCTAGCCCAGGAACATGGATTATCTCTCCATCTGTTTATGTCCTATTTGGAAATCTGAGTTAATTTTTTAAAAAACCTGCATGGTAAAAATAGTATAAAAGAAATACAGAAATGACAAGTTGTACAATGCATTTCCAACATATAAAATACAAAGAACAAAGAATTTCTTCATATATAAAGAGCCTTTGTAAATTGATAAAAATAAAGCCCATATTAAAAAATGACCAAAAAACCCCAGGTAGACATGAAACAGAAACTTTAATAGCTTTAAACACATGAAACCATATTCATAAGGGAAAAAATGCAAATTAAAATGAGATACCATCCTTCACCTATCAGATTGGCAAAGATCAGCACATTGTGTTAATGAAGGTGTGAGGAACAAGCAGGGTCATGGATTGTTGATGGGATAATAAACTGATACTGCCACTATGGAAACTCGTGTGGCAACAGCTATCGAAGGTTCCAAAACAAAGTCCATGGCATGTTTCAGCTTTGGTTTTTTTTTAAAGTCAAACCCCTTTCTTTGAATTAGCTGCATGTATTTAACCAGAAGGAAAGCCTACCAGAGTTTAAAAATAAAAACAAAATGTTGGAAGGGAGATATTATGCTCTTTGTGTCAGACTGGATAGCAACCATGTTGGGCTATGGAGATTAACATGCCAACAAAAGAATCTCTGAGTGTCTATCAGTCAGGGTCCCTTAAGAACAGATGGCACATTTTTTTAAGGGGCACCTTAAAAGAATTTCAGTCATGAAGGGGTGGGAAAAATATTTTATATTAAAGTCTATTTATGGAATCTAGAAAGATGGTATTGCTGAACCTATTTGTAGGGCGGCAATGGAAATGCAGACTTGAAGGTGTGGGTGAGGTTAAAGGAAAGAATTTGGAGTGGGAAGCACCCCATGGTGCTGGTGTCCTGACTAGGAAACCAGTCCTGACAGGGGCCAAGGCAGGGAAGATGTTCAGAACCAAGTGAGTACCGTCACTTTACGAGAGGGCTGCCTGGGACTTCCCTGGTGGTCCAGTGGTAAAGAATCTGCCTTCTCCTGTAAGAGGTCACTGGTTCAATCCCTGGTCATCCCTGGCTGGGGACCTAATCCCTGCGTGGCAGTTGAGCCTGCTGGGTGTTTATGTCCTATTTGGAAATCTGAGTTAATTTTTTAAAAAACCTGCATGGTAAAAATAGTATAAAAGAAATACAGAAATGACAAGTTGTACAATGCATTTCCAACATATAAAATACAAAGAACAAAGAATTTCTTCATATATAAAGAGCCTTTGTAAATTGATAAAAATAAAGCCCATATTAAAAAATGACCAAAAAACCCCAGGTAGACATGAAACAGAAACTTTAATAGCTTTAAACACATGAAACCATATTCATAAGGGAAAAAATGCAAATTAAAATGAGATACCATCCTTCACCTATCAGATTGGCAAAGATCAGCACATTGTGTTAATGAAGGTGTAAGGAACAAGCAGGGTCATGGATTGTTGATGGGATAATAAACTGATACTGCCACTATGGAAACTCGTGTGGCAACAGCTATCGAAGGTTCCAAAACAAAGTCCATGGCATGTTTCAGCTTTGGTTTTTTTTTAAAGTCAAACCCCTTTCTTTGAATTAGCTGCATGTATTTAACCAGAAGGAAAGCCTACCAGAGTTTAAAAATAAAAACAAAATGTTGGAAGGGAGATATTATGCTCTTTGTGTCAGACTGGATAGCAACCATGTTGGGCTATGGAGATTAACATGCCAACAAAAAGAATCTCTGAGTGTCTATCAGTCAGGGTCCCTTAAGAACAGATGGCACATTTTTTTAAGGGGCACCTTAAAAGAATTTCAGTCATGAAGGGGTGGGAAAAATATTTTATATTAAAGTCTATTTATGGAATCTAGAAAGATGGTATTGCTGAACCTATTTGTAGGGCGGCAATGGAAATGCAGACTTGAAGGTGTGGGTGAGGTTAAAGGAAAGAATTTGGAGTGGGAAGCACCCCATGGTGCTGGTGTCCTGACTAGGAAACCAGTCCTGACAGGGGCCAAGGCAGGGAAGATGTTCAGAACCAAGTGAGTACCGTCACTTTACGAGAGGGCTGCCTGGGACTTCCCTGGTGGTCCAGTGGTAAAGAATCTGCCTTCTCCTGTAAGAGGTCACTGGTTCAATCCCTGGTCATCCCTGGCTGGGGACCTAAGATCCCATATGCTGTGGGACAGTTGAGCCTGCTGGGTCAAGAGCACATGCCCCGCAACAAGAAAAGTCCTCACGCGGTGACGCTGGCACCTGCAACCAGAGAGGGTCCCAGTGCTGCAATGAAGACCCAGCACAGCCAAAAATAAAGGGCGGAGGAGTGCCTGAAGGGAGCTGTGGAAAAGCCAGGACCACTGTCAGACAGGGCTGGCAGAGTGGGATCCAGGAGAAAAAGACCCCAGGCTCTTTTTGCTCATGCCTATTTTCTGTACTGGTCAAGTTCAATGGGAAATCAGAGGGCAGGGGAGCCAGACTGATGGCATCCACAGAGGCCAGTCTGCTGGGACACTGAACCAGGACAGGGAGGCCTTGCTTTACCTCAGGAGGGTAAATTTGGGAGGGCAACAGCTAATACAGTCAACTGACATCAGTCAGCTAATCTTCAGTAGTTGTGGCTCATGGCTTTGCTACTTCATGGTATGTGGGATTTTCCCGGACCAGGGATTAACCCATATCCCCTGTATTGGCAGGTGGATTCTTTAACCACTGGACCACCAGGGAAGTCCCTATGTCAATTTATATAAGAGACTTTTGAGCATTCACAGATTTGGGTTTCCCAAGGGGTCCTGGAACCAATCCATTAGGGTACGGTATTCTGTTAGAATCAGCCCAAGGTGAACAATAATAAATGATGCAATAAATAAGTGATACATAATAAGTGATGAAATAACATGTTCATTCGATGCATTGAAGAGACACTGAAATTTTATTCTGGTTATTCCTGAGTAAGTTCAGGCTGCTTGTGTCACTGCTCTGAGCAATATAACGTATGATACACTCATTTGGAAAAGGAAGAAAGGGTATATAGTTTGCCAGACAGGCGATATAGTCTAGTGGGTTTAGAATTTGAATATTATTTCTGGTTCTGTTGCAGCCTTCCTTTATGACTGGGAGGAAAATCTCTCTGGGTGTTGCTAGTTTCAGGATCTGGGGATTGATAAAAAGATCAGAAGTGTGGGTGTTATAGGAGAGTTCATTTCTTGGGAAATTCTGCAGAGCAAGTCTAATGAGAGACATGGGTTTATTAGTGACTGCTTTCTGGTGCTCTTTTGTGTTTTTAGTATCTGAATAAATACACTGAGTTTCAGAAAATTTATCATGCATATCTTGTCTCATTTGACCCTTGTAATTAACCCAGGGAGTCCTTCAGAATATTTTTTTAAGCTTTTTTGGGGGGAGCCACTTCTATCGATCTTTCATTTATTTATTTCCATCCATCTTTTGTGCTTTTGGCGTGTGTGGCCCTCCCATCGCAGTGGCCTCTGTCGCTGCAGAACAGTGGCTCGGTAGTTGGACACATCGGTCCAGCTGTTCCGCCGCACGTGGGATCTTCCCAGGCCAAGGATCAAGCCGGCGTCCCTTGCACTGCAAGGCGGTGTCCTTACCCACTGGACCACCAGGGAAGCCCCCTTCAGAATATTGATGCAGTTTCACAGAGGAAGAAACTGAAACACAGAAAGTTACTTTGTCACAAAATGAATGAGCAGGGACTTCCCTGGAGATCCAGTGGTTAAGACTTTGCCTTCTGAGGTGGAGGCTCATCAGTTCCTAGTCCGGGAAATAAGGTCTCACATGCCCTGAGGCCAAAAACACCAAAAGCAAAAAAACCATCACCCAACCCTAGTGAGCCTTAGAGCTGGGATTGGCCCAGGTTATCTGAACCCAGAGGCCTGAATCTTAACGACTTGCTTCTCCTTCTCACCTGGTGCCAGAGATAATAATGGCCCACAGGAATAGGACCCTATATAAATATCTTGATTTTCCAAAAACAGATTTTTTCAGAGCACCCTAGGCGGGGCAGGGATGGGGGAATCGGCAAGGAGAGAAGAGGGGAAAAATAGGAAATCACCACTGCGGAGGCCTTTGAAGCGTGAGATTAGGGACTGCAGTGACTTGGCTAGAGAATCCCTATGAGGAGTGAGCAAAACTGCCAATTAGAGAAGAGAATGTTCCAGTTATGGTGCTTCCGGTTGTACGTTTGGGACCCTGATTTTGGCTTGCTTTTCTCTGTGTGTGTGTTTCGTGGTGGATTTGTCTGGTTCTGTTTTTAAGATGCTTGTCACAGCTGAATATCATTTCCTTAGATGGGAAATGACATTACACGAGGTTTTGTGTATTTCTGAATCTGCCTGTATCCTCCCTACCTGAACTTGAGTTGTTTCATTACCTTTTTGTCTCATAGTTCCGTCAGACTGTGCACCCCGTGCTGCCAAGACGACAGGCTCAGCCTCACCACTGGGCTTCGCTCAGCCTCTCCCCACCTCACAGGTGCGTCCATGCCCCTGTCTTTGCATAATACTTTATTATTTAAAGCTCAGCTGTGTCCCACCTATTTTATAATGGCTTCTCAAACCGGATTGAACTCACCCTATCCTGACTTCCCATGGAGCTTAATGTACTATTCATCTACTTCTCTGCTTAATTATTGTAGTTTGCACAATTTATATTCTGTGTCTCCCAAACCAGATAGGATCCCATAGAAGACACTGGTTAATAGAATTACTATCTGAGAAACCATACAGCATTTGGCCCAATAGAAGCACATGAAATTTAACTTAAAAAGTGACTTTTTGGAGTTTCCCTGGTGGTCCAGTGGGTAAGGACACCACCTTGCAGTGCAAGGAGCGCCGATTCGATCCCTGGCCTGGGAAGATCCCACGTGCTGCAGAGCGGCTGGACTGATGTGTCCCAACTATGGAGCCGGAGCTCTGGGGTGCATGCACCCAGAGCCGGTGCTCTGAGACGAAAGAGGCCACTGCAATGGGAGTTGGAGTCCCACATAGGCCAAAGAACAAAGATGGATGAAAACAAATAAATGAAAGACCAATAGAAGTGGCCATCCTAGTGTGAAGATATTAAAAATTAAACTATAGGCTTGTTTCTTGCCTTCATCTTTTTTTTAAACAGTTTGAAATAATAGTGTCTCTTAGACTTTCATGTACTTCACAAGCTCTAAATATTTTGCAAAGTTTACTCAATATTTCTATTGCAATTTTAAAAATGTAAACATTTAATAATATCCATGATATTTACTCAATAAGCTGAATTGTTCTGTACAGTCTTTTCTAAGTAGAGAAATTCATTAAGCCAAGACAGCATAGAGCTGAACAGAAGCTACAAAGAAAAGGGAAATTGGAATGGACAGTGGGGCTGCAGTTTGACATTTAATGGTGTCCCATTTTGTTAGTTTCTGGCTTGAAAATTCTTCAAACAAGTCTTTCACCAACAGGACAATTCATTTTCCACAGAAGACTTCCTTCCTACTTCACCAATAAAATTAAGGCTATACATCATGATTGTTTTTAGTGTTTTCAAACCTAACCTCATAAAAACAGTGATAACCAAAAAAAGTGACTTTTTCCTGATTAAATAGTATATTCCGGATCATCTTTATTTTGTAGTAATGTGGTCATGAGGTGGTACCAAGCACACCAACATGGTGCCCGTCCTCTGCACTCCCAGGTCCTCCGAATTCTCGCCGGTTCCTTTCCTCACATTTCTACTCCAGTGAGCCTGGCTGAACCCCAGGAGGCACGTGCAGCTGATGAGGAGCTTCCCTGTTCTCAGCCTTTGTCTCTCATCACACTCCCTGGGAGACACCTGTAGCTGATGAGGGGCTTCCCTCTTCTCAACCTTTACCTCCCACGTTGCTCCCAGGCGCACCTGAAGCTGGTGAGGAACCTCCCTCTTCTCAGCCTTTGTCTCTCACCTCACTCCGTACTTTAGCTCCACCCACATCATCCCACAGGCCTCTCTCTTCCTTCCCAGGTCTCAGGAGATGATTCTTGAATGCTGGTGCGGTGAAAATAACGTGGTGAGTTTTCCCCAAACAAACTTTGGCTGATGGTGGCTCTTAGTCATTAAAGGTCACGAAAGTCTTCCTCTAAGCAGTGTTAAAGCAACCCAAGATGTAGCTACTCTGTTGTCTGCTCACCCCAACTCTCCATTCAAGGTGTTTGTTGTGACTGAGACAGACCTTCAAAATTGATATATGGAGGTTCAACGGAGCTCTGTGAAAGCCTGAAACAACTCTAGGAAAAAAGCCCGGAACACTAAAAAAAAGGGGGCGGGGGATAAAAAGCTGAATTGTCAAAAGTGATAAAGCTAGATCCCCCCAAAGTGTTGCTTTGGAGGTAAATCCCAGAAGTGTTTTCAGAGTGACTTTGGATACGTTAAAGGACTTGTTTCCAGTCCTGGTCATTTGGAATGTGTTAGGAGAACTTGGTTCTGTGGTTTTGTTGGTTGTAAGTATGTGGTAGCCCCTGAGGTCTTGGAGTTAGAGATTTTTTCAAAAAAATTTATTTGCTATTCTGGGTTTTCGCTGCTGCCCCAGGCTCTTCTCTAGTTGCAGAGAGTGGAGGCTCCTCTCTCATGGAGGTGAGCAGGCGGCATCTTGTGGTGACTTCTGTTGTTGTGGAACTTGGACTCTAGGGCATATGGGCTTCAGTAGTTACGGCCCATCGGCTCCATAGTTGTGGCTTCGAGGCTCTAGAGCACAGGCTCCATAGTTGTGGCTCACAGGCTTAGTTGCTCTGCAGCATGTGGGATCTTCCCGGATCAGGGATTGAACTCGTATCTCTTTCATTGGCAGACAAACTTTTTACCACGGAGTTACCAGGGAAGCCCGGAGTTAGAGATTTATCATAGGTTTCTTCCCTGGTCTCTCTCTTTTTAAATTTTGGCCTCTTTTATTGTTTATTTAGTTAGTTATTTTCATCCATCTGTATTATTTGGCCTACATTGGCCTCCCATTGTAGTGACTTCTCTCGTTTCAGAGCACTGGCTCAAGGCACATACGCTCTAGAGCGCTGGCTCTTAATTGGACACACCGGTCCAGCCACTCTGCGGCATGTGGCATCTTCCTGGGCCAGGGATGGAACCAGTGCCCGTTGCACTGCAGGGTGAACCGTATTCACTGGACCACCAGGGAAGCCCCCTGGTCTCTTGAGAGGATAACCAGACTTTATATAATAAGAACTGAAACGGAACGGTTTTCAGAAGCATAATGTGTGATTGCACTATTTTAGGAATTGTTCCGATATGAGATGTTTATAATAAGCTTGATGTGACCCAGCCAAGGAGCTTAATATAACAAGGTTAACTGCGTGGTGGGAGGAGATAGTTCCAGTCTTACCAGCTTGCAATTATTAGTAACGAAAAAGGTTTACAGATGACAAACTCACTGAGCATATACTAAATCTGGGATTTGTGGTTTGCAAATCATTTTGATTAACAGCTGCTACTGTGTATCTAGAGAGGGCAGGGAAAACTGTTGCTATTTTATCACATTAAATGCTAGTCACACAGAGAAAGAGAGTAAAAACAGTGTAATGTGGCAAATATCAAGTTTACTGGTTAAGTAAAAATCCATGCTCTGCTCTCTCTCTGGGCTTGCTAAGGATGAGTTTCCTGGGAGCATCTTGGTGAACAGATGTTCCTCCTTATGTGTTGATGAAGAGTTTACTGGCGCCTAAGTGTTACTGAAGGACCCTTTTGGTAAAAGGAACCCCTGGTTTATCAGTATCTGCATCTACATATATGTTTATTTTTACATACATTAATTAAGGGTTTTGCATTAATTAAACCACCAAATGGGACTCACTTTGGTAAATCATGAAAAGTTTGCCTGGATTTCATAATTAAGTAGCAAATAATTTTTACAATACCCTACTTGATCTTACGTTTTGAAGTTCGATGTTCAAGCATAACTATTAGTAAAGAGAGAATAACTTAAATGCTGGTGAATAAAAGATAATTATATTGTCAACATAATCTTTTTTTGAGTCAGAGTTTGATTCAGAAGACTTTCTAAAAATCTTCAAGAATGCTATTTTTGTATCTCTGTACAAATCTTAGGTCTATCTTTGCAAAGAAATCCAACTGTTCCTTAGTGATAGAAAGACATGGGTATTGAAAACACAAACTATGCACTAATATTGTAAGTTCCTAAGGAAAAGGAGATGTTGTCTATATTACATGTACGTGGTGAACCTATTCTAATCTAATGAAGACTTTTTTAGGAAGTCCAAGCAAATATAGAAAATTTTCTGTAAGCCTCAAAGAGTGCAAATGTGAAACACCATAGTTACATTACTGGTGAAAATAACCTTACTTTAGATAAGAAGTCACACTTGTTTATAAGTGCTATGCATTGCACTATTTTAGGAATTGTTCCGATATGAGATGTTTATAATAAGCTTGATGTGACCCAGCCAAGGAGCTTAATATAACAAGGTTAACTGCGTGGTGGGAGGAGATAGTTCCAGTCTTACCAGCTTGCAATTATTAGTAACGAAAAAGGTTTACAGATGACAAACTCACTGAGCATATACTAAATCTGGGATTTGTGGTTTGCAAATCATTTTGATTAACAGCTGCTACTGTGTATCTAGAGAGGGCAGGGAAAACTGTTGCTATTTTATCACATTAAATGCTAGTCACACAGAGAAAGAGAGTAAAAACAGTGTAATGTGGCAAATATCAAGTTTACTGGTTAAGTAAAAATCCATGCTCTGCTCTCTCTCTGGGCTTGCTAAGGATGAGTTTCCTGGGAGCATCTTGGTGAACAGATGTTCCTCCTTATGTGTTGATGAAGAGTTTACTGGCGCCTAAGTGTTACTGAAGGACCCTTTTGGTAAAAGGAACCCCTGGTTTATCAGTATCTGCATCTACATATATGTTTATTTTTACATACATTAATTAAGGGTTTTGCATTAATTAAACCACCAAATGGGACTCACTTTGGTAAATCATGAAAAGTTTGCCTGGATTTCATAATTAAGTAGCAAATAATTTTTACAATACCCTACTTGATCTTACGTTTTGAAGTTCGATGTTCAAGCATAACTATTAGTAAAGAGAGAATAACTTAAATGCTGGTGAATAAAAGATAATTATATTGTCAACATAATCTTTTTTTGAGTCAGAGTTTGATTCAGAAGACTTTCTAAAAATCTTCAAGAATGCTATTTTTGTATCTCTGTACAAATCTTAGGTCTATCTTTGCAAAGAAATCCAACTGTTCCTTAGTGATAGAAAGACATGGGTATTGAAAACACAAACTATGCACTAATATTGTAAGTTCCTAAGGAAAAGGAGATGTTGTCTATATTACATGTACGTGGTGAACCTATTCTAATCTAATGAAGACTTTTTTAGGAAGTCCAAGCAAATATAGAAAATTTTCTGTAAGCCTCAAAGAGTGCAAATGTGAAACACCATAGTTACATTACTGGTGAAAATAACCTTACTTTAGATAAGAAGTCACACTTGTTTTATAGATGTTGCTATGCATCAGATGCTTTTCATTATTGCTTTATAGTTTGAATCCAAGAGATGGTTGAAAAGTGTTGGTTCAAGACCTTTTATAGATATGACTAGGCAATTCAGGCAATAATTCTAATGAGACTCCTTTTAGAAATGAGGACAGTGGGGCACAGCTCAAACAATAGGAGAAATTTTAAAAAAAAAATAGTGAAATAACCTGTTTGGATAATCTCTAATCTTATTTTATATTGCACTTACATAAATCCAGACAGAAATCTGCTGTAGGAATATCTGGATATAGATATATAGGTATAGGGAATAAAAAGGGGATTGAGGATTCCACTTCTTAATTTTCTGTTTAAAACCATAGATTAAGGAAACAATCTGTATAACATTATGCATGGTGCATGACACCTAATAGATGCTGCAGTTTTTCCCTGTCCTTATTCCTAAACTAAGATAACTCTATTATCCTATTATCACACCTGTGGCACTTTTCTTTCCTAGTGTATAATTATTTATTATTCTAGGTTTAAGGGTGGTTCAATTCAGCTAGCAAGAGATGCAAGAGGCCCAGAGAAATTTGAGTTTTAGATAAATAACAAAAAATTTTTCAGTTTAAGTTTTTCCTAGGCAACTTTTTGATGCATGCAATGTACTTATACTAAACTTTAGCCATTGTTGATTGCGAATTCAAATTTTATTCGGCAGCCTGGACTTTTTTTTTTCTTTTTGACTGCATTCGGTCTTTGTTGGGGAACATGGGCTCTAGCTGTAGTATGTGAGCTTGCTTTCCCTGTGGCTTGCATGATGTTAGTTTCCCAACCAAGGGTGAACCCTAGTCCCCTGCATTGGAAGGCAAATTCTTACCCACTGGACCACCAGGGAAGTCCTAGGCTTAAGCTGACAGCTTAGTAGCGTCTTTGTTTATGTCTGCATCTCTCACAGACTGAAAGTTTTAGGAGAACAGATACTCTGTTTTGTCCTCACTGTACCATCCTGTCCTGGGTTTGGCACATTTTACGTAGTTGGAAGTCAGGCAAAATTTCTGTAAGCCTCAAAGAGTGAAAAACCATAGTTACATTACTGGTGAAAATAACCTTACTTTAGATAAGAAGTCACACTTGTTTTATAGATGTTGCTATGCATCAGATGCTTTTCATTATTGCTTTATAGTTTGAATCCAAGAGATGGTTGAAAAGTGTTGGTTCAAGACCTTTTATAGATATGACTAGGCAATTCAGGCAATAATTCTAATGAGACTCCTTTTAGAAATGAGGACAGTGGGGCACAGCTCAAACAATAGGAGAAATTTTAAAAAAATAGTGACAGAAACTCTTTGGATAATCTCTACTCTTATTTTATACCCCCCTTACATAAATCCAGACAGAAATCTGCTGTAGGAATATCTGGATATAGATATATAGGTATAGGGAATAAAAAGGGGATTGAGGATTCCACTTCTTAATTTTCTGTTTAAAACCATAGATTAAGGAAACAATCTGTATAACATTATGCATGGTGCATGACACCTAATAGATGCTGCAGTTTTTCCCTGTCCTTATTCCTAAACTAAGATAACTCTATTATCCTATTATCACACCTGTGGCACTTTTCTTTCCTAGTGTATAATTATTTATTATTCTAGGTTTAAGGGTGGTTCAATTCAGCTAGCAAGAGATGCAAGAGGCCCAGAGAAATTTGAGTTTTAGATAAATAACAAAAAATTTTTCAGTTTAAGTTTTTCCTAGGCAACTTTTTGATGCATGCAATGTACTTATACTAAACTTTAGCCATTGTTGATTGCGAATTCAAATTTTATTCGGCAGCCTGGACTTTTTTTTTTCTTTTTGACTGCATTCGGTCTTTGTTGGGGAACATGGGCTCTAGCTGTAGTATGTGAGCTTGCTTTCCCTGTGGCTTGCATGATGTTAGTTTCCCAACCAAGGGTGAACCCTAGTCCCCTGCATTGGAAGGCAAATTCTTACCCACTGGACCACCAGGGAAGTCCTAGGCTTAAGCTGACAGCTTAGTAGCGTCTTTGTTTATGTCTGCATCTCTCACAGACTGAAAGTTTTAGGAGAACAGATACTCTGTTTTGTCCTCACTGTACCATCCTGTCCTGGGTTTGGCACATTTTACGTAGTTAATGAATATTGATTGAATGTCTAAAAGGATAATGGTATAGAGTACAACGAAGGTTCAGAGAACTGACAAACAAAAGAAGCCACTGGAAGTCCTATAAGTGTACCATCTTGACATAGTAAGTATCTAATCAGCAATAAAGAAGGAGGAAATTCCTTCTAAAAGAGAGACTCCAAGACCTTGATTCTCCTAGCACAATTAACCTTCCATTGTGGTTTTTTTTTTTAATTATTTATTTATTTGGCTGTGCTGGTGGCATGTGGGATCTAGTTCCCTGACCAGGGATTGAACCTGGGTCTCCTGCACTGGGTACACAGAGTCTTAACCACTGGAAAACCAGGGTAGTCCCTAACCTTCCATTTTAAATGGTCCATTAGTACTCTTTCAAAGACAGTTATGCTACCAAGCAAGTCAGGCTTCTGCTTTTAAGTGTTATGGCAGATTTGCAGTTAAGCTTTTCTACCAATATCTAAAACTAAAAAAAAAAAAAGAACAGACTGGACAGGAGATATTTCCTAGCCATCTATGGAGAAGGTGGCACAGATTTTGAAATCTTTATCATCACATCTTACTTACTGAACTCCCACAAACGTTCTGCTCTATATTAGAAAAAGCAAAACAAGTTAATCTTGTGAAGCTTTGTTAGCTCATGAAGAGCCTGGGTCTTCAGTGTGCTCATTGTAAGGTTTAGTTTATCAACCATGGAGCAGGGCTCACTTAGGTGAGTCATGGAAATTTAGGAAACAGATGGTAGGATGAGAAAAATACCTTGGAAGAAGAAATAGAAGTGTGGTGTCTTATATGATAGGAACATTCATCTAGATCAGTCACAAATGCCCGCAGAGTGAAGGCTTTCACTAGGGCTTGAGCAGCATCCCATACCGAGCTTCACAGATGGTTCCCAGGCCAATGGGTCTGGGAATGTGAGGTTCAAGTTTTAGGACTTTGCTCAGCTAGCCCCAATCAACTGTCCCTGAAATCACTGGTTCAACAAGAGAAAATAGTCACATCACACTAAGAACACTGACAAAGTTTTAGGAGAACAGATACTCTGTTTTGTCCTCACTGTACCATCCTGTCCTGGGTTTGGCACATTTTACGTAGTTAATGAATATTGATTGAATGTCTAAAAGGATAATGGTATAGAGTACAACGAAGGTTCAGAGAACTGACAAACAAAAGAAGCCACTGGAAGTCCTATAAGTGTACCATCTTGACATAGTAAGTATCTAATCAGCAATAAAGAAGGAGGAAATTCCTTCTAAAAGAGAGACTCCAAGACCTTGATTCTCCTAGCACAATTAACCTTCCATTGTGGTTTTTTTTTTTAATTATTTATTTATTTGGCTGTGCTGGTGGCATGTGGGATCTAGTTCCCTGACCAGGGATTGAACCTGGGTCTCCTGCACTGGGTACACAGAGTCTTAACCACTGGAAAACCAGGGTAGTCCCCTAACCTTCCATTTTAAATGGTCCATTAGTACTCTTTCAAAGACAGTTATGCTACCAAGCAAGTCAGGCTTCTGCTTTTAAGTGTTATGGCAGATTTGCAGTTAAGCTTTTCTACCAATATCTAAAACTAAAAAAAAAAAAAGAACAGACTGGACAGGAGATATTTCCTAGCCATCTATGGAGAAGGTGGCACAGATTTTGAAATCTTTATCATCACATCTTACTTACTGAACTCCCACAAACGTTCTGCTCTATATTAGAAAAAGCAAAACAAGTTAATCTTGTGAAGCTTTGTTAGCTCATGAAGAGCCTGGGTCTTCAGTGTGCTCATTGTAAGGTTTAGTTTATCAACCATGGAGCAGGGCTCACTTAGGTGAGTCATGGAAATTTAGGAAACAGATGGTAGGATGAGAAAAATACCTTGGAAGAAGAAATAGAAGTGTGGTGTCTTATATGATAGGAACATTCATCTAGATCAGTCACAAATGCCCGCAGAGTGAAGGCTTTCACTAGGGCTTGAGCAGCATCCCATACCGAGCTTCACAGATGGTTCCCAGGCCAATGGGTCTGGGAATGTGAGGTTCAAGTTTTAGGACTTCTGCTAGCCCCAAGCTCAACATGTCCCTGAAATCACTGGTTCAACAAGAGAAAAATAGTCACATCACACTAAGAACACTGACAGACACCTTGTTGTTCTTCAATTGCTAAACTGTCTGACTCTTTGGGACCCCATGGACTGTAGTCCACCAGACTCCTCTGTTCATGGAAGTCTCTAGGCAAGAATACTGGAGTGGGTTGCCACTCTCTTCTCCAGGGGAATCATCCCAACTCAGGGATCGAACCTGGGACTGCTACAGCATTGCAGGCAGATTCTTTACTGTCTGAACCACCAGTCTTTACTGTCTGATTTGGAAGAAGACATTCCATATCTTCTCAGTCTGGTTCATTGTACCTCAAGATAACAGCCACCAGCTCCAGCTAAAGAAGTTTCCATCAACAGAACCCTTCACTATTTAAGGTAACAATCATCTTTGAACCGTTATGTTGTCATTCGACAATCCACTCCTTTCCTTCTCTTCAAGACTAATCTTTCAGTGCCACGCCTAAAATACACTGTCCTATTGAAATTCTGGGATCCTTGTGTACTCACTGGACTCAGGCTTTCTGTTCCCTCCTATCATGTATACTTGTATATTCTGTCATTTAATTAGATGTTGTCTTCTATTCTTGGAGTGTTTCAAATGTATATGCATGTTGCCTCCTCAAAAATGCTTTTAATTCTTGTATTCAAAAGCCATCTTTTAGATACCTAATATATTACTGTTAGCTTGAGGTACAGTGAACCAGACTGAGAAGATTTGGAATGTCTTCTTCTCAGTCCTCCTGGGCTTCCCCAGTGGCTCAGACAGTAAAGAATCTTCCTGCAATGAAGGAGACCCAGGTTCGATCCCTGGGTCAGGAAGATCCCCTGGAAAAGAGAATGGCAACCCACTCCAGTACTCTTGCCTGGAGAATCCCATGGATAGAGGAGCCTGGCGGGCTACCGTCCACGAGGTCAGAAAGAGTTGGACATGAATGAGTGATTATCATTTTCATTTTCACTTCCAGTCTTTCTAAATGCCCCTTTGTTCATTTTCTTTTAGGGGGCTTAAAAAAAATTTGTTAAGGTTCTAGGAATCCTAACTTTCAAACCCTTTGTAACTATTCATATAACTACTCAATTTGTTGTAACTCTTTGCATAGACGTTACCAGTTTAGGCATAATTTTGTATTTATATCCATGTTCTTTAATTACTGTCTCATAAGAGGTGAGATCACACTTTTTCTTTGTAAAGGTCATATATGCTCCCATTAAACAAAGTTCTGTTGGAGTCAGGCATTCTTTGGCACAAATCATAGAGATATGACTATCAGTAAATTGCTTGATCGTTTGGAAACTCAGTTTTATTATCTGTGAAAAGAGGGTATATCTACATATCTGCCAGGGCTTGTGTGAAGTTTAGACATAATACATGTAAGATGCTTAATAAAGGGGATGTTTATTAAGTTCTCAATAGATGAGAATCAGAGTATGGACTCAAATGGGAGCTTTCATATCATCACTATCATCATATTTGACGTATAAATGAAAAGCAATGTGGTTAGCATTCCACCCTCTGGAGCAGGATTGCATGGACTCAGATCTGGACTCTAGCACTTATCTTGGGTGACTTTGGGTGTGTCCCTTAGTATTCTCTCTGCACCTGAAAATAGAGATAATAGCAATGCTTACCTCATAGAGTGGTTTGAAGAGAAAGTGAGTTCACACATAAAGAACTTAGTTCTATGTCTGGCTCATGTGAAATACTTGATATAAGTTAGCTGTTACTTTCTAGAAATTTGAATGCTGAAGTTAAACATGTGGAAATTTAAGGTAATTGTTTAAACAGCAAAGACTTACTGCATAGTGCTATATTCAATATATTACAACAACCTATAATTGAAAAGAATTTGAAAAAGAACATATTATATATTTTGAGTTGGTCAAAAAATTCGTTCTGATTTTTATGTGCGATGTTACAGAGAGAGCCTAATGAATTTTTAAAAAATAATTTTATATAATTTTGGCCCTGCTGGGTCTTCGTTGCTGCCAGGGCTTTTCTCTAGTTGCAGTAACGGGCTACTCTCTAGTTGCGGTGCTTGGGCTTCTCTTGTTGTGGAGCATAGGCTTTAGGGCTCACAGGCTCTAGTAGTTGTGGCTCGTGGGCTCAGAGGTTGCAGTTCCCAGGCTCTAGAGCACAGGCTCAATAGTTGTGGTACATGGGCTTAGTTGCTCTGTGGCATGTGGAATCTTTCCAGGCCAGGGATCAAACTTGTCTCCCACATTGGCCAGTGGATTCTTTACCACGCAGTCACCAGGAAATTCCCCCTAAAGAACTTTTTGGCCAACCCAGTGTGCATATACTTAAACCACTTTGTTGTACCCTTGAAACTAACATAACATTGTAAACCAGCTATACTCCGATTTTACAAAAAAGTGGTTGTTTTAAAGATAGTTGTTTAAAGACATATTGATCTATTTATTGGGAATAAATAGCCTATTGCTACATTATTGTTACGACTGTGCTAACTCTGAAAAACATGTCTACTTTTGCCTGTGCTTCAGCCATCTCGTCTGTCTCCTTGGAGAAAGGTCAGCAATGGCCTCTGCCAAGCAGGCCACCGAGAGGCGGCATAACCCAGTGGAAAGCATCTGTAGGAAATTGCGAGCCATCCGAAAGAGAGAAGACGTTTCTGATCCCATCCGACAGATTATCAGATACCAGTCTAGCAGTTTCGACAGCCCACAGACTAACCCCAAGAAAGATTTTGAAGAGGTGCTGAAGAAAATGGCGGCTGCTCGTGGCCCTCTGCCCGACAGACTCTTCTTGAGTCCTGAGAAAGAAGGCCCCTTCACTTCACGCCCTCAGGGAGTGTCTCCAAGAGCCCCGTCCACCTCTCAGCTCAGTTCTCCTGAGAATGCAACCTATTCTCTTATCCGCACAAGTTATGAAAACACCTCAGGACCAAGATCACAGGGCTCCCAGCGTTACCCATCTTTGATACCGAAGATCAGAAAAAGGGAGTTCTTCTCTAATAAGGATTTGAATAGCTATTGCCTTGAAAATGATTTTAGCACCTCAGCATTTGACTTTGATTCTGTCTCTGGTCAGAGCTCGGAATTTTTAACTCCTCAGGATTCAGTGGTGAAAAGGTTATCTCTGAATGAAGAGGGTAAATAATTCATCTTTTAATGTTTATTCTTCCGATAAAGCAAGGAGCATGGCACTGTGAGAATACCTGATCTAAAATGAAGTAGATGAAGCATCCATCTTTCCCTTACATTTTTCTTAAAAAATTGTGAAACATCAGTGTTTTGTATCCTTTCAATTATACACCTAGCTCATAGGTAGAAATAGATAGCTCACAGAAATTCTAGCTCATATTTTCAATCATAATCATTGATATTTTGCTACTGATCTGAAAATAAACTTTATCATGGCAAATTAGAATGGTAAGAATACATATTTGGAATTCTATTTAGGTAATTACTTTACAGAACCCTATATATGATAGGCCCTGAAGAACAAAATAGTGTAAAATGACTCATTTTCTGAATAGATAGTCTTTACTTTCCCTGTTTTTCCTTAAAATAGTCCTGTTTGCGTGACAAGATTTGGTTTTTCACAGGGAGCTTTTACTACTCCAGTACAGTAAAGCTCTGTTCCCTCTTCACCTCTCCTTTTGTTCCACCTTTATAAAACTTAGAAGGAAAGGAAAAATGGATAACCAGAGATCCTTCAAGACCACTTTTTGCTTGGTCTGTTTGTTTTAAGTAACCAGTATTGTCGGAAAGCATCTATATTTGTGAACTTTCTCTGATAGGGTGGAAGCAAGGATCGGATGGTGGCAAGGAAGATGGGAGCTGTAGCAGCAACCAGACCTGTGAAGAAGCCCTGCTTAGGAGCATTTTTAACGCATGTGACACCAGATGCAGAGGTTAGTCGAAAATTTTTTGCTCAGATTTTCCGTGGTACTCTTTTTTGGCAGGGGAGGGAGGGGGCACTTCTATTGGTCTTTCATTTATCTATTTTCATCCATCTTTATTCTTTGGCCTGCGTGGGCCTCCCATCTCAGTGGCCTCTCTCCTCTCAGAGCACTGACTCTGGGCGCATGCGCGCCAGAGCTCCGGCTCGGTAGTTGGACACCTCAGTCCAGCTGCTCCAGCTGGCACGTGGGCCCCTCGCAGGCCAGGGATCAAATCAGCACCCCTTCCACTGCAAGGTGGTATGCTTACCCACTGGACCACCAGGGAAGCCCCTCGGTGGTACTTTTCCAGCCATTGTACTTTGTCTTTTTTAAAAAAAAAAAGATTATTTATTTTTGGCTATTCTGGGTTTTCACTGCTGCTGCAGGCTCTTCTCTAGTTGCAGGGAGTGGGGGCTACTCTCTAGTTGAGGGGAGCAGGCTTCTTATTGCAGTGACTTCTCTTGTTGTGGAACTTGGGCTCTAGGGCACAGGGGCTTCAGTAGTTGCGACCCATGGACTCAACAGTTGTGGCTCTGAGGCTCTAGAGCACAGGCTCCGTAGTTGTGGCTCAGCTCCACAGCATGTGGGATCTTCCTGGATCAGGGATCGAACCTATATCTCCTGTATTGGGAGGTGAACTCTTTACCATTGAGCTACCAGGGAAGCCCGTCATTGTACTTTCTATTGTGAGAGAAAGGAAAGGGTTTATGTGTGTTCTCTGTGCATCTGTGTCTACACACGTGGTTGCAACCTAATTTGGGAGGAAGGATACTTGTTTAGATGTTGGTTAATTTCTTTCTACTTGTTTTGCATACTTACACGTTTGGTTGCAACCTACTAAAAGCTTTCCTCTTCACCTCTCCTTTTGTTCCACCTTTATAAAACTTAGAAGGAAAGGAAAAATGGATAACCAGAGATCCTTCAAGACCACTTTTTGCTTGGTCTGTTTGTTTTAAGTAACCAGTATTGTCGGAAAGCATCTATATTTGTGAACTTTCTCTGATAGGGTGGAAGCAAGGATCGGATGGTGGCAAGGAAGATGGGAGCTGTAGCAGCAACCAGACCTGTGAAGAAGCCCTGCTTAGGAGCATTTTTAACGCATGTGACACCAGATGCAGAGGTTAGTCGAAAATTTTTTGCTCAGATTTTCCGTGGTACTCTTTTTTGGCAGGGGAGGGAGGGGGCACTTCTATTGGTCTTTCATTTATCTATTTTCATCCATCTTTATTCTTTGGCCTGCGTGGGCCTCCCATCTCAGTGGCCTCTCTCCTCTCAGAGCACTGACTCTGGGCGCATGCGCGCCAGAGCTCCGGCTCGGTAGTTGGACACCTCAGTCCAGCTGCTCCGCGGCACGTGGGACCCTCGCAGGCCAGGGATCGAATCAGCACCCCTTCCACTGCAAGGTGGTATGCTTACCCACTGGACCACCAGGGAAGCCCCTCGGTGGTACTTTTCCAGCCATTGTACTTTGTCTTTTTAAAAAAAAAAAAGATTATTTATTTTTGGCTATTCTGGGTTTTCACTGCTGCTGCAGGCTCTTCTCTAGTTGCAGGGAGTGGGGGCTACTCTCTAGTTGAGGGGAGCAGGCTTCTTATTGCAGTGACTTCTCTTGTTGTGGAACTTGGGCTCTAGGGCACAGGGGCTTCAGTAGTTGCGACCCATGGACTCAACAGTTGTGGCTCTGAGGCTCTAGAGCACAGGCTCCGTAGTTGTGGCTCAGCTCCACAGCATGTGGGATCTTCCTGGATCAGGGATCGAACCTATATCTCCTGTATTGGGAGGTGAACTCTTTACCATTGAGCTACCAGGGAAGCCCGTCATTGTACTTTCTATTGTGAGAGAAAGGAAAGGGTTTATGTGTGGTTCTCTGTGCATCTGTGTCTACACACGTGGTTGCAACCTAATTTGGGAGGAAGGATACTTGTTTAGATGTTGGTTAATTTCTTTCTACTTGTTTTGCATACTTTACCAGTGTCTTGAATGATTTTGAGCTTCTCAACTGTTGTACCAGCTGCACTCATTGATTGGAACTAATTACATCTCATAGGTGTCGCCTCACAAGACACATATACTTCATACACATAAAACCGCTGTACAAATTTAGCTCAAAATTTTAAGTTAATTTTAGATTTTCACTTCTGTTTTTGATAGAGACGTGCCCTGTTTAAAATTTCCGCAGGTAATTTTTCGCATGTCAGTGGTTCATGATCACTGTAACAAAATTAATAGTAAAAAAAGTAGAAAGAA
This sequence comes from Tragulus kanchil, assembly GCA_022376925.1. Lineage (NCBI taxonomy): Eukaryota > Metazoa > Chordata > Mammalia > Artiodactyla > Tragulidae > Tragulus > Tragulus kanchil. The sequence goes on along the minus strand of JAIOJX010000004.1, from coordinate 266,542,072 downwards.
AGTAAAGAAGTAGAAAAGTAGAAAAGAAAAGAAACGCATCAGTAATCTTGTTTCCCTGAGTTGAGTAACTACTCTTAATCATCTGTCGTATAACCTTTCACTATTTCCTCCGTCAATATGGTTTCTTATATGGGGATTAGGACTTCTTTATTATAGAACATTTAAAACATGCACAGAAGTAGAGAGGCATTATGACCTTTATATATGCATTGTTATAAGTAATGATGTCTCACTTTTAGCGTCACCCACTTGCCTATCCTCTACTCTGCATTGCTGTTGTTGTTCACTTGCTAAGCTGTGTTCAATTCTCGTCAACCCCCTGGACTGTAGCCCGTAAGGCTCTTTTGTCCTCCTCTCTCCCAGTTCCTCTGGATGAGTTTGAGGCAAATCTAAGACATCGTATTATTTCATCTGTAAACATTTCAGTATATTCAAAAACTAAAGGCTGATTTCAGATACAACTACACACTGTCTTTTTTACCAATGACTTTTAAAAATTTTTACTTTTTTAATTTCTTTATTGGAGTATAATTGCTTTACAATGTTGTGTTCATTTCTGTTGTATAACCAAGTGAATCAACTATATATATACCTATGTCCCCTCCCTTTTGAGCGTGCCTCCCAACCCCACCCCATCCCCTGGGTCATCACAGAGCACCCAGCTGAGCTCTCTCTGCCCTACAACACTTCATACTAGCTAGCTATTTGACATACACACAGTGTCATTTTTATGACTAAAGATGTAACATAATTTCTTTTTTCTTAATTTCTTAGTATTAACTATTTTACCAACAATCAAGTTTTCTCATTTGTCTAAGAAATTTATATTTTCTTAAACAGCTTTATTGTTCAAATGAATATCCAAGAAAGGGTTGTTCATGGTTATTGGTTATCTGGATAATCTGGTTTTTTTCCATTCTTTTTTGCATTTTAAGTTTTTTTGCTAATGAAACTGGCTCTTTTATCTCCTGGTTTTCCCTAACCTGAATTTTAGTGATTATGGTGTTTTTGTTGTTGTTGTTCCCTACATTTAGAGGTTTGATCAGGTAAATGTTTTATACCTTCTTTTGGCAAGATTCTATGTAGATGGTGTGTTCTGGGTTTTTTTTAGCTACATTGACTGGCAGGCATGTGAGATCTTAGTTCCTTGTCCAGGGATCGAACCCTCATCCCCTGCATTGGAAGCATAGAGTTTTAACCACTGGACCACCAGAGAAGTCTCAATAAATATATTTTTATCAAAAGATGAAACTATTTGAGAATGAAGACCTAGATTTATTCTTTCATTAGTTTTGTGAAAGGTAGTGATTTATCATTCCTTCCTACTTTATCAGCTGGAATATCTATAGAAAGAAATTCTACCCTGCTGATCAACTATCTGGCTGTGGCAATCTAGTTTCCCAAAGAATAGGCAGGATACAAGCTTGGTTGTGTTCCTGATTGAGAGTAAATTCTAGATATTGGGCCTCTTTACCCCTGAGTACATCAGTGTGTATTTCCTACAAAGAAGAACATTTGCTTGCATAACTGGAACAATTTATCAAAATTAGGATATTTAACGTAGGTACAATGCTATTATCTAACTTAAATGTCTCTGTTCAAATGTCCATTTTCCCAATACTGTTCTATATAGCTTTTTTATTTCATGATCCTGAATCAAATTCTGAATCACATGTTGTATTTAGTTGTCACATTTCTCCTGTCTCCTTAAATCTGGAGCAGTTCCTCAGATTCCTTCTCTGTAATGACCTTGAAATTTTTGAAGTCTACCTGACAGTTACTTTGTAGAACGTCTGCTATTTCTTCCTCATTATTCAGGTTCTACATTTTCACGGGCACATCACTACAGAAGTGATGTTATACTCTTCTCAGTACTATACACCCGGATTTTTAGCTTTGATCCCTTGCTTATGGTAGTGTCTGCCAAATCTCACATTGTAAAGTTCCTATTTTTCCTTTATAATGTCTGTACAAAATGAATCCATCGATCTAAGAAAGGAAGGGAAATTTTTATTTGAGCGAGTGTGAGGATTATAATTTAGGAACAGCCTTTCAGAAAGCTCTGAGAACCATTCTGCTTGTTAAAGGTCAAAGCACATTTTTGAGACAGAGGGCTATACCTTAAATGATGTATGTATTATTTCTTTTAATTAATTACTTTTTTAAAATTGAAGGATAATTGCTTTACAGAGTTTTGTTTTCTGCCAGATAGCAACATGAATCAGCCATAGGAATGCATTTGTCTCTTCCCTCTTGAACCTCCCTCCCATCTCCGTTCTCATCGCATCCCGCTAAGTGGTATACATATTATGAACACTTTACAGAATCCAGACCTAATGTACAAAGTGAGTCGTGGGTCATGGGTCGTCCTGGCTCCTTACAAGAGTAAGAAGAAAGGGTATCTGTTCGGGAGTTGTCTTGTTGACGCCAGGATACTGTTACTCTTTTGGGTTGAGCAGGTATTTCTGCTGATGGGGATGTTTGGTCGATGCCTAAAGCAGATGCACAATGCACTGTAGAGGGAAGAGGAGGTCACAGAGCAGAGAAGAGGTTTAGAGCTTAGGTTTTCCTTGACTAGATGGGGCAGTCTCCTCTGTGGCTCCTGTGGGGAACTTCCTGCTTGATGGGCAGAATTCCTTTCCTGCTCTTAAAGGAAGGAGGGCTTTGGGCAAGCTGTTGTCCGCTCAGCATTTTCTTGCTACTTGCACCTCTAAAGGCAGGCAGCCCATCATGTGGCAGATCGCGGCTTCAAAGTCAGCAAGGGGGCGACCCCCGCAAGACAGACCCTGGGATCTTGGTAGGTCGATCACGCAGTCACATATACGTATATCCTGTCCCTTTGGCCCATTCTGCTGCTTAGAAGCAAGCCCCAAGTCATGCCCACACTTAAGGGGGGAGACTTACACTAGGGCGTAAGCCTGAGGGGGCAAGGGCCATTGAGGACCCCGGAAGTCAGTCCATTGCACCACGACAGCATGGTTGCTGAACATGGTTTAAGACATTTCCTTTTTGGTCATTCCTTCTTCTTTTTTTTTTTTTTTAAAGATTTATTTATATTTATTTTGGGCGGGGGTCGGGTTGGGGAGGGAGGCGAGTGGGCGGGCCACTTCTATTGGTCCTTCATTTCTCCATTTTCATCCGTCTTTGTTCTTTGGCTCTTGTGGGCCTTCCATCGCGGTGGCCCCTGTTGTCGCAGAGCGCCGGCTTTGGGCGCATGTGCTCCAGAGCTCCGGCTCGGTGATTGGACACATCAGTCCAGCTGCTCCATGGCACGTGGGATCTTCCCAGGCCAGGGATCGAACCAGCACCCCTTGCACTGCAAGGCGGTGTCCTTACCCACTGGACCACCAGGGGAAGCCCCATTCCTTTCTTCTTAAGATGTATACAGTACATTCCCCAAGTGTATATGGGAATGTTTGCAGACTTGCTTTAAAATCTGCTTTTCCTCACTTAATAATTCTGAGTACTTGTCTACATCAGTAATTTTCTCCGTATCCTGTACTTTGGGGGATTAACATAATATATTTAAATGATATGTCTCAACTGGGTATTTTTCTCTGTTATGAAAAGCACTATAATGAACCATCATAAACCACAATGAACATTCTTATTGTGAAACATTTACCTGCCTGCACTCTTTAGGATGAATGGGACTTGTTTATTCCCCATAAACCTCTCTGCACGGATAGAATTTAAGGATCTGTTTCCTGGAAGAAAATAAGAAAGCTCCATGGAAGGGAGAAGGAGATGTATTAAAAAAAGGGGAAAATATAAGCATTTTCTTGCTACTTGCACCTCTAAAGGCAGGCAGCCCATCATGTGGCAGATCGCGGCTTCAAAGTCAGCAAGGGGGCGACCCCCGCAAGACAGACCCTGGGATCTTGGTAGGTCGATCACGCAGTCACATATACGTATATCCTGTCCCTTTGGCCCATTCTGCTGCTTAGAAGCAAGCCCCAAGTCATGCCCACACTTAAGGGGGGAGACTTACACTAGGGCGTAAGCCTGAGGGGGCAAGGGCCATTGAGGACCCCGGAAGTCAGTCCATTGCACCACGACAGCATGGTTGCTGAACATGGTTTAAGACATTTCCTTTTTGGTCATTCCTTCTTCTTTTTTTTTTTTTTTAAAGATTTATTTATATTTATTTTGGGCGGGGGTCGGGTTGGGGAGGGAGGCGAGTGGGCGGGCCACTTCTATTGGTCCTTCATTTCTCCATTTTCATCCGTCTTTGTTCTTTGGCTCTTGTGGGCCTTCCATCGCGGTGGCCCCTGTTGTCGCAGAGCGCCGGCTTTGGGCGCATGTGCTCCAGAGCTCCGGCTCGGTGATTGGACACATCAGTCCAGCTGCTCCATGGCACGTGGGATCTTCCCAGGCCAGGGATCGAACCAGCACCCCTTGCACTGCAAGGCGGTGTCCTTACCCACTGGACCACCAGGGGAAGCCCCATTCCTTTCTTCTTAAGATGTATACAGTACATTCCCCAAGTGTATATGGGAATGTTTGCAGACTTGCTTTAAAATCTGCTTTTCCTCACTTAATAATTCTGAGTACTTGTCTACATCAGTAATTTTCTCCGTATCCTGTACTTTGGGGGATTAACATAATATATTTAAATGATATGTCTCAACTGGGTATTTTTCTCTGTTATGAAAAGCACTATAATGAACCATCATAAACCACAATGAACATTCTTATTGTGAAACATTTACCTGCCTGCACTCTTTAGGATGAATGGGACTTGTTTATTCCCCATAAACCTCTCTGCACGGATAGAATTTAAGGATCTGTTTCCTGGAAGAAAATAAGAAAGCTCCATGGAAGGGAGAAGGGAGATGTATTACAGACAGAACCAGTAGGGTATGTGTGTGTAAAACCTATAAAGAGATGCATGATAAAGGAGCGGTTTGTGTGATCATGGAGGCAGGCATGTTCTCAGATCTGCAGGGTGAGTGAGCAAACTGGAGACCCAGAAAGCTAAGGACTGTTTCCTTCCAGTCACTGTCTAAAGGCCTGACCCCAGCACCCCACCCCCAGGAGAGAACCTGTCCAAAGGTCACCAGGCCGAAAACTGAGGAGGAGCTGATGTTTCTGTCCAAGTCAGGAAAAAAAGTCAAGTCCCGGGTCCAAGGTAGTCATGCAGGAAGAAGTCTCTCTCACTTGGGGAAGGGTCTGTTTTTGTGTTCTATTCAGGCCCACTCACATTAGAGAGGGCAGCCTGTGTTACTTGGTCAACTGAATTTAAATGTTAATCTCATTCAATAATATCCTCACAGAAACAACCAGAAACGTGTTTGACCAAATATCTGGGCCCTCGATAGCCCAGTTAAGTTGATACATTAAAAAAACATCCTGGGCTTCCCCTGGTGGTCCAGTGGATAAGGACACCGCCTTGCAGTGCAAGGGGCGCCGGTTCGATCCCTGGCCTGGGAAGATCCCACGTGCCGCGGAGCGGCTGGACTGATGTGTCCAATTACCGAGCTGGAGCTCTGGAGCGCATGCGCCCAGAGCTAGTGCTATGCGACAACAGGGGCCACTGCGATGGGAGGCCCGCAGGAGCCAAAGAACAAAGACGGATGAACATAGAGAAATGAAAGACCAATGGAAGTGGCCCACCCAGTCCCCTCCCTCCCCAACCTGACCCCCGCCCAAAATAAATAAATAAATAAATCTTTAAAAAAAAAAAAAAAAAAACATCCTAGGAGACCTATCTAGTTTTAAAGTATATGGTCAGATTTTAGAGCTTTGGTGGAGGAAAATGAGATATAGGTATTCTTTTTGACTTTCCAACTCTCCAGTTCTACAAACAGGAATAAAAATTCTCTTTCTAAATAACTACTAATAATTTTATTTCCATTTCTTCCTGTCATAGCCCAATGACATTTTCCATTAAATTAATGCTCTCTTTAAAGTTAATCAGTCTCCTTCACAATTTCCCCTCCAGATGATATACTAGACTTATTCTTTTATTCAAATTTTTTAAAATCAGCGTCTCTGATAATAAGAGAAAGAATCTTTACTCCTGCATATACCCCATCAGCCTTTCACTTTTTTTTCCTTCTCCCTTCCAGCAGCTAGCCCAAAGTAGGCTGTACTGGGAGTAAAGGAGATGTTTTATGCTTGAGGAAGATGGGTGTGTTAGTTACTAACAGTCTGTATGACTTTAATTTCTGAGTGTGATAGACTGTATCTTTTCACTCCTGTCTCCCTCATCCAAATAAAAGTCAGACTACTTGAGGCTGAAATTTCATCTAGGGCCAAGGAAACCCTTCCTTCATTGAGTGCTTTCTAAAATGATTCATTTGGCTCTGTCAGGTCTTCGTGTGGCATGCAGGATTGTCCTTGCATCTCTTGTGCTTCTCTGGTTGTGGTGTGAGGGCTCAGCAGTGGCTGTTGCACAAGGGCCTCATTGTCCCATGGCATATGGGATCTTAATTCCCTGACAGGGATTGAACCTGAGTCCCTGGCATTGGAAGGTGGATTCTTAACCACTGGATTACCAGGGAAGTCCCCACTGGATGCTTTTTAAGAAAAGAATGGGAGACTAAAATAAAGTAGCCTTTTGACCACTTCCCACAAGTGATCATTGATTACATACATCTTTCCTATGTGAATCTCACACCTCTGTGTAGTAGGCCTCATCTTGCAGACGAGGACACTGAGGCTCAAAGAGACTAAATTCCCCAGAGCCACACAGCTGAGGCAGACCAGAGCTTAGATCTGACCCTGGTCAGTTAGACTCCAACCCAAGGCCAGTATTCTTTCTACTCTATGATGTCAACTCAGCAGGACTGTGAAGGTTATAAGGCATGTTTCTAAGGCCCAAGGGACCTGAGTAGGTTCAACACCTCACTTTATGAAAGATTAATGTGGCTTGCTTCTTCCTAAGGCTTTGTCAGAGTCACCAAAATAATAGATTACCTGAGACGAACAACTCGTCAAGGTTCTCAGGACGGTGGCCTTGAGGAGCTGTGGGATGTGCTCGATCCTGAAAAGAAAGACGTGCCTGTGAACCTGGAAACCTTCCAGACCGCCGTGAACGAATGGAAGGCTCACTGCAGAAACAAATGGTAATCGGAGTCCCAGCGGGATGGGTTTTCAGGTTCTGATTTAACCACTGATGACAGTGAATGCTAATCACTATTTACTTTGCTGATGGAAATACTCTCATCTGGTGCCTCTCACACTAAAGCAGGCACTGGAATCACCTAAATGATCCTATACCTGAATTGTTGGGCCTTCACCACCAGGATTCAATAAATCTGATAATTTCCAGTTCAGGCATGCTTCCAGTGGTACTGATACTGATAGGGCAGTGATAGGCATATGTTGAGAACCTACTGTGTTAATCATGATCACATTCATTTATTGTGATTATTATTATGTTCTTATGAAGACCTGAGCTGGCATAGGGGCCAAGTAAATTATCGATACTGACCACCTAGTCTCCAAGCACATTTAAACTCAGCATGAATGCCCTGTGAGGTCGGTTGGGGAGATGTCGTCAGTGAGTATAATTTAGAAGCCTAGATTAAAGGGAGACAGAAAGGAAAAGGAAAGGATGGTAGAGCTGAAACGTGGTGAAGATGGAGAACAGTACCCAGGAGTTCAGACGCCCTGGAGAAGCATCCTCTTCTTTCACGGGAAGCCTGATCTGTGGCTTTTACTTAGACACAGATCTCCAGCTATCAGCTGATATTTACTAGGGATTTCCTTAAAGGATGCTCCAAGATCCTCCAGCAGATCTTTTTGACCTAGGGATTGAACCCATGTGTTTTAAGCCTCCGGCATGGGCAGGTGGGTTCTTCACCACTAGCGCCACCTGGGAGGCTTCCATAACATATGGACAGCTTTAAAAATGAGCCTTAAGTGTTGTTGGCCATACATACATAAATTCTAAAGACAAGATAACTATATAAAACCACTTAATCTCACTGAGTAACTAAAGAAATGAAAATAAAGAGAATAAATCATTTTGTGCATCAGTTCAACAGACTTAAAGGAATGACTGTATTCCATGCTGTCAAGGTGCATGGAGAAATAGGCCCTCTCATCTATGTTGGTAGTGCAAGTTGGCATGGTTTTTCAAGGGTAATTTATATATAGATATCAGAGCCTTAAAAATATGCAGTGTGGTCAAATACTGCAACTTCAGGGAAAACAGCCAATTATATGCATGTGTGTGTGCTGAATCATGTCAGTCGTGTATGACTCTGTGCAATCCTATGGACTGCAGCCTGCCAGTCTCTTCTGTCCACGGGGTTCTCCGGGCAAGAATACTGGATTGGGTTGTCATGCCCTCCTTCAGGGGATCTTCCTGACCCAGGGATTGAAACTGCGTCTCTTACATCTAACTGCATGAGCAGGTGGGTTCTTTACCACCAGCACCATTTGAGAAGCCCAACCAATTGCACACTCTAATATATGTCTGTAGAATGTTGTTTATAATTGTGATACATATGAGCAAATCAGGGCTTCCCTGGTAGCTCAGTGGTGAAAGACTTCACCTGGGCCAATGTTGGGTTATCGATACTGACCACCTAGTCTCCAAGCACATTTAAACTCAGCATGAATGCCCTGTGAGGTCGGTTGGGGAGATGTCCAGTGAGTATAATTTAGAAGCCTAGATTAAAGGGAGACAGAAAGGAAAAGGAAAGGATGGTAGAGCTGAAACGTGGTGAAGATGGAGAACAGTACCCAGGAGTTCAGACGCCCTGGAGAAGCATCCTCTTCTTTCACGGGAAGCCTGATCTGTGGCTTTTACTTAGACACAGATCTCCAGCTATCAGCTGATATTTACTAGGGATTTCCTTAAAGGATGCTCCAAGATCCTCCAGCAGATCTTTTTGACCTAGGGATTGAACCCATGTGTTTTAAGCCTCCGGCATGGGCAGGTGGGTTCTTCACCACTAGCGCCACCTGGGAGGCTTCCATAACATATGGACAGCTTTAAAAATGAGCCTTAAGTGTTGTTGGCCATACATACATAAATTCTAAAGACAAGATAACTATATAAAACCACTTAATCTCACTGAGTAACTAAAGAAATGAAAATAAAGAGAATAAATCATTTTGTGCATCAGTTCAACAGACTTAAAGGAATGACTGTATTCCATGCTGTCAAGGTGCATGGAGAAATAGGCCCTCTCATCTATGTTGGTAGTGCAAGTTGGCATGGTTTTTCAAGGGTAATTTATATATAGATATCAGAGCCTTAAAAATATGCAGTGTGGTCAAATACTGCAACTTCAGGGAAAACAGCCAATTATATGCATGTGTGTGTGCTGAATCATGTCAGTCGTGTATGACTCTGTGCAATCCTATGGACTGCAGCCTGCCAGTCTCTTCTGTCCACGGGGTTCTCCGGGCAAGAATACTGGATTGGGTTGTCATGCCCTCCTTCAGGGGATCTTCCTGACCCAGGGATTGAAACTGCGTCTCTTACATCTAACTGCATGAGCAGGTGGGTTCTTTACCACCAGCACCATTTGAGAAGCCCAACCAATTGCACACTCTAATATATGTCTGTAGAATGTTGTTTATAATTGTGATACATATGAGCAAATCAGGGCTTCCCTGGTAGCTCAGTGGTGAAAGACTTCACCTGCCAATGTAGGAGGTATGGATTTGATCTCTGATCCGGGAAGATCCCACATGTTGTAGAGCAACTAAGCCCATGAGCCACAACTATGGAGCCTGTGCTCTAGAGCCTTGGAGCTGCAACTATTGAGCCCTGCTGCAACTACTGAAGCCCATGTGCCCTAGATCCGAATTTCCATAACAAGAGAAGTCATCGCTACAAGAAGCCTGCTCACCCTAACTAGAGAGTAGCCCCCACTCCCTGCAACTAGAGAAGAGCCTGTGGCAGAAGCGAAAGCTCAGACTAGCCAAAAATAAATAAGTACATTAAATTAAAAAATATATGAGCAAATAAAATGTTTAATAGTAAATGGTTAGACAAACGATAGTACTTCCATAGTCTAGCATCCTAATTAGTCACTCAAAATTAGGTAACTATTTGAAAGGAGAAATATTCATATATATTTATTTTGGGTAATCGGCCATAGGTCTGAATATGTAGTACCATCCCATGTTTGTTGAGAAGTAATAACATGCACAGGAAAATGTTGGGAGGAATATACGCCAAAATGATTATCTCTGCGTGATGACCTTAACTTTTTTGTATTTTTTAATGAATTTTCTACTTTGCCTAAGATATTTAGGTTTGATTGTGTTATATATATATATATCAATAATGCATGGGTAAAGTGGATGAGTACAAAAGAAAAAGTTTACTTTTACAACAAATAAAAAGGGAAAGAAAAAACCCATGGGAGATATAAATATGAAATATAAGAACAGAAACTCAGAGAGGATGGTGAGTGTGGATGTATTAACAGGAATCATAAGAGCGATGTCTGAGCTGATCTGCTCAGTCATCCTCTGACAGGCGCCTCATGTGGAAGCAACAGGATGTAAGTTCAAGTCTAGACACTTTTGTAGCTGCTCTGAAGAGAGTTTGGTGTTTGGAAAGGTTAATTGATGAAACAGAAATCACAGTATAAAGACTCCTGGAAAAGGAATGGTTGAAAATTGAATGTTTACTTTGGGGTATTCTGGACAGAGGCCTGGAAATTGGGTTCTCTAAATTTCAGGAGTGAAATGATTTAAAGGAGAGTTAGCTCAAGTTCAGCTTGCTTTTTCATGAGAAAGAGAAAAGAAAAATACCTTCATTGTGTCCCACGTTATTAGCTGTTCATGTCTTTTCCTTCATAATTCTTTAAAGCCCAAGGTCTTGCTACCTCTAGAAGTGTCCACTTAGCCCTCCAAATCCTGTCAGCTTCCTAATCCACCAGGACCTTGCGTCCCTTAATTATAGCTTCTGTACATCCTCAGTACTTATTTCTGCATTCACTTTCATGTTGGATTAAAGTCTACAGAAGGTGGAGGCAATGCCTTATGTTTCATTTCTATGACCATTGAAGCACAGCATTGGGCTTCATATGGTGGTCGAGCAGATTTGTCCTTCTTCAATTGCCCAGTTGTGTCCGACTCTGTCCGATGGATAGACAGTTTTAAAATTCAGAAAGAAAGCCCTCAGTAAGAGAAATACAGAGCACATCCGAAAACTTCACTAAGCTTTTTTTTTTTTTTAAAGAGTTTGTCTTTTTTTAAAAAATTAATTACTATTATTATTATTTTTTTGGGCCATTCTGGGTTCTCACTGCTGCCGCAGGCTCTTCTCTAGTTGCAGGAAGTGAGAGTTACTCTCTAGTTGAGGTGAGCAGGCTTCTTGTTGCGGGGACTTCTCTTATTGTGAAACTCGGGCACATGGGCTTCAGTAGTTGCAGCACATGGGCTCCATAGTTGCAGCTCCGAGGCTCTAGAGCACAGGCTCCATAGTTGTGGCTCATGGGCTTAGTTGCTCTGCAGCATGTGGGATCTTCCTGGATCAGGGATCGAACCTGTGTTTCTGGCATTGGCAGGCAAACTCTTTACCACTGAGCTACCAGGGAAGCCCAATGGGTAAGTTTTGATTTGGCAAAGAATCCTAGCTCACTGATCTTGTTTTTTGACTACAGGGAAGGAGAGAATAGTGGATCAAGCAGCAGAATGGTTGATTCTGTTTTGGAACAGGACAGCGTAAAATTGGGCAGAGCAAGTATGTATGTGCTTCTTTGGGACTGTTCCGCCACTTTCTGTGGTTTGGAGAAATGTATTTTTCATAAAACTCTCTTGTGTGTGTTTCAGTTGAGATGACCACAGATACAACAGATTTTGCATCATGGAACTTCGAGGCTTTGGGTGGAGACTTGTCTAAAGGAGTCTTGTAAGCTTTCTTGTAATGCTTTCTCGAGTGCCTTGACTTTTCTTATTTATCTTCTTATTTCATAGATCTGTGCATTTTATTTTATTTCTGAGCTTCCCTGGTGACTCAGACAGTAACAAATCTGCCTACAGTGCAGGAAACCCAGGTTCAGTCTCTGGGTTGGGAAGATCCCCTGGAGAAGGGAATGGCTACCCACTCCAATATTCTTGCCTGGAGAATCCCATGGTCAGAGGAGTCCATGGTGGATTAGAGTCCATGGGATCACAAAGAGTCGGACACGACTGAGCAACTAACACTTTCACTTTTTCATGTATTTTATTTCCGGTAGAGTCACTTACCTCTGCTTGTGCATGTGTGGTACGGCTGATGTAATTTATTTTTAACTCTTAATTCTTGTTTCCCAATTGCGTTAGATGTAATTTCACTAGGAACACATGTTATGGATGATTAGTGTGACATAAATTAGCGTTTTCTCACTCATGAAATCCTTCTCCTTCTTTGACTTCATGTGTTTTCCATGAAAACAAGTTCCATTTGAAGTAGAGATTTGACATAGACCTGAAGCTCTTTGGGGATTGCTTTTATTTATTTACTTTCTGATGTATTAGTTTCTGTTGGACAGTGAGGTGAATCAGCTCTAAGTGTACGTACATCCACCCACCTCAGACCTCCCTCTCATCCTGCCTGGATCCCACCCCTCCAGGTCATCACACAGCACCGAGCTGAGCGCCGTGTGCTTTCTGGCTGGGTCCCACCAGCGATCACTCTTACACCTGGGGGTGTGTATGTGTCCATTTTAACCACTTTTTAATCCATACTTTTAGATATGAAGAAGAAAAGCTGTTTTCTGCTAAATGCAAATTTTAGATATTAAAAGTGACTCTGTCCTTCCTCATTTATTTTTAAAAATATTTTTGTTGGCTGAACTAACATAGTGAATCCGTTGGGACTGTTCCGCCACTTTCTGTGGTTTGGAGAAATGTATTTTTCATAAAACTCTCTTGTGTGTGTTTCAGTTGAGATGACCACAGATACAACAGATTTTGCATCATGGAACTTCGAGGCTTTGGGTGGAGACTTGTCTAAAGGAGTCTTGTAAGCTTTCTTGTAATGCTTTCTCGAGTGCCTTGACTTTTCTTATTTATCTTCTTATTTCATAGATCTGTGCATTTTATTTTATTTCTGAGCTTCCCTGGTGACTCAGACAGTAACAAATCTGCCTACAGTGCAGGAAACCCAGGTTCAGTCTCTGGGTTGGGAAGATCCCCTGGAGAAGGGAATGGCTACCCACTCCAATATTCTTGCCTGGAGAATCCCATGGTCAGAGGAGTCCATGGTGGATTAGAGTCCATGGGATCACAAAGAGTCGGACACGACTGAGCAACTAACACTTTCACTTTTTCATGTATTTTATTTCCGGTAGAGTCACTTACCTCTGCTTGTGCATGTGTGGTACGGCTGATGTAATTTATTTTTAACTCTTAATTCTTGTTTCCCAATTGCGTTAGATGTAATTTCACTAGGAACACATGTTATGGATGATTAGTGTGACATAAATTAGCGTTTTCTCACTCATGAAATCCTTCTCCTTCTTTGACTTCATGTGTTTTCCATGAAAACAAGTTCCATTTGAAGTAGAGATTTGACATAGACCTGAAGCTCTTTGGGGATTGCTTTTATTTATTTACTTTCTGATGTATTAGTTTCTGTTGGACAGTGAGGTGAATCAGCTCTAAGTGTACGTACATCCACCCACCTCAGACCTCCCTCTCATCCTGCCTGGATCCCACCCCTCCAGGTCATCACACAGCACCGAGCTGAGCTCCCTGTGCTTTCTGGCTGGTTCCCACCAGCGATCACTCTTACACATGGTGGTGTGTATGTGTCCATTTTAACCACTTTTTAATATATACTTTTAGATATGAAGAAGAAAAGCTGTTTTCTGCTAAATGCAAATTTTAGATATTAAGGAGAAGTGACTCTGTCCTTCCTCATTTTTATTTTTAAAAATATTTTTTGTTGGCTGAACTAACATGTGGCTCATGTTGATCTTAGTTCCCTGATTAGGGATTGAACCCAAACCCCTGCTTTGTTGGGAGCTCTGAATCAAGCTCTGGACCTGTCATTCCTTATTTTATCTTTGCCATCTCAACTTTATTTGTGAAAAAAGGTGGACTAGGAACCAACATGTGTTCAAAACTCTAGGAAAAGGTGGCAAAGAAGAAGAAGAGACTGGGACTCCATGAAACACACAGTCCAGACTCTCACGGGGTTTATGATCCAAATGTCAGGGGCAAGCATGACATCCACAAACATTAACAAGCTGGAGAAGATTCTAGGAGTGCTGAGTGCTAAGTTGTGGGCTCCAGGCAACAATGACAAGACTCTGGGAACTGACTCCTAGTTAAAGGCCTGTTGAAACCTGTCAAACTCCGTGACGGAAAGAGTCCAGTGTCAGTTTATTTCAGGGTTTTCCAGAACCCAGGCAGCAATAAGAACTCTCCGGGGTAGACAACAGCAGAAGTTGAGAGCAAAGTGAAGAAGAAGAAACTAGAGCTGTAGAAGTTGACTTCACAAGCGGGAGATGCTAAATATCTGGCCATTTTGAAAAAAATCATTGATGTTATTGTAATAAGTGCATGAATAAAAACTGTGTAAATGGGCTAGGTTTATGAGGCTGAAGATAAAGTAGAAAATCTCACTGGAGCATTCAGAATATTTTTATTTTTTACTTTATTTTGGGCTGTGCTGGATCTTCATTGCTGCACATGGGCTTTCTCTAGTTGTGGTGATTGGGGGCTACCCTTTGTTGTGGTGCATTGGCTTCTCACTGGGGGGCCTCTTTTTGCAGAGCACAGGCTCTAGGCAAGTGGCATTCAGCAGTTGTACCACATGGCTCTGTAGGAAGTGGCACTCGAGCCCTAATTTCATGGGCTTCAGCCCCAATAGGGCTTAGTTTCTCTGCAGCATGTGTAGTCTTCCTGGAGCAGGGATTGAACCTGTGTTCCCTGCATTGGCAGGTGAAATGTTACCCACTGGATCACCAGTGAAGCTATCACAGGAACATTTAAGCCTGTTTTGGCTGAACCATAAGCCTTACTTTGATCAGAAGTGATTAGTGATGTTGAAGTTTATTCTTATTCATTCTTTCACCTGCAGAGAGGTGCCTGATTTGATCACCTATGTAGCAGATCTGCATTTCAACAAGCAGAAGTTGGAAGAGGAAAATAATAAGTTTAAATTGGCATTAGAAAATTTGGAAGAAGCAAACAGTCAGTTATCAGAGGACTGTGCTGCATTGCGCCTTCAGATAAAAAGGTGAGCCATGGTGTGGGTACTGTGTGCTGAGAGCTTTCAGTTCTTCCTCCTTTGTTTAAAAAAATAAATCTGTTTTTATTATTGAGATATAAGTCACAAAGCAGAAGAATCAGCCTGTTAAGGTCTACAGTTGGTTCAGTTTTTGGTATATTCACAAGGTTGCACAATCAACACTGGTTATGAGTGCTAAGTTGTGGGCTCCAGGCAACAATGACAAGACTCTGGGAACTGACTCCTAGTTAAAGGCCTGTTGAAACCTGTCAAACTCCGTGACGGAAAGAGTCCAGTGTCAGTTTATTTCAGGGTTTTCCAGAACCCAGGCAGCAATAAGAACTCTCCGGGGTAGACAACAGCAGAAGTTGAGAGCAAAGTGAAGAAGAAGAAACTAGAGCTGTAGAAGTTGACTTCACAAGCGGGAGATGCTAAATATCTGGCCATTTTGAAAAAAATCATTGATGTTATTGTAATAAGTGCATGAATAAAAACTGTGTAAATGGGCTAGGTTTATGAGGCTGAAGATAAAGTAGAAAATCTCACTGGAGCATTCAGAATATTTTTATTTTTTACTTTATTTTGGGCTGTGCTGGATCTTCATTGCTGCACATGGGCTTTCTCTAGTTGTGGTGATTGGGGGCTACCCTTTGTTGTGGTGCATTGGCTTCTCACTGGGGGGCCTCTTTTTGCAGAGCACAGGCTCTAGGCAAGTGGCATTCAGCAGTTGTACCACATGGCTCTGTAGGAAGTGGCACTCGACCCCCTAATTTCATGGGCTTCAGCCCCAATAGGGCTTAGTTTCTCTGCAGCATGTGTAGTCTTCCTGGAGCAGGGATTGAACCTGTGTTCCCTG
Source organism: Tragulus kanchil (assembly GCA_022376925.1). Taxonomy (NCBI): domain Eukaryota; kingdom Metazoa; phylum Chordata; class Mammalia; order Artiodactyla; family Tragulidae; genus Tragulus; species Tragulus kanchil. The sequence continues at coordinate 266,526,077 of JAIOJX010000004.1, read as the reverse complement.
CATTGGCAGGTGAAATGTTACCCACTGGATCACCAGTGAAGCTATCACAGGAACATTTAAGCCTGTTTTGGCTGAACCATAAGCCTTACTTTGATCAGAAGTGATTAGTGATGTTGAAGTTTATTCTTATTCATTCTTTCACCTGCAGAGAGGTGCCTGATTTGATCACCTATGTAGCAGATCTGCATTTCAACAAGCAGAAGTTGGAAGAGGAAAATAATAAGTTTAAATTGGCATTAGAAAATTTGGAAGAAGCAAACAGTCAGTTATCAGAGGACTGTGCTGCATTGCGCCTTCAGATAAAAAGGTGAGCCATGGTGTGGGTACTGTGTGCTGAGAGCTTTCAGTTCTTCCTCCTTTGTTTAAAAAAATAAATCTGTTTTTATTATTGAGATATAAGTCACAAAGCAGAAGAATCAGCCTGTTAAGGTCTACAGTTGGTTCAGTGTTTTTTGGTATATTCACAAGGTTGCACAATCAACACCATGGTCTAATTCCAGGACATTGTCATCACTCCAGGAAGAAATCTGACACTGATCAGCCGTCGCTCCTCATGTCCTCTCTCACCCTGGCAACCACTAATCTACTTTCTGTCTCTATAAATTTGCCTATTCTAAACATTTTCGTATACATGGAATCATACAGAAGGTGGCTTCTGTATTTCTCGCTTCTATCATTTAGCATCCCATTTTCAAAGCTCATCCATGTTGAAGCATGTATTTTTGACCATGCTCCAAATCAATTTATATAGTTATATACATATATGTATGTGTGTGTGTGTGTGTATTTGTGTGTGTGTGTGTGTGTGTGTGTGTGTGTATGTATATGTTTATTGGCTGTGCCAGGTCTTCCTTGCAGCCTGTAGGATCTAGTTCCCTGACCAGGGATTGAACCTGGGCCACCTTCACTGCGAGTGAGGAGTTTTAGCCACTGGACTACCAGGGAAGTCTCCCTGTCTATAGAATTAAAAACAAAACAAAACAAAACAAAACATGCTAATTGCAAGCTCTCTCCATTCCATAATTGGCTATTTATTCTTTATTTAAAATATAATAATTCAGGGCTTCCCTGGTGGTCCAGTGGGTAAGGACACCGCCTTGCAGTGCAAGGGGCGCCGGTTGGATCCCTGGCCTGGGAAGATCCCACTTGCCATGGAGGGGCTGGACCCATGTGTCCAACTACGAGCCGGAGCTCTGGGCGCATGCGCCCAGAGCCGGTGCTCTAAAGAGGGCCCCGATGGGCAATGGCGCATTTGATCACCTATGTAGCAGATCTGCATTTCAACAAGCAGAAGTTGGAAGAGGAAAATAATAAGTTTAAATTGGCATTAGAAAATTTGGAAGAAGCAAACAGTCAGTTATCAGAGGACTGTGCTGCATTGCGCCTTCAGATAAAAAGGTGAGCCATGGTGTGGGTACTGTGTGCTGAGAGCTTTCAGTTCTTCCTCCTTTGTTTAAAAAAATAAATCTGTTTTTATTATTGAGATATAAGTCACAAAGCAGAAGAATCAGCCTGTTAAGGTCTACAGTTGGTTCAGTGTTTTTTGGTATATTCACAAGGTTGCACAATCAACACCATGGTCTAATTCCAGGACATTGTCATCACTCCAGGAAGAAATCTGACACTGATCAGCCGTCGCTCCTCATGTCCTCTCTCACCCTGGCAACCACTAATCTACTTTCTGTCTCTATAAATTTGCCTATTCTAAACATTTTCGTATACATGGAATCATACAGAAGGTGGCTTCTGTATTTCTCGCTTCTATCATTTAGCATCCCATTTTCAAAGCTCATCCATGTTGAAGCATGTATTTTTGACCATGCTCCAAATCAATTTATATAGTTATATACATATATGTATGTGTGTGTGTGTGTGTATTTGTGTGTGTGTGTGTGTGTGTGTGTGTATGTATATGTTTATTGGCTGTGCCAGGTCTTCCTTGCAGCCTGTAGGATCTAGTTCCCTGACCAGGGATTGAACCTGGGCCACCTTCACTGCGAGTGAGGAGTTTTAGCCACTGGACTACCAGGGAAGTCTCCCTGTCTATAGAATTAAAAACAAAACAAAACAAAACAAAACATGCTAATTGCAAGCTCTCTCCATTCCATAATTGGCTATTTATTCTTTATTTAAAATATAATAATTCAGGGCTTCCCTGGTGGTCCAGTGGGTAAGGACACCGCCTTGCAGTGCAAGGGGCGCCGGTTGGATCCCTGGCCTGGGAAGATCCCACTTGCCATGGAGGGGCTGGACCCATGTGTCCAACTACCGAGCCGGAGCTCTGGAGCGCATGCGCCCAGAGCCGGTGCTCTGCAGCAACAGAGGCCACTGCGATGGGAGGCCCACATGGGCCAAAGAACAAAGATGGATGAAATGGTATAAATGAAAGACCAATAAAAGTGGCCCGCCCGCCCCCTTCCCTACCTACCTCACCCTCCCCTCCCCCTAGCCAAAAAAATAATAATTCAAAGTTTCTTTAAAATGAAAACTATGCTTTGGGTGCATGTGCCAGTCAGGGCTTTTGGTGGCAGGCACTGGTTATTAAAAGGTGACTAGTTGACTTAAGGAGGGAAGAAACATCTTGGGAGGGAATTGGGTCACTGGCAGGATGGCCAGAGAGTTTGGACGGGCAGCTAGAATGCCAGTGTCTACAGAAATATCCTTTGTGCCATCTCTTTCTAACTCCCCCCACCCCACAGTCCTTCAGGAGAGCCCATGTTTGATACTGTGCTGCTGTCCCATCATGATGTACTTTGCCTTCTGTGTTACTAAGTCTGTTCTCTATTTGTATCTCCATTGTTGTCCTGCAAATAATTTCATCAGCACTGCTGGAACCATTGATGCCTCCACTTTACCTCACATTTTCCCCTCCAGACTCCAGCAGCATCTGGCTGCTTGCAGTTCCTCAGTGAACTCCTCTTCTCCATCCCACTGTCTCCCTCTTCCTCCTCCTCATTACCTGAGCTATCTTCCTTTTGCACAGTGTCTACAGAACTTGGGGTCACTCCAACCTTTGTTCTTATTATACTGTATAGCAATATGATTTACCTTGTTGCTTAATCGCTAAATCACTTTTGACTCTTTCTCGACCCCGTGGACTGTAGCCCACCAGGCTTCTCTGTCCATGGGATTTTTCAGGCAAGAATACTGGAGTGGGTCGCCATTTCCTTCTCCAGGGAATGTTCCTGACTCAGGGATTGAACCTGACTCAGGGATTGAACCTGTATCTCCTGCGTTGGCAGGCAGGGTCTTTACAATGGGCCACCAGGAAAGCGTGTAAATTCCAAGAGGGCAGGGTTCTCATGTTTGGATTCACTCTTACCTTATTCAGTGCCTAGCAAAATGAGTAACGTGGATTTGGAGCTCAATAAATATTGATCGAATGATCAGTGTAACTTCTTAGGAAAAAAGTGTACCTTCTTTAAGACCCTGCTCAGAAGACAGTTTGTAATCTTTGGGAGTACAAATAGGCAATTCCATCATAGGGATTGCCATGATCCATTTAATAAGTTTCCTTTGTTAGATATTTAGTTTCTTTCCAGTGCTTTGTTATTATAAACAGTAACCTTTTAAATAAAATATATCTTACAGAGACTGTTTGTAACCATTTGTTAGTTTAGTTGCCATCTACTTTATAGCATGTGACCTAAAGTTACACCTTGTTTCTTGTCCAACATCATGGGCCCTCTAGCAGGGCCTGGCACCTGAATGTGATGCTATTTGATAACTGTTTGTGGAATTACATTAACTAATACTACATCTTATTAGTAGAAGGAAAGAACTGTGTGGTTCTGCCAGTGATGGACTTCAAAGGGAGTCTCCCAATCTTTATGTCTATTTCCTTCTATCCTTTATCTCTGAAGTTGTACTCCACTGGAATCCTTTCCTTTTCTAAAGACTGTGGAAGATCTTGAGTATAGCTTTTTTTTTTTTTTTTTTTTTTTTTTAAACTATTGTTGGCATCTGGTTTGAATTTTCAGTGGTTTTCAACCTGGGGCTTAAAAATAGTCCATGTCTTTAATTAGTACCTTTGACGGTTATATTTGAGGTTTTGCTTATTGCCTTCTCTCCCCACCCCCACAGTGCCCACCAGGCTATTATGAGAACAAATCTGTTAAAAGAAGAACTGGAGGAACTGAAAAGTAGTATGAATGCTTCAGAAGAGCAGAAGACCACGATTGTAGCCCAGAACAGACAGTTAGTAAGTCATCCAATAACTTTGAAATTGGCCGATAGCATATACAGCTGAAATCCAAGAGAGTTTATTTGGAGGCAAAGATCAGAAATCAATAGGCTAATGAATGAATTGGTAATGCCTTAGAAAAGTAAAGGCAAGGAGGGTTAAAAAAAGAAACAGACAACCTGTGTTTTCCTTTCGGAATTCAAATTCTTTACAAATGAGTCGTATTTGCAATGGTTAGTGAACATCTAGAATGCCTTCTCAAGTTAACAGGTGAATTTATAAATATCTGGCACTGAAAACCACTTACATCTTCCAGAAGTTTATTTTCTGTATCAAACTTTCACCTTTTTCTCAGGTTTAAACAAAAATCCATTTTCTCATCAGGCCCAGATTACTAATTAGCTCCATTACTCAGTTGTTACACTAAATAAGCCCAGGCTTGTAATTTCTAGAGCAAAACATTATTTATACTAAGTTTCAACTACCAGAGAAGTAATGATTTTAATTGAGACTGGTAAACTATTATCTAGAGTAATAATCTTCAAAATCTCTCCAGACTATTTGAGCATTGCTAACCATGCATGGGGCGGGGAAGTGGGGTCGGCTGGAAGTCATTCAGATCGATTTATTTTTAGGTCTGTAAGTCATCAGGAAAACTTAAATTCCAGACCTGTCTTTCACTCATGACCTCCTATAACCAACACAGCCTAGCTTTTTCCTCAACTGTAAAGTGTGGAGAGTGGACCCAGTAAGTGCCAGGTGACCCTGCAAGACTCTGTGAATGCTTTACAGCAAGGACTCAGTCTCCGGCCACCGAGGAGTTTCTGTGTGGAGGCCACATTGGACAGTGACCAAGAGCCCACTCTTGGAAGTCAGGCTGAGGGCATTCAATTCCTGACCCTGAGGGCTGTGTAACTGTAGGCAAACCACATAACCTCTGTTTTGTTTTTCATCTCTCCTTCCCTGTCATGGTTAGATTGAGTCCAGGAGAAGAGTGACTTCTCACCACTTCCAAGAAACTGGAAGCCAAAGGCTTAGCCTCATATTGCGAATATGTTCAGACTAGGCTCGTGTGCCATATCATATCCATATCACATCATACCAATGCAAATTTTAAAGAAAAATGTTGATAACTCTAGAAGTAAATAGATTTTCATCAGTATGAAGCTAGAAGAGCAGAAGACCACGATTGTAGCCCAGAACAGACAGTTAGTAAGTCATCCAATAACTTTGAAATTGGCCGATAGCATATACAGCTGAAATCCAAGAGAGTTTATTTGGAGGCAAAGATCAGAAATCAATAGGCTAATGAATGAATTGGTAATGCCTTAGAAAAGTAAAGGCAAGGAGGGTTAAAAAAAGAAACAGACAACCTGTGTTTTCCTTTCGAATTCAAATTCTTTACAAATGAGTCGTATTTGCAATGGTTAGTGAACATCTAGAATGCCTTCTCAAGTTAACAGGTGAATTTATAAATATCTGGCACTGAAAACCACTTACATCTTCCAGAAGTTTATTTTCTGTATCAAACTTTCACCTTTTTCTCAGGTTTAAACAAAAATCCATTTTCTCATCAGGCCCAGATTACTAATTAGCTCCATTACTCAGTTGTTACACTAAATAAGCCCAGGCTTGTAATTTCTAGAGCAAAACATTATTTATACTAAGTTTCAACTACCAGAGAAGTAATGATTTTAATTGAGACTGGTAAACTATTATCTAGAGTAATAATCTTCAAAATCTCTCCAGACTATTTGAGCATTGCTAACCATGCATGGGGCGGGGCGGGGAAGTGGGGTCGGCTGGAAGTCATTCAGATCGATTTATTTTTAGGTCTGTAAGTCATCAGGAAAACTTAAATTCCAGACCTGTCTTTCACTCATGACCTCCTATAACCAACACAGCCTAGCTTTTTCCTCAACTGTAAAGTGTGGAGAGTGGACCCAGTAAGTGCCAGGTGACCCTGCAAGACTCTGTGAATGCTTTACAGCAAGGACTCAGTCTCCGGCCACCGAGGAGTTTCTGTGTGGAGGCCACATTGGACAGTGACCAAGAGCCCACTCTTGGAAGTCAGGCTGAGGGCATTCAATTCCTGACCCTGAGGGCTGTGTAACTGTAGGCAAACCACATAACCTCTGTTTTGTTTTTCATCTCTCCTTCCCTGTCATGGTTAGATTGAGTCCAGGAGAAGAGTGACTTCTCACCACTTCCAAGAAACTGGAAGCCAAAGGCTTAGCCTCATATTGCGAATATGTTCAGACTAGGCTCGTGTGCCATATCATATCCATATCACATCATACCAATGCAATAGTTAGGGTTTGATGAAAGGAAAAAATGTTGATAACTCTAGAAGTAAATATTTGGTATTTTCATCAACTGCTCAAATGCTTTTAAATTGTTTGTCTTTTAATAAATCAGGAGACAGAAAACCGAGCTCTGATTCTTAAGATTCGGATTCTCCAAGAAGAGGTATGTAGAAACTGTGAAACAGACTATAAAGATAAATGTGGAAATGATACAGTCATGGGTCATGACCCAGGGTTAAATATAGATTGTGTGAATTTCAGGCTCCTGTGGGCCAGATACTAGGTTGCTGTGTGCAATGATGAGTGAGAAGAGTGGACAAGATTTTTCCTGTCTGGACAGAAGTAGATTACCTTTGTAATCCTCCACGAAGAAATAGGATTTAAGAAATTTGGACTTAAGATGAAATGAAATTAACCCAATCCATCTGAAAAGCATGCAAATCAAGTGAGAAAGTGTAGAAATTATCTACTACTATTCCATGAAACTAGGTACCAAAGGCCATTGAGTCTAAGACCTAGATCTTAAATTTACTGACAGTTTGACCTTGGAAGGGCCATTTGTATTTTGGAGGATTAATAGTACCTATTTCCTACAGTTATTTTAAAGATCAAGATAATGTTTTTGAGGCCGTTTGCTTAACCATAATGTATCTCATATATGTCAGAAAATAATAGTAGAGTCTCTTAAAGGAAAATGTTATGAAATATATATATTTAAGCAACAAAATTAAAACATTTAAAGTGCAATAGGAAAGCTACTAGTGAGTTACTATTTTGGAGGAGCATTCTCTAGGTATCTTTTGAATATCAATTATTATGATTTTTTTTGGTTAGGCTTTATATTAGTTTATTAGAGATATTTATTAAGCTGCCATGCATGATCTGAAGAGTTAACCAATTTATGGGCTAAGTGGACATTAAAAAACATTCATAGTGAAAACAAAACAAAACATTCATAGTGATTGGAAAGGAACAACTGAAGACTGAAAAGTCATTCTGTATTTCAGTCAGATATATTACAGCTACCAGGCCAGGTTTTCTTTAAACTAGTGCTTTACAAATAAGTTCTCAATGTAAGGTATTTTTCTACTCACATTTAAAATAATTGACTAACATCAAAGAACTGTAGTAGGCCGGTTCAGAATTGAGATAGGAGGAGGGAGACTTAGAACCCTCTATCATGAGATAGCCTTAGAATGATTGATTTGTGTTCAAAAAGCATGTAGATTTCACTAAGGTTCCTTTAGGAGGTTAAAATCTGAGGCATTGTGAAGAAGAACAGCACGGTGGCTTGGGTAATTATTCACTTGTGTGCTTAGTCATTCAGTTGTGTCCCCATGGACTGTAGCCCATCAAATTCCTCTGCCCATGGGACTTTTTTCAGGTGAGAAAACAGGAATGGGTTGCCATTCCCTCCTCTAGGGGATGGATCTTCTCTACCCAGTGATGGAGGCCCACACCTCCGATGGTGCTTTTGCATTGCAGGCGAATTCTGTACCCTCTGAGCTATTGGGGAAGCCAGTTATTCACTTACATTTATTGATTTATTACATACACTTCACTGGGAGATAGATTGTGTTCTGGGTGTTAAGGAAACAGACTGAAACAAAGGGCCTATGTGAAGCTAGCATCTTAGGTGGTGATTAGTACCACCGAGAAAAGAAGGGCAGAAAACAGAGTGTGACTTAGACTAGGGTGGTTAGGGGACTTCCCTGGTGGTCCAGTGGCTGAGACTCCGCCTGTCAAGGAAGGGGATGTGGGTTTGCTCCCTGGCCCGAGAGCTAAGATCCCACATGCCTTGTGGTCAAAAAATAAAAAAAAAAATAAAGCTTTGCTGCATAAACCCTAGTTTATAGGATGATTAGGAAAAGTAGAACTATGAAATGAATCATTTGGTTAAAAACCGGGGGACTCATCTGGAAGAGTGCTCTGGGCAGCGGGAGCAGCAAGTCCAAAGCCCTCAGGCTGTAGCCTGCCAGCCGTTTCTGAGGGACCACAAGGTCAGTGTGGCTGGAGCAGGGGGAACAAGGCGCTGAAAAGAGTTTGGGGCCCTGGACCCCCAGGGTCTCATAAACAGCCGTGGACTCTGGCTGTTTATGCTGAGTGAGATGAGAGCTGCTGGACAGTTTGGAGCGGAGGAGTAATATCATCTAATATCAGTTTTACCACGATAGCTCTGGCTGCTGGGTTTAGAATCAACTGTGGGGCGAGACAAGAAGTGAGGAGACCAAATAGGAGGCCCTTGTGTTAATAATAAACCAGGCAAGAGCTGATGAAGGCTTAGACTGAAGGAGAAACAAAAGAAGTAGAGAGCTTTCAAGTCAGCAAAGGCTTTATAATATAACCAAAGGTGTTTTATATATCCAAGTAGTATGGAAAATCCGCTTCTAACAGTATCTAATGTCTCTGTGAAATATAGAGCAAAGTCATCACCTGAGAGTGAGGATGTCAGAGGAGGTATTGGAAGTTCAAGGAGAAAGAAAGAGCTGGGCCAGGAGTTGGCATTTTTGTAAAGGACTGGGTAGTAGCTATATATTTTTTAAATTTTGGCCTCTTTTATTGATTTTTTTTACCATTTATTTTCATCCATCTTTATTCTTTGGCCTGTGTGGGCCTCCCATCACAGTGGCCCCTCTCGCTGCAGAGCTCTAGCTCTGGGCGCATGCACTCCAGAGCACTGGCTCGTAATTGGACACACTGGTCCAACTGCTCTGCAGCACATGGGATCTTCCCAGACCAGGGATCAAACCAGTGCCCCTTGCCCTGCAAGGTGGACTCCTTACCTGCTGGACCATCAGGGAAGCCCTCAACTGTGTTTTAATAAAACTTCATTTATAAAAGTAGTCAGTCAGAGTTGGTCTGTGAGAATGGAGGGGACAGTTCATATAGTTTGCAGATCCTTGCTTTAGGCAAATGGCCACGTGAATAGATTAGGATTATATGACATGATCACCAGTAGACCAAGGTTAAAGGTTGCTGATTTAACGTTTGACCTAATCATTTATTAGCAAGGGAATGCATTAGTGGCTCATCTGGAAGAGTTTGGGGCCAGCAAGTCCAAAGCCCTCAGGCTGTAGCCTGCCAGCCGTTTCTGAGGGACCACAAGGTCAGTGTGGCTGGAGCAGGGGGAACAAGGCGCTGAAAAGAGTTTGGGGCCCTGGACCCCCAGGGTCTCATAAACAGCCGTGGACTCTGGCTGTTTATGCTGAGTGAGATGAGAGCTGCTGGACAGTTTGGAGCGGAGGAGTAATATCATCTAATATCAGTTTTACCACGATAGCTCTGGCTGCTGGGTTTAGAATCAACTGTGGGGCGAGACAAGAAGTGAGGAGACCAAATAGGAGGCCCTTGTGTTAATAATAAACCAGGCAAGAGCTGATGAAGGCTTAGACTGAAGGAGAAACAAAAGAAGTAGAGAGCTTTCAAGTCAGCAAAGGCTTTATAATATAACCAAAGGTGTTTTATATATCCAAGTAGTATGGAAAATCCGCTTCTAACAGTATCTAATGTCTCTGTGAAATATAGAGCAAAGTCATCACCTGAGAGTGAGGATGTCAGAGGAGGTATTGGAAGTTCAAGGAGAAAGAAAGAGCTGGGCCAGGAGTTGGCATTTTTGTAAAGGACTGGGTAGTAGCTATATATTTTTTAAATTTTGGCCTCTTTTATTGATTTTTTTTACCATTTATTTTCATCCATCTTTATTCTTTGGCCTGTGTGGGCCTCCCATCACAGTGGCCCCTCTCGCTGCAGAGCTCTAGCTCTGGGCGCATGCACTCCAGAGCACTGGCTCGTAATTGGACACACTGGTCCAACTGCTCTGCAGCACATGGGATCTTCCCAGACCAGGGATCAAACCAGTGCCCCTTGCCCTGCAAGGTGGACTCCTTACCTGCTGGACCATCAGGGAAGCCCTCAACTGTGTTTTAATAAAACTTCATTTATAAAAGTAGTCAGTCAGAGTTGGTCTGTGAGAATGGAGGGGACAGTTCATATAGTTTGCAGATCCTTGCTTTAGGCAAATGGCCACGTGAATAGATTAGGATTATATGACATGATCACCAGTAGACCAAGGTTAAAGGTTGCTGATTTAACGTTTGACCTAATCATTTATTAGCAAGGGAATGCATTAGTGGCTCAGGAGGTAAAGAATCTGCCTGCAAAGCAGGAGACCTGGGTTCAATCCTTGGGTCAGGAAGATCCCCTGGAGAAGGGAATAGAAACTCACTCCAGTTTTCTTGCCTGGAGAATTCCATGGACAGAGGAACCTGGCAGGCTACAGTCCATGGGGTTGAAAAGAGTTGAACACAACTGAGTGACACCCACCCAGGACAATGTTGCTATGGAACGGTGCTTGCAGGCAGTAGATGGCAGCCTGAAATACTAAGAAACAGAGGAGAGCCAAGGGGATTGAAGGTGGAAGAAAGAGATTGTAATGAGTGGTCATGGAAGAACTGAAGCTGAGTCAAGAGAGAACTGAGTTCATGGGAGGGTGGAAGGATAATGAGGAAGTAGCAGGATCCTCGGCCTGCACAGAAGGTTTGCTGATGCACAGAGAAGTAATCTGGAAAGACAAGAAGTAACAGTTGAAGAGGGAGATGCTTGTAGTTAAGATAACAGAGGGGTCCCGGTTGCTGTCATGACAAATCTGAAGGTACAACCAGGGAGTGAGTGGCTGAAGTGGAGTGGAGAATAAGGATTCCTGAGAATATTCATGGATAATCACATTAAAGGGATCCTGTTATTTCTGGACCCAGTCTCAAGTTCTGTCCCTTGGTTTAAAATGGATTACAATGTCAATGATGAAAATACCACTTTCTAAAAAAGATTTTGTGATGTCCTTCTATTTTTTATTTTGGTATGAGTCTAAGAATACCATCTTATTTTACATAGAATGCTAAGAACATTATGGATATGTATAAATTGGAAAAGAAGATTGAGGAATTGTCTAAAACCATCATGCAACTGTGTATCTTCCCAGACCAGGATCAAACCAGTGCCCTTGCCCTGCAAGGTGGACTCCTTACCTGCTGGACCATCAGGGAAGCCCTCAACTGTGTTTTAATAAAACTTCATTTATAAAAGTAGTCAGTCAGAGTTGGTCTGTGAGAATGGAGGGGACAGTTCATATAGTTTGCAGATCCTTGCTTTAGGCAAATGGCCACGTGAATAGATTAGGATTATATGACATGATCACCAGTAGACCAAGGTTAAAGGTTGCTGATTTAACGTTTGACCTAATCATTTATTAGCAAGGGAATGCATTAGTGGCTCAGGAGGTAAAGAATCTGCCTGCAAAGCAGGAGACCTGGGTTCAATCCTTGGGTCAGGAAGATCCCCTGGAGAAGGGAATAGAAACTCACTCCAGTTTTCTTGCCTGGAGAATTCCATGGACAGAGGAACCTGGCAGGCTACAGTCCATGGGGTTGAAAAGAGTTGAACACAACTGAGTGACACCCACCCAGGACAATGTTGCTATGGAACGGTGCTTGCAGGCAGTAGATGGCAGCCTGAAATACTAAGAAACAGAGGAGAGCCAAGGGGATTGAAGGTGGAAGAAAGAGATTGTAATGAGTGGTCATGGAAGAACTGAAGCTGAGTCAAGAGAGAACTGAGTTCATGGGAGGGTGGAAGGATAATGAGGAAGTAGCAGGATCCTCGGCCTGCACAGAAGGTTTGCTGATGCACAGAGAAGTAATCTGGAAAGACAAGAAGTAACAGTTGAAGAGGGAGATGCTTGTAGTTAAGATAACAGAGGGGTCCCGGTTGCTGTCATGACAAATCTGAAGGTACAACCAGGGAGTGAGTGGCTGAAGTGGAGTGGAGAATAAGGATTCCTGAGAATATTCATGGATAATCACATTAAAGGGATCCTGTTATTTCTGGACCCAGTCTCAAGTTCTGTCCCTTGGTTTAAAATGGATTACAATGTCAATGATGAAAATACCACTTTCTAAAAAAGATTTTGTGATGTCCTTCTATTTTTTATTTTGGTATGAGTCTAAGAATACCATCTTATTTTACATAGAATGCTAAGAACATTATGGATATGTATAAATTGGAAAAGAAGATTGAGGAATTGTCTAAAACTGAGAAAGAGCACCAAGTAAGCACTTCTCAAATACTGGTAAAATATTTTCTTACATCAAACTAATATTAGTGCATAAAGGTTTTATGACTCTTTGACGCAATAACCGTTCATTATGAATTCTGAAATTTGTACTTCTTTAGATGGCTGAGTTGTATAAAAGGCAGTTTCTGCTTTTTGAGTGTAACAGCTTTACTGATACATAGTACACATGCCATTAAATTCATTCAAAGTGTACAGGTCAGTGGTTTTTAGTATTAAATATATTCAAAGTTGTGCAACCATCACCAAAATCAATTCTACAATACCTGTATCATCCAGAAAGAAACCCCTTTATAGTCATTCCTCATTCATCCCAGCCCTAGAAAGCACTTGCCAGCTTTCCATAGATTTAGCTGTTCCGGACATTCCATATCAATGAAGTCATATGTATTATATGGTCTTTTGTGACTAACTTCCTTCACTGAGCATAATGTTTTCAGAGTTCATGTTATAGCTACATAACAACTTCATTTTCTTGTATTGCTGAATAACATTCCATTGTATGAATATAGGACATTTTGTTTATTCATTCATCAATTGGTGGACATTTAAGCTGTTTCTGCTGTTTCCTTTTTTACTCTAATGAGTAATGCTGTTATGAATATTCATGTATACATTTTTGTGTGGGCAAAAGTTTTAATTTTTTTTTGAATATGTACTTAAGAGTAGAATCATTACATCATATGATAACTATGTTTAACCTTTTGAGGAACTGCCAGGTTTTTTTCCAAAGTAGCTGTACATTTCCACCAGCTGTGTATTTGTATTTTTTATGATAGTGACAAGTTCTAATTTAATAGTATCTGATTTTGCAAATTCCTAAATTAGGGAAGAGTTCAGCTACTGTAACTTCTTAATGCAAAAAAACGAGGAAAAAGAGGAAAAAAAGTCTATTTTAATTTTTTAAGTTCAGACTTTTGAATTAAGGAATGGTATCTTACAAATATGATTTCGATCTATATTGTATCTAAAAAGTATCTATTTAGTATATATTTTTGTTATATCTGCCATCCATTATTATCAGAAAACAGAAGGCAGCTACTGCTAAATTCAGAAACTTGTGTCATGCTTATTGTCTTCTCTGATGGTTTATTTGAACAATATTTTTCTTAGTTTAAGTTGGAAATGATGATGTAGTTAAAATTCATATCTATATGTGGAATTCTCAATTTTACTAGCAGACACCCCAGTTCCATATGTCTGTGTACATATACATATAGCAGTTATAATGTAGACATTACAATCCATTTTATTCTAGGAATGATTTTTGGAAAACATAAATGCCCTTACACTAGTGGACAGAGCCAACTGACATGGATTCAAATTCTGTCTTCTCAGTTTAAAAGCTTTAGAACCTCAAGCAAGTAGTTGATTCTTTAAGTCTCCATTTTTTCATCTATTAAGTGGGTACCTCATCAGTAAGATTGTTTGAAACCATAGATTTAGCTGTTCCGGACATTCCATATCAATGAAGTCATATGTATTATATGGTCTTTTGTGACTAACTTCCTTCACTGAGCATAATGTTTTCAGAGTTCATGTTATAGCTACATAACAACTTCATTTTCTTGTATTGCTGAATAACATTCCATTGTATGAATATAGGACATTTTGTTTATTCATTCATCAATTGGTGGACATTTAAGCTGTTTCTGCTGTTTCCTTTTTTACTCTAATGAGTAATGCTGTTATGAATATTCATGTATACATTTTTGTGTGGGCAAAAGTTTTAATTTTTTTTTGAATATGTACTTAAGAGTAGAATCATTACATCATATGATAACTATGTTTAACCTTTTGAGGAACTGCCAGGTTTTTTTCCAAAGTAGCTGTACATTTCCACCAGCTGTGTATTTGTATTTTTTATGATAGTGACAAGTTCTAATTTAATAGTATCTGATTTTGCAAATTCCTAAATTAGGGAAGAGTTCAGCTACTGTAACTTCTTAATGCAAAAAAACGAGGAAAAAGAGGAAAAAAAGTCTATTTTAATTTTTTAAGTTCAGACTTTTGAATTAAGGAATGGTATCTTACAAATATGATTTCGATCTATATTGTATCTAAAAAGTATCTATTTAGTATATATTTTTGTTATATCTGCCATCCATTATTATCAGAAAACAGAAGGCAGCTACTGCTAAATTCAGAAACTTGTGTCATGCTTATTGTCTTCTCTGATGGTTTATTTGAACAATATTTTTCTTAGTTTAAGTTGGAAATGATGATGTAGTTAAAATTCATATCTATATGTGGAATTCTCAATTTTACTAGCAGACACCCCAGTTCCATATGTCTGTGTACATATACATATAGCAGTTATAATGTAGACATTACAATCCATTTTATTCTAGGAATGATTTTTGGAAAACATAAATGCCCTTACACTAGTGGACAGAGCCAACTGACATGGATTCAAATTCTGTCTTCTCAGTTTAAAAGCTTTAGAACCTCAAGCAAGTAGTTGATTCTTTAAGTCTCCATTTTTTCATCTATTAAGTGGGTACCTCATCAGTAAGATTGTTTGAAACTTAAAGGATTATGTGAAAATACCTTTAGAATGAAAAAGGAATCGAATAATTATGATGATTCTACTTCTGATTACACTATTAGTTTTCCATTCATTGTACATTTTTATCAATTACATCCTACTTAGAAACCTATGCTAACAAGCTTGCTTCTGGTTTGAATAAACTGATATTGTTAATAACCACTTTTCTAAAAGATATCTTGAATATGTTTAAACTATTTTTTAAAAAGAGGAAGTGTCTTCTACATGTCTTGTCTAGATTTTTATCTTCACCAAAAAATGAGCACTCTGTATGTCCTCTTGTTGTATGAAGTGTGAACTAGTGGGAAGGGTCCTTGGCTGGAGTTGGGGACTCCAGTTCTAGGCTCTGTTCTGTCATTTGCGGGATGTGATACTGGGCAAGTCTCTGGAGAGTGCTGAACTGTGAGTTCCTTCCTGGTAGGGTGAGGGTAATGACCTTTGCCTGGAGAGCTGTCGAGGTTAATAGGAAGGTTCTTTATAAGGTGAAACACATGCATATAAAAAGTGTTTCAGAAACATGTCTCCTGACTGGATGATTTTGTGGCACTTTTACCAAAGCCGTGTCCCAATGGCCTTCCCTAAATGTGTTTCTTTTCAGATGCAGTTACACATGTATGAGAACACTTTGCTTAGTAAAGATGCAAGTTTGCAGAAGGTTCGTCCTGTCTCTTCCCATGGAGGCCTGTGAGATTCACCAGCTCTCTTTCTCTCTCTCTAAGTAATAAAGGAAGGAAATGGTCATTTGCATAACTCCACTGTTGTTAAAACATCTGATTCTAATACTCTGTCATGAGACATTTCTTTATTTGTAAGAATAAGAAATGTTCTTCTGAGTGAAGAATACTGACTTTTCCACTTGGGATGTTTTAACATATCCTCTGTAAATTCTGGTGATGGTCATTTCTTTATTCAACAAGTATGCCAATTTGTCCAGTCACAGGCTCAATGGTGGTGATGCAGTGTGTTGTGTGTGTTTGTTTGGCTTTAAATTTTTGGCCACCGTTTGTGGCATGCAGGGTCTTAGTTCCCTGACCAGGGATTGAACCCACACCCTCTGCATGGAAGCATGGAGTCTTAGCCACTGGACCAACAGAAAAGTCCCTGGGATGGTGCAGTTTTAAGTCATAACAACATAAACAAATGTGCAGGCATTCATTTCAGGAGAAAAGAAGAATACATCCCCAGTTAGGTTCTGCCTGCTTGGGGAAAAAATTTTATTTTGGATAAACTGATATTGTTAATAACCACTTTTCTAAAAGATATCTTGAATATGTTTAAACTATTTTTTAAAAAGAGGAAGTGTCTTCTACATGTCTTGTCTAGATTTTTATCTTCACCAAAAAATGAGCACTCTGTATGTCCTCTTGTTGTATGAAGTGTGAACTAGTGGGAAGGGTCCTTGGCTGGAGTTGGGGACTCCAGTTCTAGGCTCTGTTCTGTCATTTGCGGGATGTGATACTGGGCAAGTCTCTGGAGAGTGCTGAACTGTGAGTTCCTTCCTGGTAGGGTGAGGGTAATGACCTTTGCCTGGAGAGCTGTCGAGGTTAATAGGAAGGTTCTTTATAAGGTGAAACACATGCATATAAAAAGTGTTTCAGAAACATGTCTCCTGACTGGATGATTTTGTGGCACTTTTACCAAAGCCGTGTCCCAATGGCCTTCCCTAAATGTGTTTCTTTTCAGATGCAGTTACACATGTATGAGAACACTTTGCTTAGTAAAGATGCAAGTTTGCAGAAGGTTCGTCCTGTCTCTTCCCATGGAGGCCTGTGAGATTCACCAGCTCTCTTTCTCTCTCTCTAAGTAATAAAGGAAGGAAATGGTCATTTGCATAACTCCACTGTTGTTAAAACATCTGATTCTAATACTCTGTCATGAGACATTTCTTTATTTGTAAGAATAAGAAATGTTCTTCTGAGTGAAGAATACTGACTTTTCCACTTGGGATGTTTTAACATATCCTCTGTAAATTCTGGTGATGGTCATTTCTTTATTCAACAAGTATGCCAATTTGTCCAGTCACAGGCTCAATGGTGGTGATGCAGTGTGTTGTGTGTGTTTGTTTGGCTTTAAATTTTTGGCCACCGTTTGTGGCATGCAGGGTCTTAGTTCCCTGACCAGGGATTGAACCCACACCCTCTGCATGGAAGCATGGAGTCTTAGCCACTGGACCAACAGAAAAGTCCCTGGGATGGTGCAGTTTTAAGTCATAACAACATAAACAAATGTGCAGGCATTCATTTCAGGAGAAAAGAAGAATACATCCCCAGTTAGGTTCTGCCTGCTTGGAGTGATTGATTTGATAGAAAAATGTTATTCTATCTGTATTTGTCTCTCGTGATCATAGCCTATCTGGTAACAAACTTTGCTGGCTATAGGGCTGCTGGTTATGGTGGCTTTAAGGGACCCAGACTAAGTTAATGAACTGCCACATTCCAAGACAAGAAAGTGAAGAAGGAGCAGTATTTCCTTTGGTTTCCTTTCCCTGCAGTCATGAGGTTTCAGAGGCATCATTCGCAGCTTGTGGGCATTGACCAGTATACTGACAGTTGTACCCACTGGCTCTCCTCATGGTGGGCATTCTCTCTGTCCACGTCGTGATGCTGTGGAGGGGATGATGGCTCCCTTCCTCTGTCACTCTGGTTTTTCTGCCACTCCCCACCCTCGCCCAGCACTCCTAGGATACCTTCCGTGCACCAGGCACCATGCTGGTCATGGGCCACAACTGTAGATCAGACACTGGCTGTAGCCTCGGGTCTTGCAGGACAAAACTGTGACTTTTAACAGAGATATGGCTTAAACTGGGTAACATTCAGTGCTTTCATTGAATTTTGTTAGTCATTTTGCAGGTGAAAACGGCTTTTGTTTTTCTCAAATAGACTATAGTAATAAACTTCTGACTTGGATTTAAGAATTGCCTTTCAAGGTATGATTTCACTAGGCCAGGCCAAGACAGAATATGATAACACCAGTTATGTATCTCTGCCTCACTGTCCCATATGTTTTTCTGTAGTTTTAATCACATACACAGACTAGTTGAATTTTCAAATCATGAGATTAGTAGAAGGTCTCTGCATCATGGGATTAACGTGACTTGGATTGCTGGTCTAGTACATAATGATTTGGTGGACCCATATACTTATTTGCAATTGTCCAGTCACAGGCTCAATGGTGGTGATGCAGTGTGTTGTGTGTGTTTGTTTGGCTTTAAATTTTTGGCCACCGTTTGTGGCATGCAGGGTCTTAGTTCCCTGACCAGGGATTGAACCCACACCCTCTGCATGGAAGCATGGAGTCTTAGCCACTGGACCAACAGAAAAGTCCCTGGGATGGTGCAGTTTTAAGTCATAACAACATAAACAAATGTGCAGGCATTCATTTCAGGAGAAAAGAAGAATACATCCCCAGTTAGGTTCTGCCTGCTTGGAGTGATTGATTTGATAGAAAAATGTTATTCTATCTGTATTTGTCTCTCGTGATCATAGCCTATCTGGTAACAAACTTTGCTGGCTATAGGGCTGCTGGTTATGGTGGCTTTAAGGGACCCAGACTAAGTTAATGAACTGCCACATTCCAAGACAAGAAAGTGAAGAAGGAGCAGTATTTCCTTTGGTTTCCTTTCACTGCCGTTATGAGGTTTCAGAGGCATCATTCGCAGCTTGTGGGCATTGACCAGTATACTGACAGTTGTACCCACTGGCTCTCCTCATGGTGGGCATTCTCTCTGTCCACGTCGTGATGCTGTGGAGGGGATGATGGCTCCCTTCCTCTGTCACTCTGGTTTTTCTGCCACTCCCCACCCTCGCCCAGCACTCCTAGGATACCTTCCGTGCACCAGGCACCATGCTGGTCATGGGCCACAACTGTAGATCAGACACTGGCTGTAGCCTCGGGTCTTGCAGGACAAAACTGTGACTTTTAACAGAGATATGGCTTAAACTGGGTAACATTCAGTGCTTTCATTGAATTTTGTTAGTCATTTTGCAGGTGAAAACGGCTTTTGTTTTTCTCAAATAGACTATAGTAATAAACTTCTGACTTGGATTTAAGAATTGCCTTTCAAGGTATGATTTCACTAGGCCAGGCCAAGACAGAATATGATAACACCAGTTATGTATCTCTGCCTCACTGTCCCATATGTTTTTCTGTAGTTTTAATCACATACACAGACTAGTTGAATTTTCAAATCATGAGATTAGTAGAAGGTCTCTTCGCATCATGAGGCATTTATAATTCTTCTGTGACTTGGATTGCTGGTCTAGTACATAATGATTTGGTGGACCCATATACTTATTTGCTCTTAATTCTCTCTCCTGCTTTTCAGAAGGATGTAAGTATAGAAGAGCTTAAATCAACAATCATCGAATATGGAAGCATTATCGAGGTATACCATAATAATCTCACAGCTTGCAAGGTGGGGTTATTAAATGGAAATATAAATGTCCAACTAGGGAAACACATGCAGCCTAATGTTATATGTGATTCCAGAACTTACGAGGGGAGAAAACCAAGCTGGCTCATGAGTTACAGCACTTACAACAGGAATTTATCATGTAAGTACAGAGTAACCTCTTATCAGCTTTCTGTCATGTGTCCGTTGCCCTAATTATTCGCCTACTGAGCTGTGTGCGGTTCTTTGAACATGCCACATTCTTTTCTTCTGTACCTTCATAGTGGTATTTTCTCTGCTTTTCTCCTAAAAGGATGAGTTCCTTCACAAGTTTGCCATCACCTCCCTCCCTCACCCTTACTTTTCTCATACCCTGAGATTAAGTAATCCTTCTGAGTGTGTGCATGGCATGTTGATTTTACTTCTTTCCTGACACACTCTGGGACTTCCCCTGTAGCTCAGCTGGTAAAGAATTAACCTGCAACATGGGAGACCCCAGTTCGATTCCTGGGTCGAGAAGGTTCCCTGGAGAAGGGAAAGGCCACCCACTCCAGTATTCTTGCCTGAAGAATTCCGTGGCTCATCCATGGGTCGCAAAGGGTCAGATGTGACTGAGTTGTTTGTTTCTGATGATATATAACATGCTGGTCTAGAGACCGTAAGTAACAAATGAATGAGTCAGTGAGGGTAAGTACACACACTTAAATTAGGGGGTGATAATGAGGAAAAGGCATTATCCAGGTAAGGATGGGAGATCACTCTGCTTAGCTCCAGATATGTTACATCAAGAATGTATGGACCGGGCTTCCCTGGTGGTCCAGTGGGTAAGGACACCGCCTTGCAGTGCAAGGGGCGCCGGTTCGATCCCTGGCCTGGGAAGATCCCTTGTGCCGTGGAGCGGCTGGACTGATGTGTCCAATTACCGAGCCGGAGCTCTGCAGCGCATGTGCCCAGAGCCAGTGCTCTGTGACAACAGAGGCCGCCATGATGGGAGGCCCACACGGGCCAAAGAACAAAGATGGATGAAAATAGAGAAATGAAAGACCAATGGAAGTGGCCTTCCCGCCGCCCTCCCTCCCCAACACAACCCTCCCCCCAAAATAAATGAATAAATAAATGTTTTTTTTAAAAAGAAGAATATATGGACCCAGTGTGCCCACATACTGCAATTTCTTTTAAAGAAAAGCAAGAACTCTAATTCTTAAAAAAAAAGTATAGCTTACCTATATGCAACCAGCTAGAGTGATTAATATGTGCAGCTCCTGGAGGGCAAAGACTCTCTCTTTTTCTTCTCTGTATTCCTTTTTTTTTTTTAAGAAATGCATTTCATTTATTTATTTTTACTTATTTATTTTTGGCTATTCTGGGTTTTTTTGCAGGCTGCTGCTGCAGGCTCTTCTCTAGTTGCAGGGAGTGGGGGCTACTGTCTAGTTGAGGTGAGCAAGCTTCTTGTTGCGGTGACTTTTCTTGTTGTGGAACTCGGGCTCTAGGACACGTGGGCTTCAGTAATTGTGGCACATGGGCTCAATAGTTGCAGCTCCAAGGCTCTAGAGCACAGACTCCATACTTGTGGCTCACAGGCTTAGTTGTTCCTCAGCATGTGGAATCTTCTCAGATCAGGGATTGAACTTGTGTCTCCTGCAACATGGGAGACCCCAGTTCGATTCCTGGGTCGAGAAGGTTCCCTGGAGAAGGGAAAGGCCACCCACTCCAGTATTCTTGCCTGAAGAATTCCGTGGCTCATCCATGGGTCGCAAAGGGTCAGATGTGACTGAGTTGTTTGTTTCTGATGATATATAACATGCTGGTCTAGAGACCGTAAGTAACAAATGAATGAGTCAGTGAGGGTAAGTACACACACTTAAATTAGGGGGTGATAATGAGGAAAAGGCATTATCCAGGTAAGGATGGGAGATCACTCTGCTTAGCTCCAGATATGTTACATCAAGAATGTATGGACCGGGCTTCCCCTGGTGGTCCAGTGGGTAAGGACACCGCCTTGCAGTGCAAGGGGCGCCGGTTCGATCCCTGGCCTGGGAAGATCCCTTGTGCCGTGGAGCGGCTGGACTGATGTGTCCAATTACCGAGCCGGAGCTCTGCAGCGCATGTGCCCAGAGCCAGTGCTCTGTGACAACAGAGGCCGCCATGATGGGAGGCCCACACGGGCCAAAGAACAAAGATGGATGAAAATAGAGAAATGAAAGACCAATGGAAGTGGCCTTCCCGCCGCCCTCCCTCCCCAACACAACCCTCCCCCCAAAATAAATGAATAAATAAATGTTTTTTTTAAAAAGAAGAATATATGGACCCAGTGTGCCCACATACTGCAATTTCTTTTAAAGAAAAGCAAGAACTCTAATTCTTAAAAAAAAAGTATAGCTTACCTATATGCAACCAGCTAGAGTGATTAATATGTGCAGCTCCTGGAGGGCAAAGACTCTCTCTTTTTCTTCTCTGTATTCCTTTTTTTTTTTTAAGAAATGCATTTCATTTATTTATTTTTACTTATTTATTTTTGGCTATTCTGGGTTTTTTTGCAGGCTGCTGCTGCAGGCTCTTCTCTAGTTGCAGGGAGTGGGGGCTACTGTCTAGTTGAGGTGAGCAAGCTTCTTGTTGCGGTGACTTTTCTTGTTGTGGAACTCGGGCTCTAGGACACGTGGGCTTCAGTAATTGTGGCACATGGGCTCAATAGTTGCAGCTCCAAGGCTCTAGAGCACAGACTCCATACTTGTGGCTCACAGGCTTAGTTGTTCCTCAGCATGTGGAATCTTCTCAGATCAGGGATTGAACTTGTGTCTCCTGCAATAACAGGTGAACTCTTTACCACTGAGCTACCAGGGAAGCCCTCCTCTCTATATTCTTGAGTACCTTATACAATTCTTGGCACACGTGAGTGCTCACTATCTGATGAGAAATAAATCTTATTCTGGTGACTTAAAACACAATATTGAAGGCATACCTAACCAAGCCAGACTACTGTTTTATTTTGTTTTTAAGAAATGGAATCCAGTTGAATATCAATGGAGAGTGTATGAGTGTCAACTCTGAAGGAGAAAAATCTCTACATTTTGAACTCATTCTTGCTCAGTCTGCAGAGGTAGGTAATTGCCGTCAAATGGAAGCCTTTACAAAAACAATCTCAATGTACAATAGCTTGCTGTTAAGTGAAGGTCCATAGCCTGCTGAAGATCACCCTGGTATTTTGAGGGAATCCACTTAAAGACCTTTGAAACTTAAGTCAAAGGTCTTAGCCTGAAGGAATGGATCTTTTTCAAGTTACGGTTGAAAAGTAATAGTGAGACTCCAGCATGGGGTCGTGGAAATGTGTATTCAGTGAATATATATATGTATATATATGCAGTGAATATATATATATATGTATGTATGTATTTGGCCACATGGTATATGCATGTATGTAGCAGTGAATATATATATATATGTATGTATGTATGTATGTATTTGGCCACACGGTAGGCATGATCTCAGCTTCCCAAGCAGGGATTAAACCCAAGTCCTTGGCAGTAAGAGCAAGGGATCCTAACCACTAGACTGCCAGAGAATTCTCAAGATATCTTTATGTTCTTGATATTTTTCAGGGCTACCTGCAGTGACCCCCAGCCTGGGCTCTGAAAGGTAGCAGTAGAGATCCATAAACTGTTTCCAAATCCCATAGTAAATGTATCTACCCAAATGCTCAGAAACAACATGAAATTTCTTTGCTTGAATATATAATTCTACTGATCTGAATTAATGACACTGATTATTACTTTCTGAATATCAGTGAGCATTTTTGTCTGTTCGGTGTTAATTTTAAAATGGCAAAATGAGTGAGTGCGTTAAAACCTCTGGTCTGTTGGTAGACTCAGTTCTGTACAGCAGGGAGGACACAGTCGAAGGCTTTCTTACCGGTGCAGTGTGGGGACACGCCTCCCAAGGGTCTTTTCGTTCCTTTGTACTTTTCAGTTGTATGCATGTTGGGTTGGGAAATGTTGTATTAGCAGTGCTTTCTGTCACTGCTTCAATGAGCTTTGCATGTTAGGTAGATGATGGATCTGTCCAGAAGGTTCTCCTGTTGACAGCTGTGCTATGACCTTGAAAGGAGAGAATGTCCTTGGGGCAGATGCTGTCTGAATTTCTCCTGCCGAGGACACAGGGCGACGTATGGTGCTTCCCCTACGGCTGTCTCAGGCAGCCTTGAACATTCTGCTGAGGCCTGTGCTTTCCAGACACCCTGTTTCAAAGATGCGTCCTTTTTACTGTGTTTTTGAAACCACGCCAGACTGCCTGGCTGAATGACAGGGTGGCTTATCTGCCACAGGCCATGGGTTTTATCCCCTGTCCTCTGAGGTAATAATGATGCCAAGGTGCCAGCTTGTAGTTTTATAGTTCTGAACAGGGGTTAAACAGCTGGCAGTGTTCTGGCATGAAGTTTATTCCATTGATGGATCAGGAAACCTTTGCTTCTAAGTGAAATCTGAAGGAAGAACCCAATCACCTTTTCCCAACAGATAGCAAGAAGGAGGTTAGATGTGTTGTCCTATGTCTAAAATTATGACAAGACACAAGAGACTTCAAGAGAAGGCTAAGAAGTTTGCTTTGTGAACCACCCTCTTGAGAGCGGCTTTTATGAGTGGAAGAGGAACAAAGAAGCTAGCCTGTTTTCAGTGGGATTGATTGAGTGCCCCCAGCCCCCCGCCAACAGCTTTCTTTTTCTACGAATTTCTTTCTCTTTTTTTTCATAATGCTAGAGCCATAGCAGTTTATATCATGTACATGTAAATGTTACCTATCAGATGTGTGAGTGTTCCTTAAGAATAAGCAGATACTAGGGACTTCCCAGGTGGTCCAGTGGTTAAGACTCTGTCTTCCCAATGCAGTGGGGCCTGGGTTCAAGCGCTGGTCAGGGAACTAGATCCCACATGCTGCAACAAAGACCCAGAACAGCCAAATAAATAATTTTTTTTAAAAAAAAGGGTGAGCAGATACTAAGCTGAAACCATCCAAGAGGGCAAATAAACAGTTTAGGGGGACGTAGGAGGATTTCCTACGCTAACTTAGAATGTTTGGTGGGAATCATTCCATTTACCCCTGGGTATCATTTTCATAACATAAAAATAATGATTTTTCTTTATTGGGAGGATAGGGTTGTGAACATTTTGGTCATTGTTTCAGAACACTGAAATGGAGCAGCAGTGCGGTTCAACCAGCTTGTCGTCTCTGGACACGATAGTGGGCCAAGAAATGCTGCTGTTACTGAGAGAACTTGAGCCAAAGGGAGTGGAGTTCTCAGCTAAGCTTCAGAAACTGGTATTGTCTAACGTCTATGTCTTGTGGGCTGTTTCATTGGCCTGGAAGATCTGCAGATAACTCACCTACTGCCTTTCAGGCCTATCTTTGTGTTGAGAACCTACTATGAAATGAAAAGATTTTCCTCAAACCTTCCTAATGTAAATCTTCTAATTCTGGGTACTTATCCCTGTCCTCTGAGGTAATAATGATGCCAAGGTGCCAGCTTGTAGTTTTATAGTTCTGAACAGGGGTTAAACAGCTGGCAGTGTTCTGGCATGAAGTTTATTCCATTGATGGATCAGGAAACCTTTGCTTCTAAGTGGAATCTGGAGGAAGAACCCAATCACCTTTTCCCAACAGATAGCAAGAAGGAGGTTAGATGTGTTGTCGTATGTCTAAAATTATGACAAGACACAAGAGACTTCAAGAGAAGGCTAAGAAGTTTGCTTTGTGAACCACCCTCTTGAGAGCGGCTTTTATGAGTGGAAGAGGAACAAAGAAGCTAGCCTGTTTTCAGTGGGATTGATTGAGTGCCCCCAGCCCCCCGCCAACAGCTTTCTTTTTCTACGAATTTCTTTCTCTTACTCTTTTTTCATAACGCTAGAGCCATAGCAGTTTATATCATGTACATGTAAATGTTACCTATCAGATGTGTGTGTTCCTTAAGAATAAGCAGATACTAGGGACTTCCCAGGTGGTCCAGTGGTTAAGACTCTGTCTTCCCAATGCAGTGGGGCCTGGGTTCAAGCGCTGGTCAGGGAACTAGATCCCACATGCTGCAACAAAGACCCAGAACAGCCAAATAAATAATTTTTTTTTAAAAAAAGGGTGAGCAGATACTAAGCTGAAACCATCCAAGAGGGCAAATAAACAGTTTAGGGGGACGTAGGAGGATTTCCTACGCTAACTTAGAATGTTTGTTGGGAATCATTCCATTTACCCCTGGGTATCATTTTCATAACATAAAAATAATGATTTTTCTTTATTGGGAGGATAGGGTTGTGAACATTTTGGTCATTGTTTCAGAACACTGAAATGGAGCAGCAGTGCGGTTCAACCAGCTTGTCGTCTCTGGACACGATAGTGGGCCAAGAAATGCTGCTGTTACTGAGAGAACTTGAGCCAAAGGGAGTGGAGTTCTCAGCTAAGCTTCAGAAACTGGTATTGTCTAACGTCTATGTCTTGTGGGCTGTTTCATTGGCCTGGAAGATCTGCAGATAACTCACCTACTGCCTTTCAGGCCTATCTTTGTGTTGAGAACCTACTATGAAATGAAAAGATTTTCCTCAAACCTTCCTAATGTAAATCTTCTAATTCTGGGTCAGTCAAGATTAACAGGCTGACCCTTAGATACGGATTGCTTGAGCTTATATTCCCTACAGGTTAATCATTGCTATCAGAGGGCTGAAGAGATCTAGGTATTGAACAGTTGCCTTCTAGCTAGTGACTAGTGCCTCTATCTCCATTTTGAGTTTTTAAAAATATTTATTTATTATTTTTGGGCTGTTGGGTCTTAATTGTGACATGCAGGATCTTTCACTGCAGCACACACAGGCTTTTCTCTAGTGGGGGTATGTGGGTTCCAGAGCACGTGGGCCCTGTAGCTGTGGCACGCTGGTTCAGTAGTTATGGTGCACGCTTGGTTTCCCTGCAGTGTGTGGGGTCTTATTTCCTTGACTAGGGATCTAACCCATGTCACCAGCATTGGAAGACAGATTCTTTTTTTTTTAACATTTATTTTATTTATTTATCTTTTGGGGAGGGGTGGGGAGGGAGGGGGACCGGCGGGCCACTTCTATTGGTCTTTCATTTCTCTTTTTTCATCCGTCTTTGTTCTTTGGCTCTTGTGGGCCTCCCATCGCGGTGGCCTCTGTTGTCACAGAGCACCAGCTCTGGGCACATGTGCTCCAGAGCTCCGGCTCTGTAGTTGGACACATGGGTCCAGCCGCTCTGCGACACGTGGGATCTTCCCAGGCCAGGGATCGAACTGGCGCCCCTTGCACTGCAAGGCGGTGTCCTTACCCACTGGACCACCAGGGAAGCCCCCGAAGACAGATTCTTAACAAGCTGGATTACCTGGGAAGTCTGTCTCCATTTTGATTTTTTTTTTTTAATTTTGGCACCTTTTATTGATTCTTTGTCCATTTATTTTCATCCATCTTTCTTCCTTTGCCTATGTGGACCTCCCATTGCAGTGGCCTCTCTCGTTGCAGAGCACCGGCTCTGGGCGCGTGCGCTCCAGAGAACTGGCTTGTAATTGGACACACCAGTCCAGCCGCTCCGTGGCACATGGGATCTTCCTGGGCCAGGGATCAAACCAGTGCTCCTTGCACTGCAAATGGACCCTTTGCCCACTGGACGACCAGGGAAGCCGTCTGTTTTGATTTTTGACTGGAAATCCTAGATGGTCAGAGGAAGCAGAGAACAGCATTTTCATGTTGGTATTTCTGGTTCCTTTCACAGTGCCTAGCGTTTTGTTGCTGTGTAGTCGCTCAGTCGTATCCACCTCTTTGTGACCCATGGACTGCAGCACACCAGACTTCCCTGTCCTTCACGTTTCCTGGAGCTTACTCAAACTCATCTCCATTGAGTCAGTGGTGCCATTTAACTCTCTGCTTCTCTATTGCCCTCTTCTCCTCCTGCCCTTGGCTTTTCCCAGCATCAGGGTCTTCGCCAATGAGTCCATTCTTCACATCAGGTGGCCAAAGCATCAGTCCTTCCAGTGAATATCCAGGGTTAATTTCCTTTAGGATTGACTGGTTTGATCTCCTTGCTGTCAAAGGGACTCTTAAGAGTCTTTTCCAGCACCATAAATTAAGAACATCAGTTCTTTGGTGCTCAGCCTTCTTTATGGTCCAGCTCTCACATCCGCACTTGACTACTGGAAAAACCACAGCTTTGACTAGGTGGACCTTTGTCAGCATGCGATGTCTCTGCTTTTTAATATGCTATCTAGGTTTGCCATAGCTTTTCTCCCAAGAAGCAAGTATCTTTTAATTTCGTGGCTGTGGTCACCATCTGCAGTGATTTTGGAGGCCCAAGAAAATAAAATCTGTCCCTGCCTGGCATATAGTAGGTAGCATTTAGCTTGATGAATGGAAAAAAGAAACCCATGAAAATGCTTTCTTCTTTCTATTTGAGAGGGGAATGAAAATGGGTAGGTTTTGTTCTGGAAAGCAGTTTTATCTGATATATTCAGCGTGTATAGAGCACCTAATGAGAGTTATCATCTTTGCCTGGCAACATCCTGGGATAAAGGAAAGTCACTGGATGGCATTATATAACAAGAAACTCTTTCTGATGGCTTTCTAATTTACCTATATTAAACCTCGTCTGAGGTACTTCTTTGTATAATAGCATATGCCTTTCACTGAATTCGTAGTTGAAGGTGTGGAACTCTTTTTCAGCATGAAGATGTTTCTGAAGTTGAAATGCTAATTGATCACTCTCTACAGTGGGTAACTAATCCAGAAATGACTGTGAAAGAGACATGGGAGAATGAGTTTACTGTAAGTGTTCTATGTTTTGTGATTTTCCTGGTTTATCTTCTACTTTCTTAGCCCAGGTAACAGTTATTATACACAGTATCATTTCTAAGACTCCATTGGAGTGTTCTGCATCTCATTATGATGATGTGTGTTGAGTATGTGTCTAGGGATGTTCATGAGGGTGTGTATATGGGTGAGAGAGAGTGTGGTTATAATAAACGTGAGTGAGTGTGAAGATATGGAATATGCATTGGGGAGACAAAGAGTAAATAAGATGACTTAATTAAAAGGTTTTCTTTGAACCCTTGTGAGAACTGGCTGGTCTACACTTGAATTTTTCCTTGGCTTATCAAAATTCTCTCTGATAGAATGATTATTGTGCACAAGAATCTTATTCCTGAGGCTCTGAAAGTTTTATTATACCAGAAATTAGCAGAATATCAGAAAGGGGAAACTTGTTTGGTAGCTATTCCTAGATTCATTAGAACGGGAGCATATAAAAAGAAATCTCTTTAATTTATCCATCACTCATTATCACTACTTCTTAACTGCCATATGGTTACCTAATATCTATCAGTCCCTAAGTTAAGCAAAGCATGAAAATGCTTGCTTTTCCCTTTTAATTTCGTGGCTGTGGTCACCATCTGCAGTGATTTTGGAGGCCCAAGAAAATAAAATCTGTCCCTGCCTGGCATATAGTAGGTAGCATTTAGCTTGATGAATGGAAAAAAGAAACCCATGAAAATGCTTTCTTCTTTCTATTTGAGAGGGGAATGAAAATGGGTAGGTTTTGTTCTGGAAAGCAGTTTTATCTGATATATTCAGCGTGTATAGAGCACCTAATGAGAGTTATCATCTTTGCCTGGCAACATCCTGGGATAAAGGAAAGTCACTGGATGGCATTATATAACAAGAAACTCTTTCTGATGGCTTTCTAATTTACCTATATTAAACCTCGTCTGAGGTACTTCTTTGTATAATAGCATATGCCTTTCACTGAATTCGTAGTTGAAGGTGTGGAACTCTTTTTCAGCATGAAGATGTTTCTGAAGTTGAAATGCTAATTGATCACTCTCTACAGTGGGTAACTAATCCAGAAATGACTGTGAAAGAGACATGGGAGAATGAGTTTACTGTAAGTGTTCTATGTTTTGTGATTTTCCTGGTTTATCTTCTACTTTCTTAGCCCAGGTAACAGTTATTATACACAGTATCATTTCTAAGACTCCATTGGAGTGTTCTGCATCTCATTATGATGATGTGTGTTGAGTATGTGTCTAGGGATGTTCATGAGGGTGTGTATATGGGTGAGAGAGAGTGTGGTTATAATAAACGTGAGTGAGTGTGAAGATATGGAATATGCATTGGGGAGACAAAGAGTAAATAAGATGACTTAATTAAAAGGTTTTCTTTGAACCCTTGTGAGAACTGGCTGGTCTACACTTGAATTTTTCCTTGGCTTATCAAAATTCTCTCTGATAGAATGATTATTGTGCACAAGAATCTTATTCCTGAGGCTCTGAAAGTTTTATTATACCAGAAATTAGCAGAATATCAGAAAGGGGAAACTTTTTTGGTAGCTATTCCTAGTTTCATTAGAACGGGAGCATATAAAAAGAAATCTCTTTAATTTATCCATCACTCATTATCTCTACTTCTTAACTGCCATATGGTTACCTAATATCTATCAGTCCCCTAAGTTAAGCTAAAGCAAGAAGTAAACTCTGAAAACTGGAATATTAATTTCAACCCTTTTGCCAAACTTACTGTTATTTGGCAGGGGGCACTTTTATTGGTCTTTCATTTATCTATTTTCATCCATCTTTGTTCTCTGGCCCATTTGGGCCTCCCATTGCCGTGGTCTCTGTCACTGCAGAGCATTGGCTCTGGGTGCATGCGCTCCAGAACTCCGGCTCGGTAGTTGGACACATCGGTTCAGCCCCTCCACGGCACGTGGGATCTTCCCAAGCCAGGGATCCAACCGGCGCCCCTTGCACTGCAAGGCGGTGTCCTTACCCACTGGACCACCAGGGGAAGCCCGTTATTTCTTTATATTTAATTCTTTATATGTAACACTGGAGTTTGTTTTGTGACTCCTCTTACAGGAATTCAGATATATCATGGAAGAGAAGCTAAATCTTTGCATGTTACCGCTGAACACCTTGAGAAACCATAAAGAATCCCTTGATAAAGATTTTGTCAAATTGATAGAGATTTTGAAGAGACTCAGGCTGGAATACTTTTATTTCAGAAAAGAATTTCTTTCCAGGTGATGATCCTTTATGTAGGGAAACCCATGCTTTATGTATATAACATGTTTGTAATTGTGCCATAGCCTTCAGTTTACTTGTTTCAAGTTGTATACATTGATTTCAGGTGACACATTTTCAGGGGTACCATTTTGTCTGACAATTTCGAATTGTGAAATAGTGCGAAATTGGTCTACATATTCAAAATAGCAAGTAGTAAGCTTGAAATCTGTGGAAACCTAAATAATGAGTTACTTTTCCCTAGGAAAGGAGTTTCGAGTCAGAATATAGAATTCTTTAACCAGAAGGGGCATTAGAAATCTTTCAGTAAAGCCTTATAATTTTACAGAGGGCTGAGGCAAAAGGGTATAAAGTGCATTGATCAAGACCTGAGAGTTATTAATAGAGAAATCTATGCATAGCTCTATTAATGGAAGGACCTGACGCTAAATCTGCTGACTCCTATCCCCCTGCATTGTATATTCCTGCTCAGTATACAGTGCATTGCCTTGGGCCCTAGTCGATTAAGTTTCAAGTACAAGAAATCATAGAGAATAGAAGAGTCTTAAGTGTAAAATGACGTACAATCTTATCCTTCCTCTCACCTTAATTCTTAAGTTTTTCTGGGAAAACTCCTGAAATTTGTGCACCCTGTAAGCCGCCTACTAGACAAAGATAGGGATTAGATCTTTTGTTAATCACTGTTTATCTAGTTGCTAATACTGTACTGGGCATTCACTTAAGAAATGCTTTTTGACTGACTGAATGAATGAATACAGGTGTAGTTTGAACTAGAATAAAGAAAATTATGTTTTCTCTAAACAAAAGAAAAAAATGTCCTTAGAGAGCCAAGTTGCTTAAAGAGCAAAAAGAAACTATTTTATTCCTCTCCCTCCCATAAGAAAGATTTCAGAGAGAGGTTCATGCCAGGAGGAACTATCGAGAAGATGATCTTCTGCTTTCCCCAAGAAGCCAGGAGCCCAAACTTCCCCATAGTGGTGAAGGTGTGGGTTAAGTAGATATGCAGCTTCCTTACCCAGATACCATCTCCATAAGAAGGGGGCATTGAAATTCTTCTCTTTAGCAACAAAGAACTATTTGGAGAGAGGCCTGCACTAGAGTCTCTTCAGTATTGTCCTATTAGATGCACGAAGAGCCTGTTAAATGATACTAGGTATGATGTGTCAGGAGCTCACTGTGTCGTATGTAGTGCTGAGAGCTTGAAACGTGTTTCTCTCTGGAGAGGTCACCCCTGTGGCGTTAAACAACAGCTAGGATCTGGCCTAGTTTTGGTCTCCTTCAAAACCTATGTTCTTTCAACTATTAATCCCCCATCATTTGCTTGTTAAAATGTAATATTAGGGCTTCCCAGCTGGCACTAGTGGTAAAGAATCCCCCTAATGCAGGAGATGCAAGGGACGTGGGTTCAATTCCTGGATCGGAAAGAGTCCACTGGAGTAGGAAATGGCAGCCCACAGCAGTATTCTTGCATGGGAAATTCCAGGGACAGGGGAGCCTGGCGGGCTACAGTCCACAGGGCCACAAAGAGTCAGACACGACTGAGCACAATATTATTATTTTGCTCAACCTAGTACTGGGCAAAATAATATTCATCAGTGCAAGCGTGGCTTAGTCCCTCCTTTTTAAACATAATTGAAAAGGCACAAAGCCATATAGAGGCTGCACACAAAATGAATTGGCAACTGTGAATAAGGATATGAGTGAAGTATTTAGTGGGAGTGAGAGAGAATTCTGTGTTTAGGTGAAGTAGGAAATATTTATTAAAAGTAAACATTCAGAAGTTAGCTGTTTGCTGAGGAGAAAGCTTCCATTTTGGTGCAAGATAGTGTCTGGTGCTGAGGAATGAAAAGAGTTGAGTGAGGCAATGAGAAGCAGTGAAAGGAAAGAAAAGAAAAGACTCTTAGAAGGCTTGTGAGAAAAGCATGTCATCATTTGCAAATCTGTTGTATGTTCAAGTGCCACCTCTTTTCCAGACTTCCCCATCCCCCAAGTGCTAGGGAATTATAGAAAATAGGAAAGAAATCTCTACCTCCGTTAAATTAGCATCTATTAAGGGACACAGATAATGAACAAACATGTAATTACATATATGTTTGTATAATCCCAGGGAGTGGTAAGTGATACAAGGGAAATTAAAGCAGAGTAAGAAGACCGAGACTGACCAGGGACATAGGGACCTAATTTTAGAAAAAATGGTCAGGAAGGGTGGGTCTGAGAGGCCATGGGGGCAGGGGTGGAGTGAGTGCTGGGGACTGATAAGAGACAAGGTAAGAAAGACAGGCAAGGGCCAGTTCCTTAGCCTTGCAGGTCACAATTAGGAATTGGGGTTTTATTCTGAGTAGATGGAAAGACATTGGAAGATTATAACTTGGGTTTTGGAGATTCATTCTGGCTGCCAGCTAGAGAATTGTCTATAGAGGGCAAAAATGAAAATGAGACCAGGAAGAAGAGTTTTTCCCAGTAACAGATAGATCACCCATTACAGATCCTGAAATTCATTTACTGGATTATGACCCTTTAAGAGCCACGGAGTAGGAAATGGCAGCCCACAGCAGTATTCTTGCATGGGAAATTCCAGGGACAGGGGAGCCTGGCGGGCTACAGTCCACAGGGCCACAAAGAGTCAGACACGACTGAGCACAATATTATTATTTTGCTCAACCTAGTACTGGGCAAAATAATATTCATCAGTGCAAGCGTGGCTTAGTCCCTCCTTTTTAAACATAATTGAAAAGGCACAAAGCCATATAGAGGCTGCACACAAAATGAATTGGCAACTGTGAATAAGGATATGAGTGAAGTATTTAGTGGGAGTGAGAGAGAATTCTGTGTTTAGGTGAAGTAGGAAATATTTATTAAAAGTAAACATTCAGAAGTTAGCTGTTTGCTGAGGAGAAAGCTTCCATTTTGGTGCAAGATAGTGTCTGGTGCTGAGGAATGAAAAGAGTTGAGTGAGGCAATGAGAAGCAGTGAAAGGAAAAAAAAAAAAAAAAGACTCTTAGAAGGCTTGTGAGAAAAGCATGTCATCATTTGCAAATCTGTTGTATGTTCAAGTGCCACCTCTTTTCCAGACTTCCCCATCCCCCAAGTGCTAGGGAATTATAGAAAATAGGAAAGAAATCTCTACCTCCGTTAAATTAGCATCTATTAAGGGACACAGATAATGAACAAACATGTAATTACATATATGTTTGTATAATCCCAGGGAGTGGTAAGTGATACAAGGGAAATTAAAGCAGAGTAAGAAGACCGAGACTGACCAGGGACATAGGGACCTAATTTTAGAAAAAATGGTCAGGAAGGGTGGGTCTGAGAGGCCATGGGGGCAGGGGTGGAGTGAGTGCTGGGGACTGATAAGAGACAAGGTAAGAAAGACAGGCAAGGGCCAGTTCCTTAGCCTTGCAGGTCACAATTAGGAATTGGGGTTTTATTCTGAGTAGATGGAAAGACACTGGAAGATTATAACTTGGGTTTTGGAGATTCATTCTGGCTGCCAGCTAGAGAATTGTCTATAGAGGGCAAAAATGAAAATGAGACCAGGAAGAAGAGTTTTTCCCAGTAACAGATAGATCACCCATTACAGATCCTGAAATTCATTTACTGGATTATGACCCTTTAAAAATTTAGTACAAAATATCAGAATACCTTGTAGATAGTAGGTGTAAGGAATATTTCATTTAAGAATTTTGTGTTGGCTAAGGGGGGTGTGTGTGCCTGCATGTGTGCTAGTTGCTGCTGTTGTTCATTTGCTCAGTCGTGTCTGACTCTTTGTGACCCCAAGAATTGCAGCATGCCAGACTTCTCTGTCCGTCACCATCTTCCCGAGTTTGCTCAAACTCCTGTCCATTGAGTCACTGATGCCATTTCAACCCTTGCATCTTCTGTCACCCACTTCTCCTCCTGCCCTCAATCTTTCCCAGCATTGGGATCTTTTTCGACAAGTCAGCTCTTTGTATCAGGTGGCCAAAATATTAGAGCTTCAGCTTCAGTCATTCCAGTGAATATTCAGGGTTGATTTCCATTAGGATTGACTGGTTTGATCTCCTTGCAGTCCAAGGGACTCTCAAGAGTCTTATCCAACATCACAGTTCAAAGGCATCAGTTCTTCAGTGCTCAGCCTTCTTGATGGTCCAGCTCTCACATCCATACTTGACTACTGGAAAAACCGTAGCTTTGACTATACAGACCTTTATTGGAAAAGTGATGTCCCTGCTTTTTAATATGCTGTCTAGGTTTGTCATAGCTTTTATTCCAAGGAGCATATTTCTTTATATATATATATATATATATATATATATATATAAAATTTATTTACTTGGCTGCACAGTTGTGATATGTGGGATCTAGTTCTAGTTCCTGAGTCAGGAATTGAACTCAGGCCCCCTGCATTGGGAATGTGGAGTCCTAGCCACTGGACCACCAGAGAGGTCCTGCAAGTGTCTTTAAATTTCATGGATGCAGGCACCATCCGCAGTGATTTTGGAGCCCAAGAAAATACAATCTGTAACTGCTTCCACTTCTTCCCCTTCTATTTGCCATGTAGTGATGGGGCTAGATGCTATAATCCTAGTTTTTTAAATGCAGAGTTTTAAGCCAGATGTTTCACTCTCCTCTTTCACTCTCATCAAACAAAAATCCTAATACTCATATGGAACTACAAGGACCAAGACAATCTTGAGAAATGACAAAGCTGTATCAGACATTCTGATTTCAAAGTACATTACAAAGCTACAGGCCATTGAAGTAGAGTAGATTGTCTAGAAACAAGCCCTGACATAAATGGTCAGCTGATCTTCAAGGAGGATGCCAAGAATACACAATGGGGAGTGGATACTCCTTTCAACAAACGATACTGAGAAAACTGGATATCCACATGGAAAAGAATAAAGGTGAACCCTATCATACACCATATAGAAAATCAACTCAAAATGGATGGAAGAGTTAAACATAAAGCATAAAACTGGAAAACTCCTAGAAAAAACCTTGGAGGAAAGGTTTCATGAAATTGGTCCTGGCAGTACTTTCTTGTATATGAAACCAAAGGCATAAGCAACAAAAGACAATAATATGCAGGTGAGTCTACATCAGACTAAAAAACTTCCCCTCAGCAGAGGATTTAACAGAGTAAACAAGTAACCTATCGAATGGCAGAAACTGTTTGCAAAGCATGTATTTGAAAAGGAGTTAACATTCAAAATATAGAAGGAACTTCTACAAGTCAGTAATAAGAAAACCAATGTAAAAATAAGCAAAAGAAGTAAACATTTTTCCAAGGAAGATATAAAGTTGACCAAAAAGTATACAAAAAGATGTTCAACATCACTGCTCATCAGAGAAATGCAAATAAAAACCACAATGAGTCATTCACAATATGAATGAATCACACCTGTTAGGAATGCTATTATCAAAAAAAACCCAACCCACCAAAAGATGCCAAGTGTTGGTAAGGGTATAGAAAAATTGAAACCCTTGTGTGCTGTTGGTAGGAATATAAAATGGTGCAATTTTTACAGAAAACAGTTTGGAGGTTCTCAAAAAAATTAAAAATAGAATTACCATATGATCCAGCAATCCCACTTCTGGGTAGATAGCCAAAAGAATTCAAGCAAAATCTCAAGATGATATTTGTATACTCATGTTCATTGCAGCATTAGTCATAATAGCCAAGATGTGGAAACAATCTAAATGTTCATCAAAGACGGAAAAATAAAATATACACACATACAATAAAATATTATTCTGCTTTTTAAAATCTTTTAAAATTTTTGAAAGCCTTTTGAAAAAAAAGAAGGAAATATTGCCACACATCTTAAGATATTATGATAAGTGAAATAACCAGTCACAGAAGGACAAATACCGCATGATTCCACTTACATGAAGTGTCTAAAAGTCAAACTTGGAGAAGCAGAGAGTATCTTGGTGGTTTCCAGGGGCTTGGGAAGGGGAAATGGGCGGTTGTAATTCAACGGATACAGTTTCAGTTGCACAAGATGAATAAGTTCAAGAGATCTGCTCTATCTCATTGTGCCTGTAGTTAACAAGACTGTGTTGTACCGTTTAAAGTATTTAGAGGGTAAATCTCATGTGAAAAGCTCTTAGCAACAGTCTAAAAAATAAAAGGAAAAATTGACTACTCTTGAGCAATGCTCAGTAGAATGTGTGTTTAGGTAGCTTTTAATTTGGTGAGGGTTTTGTCTGCTGGCTTACCACAGTGGTAAAACATTCTCTGAGACCGTCCTTGTCTCTTGTAGCTCCATCTTGTCATCAAGGCTGGACTTGCTCCAAGGCTCAATGAGATTATGACTATGCATGAATATCAGAAAGGCACACAGAAGGCCTAAACCTGACAGTGTCTTCCTCACTGCTTGAAGCTCCCAGAGGGTATCATTCCTTTACTCTAAGGTCCTAACTCAGGTCAAGTTGTTTCCAGAGAGTCATTGATCTATTAATACATAGCAAATCATCTCATTAGCTCACAGAGGCATTTATACATGTTGATGCTCAGGATCAGATGCAAAAGAGAAGTAATAGAACAACACTGAGAGATTTGGGGTGAGGAAGAAAGGGCGGGGACAGACCAGAACAGAGAGGAGTGCAGTGGAAATACAAACAGCTCACTTTAATTTGTTCTTGGGAGCAACCCTATTGTGGCACCATGATCAAGTTCTTAAGGAGAAAGGCTGAGGTCGTGAAACAAAGTGCTCATTGCTTTTGTTTCCTCTTTTTTCCCCCCTTCTTCCTTTTTCCTTTCCTTTCTTTTTTTGAAAAAGCTAGTTGTGATATGTCAATATTGTACCTGTCACAGTGACTCATTGTAGCGCCTCTGTAGCTAAGAACTATGACGATAGCTTGTGGGGAACTGAATATTCCAGTGTAGAAGAGAAAGCTAAATGTTTTTATATGTCAAGTGAGCAATATAATGGCTTTAACTAAAGTTCTGTATGTGTGAAACATTTATCTATAGGTAAATACTTTCACTTTCCCCTCTCTTCTCTGAGAAACCGTATCAAGTCTGAACTTGTCATAACTTCTGAGGGTTAACTCTTGGTTGAAATGTCACTAGCAGCTTGTCGTTTGAACTTTTTCTTTTTTAAACTCCAGGCAGAAACAACTAGAAGCCATCACACAACTGCAAGAGGATACTGTCAAGGAGGAAGCCATCCTCAGGAAGGAGGTCCAAGAAGCCAGCCAGTGGTTGGAGGAGCCAGAGGGGCAGGTAGGGTGGCCTTTGACTGCATTACGGGCACAGGAAGTCTCCTCAGATGTCCTTAAAACCCTGAAGTAAAAATGGAGGAGGAACCAAAAAAACAAAGAGGAACTGCGAAGTTCTGTCCCTCTCGACTTGCAGAGAGTGGAGGAAGTAAAGGGGGGTGTTGTAGGAGGCGGTATCAACAGCCTGCTGATGAAAGAGGCCACTTTGCAGAAAGGGGCAACTTGACATAGCAGGGCTTCTGCCACTGCAGACATAGCTCAGGCATGGGAGCCCATGCAAACACAGAATTGCAGAAGTTCAAGGAAGGCTTATCGCTTCCCTGAGAAGAAAAGCACATTTTCAGTTTCGTGTGCATAATCAGAGTGAGCATTCAGTGTGCTTTCTTTCCTGGCCACACTGCTAAAATTCGGCGTTCACTGTCGGTATCCAGGTGGAGGATGGCGATGGGGCAGCCCACTCTGCCACGGAAAAAGCAAAGCCTTTGCTGCCTAAATTAGAGGAAGCAATCGCAGATCCGCAGAATCTCCAGACTATAAATACCAAGTTAGTGGACACTTGCCAGACCCTCGGGCAGAAGATAAGACAACCGAAAAGTGAGTAGCCAATATTTGTTGTGTCTGAATTCAGTTCACTCTGTGGTGGGAGCAGAAGGACCATAGGCATTTGTCTAGATTCCAGCTGCTGTCTTACTACTGAACTGCTGATGAAATGACTCCTGAAAGCAGAGTTATGGGCATTCAGAGAGGTCTGCCTAGTGGCTAGGGGGATAGATTTAACCATTAACTTTTCATTTTGGTTGTTTATGACAAGCTAGATTTTTCCACAACTGTTATTTCTTTAAAAATTGAACGAGTGGGAGGGAGGCTCAGGAGGGAGGGGACATATGTATACATGCATCTGATCCACGTTGTTATAGGGCAGAAACTGACACAACCTTGTAAAGCAGTTATCCTCCAATTAAAAACAGAAGAATTAAAGCTTTTCAATATCTGTAAACATGGAAAACATCTTGTATGCCTGAGAAAGTTGAACTTGTAAATTGCTTACATATTCTACTCTGATTTTATTAACTGGTTTTTACCCATCACATGGTAGAAAAGACCTGCCTCTCTGTTTTATTTCTCTTTTTTTTTTTCTTCTATTTTCGTGTAAGCAGTAATTTTAGGGTTGAGCAGAAATACTTATAAGTTCAGTATGTATTAAAATATTATATATGTGTAAATATTTTAAAAATTTTAAGGTGTTCTTTATATATATGTGTGTGTGTGTGTGTGTGTGTATATATATATATATATATATATATATATATATATATATATACATATATATATATATACACATACATATGCATATACATATTGCTTTAGCAATTAGAGTCTTTGTCATTTTTCTGTATTACCTAAAAGTGGAGAAGTATTTATGGAGGATTTGGGTGAGAAGACAGTTGTCAAATGACACATGTCAGATTATTTTTAAGCTTATTCTAGAAACATAATTCAGTAAAAATAAAGTGTGTGTATATGACCACTTATCAGACAACTGCTCTTGTTCACCCAGCTTCTTGTTCTAGCTGTATAATGGTTGTTTTTATAGAAAGTTATTGGTTTGGGTAATATCTAACCATAAACTTAAGGTAAACTAGAAATGGAAAATTTCAGACTTGTGTTTGTTTTGGATTTATTGTACCCTTTCTACTGTTATCTGAGAAAGCTGTTGAAGAGTTTAAAGGAACTGGCTAGTTAAAATAGCAGTGGGAATTCAACATTTTATTATTTCTAAGCCTTGTAGCACTTGCTTGTGTTCAGTAACTCTAGGTATCATGTGATTCTGCTTCACTTTGTCAGACAGTTGCATTGCTTAAAAACAAACTTGGGCTTGTGATTAGAGTTGTTCATTTTGAGGCGTGAACGATTTTTCCACAACTGTTATTTCTTTAAAAATTGAACGAGTGGGAGGGAGGCTCAGGAGGGAGGGGACATATGTATACATGCATCTGATCCACGTTGTTATAGGGCAGAAACTGACACAACCTTGTAAAGCAGTTATCCTCCAATTAAAAACAGAAGAATTAAAGCTTTTCAATATCTGTAAACATGGAAAACATCTTGTATGCCTGAGAAAGTTGAACTTGTAAATTGCTTACATATTCTACTCTGATTTTATTAACTGGTTTTTACCCATCACATGGTAGAAAAGACCTGCCTCTCTGTTTTATTTCTCTTTTTTTTTTTCTTCTATTTTCGTGTAAGCAGTAATTTTAGGGTTGAGCAGAAATACTTATAAGTTCAGTATGTATTAAAATATTATATATGTGTAAATATTTTAAAAATTTTAAGGTGTTCTTTATATATATGTGTGTGTGTGTGTGTGTGTGTATATATATATATATATATATATATATATATACACATACATATGCATATACATATTGCTTTAGCAATTAGAGTCTTTGTCATTTTTCTGTATTACCTAAAAGTGGAGAAGTATTTATGGAGGATTTGGGTGAGAAGACAGTTGTCAAATGACACATGTCAGATTATTTTTAAGCTTATTCTAGAAACATAATTCAGTAAAAATAAAGTGTGTGTATATGACCACTTATCAGACAACTGCTCTTATTCACCCAGCTTCTTGTTCTAGCTGTATAATGGTTGTTTTTATAGAAAGTTATTGGTTTGGGTAATATCTAACCATAAACTTAAGGTAAACTAGAAATGGAAAATTTCAGACTTGTGTTTGTTTTGGATTTATTGTACCCTTTCTACTGTTATCTGAGAAAGCTGTTGAAGAGTTTAAAGGAACTGGCTAGTTAAAATAGCAGTGGGAATTCAACATTTTATTATTTCTAAGCCTTGTAGCACTTGCTTGTGTTCAGTAACTCTAGGTATCATGTGATTCTGCTTCACTTTGTCAGACAGTTGCATAGAATGCTTTAAGTTACATAATCTATATGTTATTTTTTTTTGGATTGCTCAGAGGCCACTGGAAAAGGCCCTCTTGTGATTAGAGTTGTTCATTTTGAGGCGTGAACATGCCTTCATTAAGACATTCCAAATTTGGTTTATGATGTGTTTACTTTGAACACTGCATAGGGGTCTAATCTTTTTGTTTGTTTTTAATGTGGATGAGGTCCTGGCTTATTTTTTGAGGTCTAATCTTTCAATCCAGTTATATTTGCCTTTGATTAGATCAATACTGTACCCCATAGTTTTATAAAATGAAGAATTTATCCCCTCCTCCAACCCACTGTGGTTTGTAATACCTTCTTGGAAAAGCCAAGTTTTGTAACTTATTCCAGAATCTACATTCTTAATATTCTGAACTTGCTCTTGTCTCTCCAGTCTGTTCTCAGGGGATAATTGGTCCAACTATCATTTAAAACAGAATATGAAAGCTCCCCTAAGCAGAAAGGGTGTGTTTTTTCTCTGGCTGGATAAAGTAGCGTGGGTGCCTCCTTTCTGTCTTGAACTGCTCTCCGTCTGCCAGGCTTTTGTTAATATCGTTTGCTCCCCTCGGAAGGCATGCCTATCAAGATTTTGCTCTAAAGACCCTTTGCTTATGAAGATCTTTCTAATAATGCCCTTAAAAACCAACCTTTGCAAGGAGAGAGAAACAGCACATATTTTTCAAAAAGACCATAGAGCAGATTTTCCAGATAGACTGTGAGCAGACGTCAGTGCGCTAGGACACTTATTTCAAGACAACTGCTCTTATTCACCCAGCTTCTTGTTCTAGCTGTATAATGGTTGTTTTATAGAAAGTTATTGGTTTGGGTAATATCTAACCATAAACTTAAGGTAAACTAGAAATGGAAAATTTCAGACTTGTGTTTGTTTTGGATTTATTGTACCCTTTCTACTGTTATCTGAGAAAGCTGTTGAAGAGTTTAAAGGAACTGGCTAGTTAAAATAGCAGTGGGAATTCAACATTTTATTATTTCTAAGCCTTGTAGCACTTGCTTGTGTTCAGTAACTCTAGGTATCATGTGATTCTGCTTCACTTTGTCAGACAGTTGCATAGAATGCTTTAAGTTACATAATCTATATGTTATTTTTTTTTGGATTGCTCAGAGGCCACTGGAAAAGGCCCTCTTGTGATTAGAGTTGTTCATTTTGAGGCGTGAACATGCCTTCATTAAGACATTCCAAATTTGGTTTATGATGTGTTTACTTTGAACACTGCATAGGGGTCTAATCTTTTTGTTTGTTTTTAATGTGGATGAGGTCCTGGCTTATTTTTTGAGGTCTAATCTTTCAATCCAGTTATATTTGCCTTTGATTAGATCAATACTGTACCCCATAGTTTTATAAAATGAAGAATTTATCCCCTCCTCCAACCCACTGTGGTTTGTAATACCTTCTTGGAAAAGCCAAGTTTTGTAACTTATTCCAGAATCTACATTCTTAATATTCTGAACTTGCTCTTGTCTCTCCAGTCTGTTCTCAGGGGATAATTGGTCCAACTATCATTTAAAACAGAATATGAAAGCTCCCCTAAGCAGAAAGGGTGTGTTTTTTCTCTGGCTGGATAAAGTAGCGTGGGTGCTTCCTTTCTGTCTTGAACTGCTCTCCGTCTGCCAGGCTTTTGTTAATATCGTTTGCTCCCCTCGGAAGGCATGCCTATCAAGATTTTGCTCTAAAGACCCTTTGCTTATGAAGATCTTTCTAATAATGCCCTTAAAAACCAACCTTTGCAAGGAGAGAGAAACAGCACATATTTTTCAAAAAGACCATAGAGCAGATTTTCCAGATAGACTGTGAGCAGACGTCAGTGAGCTAGGACAGTTATCACACAAACACATCCTCACACATTCCACCGCGACCACTGCTGCCACGTACTGTTTGAATTCTGAGTCAGACATTTGAATTCTGAGTCAGACAACATAACTATTTAAATCCGTTTCATTCTTGTGAAACTGTCGTGCTAGCTTCATCAGTTCATTAAATGTTACGGCACCTGCTCTCTGCCGTACCCGAGAAAGGTTCGTTAGCAAACTGTGTGGGGATGCAGTTGTTTTGTCCAAATGTTTAGGTCAATGATGGCGTTCTCAAACTGAAAGTAGGAAGCTGCTTGTGACATTTGATGAACTGCTCTGAATTTACGGTTGAGCAATAATATTGTTCAAGTTTTCAGTTGTCACCAGGATTGGACTGGACTGGACTTAACAAGGTAATGAGCTTACATGTTTGCTCCCTGAAATGTGCCACTGGAGCTACGAAATGTCTTGAATGATAACATACATTTTCTTCTGCTTTTTCATATGTATCTCTAAGTATCTTGTCAACAGGGCAGTACTGGGTGAGTAAATGAATCTTTGCTTTGAAAATGAAATGAAGAAAGCTTCTTAGATCTAGGGCATGCATACAACATATGAGGGTGAATCTGCTGTGCAGGAAACATAGACTAAATGATCTAATCCAAGCTATCACCCTTTTATCATTCTTCCTTTTTTTTAACCCTCTCTACTTAAAAGCTTCATAGAGTTGCTCATTCAGTAGAGAATGAGTGAAACCATAAATATTTCCTTTAGAACACATAAATATTTCTTTGGGGAGAGAGCCTGAGAAACTCCTGTATATTCTAATTCTGTATTTGAACATAGGGTCTGATGTGAACTCTATAGTTAGAGAAGGCTTTTACCTAGATGCGCTCACTGGAAATTCTCTTCTAGCTTGCTCTTCTTGGCATGGAGGGCATGCTGTGTGAGGCGGGTCACAGTCTTACAGCTTTGAGGATGGACGAGGTTGTATCCTGAGCAGTTAATACGTGACAGAGAGGAGACTGGAAGGGGGATTCAGGTGATGGAGACACTCAAAGGCAGGTGTTGAGGTGGGGACAGAAGAGAGAACAAAATTAAATATAGTTTCCTGGATAGCTCTGATGGGGTGGGGCCTATATTTTCCCAAATGAGAGATGCCTGTGTGAATGAAACAAATCTAGGAGAAAGTATCGCAGAGTGATAAAGAGCATGGGATTTGAAGTAAACAAATCTGTGTTCTGATTCTCGTCTATACAAAAGACTTTGATAAAATTGGGCAACTCTCTACCTCTCTGAACCTCTGTGTCTTCTTCCAGAAAATGCCAGAGTTGTTCATTTATCATACTAAAAGCACAACAGTAGCTAGTTCTTGGCCCTCTGGGGACCATCTCTTTGCAAGAGTATGTTTTTCGTTCCTGCCATTTGATGAACTGCTCTGAATTTACGGTTGAGCAATAATATTGTTCAAGTTTTCAGTTGTCACCAGGATTGGACTGGACTGGACTTAACAAGGTAATGAGCTTACATGTTTGCTCCCTGAAATGTGCCACTGGAGCTACGAAATGTCTTGAATGATAACATACATTTTCTTCTGCTTTTTCATATGTATCTCTAAGTATCTTGTCAACAGGGCAGTACTGGGTGAGTAAATGAATCTTTGCTTTGAAAATGAAATGAAGAAAGCTTCTTAGATCTAGGGCATGCATACAACATATGAGGGTGAATCTGCTGTGCAGGAAACATAGACTAAATGATCTAATCCAAGCTATCACCCTTTTATCA
Organism: Tragulus kanchil; assembly: GCA_022376925.1. Taxonomy (NCBI): domain Eukaryota; kingdom Metazoa; phylum Chordata; class Mammalia; order Artiodactyla; family Tragulidae; genus Tragulus; species Tragulus kanchil. The sequence continues at coordinate 266,481,722 of JAIOJX010000004.1, read as the reverse complement.
TTCTTCCTTTTTTTTAACCCTCTCTACTTAAAAGCTTCATAGAGTTGCTCATTCAGTAGAGAATGAGTGAAACCATAAATATTTCCTTTAGAACACATAAATATTTCTTTGGGGAGAGAGCCTGAGAAACTCCTGTATATTCTAATTCTGTATTTGAACATAGGGTCTGATGTGAACTCTATAGTTAGAGAAGGCTTTTACCTAGATGCGCTCACTGGAAATTCTCTTCTAGCTTGCTCTTCTTGGCATGGAGGGCATGCTGTGTGAGGCGGGTCACAGTCTTACAGCTTTGAGGATGGACGAGGTTGTATCCTGAGCAGTTAATACGTGACAGAGAGGAGACTGGAAGGGGGATTCAGGTGATGGAGACACTCAAAGGCAGGTGTTGAGGTGGGGACAGAAGAGAGAACAAAATTAAATATAGTTTCCTGGATAGCTCTGATGGGGTGGGGCCTATATTTTCCCAAATGAGAGATGCCTGTGTGAATGAAACAAATCTAGGAGAAAGTATCGCAGAGTGATAAAGAGCATGGGATTTGAAGTAAACAAATCTGTGTTCTGATTCTACGTCTATACAAAAGACTTTGATAAAATTGGGCAACTCTCTACCTCTCTGAACCTCTGTGTCTTCTTCCAGAAAATGCCAGAGTTGTTCATTTATCATACTAAAAGCACAACAGTAGCTAGTTCTTGGCCCCTCTGGGGACCATCTCTTTTGCAAGAGTATGTTTCTATCACGTAAGTCCTGCCATTCCTGACAGAGGGTGCAGACGTGTGAGAACAACATGGATGTTTCATTCCATTTGCCTGGGACTAGGATCTGGATCGGTAGGAATAGAACGATAACCTTCAGCAGGAAAGGAAAAAGCCTCAGCTTGACTGCTGACAGGCAGCAGGCAGCTTTCAGCTTTATTTTAAGAAAGTGAAAAACAAGGGTCTGCACCTGGGCCTCCCTCCCAGCTCAGCACCGTCCCAGCCTGGCAGAGCTCCTCTCTGCTGCAGGCTGTATTCCCGCCTGCCTTTGTTTCTGCAGCCTCCGAGTTCCCCTTTTCATCTGCCTTGTCTCAGCACTGCACCAGCTCCGGTCACCAGCATTTCCACTCCATTGTTTTGGTGCACTTCTAGGATTCTAGGAGTCAGCCTTTAACCCTTTTAACTTGTATGTCTCAGTGATCCAAATTATCTTCCCTGGTACTAACAAGAATGGTGTCTGTTAGTGCTCGGGGTACAGTACTGTATATTTAGTGGTCTCTATCTAGCCCTATTTATGTCATAAACTCCATTGTTTTGTTTTTTAATTTTGGCCTCTTTTATTGGTCCTTCATTTATTTATTTTCATTCATCTTTACTCTTTGGCTTGTGTGAATATTCCATTGCAGTGGCCTCTTTCATTGCAGAGCACCGACTCTGGGCTCATGTGCTCCTCATAATTGGACACATGGGTCCAGCCGCTTCGTGGCACGTGGGATCCTCCCAGGCCAGGGATTGAACTGGTGCCCCTTGTGCTGCAAGACGAACCCTCTACCCACTGGACCACCAGGAAAGCCCAACTCCATTATTTTTGTTCTCATTGAAGTTTCCATTTTTTAATTTATTTAAAAATTTTTACTGATTTATTTTCGGCTATGCTGGGTCTCAGTTGCTGCAGGAGGGCTTTCTCTATTTGTGGTGAGCAGGGGCTACTCTCTAATTGTAGTGGGCAAGCTCCTCCCGGTGGTGGCTTCTCGTTTTTGCAGAGCGTGGGCTCTAGTGGAAGTTTAGTAGTTGTGGCCCATGGGCTTAGCTGATCCTCAGCGTGTGGGATGTTTCCAGATCAGGGATCGAACCTGTGACTCCTGCATTGGCAGGTGGCTTCTTAACCAATGGACCAGTAGGTAGGGAAGTCTTGTTGTAGTTTTTATAGTCTTTGTTATTGATGAGTAATTAACATATCATGAAGCATTCATATCTTCAGTGTCCTGTCGAACTGGTTTGACAAGTGCTCATGGAAACACAGGACTTCTGTAAGCCTAGAAACCTCCCCGTGTTCCTTCCCATCACTCCCCATTTCCGCCTTCACCACCACAAGGAGCAACCGCTGATTTTTATCATCAATGGGTTAGTTTAGGCTGTTCTAGAATTGAGTTATACAGTATAAACTTGTGTGTGCGTCTCTTTCTTTCCATGTGTTTATCAATGGGATGCCCTTTGCATGGTTGAGTCTCATGGTCTTGTAAGAACATTGCACAATTTGAGTATGTTTTCTCCTGTTATTGGATATGCAAGGTCTTTACAGTTTGGGGGCTGTGTGTGAACCTGTGTTTTTTTTAACCTACGATAAATATCTAGAAGCAGAGATGTTAGATCATAGTATAGCTGTATCTCTAACTTCTTAAGAAACTGGAAACAGTTTTCCATAGTGTTTGGAGCATTTCACACTCCTTCCCGCAATGTGTAGGAGTCCAGGTATCTGATTTTACTTTGTTGGTTTCATTGGCCGTTGTATATCTTTTTTGCAAAGTGTCGAAGACTTTTGCCCATTTCAAGTTAGGTCTTCTATGCTTTAGTTATTGAGTTGAAGGATTTCTTTTCCTTATACATGTTGGATATAAGAGCTTTGATAGATATTTGTGAATTATTTTGGTCTGTGGTTTTCAAGGAACTTTAGTATTTTTAATACACAATTTTATAGAGCACTGAGGAATGCATATGTTGTGTTACAAAGTCCATCTTCCATAAGTGTCAACCCTTACTGATAACTAACATTATTATGGCTCAATCACATGGTGTTAATTTTCAATAGCCAATTAATTGCAAGGTCTTTGCTGGAAAGCCTTCGTGCATAGTCATTTAGAAAGTTATTTTATTTCAGCTTCCTTCAAAGGCTGAATGTATCCAAGACAACTGGTCCCATCCTACGTCACAGATGGCAACAGCAGGGCATACTGTGGCTATTGCTTTCCTTGCTTCTATGTAAAATCTAGCTGTCCAAACATATAAGGAATGCAAAGGTGCATGCAAATTAAGGTCATAAGCTGGCTTATTTTGCCTTATGAAGCATATGAAAATACTTGCTACCCATTGCATAAAACATCTGTTGAAATGAGGTTTAATTAAACATATCATGAAGCATTCATATCTTCAGTGTCCTCAGGTTTGACAAGTGCTCATGGAAACACAGGACTTCTGTAAGCCTAGAAACCTCCCCGTGTTCCTTCCCATCACTCCCCATTTCCGCCTTCACCACCACAAGGAGCAACCGCTGATTTTTATCATCAATGGGTTAGTTTAGGCTGTTCTAGAATTGAGTTATACAGTATAAACTTGTGTGTGCGTCTCTTTCTTTCCATGTGTTTATCAATGGGATGCCCTTTGCATGGTTGAGTCTCATGGTCTTGTAAGAACATTGCACAATTTGAGTATGTTTTCTCCTGTTATTGGATATGCAAGGTCTTTACAGTTTGGGGGCTGTGTGTGAACCTGTGTTTTTTTTAACCTACGATAAATATCTAGAAGCAGAGATGTTAGATCATAGTATAGCTGTATCTCTAACTTCTTAAGAAACTGGAAACAGTTTTCCATAGTGTTTGGAGCATTTCACACTCCTTCCCGCAATGTGTAGGAGTCCAGGTATCTGATTTTACTTTGTTGGTTTCATTGGCCGTTGTATATCTTTTTTGCAAAGTGTCGAAGACTTTTGCCCATTTCAAGTTAGGTCTTCTATGCTTTAGTTATTGAGTTGAAGGATTTCTTTTCCTTATACATGTTGGATATAAGAGCTTTGATAGATATTTGTGAATTATTTTGGTCTGTGGTTTTCAAGGAACTTTAGTATTTTTAATACACAATTTTATAGAGCACTGAGGAATGCATATGTTGTGTTACAAAGTCCATCTTCCATAAGTGTCAACCCTTACTGATAACTAACATTATTATGGCTCAATCACATGGTGTTAATTTTCAATAGCCAATTAATTGCAAGGTCTTTGCTGGAAAGCCTTCGTGCATAGTCATTTAGAAAGTTATTTTATTTCAGCTTCCTTCAAAGGCTGAATGTATCCAAGACAACTGGTCCCATCCTACGTCACAGATGGCAACAGCAGGGCATACTGTGGCTATTGCTTTCCTTGCTTCTATGTAAAATCTAGCTGTCCAAACATATAAGGAATGCAAAGGTGCATGCAAATTAAGGTCATAAGCTGGCTTATTTTGCCTTATGAAGCATATGAAAATACTTGCTACCCATTGCATAAAACATCTGTTGAAATGAGGTTTACAGCTTGAATGTTTTGAGATTGACTTTTTCTAAAACCTAAGACTGGTGGGAAGGCAGATGGGCAATTTAGACAGTCTTATACGAACTCATTATTTCTTCTGAAACACAAACTTAATTTAGAAATTTAAAGACAGTGTTTTGAGATACAGAACTTCAGAAGTATAATGTTGGCCACTTCAGAAAACTGGTTAAGGGAACAGAGCCCTATTTCTTAATACAGTTAACACAGGGAATTTTTTAAAAATTGAATCTATACTTGAGCTCTGAAGTATGAAAATTTTAATTTTTTAAGGTACTTAAATATGTTAGAAACAGTTTTGAAATGCCTGTTCTTCCTTATGGGCCTCATCAACACTATTGAACTTAGTTGAGAAATGTTATTTTTACAAAAAATATTCTTTAAAAATGTTATATGGATAATTTTCCACATAGTTGAAGCTTTTCAAATATTTTCCCCTGGAAAATATTTATAATTAGATTTTTCTATTTTTCACATGTATTACCATTATTTTCATGGCTCAGAGTTTCTTCAGGCTGCTGAGATATAAAACTGTTGGTTTTTAAAATAAGAAGCACCAGATTTCCATGTGTTTTGGACATCAGATATCTGCTGTTAATTTTTCTGGCTGTTAGTGATTTTTTTTAAAAAAAAGTGGAAGCTATTAATATGCCTCCATCTAGCAGAGCTTCCTACCCTCATTTAATTTTTGTTTTTAATCATCTGTGGGCTGAGAAAACAGTCAAGTTTGTGAGAATTATGTATAAATTCTGAGCCCACAATCTGAGTAAAGTGTGATGGTTTGCCACACGAATAAAGGGCATGGGTATCAGCATCTATTTTGGCAGTTCCAAAGATTTCAGCCTGTTTTCTGATTTTTGGTTACCTTTCCAAAGATACTGATTGTCAAGTGCGAACTGTGTTATGATTTAACTTAAAAAGTTAAGTATGTATTTTTTTTTTCTCTTATTATTTCAGAGATGAGAATTTGGAAGTTACTGGGAAGCAGATTTCCAGTAAAGTCAGGAGGCAAATATTTTTAATTTCACAGACGAGTATAGCGAATCCTGTGAGCCTGATCTCAGTTCCACAAACAGCCAGTTATGCACTTCAGTTCCCTGGGCATCCCTGTCCTCCTGGCCTCACTCCCACGTGTAGCGTTCTGTGGCTCCGTTTCCAGGGCTTGCCTTGCTGGTAGCTCAAGCAGAGGCTTATTGTAGAGATGATTTCCCTGTTGGTGGAAGGTTGGACTGAATGACCTCTGAGCGGTAGTCCCTTTCGAATATGAATAATCCTGTGACTCACTTCTAGAAGATAGTTGATGCGCTGCTCTCAGGGTTAATTTTAAAGAGTAGGGCTTAGTTGCTCCCGCCTGCTTTGTTCTGCTTTCTCATGTTGACCAGTCATGAGTTGAGAACATTCTCAGAAGCCATTGTTTTTTCTCTCCTTACCTCAGGCCCCAGATTTAAAGCTGTTAAAATGCATCAAGGAAAAAGGGGGGTTACACGTTGTCATATTAAGGTGGTTATACATTCTCTTTATAGCCACAATTGAATCACTAAGAGAGAAGCTAATTAAAGGACAACTCCATGGCTTGCTGTTTCAGGTAAAAAGCAAACAAAAAGATCCAAACCCCTGTGATATGTATTTATTGTGGGGAGGTTGTCAAGCTGGTGTAAGATTTTGAAGCTAAGTTAGAATATAGAATAATTTTAGTCATAAAATTAAATAATTGACTTAGAAAAAAATGTTCTGGTGAACTTTGTTCTCTCATGCATTGAAAGCATTTAGCGAAACAGGAGAAAAGAATATTCATCAGTGAGTGGCTCCTAATAACATCTTCCAGAGGGGAAGCACTTTAGAGTTTTCTGTTTCCATTAGCAAAGAACCATTTTCCTAGTCTCAGTCACCTCCCTTTTGAGACTTCTGATGGGTTTTGATGGCTGTTGTCTCTTTTCTTTCCTATTCAAACAAAACTGTCAACTCCCTTCTATCTGGATATCTCAGGATATCCGCGGTGGAGTTCAATGTATTTCTTCCTCTTATGACACTTGGTGAATGTCTTCTTTCTCTTTGTAAATGAAGGTGAGGAACAGCGAGGTTGGCACTGGAGGGAAGGGGCTGGAGGAGGAAAGAGAGAAGAGTGACATTTGCATGTATCTCTTCCCAGGGCATAATGCAGGCACATCTGTTTAAGCAGGGAAAAAAAATTCATGTTAGGAGATTAAGCTAGGCAGAGTGCCTAAAAAGCCCCTTACAGTAAGTTGAGCCAGAAGAATCTCCGTATCTAGATATGCTTTAATCATCTCAAGAACAGCAATTTTCAGTTATAATGTAACTGATAGGTATCTACCTCCTAGACAAAAGCCACAGTTCTATTGCTGTAAAATTTTCACAGATACCATTTTCACTGCTTTGAATTATGTCTCCAACAAGCCCCTTTGGCCTCTGCCTGAAGATTTCAGTGACAAAGTCATTTAATTTCCTGTTACTGATCCTTGGATTTCATTCTTAGAATAAGTAATGGGGAAATGGAATGAGAGGTTTGCCATTATAAACTTGTTCCTTTAATGTAAAATACAAGGTGAAGAACTAGTCAATCTTCTCCCCGTCAGGGAGCATCACATCTTTTAATGCGTTTTGTATCCGTGACCCTTCATCATCCTGTTTTTGAATACACCCTACCATTTTCTCATGACAGAGCCGTTTAGATGAGGATTTCCTCACTCGATTCCTTGTCCTGCACAGAAAGAATTCATCAGCTCCCTCAGGAAAAACTGGTAAGTTTAAGCTTTTGAAACTACTTACATGCCAACTGTGAATCTCCTGTAAGTTCTCTCATGCATTGAAAGCATTTAGCGAAACAGGAGAAAAGAATATTCATCAGTGAGTGGCTCCTAATAACATCTTCCAGAGGGGAAGCACTTTAGAGTTTTCTGTTTCCATTAGCAAAGAACCATTTTCCTAGTCTCAGTCACCTCCCTTTTGAGACTTCTGATGGGTTTTGATGGCTGTTGTCTCTTTTCTTTCCTATTCAAACAAAACTGTCAACTCCCTTCTATCTGGATATCTCAGGATATCCGCGGTGGAGTTCAATGTATTTCTTCCTCTTATGACACTTGGTGAATGTCTTCTTTCTCTTTGTAAATGAAGGTGAGGAACAGCGAGGTTGGCACTGGAGGGAAGGGGCTGGAGGAGGAAAGAGAGAAGAGTGACATTTGCATGTATCTCTTCCCAGGGCATAATGCAGGCACATCTGTTTAAGCAGGGAAAAAAAATTCATGTTAGGAGATTAAGCTAGGCAGAGTGCCTAAAAAGCCCCTTACAGTAAGTTGAGCCAGAAGAATCTCCGTATCTAGATATGCTTTAATCATCTCAAGAACAGCAATTTTCAGTTATAATGTAACTGATAGGTATCTACCTCCTAGACAAAAGCCACAGTTCTATTGCTGTAAAATTTTCACAGATACCATTTTCACTGCTTTGAATTATGTCTCCAACAAGCCCCTTTGGCCTCTGCCTGAAGATTTCAGTGACAAAGTCATTTAATTTCCTGTTACTGATCCTTGGATTTCATTCTTAGAATAAGTAATGGGGAAATGGAATGAGAGGTTTGCCATTATAAACTTGTTCCTTTAATGTAAAATACAAGGTGAAGAACTAGTCAATCTTCTCCCCGTCAGGGAGCATCACATCTTTTAATGCGTTTTGTATCCGTGACCCTTCATCATCCTGTTTTTGAATACACCCTACCATTTTCTCATGACAGAGCCGTTTAGATGAGGGATTTCCTCACTACGATTCCTTGTCCTGCACAGAAAGAATTCATCAGCTCCCTCAGGAAAAACTGGTAAGTTTAAGCTTTTTGAAACTACTTACATGCCAACTGTGAATCTCCTGTAAGTTCAGTATGTGTACATTAGAACTCTGAACTATGCTAATTTTCTTGAGAGATTATCAGATGAAACAAGGTATTTATTTCCTTTAAGAGTTTGAATGCCTGTTTTTTTTTAATTTTTAAGATTCATTTATTATTTATTTTTGGAAGTTCTGGGTCTTTGTTGATGTGCACAGGCTTTCTCTGGTTGTGAGGAGCAAGGCTACTCTTCACTGTAGTGTGCAAGTTTCTCATTGTGGTGGCCTCTTGTTGCGCAGCTCAGGCTCTAGGTACGAAGTCTTTAGTCGTTGTTGCTCGTGAGCTTCAGTAGTTCTGGCTCGAGGGCTCTGGAGTGCTGACTCAGTAATTGCGGTGCAGGGGCTGAGTTGCTCTGTGGCATATGGGATCTTCCCAGATCAGGAATCAAACTTGTCTCCTGCACTGGCAAGTGAATTCTTAACCACTAAACCACCAGGGAAGCCATATTTTTTTTTCTTTATTATGTGCACACACACAATCCTGGTAGGCCCTAGGAAATGGTACTATTTAAAACTTTTGATAACAGTATCATAAAGAAGAATTATATAACTGAACATGCCCATCATCCATATTTATTTACTCAAGGTTTTTGTTTATATGGCAGTGCTTATTATTGGGAATTGATGTTACTATTCTGTTAAATTATTGAAGAATAATCTTTAATAATAATTACATTTTCCTCTTAATGTATACCTCTCAATTCAAAGCATGAAAGCTTCATTACTTTGGTATCATTTGTTTTCTTCTTAATGACTCTTATGGAAGGGCAATGATATTCTTTCTTATGCTGGAGATTATGAAATACGGTACAGCCGTTTGGAAAGCTAATAGAACTTGATTTTCTGTTTAGAAGCAGTGTTGCCATAAAAAATATAGTGGTCCAGAAGCAAGAATACATCAGCTACCCCTGGCCTTCAAAGATACACGCTGGTACACACCTCTGCTGGGTAAGCCCCTCTCCTGTACTCTATCAGACATCCCTAGGGGTGGGGTTCCTTTTGAAAGGGAATATAACCAAAGTTATTGGGAAGATTCTTTCCCCTAAAACTTAGTTTATTTTTGGAAGTTCAGTATGTGTACATTAGAACTCTGAACTATGCTAATTTTCTTGAGAGATTATCAGATGAAACAAGGTATTTATTTCCTTTAAGAGTTTGAATGCCTGTTTTTTTTTTAATTTTTAAGATTCATTTATTATTTATTTTTGGAAGTTCTGGGTCTTTGTTGATGTGCACAGGCTTTCTCTGGTTGTGAGGAGCAAGGCTACTCTTCACTGTAGTGTGCAAGTTTCTCATTGTGGTGGCCTCTTGTTGCGCAGCTCAGGCTCTAGGTACGAAGTCTTTAGTCGTTGTTGCTCGTGAGCTTCAGTAGTTCTGGCTCGAGGGCTCTGGAGTGCTGACTCAGTAATTGCGGTGCAGGGGCTGAGTTGCTCTGTGGCATATGGGATCTTCCCAGATCAGGAATCAAACTTGTCTCCTGCACTGGCAAGTGAATTCTTAACCACTAAACCACCAGGGAAGCCATATTTTTTTTTCTTTATTATGTGCACACACACAATCCTGGTAGGCCCTAGGAAATGGTACTATTTAAAACTTTTGATAACAGTATCATAAAGAAGAATTATATAACTGAACATGCCCATCATCCATATTTATTTACTCAAGGTTTTTGTTTATATGGCAGTGCTTATTATTGGGAATTGATGTTACTATTCTGTTAAATTATTGAAGAATAATCTTTAATAATAATTACATTTTCCTCTTAATGTATACCTCTCAATTCAAAGCATGAAAGCTTCATTACTTTGGTATCATTTGTTTTCTTCTTAATGACTCTTATGGAAGGGCAATGATATTCTTTCTTATGCTGGAGATTATGAAATACGGTACAGCCGTTTGGAAAGCTAATAGAACTTGATTTTCTGTTTAGAAGCAGTGTTGCCATAAAAAATATAGTGGTCCAGAAGCAAGAATACATCAGCTACCCCTGGCCTTCAAAGATACACGCTGGTACACACCTCTGCTGGGTAAGCCCCTCTCCTGTACTCTATCAGACATCCCTAGGGGTGGGGGTTCCTTTTGAAAGGGAATATAACCAAAGTTATTGGGAAGATCCTCTACAGAAGGGAATGGCAACCCACTCCAGTATCCTTGTCTGGGAAATCCTGTAGACAGAGGAACCTGGCAGGCTGCAGTCCATAGGGTTTCAGAGAGTTGAACATGACTTAGTGACTAAACAGCTACAATATATAGCAAAAGTTGTTGAAAACTTACATGTTTAGTAAGTTTAATCAGTTAGTCAACTTATGTTTGAGTACCTACTCTTTGTAAGGCACTGTATTATGTATTAATATAATAGAGAGTAATCCCTAAGGTAGCTCACAGATTATTAAGGAAGTAAGACTTAGGGGACAGAGAAGCCTTGATAGAAGAAACAAGTGTTGAACAGGGCATAGAAAGATGGGTTGTGTTTGGAAAAACAAAAAAGCATGAAAAAAGTGTTCCAACTGGAGAGAATAACATAAGCGGGGGAAAAAAAAGAATGCAAAAGCTTTAAGAGAAGAGTTCAAGCTGGACAGGTCACTTTGGAAATAGGAGGACTTGAGTCAGGATACAGTAGAATGTTAAGTTTGGATCTGGTAGTGGCTTACATCAGGGACTGTTTACTCAATGGCAGGCTAAGAAGAACAAACCTTATCTTAGGAGATGCTCAAAGTAGTGGCATCTCTCACTACAGCCTGGATTACTTTGAAAGCAAAAGTCAATGGTTGGTTCTGAAAGAACAAAGGAAACGAGATGGTTATCAAAATAGATTTGAAGTGTTAGTCGTTCAGTCATATCTGACTTTTTGTGACTCCATGGACTGTATTCCAGCAGGCTTCTCTCTCCATGGGATTCTCCAGGCAAGAATACTGGAGTAAGCTGCCATGTCTTCCTCTAGAGGATCTTCCTGACTGAGGAATTGAACTCGTGTCTCTTATGTCTCCTACATTGGCAGATGGGTTCTTTACCACTAGCACCACCTAGGAAGCCGCAAAATAAATTGAAGAGGGAATAAAGTCGAGTGGTTTGTGGATCACTTCAACTAGAAAAGGGAAACTGAGGCCACTACTAAGGAGTGGTCCGTTTGTGGAGGACAGTAGATGAGTGCCGGCTTTCTAGAGACGATGTTACCATGCTAACTCAGTGATCGTGACACCCCCTCTGAAAGAATGCCCCTCTGCGCCAGGCCCAGGTCTCTGCTCTGAACATACCTATTAATTCATTTAATCCTCACTATATCCCTATGAGGTAGATGCTAATGTAATTACCATTTTAGAGATAAAGATATAGGAACATTGAGTTAGTAATTTGCCTAAGGTCATGTAGCACTTTATTTATTCATTTTTTTTTGCTGTTCCCCCGCCCCCCCCACAATCACAAGTTCTTTTATTTTGCTTTTTTGATTTTACAGAGTTTTGTTGTTCATAGATATGTATAACTTTATTGTTATGTAAACTGAGGTTCCGTTTAGTTATTTATCCAAGATCACAGAACCTGTATATGGTAGGGTCAAGATTTGAACTGACCATTGTGATTGATTCCAAAGCCTATTTTTGTTTCGATTAAATTCTGATGCTTCCTATATTCAGAAAAACATATCAAGACAATTTCCACACAGACAAAACTGTCATCCTATTTCCTGCATTCTTTAATGGACAGAGAATCCCGCCTACTGCAGTTCATGGAGTTGCAAAGAGTCAGACATGACCTAGCGTCTGAACAACAGCCACAATGGCGAATTGTTTTCAATTCCGCAGTTGGTAAACTGTTTCTGTAGAGACTGAGAGTAAATACTTGAGGTTTTGCAGGCTGCCTGGTTTCTACAGCAACTACTCAGCTTTGCTGTTGTAACACGCAAGCAACCTTGGACAATGCTGAATGAATGAATGTGGCTGTGGTCCAGTAAAACGTGATTTACAAAAATAGGCTGCTGGCTGGATTTGCCTTGAGGCAGAGGTTGTTGTGGACCCCTCCAATTACTCGACAAGGGTTTCTGCTTCCCCTCCCCAGCCCTCACTCCTCCTTGAAAAAAGATAGGCATGAAAATTTAGGGGATGAGGGGTTGTTACGTTAAAATGTTAACACCACTGAATTGACTCTGGCTTTTTCAGAAATGGTCTAATCTCGAGGGAATTTTTGAAGCGTCTCTTCAAAGATTTTGAATTTTTGTCGCATCTGCGTTTGAACCATTCATATTTATTTTACCTTTTTCTGTTCTAATGCAGATGCCTTGCATCTGGAGAGTCTTCCAGCAATTCAAAGACTAGAATTGACACCTTTCTCAAGGGTGGCCACCCGAGTCCATGCTTCATGTGAAAGGCTCAAATATGAAGAAATAAGAATTGGACAAAATTAATTCATTTAATCCTCACTATATCCCTATGAGGTAGATGCTAATGTAATTACCATTTTAGAGATAAAGATATAGGAACATTGAGTTAGTAATTTGCCTAAGGTCATGTAGCACTTTATTTATTCATTTTTTTTTGCTGTTCCCCCGCCCCCCCCACAATCACAAGTTCTTTTATTTTGCTTTTTTGATTTTACAGAGTTTTGTTGTTCATAGATATGTATAACTTTATTGTTATGTAAACTGAGGTTCCGTTTAGTTATTTATCCAAGATCACAGAACCTGTATATGGTAGGGTCAAGATTTGAACTGACCATTGTGATTGATTCCAAAGCCTATTTTTGTTTCGATTAAATTCTGATGCTTCCTATATTCAGAAAAACATATCAAGACAATTTCCACACAGACAAAACTGTCATCCTATTTCCTGCATTCTTTAATGGACAGAGAATCCCGCCTACTGCAGTTCATGGAGTTGCAAAGAGTCAGACATGACCTAGCGTCTGAACAACAGCCACAATGGCGAATTGTTTTCAATTCCGCAGTTGGTAAACTGTTTCTGTAGAGACTGAGAGTAAATACTTGAGGTTTTGCAGGCTGCCTGGTTTCTACAGCAACTACTCAGCTTTGCTGTTGTAACACGCAAGCAACCTTGGACAATGCTGAATGAATGAATGTGGCTGTGGTCCAGTAAAACGTGATTTACAAAAATAGGCTGCTGGCTGGATTTGCCTTGAGGCAGAGGTTGTTGTGGACCCCTCCAATTACTCGACAAGGGTTTCTGCTTCCCCTCCCCAGCCCTCACTCCTCCTTGAAAAAAGATAGGCATGAAAATTTAGGGGATGAGGGGTTGTTACGTTAAAATGTTAACACCACTGAATTGACTCTGGCTTTTTCAGAAATGGTCTAATCTCGAGGGAATTTTTGAAGCGTCTCTTCAAAGATTTTGAATTTTTGTCGCATCTGCGTTTGAACCATTCATATTTATTTTTACCTTTTTCTGTTCTAATGCAGATGCCTTGCATCTGGAGAGTCTTCCAGCAATTCAAAGACTAGAATTGACACCTTTCTCAAGGGTGGCCACCCGAGTCCATGCTTCATGTGAAAGGCTCAAATATGAAGAAATAGAGGATGATACTTCGGATGTGAATGGAAGACACAAGTAAGCTAAAAGGGCAAGATACACTTAGTCTGCTCCTCAGCCCCATGGGTGGACTCGTCCCATTGCCTGACCTTTTAATCAGTTAGATTTTCATATCCTGTGATCGTAACATCTTTATTGTGGAATCTTTATTGTGTAACTTCCCTAACTTTCGGAAAATTGACAATTTTAAAGCAAAGATTCTTCTATAGTTTGCTCTATAGGTCTTTTGAATTTCATAGTATCCATCCTAAAGTGTAAAAGATGAATTAGGCTACCTAAGACGTTTCTCAGTTTTCAGGAATTACGTACTGCTAAATTAACTTATTTAGCTAGGCTTTGATCATCTTTCAGTTCCTTCACACCACAGTCAAACAAGTCTTTGAGAATCTACCCCTCTGCCCCCACCCTCTCTCCCAAAGCTCCTGTGGGTCTACTCACCTTTCTCAGTACACAGACTGATCTTCCTTAGGAAAAGTTCAGAAGAGTCAGTGGAGTTTTGTGAGCACAGTCCACTGCAGTGAAACTTCTGATCTGTACCAGGGGTCAGGAAGCAAGACTTTGAATTGCAAATAGTTCATTTTCATTTGGGGCTAGAGTCTCTGTGGTTATAACCTCTCTCTGATGGAGCTTGGAACTCTTTCATCATGACTCAAGGCATGAACTTCATTAGACATTTGGTAAAACTGGGGCGGGGAAGGGGGACTATGTGATAGATTGGTATCTGCTGAAATTTGCACTTTTTCCACTTGTAGTAAGGAACTTTGCTTTCCACTGTCAGGTGTCCTGGCCCTTCAACTGGTCCCCACCCAGGAACAGATCATTCAGGTTTAAACAGGATGAATAATGACCTAAGTATGGAAGTGAGTATTGGACTGTATTTCAACTTCATTTTCATCTCTCCCATATCCTTATCCTTTTCTATAGGTATTCTTTTTTGTTGTTGTTGTTAAATGTTTAGAGTCTTATGGCAAGTACGAGACATAGACCACAAAATTTAGATGCATGAGAAATGTCTGCCTTTCATGGGATATGGGGGCTTTCTACATCTTCTATAGTATAAATGGAAGGATATATAAACAAAAGGAAATTTTCATGAAATGTGCTGAACTTTTTGTTTGCGAGGTGAGGTTTGAGGCTTAAATTCACTATTGACTCTAAGATGTCTCGGGTCTCATTGATTGTCTAAGAATTGAGGTCAAAGCTAGATAATCTTTTTTGTTTAATTTTTTTATTTTTTTAATTGAAGAATTGCTATTTGTTACTTTCTGCCAAACATCAACATGAATCAAGGCTAGATAATCTTTGGAGTGTTGTAGTTTGCTGTACAAACTAAGGCAATGCCCAGGGAGTACTTTTTGCTTCAGTTAGGTGCTCATAGTATTTCTTTGCCCAAGAAGAGAATACTAAGTAGCTAAGAAAGTGAAAAAGTGAATATGTTAGTTGCTCAGTCATGTCTGACTCTTTGTGACCTCATGAACTATAGCCCTCCAGGCTCCTCTGCCCATGGAATTCTCCAGGCAAGAATACTGGAGTGGGTAGCCATTCCCTTTTCCAGGGGATCTTCCTAACCTTGAACTCAGGACTCCTGTATGACAGGTGGATTTTATTTTTACTGAGATACCAGTGAAACCCCCAGTATCTGCGGGCACCCAGGGAAAGACCCCAGGCCATGAAGATGTGTGTGAAGTGCGTTCCTCGGTCAGCAGCCTGAGCCTGAGGGAACGTAAACTTCTCAGCCAAATGCAACAGACTGTTGTGTTTCAGAATCTGGAAATACATCACTCTACCCTTTTTTTAAAAAAATAAAGGTTTATTGTGCTATAGTTCTCATACCAAACAATTCATCAATTTAAATTGTTCAATTAAATGTTTAAAAAAATATTCAGAGTGGTGCAACCATCACCACAGTCAATTCCCACTTTTGAACATTCTGATGCCCCTAGAAAGAAACCTCGTACTTATTAGCCCTCTATCCCTAAGCCCCTCGCCTACCCCCACACCCATCCAGCCCAGCTCTGGGCAGCCACTTATTTACTTCTGCCTCTAGAGATTTGCCTTTTCTGGCTATTCTGTATAAATGGAATAATGCAATACATGACTTCGTGTGACTTGCTTCTTTCACTTAGTGTTAACGTTTTCAAGGTTTGTCCACATTGTAGCATGTTATCAATACTTCTTTCCTTTTTATGACCAAATCATATTTCACTGTATGGATATGCCACATATTATTTATTCATACACCATTGGTAAGCACTTGAGTTATTTCTACTTTTTTTTAAAATGTTGGCCTCTTTTATTGGTTTTTCATTTGTATATTTTCATCCATCTTTATTCTTTGGCCTGTGTGGGCCTCCCATTGCAGTGGCCTCTCTCACTGCAGAGCACTGGCTCGTCATTGGACACACCAGTCCAGCTACTCTGGGAAAGGGATCAAACCGGTGCCCCTTGCTCTTCACGGTGGACTCTTTACCCACTGGGCCACCAGGGAAGCCCTATTTCTACTTTGTCTCATGAACAGTGTCACTGTGAACGTTAGTGTAAAACATTTTGTGTAAAATAGGTGCTTCCAATTCTTTTGTGTTTGTGTCTGCTGCTGCATGCAGAATCAGTCATGTCTGACTCTTTGAGACCCCACGGACTGTAGTCCACCAGGCTCCTCTGTCCATAGAATTTTCCAGGTAAGAATAATGGAGTGGGTTGCTGTTTGCTACTCCAGTGGGATCCTCTTGACCCTGGGATTGAATCTGTGTCTCTTGTATATCCCCTGCAGTAGCAGGCATGGATTCTTTATCACTGTGCCACCTGGAAAGCCGCTGTATATCTAAGAGCGGAGTTACTGAGGTATATGGTCCCTCTATGTTTAATATTTTGAGTAACTACAAAGCAGATTTCCAAAGCAGCTACACCATGTTATGTTCTCACCAATAATGTATGAAGATTTCAATTTCTCCATACCCTTATCAGCACTGTCTATCCTTTTTCCTTGGTTTACTTAAAAAATGTTTTTATTTTATATTGGAACATAGTTGATTAAAAATGTGTTAGTTTCAGGTATACAACAAAGTGATTCAGTTATACATGTACATGTCTCTATTATTTTTCATTTCTCTTTTTGATTATGGTAGCAGCAGATGTGAAGTGCTATCTCATGGTTTTGATATGCATTTCCTTAGTGACAAATGCTGCTCAGCATCTTTTCTTATATTCACTGGCCATATGGATATCTTCTATAGAGATATCTCAACAGATCTTTGGCCCATTTTTTAAAAATGTGGTTTTTTAATTGAATTATGTCTGTTGTTCTTATTGTCCCTCTAAGTGTGTGTATCTGACATTTTTCTGTTCCTTAGTACCCCATGCTACTGAGTAGCCAAGGGAAGGAAAGAACAAGGAAATGCATCTATTTTGCTATGACTTAGCAGTTGTTATAAAGTTTTAATAAGGGAAGTTGAATTTGGAAGTTCACAGGATGTCTGGTTATTAGTAATTTCCCTTTTATCTGGTACTGATTTCACCAAGAAGGAGGAAGGAACCAACATCAGTTTTGTACTAGGTACATAACTATAGGAAAGCATTTCCACATGCATGTTACTGATTTTCTCTACAATTTCGGGTTTTTCTGCTTCTATAGTCAAGGCAACTGAAGTTCAGTGAGGCTAAATAATTTCAATGAGGCTAATAAATAACCAGGATCACTCAATTAGTAAGTAGCAAACCTGGGCTTCAAATTCAGGTTTGTCTAGCTTCAGAGATTAATCCTTTCATACAACTCCTCCTAGAACATTGAACTTAGACATTTCAATGATGATAATTATTCATAGTTGCCATGAAAGTAGTTTTTTGGCTGAGAAACAACTGTGCTACTTTATGTACTGAAAAGGAGCTTCTAATCCACTCTTCTTAGGATATGTAGGGATTCCATCAGGTGTTAGCTTTTCTTAGAAAATTTTCTAATTGTGCTACACCAGGGGTTTTTGGGGTTACTAACCTCTATGTTTAATATTTTGAGTAACTACAAAGCAGTTTTAAATGTATGCAAAAGATTTCAATTTCTCCATACCCTTATCAGCACTGTCTATCCTTTTCCTTGGTTTACTTAAAAAATGTTTTTATTTTATAGTGAAGATAGTTGATTTACAATGTGTTAGTTTCAGGTATACAACAAAGTGATTCAGTTATACATGTACATGTCTCTATTATTTTTCATTTCTCTTTTTGATTATGGTAGCAGCAGATGTGAAGTGCTATCTCATGGTTTTGATATGCATTTCCTTAGTGACAAATGCTGCTCAGCATCTTTTCTTATATTCACTGGCCATATGGATATCTTCTATAGAGATATCTCAACAGATCTTTGGCCCATTTTTTAAAAATGTGGTTTTTTAATTGAATTATGTCTGTTGTTCTTATTGTCCCTCTAAGTGTGTGTATCTGACATTTTTCTGTTCCTTAGTACCCCATGCTACTGAGTAGCCAAGGGAAGGAAAGAACAAGGAAATGCATCTATTTTGCTATGACTTAGCAGTTGTTATAAAGTTTTAATAAGGGAAGTTGAATTTGGAAGTTCACAGGATGTCTGGTTATTAGTAATTTCCCTTTTATCTGGTACTGATTTCACCAAGAAGGAGGAAGGAACCAACATCAGTTTTGTACTAGGTACATAACTATAGGAAAGCATTTCCACATGCATGTTACTGATTTTCTCTACAATTTCGGGTTTTTCTGCTTCTATAGTCAAGGCAACTGAAGTTCAGTGAGGCTAAATAAGTTCAATGAGGCTAATAAATAACCAGGATCACTCAATTAGTAAGTAGCAAACCTGGGCTTCAAATTCAGGTTTGTCTAGCTTCAGAGATTAATCCTTTCATACAACTCCTCCTAGAACATTGAACTTAGACATTTCAATGATGATAATTATTCATAGTTGCCATGAAAGTAGTTTTTTGGCTGAGAAACAACTGTGCTACTTTATGTACTGAAAAGGAGCTTCTAATCCACTCTTCTTAGGATATGTGATCAAGTTGTTTTGGCTTTTTTATTTACCTTATCAGGTGTTAGCTGTGATGTGGGACAACTTCCATTGTGACATACAGTTTTCTCTCTAATTGTGGCTTGCAGGCTCAGTCATTGCCGTCTGTGGGCTTAGCTGCCCCGTGGCTTGTGGGATCTTAGTTCCCTGACCAGGGATGGAACCTGTGTCCCCTGCATTGGAAAGTGGATTCTTAACCACAGGACTACCGGGGAAGTCCCAGTTGTTTTGTCTTGACATCCATAAAGAACCAGGAGCTAACAGAGATCACAGGACAAGCTCCTGGCTGATGCTCCTGGGGAAAGGCAGAGAGTCCCTGAAGGTTTCCCTGCCGCCTCTATGCCGTTTCTTCCATGGGCCCCGGGAACGGGTCTGTCAGCTGTACTCCGTGGCTGTTCCCACCAGTTTTTACCGTTTCCCTTTCCTTCTGCTTCCCTGAAGAATCTGTGCAGCCTGTTCACTCCCTACTGCCTATCTTGAGCAAATCCCTATCTCCTAGTCCACCACGCCCTGCCCCTATCTCTTAAACAAATGGAATGCTCTCCTAAAATAGGGCTTATCAAACCATTCTTATTAATAAGAATTAGAATGAAATTTGAAATGAGGATTACAACACATATAATCAGTGTTTATTCCATTGACCCATAAATCATTGTGTTTCCTTCTTTTTTTTTTTTTTTGGCTTCAAGCTTTTGGAATTTCGTCACTCTTGAGTGCCTTCAGAGCAAGCAGTTTAGCCTTTAAACTCTTTTCTAATCTGGCTGCAACCTAACTTTCCACCCTTTGCTTGTCCCTGCCTTATAGCTCTCCCTAAATGGCAGCCAAGCCAGGTAGCCTGTATTGCTGGAATATACCACCCCAAGTTGTTGATGCTGTTTTCTCTGCTCCCAACATGTACACTTCTCCATTGATCACATTCCATTTGACTGTCAGGGTCCATTCCAAAAGCCCAGGGTTCCATGAAACTTTTCTTGTGATAATGAGAAATACTTGCAGTCAAGCCTCTGTAGAACTTAAGACTTCGTTTTCGTGCGGACTGAGAAACAACTGTGCTACTTTATGTACGGGGTTTTTGATATGTGATCAAGTTGTTTTGGCTTTTTTATTTACCTTATCAGGTGTTAGCTGTGATGTGGGACAACTTCCATTGTGACATACAGTTTTCTCTCTAATTGTGGCTTGCAGGCTCAGTCATTGCCGTCTGTGGGCTTAGCTGCCCCGTGGCTTGTGGGATCTTAGTTCCCTGACCAGGGATGGAACCTGTGTCCCCTGCATTGGAAAGTGGATTCTTAACCACAGGACTACCGGGGAAGTCCCAGTTGTTTTGTCTTGACATCCATAAAGAACCAGGAGCTAACAGAGATCACAGGACAAGCTCCTGGCTGATGGTCCTGGGGAAAGGCAGAGAGTCCCTGAAGGTTTCCCTGCCGCCTCTATGCCGTTTCTTCCATGGGCCCCGGGAACGGGTCTGTCAGCTGTACTCCGTGGCTGTTCCCACCAGTTTTTACCGTTTCCCTTTCCTTCTGCTTCCCTGAAGAATCTGTGCAGCCTGTTCACTCCCTACTGCCTATCTTGAGCAAATCCCTATCTCCTAGTCCACCACGCCCTGCCCCTATCTCTTAAACAAATGGAATGCTCTCCTAAAATAGGGCTTATCAAACCATTCTTATTAATAAGAATTAGAATGAAATTTGAAATGAGGATTACAACACATATAATCAGTGTTTATTCCATTGACCCATAAATCATTGTGTTTCCTTCTTTTTTTTTTTTTTTGGCTTCAAGCTTTTGGAATTTCGTCACTCTTGAGTGCCTTCAGAGCAAGCAGTTTAGCCTTTAAACTCTTTTCTAATCTGGCTGCAACCTAACTTTCCACCCTTTGCTTGTCCCTGCCTTATAGCTCTCCCTAAATGGCAGCCAAGCCAGGTAGCCTGTATTGCTGGAATATACCACCCCAAGTTGTTGATGCTGTTTTCTCTGCTCCCAACATGTACACTTCTCCATTGATCACATTCCATTTGACTGTCAGGGTCCATTCCAAAAGCCCAGGGTTCCATGAAACTTTTCTTGTGATAATGAGAAATACTTGCAGTCAAGCCTCTGTAGTCCTCCTTTTTTTTCTTTCTTCTTCTTTTTTTTAACAGGGATATACATATGACTTATCTGGGATTATACATATCTGTAAACAAAATTTAAAAATAAAAAAGTTAAAAAAATGCAATGGAAATCAAAAAAAAAAGATTTTTAAATGTGGACCATTTTTAAAGTCTTTATTGAATTTTCTTATTTTGTTACAATTTGCTTCTGTTTTATGTTTTGGATTTTTTTTTTTTTTTTTTTGCTCCTGAGGCTTGTGGGGTCCTAGTTCCCTGACCAGGGGTCCAACCCACTACACCTGCACTGAAAGGCAAAATCAACCACTGGAGCAGCCAAGAAAGTCCCCTCCAGTCCTTCTTAAGATAGAAATCATTATGAATTAAAAGCTGAGAGATGAAGGTTTTCCCTGGTTCTCCCTCTCTGCAGTCATGGAGAGGTCTTGTCATTTAGGTCTCAGTTTCCACAGTTCTCTACTATCCTGCTTAGGAGAAAAATAAGTCCACCGTATTCTTTTAGACCCCAATAACTGTGTTGTATTTTTTGTTACATGGTCGTTCTTTATTTTCTTATGTGTATTCCTATATCATATTATAAACTTGGTGTAGAGTGCTGTTGGCCATTAATCAGTGTGCGTCTAGCGTCCTGGATAGGTTTGGTATATGTAGCTGTCCTATTAATATTTGGTGAATGCCCATTTACTCACTTATTTTTGTACTTCTTACAGACTCTATTGAGTGAGCTCCCAGTAAGCTTGTTGAACTTACAGTCTTGCCCTATTGCTTTCTGACTGAGCTTCATGCTCTTGATAATCCTGATTCTGGATGATTGCCCTATTGCTTTCTGAACTGGTGTTCTTGAGAACTGGAAATTTATTTTTTATTCTTTTCCTGTACTCATAGCAGTAGCTGTATTCTAGCATCTTTTGCAGGGAGCACAGTGTGAGATAAGATGAGCCTCAGTAATCACAGGAGGATCTTTGGGTGAGCAGAGGGCTCTAACAGGATTAACATCTCAAGAAGAACATTTCTTGGTAAAATAATTTGGTGTCTGGTTTGAGAATTCTTGGGGGAGAACTGAGCTGCATGCCATAATGGTATGGCCAAAAAAATTAGGGGGGAACTTCCCAGGTGATGCTAATAGTAAAGAACTCTACTGCCGTACGGGAGATGTGAGATGAGGGTTTGAACCCTGGGTCAGGAAGATCCCCTGGAGGAGGGCATGGCAACCCACTCCAGCATTCTCGCCTGGAGAAGCCCATGGACAGAGGACCCTGGTGAACTAGAGTCCATGGGGGTTGCAAAGAGTCAGGCACAAATGAAGCAACTTAGCACCTTGAAAATTCAATGACAAGGAAGCTGATTCTTGACTCTTACCTACTCCAAGCAGGTTTTACGCCCAACAAGATACTTTATAACATATTAAAGTACCTGGTTCATAGTAAACAATTGGAAAATAGCAACTGTAACTACCACCCAGAATCAGGATTATCAAGAACATGAAGCTCAGAGGATATAGGTCAAAGGCTATGAAGGTGAATTTCTGTTTTCCCTTTGACTGTTAGAAAAACTCATATAATAAATATTAATGTTTTGCGATCCCTCTGTGGTCACCTTCTTGTAATTACATCTTTTTGCCTCAGATTTCTGTCATTGGAAGAGGGTGACTTATGAGGCTAAGTACAGAATCCATTTTAAACAGCTCAGATTTTCTGGCCATTGTCTGTCCTGTTCTCTCAAGCTATGCGTGGGTGCAGCTTTAATAACCTTGGAGAATAAATAACATTGCTAGTTGCAAAACTGGAACATGTAAAAGTTGGCTGATAACTGTATTACAAATGAACCTCCAAGTGGTGGGTGTATCCTCTAGATGTGAAGGTGCGGTGTCCTTTTAGTTAGAAACTGGAAAAAAAAATGTTGTGAAGAAATTGACTTTTATTTAGGATGACAGCACATGTAATCTTTTGACATTCAATTTTACATTCTTTTCTTTCTCGAAGATCGAAACTGACCCCAAGTCAAGAGCATTTTATTTTTAAATTAGAATGAAATAAGTCTATATAGACTCCTTTTGTTCAGCATTTCTGTTCTCTGAAAATTATGTTAATTTATTTGAGTAGTCAGTTTATCAAGTAGTAGACAATTTAGTCAATTGTCTAAAATGGATCTAAAAGTAAAACTTACGTTGGTAACATAAATGTTTCATGGTGGAAGGGTTTCCGATCATAACAATCTGTGGATAAAAATAGCTTTTCATCTAGAAGAGTAATCCTGGGAGATTAGCTAGGCCTCTTAATTACCCTTACTGATATCTTAGGGCTTCCCTGGTGGCTGGGACGGTAAAGAATATGCCCACAATGCAGGAGACCGAGGTTGGATCCCTGGGATTGGGATGCTCCTGGATCCCTGGTGAACTAGAGTCCATGGGGGTTGCAAAGAGTCAGGCACAAATGAAGCAACTTAGCACCTTGAAAATTCAATGACAAGGAAGCTGATTCTTGACTCTTACCTACTCCAAGCAGGTTTTACGCCCAACAAGATACTTTATAACATATTAAAGTACCTGGTTCATAGTAAACAATTGGAAAATAGCAACTGTAACTACCACCCAGAATCAGGATTATCAAGAACATGAAGCTCAGAGGATATAGGTCAAAGGCTATGAAGGTGAATTTCTGTTTTCCCTTTGACTGTTAGAAAAACTCATATAATAAATATTAATGTTTTGCGATCCCTCTGTGGTCACCTTCTTGTAATTACATCTTTTTGCCTCAGATTTCTGTCATTGGAAGAGGGTGACTTATGAGGCTAAGTACAGAATCCATTTTAAACAGCTCAGATTTTCTGGCCATTGTCTGTCCTGTTCTCTCAAGCTATGCGTGGGTGCAGCTTTAATAACCTTGGAGAATAAATAACATTGCTAGTTGCAAAACTGGAACATGTAAAAGTTGGCTGATAACTGTATTACAAATGAACCTCCAAGTGGTGGGTGTATCCTCTAGATGTGAAGGTGCGGTGTCCTTTTAGTTAGAAACTGGAAAAAAAAATGTTGTGAAGAAATTGACTTTTATTTAGGATGACAGCACATGTAATCTTTTGACATTCAATTTTACATTCTTTTCTTTCTCGAAGATCGAAACTGACCCCAAGTCAAGAGCATTTTATTTTTAAATTAGAATGAAATAAGTCTATATAGACTCCTTTTGTTCAGCGTTTCTGTTCTCTGAAAATTATGTTAATTTATTTGAGTAGTCAGTTTATCAAGTAGTAGACAATTTAGTCAATTGTCTAAAATGGATCTAAAAGTAAAACTTACGTTGGTAACATAAATGTTTCATGGTGGAAGGGTTTCCGATCATAACAATCTGTGGATAAAAATAGCTTTTCATCTAGAAGAGTAATCCTGGGAGATTAGCTAGGCCTCTTAATTACCCTTACTGATATCTTAGGGCTTCCCTGGTGGCTGGGACGGTAAAGAATATGCCCACAATGCAGGAGACCGAGGTTGGATCCCTGGGATTGGGACGCTCCCCTGGAGAAGAACATGGCTATCCACTCCAGGATTCTTGCCTAGAGAATTCCACAGATAGCGGAGCCTGGTCGGGTAGAGTCCGTGGGGTTGAGAAGAGTTGGACACGACTGAGCAACTAGCACTTTCACTTCACTTTCAATAACTGACAAGTTATGTTTTCATATTTTCTAACTAAATATTAAAATAATGCTGCTGTATGTGTGTGAGAGAGGTGGATGGTGTGTGTGTGTGTGTGTTTGTGTGTGTGTGTCTCGCATTTGCTGACCCAGTTCATGGGAGAATATCTTGCTTTCTTCCATAAGTACATTGGCTACCCCACCCTTACCCTACATTAGACTTTTACTGTCAAAAGCAAATGGGCCGGACCACAGATTTTCATGTAAATGTTATGCAAGTTGATATTTGAATGGCTTGAGCAGGAAGAGCATGCTTCCTGCTCTAGGCTGTCAGCATGTGTTAGACTCATTGACTTGAGCCAGTCTTCTGCAGGTAAGTAAGCCTCTGTTCTGAACTTTCTCTTTCTTGCTTTTAGTCAGTTTCTTGATTTTTCTTGGTTTTAAAATATATCCAGTAAAATCTCTTTTTGATCATCTGTCCAGATCCTACAGCTGCTGTGTGTTAGGTTCTCCTGTGGGTTCAGGAAGTTGCTTTGAATAGGGGTGCCTTTTGAAACTGGAAGAGCACAGTTGTAGACAATATTTGCTGAGTTATTTTTCAAACCCCACGTTACACACATAGACACCCTACAGAGCTGTATCTCCAGTTTTCATTAACTGTAACTTTAAATTTGGAAATAAAAATCTCTGTCTTTTGTCTAGTTCTTCTCATAAGGAAAAAAATGTTAGACTGAATATATGAATATCTAGGATTGAAATATGTTGTGTATTGGGTTATTTTTTGACCAGTGAGATTGATAGATTCATGAACTGGGACTAATAGCCAGTATATCCAATATCCTTGCAATGGAAAAATGTAGTAATGTATGGCTACTAAATATGTGATGTTTCTCCAAAATCACAGGATTGTTACTTAATTAATATATTATGTTTAACAAACAGCTTCACGTATAAAAATTAGGATGAAAGAAGGGCTTTACACAGAGTATAATGACAAGTGAGATTCATTTGTAGTATAATGAAGGCAAACTGTATTTTTGCTGTACTTATTATTTTGACTTTAATTGGTAGGTATTTTTTTAAAGACAAAGCTTACAGAAATAAGGTATTCCCTTTCTCCTAATACTGGATATCTGTTTAATTCAACAGAAAATAACTGCATTCTCTTTCATACCTCTTAAATTCAAATATGAGCATTCATGACTGATGGGTAGAAGAAGTGTTTTTTTTAAACAAAATTAGCTTTCTAGTTAGTGCCATATAATTATTATATATAATATTACTAATTGTGGCACAGTAATAAATGTTATTTCAAGCCACATATAATAGATTTTTATGTTATGAAGTGTTAAATGGGTCTGATATTTTATTAAGGAATCAATGCTTGTTGACTTTCATATTGTTATAGCTTCATTTTTTACATGTGTATCAGCAGATAATTAAATAAGCATACAATAATTACTAATGCAACATATTTAAATATCTTAAAGACAGAGCCAATATCATTTAACTGCCTCTGGCATACAAGGGATAATTTCTCCTCAAAGTTTAATGCACATATTATCCTACTCTGTTCTGTGCACAGCACTTTTCTCTCTCCAATCCTCCTTATGATTTATGAGTGTTTGTTTTCATGTTTTTCTTTCTGATTGGACTATGAGCTCTTCTGGGACAGGGACTGTGGTTTTGGTCTCTTCAGCCTTTCTGTTTTGTGCTGGGGATGGCTTTTCACTCTGTCACAGATAGTCTGACACAAAGACATTTAAAGTAGGAATCAAAATGAAATAAAAGACTGCCAAATATTTGTATATAGGAATTGTTCACTCGCTCAGTCATGTCTGACTCTTTGTGACCCCATGAACTGTAACATGGCCAGGCTTCCCTGTCCTTCACTTTCTGCCAAAGTTCACTCAGACTCACATCCATTGAGTCAGTGATGCCATCTAGGCATCTCATCCTTTGTTCCCCCTTCTCCGCCTGCCCTCAGTCTTTGCCAGCATCAAGGGTGTATGTGCATGCTAGGTCACTTTGATCATGTCCCACTCTTGTAATCCTGTGGACAGTAGCCCACCAGGCTCCTCTGTCCATGGGACCCTCCAGGCAAGAATACTGTAATACAATTCCATTCCCTCCAGGGGATCTTCCCAAGGCTGGGATTGAACCTCCATCTCTTCTGTCTCTTATGTTTCCTGTATTAGCAGGTAGGTTCTTTACCACTAACACCACCTGGGAAGTCTGTAGCATCAGCAGGAAGGTAGGTGTAAATTCTTGCTGTGCAGATTTGATGTGGAGTTTTCTTAACATTTGAGGTTCTTCAACATTTGAGGTTTTCTTAACATTTGAAAGTTTATATTCAAATCATATACCAGCCTAAGACAATCAATGGGAAGGCTGTGTCTTTCCAATAGCCTTAGGGTGTTTCAGAGATGATCTGTTTACAAAGAAGAGGATGCTGTATTTACTGATTGTTTAGACACCAGCATTCTGAACACTGCTGGGAAATTACTTTATTCACTGGCTTTACTTTCCTCATCTGAAACAAGTAAATATTTTCAATTTTTTGGCTAAAATCTATTGCATAAGGTTGTTGGGTGAATTAAATGGTATGCTACAAAAAAGGACTTTTGTAAATTGTAATGTGCTGAACAGATGTAAGCGGTTGGTGTTTTGTTTTTTTTTTTTTGTATTGGATAACTGTATATTCAGCAAGCTCTTGCTCAACCTTTACCTTTCTGTGAAGTCAGTTTTATCTTGGGTAGGTTCTAAACACTGTATGTATATAATATACAGTATCCCTCCATTGAAGCCTGTTGTAGGTTTTGGCAGTTAATGAGACATTCTGTGTTTGATTATGGAGTATTTAAATATCTTCATTTTTGCATTGTCTGCAAATTTTGGATATGTCCAAGAGACATCAGTTTTGATTTATTAAATTTTGATTTACTTTCCTAAATAAACCATTTAATATATTTATTAAAAAAATTTTTATTAAAAGGAACCTGTGTTCTCACTGTATTTTTTGAAGGAGAATAAGTGAATCTAGGACTTCCCAGGGACTCAGTGGTAAAGCATCCACCTGCCAAGCAGGAGATGCAAGTTTGATCCTTTGTTTGGAAGATCCCCTGGAGAAGGAAAAGGCAACCCACTCCAGTAGTCTTGCCTAAGGAATCCCATGGGCAGAGGAGTCTGGAGGGCTGAGTCCATAGCGTAGCAAAGAGTTGAACATGACTAAACAACAACATAGAGTGAATCTATATTCCTGCTGCTTTTTGGTTTTTAGCAGGTAGGTTCTTTACCACTCACACCACCTGGGAAGTCTGTAGCATCAGCAGGAAGGTAGGTGTAAATTCTTGCTGTGCAGATTTGATGTGGAGTTTTCTTAACATTTGAGGTTCTTCAACATTTGAGGTTTTCTTAACATTTGAAAGTTTATATTCAAATCATATACCAGCCTAAGACAATCAATGGGAAGGCTGTGTCTTTCCAATAGCCTTACGGTGTTTCAGAGATGATCTGTTTACAAAGAAGAGGATGCTGTATTTACTGATTGTTTAGACACCAGCATTCTGAACACTGCTGGGAAATTACTTTATTCACTGGCTTTACTTTCCTCATCTGAAACAAGTAAATATTTTCAATTTTTTGGCTAAAATCTATTGCATAAGGTTGTTGGGTGAATTAAATGGTATGCTACAAAAAAGGACTTTTGTAAATTGTAATGTGCTGAACAGATGTAAGCGGTTGGTGTTTTGTTTTTTTTTTTTGTATTGGATAACTGTATATTCAGCAAGCTCTTGCTCAACCTTTACCTTTCTGTGAAGTCAGTTTTATCTTGGGTAGGTTCTAAACACTGTATGTATATAATATACAGTATCCCTCCATTGAAGCCTGTTGTAGGTTTTGGCAGTTAATGAGACATTCTGTGTTTGATTATGGAGTATTTAAATATCTTCATTTTTGCATTGTCTGCAAATTTTGGATATGTCCAAGAGACATCAGTTTTGATTTATTAAATTTTGATTTACTTTCCTAAATAAACCATTTAATATATTTATTAAAAAAATTTTTATTAAAAGGAACCTGTGTTCTCACTGTATTTTTTGAAGGAGAATAAGTGAATCTAGGACTTCCCAGGGACTCAGTGGTAAAGCATCCACCTGCCAAGCAGGAGATGCAAGTTTGATCCTTTGTTTGGAAGATCCCCTGGAGAAGGAAAAGGCAACCCACTCCAGTAGTCTTGCCTAAGGAATCCCATGGGCAGAGGAGTCTGGAGGGCTGAGTCCATAGCGTAGCAAAGAGTTGAACATGACTAAACAACAACATAGAGTGAATCTATATTCCTGCTGCTTTTTTGGTTTTTTAAGGGAGTAAGTGAACCTGGTCTCCTGAAGTTCCCTCCAAACTAGGAACTCTTGAGGGAGGTTATGAAGCTCAAATGAGACTTTCAAATACTTGCCGTAGCAGACCAGGATCACAGTTTTGTCAGGCTCTTTTAGATACCTAAGTAAGAGGTGCTGACGTGGATGTAATCCCTCAGATCTTTGAGACTGGAATTACCTTTAAAGTGTATTATGTATCTAGATAGAAAACTGAGAACTGTTTTAGGTTGAGTAATACTTCTATAAATAGAAATGCTGTTTCATGTCCACCTTGAATGTTCTGTGTAAAGAAAACTTAACTTCATCATATAAACTCTATCTGCCCTTTAAGATTAGAATTTGTTTTGCCCAAGAATTTAAATTTTCCTTAAATATTAGACTTGTAAGTAGTTAAAATTGTGCTGCTTTTTTGCCAGTACAGCTTTGAGGATATATATTCATCTGCCCTATAGCATCCCATTTGCATATCCTCTCCAAAAGGATGAAGCAAATATGGGTTCACTTGAAAATGTATGGAAATGTTTGCTTAACACAACCCCTCCGGAATGGAAAATGTCAAATTGTTCAACTTATTTCACTCTTTTTTTTCTTTCCTTAAGGAGAATGGTGTTGAATGCTTATGTTCTGAGAGCCTGCCACAATCCAGGTTTGTTTCTGTTTGTTTTTGCATGTGAATTTAGATGCAGATTCAGTTAATTTCTAAGAGAATTCTTTGGACCCAGTGCTCCAAAAATACTTCTTCTACTCTTTTGACAGGGACTATTCCACCCTACCATGTCCTGAACACACTTCATCCACAGAGGGTACTGTAACTTCAAGTGGTGAGTAGATTTAGAAAAGATAAAAAAATTGTGTTAGTCTGCTGTATTGAAAATGGATAACCAACAAAGACCTCCTGTATAATACATGGAACTCTGCTCAGTGTTATATGCCAACCTGAATGGGAGAGGGGCTTGGGGGGAGGAAGGATACGTGTATAAAGTTTGACAAAAATGAGGAAACAAAAAAAAAAGAAAGAAAAAACTGAGGCTATTCTACTAAAGATCCCATAATGAGAAAATTGTATTCTATTTCAGTAAGTGGCATATTATTTAAAATTGCCTTTAAAAAGTTCAGAGTGTTCGTTCTATAACTTGAAGCTTGAATATCTTGTGACCTGCTGAGGTGTATGCAAATGAAAAGGACATATGCAAATAGTCTTCTGCATAGGATTCATGCTGCTGGGTTTCTTCCTATTGATAGATTCTGGACCAGAAGTTTTGCCTGTGGCTGCTGGTGACCTTGACTGTAAAGTGCCCTGTGAGAAAGAGGAAGAGAAAAGATCAGTTTCTGCTGTGACGAAGACCAAAGGTAAGTGGCTGAAGGGTTCAAACATAGTTTCCATTCTAGAACGTGAAACAAACCTGGAGGCTAGTGGAGTAGCTGTCCTCAGTGGCTGAGTAATATAATTTAATAAAAGAATTTTGAAGGCATAGTTTGGAGAAAAGAACTTCAGAGGTGACCATGGCCTTCATATATGACAGTGTTACCAACTTTCATCCAATTCTGTATTTAGAGTAAAAATTACAGTGTATGTTAATGAGATTTCAATATCTCCTTATGGCCAAAATTGACTGGACACAACTGAGTCTCAACTCTGATGCAGATGTAAAATCACTAACTTAGAAAATTCTGAAAATCCCAGTTAGAATTTACTGGGTTAAAAAGATGGACTGGGACTTCCCTAGTGGTCCAGTGGTTGAGACTCTGCACTTATACTGCAGAGGCCATGGGTTCAGTCCTTGGTGGGGGAACTAAGATCTTGCATGCCACATGGTATGGCCAAAAGATAAAAAATAAATAAAAACTGAATATTAAAAAAAAGGATGAACAATCAGTGATGGTCCACTCAGGAGCCAAAAGTTAACCAGACAATATGTTAGAGCCTCCTTTTCTACCATCAAGTCTGAAAATAAAGTGATTATTCTCAACCTTTCCCAGTAAGACATCACTACAGTTGATGCTCAGGGGAAGCATAGGCTCCCATTTCTACCAAAATGTCAATCAAAGAAAATTCATCTACAGTTAAGCTGGACAATTAAGTTTGAGATACAGGTGCTACATTAAAGGAGCTGTGAAACTGTAGAAATGGAATTGATTCCTTCATTTAACAGGAGAATATCTTTATATTCTATGTGACACCAAATAAGAAAAACTTTAATTAATACTACACCAGGATACCATTTTTTACCTGTCATGTAGACAAAGATAAACCAATTTGATGATACACTACTGGTAAGTTTGTTGGGAGGAAAAGAATTCTCATACATTGCTCCAGGGAATATAAATTATTGTAATTAGTATAGAGAGGAATTTGCCACTGTCTACCCCAAATTTAAATGTACATATCCCAGGATAAAACAGTGTGGGGGCTTCCCTGGTGGTCCAGTGGGTAAAGACACTGCCTTGCAGTGCAAGGGGCGCCGGTTCGATCCCTGGCCTGGGAAGATCCCATGTGCCGTGGAGTGGCTGGACCCATGTGTCCAATTACCAAGCCGGAGCTCTATTTAGAGTAAAACATTAAAAATTTTGTAGGGGTTAATGGGGGATAATTTAATAAAAGAATTTTGAAGGCATAGTTTGGAGAAAAGAACTTCAGAGGTGACCATGGCCTTCATATATGACAGTGTTACCAACTTTCATCCAATTCTGTATTTAGAGTAAAAATTACAGTGTATGTTAATGAGATTTCAATATCTCCTTATGGCCAAAATTGACTGGACACAACTGAGTCTCAACTCTGATGCAGATGTAAAATCACTAACTTAGAAAATTCTGAAAATCCCAGTTAGAATTTACTGGGTTAAAAAGATGGACTGGGACTTCCCTAGTGGTCCAGTGGTTGAGACTCTGCACTTATACTGCAGAGGCCATGGGTTCAGTCCTTGGTGGGGGAACTAAGATCTTGCATGCCACATGGTATGGCCAAAAGATAAAAAAATAAATAAAAACTGAATATTAAAAAAAAGGATGAACAATCAGTGATGGTCCACTCAGGAGCCAAAAGTTAACCAGACAATATGTTAGAGCCTCCTTTTCTACCATCAAGTCTGAAAATAAAGTGATTATTCTCAACCTTTCCCAGTAAGACATCACTACAGTTGATGCTCAGGGGAAGCATAGGCTCCCATTTCTACCAAAATGTCAATCAAAGAAAATTCATCTACAGTTAAGCTGGACAATTAAGTTTGAGATACAGGTGCTACATTAAAGGAGCTGTGAAACTGTAGAAATGGAATTGATTCCTTCATTTAACAGGAGAATATCTTTATATTCTATGTGACACCAAATAAGAAAAACTTTAATTAATACTACACCAGGATACCATTTTTTACCTGTCATGTAGACAAAGATAAACCAATTTGATGATACACTACTGGTAAGTTTGTTGGGAGGAAAAGAATTCTCATACATTGCTCCAGGGAATATAAATTATTGTAATTAGTATAGAGAGGAATTTGCCACTGTCTACCCCAAATTTAAATGTACATATCCCAGGATAAAACAGTGTGGGGGCTTCCCTGGTGGTCCAGTGGGTAAAGACACTGCCTTGCAGTGCAAGGGGCGCCGGTTCGATCCCTGGCCTGGGAAGATCCCATGTGCCGTGGAGTGGCTGGACCCATGTGTCCAATTACCAAGCCGGAGCTCTGGAGCGCGCATGCACCCAGAGCCAGTGCTCTGCGACCACAGAGGCCACCACGATGGGAGGCCCACACGGGCCAAAGAACAAAAATGGATGAAAAATGGACAAATGAAAGACCAATAGAAGTGGCCCGCCTGCTCCCCTCCCTCCCCACCCCACCGCCACCAAAATAAATAAATAAATCTTTAAAAAAAACCCAAAAAACAGTGTGGTTCCTAGGAATTTATCTAAGATCACACCTACTAGATGACATACAGAAGTCTGTTTACTGCAGCATTTTTTGTAATAACAAAATTTTGGAAACAAGTTAACCATCGGTAGAAGACTAACATATTTTGGCATACTCATGTAATAGAATACTAATATTCACCTATAAAATGTATATAGAAGGAAACATTTCCTTGGAAGAATATCAAAGAACTATTGTTTCCTAGGGGAAAACATAAAGGATAAAGCATTATGCATTACATGCAGAATTTTGTGAAAAAAAAGAGAAAAATTTTTTGTATATATAAAAAATATCAGTTCAAGGCTAGACAAAAACTAATAACATTGTCTATAAGGCAGGAAAGTGGATTTCTGGTGGGTATGATGGTAGAGAAAATTTTCACTGAGAAAACATCCTCTTCTCTGTCATTTATGGATCATACAAATCTACTCTCTGTCTTAAGCTTTTTTAAAAGAACTAAAATAAAATTTTCATAGGGAAAATTTTTATGTCTCTGAAGAAAGTGGTTACCATTTTGTTCTTATTTCCATATAAATTTGAAAAATATAATACATCCCTTATTCTGTTTTCTTGAAAGAAAATCTAACTATAGCTGCTGACCTTTGTGCCTGCACTGAATGAAATTCAGGACAATGGGTCATGTGAAGCGGAAAATCACTATCAAGTACATTATCAAATAAATACAAGGAAATTACAAGAGGAATGGCATAAATTAAAAGTGCATCACTTTTTGGTTTGATGACATTTTGCTTAGAGAGATACTGTGTTTTGGAAGGATATTATACTTTGTTGTCAGCTCTGCATATTTAATTTTTTAAATTTTTTTTTAAAGATTTTTTAAAAAACATTTATTTATTTACTTTGGCGGGGTGGGGAGGGGGGTGGCGGGAGGGAGGGGGTTAGGCAGGCCACTTGCACTGGTCTTTCTTTGTCTAGTTTCATCCATCTTTGTTCTTTGGCCCGTGTGGGCCTCCCATCACGGTGGCATCTGTTGTTGCAGAGCACCGGCTCTGGGCGCATGTGCTCCAGAGCTCTGGCTCGGTAATTGGACACATCGGTCCAGCCGCTCCGCGGCACGTGGGATCTTCCCAGGTCAGGATCGATCCGGCGTCCCTTGCAGTGCCAGGCGGTGTCCTTACCCACTGGACCAGCAAGGAAGCCCTACATATTTAATTTTTAAAAACCTGTTTGTCAAGCTACTAAAAGAAAACTAGCTTCCCTGGTGACTCAGAGGTAAGAATCTACCTGCCAGTGCGAGAGACACAGTCTCTGTGTCGAGAAGATCCCCTGGAGAAAGAACTGGCAATCTGCTCCAGGATTCTTGCCTGGGGGAAAATTCCATGGACAGAGAAGCCTGGTGGGCTACAGTCCTTGAGTCGCAAAAAGTGTCAGACATAACCGAGTGACTAAACAAACAACAGGCATTGTTACCCTTTCTTCACTTAGTTTCTGTAAGTATACTAGTAATTTGCTTAATTAAAAAAAAGCAGCAGCAACCTTAACAAATCATTTTAAAACCCTACTATTTGAAGGCCATTTATGCAAGTATTCATGTCTAATAAGAAATTTTACATGGCTGCTGCTTTGGAAACTCTAGCTGGTCTAGTCCTGATTCTGAATAAATGGACACTCTCAAATTCTTTTTTTAATACAAAGTTTGTCTCCTGTATTAAGCTCTTCACTACTCAGGTGTCCACCCACATCTGCACCCTCATTATTTCTTCCTCTTTCCCTGGTTACTCTCCTCTCCCCTCAACGTTTGGTGTGTTTGCTCCTCCTTACAGGAGAAAGTCCAACTCCTGAAAACACTGCACTGCACGGCTCTGTGCATAAGGAAAAAAGCATGTCAAATCAGGTAAGGAAATAAATATATTAACAGTAGAAGTAATGACATATTAAGTCTCCCTTTAAGTTTACAAAGTACTCTCAAAAGCACAGTTTCAATTTATCCTTTCAAAATAGTATGAGGTAAATAGAATTTAGTTATACCAATATTTTATAGGTGAAGATGAGGCCAGAGCATCCAGGGTCACACAGTAGAGTCAGAGATAGGACCTCCTGACTCCACATTGGTTTTAATTTCCTTCATTCATGCATTCGTTGACTCATTTATCCACTAAAGGTCTCCTGGAAACAAGTGAAGTATCTATCTGTAAAGTGCTCGTAAATAAATGAATACATTAATAAATAAGGCTACATATCTTAAAGATATATTGTAATTAAGGGAAGACACGTAATTACTCAGTAATTAGGCTGTGATTAGACTCATGTTGTTCTAGTTAGGCCTATTTGATTATAAGAAACAGAGACTCCTGTCACTATTATTGGGTTAAGAGAAGGTGTGGCATGTATACTCTGAAGTAATAAGATGGATAAAATTTTTATGCTATTCTGTTAGGGAGTAGGGTAATTGGCCATGTGGTTTGGAATAATTCTTTGTAAATTGTACATAAAATGAAGTGTTGACTGGCACCCATACCAAAAGTGGTTGCTTCTCATAAAAAAATGAACAGAAGAAAATGCACATTCTCCCGTCTTTCAGAGTAGTCTTTGGAGAAAAAAAACAGATTTTTTCTCATCTCAAAAAATAAATAGAAATAAAAAACTTTTAAAAATAATGGATTAGACAGTGAAGTAATGGAGGTGGGGGACTGGCTAGAATGCTTTAGTAATAATCCAGGAAAGAGATGAAGATAATATGAAGTTAGTGATAAAGGAAAAAAGTGAGGTGTATTTGTGAGACCTTTAAGGAATAACATTCACAGTACGTAATGACTGATAATCAGGGGCTTGGAAAAGGTTAATACCCAGGTTTACGGCTTAACCTACAGAATGAATAGAATAACATTAGAGTAGGAGGAATTAGAGAATTTGGGGTTTTTTAAGTATTTTTCTCCCCCCCAACGTTTGGTGTGTTTGCTCCTCCTTACAGGAGAAAGTCAACCTGGCACTGCACGGCTCTGTGCATAAGGAAAAAAGCATGTCAAATCAGGTAAGGAAATAAATATATTAACAGTAGAAGTAATGACATATTAAGTCTCCCTTTAAGTTTACAAAGTACTCTCAAAAGCACAGTTTCAATTTATCCTTTCAAAATAGTATGAGGTAAATAGAATTTAGTTATACCAATATTTTATAGGTGAAGATGAGGCCAGAGCATCCAGGGTCACACAGTAGAGTCAGAGATAGGACCTCCTGACTCCACATTGGTTTTAATTTCCTTCATTCATGCATTCGTTGACTCATTTATCCACTAAAGGTCTCCTGGAAACAAGTGAAGTATCTATCTGTAAAGTGCTCGTAAATAAATGAATACATTAATAAATAAGGCTACATATCTTAAAGATATATTGTAATTAAGGGAAGACACGTAATTACTCAGTAATTAGGCTGTGATTAGACTCATGTTGTTCTAGTTAGGCCTATTTGATTATAAGAAACAGAGACTCCTGTCACTATTATTGGGTTAAGAGAAGGTGTGGCATGTATCCTCTGAAGTAATAAGATGGATAAAATTTTTATGCTATTCTGTTAGGGAGTAGGGTAATTGGCCATGTGGTTTGGAATAATTCTTTGTAAATTGTACATAAAATGAAGTGTTGACTGGCACCCATACCAAAAGTGGTTGCTTCTCATAAAAAAATGAACAGAAGAAAATGCACATTCTCCCGTCTTTCAGAGTAGTCTTTGGAGAAAAAAACAGATTTTTTCTCATCTCAAAAAATAAATAGAAATAAAAAACTTTTAAAAATAATGGATTAGACAGTGAAGTAATGGAGGTGGGGGACTGGCTAGAATGCTTTAGTAATAATCCAGGAAAGAGATGAAGATAATATGAAGTTAGTGATAAAGGAAAAAAGTGAGGTGTATTTGTGAGACCTTTAAGGAATAACATTCACAGTACGTAATGACTGATAATCAGGGGCTTGGAAAAGGTTAATACCCAGGTTTACGGCTTAACCTACAGAATGAATAGAATAACATTAGAGTAGGAGGAATTAGAGAATTTGTGGGGTGAATTTAATTTAATTTGAGATAAGTCATACTTCAGGTTGATACGTGATATCATCAACACCCTGTAAGGAGAATTTATAGATAGCTATATACCCATATTCATAAACTCATCAGTTGGACTTACGGGAGCAGAGACATATTTGTGAGTCATCAGCAAAAAACGAAGCCTGTGAGTGAGATTTCCCAAGGAAGGAGGGCAGGTAGAGAGAGCACAGAATCCAATAGAATCTTGATGATTCCATTGTCTAGTAAGAGGAGGCAAGGGCGGGGCAGACAGAGAAGAAGCTATTGCAGAGATGGAGGGATATCAGGAACGGGGACCAAGAAAACCTTCAGGAAGGAGGGATGGGAGATCATTTGAGATGCTACAGTGAGGTCAAGTAAGATAATGACTAAAATCATCCTCTGGGTTTGGCGGTAGGGGATCCCTGAGAACCGGGGAGGGCACTTTCCTTGGGTGCAGAGGCCGAGTAGCTCCCAGATCACAGACGGGAGAGGAAGCACTAGAACCAGTGGACAACTCTTCCCAGGAGAAGCACAGCCAAGAAGCACAGAAGAAGAGGAAAATGCCATCGCCGGAAGACCTCATGGGGTTGAGAGAGGATTCAAAAACTTTAAGATTGTGCAAATATTGATAGGAATGATCCAGCATTTCACCTGTATTATTGCATTGGTTACATTTTATCAAAACCTTAGTTTCAGTTGTCCAAAAATGATACGGCATGGTGGTATCCAGGGTCCTACCAAGGAAATCTGTCTTGGCCAGAATAAGGAACTATGGACGATTTCTGAGAATGTTGAATAATAATTATCCTAAAATAATTGTAACGTGTGGCTTCTCCTTGAGATTTTTCCCAGGCAGTATGAGATAATTGAAAGAAAGAAAAAATGCGTGAATGGACTGGCTAGAATGCTTTAGTAATAATCCAGGAAAGAGATGAAGATAATATGAAGTTAGTGATAAAGGAAAAAAGTGAGGTGTATTTGTGAGACCTTTAAGGAATAACATTCACAGTACGTAATGACTGATAATCAGGGGCTTGGAAAAGGTTAATACCCAGGTTTACGGCTTAACCTACAGAATGAATAGAATAACATTAGAGTAGGAGGAATTAGAGAATTTGTGGGGTGAATTTAATTTAATTTGAGATAAGTCATACTTCAGGTTGATACGTGATATCATCAACACCCTGTAAGGAGAATTTATAGATAGCTATATACCCATATTCATAAACTCATCAGTTGGACTTACGGGAGCAGAGACATATTTGTGAGTCATCAGCAAAAAACGAAGCCTGTGAGTGAGATTTCCCAAGGAAGGAGGGCAGGTAGAGAGAGCACAGAATCCAATAGAATCTTGATGATTCCATTGTCTAGTAAGAGGAGGCAAGGGCGGGGCAGACAGAGAAGAAGCTATTGCAGAGATGGAGGGATATCAGGAACGGGGACCAAGAAAACCTTCAGGAAGGAGGGATGGGAGATCATTTGAGATGCTACAGTGAGGTCAAGTAAGATAATGACTAAAATCATCCTCTGGGTTTGGCGGTAGGGGATCCCTGAGAACCGGGGAGGGCACTTTCCTTGGGTGCAGAGGCCGAGTAGCTCCCAGATCACAGACGGGAGAGGAAGCACTAGAACCAGTGGACAACTCTTCCCAGGAGAAGCACAGCCAAGAAGCACAGAAGAAGAGGAAAATGCCATCGCCGGAAGACCTCATGGGGTTGAGAGAGGATTCAAAAACTTTAAGATTGTGCAAATATTGATAGGAATGATCCAGCATTTCACCTGTATTATTGCATTGGTTACATTTTATCAAAACCTTAGTTTCAGTTGTCCAAAAATGATATGGCATGGTGGTATCCAGGGTCCTACCAAGGAAATCTGTCTTGGCCAGAATAAGGAACTATGGACGATTTCTGAGAATGTTGAATAATAATTATCCTAAAATAATTGTAACGTGTGGCTTCTCCTTGAGATTTTTCCCAGGCAGTATAATACAACTTTATGGTGCTTCTTGTTGTTTAGATGCATTTGAGGACAGCTGGTCAGTGACCTTAGAGTATGTTCAGATGGAGTAAGAGCCAAAGGGAGCACAGCCTTTTTATGTTTTGAGTATAATTGCTTTACAGTGTCTCGTTAATTTCTGCTATACCATGAAGTGATTCAGCTATACATACGTATATCCCTCCCTCTTGGATCACCCTCCCCTCCCTCCCACCAGCCCACCCCTCTAGGTCATCACAGCACTGAGCTGTGCTCCCTGCACTCTACAGCAGTTCCCCACTAGCTGCTTTACACCGGGTGCTGTATCAGTGTCGGTCCGATGTGTTCCACCCTCCTCTTCCACTCCTGTATTGACATATCTGTTCTCTACATTTGTATCTCATCTTAGCAGTTATTCCATAATTAACTTAGCATCTTGCCATAGTTTCCCCAACAACCCACCTTGAATGCTGTGTGTGAACATCCTAGATCACCACCCCCTCTTCCTCTATTCCGTCCCATCTCTCCCTCAAGCTCTAGCATGTTCCTCGTCTGCAGAGATGTTCCATGCTTCTTAAACCACGGTGTCTCTCTCCTCCCTTTATTTATATCTCACTTGGGGCACTTAATCCCAGTGTTCTTTGTGGTATTTGATATCGCATTTGCAGCTTTTCAGGTATTTCTGGGTTTTATGCCTCAACTAGACTGGAACCCCCCCCCCCCCCGGAACCAGTCCTCTTTTCTTCATAATCCCTACCCCAGTTCTTGGCATACTTTGTTTTTGAACAGAGGAGAGCAAGTGAGGACAGTAAACATAAATGATTGAGTTTGAAGGATTTCCACTGTATGTATGGCAATTAAATCTCTTTATGCTTTTAGGAAGCCAAAGGGAAACCAGAAACAATAGATGAGCACAGAAAAGAATGTGCTGTGGGAGGTAAGGCGTGTTCTCTTCCAGCCACTTGGTGAACTTTTATTCCCTGCTGATAGGTTTTATGGGTGAGATCTTTTGGAGTGAAGATGTGGCGAGCCAACTCTTTGTGACCCCATGGACTATAGCCCACCAGGCTCCTCTGTCTATAGCATTTTCCAGGCAAGAATACTGGAGTGGGGTGCCATTCCTTTCTCCAGGGGATCTTCCTGACCCAGGAATCAAACCCAGGTCTCCTGCATTGCAGGCAGATTCTTTACAGTCTGAGCCATCAGGGAAGCCCCCTTTAACTCTGCATCTAAAATAAAATAAAATCATCCAAATAAAACTAATTTTGATTTCATTTGTATCATTTTTCAAAAGGCCATATTTACATTGCATTGCCTGTTAAGCCTAAAGGTCTGGTAATAACTAGTGTCGCTTCCCTGGAAGCTCAGTTCAGTTAGTGAATTTAGCCCTTTTCTGTGTATGAGAAGATAAAAGAGCCTGGGCTCCTTACAGTCATTCTTTGATGTACGCCTTAACCATCTAAGGCCAGTATCCTCCTTTTCTCCATGGTAGATCCCCTCAGGGGACACTTGAACTCCAGTGGCTGATGGAGCAGCATCCTTTGTTTACTGAAATGGCAGGTGACATTCTTGGTCCACAGAAGCTAGGATCCAAACCAGGTTTTCTTAACTCTAAAGTTAATGCTTATAATAATTAATGTTGTCTTCTTTGCGAACTAGTGAAGAGTATCATTAATAAGAAGAGCCTTGAACTGGCTTATTGTTAATCAGTGGTAAATGATTGATATCAAGTTTACTGTTGCTGTTATGGTTACCAATATTACTATTCTACTGTCACCACTACTACTACTAGCATCATTACTACTCTTGTTGGTGCTTTTAAACCCTTGATCTGCAGAAGAACCAGGGTTCCAGAGGAAGGTATGCATTTAACCATGGAATCAAATAAGTATTCAAATACAGAAAGAACAAATTGGGCTGTTCCGTGACTCTAACACATCTTCAGGTTTCAAAGACTATTCATGTGCTGAACTGTGATCCAATAGTTTTAGTATCATCCTGATCCCCAAAGGATAACATAGTATAACAAGCAGATGTATTACTAGCTGAGGGGCTTCCCAGGTGACTCGATGGTAAAAAAAAAAAAGAAAATCCTCCTGCCAATCCCTGGGTCAGGAAGATCCCCCTGGAGAAGGCAATAGCAACCCACTCCAGTATTTTTACCTGGAAAATCCCATGAACAAAGGAGCCTGGTGGGCTACAATCCATGGGGCCACACACAGTCCCACACAACCGAGCAGCTGAGCACACATGCACACATTATTAGCTAGCAGACTTCTCAGACCTATTTCAGTGAAATGCCTTTGTTTAGTGGAACAAGAACAGAACATTTGATTGACTGTGTCCTTAGCTATTAAGACTTTGTAACCAAATACTATACTCTATTCTCTTTTAGTAGGTGCTGCTCTTTCCTCTCCTCCTGTGAAATCAGTTAACTTTAGACAAAGTGAAAAGTAAGTTCTTCCTCATATAGCATGTTCACATTTTTTTGCTTTTTCTGTTGAACTATGTTTCAGTAATTTCTTTCTCTTATTCTGTAGCATTCCCGCTAATGAGAAGGAGGTAGAGGTAAGTTTTAAGCAAATATTTTGTCCTTTAATTAAAAAAGTGGTTCACACGTATGTGCTTATGGTCCCGGCATGCTTTTGTGTAAGTGCCCTACGTTTGGTGTCTGTGTGGCTTGGCCACGACAAAGTGCAGGTAAAGCTCACGCATTACAGTGTTTTGTCACTGGGATGAGAAAAATACTTCAGCGTAATCTCGTATTAAGATGAAATATTTGACTACATCCAGTGTTCTCCCCTCACATTATTTGGACAACAGGCTGAATTTCTCAGATTATCTTTGGGATTTAAATGTGACTGGTTCACCTTGGAGAAAAGAGTGAAGCTTGAAGAGAGATCCCGGGACTTGGCAGAAGAAAATTTGAAGAAAGAAATCACTAACTGTTTAAAGCTGTTAGAGGTAAGAATCATAACATTTGGGGACTACATGTTGTTGAGGATTTTTGCATTACTATTCATAAGGGACATTGTCTGTAGTCTTCTTGTTGTGTCTTAGTCTGGGATTGGAATTAGTGTAATTCTGGCCTCTGAGGATGAACTTGAAAGTATTCCTCTTCCATTTCTTTCTTTTTTTTTGGCAAGAGTTTCTGGATGATTGGTATTAACTCCTTTAGATGTTTGGTAGAATTTTCAAGTGAAGCCACCTAGAATTGGACTTCTGTTTTTTGAAAGATGTTTTTAAAATAACTGCTTCAATCTCCTTACTAATTTTTGGTCCGTTTAAATTTTCTATTTCTTCATTGTTCAGCCTTGGTAAACCATATTCTGTTGGATTGACAATTAACATACGTTCTCTCCTTTCTAACTGATGGTGACTACCACAGTTAAACTACCACAGCAAACTGTGTGTCTGACCATGGTCATCCCAGCTGGTTAGCAACTTTCCAGCTGAAGCTTACTCATATCTGTCTGTTTCAAAAATGACAGCTCTTTACTGAGCATCTCCGTGTGACAGACAGTTGGAATCTATTACCTCTTAGGTCACAGCATTCCTGGAAGGAAGATGCAGTTGTCTCCACCGGACAAGGAAAAAACAAATCAGAAGGCTTGATATAATATTTGTAGAACTAAGGTGCAATTTATAGTCAGTGATATCTTATTGTTTTATTGACAGATCTTTTCTAATACTATACAAAATTTATGGTATTTTAGGTTCAGGCAAGTTTTAGAAATTTTCTCATGATTACATAGCTAATGAACAATGCCTTGTTTGCTTCCTAATAGGCTGTTCACTTAATTCTTTTCCCACATCTGGGCGATAGATGGCCTTTCATTAGGAAAGCCATCATCTTGGATTGAAGACACAGGTTTGAGATGAATATTCATAAGGCAATGAAGGTAGGCTCACCTAACCAGTGTAGGCTCACCTTGTCATTCAAAGGAAGCGCACATGTAGTGGTCAGAATCATATCTAATTTGAGCATATTCTTAGTACTTTTCCTAAAAGTTTAAATGAATGTTCTTCATACAGTGTATTCAGATCACTTATAGGAATGATTTCTTTACCATTGCCAGTTAACTAGATCCCATCCTATTAATGGCAGAAGAAAGACGTAATAACATGAAGCAGTGGCAAATTTGGGAAGTAAAGAAGGGATCAAACATAGTGCCACAGGTTTTGCGAATACCTGCAGAGGTCTACTTGAAAGCTAATAAAGATATTAATGTTTCAGGGTCATTCATTATGGGTCTTTGCCTCTGCTTTTCACCTTCCACAGAGATAACAGGGTCATCTGCATTTACTGATTTTTGGTCCGTTTTTAAAGATGTTTTTAAAATAACTGCTTCAATCTCCTTACTAATTTTTGGTCCGTTTAAATTTTCTATTTCTTCATTGTTCAGCCTTGGTAAACCATATTCTGTTGGATTGACAATTAACATACGTTCTCTCCTTTCTAACTGATGGTGACTACCACAGTTAAACTACCACAGCAAACTGTGTGTCTGACCATGGTCATCCCAGCTGGTTAGCAACTTTCCAGCTGAAGCTTACTCATATCTGTCTGTTTCAAAAATGACAGCTCTTTACTGAGCATCTCCGTGTGACAGACAGTTGGAATCTATTACCTCTTAGGTCACAGCATTCCTGGAAGGAAGATGCAGTTGTCTCCACCGGACAAGGAAAAAACAAATCAGAAGGCTTGATATAATATTTGTAGAACTAAGGTGCAATTTATAGTCAGTGATATCTTATTGTTTTATTGACAGATCTTTTCTAATACTATACAAAATTTATGGTATTTTAGGTTCAGGCAAGTTTTAGAAATTTTCTCATGATTACATAGCTAATGAACAATGCCTTGTTTGCTTCCTAATAGGCTGTTCACTTAATTCTTTTCCCACATCTGGGCGATAGATGGCCTTTCATTAGGAAAGCCATCATCTTGGATTGAAGACACAGGTTTGAGATGAATATTCATAAGGCAATGAAGGTAGGCTCACCTAACCAGTGTAGGCTCACCTTGTCATTCAAAGGAAGCGCACATGTAGTGGTCAGAATCATATCTAATTTGAGCATATTCTTAGTACTTTTCCTAAAAGTTTAAATGAATGTTCTTCATACAGTGTATTCAGATCACTTATAGGAATGATTTCTTTACCATTGCCAGTTAACTAGATCCCATCCTATTAATGGCAGAAGAAAGACGTAATAACATGAAGCAGTGGCAAATTTGGGAAGTAAAGAAGGGATCAAACATAGTGCCACAGGTTTTGCGAATACCTGCAGAGGTCTACTTGAAAGCTAATAAAGATATTAATGTTTCAGGGTCATTCATTATGGGTCTTTGCCTCTGCTTTTCACCTTCCACAGAGATAACAGGGTCATCTGCATTTACAACATGCTCAGTATTCGAATCAGTTGTGGAATACTTGGGTTGAATACTTTCTAATACTTTACTTTCCGTGCAGTCTTTAACACCTTTTTGTGAGGATGACAGCCAGGCCCAGGAAATCATTAAGAAGCTAGAGAAGAGCATCACATTCCTCAGCCAGTGCACGACACGGGTAGCCAGTAAGGCTGAGATGTTGGGAGCCATCAATCAGGTAACTTGTCTCCATTACTCTGGTTACAATGAAATGACAGAGAGGACTTATTTTCCCTAACATTATGGGTTGTATTTCATACAATTCACTGTATTTGATCATTTCAGAATAGTCTTGATATTTGGCACTTTTAAATAATGCTACAGTATAGATCCTTGTTTATGGATCTTCACATACCTGTTCATACAGAAGTAGATTTTTCAAAATGTCTTCATGGGATAATCTGGGAAGCCTTTAAATTTTTGAGTGTTTACCTAAACAATATGTTAAACTATATTTTCC
The DNA here is from genome assembly GCA_022376925.1 of Tragulus kanchil. Taxonomy (NCBI): domain Eukaryota; kingdom Metazoa; phylum Chordata; class Mammalia; order Artiodactyla; family Tragulidae; genus Tragulus; species Tragulus kanchil. The sequence goes on along the minus strand of JAIOJX010000004.1, from coordinate 266,437,069 downwards.
TAAGGAGACATTTAAATGTGATGACAGTTTGAACATTTGTTATACATTTTTAATATTCTAATTCCTTTATAACCCTCACTACAAAATAATATTCTTTTTTACCTTTATTAAAGTTATGTTTGCATAGTTTGTCAAAGGTCAAGTCATTGTATAAGACTTATCATCCTATTTTCCAGTTCAACAACTTTCAATTCTGTTGATGTCTTTTTTATTTATATTCATATCTCCAAATAATAGGTCTATACTATCACTTAGTGACTTATTTGCAGTTTTAGATATTTGTTTCCTACTGCAAAAAATGACTCTTTAGTTCTCTTTAGCTCTCTTCCCTCGCACCTAAAGAGTCTCACTTTGCTGTGGATCTCTCTTCTTTCCTGACCAAGCTTAATAAATTCCATGGTCAAACACAAGATTCACGCCATTGCATGAACTGTCAACATCTTCATCTCTCTTGTTTTACTCATTTGGAAAACCCACAGCCTTTGTGTGTGTGTGTATTTTTTAATTTATTTGGCTGTGCTGAGTCTTAGTTGCAGTATGTGGGATCTAGTTCCCTGACCAGAGATTGAAAGCAGGCCCCGTGCACTGGGAGCTCAGACTCTTAGCCACTGGACCACCAGGGAAGTCCCAACCCACAGCCTTTTAAAAATATATTTGTTCACCTGCTCATACCTACATAGCTGGAAAACCTCACACCCTTACGATGACTGAGCTATCTTGAAATTCCTTATAAATCTTAAATGGTTCTTGGGGCTTCCCATCATTCACCCTACCTCTCTCTTATATATATCAACTTCATACTTTCCCTTTCGCCTGAAACCCCCATCATGTCCTCCCCTATCTTCTCTGTCAACTGATGGCTTTGCTTCATAATTCAGTAGGAAAGTTGAGGCTATCAAAAGGGAACTGCCAAAAGCCTTGAACCTACAAGCATCTAAACTCTCAACCCTGCCTTCCTTTCTAGTATCAAAGATGAGTTGTTTCTCCTCCTCTCCAAGCTTAACCATCCCATCTCTATGCAAGATCTCACCCTTTCCAATTTATGCAGAATCCTGGGCCCCACTTCTCCTTGCTGTCTTTCCTCTCCAGTTTTCCCCCATTCTTTTGAAACATTCCCATCAGCACACAAATTGTTTTTAAAACAGGAAAAATAACACAAACAAAAAAATCTTTTCCTCCTCTTCATGAGGATGAAAGAGGAGAATGAAAAAGTCGACTTGAAACTCAATCTTAACTAAAATCATGGCATCAGGTCCCATCACTTCATGGCAAATAGATGGGGAAAAAGTGGAAGCAGTGACCAGATTTTATTTTCTTGGGCTCCAAAATCACTGTGGAAAGTGACTGTAGCCATGAAACTAAAAAAAACCTACTCCTTGGAAGGAAAACCATGAAAAACCTAGACAGTATATAAAAAAACCATAAACATCATTTTTCTGACAGAGGTCCGTATAGCTGAAGCTACAGTTTTTTCAGTAGTCATGTATATGTGTGTGAGTTGGACCACAAAGAAATCTGAGTGTGTAAGAATTGATGCTTTTAAACTGTGGTACTGGAGTAGACTCCTGAGACTTGGACAGCAAAGAGATCAAACCAATCAATCCTAAAGGAAATCAATCCTGAATATTCATTGGAAGGACTAGTGCTGAATCTGAAGCTCTAATAATTTGGCCACCTTATGCAAAAAGCCAACTCATTGGAAAAGCCCCTGATGCTATAAAGACAAAAGAAGAGGACAGCAGAGGATGAGATGTTTGGATGGCGTCACTGACTTGACATGAATTTGAGCAAACTCCAGGAGATAGTGGAGGACAGAGAAGCCTTGCAAGCCATAGGCTTGCAAGAGTTGGACACAACTTAGTGACTGAACAACAATACAGACTTTTGCTTAAATCTATTCTGTTTGATCTACTCACCATCAGCTGAACTCAATCCACAGACCCTTTGTTTAAATCTCTCCTGGTATCCACTGTTGGCAGTTTTTCACTGAAGCGGTAGAGCAGTTCTGGCTAAGGGAAGGAATCTCTGGATCTAATAGCTATTTTTTTTTTTTTTAAGATTTATTTATTTATTTATTTTGGGCGGGGGTCGGGTTGGGGAGGGAGGGGAGCGGGCGGGCCACTTCTATTGGTCTTTCATTTCTCTATTTTTCCTCCGTCTTTGTTCCTTGGCTCCTGTGGGCCTCCCATCGCGGTGGCGTCTGTCGCTGCAGAGCACCAGCTCTGGGCGCGCGCGCTCCAGAGCTCCGGCTCGGTAATTGGACACATCAGTCCAGCCGCTCCACGGCACGTGGGATCTTCCCAGGCCAGGGCTCGAACCGGCGCCCCTTGCACTGCAAGGCAGTGTCCTTACCCACTGGACCACCAGGGGAAGCCCCTAATAGCTTTTTATACAGATTTTCAACCATTTTGTGTTTTACCTTCAAGCTTAATTCCAGGTGCACCACTAATTCTTTTTTTTTTTTGGCCACTTCTATTATCTTTCATTTATTTATCTTTGTTCTTTGGCCTGTGTGGGCCTCCCATCGCAGTGGCCTCTCTCATCACAGAGCACCAGCCCTGGGCACATGCACTCCAGAGCTCCGGCTTGGTAGTTGGACACATCCATCCAGCTGCTCCGTGGCACGTGGGATCTTCCCAGGCCAGGGGTCGAACCGGTGCCCCTTGCACTGCAATGTGGTGTCCTTACCCACTGGACCACCAGGGAAGCCTGCATCACTAATTCTTGAGCACTTGTGGCTTTCTGTGGTTCACCCCAGGTTTCTTCCAGACTTTTTTTTTTAAGGGTCTGGTTTTTCAGGTCTTAGTCATCGACCACTAGGCCATCTACTTGGCAGGTGCTCCCAGTCTGGTTGCTATTCTCTCCTCTTCCATTCTGTTTACCCTTGTGTACTCATGCTTTTTAAAAAAAAAGCCTCTGTCATCACTTTAGTGGGATTTATTTCTGGGGTAAAGGTAAGTGTTTTAAACTGGTTATTAAGGATAATGTTTACAATGTAAATTTGATCTTTTTTTTTTTTCTGCTAGGAAAGCCGGGTTAGTAAAGCAGTTGAAGTGATGATTCAGCATGTAGAAAATCTGAAGAGAATGTATGCCAAAGAGCATGCTGAATTAGAAGAACTGAAACAGGTTCTTTTGCAAAATGAAAGGTCTTTTAACCCTCTTGAAGATGAAGGTAATAAAAATTTAAGATAATAGTATCAGTCACATTTTTCTAACATTCTCCTCTTTCATTCTTTCTTACTAATCCTTATTATATACTCTTTAGTAGAACACCCTTATGTTAAGGTTATATTAGAATATAAGAAGGATATAATATATAAAAAATATAAGAAATAACTCATTCCTGTTATTTATGTAAAATAACAAAGTGAGATTTCAGAAAACAAATTAGACAAGAAGTATTTTAGAGTAGACACCAAAAATTCATTAAATTGCTGATATGAGGGAATATATTTAATCCAACTCATTGAGCTGACTCGTGTTGTCCTGCATAGAGTATGTTAGACTTGACTCTTTCTCTATACATAAAACAAGGCACCGAATACAAATGAACTACGTTTATTAAAAATGGTTTTGTATCCCTCGGAGGAAGGGCTAGGGCAGAATAAGCTCATCAATGCATTGGAAAACAGTGAGACTACTGAGACCATGGAAAAAACCTTAACAGAAAGCCTATGTGCAGCTTATAATAGTTTTATTTTAAGTGGACATTGTTAATGTTCCTAAGCAGAATATTCATTTTAATGATCTGGTCTCTCTTTTGGAAAAGTAAGAATATTTGAGGATCTTCTGATCCGTAATTTTGGACTTGCTGGTTCAGCATGCATTCAGTACTCCATCTGTGCTCAACAGGCATGGTGGACAGGGCAGAGGGACAGCCCCATATTTCATTGGTTGAGATACTAATGCTATGGATCACCAAAGAAATAACCAGACGTGTACACTATTTAGTAGTTTCTAGGGTCTTAAAAGAGTTTCTGACTATTCTTTGCTTTGTAAAGATTTAAGACCATTGCATCAAATTGCATATATAATTCCAAAATTATGCAAATGTGTTTTCCCTTTCAGATGACTGCCAAATTAAAAAACGTTCAGCTTCTCTAAACTCTAAGGTAATTACCAATTCACTTAACAAACGTCTGGCTAATGTTATAGATGAGATGGTTTTAAGATTTTATAGAAGACTGAAACAGGTTCTTTTGCAAAATGAAAGGTCTTTTAAACCCTCTTTTGAAAAAATTTTTGAAGGGTAATAAAAATTTAAGATAATAGTATCAGTCACATTTTTCTAACATTCTCCTCTTTCATTCTTTCTTACTAATCCTTATTATATACTCTTTAGTAGAACACCCTTATGTTAAGGTTATATTAGAATATAAGAAGGATATAATATATAAAAAATATAAGAAATAACTCATTCCTGTTATTTATGTAAAATAACAAAGTGAGATTTCAGAAAACAAATTAGACAAGAAGTATTTTAGAGTAGACACCAAAAATTCATTAAATTGCTGATATGAGGGAATATATTTAATCCAACTCATTGAGCTGACTCGTGTTGTCCTGCATAGAGTATGTTAGACTTGACTCTTTCTCTATACATAAAACAAGGCACCGAATACAAATGAACTACGTTTATTAAAAATGGTTTTGTATCCCTCGGAGGAAGGGCTAGGGCAGAATAAGCTCATCAATGCATTGGAAAACAGTGAGACTACTGAGACCATGGAAAAAACCTTAACAGAAAGCCTATGTGCAGCTTATAATAGTTTTATTTTAAGTGGACATTGTTAATGTTCCTAAGCAGAATATTCATTTTAATGATCTGGTCTCTCTTTTGGAAAAGTAAGAATATTTGAGGATCTTCTGATCCGTAATTTTGGACTTGCTGGTTCAGCATGCATTCAGTACTCCATCTGTGCTCAACAGGCATGGTGGACAGGGCAGAGGGACAGCCCCATATTTCATTGGTTGAGATACTAATGCTATGGATCACCAAAGAAATAACCAGACGTGTACACTATTTAGTAGTTTCTAGGGTCTTAAAAGAGTTTCTGACTATTCTTTGCTTTGTAAAGATTTAAGACCATTGCATCAAATTGCATATATAATTCCAAAATTATGCAAATGTGTTTTCCCTTTCAGATGACTGCCAAATTAAAAAACGTTCAGCTTCTCTAAACTCTAAGGTAATTACCAATTCACTTAACAAACGTCTGGCTAATGTTATAGATGAGATGGTTTTAAGATTTTTGAAGCAACATGGCTTTAACTGTAAATCATAAAGCAACTGTCATTTTGTTATGTTCTATAGATATAAGCATAAGTGTGTTCATGTGTGTGTGTGTATATATATATATATATTATACTTCTTGCAATATCTGTATATCAAAGGTCTTCCCAGGTGGCACAGTTGGTAAAGAACCCACTTCCCAATGCAGGAAACACAAGAGATGTGAGTTCAATCCCTAGGTCAGGAAGATCCCCTGAAATGGCAACCCACTCCAGCATTCTTGCCTGGAAAATTCCATGGACAGAGGAGCCCAGTGGGCTGTAGTCTTTGGAGTCACAAAGAGTCAGACAGAACTGAGCACTAAGTTTGATATGCTGGATGTTCAGCTAACCTATAAAATTAAATTAGGAATGATGGTTTAAGAAAATAATTCACATAAAAATTCTCATTTATTTCCTACATCTATCATATTTCCTGTAGTTCCACTTATTTAAACATTAAGAGCCACAAAATATGACATAACATTTTCCTGTACAAATCTCGAGGCTAAGGTGTAAACAACATCTGTTCATGAAAGTGTCATATTCATCCTTAAATGTGTTAAAATGGAAAAAATGAAACCATGAAAAAAGCAAGCTCTAAAATTGATGCAAATTTACCTCCTCTTGATTTGGGGAAAACTTTCCAAGCATAAAAGAAATGGCAGAAGAAGACAAAAAGATTTGGTTGCATTTACAATAAAATGATTTTACCACGAAATAATTTTAACAAATATGGGCAAAAATCACAAACAGGTGGTTCTCATATATGTAGTTATTGAGCATGGAAAACTAGTGCTGTTACTAGAAAACTAAATGGAAAACCTTATATTCCTTACTTGATTGGCAAAAATTAGGTGGAATATAAATTGGCAGAATATTTCTAGAAGGTAATTTGGAAGGCAATTTGGCCATTTTGTTAAATCCTTGAAAACGTGTCTTCTGTTTAACTCAGAAGTAGTCAAATTGCATATATAATTCCAAAATTATGCAAATGTGTTTTCCTTTCAGATGACTGCCAAATTAAAAACGTTCAGAACTCTAAGGTAATTACCAATTCACTTAACAAACGTCTGGCTAATGTTATAGATGAGATGGTTTTAAGATTTTGAAGCAACATGGCTTTAACCGTAAATCATAAAGCAACTGTCATTTTGTTATGTTCTATAGATATAAGCATAAGTGTGTTCATGTGTGTGTGTGTATATATATATATATTATACTTCTTGCAATATCTGTATATCAAAGGTCTTCCCAGGTGGCACAGTTGGTAAAGAACCCACTTCCCAATGCAGGAAACACAAGAGATGTGAGTTCAATCCCTAGGTCAGGAAGATCCCCTGAAATGGCAACCCACTCCAGCATTCTTGCCTGGAAAATTCCATGGACAGAGGAGCCCAGTGGGCTGTAGTCTTTGGAGTCACAAAGAGTCAGACAGAACTGAGCACTAAGTTTGATATGCTGGATGTTCAGCTAACCTATAAAATTAAATTAGGAATGATGGTTTAAGAAAATAATTCACATAAAAATTCTCATTTATTTCCTACATCTATCATATTTCCTGTAGTTCCACTTATTTAAACATTAAGAGCCACAAAATATGACATAACATTTTCCTGTACAAATCTCGAGGCTAAGGTGTAAACAACATCTGTTCATGAAAGTGTCATATTCATCCTTAAATGTGTTAAAATGGAAAAAATGAAACCATGAAAAAAGCAAGCTCTAAAATTGATGCAAATTTACCTCCTCTTGATTTGGGGAAAACTTTCCAAGCATAAAAGAAATGGCAGAAGAAGACAAAAAGATTTGGTTGCATTTACAATAAAATGATTTTACCACGAAATAATTTTAACAAATATGGGCAAAAATCACAAACAGGTGGTTCTCATATATGTAGTTATTGAGCATGGAAAACTAGTGCTGTTACTAGAAAACTAAATGGAAAACCTTATATTCCTTACTTGATTGGCAAAAATTAGGTGGAATATAAATTGGCAGAATATTTCTAGAAGGTAATTTGGAAGGCAATTTGGCCATTTTGTTAAATCCTTGAAAACGTGTCTTCTGTTTAACTCAGAAGTAGTCAAGTACATAGGTGTATACATATAAAAATATCCACCAATGTTTCATACAAGGATAAAATATTGAGAATTTTCTAAATGTACATTTCCCTCCTGTGGGTAGCCATCTTCTCTTCGAAGAGTGAGCATTGCCACTTTGCCCAGAAATATTGGAAATGCAGGAATGGTAAGGAAATTCCTAAGTATTCTTAGTCAAAAGCAAATTATTTTCATATGATAAAAATATAAACTTCACTAAAGTCGTACTTTTTTATTTCCTAAATGTCTGAACTTTAAAGGTGGCTGGGATGGAAAATAATGACCGATTCAATAGAAGGTCAAGCAGTTGGTAAGTGTACTTTTATGGTGCCTCTTTGGGAACCTTATTATTTTATAACTGAGCTAAAGGTTTGAAATAAGTGATACAGTAACATTTGATTTGTGTAGAGTATATGAAGAGTAATTATAAAAATTGGTACATGATCACGAATCACATTTTCTTATCAGCATTACCTGAATTTGCTAAGGAAAAAATAATATATTTTTCTATTGATGTAGATAGTGGGAAGTATGTTGGTAATGCCTACACAAGTATCTGATTTGATAAGTGGCTATAATCATCTTTATTTAGGCGTATTTTGGGGTCAAAGCAGAGTGAACACCGTCCCTCATTACATCGATTTATTAGCACCTATTCCTGGGCAGATGCTGAAGAAGAAAAATGTGAACTAAAGTAGGTGAAGCTTGATGTGTTTATTAACCTGATGTGATGGGGGCAGAGACAGGGGGCATCACTGTTACTCTATGGCGATGACATCATTGCTGCATCATCAGAAACATCATTTGTTGTTTAAGACATTTATGAAACTAATGCACTATATAAATGCTACTATGAATCCATTCACTCAGTACTGCAGTGAGGTCAAATATGGGCAAAAATCACAAACAGGTGGTTCTCATATATGTAGTTATTGAGCATGGAAAACTAGTGCTGTTACTAGAAAACTAAATGGAAAACCTTATATTCCTTACTTGATTGGCAAAAATTAGGTGGAATATAAATTGGCAGAATATTTCTAGAAGGTAATTTGGAAGGCAATTTGGCCATTTTGTTAAATCCTTGAAAACGTGTCTTCTGTTTAACTCAGAAGTAGTCAAGTACATAGGTGTATACATATAAAAATATCCACCAATGTTTCATACAAGGATAAAATATTGAGAATTTTCTAAATGTACATTTCCCTCCTGTGGGTAGCCATCTTCTCTTCGAAGAGTGAGCATTGCCACTTTGCCCAGAAATATTGGAAATGCAGGAATGGTAAGGAAATTCCTAAGTATTCTTAGTCAAAAGCAAATTATTTTCATATGATAAAAATATAAACTTCACTAAAGTCGTACTTTTTTATTTCCTAAATGTCTGAACTTTAAAGGTGGCTGGGATGGAAAATAATGACCGATTCAATAGAAGGTCAAGCAGTTGGTAAGTGTACTTTTATGGTGCCTCTTTGGGAACCTTATTATTTTATAACTGAGCTAAAGGTTTGAAATAAGTGATACAGTAACATTTGATTTGTGTAGAGTATATGAAGAGTAATTATAAAAATTGGTACATGATCACGAATCACATTTTCTTATCAGCATTACCTGAATTTGCTAAGGAAAAAATAATATATTTTTCTATTGATGTAGATAGTGGGAAGTATGTTGGTAATGCCTACACAAGTATCTGATTTGATAAGTGGCTATAATCATCTTTATTTAGGCGTATTTTGGGGTCAAAGCAGAGTGAACACCGTCCCTCATTACATCGATTTATTAGCACCTATTCCTGGGCAGATGCTGAAGAAGAAAAATGTGAACTAAAGTAGGTGAAGCTTGATGTGTTTATTAACCTGATGTGATGGGGGCAGAGACAGGGGGCATCACTGTTACTCTATGGAGATGACATCATTGCTGCATCATCAGAAACATCATTTGTTGTTTAAGACATTTATGAAACTAATGCACTATATAAATGCTACTATGAATCCATTCACTCAGTACTGCAAGGCTTGAGGTCTTAAGTTAGAGAAAACCCTGCAACTCGCCAGATTTGTGAAGATAACTTTTTCTTGTATAGGCATCTTATCATCTGGGGGAAAGGTCCATAGAGAGTCATAGAAATAAAATGTTCATCACCTTAGATGAGTTATATATAACATATGTATGTATGTATATATCCTATAGGCACATGTGTAATATATGAGCATTATATGTACATCTGTCTTTCCTTTAGGTAAATGAAGAGTAGGAGAAACATAAAACTCTGTATTGTTATCTCTATATTTTTAGCACGTGAAACAAAACACTTCCATAATGAAAGGTAGAAGGTAAGAGGGAGGAACATGAAGAAATGCTGTCTTGGACAAACTTTATTTGGTCTCAGTTTTCTCATCTGTAGACATCTTAATGGAATGATTTTATGTTGATTTTATACACGTTCCTTGTGTGCCTATTTTGAGGCATGCTACACTCAAACTTAAGGGATATAAAGATGAAAAAAGACATAGTTCCTACCCTCAAAACCTTTTTTCCTCCTTAAATAATCTCAAGAGCTTAATTGCATGGATTGAACTCCTTTTATTATAGATTTACAGTTAACATAGTAATTATTTTCTGATATGGGTTTTAAAAAATTAAGTTTCCTTGAAAAAAAAATTTACAATTTTTTGTTAATATGGTATGATTTCTGCTGAGAAATTTTTGCAAACAAAAGACTGAAACCTCGAGAATCCTATGAGAAGCAGTTCCCTTTGGCAACTATGAGGGGATTATGACCTTGGAACTTCAAAATTCAAATTGAACTAGGGACTCATCAGTGCACACAAAACATGGAACATGAACGATAAAACAGTTAAGATTTGTTCAGGCAAAGGACTCGTTTCTAAATAATATGATTTTATTTTAATACAGTGAACCCAACTGCTACTTCCCAGTTCAATGAATACTAGTTGATTTTAGGTAGTCTTACACCAAGCCTATCTTCATGATCACTTTTTAAATTATTAAGATTTTATACAGAAGAAATGACACTCTGATGTTATTACAATTTAGCATTGCTCAAAAAACATACAGAGAAAAGAATAAAATGTTAATATAGAATGTTTAAAAAATGTGGTAAAAAATACTTAATGAGAAAAATTTTACTGTATGTTGAATGAAAAATACACAGAAGAATGGGCTTCCATGGTAGCGCAGATATTAAAGAATACACAGAAGAAATAAGGCATCCACATTTGTTTATTACAGTGTACTTGTAGACACACACACAAAGAAGGAAAATCACAGTAATAACATTGATTATGAGTGGTGAGAACTGACTTACACATGTTCTTTGTAAATCTCCCCTTTTCATCTGTCCTTTGCCTAGTATCCGAACTTTCTACACCAAATATTTGCTCTAATTACAAAGAGTTACTTTAAAAACGTAAATTCCTGTAAGTGATTAAAAATATAAAGTTGGTGATTTGCTAAAGCCAAAGAAGTATCTGCAAGCCTCCTTGTAATACAATAAAACTTAGCAATATTTATAATTATAGACCATTATCTATACTTTAATATTTAAAAACAATACTTATTTATAGAACTAAAGATGACTCAGAACCACCTGGAGAAGAAACAGTAGAAAGGACAAGAAAGCCAAGTCTCTCTGAAAGGAAAATTAATCCATCAAAATGGGATGTCTCTTCAATGTAAGTTACTTGCTCAATGATACTATTTTGGTGGAATGGAGAAAGGTGGGGCGGGTTCACAGTACTAATCCTCTTGGGTTGCGCTGGGTCTTCACTGCAGCACGCAGGCTCTTTTTCGCTGGGGCGAGCGGAGCTCCTCTGCTGTAAAGCATGGCCTCGGTACACGGGCACAGCAGGGGCCGCCTGCTGGCTCTAGAGCAACGGCTCACAGCTGTGCTGCGTAGGTGCTCCATGGCATGTGAGATCTTTTCAGACCAGGGACCAGATCTGTCCCCTGCACCGGAAGGTAGAGTCTTTACCACTATTCTACCAGGGTAGTCCAGCAGCATTAAATTACTAAAAGACCTTTGGAAATGTTAAACTTAATAACAAACTCCATGTGGTCTTTAAGAATCATTCCTGAATGTATGAGCTACAGGCTCAGGTGAGTTTACCGTGATCAACTTAGCCTTGGAACCAGATGACCGAGGCTCAAATTAGCTATTTAACTAGCTGTGTGACCTGGTCAAGTTCTTCCCTTTTTGACCACTGATTTCTTCCATCTGTAAAGTAGGAATGAGAGTAGTACTTATTATATCGCTGCTTTGCTGTCACGATTAAATGAATTAGCTCATGTAAAATGCTTTGTACAGTATCTAACACAGTTAACTGTTTTCAAAGACTCGTATGGGGGGCTCCCCTGGTGGTCCAGTGGGTAAGGACACCGCCTTGCAGTGCAAGGGGCGCTGGTTTGATCCCTGGCCTGGGAAGATCCCATGTGCCAAAGAGCAGCTGGACCGACGTGTCCAATTACCGAGCCGGAGCTCTGGAGCACATGTGCCCAGGTCAGTGCTCTGCGAGAGAGGCCACTGCGATGCGAGGCCCCCACAGGCCAAAGAACAAAGATGGATGAAAATAAATAAAATTAAAGACCGATCAATAGAAGTGCCCCCCCCCCCAAAAGACTCATATGACACTGTAATAAGCTTCTTTGGTGGGTGTTTCTAAAAGGGAGGGTTTTAAGTATAGCATAAGTCCAGGGTATGGTGAAAAACAAGTCACGTTTATAAGTACATTCACACAGACGGTGCTCAACCCAATAAATAGCACTGTTGTTTCTACCACAGGAATATAAATTGCCTTACCTAATTTGAAAGAATAAAATTAATACTCAGATGTACTTATTAGGAGTTAAATAATGCCTAAATGACATAATTTTCACATCATTTCTTCAATTCTAAAATATTATAAGGGGTAGTGGGGAGAAGACAGTAGCCAGGCCCAGGATGATAGATGACATTATGTAGCTATTATGAGGTGTCAGTGGCAAAGAACCTTCCTGCCAGTGCAGGAGCCATGGGTCCTCCAGAGAAGGAAATGGCAACCCACTCCAGTATTCTTGCCTGGAGAATCTCATGGACAGAGGAGCCTGGTGGGCTACAGTCCATGGGGTCGCAAAGAGTCAGAAACAACTGAGCACACACAAACGTTGATGGAAATAGGAAGGATACAGGACGTGATCACTGTTGGCGAAAGGAGGGTTTCTAGTAACAGAGGACCGTAATTACACTGGACTGATTTGTGTGTTTGTTTGTTTTAGTTACGACACGCTAGCTTCCTGGGCAACACATCTCAAGACTTCGATCAGAGAGGCCAATAAGGCACTCTGGCTTTCTGTGGCTTTCATTGTACTGTTTGCAGCGCTGATGAGCTTCTTCACAGGTCGATTCTTCCAGAAGTCTGTGGATGCCGCCCCCATACAGGATGGGGAGCCATGGGTGTCTCTAGAACACATCCTGTGGCCCTTCACCAGACTCCGACACAACGGGCCACCACCAGTGTGACTGCAGCACACCCTCATGTGTGTATCCTGATTTTTAGTTTCAGTATCTGAACTTTGTACATTAGTAACTTTTAGCTGGGAAGTTACAGAATGGAACCAGAGGTTCTTGGAATGACTAAGATGTTTTATATTCCCTCTTTTTGTGGCTACCTTCTTAAGTAAACGCAGTAGGGAGTAAGCCCGCCTACATGATTTTTTAATGAGCTTTTGGAGGAGGAGATACTGTTTGTTAAAATTGACTGAAATAAAGAACCATTCAAACTTTTGAACAGTGAATGCTGGAAATCTCAGTAGGCCAAGTATACACAAGAGACAAAAAAACCCTTAATTCTTAAACTTGAGTATAAAAGGCTGATTAGATCCTTTAAACAGGCTATTTGAAGTATATTCCCTTACCACACTTTATTGAAGAAATAACTAAGGTTTCTCCAAGTCGCTTGAGCCTTCATACTGCATACAATTCACGAATAGCTGAGTAGCCTAGTGGAGAGCAGCATATGGCACACAGAGTCAACAAACTGGCACTTCGAACGCCTGACTTTCCTCATTGCTGCTTCAGAAGCAAAATCCTTAACCATGTGATACAAAGTAGAATGAAATTCACTGTCTTCCTTTAGGACTTCCGAAAATGCATCACTGGATTCACTGATCTTGAGAATCTGTGCCCTATCACCACTAAACATTAAAAGAGTCCAGTTAGGATTCTGAATGGGTTCATCTTTAGAAAGCAATTCCCTCACCTAGAAAAAGATAGAAAATTAGAGAAATCTGTTAATAGTTCCTCTTTTATTTTGGCAGTAGAGTACATTACTTTGTTGTTCCGTCACTAAGTCCTGTCCGATTCTTTGTGACCCCATGGACGCCTGGCTTCCCTGTCCTTCACCATCTCCTGGAGCTGCACAAACCGTGTCCACTGACTCAGTGATGCCATCCAACCATCTCGCTCTCTGTCATCCCCTTCTCTTCCGGCCCTCTATTTCCCAGCATCAGGGTCTTTTCCAGTGAGTTAGCTCTTCACATCAGGTGGCCAAAGGAGCTTCAGTTCGTTTGGGTTTTTCTATTTAATGTTTGCAAAAACGCAAACAAATGTTTTGGCCAAACCAGTATGTGAAGGGCTCGAGTTCCCCAAATTGCTAAGATAAAAAGAAATATTCTTAATGTCCCTTTTTTTATTTTAAGCATGAAACTCTTCAAACCTTGGTGTTTATGGATCATATCAAACTATCCTAATTTTTAGAAAAATATTTAGTAAATGGCTTAAAGTGGCAAGCACTCTTTCAGGTGGTGGCGATATAATTGTAACAACAAAGAAAAAAATAGCCAAACATATTCATAAATAATAATCACAACAATAAAACCTTGTCTTTGAGGAGCTTATATTCTAATGGAAGAAACACACAATGTAACAAGTCGCTCAGTAGGCCAAGTATACACAAGAGACAAAAAAACCCTTAATTCTTAAACTTGAGTATAAAAGGCTGATTAGATCCTTTAAACAGGCTATTTGAAGTATATTCCCTTACCACACTTTATTGAAGAAATAACTAAGGTTTCTCCAAGTCGCTTGAGCCTTCATACTGCATACAATTCACGAATAGCTGAGTAGCCTAGTGGAGAGCAGCATATGGCACACAGAGTCAACAAACTGGCACTTCGAACGCCTGACTTTCCTCATTGCTGCTTCAGAAGCAAAATCCTTAACCATGTGATACAAAGTAGAATGAAATTCACTGTCTTCCTTTAGGACTTCCGAAAATGCATCACTGGATTCACTGATCTTGAGAATCTGTGCCCTATCACCACTAAACATTAAAAGAGTCCAGTTAGGATTCTGAATGGGTTCATCTTTAGAAAGCAATTCCCTCACCTAGAAAAAGATAGAAAATTAGAGAAATCTGTTAATAGTTCCTCTTTTATTTTGGCAGTAGAGTACATTACTTTGTTGTTCCGTCACTAAGTCCTGTCCGATTCTTTGTGACCCCATGGACGCCAGGCTTCCCTGTCCTTCACCATCTCCTGGAGCTGCACAAACTCGTGTCCACTGACTCAGTGATGCCATCCAACCATCTCGCTCTCTGTCATCCCCTTCTCTTCCGGCCCTCTATTTCCCAGCATCAGGGTCTTTTCCAGTGAGTTAGCTCTTCACATCAGGTGGCCAAAGGAGCTTCAGTTCGTTTGGGTTTTTCTATTTAATGTTTGCAAAAACGCAAACAAATGTTTTGGCCAAACCAGTATGTGAAGGGCTCGAGTTCCCCAAATTGCTAAGATAAAAAGAAATATTCTTAATGTCCCTTTTTTTATTTTAAGCATGAAACTCTTCAAACCTTGGTGTTTATGGATCATATCAAACTATCCTAATTTTTAGAAAAATATTTAGTAAATGGCTTAAAGTGGCAAGCACTCTTTCAGGTGGTGGCGATATAATTGTAACAACAAAGAAAAAAATAGCCAAACATATTCATAAATAATAATCACAACAATAAAACCTTGTCTTTGAGGAGCTTATATTCTAATGGAAGAAACACACAATAAACAGATAAATATGGTGGCTCGTTAAAATATTCATCAGTCAGTTTGTAGAATTTGCTAAGCTACCTGCTTTATCAGCAGTAGGAAATGTGCCACACGGTTCCTTTCAGAGGAGAGGGTTTGTGAATCATAGACATACTCACGTGAAAGGCTTATGTTTGTTCTTCAGTTGATGTAAAGAGGTCTCTGGCCTAAAATCAAGAGCATTTGATACCATAGTGGGCAACAAAAACATGACCTTTATGTGGTTTGGTTTAACATTTTTGACAACATGAAAAAAAAAAGTTTTCAAACTCCATTTTGACTGTTTTTTTTTTTTTTTTGACTTTTTAAAAAGGAGAAACTACGGTCTACACTGATTTAGTCTTTTGGGTACTTTATCTTCTTTTGGAAGACAAAATAGTTTCAGGGGTTTGAACTCCATACCTGAAATACAACTTTCTTGGCATCACACGATGTATTCCATTTGCTCCAACCAAATGCAAAAGCAGAACTGAGCAGGGCCATTTGCCGATAGGCCTTCACTTCTACCGAAGGAAGCTGTCAATATGAAAACAGACAAGAGATGGTCAGAGCCTCTCAAGTCTCCCTTTCATCCCTGGCCTCCTACAGTCCAGTCTGTTCTCAACCCAGATTCCTTTAAAATGTAAGTCAGAGAAAGACAAATACGGTATGATATCACTTACCTGTGGAATCTTAAAAAAACGGTACAGATGAGCTAATTTATAAAACAGACACAGTCACAGATGAAGCAAAAAAAAACTTAGGGTAACTGAGAAGGAAAGGTCAGGGAGGGATAGACTGGGAGACGGGGACTGACTGACACAGACACACGGCTGTCTTCGAGACAGAAGCCAGCAGGGGCCTGCTGCAGAGCACGGGGAACAGCAGGGACCCACTTGAGGAAAGAGTCTAAGACAGTGGGGTTTATGTATACGCATGCATAACTGACTCACACTGCTGTACAGCAGAAACCAACACAACACTGTAAGTCAACTATAGTCCAATAAAACATTCACTAAAAAAGAAAAATATTAAAAATAAAATTCAAATATGAAAAAACCCCAAAATGTCAGATTCACGACTTCTTTCTCAAAACTAGGCAACGGCTTCTTTCAGAGCAGACTCGGAAGTCCTAACAAAGCTCCAGAGGGCCTCTGTGGTCTGACATCCCCCACTGCTGTTCAGTTACTCCGGTGTGTCTGACTCCTCGTCACCCCACGGACTGCAGCCTGCCAGGCTTCCCTGTCCTTCCCTATTGCCTGGAGTTTGCTCAAACTCATGTCCATTGAGCTGGTGATGCCATCCAATCGTCTCATCCTCTGTTGCCCCCTTTGTTTCCTGCCTTCAATCCTTCGCAGCATCGGGGTCTTTCATACAACTGATGAGTTCTATGAAGCAGGAGGCAGAGGTAGTGGGTCTTGAGGATTAGTGGTCCTCATATGTGTTTCATCTCACCTGACTTACCATGTTTGGGAAACTGCTGAGTCATTTATCCTTTGCAGAAATCTTCCCTAGACCCAGTGTGGAAGAAGCAAGCAAGCATACAAAGTGGGATGCTGCTCAGACTGCCTGTGCACCAGACTGACCACTGTGATCATGCTCCATGGCTCATTATGAAGACCGTACTACAGAATGCTAAATTTGAGAGAACCCTGGGTTTCTAGTCTTGAAATATATTCCTCACTTTCTAACTATAATCCTTTTTTTTTTTTGCCTCGAAGTTGTCACTTATTTTTCATCCATTTGGCATGTGTGGACCTCCCATTGCAGTGGCCTCTCTTGTTGCAGAGCACTAGCTCTGGGCGCATGCACTCCAGAGCGCTGGCTCGTAACTGGACACACTGACCCAGCCACGCCTTGACACGTGGGATCTTCCTGGGCCAGGGATCGAACCGGTGCCCCTTGCACTGCAAGGCGGACTCTTCACCCACTGGACCACCAGGGAAGCCCTCTAACTATAATCTTGTGTAAGTGAATATACAAACCCCACTGCTATACCTTAAGATGTATATAACATGTAATACTTGCCAACATTCTAAATGTCCATCACATTAAACTCAGAAAGATTCATTATTACCTTATAGTTTGTAATGACATAAAAATGAGAGTGTCCAGTAGGGAAGATATTCAGTCCAGTTTTTTTCAAAGCAATAATGAAAGAAACAGGAGTCATCCACTTTTCTTCCAAAACACAGGAATGCTTTTTGTCATTTACTTTGATTGAAGCCAACATGCAGAGGTTTTCCTAGTTTCAACAACAAAAAAATAAACTTTCATATAAGTTAAAGAAATTATTACCTGATTATCTTTCTGGGTCCAGCTGGTAGGTTCTTTATACAAAACTATGGTTTTTCAAGTGGTCAGGTACAGATGTGAGAACTGGACCATAAAGATGGCTGAGTGCTGAAGAATTGACGCTTTTGAATTGTGGTGCTGGAGAAGACTCCTGAGAGTTCCTTGGACAGCAAGGAGATCAGACCAGTCAATCCTAAAGGAAATCTACCCTGAATATTCACTGGAAGGACTGATGCTGAAGCTCCAGTACTATGGCCACCTGCTACGAAGAACTAGCTCACTGGAAAGACCCTGATGCTGGGAAAGACTGAAGGCAGGAGGAGAAGGGGACTGCAGAGGACGAGATGGTTGGATGGCATCACCAACTCAATGGACATGAGTTTGAACAAACTCCAGGAGATGGAGAAGGACAGGGAAGCCTGGCAGGCTGCAGTCCATGGGGTCGCAGAGTCAGACATGACTTACTGACTGAACAATACCAATTATTTCTTTTTTAAAATCCTGTATTATTTTCTATTAAAAAGAATGCAGGTTAGCTGTGTTTTAGGCTTGATCCAAAAGCTCCACCACAAAGTCTCCACATTACCTTAAGGAGTTTATCTAAACTTTTCTCAGGCTTATCTGAGTAATCCAGGGACTGAACTAAAGGATCTCTCAGGTCGCCTACTTTATAAGTTATGATCTTTTAAGAATACTCCATGTGTTTCTATTGAAGTAGAACAGCTATTTGACAGCAAACTCCTCGCAACTTTTATAGATAGTGATTTTTTACATGTATAAAATTTTAATAATGCAAAAGTACCCAGTTTTAACATTTGCAAAGTGGCGATGTGCAGGTATTCGGATTTCTCATCTCTCCGCTGACCCTGAAAGCCAGCTCTGATGGTCTTTTAGCCTTCCGGCCACACTCACAAGGAATTTCAGGTTACATCTTTTTCTAAAAAATTGCTGTTTTTTAATTCACCCATTTCAAGTGCAGAGTCCAGTGATGTTTTTGGTAACTTTACTGAGTGGTAGAACTATTGTCTTAGTCAGTTTTAGAACATTTTCACCCCCTCAGTGAAATCCTTATGCCCATTTATACCCATTACCCTCTTCAGCCTCAGGCAACCATTAAATCTACTTTTTGTGCCTTTCAGTTTCAGACTCTGTAATTTTTTTAAAAAATTATGCAAGTATGATAACACATTTACAGGAAATTTGAGATATACACAACAAATTTACATATAGTTCTACTATATAGTACAATATTTTTTAAAGTAGATAAATTAAGATTTTTACTTGGAGAGTTTTTTTTTTCCTTTTTTTTTTTTTGGCCACTTCTATTGGTCTCTCATTTATCTATTTTCATCCATTTTTGTTCTTTGGCCTGTGTGGGCCTCCCACTGCAGTGGCCTCTGTCGCTGCAGAGCAACGGCTCTGGGCACATGCACTCCAGAGCTCCGGCTCGGTAATTGGACACATCGATCCAGCTGCTTCATGGCACATGGAATCTTCCCAGGCCAGGGTTCAAACTGGCGCCCCTTGCACTGCAAGGCGGTGTCCTTACCCACTGGACCACCAGGGAAGCCCAGATTTTCACTTGGAGTTTTAATATCAGACTCTCAAAAACAGAAAAGTAGAAAGATACAGTAGACCTGAAAAGTACCATGAACCAACTCAACATAATTAAGATTTATACAATTTTCAAGCAATAGTAGGATATAGATTCCATTCAATCTCCCACAGACTATAAACTAGAAGACACTGAAATATATCCAGGGACATAAAATAAGGTGCAAAAATCTAATGGTCTATAGGGAAGGGCTTCCCTGCTGGCCCAGATGATAAAGAACCCACCTGCAATGCAGGAGACCAGGGTTCGATCCCTGGGTTGGGAAGATCCCCCAGAGAAGGGAAAGGCTACCCACTCCAGTCTTCTTACCTGGAGAATTCCATGGCTGGTCCATAGGTCTCAAAGAGTCAGACATGACTGAGTGACTTTCACTTTCAATTTACAGGTATTGAAATCACAGAGTCAGACTCTTATTTCTGTTTGATGAGCAACAGAGGTACTCAAAAGGGATTTCAGAAATATGGCTGGGTGATAAAATGAGGAAGCCTCTTTAGAGTCAATCAAACACTCTGAAAATCATACTGCAACCAAGCTCATGGCTTCTCCCATGGCTCTATTCCTAGTAACTTTAAGGCACAAACTTATTCTTTACTTCCTACATGCTACTTCCTATCTACTCAGTATTTCATTTAGAAGCTAAATCTCGAGATATATTTTCAATATATTTATGAAAGAGTGCCTTTCAGTTTCAGACTCTGTAATTTTTTTAAAAAATTATGCAAGTATGATAACACATTTACAGGAAATTTGAGATATACACAACAAATTTACATATAGTTCTACTATATAGTACAATATTTTTTAAAGTAGATAAATTAAGATTTTTACTTGGAGAGTTTTTTTTTTCCTTTTTTTTTTTGGCCACTTCTATTGGTCTCTCATTTATCTATTTTCATCCATTTTTGTTCTTTGGCCTGTGTGGGCCTCCCACTGCAGTGGCCTCTGTCGCTGCAGAGCAACGGCTCTGGGCACATGCACTCCAGAGCTCCGGCTCGGTAATTGGACACATCGATCCAGCTGCTTCATGGCACATGGAATCTTCCCAGGCCAGGGTTCAAACTGGCGCCCCTTGCACTGCAAGGCGGTGTCCTTACCCACTGGACCACCAGGGAAGCCCAGATTTTCACTTGGAGTTTTAATATCAGACTCTCAAAAACAGAAAAGTAGAAAGATACAGTAGACCTGAAAAGTACCATGAACCAACTCAACATAATTAAGATTTATACAATTTTCAAGCAATAGTAGGATATAGATTCCATTCAATCTCCCACAGACTATAAACTAGAAGACACTGAAATATATCCAGGGACATAAAATAAGGTGCAAAAATCTAATGGTCTATAGGGAAGGGCTTCCCTGCTGGCCCAGATGATAAAGAACCCACCTGCAATGCAGGAGACCAGGGTTCGATCCCTGGGTTGGGAAGATCCCCCAGAGAAGGGAAAGGCTACCCACTCCAGTCTTCTTACCTGGAGAATTCCATGGCTGGTCCATAGGTCTCAAAGAGTCAGACATGACTGAGTGACTTTCACTTTCAATTTACAGGTATTGAAATCACAGAGTCAGACTCTTATTTCTGTTTGATGAGCAACAGAGGTACTCAAAAGGGATTTCAGAAATATGGCTGGGTGATAAAATGAGGAAGCCTCTTTAGAGTCAATCAAACACTCTGAAAATCATACTGCAACCAAGCTCATGGCTTCTCCCATGGCTCTATTCCTAGTAACTTTAAGGCACAAACTTATTCTTTACTTCCTACATGCTACTTCCTATCTACTCAGTATTTCATTTAGAAGCTAAATCTCGAGATATATTTTCAATATATTTATGAAAGACATTTCAGTATGTAAATCACCAGAGACTGATTCCTTTGACACACCACTCTGTTATAGTCATCAAAGAGATTTAGCTCTTGGTATGACTTGCTGTCATAGCGGTTTACCTTAATTTGTATCTGAAGCTCAGTAAATACTGTAGTCAGAGTCAGGAGTACTTCATTCACATCAAGTGGTCTTAATTCCCATGACTGGTACGGCATATTAATATGTGCATCTTGAATTAAGGTAACAGGGCTCAAAGCTTTCATGTTGAATGTTATAAGTCTGTCTTCCGATTTGTAAGATACATTGCTGATGCCATCAGTTTTCCAGTGTTTACCTTTATAATTAGGAAAAACAAGACATTAGTTCCATTTCTTCCTCTGCAAAAATAAGATGAATGAAACCACTCCACTAACTGCAATGTATTGTTGTTGTTCATCACTCTGTCATGTCCAACTCTTTATGTACATAAAACTGCAATTTATATGACTTGATTTTTCACACTGAGAATTGGATCTCAACAAAAAGCTGACTCCCCTGGGAGTTTCTTCTTGTCTACAGGATCAAGTCCGAACTCCTCAGCCTGGTCGTGAGGTTTTCAGCATGAAGCTCTGACTCTCGTTTCTGGCTTCCTTCTTTGCCATTTCTCAGACCTCTTTCCAGCCTAACTTTTTTTTTTCCTTCCCCAACAAAACCATATACCTCTGAGCCTCTGCACATGCAGCTGTTTATTCCTAGAGAACTCTTTCTTCATCTGTTAGAGAACCCTTCTTCATCTTTCTTTTTAAAGACCTTTAAAATTTTCCAGCCTTGTGTGAACAATCACTTCGCAGTAGATTCACCAGTTCTGCAACCTTCACCACCATCCAGATTTAGAACACGATTATCCTCCCCAAAAGATCTCTTTTTAATTTTCTTTTTACTAATAAGCTCTCTTATTTCCATTTATAGTTAATCCCCATCATCAGTGCCAAGCAACTATTAATATACTTAAAGATTTACCTTTTCTGGACTTTTCCTTAAATATAATAATATAATAGGTGATTTTTTGTGTCTCTTACAACTCAGTAATAAAACACAACTCATGACAAATTAACTTCCAAAATATATAAGCAGCTCAGACAACTCAACACCGAAAAAACAAACAACCCAATCAAAAAATGGACGAAAGACCCAAAGAGACATCTCTCCAAAGAAGATATACAGGTGGCCAAAAAGCACATGAAACGATGCTCAGTGTCGCTTATTATTAGAGAAATGCAAATCAAAACTACAATGAGATATCACCTCACACCAGTCAGAATCGCCACCATTAAAAAATCTACAGACAATAAATGCTATAGAGGGTGCGGAGAAAAGAGAACACTCTTGCATTGTTGGTGGGAATGTAAATTGATACAACCACTACAGAAGGCAGTATGGAGATTCCTTTAAAAACTAAGAATAGAAGCACCATGTGACCTAGGAATCTATTAGGCTTATACCCTGATGAAATTAAAATTGAAAGAGACACCTGTACCCCAATGTTCACTGCAGCACTCTATACAATAGCTAGAACATGGAAGCAACCTAGATGTCCACTGACAAATGAACAGATAAAGAAGCTATGGTATATTTATACAACGGAATACTTCTCAGCTGTAAAAAGAAATGCAGAAAATCATTGCTAATGAGGTGGATGAATCTAGAACCTATTATACTAAGTGAAGTAAGTCAAAAAGAAAAGGACAAATACAGTATACTAACACATATATATGGAATCTAGTAAGACGGTATGGATAAATGCACATGCAGAGCAGTAATGGAGAAACAGACATAGAGAAAAGACCTATGGACATTGTGGGTAGGGAAGAGTGGGTGAGAGTTTGGAAAAAGTAACAACCTACACTACCGTATGTAAAAGAGACAACCACTGTGAATGCACTGTGGAACTAACGTATCTTACATGGGGGCCAGGCAACAACCTGGAGGGGCAGGATGGGGGGAAGTAGGAGGGGTCAAAGATATGCCTATGATGGATTTGGGATTATGTATGTTTTTGTAAACAAATCTCTGTAAAAGCAAAAAAAAAAAAAAAAACCCAAAACAACAACAACAACAACAACAAAGACCCCCACAACCCAACTTGAAAATGGGCAAAAGATTTGAATAAACATTTCATCAAGAAGCTATACAAATGTATAGTAAATGCATAAAAAGAAGATACTCAACATTACCAGTTATTACGGAAATAAAAATTAAAATGATGAAATAACATTTCACACCCATTAGGGTGGATATAATTTAACAAAACACAGTAACAAATGTTGGCAAATGTGGAATCATACAGGTGGCCAAAAGCACATGAAACGATGCTCAGTGTCGCTTATTATTAGAGAAATGCAAATCAAAACTACAATGCACCTAAGTCAGAATCGCCACCATTAAAAAATCTACAGACAATAAATGCTATAGAGGGTGCGGAGAAAAGAGAACACTCTTGCATTGTTGGTGGGAATGTAAATTGATACAACCACTACAGAAGGCAGTATGGAGATTCCTTTAAAAACTAAGAATAGAAGCACCATGTGACCTAGGAATCTATTAGGCTTATACCCTGATGAAATTAAAATTGAAAGAGACACCTGTACCCCAATGTTCACTGCAGCACTCTATACAATAGCTAGAACATGGAAGCAACCTAGATGTCCATTGACAAATGAACAGATAAAGAAGCTATGGTATATTTATACAACGGAATACTTCTCAGCTGTAAAAAGAAATGCAGAAAATCATTGCTAATGAGGTGGATGAATCTAGAACCTATTATACTAAGTGAAGTAAGTCAAAAAGAAAAGGACAAATACAGTATACTAACACATATATATGGAATCTAGTAAGACGGTATGGATAAATGCACATGCAGAGCAGTAATGGAGAAACAGACATAGAGAAAAGACCTATGGACATTGTGGGTAGGGAAGAGTGGGTGAGAGTTTGGAAAAAGTAACAACCTACACTACCGTATGTAAAAGAGACAACCACTGTGAATGCACTGTGGAACTAACGTATCTTACATGGGGGCCAGGCAACAACCTGGAGGGGCAGGATGGGGGGAAGTAGGAGGGGTCAAAGATATGCCTATGATGGATTTGGGATTATGTATGTTTTTGTAAACAAATCTCTGTAAAAGCAAAAAAAAAAAAAAAAAACCCAAAACAACAACAACAACAACAACAAAGACCCCCACAACCCAACTTGAAAATGGGCAAAAGATTTGAATAAACATTTCATCAAGAAGCTATACAAATGTATAGTAAATGCATAAAAAGAAGATACTCAACATTACCAGTTATTACGGAAATAAAAATTAAAATGATGAAATAACATTTCACACCCATTAGGGTGGATATAATTTAACAAAACACAGTAACAAATGTTGGCAAGGATGTGGAGAAATGGGGAACCTCATGTTGCTGTTACAGCTACTCTGAAAAACAATCTAGCATTTTTCAAACAGCTGAGTATCCATTTACCCTTCAGCCCCACAATTCCATCCCTATAAATAGACCCAAGAGGAATGGAGACACAGGCCCGCACAGAGACCACCCTGTGACTGATCTCTGAAGTCTCGGAGCGCCCTGGTCAACATTCCATGCTGGGAGCAACTGCCCTCAATGCTCCACAGCACTTCCATCTAGGCCACTGCCCCTCATGACTCCAGCCCCTTCTATCTGAGGTCTTTCCCTGTCTGCCCCTCCTACAGCCTTGAAAATTCCTTGAAGAAGGAACCAAAATGTCTCATTTAAGTCTTTCTTATTGTTTAGTATTTTATGAAATGAATGAATCATTCTCTTCCTAGAATACCCTCTTCTTTTCCACTTGGCTTTCTTGTCTTCTCACATGAACGTTCACTGGCTATTTTTGACTATTTTTTTTGTTTATTTTAACATTTATTTATTTTTAAATTTTAGAATGTATTTTAGCAAAATTTACTGGTAAAAAGAAAATATTTTTAGGCATTAATTTTAAAGCATTCAATAAACAATAGTAGGCAGAAAGACATAATACTGTCACTACTCACTTAAACTGTCCTCCTAGTAATATTATCTTGGAATAAAGTAATTCCCAGCCTCAGCTGTCACTCCCATCTCTCTCTAGCTTTCATACCCATCACCTACTTTTTCAAAAAACTTCCTTTTTTTTTTTTTTAAATTGGTGCATAGGACTTCCCTGGTGGTCCAGTGGGTAAGGACACCGCCTTGCAGTGCAAGGGTCGCCGGCTCGATCCCAGGCCTGGGAAGATCCCACGTGCCACAGAGTGGCTGGACCGATGTGTCCAATTACCGAGCCAGAGCTCTGGAGTGCTTGCGCCCAGAGCCAGTGCTCTGCAACAACAGAGGCCACCACGATGGGAGACCCACACAGGCCAAAGAACAAAGATGTATGAAAATAGACAAATGAAAGGCCAATAGAAGTGGTCCACCCACCTCCCTCCCTCCCCAACCTGCTCCCCCACCAAAAAAAAGGGGAAGGAAAAAAAAAAGATGTAGAGCAGGGTATATTCAGAGGACAATAAAGTGCAGTGCAGAAGAGTATTAAAAAAAAAAAAATTGGTGTATAGTTGCTTTACAAGGTTAGTTCTATTTTTTACTCTTAAATTCATCATTATAAATCGTATTAGAAAACCAAGTTGTTTATAATTCCTCTTTTTGTTTTTACATTTACAAAAATTATTTTAATTTGTAAACATAAAAACTGTTTGTTGTTATTTAGTCGCTAAGTTGTGTCCAACTCTTTGTGATCCTATGGATTGTACCCTGCCAGGCTCCCCAGTTCATGGGATTTTCCAGGTAAGAATACTAGAGTAGGTTGTCATTTTCTTTTCCCGGGGATTTTCTTGGCCCAGAGGTCAGAACCGTGTCTCCAGAACTGGCAGGAACCAGCAGGTGGATTCTTTACCACTGAGTCAGAACAGTACTGCCTACAAATAAATTCTCCAAATTTCTCATATTTCTTGGCAAAAGTAGTTCCCCATGATTTAGAAATTATTGCAGTTGTAGACTATTTTTTGTTTATTTTAACATTTATTTATTTTTAAATTTTAGAATGTATTTTAGCAAAATTTACTGGTAAAAAGAAAAAAATTTTTGGCATTAATTTTAAAGCATTCAATAAACAATAGTAGGCAGAAAGACATAATACTGTCACTACTCACTTAAACTGTCCTCCTAGTAATATTATCTTGGAATAAAGTAATTCCCAGCCTCAGCTGTCACTCCCATCTCTCTCTAGCTTTCATACCCATCACCTACTTTTTCAAAAAACTTCCTTTTTTTTTTTTTTAAATTGGTGCATAGGACTTCCCTGGTGGTCCAGTGGGTAAGGACACCACCTTGCAGTGCAAGGGACGCCGGTTCGATCCCTGGCCTGGGAAGATCCCACGTGCCACAGAGTGGCTGGACCGATGTGTCCAATTACCGAGCCAGAGCTCTGGAGTGCTTGCGCCCAGAGCCAGTGCTCTGCAACAACAGAGGCCACCACGATGGGAGACCCACACAGGCCAAAGAACAAAGATGTATGAAAATAGACAAATGAAAGGCCAATAGAAGTGGTCCACCCACCTCCCTCCCTCCCCAACCTGCTCCCCCACCAAAAAAAAGGGGAAGGAAAAAAAAAAGATGTAGAGCAGGGTATATTCAGAGGACAATAAAGTGCAGTGCAGAAGAGTATTAAAAAAAAAAAAAATTGGTGTATAGTTGCTTTACAAGGTTAGTTCTATTTTTTACTCTTAAATTCATCATTATAAATCATATTAGAAAACCAAGTTGTTTATAATTCCTCTTTTTGTTTTTACATTTACAAAAATTATTTTAATTTGTAAACATAAAAACTGTTTGTTGTTATTTAGTCGCTAAGTTGTGTCCAACTCTTTGTGATCCTATGGATTGTACCCTGCCAGGCTCCCCTGTGCATGGGATTTTCCAGGTAAGAATACTAGAGTAGGTTGTCATTTTCTTTTCCCGGGGATTTTCTTGGCCCAGAGGTCAGAACCGTGTCTCCAGAACTGGCAGGAACCAGCAGGTGGATTCTTTACCACTGAGTCAGAACAGTACTGCCTACAAATAAATTCTCCAAATTTCTCATATTTCTTGGCAAAAGTAGTTCCCCATGATTTAGAAATTATTGCAGTTGTAGATTATTCTTCTTGTTCTTTAGTGGCTTAATTTGTCTGACTCTTTGTGACCCCATGGACTGTAGCCTACCAGGTTCCTCCATCCATGGGATTTTCCCAGCAAGAATACTGGAGTGGGTCACCATTTCCTTCTCCAGGGCATCTTCCTGGACTAGAGGTTGAACACGAGTCTCCCGCACTGCTCCTCAGTTATACACTCTTGCCATATAATTACTACAGTTAGTTATGTGTTATATTTCCCTGAATCATGTGGGATAATTTACCTGGTCTAATTTTAATGGGATGAGTAAATATTTAGGAACATTACTGTTAAAGGAAAGAAAAAGTGAAACCTCTAAAGCAACATGAAAGGAAAAAATTGCCTAATGCTCATTTTGATATATTTTATGGTTTAATGTATTGATAGAAATATACTGTTTTTATAACTGTGGTTATGTCTATAGAAGCAAAAATGTGGTGAACTGTAGCAACCATAAAAAATTTAAAGTACAAAACAGTCTCTAAACTCTCTGCCCCCATAACTAAAGTAATAGCTCTGTGCTTTAGTGATCTGTTCTAGACCTACCATCTAGTATGCAAACCCTTTCCCAGATACATAGATGCATGTAGAATAACTCACCTACATTAAAAACAAAGCTATTCAACTTTCATCTAAGAGCCCCCAAGTTTGCATATATTAATTCACAAGACCAAGACCTTTCAAAGTTTAGCCAGCCAACCCCGAATCAGTATTTGCTAATTACTGGTGAACTGTTAACCTGTATTTCTCAGTGCTTCTGAGTTTATTGATATGTAACATTTTATTACACTTGATCTTAGCCAAAAGGCAGAGAAGCGATATATATCTAACATGTTAAATAAGCAGTAAGTTCCAGTGGTTCAGCAGTCAGAAGTTACAGAGGCATGTAGTAGTTGGTTCTCCTCTTTCTCAGGTCTCCCATTTGCCCCTTCCCCATCCTCAGTTGTTGTTTAGTCACTAACTCATGTCTTACTCTTTCTGGACCCCATGGACATTGTGGCCAGCCAACATCTATCTATGGGATTTTCCAGGCAAGAATACTGGAGTGGGTAGCCACTTCTTTCTCCAGGGGATCCTCTAAGGATCGAACCCACGGCCCCTGCTTGAGAGGTAGGTTCTTTACCACTGAAGCCATCTGGGAAGTGCTCCCATCCTCAGTACTTGGTTACAATAAGCTTTGCAATTTATAAATCATTAGCATTAAAATAATCAAATTTAATCACCCCAATCTAAATTATTTGGTCATTTCAAGAGTGGGTAGGCTTTTCATTTGTTTTTGATTTGTCATATTATTTGATATTTTTGTTCACTTCCTTCTTTTTAAAAACATAGTTATATAATCATCAAGTAATTTTCAGAGATTAAAGCAAAAATACTTCAGGAGCTAAGAGTTACTAAAAAACCTCCAATCCCTATTCTCCAAGAGCACTGGAGTGGTGTGCCGCGCCCTCCTCCAGGGGCTCTTCCTGACCCAGGGATCGAACCGCATCTCTTCCTGTCTCCTACTCTGTCAGGACAGTTCTTTACCACTGGCACCACCTTGGAAGCTCTATTCTTTTCCATCAAAAGCAAACAAAACAAAGAGACCCTAGAATTGGCACAGAAATATGTACGACTAGAAACTCAGTTTACATTCTGCATTTCCTATTCTGACCTAACGATTTATATGATTATATCTCTTTTCATTACATAACTATCAAAGCTGGCTAAGGCGTCGTTGTACCTTCAGCATTCCCCGCAACCACTAGAAAAACCAAAAAAAAGCTATTCAACTTTCATCTAAGAGCCCCCAAGTTTGCATATATTAATTCACAAGACCAAGACCTTTCAAAGTTTAGCCAGCCAACCCCGAATCAGTATTTGCTAATTACTGGTGAACTGTTAACCTGTATTTCTCAGTGCTTCTGAGTTTATTGATATGTAACATTTTATTACACTTGATCTTAGCCAAAAGGCAGAGAAGCGATATATATCTAACATGTTAAATAAGCAGTAAGTTCCAGTGGTTCAGCAGTCAGAAGTTACAGAGGCATGTAGTAGTTGGTTCTCCTCTTTCTCAGGTCTCCCATTTGCCCCTTCCCCATCCTCAGTTGTTGTTTAGTCACTAACTCATGTCTTACTCTTTCTGGACCCCATGGACATTGTGGCCAGCCAACATCTATCTATGGGATTTTCCAGGCAAGAATACTGGAGTGGGTAGCCACTTCTTTCTCCAGGGGATCCTCTAAGGATCGAACCCACGGCCCCTGCTTGAGAGGTAGGTTCTTTACCACTGAAGCCATCTGGGAAGTGCTCCCATCCTCAGTACTTGGTTACAATAAGCTTTGCAATTTATAAATCATTAGCATTAAAATAATCAAATTTAATCACCCCAATCTAAATTATTTGGTCATTTCAAGAGTGGGTAGGCTTTTCATTTGTTTTTGATTTGTCATATTATTTGATATTTTTGTTCACTTCCTTCTTTTTAAAAACATAGTTATATAATCATCAAGTAATTTTCAGAGATTAAAGCAAAAATACTTCAGGAGCTAAGAGTTACTAAAAAACCTCCAATCCCTATTCTCCAAGAGCACTGGAGTGGTGTGCCGCGCCCTCCTCCAGGGGCTCTTCCTGACCCAGGGATCGAACCCGCATCTCTTCCTGTCTCCTACTCTGTCAGGACAGTTCTTTACCACTGGCACCACCTTGGAAGCTCTATTCTTTTCCATCAAAAGCAAACAAAACAAAGAGACCCTAGAATTGGCACAGAAATATGTACGACTAGAAACTCAGTTTACATTCTGCATTTCCTATTCTGACCTAACGATTTATATGATTATATCTCTTTTCATTACATAACTATCAAAGCTGGCTAAGGCGTCGTTGTACCTTCAGCATCCCACCTCGCAACCACAGGCTTCTCAAAGAAGATGACATCCTCGTGGACTTCAAGCATGACCTCTATGGGTAGGAAAACGCTTTCTGCTCCAAGGTCTTCTGTAGTTTTTGGAGGATATGTATAGTTCTGTAATCCTTCTTTGAGTATCTTTTGAAAATGACCAAAATAATACCAAGTTAGAAGCTGACTGGTAACAGTTTACAATGTAAATATTGCTGAATAAGCTATACATGCTAAATAAACACTGCACTTTGGTCACATTTCAATATAGATTGACTAACAAAATTAAAAGTAATGGTTGAGGGGAAAAAATATCACTACATTTGAATGTAATTCCGAACCCTTCTCCAGGCCTGATTCTAGCCTGCCTGGGACTTAACTATTCATTTTACTCCTCCAAGTAATTTGACAAGGCATATTCTGAACAGAGTAGATAACTGGGACTTAGAGAAATCAACTAATGTGCCACAGATTACAACATGACATTAAGAAGGCACAAGAGGCCAGAAGTATTGGATTAGCCAAAAAGTTCATTTGGGTTTTCCTGTAGCATCTTACAGAAAAATCTGAACAAACTTTTTGGCTAACCCCATAGATCTGCAGGACCCCAAACCCCAGGGTTCTAATACCTTGGTTAGGGTGTATGGGTCAACACGGAAAGAAAAATGAGTAACCTTTGCAGAAGGTTGGAAACAAATGAATGAAATTAATTAAAAATCATATATTGCATGCCTTAAACTTACACACAGAGTTATGTGTCAATTATATCTCAAAAAAGCTGGGGAGGGAGATGTTGGTGAGGGGGAGAAGGTAAATCACGCCAAGACCAGATGTCTGTGGGATAAAGACTGGTCTATTTTCAGAATTTAGCAGAGACAGGTCTAGGAAAGGGGAGATTACAAATGTTACAAGACAGAGGTATAACTGGATAGGGGAAATTTCTAGAGGAAGTGTGAGATTATTCAAAAGGGACTTAGAAAATGAGGAGGCTCTCTTTGTTGCAGGAAAGAAAAATTAAGTGTGAAGGCAGATACTCTGGGTTCAAAGAGAGCCTAGGATATCAGGACAAAATTCAGAACACTGAATCTCTGGACGCATCCCTGAAATTCTAAGTTCAGGCTAGGACCTTCCTGTGAATAAAGAGTTTTAAAAGCCTACCTCCATGAGAGTGTGTCTTTTATGGATTCCCCTCTGTGCTTTAACTATCCCTGAGGTAGGAAAGGCTGATTCAAATAGATTTCTTCCAAGTGGTGGCATGCTAAGTCACTTCAGTTGTGGCTGACCCTTTGCGATCCCATGGACAGAGGAGCCCACCGGGCTCACCGGGCTCCTCTGTCCATGGGATTCTCCAGGCAAGAACACGGGAGTGGGCTGCCATGCCCTCCTCCGGGGGATCTTCCTGACCCAAGAACCAAACCCAGGTCTCCTGCAATGCAAGTGCAGTCTTTACCATACCTGGGTATTGTCTAGGGTGTAGGCTACTAAAAGTTCAACCAACACTAGTGCAGATGTGATGACTTACTGAAACGAGACTGAGAACCTCCTTAAAAAATGATGGACAACTGCTACCGTCAATGTCCCTGCTGCTCAGTGTGGTGTCTGTGCAGCAGCAGCACGGGCACTGCCCGGCTCAGTGCTTCTCAAACTTTCATGCCGCTAATATGCAGGTTCAGTGGACCTGAGGGGAAGCCCCGAAGGATGCATTTCTAACAAGTTCCCAGGTGGTAACTGATGCTGCAGGTTCATGCACCACACTCTGTACATCAAAGATCCAGGCCAGTGGTTCTCAGACTTTGGGGTGTATTCTGCTAAAGCACAGCCTGCTGAGTCTCACCTCTGGAGTTTCTGATTCAGTAGGACTGAGGTGGGGGTCAATGAATTTGCATTTCTAGCAAATTCCCAGATGATGCCAAATGACGCTGATGCTTCTGGTCAAGGGAACACAGGCTGGGAACCACCGACTTAGACCAGAATCCACAAAGACTAGAATCCCTGGAAAATCCAGCCCCCACCAGTTCTTGTAAATTAAAGTCTAACTGGAACACAGCCATGTCCCTTCTACTAATGGTGACTTCAGTGTTACAATGGCAGGCCTGAGAAACTGTAACAGCTGGCCTGGCTCACAAAGCTGAAAGCACTTACCATCTGGCCCTTCACAGAAAAAGTCAGATGACCTCTGAAAATGAGGCCATCTTATTAAGGCCAAATTAGCATAATATAAACTGTACTATGGGTTTACAATTAAGGTAACGTGTGTGAATTCTAGTTTTAAAATCCATAGTATCTCCGATTCCTTTTCTTTAGTATCTAACTCATAAATTCAAGGCAGCTTAAAATGAAATGACATTTTTTCCCATCTATGCTTGTTTCTTAAGGTCAAAGTTCATTAGATGTTAAATCATTTCAGATCAAGTAAAAGCATGAGAAATTATTTTACTCATAAGTTTTGATTTAAGAATCAACCTACTTCCACCATCATCCAGCCCTTCACTCGTTTACACTGGGGGGGAAGCTTCAAAACATCCAAGTGGTACACTCCACCCAGAGGTGAGAACTGGCATAAATCAACCTCATTTTCTTCATAGAAACAGGGCTTTTCAGAAGCATTCTCTACCATCAACTCCTGGGCTGAAATTAATCAGATTAATTGAGTTTCTAAACAGATCACAACAGTTCTGTATTTTCTTAGTAGGGAAATGAAAAATGTATAATACTGGGGAAGAAAATTTATTTAACAACTAAACATTTTCAGAGTGTGCTTACTGCAAAAACTGTTCACAAAGCTAAGCATGAAAGTGGGAACAGTGATGTATAGTATTAGAGTGCAGGGAAAGGCTCCATTTTCATAGGCAAATTATTTCATAAAGACTACAGAAAATTTATAGTGATATAAACTTCGCTGACTACTGACACAAAAGCGCACTGGAAAAAGTAAAGTAGACAAGAGGTCTGCTATAAGACACTATGCTAAGAAATGTATAAGAATACATTCCTAAGGAGTTACTGGGAAAGAAGTAAAATGATAAAGTTAATGGAAAACATGTACATAAATCTCAAACTAAAAGATTTGCAAATGAGACATCACTATCAGTTTGACATTTTTAAATTGTATCCAATTGTGATATGCCAGGGTAAGACTAAATACAAAAGTATGGAGATATTTCTGACTTTGTATGTGTGCTTATGAATGTTCAATGTTTATTATTACATTGTTTGTAATAATAAAAAAATGAGAAATAACCTTATGAAAGTCCTAATTAATAGACAACAATGCCCCATAGCATTACACAGATACTTTAAAAAGTAAAGCTACTAATATGTTCTGACTTAGAATAATGTTGAATATTATCCATTTAAGTAGAATAGGTATTGTGTTTTATGTGTGTATGTACAATAATAAATATGGTTAAAAACCGTAATTTTCAGTAAGAATATTCATGTGACATAACCCAATGGTTTTATTTAAAATCAAGACAGAAAGAGACACAGAGACAGAGTGTATGAATTCAAAAGAACTGTTCACGCTGGCTATCTCAGAAGAGAGATGAAGAGAGATTTTTACTTGAGATATACCTCTGCAACATCTGTGTTGTTTTTCTAATGGTCCTACATTTCTTTTGTAAGCAGAGAATCCCAAGTAAGTTAAATTCTAAAAATGGGACTTAGAAGATTACCTGCTAAAATGGTTTCACTGAATAATTTCATCTTCAGTTCATATTTGGCGGCTTCCGATTCTTCCTGGACGAGACTCTAGAGAGAATGTAAGCAGAGACGGGTATGAAGGGCCGTGCCTACAGTGCCCAGAGTTACCCTTCTCCCGTCCCAGTTCCCACCAGAGTTCTGCTACCTTAATTCCAATAACCCGGGTGGACATCTGCTCTGGCCTAAAACTGGACTCAAAGACAATTATTTTTAAAATTAATTTAAATGAGAGCACACATCTCCACAGAACCTCCCAAGGGCAAGAGTTAGGTGCCCAGAACCCCCAAACATAAAACAGAGGGACTAGTCATGCAAGCTATACAAATATTATTTATGTTGGTATTTTGGTTTTAGTCAAGTTTTAGATTTTGCTAGATTTTGGCAACAAAGTCTCTGATAGAGTAATTCCAAAGCCTTCTTTTGAGTAAGCTGCTCAAGAAAATTAAGATGCCACACACTAAGTAATGTAGAAGATATTATTATATCCTGGTATAGCAAAAAAGAATGTTGTTGTTGTTCAGTTGCTCAGTCGTGTCCAACTCTCTGCAACCCCATGGACTGCAGGCCCACCAGGCTTCCCTGTCCTTCATGATCTTCCAGAGCTTGATCAAACTCATATTCATTGCAGCAAAGAATACTATCACACCAAAAGAGAACAAAGCAATTTATATTTAAATCTGCCATGTGGTGCAGTGATAAATGCAGAAGATCTCTTGGGAAGATCCCTTGGAGAAGGAAATGTCAACCCACTCCAGTATTCTTGCCTGGAAAATTCCATAGACGGAGGAGTCTGGTGGGCTACAGTCCATGGGGTTGCAAAGTTCATGGGGACACAACTGAGCACATGCGCATGCCATTAACTCACCTTTGTGGCCTGAGTAAGTCATTTAACCACTAAAAGATTCAAATGCCACCGATGTGGTACCCAAACAGTCCTAAGCGATCATCTGCACTTTACAAAAAAGAGAACTGAAGCTGATGGAAGTAACTGGTCACTTTTGTATGCAGAGAATCCCAAGTAAGTTAAATTCTAAAAATGGGCCTTAGAAGATTACCTGCTAAAATGGTTTCACTGAATAATTTCATCTTCAGTTCATATTTGGCGGCTTCCGATTCTTCCTGGACGAGACTCTAGAGAGAATGTAAGCAGAGACGGGTATGAAGGGCCGTGCCTACAGTGCCCAGAGTTACCCTTCTCCCGTCCCAGTTCCCACCAGAGTTCTGCTACCTTAATTCCAATAACCCGGGTGGACATCTGCTCTGGCCTAAAACTGGACTCAAAGACAATTATTTTTAAAATTAATTTAAATGAGAGCACACATCTCCACAGAACCTCCCAAGGGCAAGAGTTAGGTGCCCAGAACCCCCAAACATAAAACAGAGGGACTAGTCATGCAAGCTATACAAATATTATTTATGTTGGTATTTTGGTTTTAGTCAAGTTTTAGATTTTGCTAGATTTTGGCAACAAAGTCTCTGATAGAGTAATTCCAAAGCCTTCTTTTGAGTAAGCTGCTCAAGAAAATTAAGATGCCACACACTAAGTAATGTAGAAGATATTATTATATCCTGGTATAGCAAAAAAGAATGTTGTTGTTGTTCAGTTGCTCAGTCGTGTCCAACTCTCTGCAACCCCATGGACTGCAGGCCCACCAGGCTTCCCTGTCCTTCATGATCTTCCAGAGCTTGATCAAACTCATATTCATTGCAGCAAAGAATACTATCACACCAAAAGAGAACAAAGCAATTTATATTTAAATCTGCCATGTGGTGCAGTGATAAATGCAGAAGATCTCTTGGGAAAATCCCTTGGAGAAGGAAATGTCAACCCACTCCAGTATTCTTGCCTGGAAAATTCCATAGACGGAGGAGTCTGGTGGGCTACAGTCCATGGGGTTGCAAAGTTCATGGGGACACAACTGAGCACATGCGCATGCCATTAACTCACCTTTGTGGCCTGAGTAAGTCATTTAACCACTAAAAGATTCAAATGCCACCGATGTGGTACCCAAACAGTCCTAAGCGATCATCTGCACTTTACAAAAAAGAGAACTGAAGCTGATGGAAGTAACTGGTCTAAGGGTCAAATAAAATAAAGCTACACACTGTAAAGTGCTAGATAAATGCAGTGATAGTATAAAACTTTGGTATGTGTGTGCTAATATTTGCAAACAGAGCATATCAACAAAACGCATTTGCCCTCCAATACCACCAGCCCTTTGGTGCAGCAGTTGAAGAACTTTATACCTGAATTCTAGTCAGAAGCTTAATATCAGTTAATCTCACATACAAAGTCAAGTCCTCCTTAGGGAATGACCTTATCCCTTATTCTCATCACTCTACTGCCCTGTATCTTCCTCAAGACCAGTTTTCATACTATGCATCCTCTGCCAACCTTTCTATCCAACCTCTGACACTGTGCACTGATTCATTCAAAGAAGTTTGATTGAGTGCCTAAATTGCACAGAAATCACTAGATACTAGGAGTAAACAGAAAGAAAAAGACAAGGTCCTCAATTAAGGAGCTGACAGTCTACTAGAGAAGCCAGTAAACAAACATGCATCATACAGTTTGTGCGTGCTGTAGTGTACTAAGAGGTCCAAAAAAGGAATGCAAAAGAAGAATGGCTAATTCTGTGGAATAAACAGTCTGTGTGTGGTAAAAACAGAAACCACCACACAAAGGTGGTAAAGTTTGAACTGAATCTTGAAAGAATCAGGTCTTCTTGAAAACGGTGGGAGAGAATTTCACATGTGAGTGAAGGTGAAAAGGTATTAAGCAAAACCGAGGGTTCCAAGTACCCCAAGTGGTTAGGTGTGGTTGAAATGAGACTCGCTAGGAGGGTACAGATTTGAAGCTGGAGAGAGGCAGGGGCCAAAGTGAGGAGAGTTTAGGATGTAGCTCGAAAGACTAGAATTTCTTTTATAGGTCCTCACAGAGAGCCCCCAAAAGACTTCTACTAGGAAAGTAACATGAAGAAACCTGCATTTGGAAAGAGTATTCCAGAGTATGATGACCTACTGCTTAGTAAAGAGTAGGAAGTCCAGGGACCTTTCTTACCTTGCAATGCAGGGGACATGCGGGCACTAGGTAACAATGAGATCGAACTTCACTAAAAGATTCAAATGCCACCGATGTGGTACCCAAACAGTCCTAAGCGATCATCTGCACTTTACAAAAAAGAGAACTGAAGCTGATGGAAGTAACTGGTCTAAGGGTCAAATAAAATAAAGCTACACACTGTAAAGTGCTAGATAAATGCAGTGATAGTATAAAACTTTGGTATGTGTGTGCTAATATTTGCAAACAGAGCATATCAACAAAACGCATTTGCCCTCCAATACCACCAGCCCTTTGGTGCAGCAGTTGAAGAACTTTATACCTGAATTCTAGTCAGAAGCTTAATATCAGTTAATCTCACATACAAAGTCAAGTCCTCCTTAGGGAA
Source organism: Tragulus kanchil (assembly GCA_022376925.1). Taxonomy (NCBI): domain Eukaryota; kingdom Metazoa; phylum Chordata; class Mammalia; order Artiodactyla; family Tragulidae; genus Tragulus; species Tragulus kanchil. Next base: position 266,399,692 of record JAIOJX010000004.1, on the reverse strand, counting down.
TGACCTTATCCCTTATTCTCATCACTCTACTGCCCTGTATCTTCCTCAAGACCAGTTTTCATACTATGCATCCTCTGCCAACCTTTCTATCCAACCTCTGACACTGTGCACTGATTCATTCAAAGAAGTTTGATTGAGTGCCTAAATTGCACAGAAATCACTAGATACTAGGAGTAAACAGAAAGAAAAAGACAAGGTCCTCAATTAAGGAGCTGACAGTCTACTAGAGAAGCCAGTAAACAAACATGCATCATACAGTTTGTGCGTGCTGTAGTGTACTAAGAGGTCCAAAAAAGGAATGCAAAAGAAGAATGGCTAATTCTGTGGAATAAACAGTCTGTGTGTGGTAAAAACAGAAACCACCACACAAAGGTGGTAAAGTTTGAACTGAATCTTGAAAGAATCAGGTCTTCTTGAAAACGGTGGGAGAGAATTTCACATGTGAGTGAAGGTGAAAAGGTATTAAGCAAAACCGAGGGTTCCAAGTACCCCAAGTGGTTAGGTGTGGTTGAAATGAGACTCGCTAGGAGGGTACAGATTTGAAGCTGGAGAGAGGCAGGGGCCAAAGTGAGGAGAGTTTAGGATGTAGCTCGAAAGACTAGAATTTCTTTTATAGGTCCTCACAGAGAGCCCCCAAAAGACTTCTACTAGGAAAGTAACATGAAGAAACCTGCATTTGGAAAGAGTATTCCAGAGTATGATGACCTACTGCTTAGTAAAGAGTAGGAAGTCCAGGGATCTCCCGATTGGTCCAGGGGTTGAGAGTACACCTTGCAATGCAGGGGACATGCGGGGCACTAGGATCCCACATGACAGACAGTAACTAAGTTCACATGTCATGGCTGCTGAGCCCGTGTGCTCTGGAGCCCAAGACACCAACTGAAGAGTTGGAGCACCACAACAAAAGATCTGGCACGACACAACTAAGACCTGATACAGCCAATTAAAAAAAATAAAATAAAATAAATTATTAAGAGTAGGAAGTTCAAGGTAAGGGGATCAGGGACTAATTCAAGACAAACGCAAGCAGGGTAACTAGAAGGCACTTAGATGAAAGATGATGAGCAAGTACATCAACATAACTTGGATGGCAAAATGGATAAAGAGGACTGACTTTCAGATGCTTGGCTAAGGTAATAAGGTTGATAATGATTGGAATGATTGGAATGATAATGGTTGGAATGATTACCAAGAAAAGAAAAGAAGAATTGGTTTTGGGGGGAAAAAGTAGTATATCTGATTCTGGATATCTTGAATTGGAGGTACCCATGGGACATCTGGCTTCCACCATGGCTCACTGGGCAAAGAATTTGCCTGCAAAGCAGGAGACAAGACTTAAATTCCTGGGTTGGGAAGATGCCCTGGAGTAGGAAATGGTAACACACTCCAGTATTCCTGCCTGGAACATTCCATGAACAATAGAAGCCAGGCAGGCTACAGTTCATGGGGTCGTAAAAAGTTAGACACAACTGAGCAACTAAGCAAGGCACATCTAGGCGGCCTTTGCTATCATCTACCATTAAAAAGCCACCTGCATTTCTTTCTTATAGTAAGGATTTTCTCTGACAATAATATCAAAAGATATCAAACCAACAAGGGACGCCGGCTTTCCAATTCACATCTTCAAAAGTCAAGAATTCTTCAGCATGTAGATCAGATTGGTTCTCTACCTTGCAGGGAGACCAAGAATTTAAACTTTCTCAATAGAACCTTCCCCTTGAGAACCACAGTCCTTCAGTATTCAAAACAGGAATTTATCAGCATCTGTATTATAACAGAATAATCTTATATTTAGCTCAACACATTGCCCTACAATTCTCAATTTTTATATTTTTACGTTACTCTTACACTCAATTGACTCTTTTTTGAAGCTAGACTTCTGAAAAACAGAAGCAATGGGTCAATGTGCACCCCGGGGCAAACTCCTGAGTCTTGGTAGCTGTTCTAGAAAGTTCTTCTGTCATCACAGCTAGAACACACTGTTGGCTGCACAAAAACTAAACTCCAAACCACATTTATTGATCCTATAATCCTTCAGATCTTTACACATTCTAAGGCTCCTTCTGTTTCTTGGCAATGCAGCTGGAAAAAATACTCCTTTCTTCATATTATCATGTTTGTATCTGCTAAAGAGAAGTCCTCTTTCATCATAACTGTCTTAGAAAACTTTCCACGCACTTTTTTTCTTCCAGGTAAATTTTAATACACAGTGTTTTGTTAAGTCTCAACAACTATCAACTGGAGTTTTCCTTTGAATTGCACTAAGTTTATAGATTTATAATAAATCTATTTTAAAAATAACATTTCCGGAAACTGTCTGTAAATGTAGGCAGAATATGAAGCAGAGAAGGTGGTTAAAGTATAACTTTTCAATGACACCTTGGCTCAACTGGTTTGTGAACTGGCTTCTAACATGAAAGAACTTCTCAGAACACCAGCAAAGTATTTTTCATCACAATTTGATACAGTTAACTGAAACATGGAAATTATTTTAATATGTATGTAACTTGAATTTGATATAAAAACATAACCTGGATCATGAATAGGATCATGGAAGTAGACTAAGAAGAAATTCCAGAAACAGATCTCACAGTCCACTTGGAAATGCAGCATATGGCATTTAAGATCAATCGGAAAAACCTAGGTTTGTACAGTAAGTGTTTTAAGACAGGTGGCTAAGATTTGAAATTAAATAAATTTATATTTTTTCCTGCTTTGCATTAAGATAAATTCTAGACAGATAAAAGATTTCAATGTGAAAACATAACCACTCAAAAGCCACAAAAGTCATGAAAGTACCTGAAGAAAACAAAGGAGATTTGATAACAACAATGAGGAGGAAGGTGCCTCACACATCTCCCTGACCTTGGGTATATGCCCGAGTGCCCTCAGATATGTGGGGCTTCCCTGATGGCTCATATGGTAAAGAATCTGGCTGCAATGCAGGAGACCTGGGTTTGACCCCTGGGTGGGAAGATCTGGAGAAAGAAATGGCAACTCACTTCAGTATTCTTGCTGGAGAACTCCACAGGCAGAGGAGGCTGCCTTTGGTGGAGTTTACAGTAAAATGGTACTTTCTACCTCCTTTGCCCACAAGGCCTCGCTGCGCCTGGCTCCCGCTTTCCTCTCTGACGTCGTCACTCACTCTTCCTTCCTTGTCCACTCTATGTCAGTCCCCTGGCCTTTTTCCTGGCCCTCCTTTCTGTCTAATGACCTCTGAAGTCATTTTACCCTTCAGACCCTCATCATTATACAGCTGATTCCTTCTGGTCACTTGAGGTTCAGCTTAAACAGTAATTCATTCTGCTACCCAACCTAGTTACCACTGTCACTCCCTACCATACCGGTAGCCCTGTCTAATTCTGTGTATGGCATTTATCCACATCAGCTATTTTCAGTTCTTTTCTTATTTATGGGTGTTTTTTCCTGACTGGCAAGTATTTTATATCATGAGAATAGAAATCTCATTTGTCCTTCACTGATGCCCCTGAGGGCCAGAAGAGTGCCAGCATATAGGTAGGCATTCAAAACAATTTTTACTGAATGAGTAAAAAGAACAAGGTCCAAAGTATGACCAGGCAAATTGATTGTCAAAGTAGATTTGTGGGAAGGTGAAGGTTGTTGAATGTTAAAGCTAGGCTTTTTTTCAGTTGGGCTATTCTCATAAACTTTAGATCTTTTTTTTTGACAAAACAGTCTCACAGTCCACTTGGAAATGCAGCATATGGCATTTAAGATCAATCGGAAAAACCTAGGTTTGTACAGTAAGTGTTTTAAGACAGGTGGCTAAGATTTGAAATTAAATAAATTTATATTTTTTCCTGCTTTGCATTAAGATAAATTCTAGACAGATAAAAGATTTCAATGTGAAAACATAACCACTCAAAAGCCACAAAAGTCATGAAAGTACCTGAAGAAAACAAAGGAGATTTGATAACAACAATGAGGAGGAAGGTGCCTCACACATCTCCCTGACCTTGGGTATATGCCCGAGTGCCCTCAGATATGTGGGGCTTCCCTGATGGCTCATATGGTAAAGAATCTGGCTGCAATGCAGGAGACCTGGGTTTGACCCCTGGGTGGGAAGATCTGGAGAAAGAAATGGCAACTCACTTCAGTATTCTTGCTGGAGAACTCCACAGGCAGAGGAGGCTGCCTTTGGTGGAGTTTACAGTAAAATGGTACTTTCTACCTCCTTTGCCCACAAGGCCTCGCTGCGCCTGGCTCCCGCTTTCCTCTCTGACGTCGTCACTCACTCTTCCTTCCTTGTCCACTCTATGTCAGTCCCCTGGCCTTTTTCCTGGCCCTCCTTTCTGTCTAATGACCTCTGAAGTCATTTTACCCTTCAGACCCTCATCATTATACAGCTGATTCCTTCTGGTCACTTGAGGTTCAGCTTAAACAGTAATTCATTCTGCTACCCAACCTAGTTACCACTGTCACTCCCTACCATACCGGTAGCCCTGTCTAATTCTGTGTATGGCATTTATCCACATCAGCTATTTTCAGTTCTTTTCTTATTTATGGGTGTTTTTTCCTGACTGGCAAGTATTTTATATCATGAGAATAGAAATCTCATTTGTCCTTCACTGATGCCCCTGAGGGCCAGAAGAGTGCCAGCATATAGGTAGGCATTCAAAACAATTTTTACTGAATGAGTAAAAAGAACAAGGTCCAAAGTATGACCAGGCAAATTGATTGTCAAAGTAGATTTGTGGGAAGGTGAAGGTTGTTGAATGTTAAAGCTAGGCTTTTTTTCAGTTGGGCTATTCTCATAAACTTTAGAAAGTCCCCAAATCTCTAAAGCTTAGGTCTCCATATGTTTTCCCCCAACCAGAATAATTTCCTTTCCATCTAAACTCCTCCATTCTTATCAGAAGATTTATTTTAAATGCTGCTTCATCAGAGAAGACTTCCAGTCTGTTCATTCTGGGTTTTTTTGTTGGATTCACTTTTATCTCTTAACTCCTACGCCTAATCTCTCTCATTGCACATATCAGAATGTATGGTAACTGTTACATTCTCCTCCAAAATCAGATTTCTTATAGAAGGTACTTAGTAAATTTTATATTTCATATATATGTTTTATGTATTATATATACTCATATTTATATTAAATATGTGCGTGTGCTTAGTCGTGTCTGACTCTTTGTAGCCCCTTGGATTGTAGCTTGCCAGGCTCCTCTGTTCATGGAATTTTCCGTGCAATACTGGAGTGGATTGCCATTCCCTTCTCCTGGGGATCTTCCCGACCCAGGGATCGACACTGCGTCTCCCGTGTCTCCTGCACTGGCAGGTGGATTCTTTACCACTAGCACTACCTGGGAAGTCTATATTAGATATATGCATTTATGTTAAATCTGTTTAGAATATTTTAAAGACAAAGGCTATTCAAAAAATTTTTACCTTCAGACCCTCATCATTATACAGCTGATTCCTTCTGGTCACTTGAGGTTCAGCTTAAACAGTAATTCATTCTGCTACCCAACCTAGTTACCACTGTCACTCCCTACCATACCGGTAGCCCTGTCTAATTCTGTGTATGGCATTTATCCACATCAGCTATTTTCAGTTCTTTTCTTATTTATGGGTGTTTTTTCCTGACTGGCAAGTATTTTATATCATGAGAATAGAAATCTCATTTGTCCTTCACTGATGCCCCTGAGGGCCAGAAGAGTGCCAGCATATAGGTAGGCATTCAAAACAATTTTTACTGAATGAGTAAAAAGAACAAGGTCCAAAGTATGACCAGGCAAATTGTCAAAGTAGATTTGTGGGAAGGTGAAGGTTGTTGAATGTTAAAGCTAGGCTTTTTTTCAGTTGGGCTATTCTCATAAACTTTAGAAAGTCCCCAAATCTCTAAAGCTTAGGTCTCCATATGTTTTCCCCCAACCAGAATAATTTCCTTTCCATCTAAACTCCTCCATTCTTATCAGAAGATTTATTTTAAATGCTGCTTCATCAGAGAAGACTTCCAGTCTGTTCATTCTGGGTTTTTTTGTTGGATTCACTTTTATCTCTTAACTCCTACGCCTAATCTCTCTCATTGCACATATCAGAATGTATGGTAACTGTTACATTCTCCTCCAAAATCAGATTTCTTATAGAAGGTACTTAGTAAATTTTATATTTCATATATATGTTTTATGTATTATATATACTCATATTTATATTAAATATGTGCGTGTGCTTAGTCGTGTCTGACTCTTTGTAGCCCCTTGGATTGTAGCTTGCCAGGCTCCTCTGTTCATGGAATTTTCCGTGCAAGAATACTGGAGTGGATTGCCATTCCCTTCTCCTGGGGATCTTCCCGACCCAGGGATCGACACTGCGTCTCCCGTGTCTCCTGCACTGGCAGGTGGATTCTTTACCACTAGCACTACCTGGGAAGTCTATATTAGATATATACGCACATTTATGTTAAATCTGTTTAGAATATTTTAAAGACAAAGGCTATTCTTTTTTATAAGTTTATTTTATTTACATATTTTTTGGTTGCACTGGGTCTTCACTGCTGCACAAGGGGGCTACTCTCTAGTGGCAGTGCCCTGCAGAATGTGGAATTGTCCCAGATCAGGGATCAAACTCATGTCCCTTGCATTCGCAAGTGGATTCTTAACCAATGTAACACTAGGGAAGTCCAAAGGCTATTCTTTAAACATTTATTTATTTAGGGGGGGCGGGTTGGGGAGGGAGTGGGGCGGGTGGGCCACTTCTATTGGTCTTTCATTTGTCTATTTTCATCCATCTTTGTTCTTTGGCTCTTGCGGGCCTCCCATCACAGTGGCCTCTATTGTCGCAGAGCACCAGCTCTGGGCACATGCGCTCCAGAGCTCCGGCTCGGTAATTGGACACATTGGTTCAGCCGCTCCGCAGCACGTGGGATCTTCCCAGGCCAGGGATCGAACCGGCGCCCCCTGCACTGCAAGGTGGTGTCCTTACCCACTGGACCACCAGGGAAGGTCCCAAAGGCTATTCTTAACTTGAATTTTAAAAAGTTCAAAGGCTCATATATTAATTATCATGCATGCCCCTGAAATAACCAAAATATTTCTGAAGATACTTACCATTTTTATTTAAAAAACAACACTTCTCATATTGTGCTACACTTAGATTAGGCTTTTCCAAAATTTTTCTAAGATATGTTCACACGGAAAACACCATTAGCCAACACGGACAATTATCTGTGTATTATTATTATTACATATTTAAATGAACTGAAATATGGTATTAAGAGCCCCCTGGTGACAAAATTCTTAATACATCCATGAAAAAGGAAGGTAACTCAGGCCATCTCGAAATCTACAAGATTTACTTTTTAAGTTAACAAAGTATCATTACTTATTTGTAACCCTATCACGCATTAAGCATAACATTTCCATAATTACTTTTAACAGCTGTCTTGCATCCTGTTCATGGAATTTTCCGCAATACTGGAGTGGATTGCCATTCCCTTCTCCTGGGGATCTTCCCGACCCAGGGATCGACACTGCGTCTCCCGTGTCTCCTGCACTGGCAGGTGGATTCTTTACCACTAGCACTACCTGGGAAGTCTATATTAGATATATACGCACATTTATGTTAAATCTGTTTAGAATATTTTAAAGACAAAGGCTATTCTTTTTTATAAGTTTATTTTATTTACATATTTTTTGGTTGCACTGGGTCTTCACTGCTGCACAAGGGGGCTACTCTCTAGTGGCAGTGCCCTGCAGAATGTGGAATTGTCCCAGATCAGGGATCAAACTCATGTCCCTTGCATTCGCAAGTGGATTCTTAACCAATGTAACACTAGGGAAGTCCAAAGGCTATTCTTTAAACATTTATTTATTTATTTAGGGGGGGCGGGTTGGGGAGGGAGTGGGGCGGGTGGGCCACTTCTATTGGTCTTTCATTTGTCTATTTTCATCCATCTTTGTTCTTTGGCTCTTGCGGGCCTCCCATCACAGTGGCCTCTATTGTCGCAGAGCACCAGCTCTGGGCACATGCGCTCCAGAGCTCCGGCTCGGTAATTGGACACATTGGTTCAGCCGCTCCGCAGCACGTGGGATCTTCCCAGGCCAGGGATCGAACCGGCGCCCCCTGCACTGCAAGGTGGTGTCCTTACCCACTGGACCACCAGGGAAGGTCCCAAAGGCTATTCTTAACTTGAATTTTAAAAAGTTCAAAGGCTCATATATTAATTATCATGCATGCCCCTGAAATAACCAAAATATTTCTGAAGATACTTACCATTTTTATTTAAAAAACAACACTTCTCATATTGTGCTACACTTAGATTAGGCTTTTCCAAAATTTTTCTAAGATATGTTCACACGGAAAACACCATTAGCCAACACGGACAATTATCTGTGTATTATTATTATTACATATTTAAATGAACTGAAATATGGTATTAAGAGCCCCCTGGTGACAAAATTCTTAATACATCCATGAAAAAGGAAGGTAACTCAGGCCATCTCGTAAATCTACAAGATTTACTTTTTAAGTTAACAAAGTATCATTACTTATTTGTAACCCTATCACGCATTAAGCATAATTCAGGTATTTTGTGCCATAAATTCCTACATTATTATACTAACAGCTGTCTTGCAACCTGGCTCCAAATTTATTAAAAAGAATATAAGAAATGTAGTATTACATTAAAATATGCCAACCTAAAACTACAATAATAAGTAGCTTATCCTAAACAAAAGGTTCTAAAATTAGAGAAATTTCTTCCTCTAAAGCCAAACACAGTAAGTCTGCCTTCTGATCTTATAGGTAGTCCCTAATTTACGTACTTCGTCACAAACAAGTGCACACACACACACACACACACACAAGTTAAAGTTTCATGAATTTATATGCCAGTTTTTAAAATTTATAACATATTTTGCCACACCAAGAAAACAGTGTCCTGAATAAATTTAGCTACAGACAGTTTCCATGTTGCTGCAAGTATAAAGGAATACGAACTGCACCACTATCCATAAATACTGCTTCCCATTCAGAGTTCCAGCTGGGCTGCAAGAAGCCCGTTGCCCCTGGGGCTCTGTGAGGCTGGAAAAGGAGCGTGCCTATCATCGGCTGTACTACACCAGATTACTCCAGGGGTCACAGCTGTGGAGGAGAGGGTCCCAGGGATTCCTGCTGACAAGCTTGTAGACTCCCTATGTAAGCACAAATGGTCCCAGCACGCCCAACAGTAGTGAGTCTCAAATGTCTCCAAAACACAGAATCACTTTAATGTGTGTTCTGGTTGACTGCTTTGATACGGGTGACTGTTCTTACACAGGTTGTTCATAACAAATCAGACTCAAGGGAGGGCCTACTTTTAATCACTTAACCATCCATTCATTCATTTATTCCTTCATCCCTTCCTAAATTTAGGCTTTTCCAAAATTTTTCTAAGATATGTTCACACGGAAAACACCATTAGCCAACACGGACAATTATCTGTGTATTATTATTATTACATATTTAAATGAACTGAAATATGGTATTAAGAGCCCCCTGGTGACAAAATTCTTAATACATCCATGAAAAAGGAAGGTAACTCAGGCCATCTCGTAAATCTACAAGATTTACTTTTTAAGTTAACAAAGTATCATTACTTATTTGTAACCCTATCACGCATTAAGCATAATTCAGGTATTTTGTGCCATAAATTCCTACATTATTATACTAACAGCTGTCTTGCAACCTGGCTCCAAATTTATTAAAAAGAATATAAGAAATGTAGTATTACATTAAAATATGCCAACCTAAAACTACAATAATAAGTAGCTTATCCTAAACAAAAGGTTCTAAAATTAGAGAAATTTCTTCCTCTAAAGCCAAACACAGTAAGTCTGCCTTCTGATCTTATAGGTAGTCCCTAATTTACGTACTTCGTCACAAACAAGTGCACACACACACACACACACACAAGTTAAAGTTTCATGAATTTATATGCCAGTTTTTAAAATTTATAACATATTTTGCCACACCAAGAAAACAGTGTCCTGAATAAATTTAGCTACAGACAGTTTCCATGTTGCTGCAAGTATAAAGGAATACGAACTGCACCACTATCCATAAATACTGCTTCCCATTCAGAGTTCCAGCTGGGCTGCAAGAAGCCCGTTGCCCCTGGGGCTCTGTGAGGCTGGAAAAGGAGCGTGCCTATCATCGGCTGTACTACACCAGATTACTCCAGGGGTCACAGCTGTGGAGGAGAGGGTCCCAGGGATTCCTGCTGACAAGCTTGTAGACTCCCTATGTAAGCACAAATGGTCCCAGCACGCCCAACAGTAGTGAGTCTCAAATGTCTCCAAAACACAGAATCACTTTAATGTGTGTTCTGGTTGACTGCTTTGATACGGGTGACTGTTCTTACACAGGTTGTTCATAACAAATCAGACTCAAGGGAGGGCCTACTTTTAATCACTTAACCATCCATTCATTCATTTATTCCTTCATCCCTTCAAAAAACATGTAGGGACTTCTTTGACGGATTTCCAGTGATTGAGACTTTGCCTTATAATGCAGGGAGAGCAAGTTTGATCTCTGGGCGGGAGCTAAGACCCCACATACCTTGAGGACAAAATGCAAAACTTAAAAAAATAGAAGCAATATTGTAACAAATTCAATAAAGACTAAAAATGGCCCACATAAAAAAAAAAACCTTAAAAAATATACTTACTGTGTTTTATCCTGTCACATACTAGGCCCTGTAGTTACTGTAAATATGAAGTCTATCAAGACCGTCCTCAAGATCATCATTTTGTGTTTTAACAGTTCTAATCATTATGCAGAATGGTTAGAGTGTAGAAGAGAGACATCTAATTCAGCCTGAAGGTCCCTCATAAAAGCAGAACACTATTGTAAATATACTTTCATATCTTGGGGAAAAAAAAAAAATCTTAACAAAGTATCTTAGATATTTTTCCATATAAAAGAATTATAAGACTAAGGGGATTCAAACAGGGGCTCTGTGACAACCTAGAGGGGTGGGGTGGGGAGGGAGGTGAGAGAGAAGTTCAGGAGGGAGGGGACATGTGGGGCAGTAAACAACACAACTCTGTAAAAAATGAAATAGAAAGCAGATAGGCTCTAATCAAAGAGGGCGATGTGGGAGGATCCAGAAGCCATCTCCTCCCGCGGACACACTGAATCCACAGCTGCACATGGAACAGTTTTCTCTGGAACAATCCCAAAAGCTAGCGGAATGACTCCTACACATCAGGCAGATAGGAAAACGTCCAGCCTGAAGCAGGAAGCAGAGGCGGAGCCACTGCTTCCCCAGAGACCCAGCCCCGTGCAGCACCCCACAGGCAGGAACGCCCCCACACCAGCTTATCCCTGAGGAACAAAGGTTGAACCCGACATCAGGCCTCCATGTTTAAGACCCGCCCCTGAGAAACTAGCCTCTCAAATAGGTAGCTTTGAAAGCCAACAAGGCTTGCTTCCACCAGGCCCAAGAGGCAATGCAAAGCAATTCTTAAAGGGCCCCGAGGCGCAGCCTCACCTGCCCCAGGGCCTGGGGCAGAGGTGGCCAGCTGAGAAGCAACCTGACTTTCTGTGGAAAACACTTACTTGATTATCTTAAAGTGCAGGCCTGAGGCGCACACATGCACTGAAACACACGCCTGGGGCCTATGAGTTACTCTCCAGAACAGATGCCAGCAGGCACCCTGTCTTTGGGCTCTCCTTTTGTTTTTGCTCCAGATTGACCAGATCTGCCCAAAAGGAGACACCTGTATCCCCCAGGGGATACCTCTGGACTGCCTGGCTCCCCTGGCTGGTGTGGCTCCCATGTGCAGGTCCCAACAGACTGAACCTAATCAAAGAGTTATTAACAGGTGGGCCTCCACCTCCAGGGCACCGCAGAGAGAACAGATTCAGGCGCTCAGTCTTTCTGTGAAACAGGCCTATTAGCTTATGATGGCTTAGGCTTAAGGGGCAGGCTTCCAATTGAACACACATCTGACAGTCCACTATAATCCTTAGAGACTCTGGGAGGCAGGCTCAGGCTTTTTTGAGCAAAGGTGTTTCCAGGCGGGGGCGCTGTTCATGTGTCTGGGGCCCTGGTTTTAAAATATGTGTGCCCAGATGGCTCAGAGATAAAGAATCCACCTGTCAAGCAGGAGACACATGTTTGATCCCTGGGTCAGGGAGGTCCCCTGGAGCAGGGCATGGCAACCCACTCCAGTATTCTTGCCTGGAGAACCCCATGGACAGAGGAGCTAGTGGGCTACAGTCCATGGGACTGCAGAGTCAGACACAACTTATTGACTAAACATCACCACCACCACCCCCGCCCTGGTGTTTAGTGGCCTTTTGAGTGCCTGGTTCTAGTGCCCAGGAGAGCTTGTATTCACGAGTTCAACAGGATGGCAGCAAGGAAAGAAGCAGCTTCTGACTGACTGTGAGCTGAAGACTCGGCTCAGAGGGAGCAGAAAATTCCAGGAGACTTTCTCTCAGTCCATGCCTGAGGGAGGACAAATATAAGCATATTTGTATACTTTTAAAGTTGTTGCTTGGGGATTCCCTGGTGGTCCAGTAGTGAGGACTCTATGCTTTCACTACTGAGGGCACAGATTCATTTCCTGGTCAGAGAAGTGAGACCCCACAAGCCATGAAGCTCAGCCAAAAGCAAAGAAAAAAAGTTGCTGACTGAAGGTCTGGCTTCCCATCAGCTCAGTCCCAGGTGTCCTTCAACTACTGGGAGCCCCTAGAAGTAAAGCAGGTGCTTGGACAACCACACAGAACTGAGAGACAACCACAGCAGCACTGAAGGATAAATTTCATCTCCACACAAAAGAGGTGGATGTTTTATCTCACCAATACAGAGGGTCCAGGAAAGTGAAGAAACAGAGGAGTGTATTCCAAACAAAAGAACAAGATAAAATCTCAGAAAAACACCTTCCTGATTTATTTGACAAAGAACTCAGATGAAAGGTCAGAGAGATGCTCACTGAGCCTAGAGATGAAAAAAAAAGTAGACTAAAGGGCCACCGCAGAGAGAACAGATTCGGGTCTTTCTGTGAAACAGGCCTATTAGCTTATGATGGCTTAGGCTTAAGGGGCAGGCTTCCAATTGAACACACATCTGACAGTCCACTATAATCCTTAGAGACTCTGGGAGGCAGGCTCAGGCTTTTTTGAGCAAAGGTGTTTCCAGGCGGGGGCGCTGTTCATGTGTCTGGGGCCCTGGTTTTAAAATATGTGTGCCCAGATGGCTCAGAGATAAAGAATCCACCTGTCAAGCAGGAGACACATGTTTGATCCCTGGGTCAGGGAGGTCCCCTGGAGCAGGGCATGGCAACCCACTCCAGTATTCTTGCCTGGAGAACCCCATGGACAGAGGAGCTAGTGGGCTACAGTCCATGGGACTGCAGAGTCAGACACAACTTATTGACTAAACATCACCACCACCACCCCCGCCCTGGTGTTTAGTGGCCTTTTGAGTGCCTGGTTCTAGTGCCCAGGAGAGCTTGTATTCACGAGTTCAACAGGATGGCAGCAAGGAAAGAAGCAGCTTCTGACTGACTGTGAGCTGAAGACTCGGCTCAGAGGGAGCAGAAAATTCCAGGAGACTTTCTCTCAGTCCATGCCTGAGGGAGGACAAATATAAGCATATTTGTATACTTTTAAAGTTGTTGCTTGGGGATTCCCTGGTGGTCCAGTAGTGAGGACTCTATGCTTTCACTACTGAGGGCACAGATTCATTTCCTGGTCAGAGAAGTGAGACCCCACAAGCCATGAAGCTCAGCCAAAAGCAAAGAAAAAAAGTTGCTGACTGAAGGTCTGGCTTCCCATCAGCTCAGTCCCAGGTGTCCTTCAACTACTGGGAGCCCCTAGAAGTAAAGCAGGTGCTTGGACAACCACACAGAACTGAGAGACAACCACAGCAGCACTGAAGGATAAATTTCATCTCCACACAAAAGAGGTGGATGTTTTATCTCACCAATACAGAGGGTCCAGGAAAGTGAAGAAACAGAGGAGTGTATTCCAAACAAAAGAACAAGATAAAATCTCAGAAAAACACCTTCCTGATTTATTTGACAAAGAACTCAGATGAAAGGTCAGAGAGATGCTCACTGAGCCTAGGAGAAGAATAAAAGGAATATATGGAGAATTTTAACAAAGACAAAACATAACAAAGTACCAAACAGAAGTCACAGAGCTGAAGAATACAGTAACTGAACTGAAAGATACAATAGAGAGATTCAACAGCATACTAGATAAAACAGGAAAAAGGATTAGAGAACCCACAGACAAGGCAGTAGAACTCACCCAGGCAAAAAGAAAAAAGAACGAGAAAAAGCAAAGACAACTTGAGAGACACATGGAACAATGTCAAGCAAACCAAGACTTGCATTACGAAGGCCCCAGACGGATAGAAGAGTGAGAAGGACCAGAAAATATACTTGAAAAAGTAATGGATGAAAACTTCCCAACCTGGGGGAGGAAACAGACATCCTGATCCAGGAAGCCCAGAGAGTTCTGAGAAAAGATAAATGCAAAGAAGCTCACACCAAGACATACTAGAAGTAAAGTGCCAGAAGTTCAAGACAGGGAGGACTCTTACATAGCGGAACAAAATAATATGTTACATACAAAGGAACTTCCGTAAGACTATAAGCATATTTTTCAGCAGAAAATTTGCAGGCCAGAAGGGAAGAGTATAACATATCAATGAGCTATTAATAAAAGAAAAAAAAAAAACAAAGCAAGAAGACTCTACTCGGCAACATTTTCACTCAGAACTGAAGAATAGATGAAGAGTTTTCCAGAAAAATGAAAGCTAAAAAAGTTCATCACCACTAAATCAGTCTTACAAGAAATGTGAAAGGGATTTTTTAAGCTGAAATTAAAGGGTGCTAGCTGGCAACAAGAAAACATATGTAAGTATAAACTTCATTGGTAAGGAAAAATATATGGTAAACTTCAGAACAAAGTAAAAATGGTGGGTTCATAAGTAGAAAGTAAAAGGCAAAGGATAAATTTCATCTCCACACAAAAGAGGTGGATGTTTTATCTCACCAATACAGAGGGTCCAGGAAAGTGAAGAAACAGAGGAGTGTATTCCAAACAAAAGAACAAGATAAAATCTCAGAAAAACACCTTCCTGATTTATTTGACAAAGAACTCAGATGAAAGGTCAGAGAGATGCTCACTGAGCCTAGGAGAAGAATAAAAGGAATATATGGAGAATTTTAACAAAGACAAAACATAACAAAGTACCAAACAGAAGTCACAGAGCTGAAGAATACAGTAACTGAACTGAAAGATACAATAGAGAGATTCAACAGCATACTAGATAAAACAGGAAAAAGGATTAGAGAACCCACAGACAAGGCAGTAGAACTCACCCAAGCAAAAAGAAAAAAGAACGAGAAAAAGCAAAGACAACTTGAGAGACACATGGAACAATGTCAAGCAAACCAAGACTTGCATTACGAAGGCCCCAGACGGATAGAAGAGTGAGAAGGACCAGAAAATATACTTGAAAAAGTAATGGATGAAAACTTCCCAACCTGGGGGAGGAAACAGACATCCTGATCCAGGAAGCCCAGAGAGTTCTGAGAAAAGATAAATGCAAAGAAGCTCACACCAAGACATACTAGAAGTAAAGTGCCAGAAGTTCAAGACAGGGAGGACTCTTACATAGCGGAACAAAATAATATGTTACATACAAAGGAACTTCAGTAAGACTATAAGCATATTTTTCAGCAGAAAATTTGCAGGCCAGAAGGGAAGAGTATAACATATCAATGAGCTATTAATAAAAGAAAAAAAAAAAACAAAGCAAGAAGACTCTACTCGGCAACATTTTCACTCAGAACTGAAGAATAGATGAAGAGTTTTCCAGAAAAATGAAAGCTAAAAAAGTTCATCACCACTAAATCAGTCTTACAAGAAATGTGAAAGGGATTTTTTAAGCTGAAATTAAAGGGTGCTAGCTGGCAACAAGAAAACATATGTAAGTATAAACTTCATTGGTAAGGAAAAATATATGGTAAACTTCAGAACAAAGTAAAAATGGTGGGTTCATCACTTATAGAGCTAGTATAAACAGTAAAAGGCAAAGTAGTAAACATAACTATAATAATTTAGAGATGCACAAGATAAAAATATGTAAACTATGACATTAAAACACAAATTGTATCAGTATTAAAAATGCAGAGCTTTAGAATGCATTCAACTTTAAGTTCTTATCAATTTAAAATAGACTGTTATAAATAAAAGTTGTTTTATGCAAGTCATGATAACCATAAAGCCAAAACCTACTGTAAATACACAAAAGATAAAAGAATCTAAGCATAGCAGTAGAGAAAATCATCAAACTGCAAAGAAAAAGAAGAAAAAAAGAAGGAACAGATGAATTACAAAATATCCAGAAAACAATCATGATGGCAGTAAGTATATACGTATTAACAATTATCCTAAATGTACATAAGATACATTTTCCCATCAAAACATGTAGAGTTACTGAATAAAACACAAGATCCAGCAATATGTTGCCTATAAGAAACTCACTTTAAATATAAAGACACACACTGATTGAAAAGGAGAGGATGAAAACAGAGTCTATATTAATAGAAACCAAAAGAAAGCTGAAGCAGCTATACTTCTATCAGTAAAAACAGGCTTTACAACAAAGAGTGTAGTAAAAGACAATGAAGGTCATTACGTAAGGATAAAAGAGTCAATCTAATAAAAGAGCGTAACATTTGTGAATTTTACACACCCAACCATAAAAGCACCTAATGATATATATGTATATATACACACACATCAAATAGACATAAAGGGAGAAATAGAGAGCGATACAATATTAATAGTAAGAGACTTTAACACCCTAATTTCATCACTGTATATATCATCCAGACAGAAACCAATAAGGAAACAATTGGCCTTAACACATTAGACAAGACGGACTTAAAAGACATAAATGGAATATCCCATCCGAAAGTACTAGACTACACACTCTTCTTAAGTACACAAAGAACATTTTCCATGATAGATCATTTGTTACATCACAGAATAAATCTTAATAAATTTAAGATTGAAATCATATCAAGCATCTCTTATCACAATAGTATGAAACTAGAAATCAATTACAATAAAGAAAACTAGAAAATTCACAAATGTGTGGATTAAATAGCATGCTACTGAACAACCAATAAGACAAAGAAGAAATAAAAAAAATACCTTGAGACAAATGAGGATGGAAATACGGGCTTCCCTGGTAGCTCAGTGGTAAAAGAGTTCACTTGCCAATGCAGGAGTTTGATCCCGGGTTTGATCCCTGATCTGGGAAGATCCCACATGCCGTGGAGCAAGTTTGCCCGTGAGCCACAACTATGGAGCCTGTGCTCTACAGCCTTGGAGCTGCAGCTATTGAGCCAAAACTACTGAAGCCTGTGTGTCCCAGAGCCCGAGTTCCACAAGAGAAGTCACTGCAACAAGAAGCCTGCTCACCTCAACTAGAGAGTAGCCCCACTCCCTGCAACTAGAGAAGAGCCTGTGGCAGCGGTGAAAATCCAAAAGAGCTAAAAAATAAACAAACAAATAAATAAATACTCTTTTTAAAAAAGCAACAACTTTTTGAAGAAGAGCAAATCATTTCTTTCCAACTGCTCTGAAATATTAGTTCTGTACAGGTTTCTAGATTCTCCTCCCCGTATGCCTTTTTAATTTTCATCATTGCAATCATACTTCAAAACTATCCTTTGTACTGAATATGTTTTATATCCATTTTTACTGCTATAGAATCATCACTATTTTTAATTTTTTCATCATTGCAAGGTCATAACGTAAGGATAAAAGAGTCAATCTAATAAAAGAGCGTAACATTTGTGAATTTTACACACCCAACCATAAAAGCACCTAATGATATATATGTATATATACACACACATCAAATAGACATAAAGGGAGAAATAGAGAGCGATACAATATTAATAGTAAGAGACTTTAACACCCTAATTTCATCACTGTATATATCATCCAGACAGAAACCAATAAGGAAACAATTGGCCTTAACACATTAGACAAGACGGACTTAAAAGACATAAATGGAATATCCCATCCGAAAGTACTAGACTACACACTCTTCTTAAGTACACAAAGAACATTTTCCATGATAGATCATTTGTTACATCACAGAATAAATCTTAATAAATTTAAGATTGAAATCATATCAAGCATCTCTTATCACAATAGTATGAAACTAGAAATCAATTACAATAAAGAAAACTAGAAAATTCACAAATGTGTGGATTAAATAGCATGCTACTGAACAACCAATAAGACAAAGAATAAAAAAAAAATCACCTTGAGACAAATGAGGATGGAAATACGGGCTTCCCTGGTAGCTCAGTGGTAAAAGAGTTCACTTGCCAATGCAGGAGTTTGATCCCGGGTTTGATCCCTGATCTGGGAAGATCCCACATGCCGTGGAGCAAGTTTGCCCGTGAGCCACAACTATGGAGCCTGTGCTCTACAGCCTTGGAGCTGCAGCTATTGAGCCAAAACTACTGAAGCCTGTGTGTCCCAGAGCCCGAGTTCCACAAGAGAAGTCACTGCAACAAGAAGCCTGCTCACCTCAACTAGAGAGTAGCCCCACTCCCTGCAACTAGAGAAGAGCCTGTGGCAGCGGTGAAAATCCAAAAGAGCTAAAAAATAAACAAACAAATAAATAAATACTCTTTTTAAAAAAGCAACAACTTTTTGAAGAAGAGCAAATCATTTCTTTCCAACTGCTCTGAAATATTAGTTCTGTACAGGTTTCTAGATTCTCCTCCCCGTATGCCTTTTTAATTTTTTCATCATTGCAATCATACTTCAAAAACTATCCTTTGTACTGAATATGTTTTATATCCATTTTTTACTGCTATAGAATCATCATAATTTTTGAAAGTGAAATTTTTCAATTAAATGTGTTCTTGGAATATCAAAAAATCCTTATTCTGATTTCACATTTGTATTCAATTCTTAACCCTTATCTGTGTTTCAAGGAAACAAACCAACAAACCAGTACACTTCATATCTTAAGTACTTATAGGAAAGCCTGGTCCTTCCTAAAATGCAGACTGTCTATAGCCAATCAAAAGCTGCTCATTTCTGAGAAAATACTATTAAATGCTAAAGAGACAATCTATTTTATCCGAAGTAAGTAGCTTGAATATCCTGGAAACAACAACAACAGCAACAACAACAAAAAAAAAACAAAAAGAGCAGAAACCAACTACCAGAATATGACTACTATAACATATTATTGGGCTTCCAAGGTGGCACTAGTGGTAAAGAATCCATCTGCCAATGCAGGAGACGCGTAAGAGACGTGGGTTTGATGCCTGGGTGGAGAAGATCCCCAGGACTAGGAAATGGAAACCCATTCCAGCATTCTTGCCTGAAAAATTCCATGGACAGAGGAGCCTGGTGGGCTACTGCCCGTGGGGCTGCACAGAGTCAGACACCACTGAGCATACAACACGACACGTAACATATTATTATATCTAAAGATGTCAAGTTTTAAAAGAGTAAAAACCGTTTAAAAAAAAATCAGTTTTAGGGCTTCCCCTGGTGGTCCAGTGGGTAAGGACACCACCTTGCAGTGCAAAGGGTGCCAGTTCGAGCCCTGGCCTGGGAAGATCCCATGTGCTGCGGAGCGGCTGGACAGATGTGTCCAATTACAGAGCCGGAGCTCTGGAGTGCATGCGCCCAGAACTGGTGCTCTGCAACAACAGAGGCCACTGCGATGGCGATGGGAGGCCCACAGGAGCCAAAGAACAAAGACGGATGAAAATAGAGAAATGAAAAGACCAATGGAAGTGGCCCGCCCACACCCCCCCCTCCCCAACCCGACCCCCGCCCATAACAAATAAATAAATAAATCTTTAAAAAAAAAAAAAATCAGTTTTACTTCATTAAATTCTTTCTTATAAAACCAAAAACTGAGGAAGTGATTTAAGATAACCCTTCAGTTTGTGAAAGTATTTATCTCAAGTTCCCTTAAGTGAATTTGAAATATAATAGATACCTCCCAAACTAAATTGCTTCATAGCTTTCTGGGTGTGAACCTACAATAAAAACGAGCCATTCGTGAGCTCAGCTTCAGGATGTGGAAGCAACAAGTTCAACTGATTAGTGACTGAATAGAAGGCAAGGGAAACACACACACACACTCAAAACTGAGCCATGGGTTTCAGTTTCTATCTGTTGAGGAACAAATCGTAAGAATGCATCAAGAGAATCTAACAAAACCCATTACATGAAGAAAAAAATGTACATTTAAAGTGTCCTACCGTTTGCTCTTCAACATCATCTTGTTCCTCAACTTTAGTTTCTTTCTCATGAACTGCGTCAGACTCATTTTCTTGTTGTTTGCTCTCTTCTTGGAGGTTTTTGCTGACTGTTGCTCCCACACTCTTATCTTCATCTTTGACAAAGGGAACTGCCTTGAAAACCTGTTCTTGAGATGTGACCGGGCCCAGGGTGTTTACATGATCATCTGCCAATGAGAGACGCGTAAGAGACGTGGGTTTGATGCCTGGGTGGAGAAGATCCCCAGGACTAGGAAATGGAAACCCATTCCAGCATTCTTGCCTGAAAAATTCCATGGACAGAGGAGCCTGGTGGGCTACTGCCCGTGGGGCTGCACAGAGTCAGACACCACTGAGCATACAACACGACACGTAACATATTATTATATCTAAAGATGTCAAGTTTTAAAAGAGTAAAAACCGTTTAAAAAAAAATCAGTTTTAGGGCTTCCCCTGGTGGTCCAGTGGGTAAGGACACCACCTTGCAGTGCAAAGGGTGCCAGTTCGAGCCCTGGCCTGGGAAGATCCCATGTGCTGCGGAGCGGCTGGACAGATGTGTCCAATTACAGAGCCGGAGCTCTGGAGTGCATGCGCCCAGAACTGGTGCTCTGCAACAACAGAGGCCACTGCGATGGCGATGGGAGGCCCACAGGAGCCAAAGAACAAAGACGGATGAAAATAGAGAAATGAAAAGACCAATGGAAGTGGCCCGCCCGCTCCCCTCCCTCCCCAACCCGACCCCCGCCCATAACAAATAAATAAATAAATCTTTAAAAAAAAAAAAAATCAGTTTTACTTCATTAAATTCTTTCTTATAAAACCAAAAACTGAGGAAGTGATTTAAGATAACCCTTCAGTTTGTGAAAGTATTTATCTCAAGTTCCCTTAAGTGAATTTGAAATATAATAGATACCTCCCAAACTAAATTGCTTCATAGCTTTCTGGGTGTGAACCTACAATAAAAACGAGCCATTCGTGAGCTCAGCTTCAGGATGTGGAAGCAACAAGTTCAACTGATTAGTGACTGAATAGAAGGCAAGGGAAACACACACACACACTCAAAACTGAGCCATGGGTTTCAGTTTCTATCTGTTGAGGAACAAATCGTAAGAATGCATCAAGAGAATCTAACAAAACCCATTACATGAAGAAAAAAATGTACATTTAAAGTGTCCTACCGTTTGCTCTTCAACATCATCTTGTTCCTCAACTTTAGTTTCTTTCTCATGAACTGCGTCAGACTCATTTTCTTGTTGTTTGCTCTCTTCTTGGAGGTTTTTGCTGACTGTTGCTCCCACACTCTTATCTTCATCTTTGACAAAGGGAACTGCCTTGAAAACCTGTTCTTGAGATGTGACCGGGCCCAGGGGTGTGACATGATCATACTGACACTGCAGGACTCGTAGAGCTACATCAGCGGTAGCTAACATCCTTGGAATTTCAAATCCAATTAGTGTCTCAGAGAATCTGATACTTTTGAGCCTGTTAATTAACAAAAAAGATGGGGCTCTAGAAGCTCTAGGTCTGTTGTGAATCTGTACCTAAGCAGTATGTCTTTCCACTTTAATTTCACCAGAGTTTTGAGGACTTTTGAGTACCCTTTCTTTCTCTGCAGCATTTGGTCCAGGTTGCTCCTAAGAGATGTGGGTTCGATCTCTGGGTCAGGAAAGTAACCCAGAAGAAGGAAATGGCAACCCACTCCAGTATTCTTGCCTGGGAAATCCCATAGACAGAGGAGCCTGGCGGGCTACAGCCCAAGAGGGTCACAAAAGAGTTGGACACAACTGAGCGACTAAACCACAACAATGATAGTAACACCTCCAAATAGGTGTTCAACTCAGATTTCTCTCAGGGCCTTCTCAAAGTTGCACTATGATGCATCATAGGTAACACGGAACTCGCAAGTCCGACAATGAGCTCCCAACCTGCCCCTGCCCCTCCTCATTACAATCAACGTCAAACAAAACCTCTTCTGCCACCACTATTCCTTATCTTAGCAAAAGAATACCATCGAATTCTCTCTACAAACCGGGGTGGTTAACACAGGGCTATTCATTTTGCTTTCATTCTTTTAAAATTAAACAGATGAATTTCCTTCACTCTTCTGTATGGAACATGCTATATGAATATACTGATTCTGATTAGATTTAAACCACAGAGTACTGGGAATTCCCTGGCGGTCCACTTGTTAGGACTTCACACTTTTATTTTACACCAAAGGTATGGGTTTGATCCCTGGATGGGGAAATAAGACCCTGCAAGCAGAAAAGGGAGGAAAGAAAGAAAGAAACAGAGGGAGGGAGTAAGGGAGGGAGGGAGGAAGGAAGGAAGGAAGGAGAAGGAAAAGGAGGGAAGGGAAAGGAAGGGGAAGAAGAAGGCGAAGGGAGGAAGGAAGAGAGGAAGCTATGCAAACCACAGAGTATTTTGTAGCAAATAGAACTTGGAAAATATTTTGTTGCTTCCTTTTACTACAACAATTTCCCCCATTGTTGCATGACTAATCTTTTTAGAGCACAGACCAAAACCTAGACCTCCTAACTTTTGTTCTGAACATTTTCCCCAAAAACTCCCTGTGCCATATTAACTCAATTATTCTGACATGTTTTGAAATAAAGCAGCAGCCAGGTGATTACTTATATTATTATTCAGAATAATATAACTTGGTTGAAAGTAAATGGGGAAACAGCATTTAAATATCTAAGGAATAATAAATATGAAAATACTATTTTGAAACTAGTATTTTTTTATCTTATTTTTATTTTTTGAAAGTAGTATTTTTTTAATTTAAATATATTTTTAAAAATTGTTCACAATGTTGATTTCTGCGACATGACGACACAAATCCACCATAATGACACACACACTCTCCCCTCCCCTCCCTTCCCCACAGCCAGCACAGAACACCCACCTGGATCCCTGTGCTGCACGGCGACTCCTCGCCAGCTCTCCAGCTTACAGTCCAGAGTGGACATGTGCTGATGTTACTTTCACAGCTCGTAAAAAATAAGCTGTCTAAAAACTGCAGAATGCCATGCAGAAAGTACCTACCAGTTCTACTTTTGGTGGGGAGGCAGGTTAAGTGAGTGAAAAAGAGGAGGAAGACCCTGTTGTCTAGTCAGTGTGTCTATCAGTGCTAGACATTATGCTCTGAATGGCCTTTACATGCATGAACGCGTTTAATACTCAGCCCAGTCCTACACACTGATAAAAACTATCATCTTACTATGGATGTACTGAGGCCTCACAAGGCTAAGTAACTTGCCTAAGATTACCCATGGCAGTACCTTGGATTCTTCTTGAGGTTTGCCCATATATAGAGAGCAACATTTTCATCTCGAATGATTTTTTCCATATTTCCACTGTCCAGGTCTGCTGAAATTCTAGCTTCCTATAAGAAAAAAAGGAAAACATTAAGATTAGAGGCCTCTTAAATTATGGAACTTAGAAAAGTTATTTCATCACTTAGGAATTGGATTCCCTTCAATACCTAAGAGTAATTTGAGTAAAAATAAGGTTCGATCAATATAGCAATTAATTTACATAATTCTCTAAATGATACAAATGTATTTACCCAATTAAATTTGCTTCCCCTTTTCTGCTCAGTTTCTCTTCAGGTGTTCAAGGATAGATGTTGCTCCTATAGTCCCAGGTAGCACCTGTAGATTACTCTTAGGTTATCCATTTCAATTTTAAAATGATTACTTATATTATTATTCAGAATAATATAACTTGGTTGAAAGTAAATGGGAAACAGCATTTAAATATCTAAGGAATAATAAATATGAAAATACTATTTTGAAACTAGTATTTTTATCTTATTTTTATTTTTGAAAGTAGTATTTTTTTAATTTAAATATATTTTTAAAAATTGTTCACAATGTTGATTTCTGCGACATGACGACACAAATCCACCATAATGAAACACACACTCTCCCTCCCTCCCTTCCCCACAGCCAGCACAGAACACCCACCTGGATCCCTGTGCTGCACGGCGACTCCTCGCCAGCTCTCCAGCTTACAGTCCAGAGTGGACATGTGCTGATGTTACTTTCACAGCTCGTAAAAAATAAGCTGTCTAAAAACTGCAGAATGCCATGCAGAAAGTACCTACCAGTTCTACTTTTGGTGGGGAGGCAGGTTAAGTGAGTGAAAAAGAGGAGGAAGACCCTGTTGTCTAGTCAGTGTGTCTATCAGTGCTAGACATTATGCTCTGAATGGCCTTTACATGCATGAACGTTTAATACTCAGCCCAGTCCTATACAGTGATAAAAACTATCATCTTACTATGGATGTACTGAGGCCTCACAAGGCTAAGTAACTTGCCTAAGATTACCCATGGCAGTACCTTGGATTCTTCTTGAGGTTTGCCCATATATAGAGAGCAACATTTTCATCTCGAATGATTTTTTCCATATTTCCACTGTCCAGGTCTGCTGAAATTCTAGCTTCCTATAAGAAAAAAAGGAAAACATTAAGATTAGAGGCCTCTTAAATTATGGAACTTAGAAAAGTTATTTCATCACTTAGGAATTGGATTCCCTTCAATACCTAAGAGTAATTTGAGTAAAAATAAGGTTCGATCAATATAGCAATTAATTTACATAATTCTCTAAATGATACAAATGTATTTACCCAATTAAATTTGCTTCCCCTTTTCTGCTCAGTTTCTCTTCAGGTGTTCAAGGATAGATGTTGCTCCTATAGTCCCAGGTAGCACCTGTAGATTACTCTTAGGTTATCCATTTCAATTTTAACATGATCATGACTTTTCATTTTAACTATATATCCTTATCTTAACTTTATCCTGGCTCTAAAAGTTAGCCTATTTCTGAACATACCAAGTTTACATAGCAAAATATCCCAATGAGTTATTTGTTTTACTAGTCTAATACTTGATGATCAACATACAATTTAAGGATGTTCTTTGGAATTCTTTAATAAAGACTAACACAGCTCGGTGCCTATTACTTAAGACATTAGTTCTTAGGACTTAAATAAGCCGATATGTATTTGGTTCCTATAAAGTGAAAACCTAAAAGTACTAGGAATTGAAATTACTGTATTCGTTATAAAAGTAATTAATTCTGTGGACACTTTGGCAGTGGTTAGGACTCCACTGCAGGGATGCACAGGTTCAATTCCCCACAGGGGATCTAAGATCCACAAGCCATGCCTGTGGCATAAACAAACAAACTACTGGAAGAGTGTTACGCATTGTGTGAACATATCCAGCCGTTTCCTCATGGTTTAACTTGCTCCTCTATCCTCTTATTTTTTGTATAGTGAAGTTAGGTTGAGGTAGGTTTAGTCAGATCAGAGGAATGACTTCCTACAAGAAGGCACCTTAGGTGAGGTTGTGTTCTTCACACTGCATCCTATCAGGAGGTATACAATGTCCCAACGACATATTAACAATACGGACTTGATCACCAAGTCGAGGTGGTGACTACCATAGCTCCCCATTGGAAAGTAAATTTATACTCATCAGTGAGTCACCTGTGGTCTAACACTTTGGCGTTATGAGAATCGTACGCTCCTAAACGTTTCACCTAGTTCCTGAGGCAGCCGTTGATGATCTTCATCAGTTACTCCACTGGGGTCTGAAGCAGGGTGACCGTTTTACTGACCATTCCTCCCACACTCACCAGATGGTGCTCCTCTGTAAGGATTGTTCTCCCTACCCCACCCAACTCACCTCTTCCTTTTTGGAGTGTCACTACAGACTCATGAACTTTTATTCTATGAGTGATATAATCAATTATAATTATTATTCTTTCAAAAATTCAAATTATCTCTGACTGGACCATTGGGAGCTTCTTTAAGCTAGTTTTGTCCCTTTCGCCATGGCTCCATCAGTCATTAAATATTTACTTGCTTTCTAGCACAAGATAATGCAAACTCATCTTTCAATAACAACCTCATCTTTCCACTTTCCCTGCCGCAAGCTTGACTTAGCCATTTACCCCAATCGGACTTCATCCCTTCTCATGAAATAAAGAGAAATCGGATTCATAGTGATATCAGCATTACAAATTTAATGTTACAGTACTTTTTCTAATCTTTTCTCCTATATAACATATCTTTGTTCTCTTAAAAATCTTCCTTACTCAAAATCGACGAACTACTAGCCAGACTCATTAAGAAAGAAAGAGAGAATAACCAGATCAACAAAATCAGAAATGAAAAAGGAGACGTTACAACAGAAAATAGAGGAATACAAAGGATTATAAGAGACTATTATGAACAACTGTATGGGAACAAACTGGAAAACCTGGAAGAAATAGAAATTATGAATAACTCAATCACAAGCTCAATTGAATCTGTGATAAAAAAAAAAAATCTACCCCAAAAATGAAAGCCCAGGGCCAGATGGCTTCACCGCTGAATTTTACCAAACATTTAAAGAAGAGCTAATGCCTATCCTTCTAAAACTCTTTCAAACAATTGCACAAGAAAGAATACTTTCAAAGACATTCTATGAGCCCACCATCACTCTGATACCAAAACCAGGCAAAGACAACACAAAAAAGAAAATTATAGGCCAATATCACTGATGAACTTAGACGCAAAAATCCTCAACAAAATACCAGCAAACAGGGCTTCCCTGGTGGTCCGGGGGTAGAGGGTCTGCCTTGCAGCACAACGGGCACTGGTTCAATCCCTGCCCTGGGAGAAACTCACGTGCCACGGAGTGGCTGGACCGGTGCGTCCAATTACAAGCCAGTGCTCTGAAGTGCATGTGCCCATAGTGGTGCTCTTCAATGAGAGAGGCTGCTGCATTAGGAAGCCCTTACAGGCCAAAGAATAAAGATGGACGAAAATAAATAAATAAAAAAGGCCAAAATTAAAAAAAAATACTAGCAAAGTGAAGTCAGCACCACATCAAAAAACTCATACATCATGATCAAGTTGGGTTTATCCCAGGCATGAAACGATTCTTCCATATCTGCAAATCAATCAACGTGATTCACTATATCAACAAACTGAAAGATAAAAATCACATGATAATCTCAATAGATGCAGAAAAAGCCTTTGACAAAACCCAACATCCATTCGTTATAAAAACTCTTCCAAAAACGGGCATAGGGCTTCCCTGGTGGTCTAGTGGGTAGAGTCCACCTTGCAGTGCAAGGGACACTGGTTTGATCCCTGGCTCAGGAAGATCCCATGTGCCACGGAGCAGCTGGACCAGTGTGTCCAATTATGAGCCAGCGCTCTGGAGCCCATGTGACTGGAGCCAGTGCTCTGCAGTTAGAGAGGCCACTGCAATGGGAGGCCCACACAGGTCAAAGAATAAAGATGAATGAAAATAAATGAATTAAAAAAAGGGGGGACATACAAGGAACCGACCTCAACACAGTGAAAGCCATATATGAGAAGCCCACAGAGAACATTATCCTTAATGCTGAAAAACTAAAAGCATTCCCTCTAAGATCAGGAACAAGATAAGGGTATCCACTTTCACCACTACTATTCAACATAGTCCTGAAAGTTCTAGCAACAGCAACAAGAGAAGAAAAAGAAATAAATGGGATCCAATGGGAAAAGAAGAAGTAAAACTCTATTTGCAGACAACATG
This sequence comes from Tragulus kanchil, assembly GCA_022376925.1. Lineage (NCBI taxonomy): Eukaryota > Metazoa > Chordata > Mammalia > Artiodactyla > Tragulidae > Tragulus > Tragulus kanchil. The sequence continues at coordinate 266,371,813 of JAIOJX010000004.1, read as the reverse complement.
ATATTATACATAGAGAACCCCAAAGAGACAACTGGAGAACTACTAGAGCTAATCAACGAATTTAGCAGTTGCAAGACACAAAATCAATACACAGAAATCACTCGCATTCCTATACACAAACAATGAAAAATCAGGAAATGAAATCAAAGAGGCAATCCCCTTCACCACTGCAACCAAAAGAATAAAATATCTAGGAATAACCTACCCAAAGAAACAAAAGAACTGTACACAGAAAATTACAAGACACTCATGAGAGACATTAAAGAAGACTTAAACAGATGGAGAGAAATTCCATGTTCCTGGACTGAAAGAAACAATATTGTAAAAATGACTATACTACCAAGTATCATATACAGATTCAACGGGATCCCTATCAAATTACCAATGACATTCTTCACAGAACAAGACCAAAAAATAGCACAGTTTATATGGAAACACAGAAGACCCCAGATAGCCAAAGCAAACCTGAGAAAGAAGAATGGAGCTGGAGGGATCAGACTCTCTAACTTCAGACTATACCACAAAGCAACAGTCATCAAGACAGTATGGTACTGGCACAAAAACAGAACTATAGACCAATGGAACAAGATAGAGAACCCAGAGATAAACCCACGCACCCACGGGTACCTTATTTTTGACAAAGGAGGCAAAAATATAAAATGGGGCAAAGCCTCTTCAACAAATGGTGCTGGGAAAATTGGACAGCTACATGCAAAAAAATGAAGTTGGAACATTCCCTAATACCATACACGAAGATAAATTCAAAATGGATTAAAGACCTAAATGTAAGAACAGAAACCATAAAACCCTTAGAGGAGAATATAGGCAAAACACTTAATGACATAAATCAAAGCAAGATTTTCTACGATCTGCTTACTAGAATAGCAGAACTAAAAACAAAATAAACATGTGGGAGGGCTTCCCTGGTGCTCCAGTGGATAAGGACTCCGCCTTGTAGTGCAAGGGGTGCCGGTTTGATCCCTGGCCTGGGAAATATCCCACATACTGCAGAGTGGCTGGACCAATGTGTCCAATTACTGAGTCAGAGCTCTGGAGTGCATGTGCCCAGAGCCGATGCTCTGCAACGAGAGGCCACTGCAATGGGAGGTCCACACAGGCCAAAGAACAAAGATGATTGAAAGTAAATAGATGAAAGACCAATACAAGTAGCCAAAAAATTGAAAAACAACAACAAACAAACATGTGGGACCTAATGAAGCTTAATAGCTTCTGCACAGCAAAAGAAACTACAAACAAGGTGAACAGACAACCCACAGAATGGCAGAAAATAACAGCAAATGAAACAGCTGACAAACAATTAATTTAAAAAACATACACGGGGAGGAGCCGCCGGAACCCGCCGCCGCGAGGAGCGTTCAGCCACTCCAACTGGAGGGCTTGCTGAATGGAGAGGGGAAGTTGCCCACGGGTTGCTGACCAGGGACCGGGCACGAGTTGGACGGGAAAGGTCGCGTCCGCCTTTGGCAGTTAGACACGTAACCGGCAGTGCGTGTGTGCCAGCGGCGGAGGAGCCCGCGCTCCTCTAGAACTGCAGCAGCAGCGGAGGAAGCCGGGGAAAGAGCAGGGATTGGAGACTACAGGCGGGTGCGCGGTCAAGCTGGGGCGCCCCCCTCCAACATGGGACTGCGCGCGCCGCGGCCTCTGCCCGACTGACTGGGATCAGCCCACAGTCCTGGCCAGCACCCAGTATGGCAGCAAAGCCCTCATTTGGCTGAACACAAAAACAGAAACCATAGCAACCGGCGCTATAAAAATGGTGCTGGGAAAATTGGACAGCTACATGCAAAAAAATGAAGTTGGAACATTCCCTAATACCATACACGAAGATAAATTCAAAATGGATTAAAGACCTAAATGTAAGAACAGAAACCATAAAACCCTTAGAGGAGAATATAGGCAAAACACTTAATGACATAAATCAAAGCAAGATTTTCTACGATCTGCTTACTAGAATAGCAGAACTAAAAACAAAATAAACATGTGGGAGGGCTTCCCTGGTGCTCCAGTGGATAAGGACTCCGCCTTGTAGTGCAAGGGGTGCCGGTTTGATCCCTGGCCTGGGAAATATCCCACATACTGCAGAGTGGCTGGACCAATGTGTCCAATTACTGAGTCAGAGCTCGGGAGTGCATGTGCCCAGAGCCGATGCTCTGCAACGAGAGGCCACTGCAATGGGAGGTCCACACAGGCCAAAGAACAAAGATGATTGAAAGTAAATAGATGAAAGACCAATACAAGTAGCCAAAAATTGAAAACAACAACAAACAAACATGTGGGACCTAATGAAGCTTAATAGCTTCTGCACAGCAAAAGAAACTACAAACAAGGTGAACAGACAACCCACAGAATGGCAGAAAATAACAGCAAATGAAACAGCTGACAAACAATTAATTTAAAAAACATACACGGGGAGGAGCCGCCGGAACCCGCCGCCGCGAGGAGCGTTCAGCCACTCCAACTGGAGGGCTTGCTGAATGGAGAGGGGAAGTTGCCCACGGGTTGCTGACCAGGGACCGGGCACGAGTTGGACGGGAAAGGTCGCGTCCGCCTTTGGCAGTTAGACACGTAACCGGCAGTGCGTGTGTGCCAGCGGCGGAGGAGCCCGCGCTCCTCTAGAACTGCAGCAGCAGCGGACGAAGCCGGGGAAAGAGCAGGGATTGGAGACTACAGGCGGGTGCGCGGTCAAGCTGGGGCGCCCCCCTCCAACATGGGACTGCGCGCGCCGCGGCCTCCGCCCGACTGACTGGGATCAGCCCACCGTCCCAGCCAGCACCCAGTATGGCAGCAAAGCCCTCATTTTGCTGAACACAAAAATAGAAACCACAGCAACCGGTGCTATAAGGGAAAGATTACGCCATCAAGACATCACCATCAAGAGCAGATTGGTTTCCAACAGGCAGATGAGAAGATAAAAACCAAGGACAGTATTTAACTTTTTTTTCTTTTTTTTTTTTCCTTTTCTTCTGCTTGTTTGTGGTGGACTATTTTGCTTATTCAATTGATTGGTCTGGTTTGGGGTTCATTAGTTTCTTTGTTTATTGGGGTTTTTTTAGTGTTTTTTTTTTTTTTTTTGGTAGTTGTTGTTTTCATTTGTTTGACTTGTTTTATGTGTTTTTTCTTTGTTTTTCAGTCTCATTAATTTTTTCTGCTCTTTTTAATTTTTAATTTCTTTTTTTGACTTTTATTTTATTGTATTTTTTTTAACTTTAATTTTAATTCTTGAAAACCTCTAATTCTCTTTTCTCTTTCCTCTTTCCCACTGCTTTCTTCCTCTATGTTCTAAATGTAAAACATTTTCCTATCTACCAATATCCTCTAGATAAATTATTTCCTATCTTCCTGTCTCCACTATTCACTTCCAAATACACTAAACAATACACACACTAATCTTTGCTACCTAATCCTATAAAATACTTCCAAGATGAATCTTTTCCTTTTTATTACGTATAGACTTTCCTCCTTGTCACCCCCAACACATGTCCTAATTTAAAATTGCTCTCATTGTAATTATCCAAGCCAGGACCTTGTGCTAGATCTATTATTCAGGCACTATTTCAATTAATTCAAAGCTTAACGGGCAAGTATCATCTGTGATTGCATGAATTGCCAGAAAGATTTCCTGTGCCTTATCTCTGTAAAACTGGTCAGTTGTGGGGATTGCTGTATATGTATGTATATCTTATGATTATGTTAGAAAACATCTGAATGCTTTTATGACTGTCACCCATCAGGGATGCACCTCTTGTTCCACAGATGCTAGTATGTGAACTAGCATCACGGAACACCATAGCAAACCAGACATAGAGCCTACACCCCCTGACCAATCATCAAACCAAGGATCCTCAGAGCAGAAGCCCTGATTCCAAGACCCCACACTATCAAAGAACATACAACACTATAGATTATTCACCTGTAAACAAGGTCTAACACCACCCAAGACACAAACCACTGAACCCTTCTACAAGGACAGAAACCCAAAGGAAGGGAGAATTCAACCAAGAAGCCTGGTGGGAATAAGAACTCCATACACACAGACACACACAAAGAAACAAAAATTAACCTAATAATGAAACGTCAGAGAAACACTGTACAAATGAAGGACCAAGCTAGAGAAACACCACTTCAAATGACAGAGGAAGAGAAAGACAAACTATCTGAAAGAGAATTCAGAAAAGCTATACTAATGAGGATGCAAAACACCGAAAACAGAATATTAGAGGAAATTAGTGCATTGAGAAGAGACATGCAAGAAATGAAAAATAAGCAAATGGAGACAACTAACTCAATTGCTGAACTCAAAAATACTATAGAAGGTCTCAACAGTAGAATATCAGAGGCTGAAGAATGGATAAGTGAGCAGGAAGACAGAATGGTGGAAATAAGTGCTGAAGAACAGAACAAAGCCCAAAGAATTAAAAGAATTGAGGATAGCCTCAAAGACCTATGGGACAATATCAAACGCACCAACATTAGGATTATAGGAGTTCCAGAAGAAGAAGAAGAGAAGAAAGACTATGAAAAAATTCTTGAAGAGGTTATAGCTGAAAACTTCCCCAGCATGGGAAAGGAGACAGTCAACCAAGTCCAGGAAGCACAAAGAGTTCCATACAGGAGAAACCCCAGAAGAAACACACCAAGGCACATTCTAATCAAACTAACGCAGACTAAATATAAAGACAGATTACTAAAAGCAGCTAGGAGCAAACAACAAATAACATATAAAGGAAACCCCATACGTTTAACTGCGGATCTCTCAACAGAAACCCTACAGGCCAGAAGAGAATGGCAAGATACATTTAAACGGCTAAAAGAGAACAACCTCCAACCAAGAATTCTCTACCCAGCAAGAATCTCATTCAGAATTGATGGTGAAGTCAAAAGCTTCACAGACAAGCAAAAACTAAAAGAATTCTGTACCACAAAACCAGCCCTACAACAAGTGTTAAACAGCCTGATACAGCCAATAAATACAAGAGTAGGAGAAGCCTTACAAATCAAACCCCAAATTTCTAAGAAGATGACAATAGGAACATTCGTATCAATAATTACTTTGAACGTAAATGGACTAAATGCTCCAACCAAATGACACAGGCTGGCTGAATGGATCCAGAAGCAAGACCCATATATATGCTGTTTACAAGAGACCCACTTTAGACTTAGAGACACTCATAGACTGAAAGTGAAAGGCTGGAAAAAGATATTCCATGCAAATGGAAATCAAAAGAAAGCTGGAGTAGCAATCCTTATATCAGACAAACTAGACTTTAAAGTAAAGAAGATTCTAAGAGACAAGGCAGGTCACTACATCATGATTAAGGGATCTATCCAAGAGGAAGACGTAACAGTCATGAATATCTACGCACCCAACACAGGGGCACCTCAATACATAAGACAGGTACTTTCAGACATAAAAGAAGAAATCAACAATAACACAATAATAGTAGGAGACTTTAACACTCCTCTCACACCAATGGACAGATCATCCAAACAGAATGGTGGAAATAAGTGCTGAAGAACAGAACAAAGCCCAAAGAATTAAAAGAATTGAGGATAGCCTCAAAGACCTATGGGACAATATCAAACGCACCAACATTAGGATTATAGGAGTTCCAGAAGAAGAAGAAGAGAAGAAAGACTATGAAAAAATTCTTGAAGAGGTTATAGCTGAAAACTTCCCCAGCATGGGAAAGGAGACAGTCAACCAAGTCCAGGAAGCACAAAGAGTTCCATACAGGAGAAACCCCAGAAGAAACACACCAAGGCACATTCTAATCAAACTAACGCAGACTAAATATAAAGACAGATTACTAAAAGCAGCTAGGAGCAAACAACAAATAACATATAAAGGAAACCCCATACGTTTAACTGCGGATCTCTCAACAGAAACCCTACAGGCCAGAAGAGAATGGCAAGATACATTTAAACGGCTAAAAGAGAACAACCTCCAACCAAGAATTCTCTACCCAGCAAGAATCTCATTCAGAATTGATGGTGAAGTCAAAAGCTTCACAGACAAGCAAAAACTAAAAGAATTCTGTACCACAAAACCAGCCCTACAACAAGTGTTAAACAGCCTGATACAGCCAATAAATACAAGAGTAGGAGAAGCCTTACAAATCAAACCCCAAATTTCTAAGAAGATGACAATAGGAACATTCGTATCAATAATTACTTTGAACGTAAATGGACTAAATGCTCCAACCAAATGACACAGGCTGGCTGAATGGATCCAGAAGCAAGACCCATATATATGCTGTTTACAAGAGACCCACTTTAGACTTAGAGACACTCATAGACTGAAAGTGAAAGGCTGGAAAAAGATATTCCATGCAAATGGAAATCAAAAGAAAGCTGGAGTAGCAATCCTTATATCAGACAAACTAGACTTTAAAGTAAAGAAGATTCTAAGAGACAAGGCAGGTCACTACATCATGATTAAGGGATCTATCCAAGAGGAAGACGTAACAGTCATGAATATCTACGCACCCAACACAGGGGCACCTCAATACATAAGACAGGTACTTTCAGACATAAAAGAAGAAATCAACAATAACACAATAATAGTAGGAGACTTTAACACTCCTCTCACACCAATGGACAGATCATCCAAACAGAAAATTAATCAAGAAACACAAGCCTTAAATGCCACACTGGAAAAGATGGACCTCATCGATATCTTTAGGACATTCCAACCAAAAACAGAAGAATACACTTTCTTCTCAAGTGCTCACGTAACATTCTCCAGGATAGACCACATCTTGGGCCACAAATCAATGCTCAGTCAGTTCAAGAAAACCTAAATTATATCAACCATCTTCTCGGACCACAATGCAATGAGACTAGAGATCAACTACCAGAAAAAAAACCCTAAAAACACAAACACATGGAGATTAAACAATACATACCTAAAAAACCAACTGATCATTAAGGAAATCAAAGGAGAAATTAAACAATTCCTAGAAGAAAATGACAATGAACACATGACAGTGCAAAACCTATGGGATACTGCAAAAGCAGTTCAAAGAGGGAAATTTATAGCAATACAATCCCACCTCAAGAAACTAGGAAAATACGAAGCAGATGACCTAACCCTCCGCTTAAAACAGTTGGAGAAAGAAGAACCAAAACATCCCAAAGCCAGCAGAAGAAGAGAAATCATAAAGATCAGAGCAGAAATAAATGAGAAAGAAACAAAAGAAACAATAGTAAAGATAAATAAAACAAAAAGCTGGTTCTTTGAAAAGGTAAACAAAATTGACAAGCCACTGGCCAGACTCATTAAGAAAGAGAGAGAAGAACCAGATCAACAAAATCAAACACGAAAAAGGAGAAAAGAAAGCCAAAAATTTTGCCATGCAAATGGAAATCAGCTGGAGTAGCAATCCTTATATCAGACAAACTAGACTTTAAAGTAAAGAAGATTCTAAGAGACAAGGCAGGTCACTACATCATGATTAAGGGATCTATCCAAGAGGAAGACGTAACAGTCATGAATATCTACGCACCCAACACAGGGGCACCTCAATACATAAGACAGGTACTTTCAGACATAAAAGAAGAAATCAACAATAACACAATAATAGTAGGAGACTTTAACACTCCTCTCACACCAATGGACAGATCATCCAAACAGAAAATTAATCAAGAAACACAAGCCTTAAATGCCACACTGGAAAAGATGGACCTCATCGATATCTTTAGGACATTCCAACCAAAAACAGAAGAATACACTTTCTTCTCAAGTGCTCACGTAACATTCTCCAGGATAGACCACATCTTGGGCCACAAATCAATGCTCAGTCAGTTCAAGAAAACCTAAATTATATCAACCATCTTCTCGGACCACAATGCAATGAGACTAGAGATCAACTACCAGAAAAAAAACCCTAAAAACACAAACACATGGAGATTAAACAATACATACCTAAAAAACCAACTGATCATTAAGGAAATCAAAGGAGAAATTAAACAATTCCTAGAAGAAAATGACAATGAACACATGACAGTGCAAAACCTATGGGATACTGCAAAAGCAGTTCTAAGAGGGAAATTGATAGCAATACAATCCCACCTCAAGAAACTAGGAAAATACGAAGCAGATGACCTAACCCTCCACTTAAAACAGTTGGAGAAAGAAGAACAAAAACATCCCAAAGCCAGCAGAAGAAGAGAAATCATAAAGATCAGAGCAGAAATAAATGAGAAAGAAACAAAAGAAACAATAGTAAAGATAAATAAAACAAAAAGCTGGTTCTTTGAAAAGGTAAACAAAATTGACAAGCCACTGGCCAGACTCATTAAGAAAGAGAGAGAGAAGAACCAGATCAACAAAATCAAAAACGAAAAAGGAGAGATTACAACAGATAATGCAGAAATCCAAAGGATTCTAAGAGACTATTATGAGCAACTCTATGGCAACAAACTGGACAACCTGGAAGAAATGGACAGTTTCTTGGAGAGGATTAATCTCCCAAGACTGAGCCAGGAAGAAACAGAAACTTTGAACAACCCAATCACAAGCTCAGAAATCAAATCTGTGATTAAAAATCTACCCAAAAATAAAAGCCCAGGGCCAGATGGCTTCACAGCTGAATTCTACCAAACATTTAAAGGAGAGCTAATGCCTGTCCTTCTAAAACTCTTCCAAAAAATTGCACAGGAAGGAAAACTTCCAAACATATTCTATAAGGCCACCATCACCCTGATACCCAAACCAGGCAAAGACAACACAAAAAAGGAAAACTATAGGCCAATTTCACTGATGAACTTAGATGCCAAGATCCTCAACAAAATCCTAGCAAACAGAATTCAATGACACGTCAAAAAACTCATACATTATGATCAAGTCAGGTTCATCCCAGGCATGCAAGGCTTCTTCAACATCCACAAATCAATCAACGTGATACACCATATTAACAAGTTGAAAGACAAAAATCACATGATCATTTCAATAGATGCAGAAAAAGCCTTCAACAAAGTACAACATCCATTTATGATAAAAACTCTTCAGAAAATGGGCATAGAAGGAACCTATCTCAACATAATAACAGCCATCTATGAGAAGCCTACAGCAAACATTATTGTTAATGGTGAAAAACTGAAAGCATTCCCTCTAAGATCAGGAACAAGACAGAGGTGCCCACTTTCACCACTACTATTCAACATAGTCCTGGAAGTCCTAGCAACAGCAATAAGAGAAGAGAAAGAAATCAAAGGAATCCAGATTGGAAAGGAAGAAGTCAAGCTCTCTCTTTTTGCAGACGACATATTATACATAGAAAATCCCAAAGACACGGTTACAAAGCTACTAGAGCTAATCAATGAATTCAGCAAAATCACAGGATACAAAGTCAACACACAGAAATCACTGGCATTCCTATACACAAACAATGAAAAATCAGAAAATGAAATCAAAGAGGCAATCCCCTTCACCACTGCAACCAAAAGAATCAAATATCTAGGAATAAACCTGCCCAAAGAAACAAAAGAATTGTACACAGAAAATTACAAGACACTCATGAGAGACATTAAAGAAGACTTAAACAGATGGAAAGATATTCCATGTTCCTGGATCGGAAGAATCAATATTGTGAAAATGACCATACTACCAAATATCATCTACAGATTCAATGCAGTACCTATCCAACTACCATTGACATTTTTCACAGAACTAGACCAAAGAATAACACAGTTCGTATGGAAACACAGAAGACCTCGAATAGCCAAAGCAATCCTGAGAAAGAAGAATGGAGTTGGAGGGATCAGCCTCCCTAACTTCAGACTCTACTACAAAGCAACAGTTATCAAGACAGTATGGTACTGGCACAAAAACAGAACTATAGATCAATGGAACAAGATTGAGAACCCAGAGATCAACCCACGCACCTATGGGTACCTTATTTTTGACAAAGGAGGAGAAACTATAAAATGGGACAAATACAGCCTCTTCAACAAATGGTGCTGGGAAAATTGGACAGCTACATGCAAAGAAATGAAGTTGGAACATTCCCTGACCCCATACACAAAGATCAACTCAAAATGGATTAAAGACCTAAATGTAAGACCAGAAACCCTCAAACTCTTAGAGGACAATAAATCACAAAAATCCAGTGATACACCATATTAACAAGTTGAAAGACAAAATCACATGATCATTTCAATAGATGCAGAAAAAGCCTTCAACAAAGTACAACATCCATTTATGATAAAAACTCTTCAGAAAATGGGCATAGAAGGAACCTATCTCAACATAATAACAGCCATCTATGAGAAGCCTACAGCAAACATTATTGTTAATGGTGAAAAACTGAAAGCATTCCCTCTAAGATCAGGAACAAGACAGAGGTGCCCACTTTCACCACTACTATTCAACATAGTCCTGGAAGTCCTAGCAACAGCAATAAGAGAAGAGAAAGAAATCAAAGGAATCCAGATTGGAAAGGAAGAAGTCAAGCTCTCTCTTTTTGCAGACGACATATTATACATAGAAAATCCCAAAGACACGGTTACAAAGCTACTAGAGCTAATCAATGAATTCAGCAAAATCACAGGATACAAAGTCAACACACAGAAATCACTGGCATTCCTATACACAAACAATGAAAAATCAGAAAATGAAATCAAAGAGGCAATCCCCTTCACCACTGCAACCAAAAGAATCAAATATCTAGGAATAAACCTGCCCAAAGAAACAAAAGAATTGTACACAGAAAATTACAAGACACTCATGAGAGACATTAAAGAAGACTTAAACAGATGGAAAGATATTCCATGTTCCTGGATCGGAAGAATCAATATTGTGAAAATGACCATACTACCAAATATCATCTACAGATTCAATGCAGTACCTATCCAACTACCATTGACATTTTTCACAGAACTAGACCAAAGAATAACACAGTTCATATGGAAACACAGAAGACCTCGAATAGCCAAAGCAATCCTGAGAAAGAAGAATGGAGTTGGAGGGATCAGCCTCCCTAACTTCAGACTCTACTACAAAGCAACAGTTATCAAGACAGTATGGTACTGGCACAAAAACAGAACTATAGATCAATGGAACAAGATTGAGAACCCAGAGATCAACCCACGCACCTATGGGTACCTTATTTTTGACAAAGGAGGAGAAACTATAAAATGGGACAAATACAGCCTCTTCAACAAATGGTGCTGGGAAAATTGGACAGCTACATGCAAAGAAATGAAGTTGGAACATTCCCTGACCCCATACACAAAGATCAACTCAAAATGGATTAAAGACCTAAATGTAAGACCAGAAACCCTCAAACTCTTAGAGGACAATATAGGCAAAACCCTCAAGGACATCAATCAAAGCAAGATCTTCTCTGATCCACCTACTAAAATAGTGGAACTGAAAAGAAAAGTCAACACATGGGACCTCATGAAACTTAAAAGCTTTTGTACAGCAAAAGAAATCACCAAAAAGTTGAACAGACACCCCACAGAGTGGGAGAAAATCATAGCAAATGAAACAACAGACAAAGAATTAATCTCCAAAATCTACAAGCAACTCAGACAACTCAACACAGGAAAAACGAACAACCCAATCAAAAAATGGGAAAAAGATCTAAAGAGACGCCTCTCCAAAGAGGACATACCGATGGCCCAAAAGTACATGAAACGATGCTCAACCTCGCTTATCATTAGAGAAATGCAAATTAAGACCACAATGAGATACCACCTCACACCTGTCAGAATGGCCATCATCAACAAATCGACAGACAATAAATGTTGGAGAGGGTGCGGAGAAAAGGGAATCCTCTTGCATTGCTGGTGGGAATGTCAATTGATACAGCCTCTATGGAAGACAATATGGAGATTCCTTAAAAAACTAAAAATAGAAGCACCGTATGACCCAGCAATCCCACTATTAGGCCTATATCCTGATGAAATCAAAACTGAAAGAGGCACCTGTACCCCAATGTTCATTGCAGCTCTCTATACAATAGCCAGAACATGGAAGCAACCTAGATGTCCATCGATGAATGAATGGATCCAGAAGCTCTGGTACATATATACAATGGAATACTACTCAGCTGTTAAAAGAAATGCAGAAGACTCAGTCCTAATGAGGTGGCTGGCTCTAGAACCGATCATAAAAAGTGAAGCAAGTCAAAAAGAGAAAGACAAGTATAGTATACTAACTCATATATATGGGATCTAGTAAGATGGTCATGATAACACACGCAGTGAGCTCATGAAAAAACAGAGAATAGACATAAAGATATTGTGGAGACCGAACAGTGGGAGGGAGGCATGGAGGGAGTAACATGGAAACCTATACTGTCATGTGTAGAAAAGATAGCTATTGTCATTGTGCTAGGGGAATAGGAGTACCTACAACCACTTGGGGTGATGGTCTGGAGGGATGGGAGGGGGGGAACTGGGTGGGGGGAGGGTCCATGGATATGCATATGAATGATCTGGGAACATACATGTAAAAAATAAAAAAATATATATATATACAAGGAACTTGAACAACCCATTCAAAAAGCGGGAAAAAGACCTAAACAGACATCTCTCCAAAGAAGGCATACAGATGGCCAAAAAACACATGAAAAGGTGCTCAATGTCACTTATTATTAGAGAAATGCAAATCAAAACTACAATGAGATATCACCTCACACCAGTCAGAATGGCCAACATTAAAAAAAATCGACAGATAATAAATGCTGGAGAGGGTGTGGAGAAAAGAGAACATTCTTGCACTGTTGGTGGGAATGTAAATTGATACAATCACTATGGAAGACCACCTGGCAATATCTTAAAAAACTAAAAAGCACCATATGACCCAACAATCCCACTATTAGGCATATACCCTGATGAAATCAAAATTGAGAGAGACACCTGTGTCCCAATCTTCACTGAAGCACTCTATACAATAGCTAGATCATAGAAGCAACCTAGATGTGCACTGACAAATAAAGGGATAAAGAACCTATGGTACATATACACAATGGAGTATTTCTCAGCCGTAAAAAGAAATGCAGAAGAATCAGTCCTAATGAGGTGGATGAATCTAGAACCCATTATACAAAATGAAGTAAGTCAAAAAGAAAAGGACAAATACAGTATACTAACACATATTTATGGAATCTAGTAAGATGGCAGCAATAAATAGACACACAGAGCAGCGATGGAGAAACAGACTTAAAAGAACAGACCTATGGCCATTGAGGGGAGGGAAGATCGGGCGAGAGGTATGGAAAGAGCAACGAGGAAACCTACACTACCATATGTAACAGAGATAACCATTGTGATTAAGCTGTAAGACTAAAGGAACTCACATGGGGACAAAGCATCAACCTGGGGAGGCGGTGGAAAGGGGGAAAAGGGAGGGGAGGCTCAGGTGGGAGGGGTCAGTGACTGTTTGGGATTATGTACATCTGTAAACAAGAAAACTCTGTAAAAACATACAACAGTAACAAAAAACAGCTATTGGAGATATTCATGGAATATTAGGGACGTTTTAAATATGGACTGGATATTGGAATACATTATGGAATTATTGTTAACTTTCTTAGGTATAATAATGGCTCTGTGATTATTTGAATATTACCATTAGTGTTAAGATATTTGGGGAAAAATAGAGTGACTACCAATAATTGCAATCTTGTGTCAAGTGATTCATCAAGAGTGAATATCTAACATATAAGGTGGTGTGAATTTATTTTCATAATGGTCCTGGTAAACTTCAGCAAGTTTAAGACAAAATATCTAGACTTCAGCTATACTAATGAATATTCACAGTTGATAAATACATTGTGTCTCAGTCTACCGACTTTTCCATCACTTTTTAAATCTTCAAAAAATAAAGGATGCAGAATTTTTAAAATTATATAAAATATTAACACTTACATAAGATAATAACCATATATAAAGCTAAACACCAGACTTACTCTGAGAAGTATTTCAGTGGCTTTGTGAAACTTAAAATGAAGGAGTTCCTGCAGTTCTAGAATTGATTCCTGGTACTGGACTACATCTTTCTCTTGTAGATCATACGGTGAAGTTTCCAGTAAAAGTAACTTCAGTTGCTCAATTAACTATACAGTAAAAGTAAACATATAAAGTAAAAATTTACCATAAAAGTAATCTTCTAGCAAACAAAGGAAAAGTGAAATGGGGGATGTTTTACCACTTTTGAACTGAGGAATGTATCACCAGTAAAACAAATTAGTCTTCTATATTTATTCTATTATAAAAGATTATGGGAAAACAGAGCATTTCCTCCCAAAACTCCATTCTAAGAATTCTCACTTATGTGCAGCAGAGCTGTCCTTAGCAAGTTGTTAGAGAAGATCGGGCGAGAGGTATGGAAAGAGCAACGAGGAAACCTACACTACCATATGTAACAGAGATAACCATTGTGATTAAGCTGTAAGACTAAAGGAACTCACATGGGGACAAAGCATCAACCTGGGGAGGCGGTGGAAAGGGGGAAAAGGGAGGGGAGGCTCAGGTGGGAGGGGTCAGTGACTGTTTGGGATTATGTACATCTGTAAACAAGAAAACTCTGTAAAAACATACAACAGTAACAAAAAACAGCTATTGGAGATATTCATGGAATATTAGGGACGTTTTAAATATGGACTGGATATTGGAATACATTATGGAATTATTGTTAACTTTCTTAGGTATAATAATGGCTCTGTGATTATTTGAATATTACCATTAGTGTTAAGATATTTGGGGAAAAATAGAGTGACTACCAATAATTGCAATCTTGTGTCAAGTGATTCATCAAGAGTGAATATCTAACATATAAGGTGGTGTGAATTTATTTTCATAATGGTCCTGGTAAACTTCAGCAAGTTTAAGACAAAATATCTAGACTTCAGCTATACTAATGAATATTCACAGTTGATAAATACATTGTGTCTCAGTCTACCGACTTTTCCATCACTTTTTAAATCTTCAAAAAATAAAGGATGCAGAATTTTTAAAATTATATAAAATATTAACACTTACATAAGATAATAACCATATATAAAGCTAAACACCAGACTTACTCTGAGAAGTATTTCAGTGGCTTTGTGAAACTTAAAATGAAGGAGTTCCTGCAGTTCTAGAATTGATTCCTGGTACTGGACTACATCTTTCTCTTGTAGATCATACGGTGAAGTTTCCAGTAAAAGTAACTTCAGTTGCTCAATTAACTATACAGTAAAAGTAAACATATAAAGTAAAAATTTACCATAAAAGTAATCTTCTAGCAAACAAAGGAAAAGTGAAATGGGGGATGTTTTACCACTTTTGAACTGAGGAATGTATCACCAGTAAAACAAATTAGTCTTCTATATTTATTCTATTATAAAAGATTATGGGAAAACAGAGCATTTCCTCCCAAAACTCCATTCTAAGAATTCTCACTTATGTGCAGCAGAGCTGTCCTTAGCAAGTTGTTAGAGAAGCCCATGACCCCAGACTGTGGAACAGTGGAAATAGTAATAGGATGACAACAAGGAGAGGAAGGAGGAGGATCACTCATGTCTACTGAACGCTCACTCTGTCCAGGAACTGGGCTCGATGCTCTATAGGGTTTCATCCATTTAATTCTCATCCTAACTCTATGAGTAGATACTGTTCACTGGGCCTATTTTGTAGATAAGGAGACAGAGGCAACCTGGTTCTACCAGTGAGAAGGTCAGTAGACGCCACTCCATCCTAACAAATGAAGAGCTAAACAGACTAAAGAACCAACAACTCCTTTAAGGATCAAAAAGCAGGAGGAGGGGAAAAGGAAGCACTCTGAGATACACCAGAGCACTCTGTTCTTCTTAAGCAGGCTTGATCTTAGGGAAAATTAAGATCAAGCTTGATCTGCTGAAATTTTACCAGAGCCTAACTCACTGAAGCACATGGAGAAGTAAACCACAGTGGAGAGAAGCGCAACATGGTAAGGAAATGAAGCAAAAAACATTCGAGGATCAAAGGACCAAAACGAGTGAAGTCTTTTCTAGTTTCTCCTGTTACACTGGTGTGTCTAGGTGTGGATTCCTTTCTGTTCATCCTGACCTGGGGGTCTGTTGGGTTTCTGGGAAATTTCCAGCCTAATGAATACTGTCTTCCTCATTCTACCACATCTCCTTCTGGTACTCCTTGTCACTACACATTTAGTCAATTCATTTCATCAAACATGCCTCTCAACATTTCTGATATTTTTCATCTCTGTCTCTCTCTGTGCTGTATTCTGATCAGTTCTTCAACCTATCTACTAAGTTACTCATTATTAAGAGTTCTCCGTGGAGACACTGCTGTTTTCCCTTCATTAAGCTAAACATGAGCCAATCCAGTGCTTATCATCTCCCTTTGCAGACTAGGCTTTCCCCTACTAGCTATGTTACCTCCTTGAGGCTCCCAGCTACAAAGGGTCTCTGCCTCATACCTTTCTGTCCCATAAAAAATTATGTGGAAAACAGAGCATTTCCTCCCAAAACTCCATTCTAAGAATTCTCACTTATGTGCAGCAGAGCTGTCCTTAGCAAGTTGTTAGAGAAGCCCATGACCCCAGACTGTGGAACAGTGGAAATAGTAATAGGATGACAACAAGGAGAGGAAGGAGGAGGATCACTCATGTCTACTGAACGCTCACTCTGTCCAGGAACTGGGCTCGATGCTCTATAGGGTTTCATCCATTTAATTCTCATCCTAACTCTATGAGTAGATACTGTTCACTGGGCCTATTTTGTAGATAAGGAGACAGAGGCAACCTGGTTCTACCAGTGAGAAGGTCAGTAGACGCCACTCCATCCTAACAAATGAAGAGCTAAACAGACTAAAGAACCAACAACTCCTTTAAGGATCAAAAAGCAGGAGGAGGGGAAAAGGAAGCACTCTGAGATACACCAGAGCACTCTGTTCTTCTTAAGCAGGCTTGATCTTAGGGAAAATTAAGATCAAGCTTGATCTGCTGAAATTTTACCAGAGCCTAACTCACTGAAGCACATGGAGAAGTAAACCACAGTGGAGAGAAGCGCAACATGGTAAGGAAATGAAGCAAAAAACATTCGAGGATCAAAGGACCAAAACGAGTGAAGTCTTTTCTAGTTTCTCCTGTTACACTGGTGTGTCTAGGTGTGGATTCCTTTCTGTTCATCCTGACCTGGGGGTCTGTTGGGTTTCTGGGAAATTTCCAGCCTAATGAATACTGTCTTCCTCATTCTACCACATCTCCTTCTGGTACTCCTTGTCACTACACATTTAGTCAATTCATTTCATCAAACATGCCTCTCAACATTTCTGATATTTTTCATCTCTGTCTCTCTCTGTGCTGTATTCTGATCAGTTCTTCAACCTATCTACTAAGTTACTCATTATTAAGAGTTCTCCGTGGAGACACTGCTGTTTTCCCTTCATTAAGCTAAACATGAGCCAATCCAGTGCTTATCATCTCCCTTTGCAGACTAGGCTTTCCCCTACTAGCTATGTTACCTCCTTGAGGCTCCCAGCTACAAAGGGGTCTCTGACCCAACTCACTACCTTGCTTCTATGTATCCTAGGCTTTGCCCCCTGATGGCCCATTAAACCACTGCTAAGCCATGAAGGGTTAATAGACACTCTCTGGGAAGTCACTGATCTGACACATGCCCACTTTTCTGAATTGTTTTATGGCCTTCAGGATTTCCCTTTACTTTCCTTTGAGCTGGGCAATGGATTCAAATCTCACTAAAACATTGTTTTCCCTGCATTTTTTAAGTGCGTTGTAAAATGGGTGTGCCTCAGGTTACCCTATTCTATCTGTAGGATATTCTTTGTTTTCTTTCTTTTTCTTTTTTTTTTTTTGTGGTGTAGGATATTCTTATTCATTTTTGTACTTCCAGTGCTTAAAAGAGGTGCCTGGCTTATAGTTAACATTAAAGGAACATGTATACAGAATCAATGAAAAGTGGATAATTCTGGCTGAAGATAAAATCATACACTTTGCACTGTTATTTACATAAATGGATGCAACCTGATTTTTTCTTGGACACACTTACAGTTAATGTTTCAGATTTACGTTAGGCTGATCCTAACTAACATGGCAAGAGGTTTTTATGAGTGATAAAAAGAGAAAGGGAAAAAAAAAAAGATGAGCAAATATTTTTCTTCATAAATATATGTTATTAATCTGCAAATACTATAATTTACTTCTATTTTTGGAGTCAGTATCAGATTATCTATAATTTACAGAGCTTAAAATTACAGAAGAATGCTTAAATACTTACATTTAACACTAGTTTACTCTTCTTAATCACTTCCTCAAAAGTCTCATTGGTTTCGTCTTTCCACAAGCTAATAAAAGTATTAATTTCTCGGGGTATTGAAGGATCCGGAGTCCCATCACATCGAATGTGGTGTTCCCACTGTGCAGTAAAAAAATATCTGAAAGTTCTCACTGAAGAAAATTCAACCAAAGGTTAAATTAATTCTTTTTCAGTGTAAGAACTCTCATAAACCTAATTTTCCCAACTTACACAAAAAAATATATTATGACTAGTTATTTGAAATGTCTCCAACCTATCCAAATTCCTCTTCAACAAAATAATTTATAAGCCTCAATAATTCAAATGAATAGAAATTATATTTATTGCCACATTTTATATTTAAAGAGTACTTATGAGGCAATTTTGTTTTGTCTGCCTCACTAGTCATGTAACTCCTGCTTGTACAGAGGCTGACCTAGGACTCCCTTTCCCTCCTCAAGTTATCACTCCTCGCTCCTCACCACATCACTTTACATGAGTCTTTTCACTCACTGTGTAGGCTCTGCAGATTCTACACTTGTAATCATATTGTACTTGTTTTTGCTTTAAATGATCTTATGATCATCTGCCGTGTTATTACAAGGTTTTCCTTTTCATCCTGATAGTCATCTATATTGTTACCAAAGTTATGCCATTTTAAGCAACAATTAGATTGCCTTAGGCACAAACCTTTATAGTTTAATTTAGGATAATTTCCTCAATACCTTTCAGAATCAATGAAAAGTGGATAATTCTGGCTGAAGATAAAATCATACACTTTGCACTGTTATTTACATAAATGGATGCAACCTGATTTTTTCTTGGACACACTTACAGTTAATGTTTCAGATTTACGTTAGGCTGATCCTAACTAACATGGCAAGAGGTTTTTATGAGTGATAAAAAGAGAAAGGGAAAAAAAAAAAGATGAGCAAATATTTTTCTTCATAAATATATGTTATTAATCTGCAAATACTATAATTTACTTCTATTTTTGGAGTCAGTATCAGATTATCTATAATTTACAGAGCTTAAAATTACAGAAGAATGCTTAAATACTTACATTTAACACTAGTTTACTCTTCTTAATCACTTCCTCAAAAGTCTCATTGGTTTCGTCTTTCCACAAGCTAATAAAAGTATTAATTTCTCGGGGTATTGAAGGATCCGGAGTCCCATCACATCGAATGTGGTGTTCCCACTGTGCAGTAAAAAAATATCTGAAAGTTCTCACTGAAGAAAATTCAACCAAAGGTTAAATTAATTCTTTTTCAGTGTAAGAACTCTCATAAACCTAATTTTCCCAACTTACACAAAAAAATATATTATGACTAGTTATTTGAAATGTCTCCAACCTATCCAAATTCCTCTTCAACAAAATAATTTATAAGCCTCAATAATTCAAATGAATAGAAATTATATTTATTGCCACATTTTATATTTAAAGAGTACTTATGAGGCAATTTTGTTTTGTCTGCCTCACTAGTCATGTAACTCCTGCTTGTACAGAGGCTGACCTAGGACTCCCTTTCCCTCCTCAAGTTATCACTCCTCGCTCCTCACCACATCACTTTACATGAGTCTTTTCACTCACTGTGTAGGCTCTGCAGATTCTACACTTGTAATCATATTGTACTTGTTTTTGCTTTAAATGATCTTATGATCATCTGCCGTGTTATTACAAGGTTTTCCTTTTCATCCTGATAGTCATCTATATTGTTACCAAAGTTATGCCATTTTAAGCAACAATTAGATTGCCTTAGGCACAAACCTTTATAGTTTAATTTAGGATAATTTCCTCAATACAGACTCCCCAAAACTAAATCAGAGTCAAGGATATAATACTTCCAAGGATCAAAAAAGGAAATTTCAAGGATCTTACTAATGACGAATAGATTTCTACAAAAGCATATAAATATTAAAAAAACTATATGAACTTACTCTGCTATAGGCAAAGGAGCTATCTGACAGATTAGAGACTTCTGAAAAAAAATTTTTTTTTTCATCCATCTTTATTCTTTGGCCTGCGTGGGCCTCCCATCACAGTGGCCCCTCTTGTTGCAGAGCACCAGCCCTGGGCACATGCACCCCAGAGCGCTGGCTTGCAATTGGACACACCAATCCAGCCACTTCGTGGTATGTGGGGTCCTCCCTGGCCAGGGACTGAACCAGCACCCTGCACAATGCAAGGTGGACCCTCCACCCGCTGGATTGACAGGGAAGGTCCAGATTAGAGATTTCTTTACAGACACATTTAAAGTGTCTTATTAAATGGATATGGGATTATAATTCCCTTGTGTGTAAAAGTATTAGCTTAAAAAACAAAGTAAAATCAATCTTACCTGGGCAAGGAGTCTATTCTCTCGTTTTAATTGTCCTGCTTCAAGAAAACATGTCTCTAATAAATAAAGCTCTTCAAGCTCTTCCTTTCTTCTTTCTAGGTCCTGTTTCATGGGGGCAGATACATTCATGTTGCCTAAACTTCAGCTTTTCATTCTGGAAGAAGCATCTAAAATTCACTGTACAAACGTTTAACTTCAGACGAATACTACAATTAGCTAAAATGTATAATGAGGAATACTACAATTAGCTTAAACTCATATTTCCAAAAGACTTCATCTGAAACAGTGGTGTATATACCATGATCTGCAGCCTCCAGGTGAGTCCTCCAAACTCTTTCAGGACCAGTGAGGTCAAACATATTTTCATAACAAACTAAGACTGTATTCACTTTTTTTACAGTGTACACATCTGCAAGATGGTGTAAAGCTGCTGGCATCTTTGGAGGAATCAAGACACAGGCTAAACTAGTGGTCATATTCTTCAGGGGAAAGGGGTGATAGGGAGTCAGCGTCACTTGATGAAGAAGTAAAAATCCTTAATTGTATTAAAAGTCAAAACTTTACTTTATAGGTCTTTTAATATTCGGTGTGATAAGGGAAACATGCACAAAGCACTTCTGCTACATATCAAAGGACAATGCTATCTTGAGAAATTAACATTTGTACAACTGTTTCAGTTATTGTGGCAGACAGGGAACAATTCCAGGTATTTGTTGCCAGTGATAAAATTCCAAGCTTTCAAATAAAAAATTGAATTTTAGAAAACCTGTATCCACCACTAGGGAGCGTGACAGTTTCCCAATCCTTAAAACCTTTGCTTATTTGACTGGAGTTGACACTAATGCATGTGATCTTTTTGATAACTCAGTGAACCATATTTTTTTCCCAAGTAATCAATGCCTGATGTTGCAAAATCCTGCATGGATACAAGATCTATTCAAAGTATAAAAACAGAGCAATGTTTTAGTGTAATAGATTACGTTAAGTTCATTAATTTGTTTTCTGATTCCACAATTAAGATGCTACCACCTACTGAGATTTAGTAATCTTATCAAAAAAGAATCCACAATTATCTGAAAGGCTGATGCAACATTCTACCTTTTCCAACTACTATCGGTATGAGGCTAAATTTTCTCTATGTATACTGCAACCAGAACACCACACTGGGGCTTCCCTGGTGGTCCAGTGGTAAAGAGTCCGCCTTGCAGTGCAAGGGGCACCACTTTGATCCCTGGCCCGGGAAGATCCCATGTGCCAAGGAACAGCTGGGCTGGTGTGTCCAATTACGAGCCAGCGCTCTGGAGCGCATGTGCCTGCAGCTGGTGCTCTGCAATGAGAGAGGCCACTGCAATGGGAGGCCCACACAGGCCAAAGAATAAAGATGGATGAAAATAAATAAATGAAAAACCAATACAAGAGGGCCAAAATTTAAAAAAAAAAAGAAAAAAACAACACACTGTAACAGAGGGAATGGTGAAACAGGCATGAGGTCCCGTTGTCTTCTGTTAAGTAAGACATTAAAGAGATTTAAGAAATAAAAACAATACCACTAGCTTCTCTAATTTAAAAATACATATACAATGCGTGGTGATGGGTGTCAACTAGACTTTTTGTGGAACCATTTCATAATACATATGACTACTGAATCATTATGTTGTAAACCTCAAACCAATACAATTTTCTATGTCAAATACCTCAATAAATAGATACTGTAATTGCTTTTTTCTTAAAGTATATTTAATGTATTTACTCTTCGGATCATATTTACATTCAATAATGTTTAATCTCTATTAATATAACAAATATCTTAAAATTTGTTTTAATGTCTAACATAATAAATATTGATATATATAAACCAAAAACTCCTTGGGGATCTTTACTTTTCAACAGTAATGAGGCTACGTCCTAAGATTAAAAGATCTCAGAACTACTAATTCAATAATGAAGAGGTCTGATGAAAAAGTGGAATTTTAAAACGAAGAGTTGAAACTTGAACATATTTTGGTCCCTAAATTGTCTATAAGACAGACTGAGAATACTAACTTAATGGTGATAAGCACGAGCTCTGAAGCAAGATCATTTCTGCCTAAGTCCTGGCTCTGGCAGTTATTAGCTGCTCAGTCTCTCATATTCCCCAACTGCCTGACCTGTGCCCACCACCTACTGAGATTTAGTAATCTTATCAAAAAAGAATCCACAATTATCTGAAAGGCTGATGCAACATTCTACCTTTTCCAACTACTATCGGTATGAGGCTAAATTTTCTCTATGTATACTGCAACCAGAACACCACACTGGGGCTTCCCTGGTGGTCCAGTGGTAAAGAGTCCCCTTGCAGTGCAAGGGGCACCACTTTGATCCCTGGCCCGGGAAGATCCCATGTGCCAAGGAACAGCTGGGCTGGTGTGTCCAATTACGAGCCAGCGCTCTGGAGCGCATGTGCCTGCAGCTGGTGCTCTGCAATGAGAGAGGCCACTGCAATGGGAGGCCCACACAGGCCAAAGAATAAAGATGGATGAAAATAAATAAATGAAAAACCAATACAAGAGGGCCAAAATTTAAAAAAAAAAAGAAAAAAACAACACACTGTAACAGAGGGAATGGTGAAACAGGCATGAGGTCCCGTTGTCTTCTGTTAAGTAAGACATTAAAGAGATTTAAGAAATAAAAACAATACCACTAGCTTCTCTAATTTAAAAATACATATACAATGCGTGGTGATGGGTGTCAACTAGACTTTTTGTGGAACCATTTCATAATACATATGACTACTGAATCATTATGTTGTAAACCTCAAACCAATACAATTTTCTATGTCAAATACCTCAATAAATAGATACTGTAATTGCTTTTTTCTTAAAGTATATTTAATGTATTTACTCTTCGGATCATATTTACATTCAATAATGTTTAATCTCTATTAATATAACAAATATCTTAAAATTTGTTTTAATGTCTAACATAATAAATATTGATATATATAAACCAAAAACTCCTTGGGGATCTTTACTTTTCAACAGTAATGAGGCTACGTCCTAAGATTAAAAGATCTCAGAACTACTAATTCAATAATGAAGAGGTCTGATGAAAAAGTGGAATTTTAAAACGAAGAGTTGAAACTTGAACATATTTTGGTCCCTAAATTGTCTATAAGACAGACTGAGAATACTAACTTAATGGTGATAAGCACGAGCTCTGAAGCAAGATCATTTCTGCCTAAGTCCTGGCTCTGGCAGTTATTAGCTGCTCAGTCTCTCCATATTCCCCAACTGCCTGACCTGTGCTTGCCCACCACGACTCTGCGGCAGGCTCACATGCAGGAAGCCAGTTCCCACAGGCCGACACACTACGGGCAGCTATGGGGGATGGTGACACTAAATGGCCACCCAGCGGTGACTGCCGCTGTTACAGTTGCTCAGGCCCGTCCAGCTCCTCTGTGACCCCATGGACTGCTGCCCACCAGGATCTTCTGTCCATGGATGTCCCTGGTAAGAGTCCCGGAGTGGGTTGCCATTTCCTTCTCTAAAACAGATCTGAGAGCTACATGGTTTGTCTTCAGTCATAATATCATTAATGTTGACTTACTTTCACTTCAAGTTTTTGCAATTTTTCTTTCTCAATTCGTAGTATTTCAAGTCTTTCCATTTCTTCTTTTTCAGATTTTGCACGTGCTTCCTCTATAGAACAACAAACAAATTTCAGTCTGTTCTTAAGTCTTTAAAGTTACTTTGAATATTTAAGATACAGTGGTGGTGGAATATTTTATATAAGTCACAACCTTCGTCATGTTGTAGAAATAAACCTGCTAGACTTCTTTCAAAAAGTAACACAACTCTCAAAATTTCTGCCCCATGATGATATTTCTCTTCTCCAAAAAGTTTATAGCAATCTAGTAGTGATTTTAATCAATGAAAAATGAAAGATCTACCATGGATAATTAAGAAGAGGTAAAATCTTCATAAGATTTCCATAATCCTGTGACACTTCCACCATCAGAAATAACTACCTACACTTTCTCTTGTTTTCACTATTAAAAAACAAAATGAGGGGGAGAAGGGAGTAAAAAACAAACAAACAAACAAAAAAACCCAAAATATTGGGCTCCCCTGGTGGTTCAGTGGGTAAAGAGCCTTGCAGTGCAAGGCGCACTGGTTCCATCCCTGGCCCGGGAAGATCCCACGTGCCGAGGAGCAGCTGGGCCGGTGAGTCCAATTATGAGCCAGCGCTCTGGAGCGCATGCGCCCAGAGCTGGTGCTCAGCAGTGAGAGAGGCCACTGTGATGGGAGGCCCACACATGCCAATGAACAAAGATGGATAAAAATAAAGAAATATAAAAACAAAAAAAGAGGCCAAACTTTAAAAAAATAATAATGAAATATATATTAAAGAATAAGAGTTTAACCCAATATAATAAACATTCCCCAAGATGCAAATCCCAATACCGTATTTATATAATGAGTCACCTAAAAGATTTATATGATTATTAACAAAAAATCAGTGTGGAAACAGACGGCTGGTGGTGCTCAGTTGCTAAGTCCTGTCCGACTCTGCCGCCCCATGGACTGTAGCCTGCCAGGCTCCTCTGTCCATGGAATTTTCAGGGTGAAAATAGTGGAGTGGGATGCCTTTCTTCCTCCAGGGGATCTCAAACAACTCCTGTACTGGCCCGCAGACTCTTGCACTGAGCCACCTAGGAAGCTAAGGACAGACATTTAAAACCCGAGTACGAATCGAAGATGCTCTTCATGTTAAAAGCTACAACTATCTGAACTATTCAGATTTTTAAAAGTCACTTTTTGGTATGTAAAATAACCAAATTTTTATTTTTACTTGACATTCTATAACAAATCAAAGTCTTCTTTAAACTTGATGAATAGATATTAAACTATAAGAAGTTAGGCTGTACTATATATTTCTTGCTAGTGTATATTTCCCACATTTAATTTGAGTTTCAGAATTCTTTTTTTTTTTTTAATTTAATTTATTTATCTTTTTGGGGGGGGGGGGGGGGGAGGGGGGGGGACGGGTGGGCCACTTCTGTTGGTCTTCCATTTATCTATTTTCATCCGTCTTTGTTCTTTGGCTCCTGTAGGCCTCCCATCGCTGTGCCCTCTGTTGTCGCAGAGCGCCAGCTCGGTAATTGGACACATCATTCCAGTCGCTCAGCAGCACGTGGGATCTTCCCAGGCCAGGGATCGAACCGGCACCCCCTGCACTGCAAGGTGGTGTCCTTACCCACTGGACAACCAGGGGAAGCCCAGTTTCAGAATTCTTATTGCACAAATCAGCACCAAATTCAAATTTAACTGGGCATCCTATATTTTATCTGGCAGCTCTCTTTCAAGATATATCTAAAAGTGATTGGTGTCTACCAACACAAATTTCTGGGTACCCATTAAATTGTAAACAGATATTGTAAAACACGTGGTGCTTCCCTGATGGCTCAGTGGGTAAAGAATCCATCTGCCAATGCAGAATACGTGGGTTCAATCCCAGGGTTGGGATGATCTCCAGGAGGAGGGCATGGCAACCCACGCTGGTATTCTTGCTTGAAGAATCCCACGGACACTATTTATATAATGAGTCACCTAAAAGATTTATATGATTATTAACAAAAAATCAGTGTGGAAACAGACGGCTGGTGGTGCTCAGTTGCTAAGTCCTGTCCGACTCTGCCGCCCCATGGACTGTAGCCTGCCAGGCTCCTCTGTCCATGGAATTTTCAGGGTGAAAATAGTGGAGTGGGATGCCTTTCTTCCTCCAGGGGATCTCAAACAACTCCTGTACTGGCCCGCAGACTCTTGCACTGAGCCACCTAGGAAGCTAAGGACAGACATTTAAAACCCGAGTACGAATCGAAGATGCTCTTCATGTTAAAAGCTACAACTATCTGAACTATTCAGATTTTTAAAAGTCACTTTTTGGTATGTAAAATAACCAAATTTTTATTTTTACTTGACATTCTATAACAAATCAAAGTCTTCTTTAAACTTGATGAATAGATATTAAACTATAAGAAGTTAGGCTGTACTATATATTTCTTGCTAGTGTATATTTCCCACATTTAATTTGAGTTTCAGAATTCTTTTTTTTTTTTTAATTTAATTTATTTATCTTTTTGGGGAGTGGGGTGGGGAGGGAGGGGGACGGGTGGGCCACTTCTGTTGGTCTTCCATTTATCTATTTTCATCCGTCTTTGTTCTTTGGCTCCTGTAGGCCTCCCATCGCTGTGCCCTCTGTTGTCGCAGAGCGCCAGCTCGGTAATTGGACACATCATTCCAGTCGCTCAGCAGCACGTGGGATCTTCCCAGGCCAGGGATCGAACCGGCACCCCCTGCACTGCAAGGTGGTGTCCTTACCCACTGGACAACCAGGGGAAGCCCAGTTTCAGAATTCTTATTGCACAAATCAGCACCAAATTCAAATTTAACTGGGCATCCTATATTTTATCTGGCAGCTCTCTTTCAAGATATATCTAAAAGTGATTGGTGTCTACCAACACAAATTTCTGGGTACCCATTAAATTGTAAACAGATATTGTAAAACACGTGGTGCTTCCCTGATGGCTCAGTGGGTAAAGAATCCATCTGCCAATGCAGAATACGTGGGTTCAATCCCAGGGTTGGGATGATCTCCAGGAGGAGGGCATGGCAACCCACGCTGGTATTCTTGCTTGAAGAATCCCACGGACACAGGGGTTTGGCGGGCTACAGTCCATGGCGTCACAAACAGTTGGACACAACTGAGCACGTTATCAAACATTATATTCAAAAAATTAAAAATTTTAGGGGTTCTCCCCTCTATTTTCCCTCCAGGAGAGTACAGAAAGACATGCATACTTTCTACATTCATGAATGGACTGACGGGTTAACCCTGGGGACAGGCAGGCTCTTGGCTGCCCACCTTAGCTTTGGGGCTCCCCTATGGCAGAATCCACTACCGAGATCTCCAATCTGTCAGCCCTGCCACTTTCCCACCATTCGTCAACCTCCTCACTCTACACTGTCACTTCTTCCCCTGCTTAGAGTCCACACATCACCATAATCACTAGCTTACATGTCTCCACCTGCCCTAGGTTCCTCTCCCTCTGAGAAGCGCAGGTGGCAAATTCCTAGTGCGAATCAAACTCAACTCTCCACTTACCCTATGCTAGCTCAGTGGTAAAGAGTTCGCCTGCTGATGTAGGAAGACACAGGTTTGACCCTGATCCAGGAAGATCCCACATGCTGTGGAGCAACTAAGCCCGTGAGCCACAACCATGGAGCCTGTTCGAGCCGCAACTACTGAGCCCATGTGCCATACCTACTGAAGCCCGTATGCCCTAGAGCCCGAGTTCCACAATAAGAGAAGTCACCGCAACAAGAAGCCTGCTCACCTCAGCTAGAGAGTAGCCCCCACTGCCTACAACTAGAGAAGAGCCTGTGGCAGCCGTGAAAACCCAGAAGAGCCAAAATTAAAAAATAAAAAGCTAAAACCGTGAAAACAAATTTAACTGGGCATCCTATATTTTATCTGGCAGCTCTCTTTCAAGATATATCTAAAAGTGATTGGTGTCTACCAACACAAATTTCTGGGTACCCATTAAATTGTAAACAGATATTGTAAAACACGTGGTGCTTCCCTGATGGCTCAGTGGGTAAAGAATCCATCTGCCAATGCAGAATACGTGGGTTCAATCCCAGGGTTGGGATGATCTCCAGGAGGAGGGCATGGCAACCCACGCTGGTATTCTTGCTTGAAGAATCCCACGGACACAGGGGTTTGGCGGGCTACAGTCCATGGCGTCACAAACAGTTGGACACAACTGAGCACGTTATCAAACATTATATTCAAAAAATTAAAAATTTTAGGGGTTCTCCCCTCTATTTTCCCTCCAGGAGAGTACAGAAAGACATGCATACTTTCTACATTCATGAATGGACTGACGGGTTAACCCTGGGGACAGGCAGGCTCTTGGCTGCCCACCTTAGCTTTGGGGCTCCCCTATGGCAGAATCCACTACCGAGATCTCCAATCTGTCAGCCCTGCCACTTTCCCACCATTCGTCAACCTCCTCACTCTACACTGTCACTTCTTCCCCTGCTTAGAGTCCACACATCACCATAATCACTAGCTTACATGTCTCCACCTGCCCTAGGTTCCTCTCCCTCTGAGAAGCGCAGGTGGAAAATTTCCCTAGTGCGAATCAAACTCAACTCTCCACTTACCCTATGCTAGCTCAGTGGTAAAGAGTTCGCCTGCTGATGTAGGAAGACACAGGTTTGACCCTGATCCAGGAAGATCCCACATGCTGTGGAGCAACTAAGCCCGTGAGCCACAACCATGGAGCCTGTTCGAGCCGCAACTACTGAGCCCATGTGCCATACCTACTGAAGCCCGTATGCCCTAGAGCCCGAGTTCCACAATAAGAGAAGTCACCGCAACAAGAAGCCTGCTCACCTCAGCTAGAGAGTAGCCCCCACTGCCTACAACTAGAGAAGAGCCTGTGGCAGCCGTGAAAACCCAGAAGAGCCAAAATTAAAAAATAAAAACTCTGAAAACTATTTTTAAAGAGCATTGACTGGATGACAGAAATACCGACCTGTTAGCCTCACTTGCATATGAAAATAGTTATCACTGTGTGTTTTATACCTTCTTCTTTTCGCAGTTTCTCCTCCTCCTCTTGCATCTGCTTCAACCGGTCAACATTGCTGATCTTCTTCTTCTTCTTCTTACTGACAGGCTTAATCACAGGTCACAACTTTAAAAAAGCTTATTAACACATATGCAAATTATTTAAAAACACTTTTACTTTCATGAATCTAGTCTTCTACTCATTCAAATAAGACTGTTTAACCAAGTGCAAAGCCTTCGTTCAGGGCCTTAAGTTTGAAGTATGGAAGCAAGTAGGAAAATTAGCATATGAACTGTTTAAAGGCAAAACTGACAATGACAAGTATATCCAACTTAATTCTCTCATTCCCAGTTTTCACATCTTTTAAATAAACAGGTGCTAAATCAAGCCTCACTTCGTTTTTATGAGGATTAAAATAAAATAATGTATATATTTTACAATGCATGTTGCTCGAACACCACATGTCTATAAAAATTAAAGATATTTTTATGACTAACAGATATAGAGAGAGTCATTTGGCAAGTTTAGAGTAAGGAGAAATTTTTTCCAACAGCTGAAATCAAGCAAAATTTGTATAGAGCAGCTAACATTTAAGTTTATACTCCTAAGATTTTAACATTCAAATACGAAGGGGAGACATCCTCTAGGAAAGGGAAACGCAGGCAGAAGCTAGAGTTGCGTTAGCACTTGAATGGCTCTGGGAAGGCCCCAAGAGAGGGAATCATGGACTTGAGGATGGAAAAGAAGGCTGGGCCTAGGCCATAGAGGCTGGACGTTATTTTAAAAGAACTGGAAAGCCCAAACTGTTTTTGAGACTGGCTATTTATTATTTTGAAAACTAACCTAGTATTGGGTAGGGGTGGATGATTATAAAGATAACATCATTTTGGTGACTATCAACCGTAATTCAGCCATGACACTGGAAATGCAGATGCAGGATGGATTCAATCACTAGTTTATAAGCTACCTTATTGTCTCATGATTAAAGCTGGAGGCAAGAGGAGGGAAGGAGTCAGAGAAGAGTCAAAAAAAAAAAAAAAAAGGTTCAGAAGATGCAGATTAGAAAGGAACTCTTTAGAGAAATAGCATCCAGGCTGGCTTGCAGGCAGTGACAGGGAAGAACTGTGGTGTAGCGAGAGACCGGAACACAGACTTGAGAACAATCTCCGCTCCGTTTTCGCTCCAGGAGAGTAAAGAAAGAGACGCGCACCTTCTACATTTAGGAGTGGACTGACGGGTTAACCCTGGGGACAGGCAGGCTCTTGGCTGCCCACCTTAGCTTTGGGGCTCCCCTATGGCAGAATCCACTACCGAGATCTCAAATCTGTCAGCCCTGTCACTTTCCCACCATTCATCAACGTCCTCACTCCATACTGTCACTTCTTCCCCTACCGAGAGTCCAGAGTTCATCACCATAATCACCAGCTTATATGTCTCCACCTGCCCTAGGTTCCTCTCCCTCTGAGAAGCGCAGGTGGCAAATTCCTAGTGCGAATCAAACTCAAGTCTCCACTTATCCTGTGCTAGAAACAAGGAGCAGCTGACCCTTGTCAGAGAAAAACACGAGCTCAAATTTGTGAGCAGATTTTAAACAGGTTCTAAGCAACATCCAGTACTCGTACTACAATTTCATTCTCCTCTCTTCAAACTTCCAAAATCCTCTCCTCTTTCCTACTCTCAGCTACTGACCTTACCTCTTAGATCACTAGAAACTTTAAGAATACACACCAAGTCTTTGAACCCACCTCTGTCTTTGTTGTCTGCCTTCCTTCCCATCAGAGTGGATGAACTGGATATACCTTTTTCTACTTAAGGCTGAATCTGCCACTTGGACACTAGATCCTATCCCTTACTACCTATTTAAGACTTAGCTCCTGGAATTAATAGCGCTAGATACTCAGATTTCTCCTTCCCTGGTTTTATTTTCCACTCCCTCTTTTGCTGCAATGCCATTACCTTTTACATCAGACTGCCTGAAGGGAGCCGCCCGCTGCTTCCAAGCCCCCATTTTCTGCAAGCCCCGTTCCAATCAGGCTTTCCTTTCTACTGCACCATTAAAACCTCTCTTGTCATGGAACCTTAAGACGATCATGTTTCCAATGACAATGGCCAATTTTCTGCCTTTGTTTTATTTGTCACCATCGTAAGTTTTCTTCATCTTGAAATAGTTTCTTCATTAGGTCATCAGGCTGATATTGATTCGGCTTCTTCCCTCCTTCTTAGACCGCTTTCCTGGCTTGCTCTTAAGAGTGGAAAGTGGGCACCTGCTCCATCAATGCTTCCTGGGTGGCAGCTTCCATGGCCCTCCCACCCCACACAGGCTTTGCAATCTGCCCCTGACGGTCTTCAGCAAAGCCCACAAGGTCCTCAAAAGTCATCCTCATCGCAGATGTCAAGGCACACATGAAAAGCCTCTCGGCTGCAGTTTCCATTTGGAGTGAAGACCTATTTGTGGAAGGTCTCAGACCTGCCCTAGGTTCCCTCGAGTCCAGAGTTCATCACCATAATCACCAGCTTATATGTCTCCACCTGCCCTAGGTTCCTCCTCTGAGAAGCGCAGGTGGCAAATTCCTAGTGCGAATCAAACTCAAGTCTCCACTTATCCTGTGCTAGAAACAAGGAGCAGCTGACCCTTGTCAGAGAAAAACACGAGCTCAAATTTGTGAGCAGATTTTAAACAGGTTCTAAGCAACATCCAGTACTCGTACTACAATTTCATTCTCCTCTCTTCAAACTTCCAAAATCCTCTCCTCTTTCCTACTCTCAGCTACTGACCTTACCTCTTAGATCACTAGAAACTTTAAGAATACACACCAAGTCTTTGAACCCACCTCTGTCTTTGTTGTCTGCCTTCCTTCCCATCAGAGTGGATGAACTGGATATACCTTTTTCTACTTAAGGCTGAATCTGCCACTTGGACACTAGATCCTATCCCTTACTACCTATTTAAGACTTAGCTCCTGGAATTAATAGCGCTAGATACTCAGATTTCTCCTTCCCTGGTTTTATTTTCCACTCCCTCTTTTGCTGCAATGCCATTACCTTTTACATCAGACTGCCTGAAGGGAGCCGCCCGCTGCTTCCAAGCCCCCATTTTCTGCAAGCCCCGTTCCAATCAGGCTTTCCTTTCTACTGCACCATTAAAACCTCTCTTGTCATGGAACCTTAAGACGATCATGTTTCCAATGACAATGGCCAATTTTCTGCCTTTGTTTTATTTGTCACCATCATAAGTTTTCTTCATCTTGAAATAGTTTCTTCATTAGGTCATCAGGCTGATATTGATTCGGCTTCTTCCCTCCTTCTTAGACCGCTTTCCTGGCTTGCTCTTAAGAGTGGAAAGTGGGCACCTGCTCCATCAATGCTTCCTGGGTGGCAGCTTCCATGGCCCTCCCACCCCACACAGGCTTTGCAATCTGCCCCTGACGGTCTTCAGCAAAGCCCACAAGGTCCTCAAAAGTCATCCTCATCGCAGATGTCAAGGCACACATGAAAAGCCTCTCGGCTGCAGTTTCCATTTGGAGTGAAGACCTATTTGTGGAAGGTCTCACCTACACAGATGGCAATGACAGAGTTGACATTCTTGGAAGTATTTTAACCGAAAGCAGAGATGCAGCTGACTGAGGAGAGACACAATCTCAATATACTGAAACAAAAAAATGGCCCCTCACAAGGCAGAAAGAGAAGAGGGTGATAGAGGACAAGATGGTTAGGCATGACCAACTCAATGGACGTGAGTTTGAGCAAGCTCCAGGAGACGGTGAAGGACACGGAAGCCTGGCATGCTGCAGTCCATGGGGTCGCAAAGAGTCGGATTGAGTAAGTGACTGAACTGAACGGAAGACGTATTTACTTCATAGAACCTATGATGCCATCAGACGTAACATGTACCTCTAAATTATTATACCAAAAGAAGGAAATGCCTAAGAAAGGAATGCAAAAGAAGATGCCTCTACTGGGTATTAGCCATGATACAGAAAGACACAGCAAGGAAACCTGTGTATCTCAATCCTGAAAATGAACAGAAAGAAGGAAAAAAAAAAATCCCTTAAAATTTAAACAACAAAGCCAGTTTGTGCAGATTTGCAGTCTGACTCATACCATTAGCATGGTCCAAAAACTCACAAGAAGAGAAACTACAGTGGTAATGGGTTGGGAGCAAGCCCGTGTGACTGACAGAAGCAAACATCCCTAGAGGAAAAAGATGTCCATTCAGGACTACAATGACTGCTAGGTTATTATCAACTAGAAGACATATCAAAATGCGGCTCAGAGATATCCACAGTACCAAACATAGGATCAGGCTAGTAGTGGGTTCAAGTGACTGAGACAAGCAGACACAGACGGCACTCAACAGCATGTTCTGCAGAACTGTTTAAATGTACAAATAGTGAGTGCACCTTTATATAAGCACTTCTTCAACAATCAAGGGCTCAACCATTTTTAAGAAACACTTAAAAACAGGGTGAATGGGGTATCATATATTCATTCAACAAATATTCATTGAATTTCTACTGAATTCCCAGAATTTAATAAATATTCTATGAATTTCTACTAAATAGTCAGAGTAAATGCTCACTATGGATCCAAAAATAAATATGACATGCTCTTGACCTTGAACAGCCCACAATGATAAATTATTACAATAAAATGATAGGTGTTATAATTAAGGTAGGTACAAACTCGTGTGCATATGAACAGAGTGCAGCTGATTTCACAAGAGAAAATCGTGAGGAAGTTAATGGAGCACTGACGCTCCAGACATGCCTTAAAGGTGACATTCAAACCCAAATCCCTGCTGGAACCAGGCAGCCAAATGATGAAAGGGATCTGGTCCTGGCCTGGACTACAATAAACTGAAGAGTTTACACATTTTCAATAGGCGCTGCTGCTGCTTAGTCTAGCCAGCTGTCCCCAAGGCCTGCAGGCCGAGGGTCACCAGCTCTCCAGTTTTTCAACGATAGACAGAAACCACAATTTTGCATGAAAACACTTTGGCAACTTAAAAAAAAAGAACTTTTAGGTCAAATGAACGATGTCTATGTTTGCCAATCAAGGAACATTATAATCTCTGCTCTAAAGTATAAACCTACTAAGGAAAGGAGAGATAAACAGTTCTTTGAGATATCCTCAATGAACTGAAATTTTTACAAAGTACAAAAAAATTCAGTATGTGTTACCATGCAACTCATTTAGACACATATTGTCTTAGGGTTCACTTTTAACACGCAGAAGGTTTTGAACCTAAATTTTTATGCATTTATCTGAAATGAAGAAAAATCTTTCCAAGCCAAAACAAAAGCACAATTTAAAAAAAAAGAAAACCCTCAAATCTAGACACAAGTAAAAATTAAAGACTATCTTTAAAAGTTTGTGAAATTACAACTATTTTAACATAAAATCTGAAATACGTCCTGTATATAAAGGTTTGTTCCATGATTTAAAAAGTATTAATTTCTAAAAACTAAGCTTGATACGCTATAAAGTATGATACAACTACTAGAAAACATTTTTTAAAAACTCGATTGTACAATGTCAGTGCTTTAAAACTATTCTGAGAAATAATTTCTACCTACCTTTTTTGTTTTGGGAGCCTAAAAGTTGGAAAAACAAAAGAACTGATAAATATATAAATAATATAGAAACATATATAAATATATAAAATAATTCAGACATTTTAAACAAAAATATCATGATTATCTGACATGTTAAAATTAGAAGTTAGGTAAAAATGATAAGAGAACTTTCTGTACCCTCTTTGCAATTTTTCTGTAAATCTAAAATTGTCTCAAAAGGTCTTTTTAAAAAATAATTCAAACAGAACTACAAGTCTAGAAACACTAAGATAGTTAACCCACTGAGGCATCTTTTGTAAGTAAATTCTACACTCTTTCTTAAGACAATCAATGATCCATGTTTAATGAAATGCCTGATCATGAAACAAAGTATCAGTCAAGAAGACACTAACATAAAGGATTCTAAAGAACAAGAAAGCATTGATGACTTAAGTATAAGTACTAATGTCAAACCTGAAAGTGTGGGAAGGATTTCACATTACATAGAGAATTAATCTTTCTATAAAGTTAGACTGCTGATTTTATAGAGAATCAGTAATTTAAAACAAGCAAAGCTACGAAAAAATGATTCTATTCAGCAATGTGTCCTAAAGCAGAGGTATAATTTTTAGGTTTTAGAAAGTACAGCATTTCAGTAAATATTTACGAGTATTTTTTTTAGTAACACCACTTGCAACTTCCTGAGTTGGCCCTTGTGTTCATTAGATTTCCAGTAAGGAATCTGTAGGCGGTCACATGCTATCAATTAATAGCTAACATACATCCATCTTGAAATAAACTAAAGTGGGCAAATTGTCATCTCTCACTAGTGCTTTTAATGGGAGGTCGGTTTGGGCTAAGTACATACCTTTATTCTTCCTGCAAATCATAGGAGCATCATGCAGTAGAGGAGCTCTTAAAGCAGAGAGGAAATTAGCAACACCTGGGATGCTTCTAAGAATGCACACTCCTGGGCTAAAAGCCTACACACTCACCTCTCTCTCCCCACTGTAATTCAATTCACGTTATGGCTGAATTGTGTCCCATCAAAATTCAAACATTAGAGTCCTATCTCCCAGTATCTCTGAATTTTACCTTATTTGGAAAGATGTAACTAAATTAAGATGAGGTCATACTGGAATAGGGTGGACCTCTGATCCAGCAAGACTGGTGTCCTTCATGTACCTCAGTGTTCATTGCAGCACTATTTACAATAGCTAAAACATGGATGCAACCTAGATGTCCATCAGCAGATGAATGGATGAAGCAGCTGTGGTACATATGTACGATGGAATATTACTCAGCCATAAAAAGGAATGAGTTTGAGTCAGTTCTAATGAGGTGGATGAATCTAGAACCTAAGTCAGAAACAGAAAGCTAAATATAGTATACTAAGACATATATATGGAATCTAGAAAGATGGTACTGATTAATGTATATGCAGGGCAGCAATGGAGAAACAGACACAGAGAACAGACTTATGGACATTGCTGGGAGAGAGGAGGGGGTGAGGGAGGAAATGAGTAACATGGAAACTTGCATTACCATATGTAAAACAGCCAATGAGACTTTGCTGTGGGACTAAGGGAACTCAAACAGGGGCTCTGTAACAACCTAGAGGGGTGGGATGGGGAGGGAGATGAGAAGGAAGTTCAAGAAGGATGCAACATATGCGTTTGATGTTTGGCAGTAAACAACAAAACTCTGTAAAGCTATTTTTAAAATTAAAAAAAAAAAAGACTGGTAGCCTTGTAAAAAAGGGGAAAATGTGGACAAAGACACACACACACACACACAGAACAACAGAGAAGAACAGGATAACACTGCCACAAGTCAGGAAGCAGAAGCAGCGAGCACCTGCTGGGGGAGAAGAGCCTTGAGCACACCTTCATCTTAGACGTCTAGACTCTGAAACTGGGAAACAGTAAGTCCCTATTGTTTAAGTCAGTTGGTCTGTGATATGTTGTTACTGGGTTAGTTCTAGGAAACTAATATTGTCCAGTCTGCTCCTGGAATTTGCATTTTAACAGGTGCCGGGCCAGCCGGCAGTCGAACAGGTCCTGAAGAGAGTGGCAGATAGGCTAAGAAAAGAAAGAAGGACAGAAAAGATGGGGTTGAGAGGGACAGCAAGAAGGCAGACAACTCTACAGGTTGCTGACAAGTTGCTGACAAGTTTGTTGAATTCGCCCATCCCTTTTATACTTCACACAACAAGCAATTGTGTACACGTGCTTTAGGCCAGGTGTCGATCATAGCATGTGCTTTAGGCCAGGTGTCGATCATAAACTAGGTGTTACCTCCTGGTGTGTTATTACAATGGTTCTGGGTCATAATGCCCCTCAAGCCCTTTTCACCTGTAAAGAGGCTCCAGGTGTTCTTTATGATAGCTAAGGAACGTCTTCACAACACCTGGGGTGGCGGGACAGAGAGCTATGCTGTTATCAGCCCCTGTTGCCAGGGCAGCTCCCAGGGCTGGAACCCGAGAGGCCTAAGTCAGAAACAGAAAGCTAAATAGAACAAGACATATATGGAATCTAGAAAGATGGTACTGATTAATGTATATGCAGGGCAGCAATGGAGAAACAGACACAGAGAACAGACTTATGGACATTGCTGGGAGAGAGGAGGGGGTGAGGGAGGAAATGAGTAACATGGAAACTTGCATTACCATATGTAAAACAGCCAATGAGACTTTGCTGTGGGACTAAGGGAACTCAAACAGGGGCTCTGTAACAACCTAGAGGGGTGGGATGGGGAGGGAGATGAGAAGGAAGTTCAAGAGGGATGCAACATATGCGTTTGATGTTTGGCAGTAAACAACAAAACTCTGTAAAGCTATTTTTAAAATTAAAAAAAAAAAAGACTGGTAGCCTTGTAAAAAAGGGGAAAATGTGGACAAAGACACACACACACACACACAGAACAACAGAGAAGAACAGGATAACACTGCCACAAGTCAGGAAGCAGAAGCAGCGAGCACCTGCTGGGGGAGAAGAGCCTTGAGCACACCTTCATCTTAGACGTCTAGACTCTGAAACTGGGAAACAGTAAGTCCCTATTGTTTAAGTCAGTTGGTCTGTGATATGTTGTTACTGGGTTAGTTCTAGGAAACTAATATTGTCCAGTCTGCTCCTGGAATTTGCATTTTAACAGGTGCCGGGCCAGCCGGCAGTCGAACAGGTCCTGAAGAGAGTGGCAGATAGGCTAAGAAAAGAAAGAAGGACAGAAAAGATGGGGTTGAGAGGGACAGCAAGAAGGCAGACAACTCTACAGGTTGCTGACAAGTTGCTGACAAGTTTGTTGAATTCGCCCATCCCTTTTATACTTCACACAACAAGCAATTGTGTACACGTGCTTTAGGCCAGGTGTCGATCATAGCATGTGCTTTAGGCCAGGTGTCGATCATAAACTAGGTGTTACCTCCTGGTGTGTTATTACAATGGTTCTGGGTCATAATGCCCCTCAAGCCCTTTTCACCTGTAAAGAGGCTCCAGGTGTTCTTTATGATAGCTAAGGAACGTCTTCACAACACCTGGGGTGGCGGGACAGAGAGCTATGCTGTTATCAGCCCCTGTTGCCAGGGCAGCTCCCAGGGCTATGTTTCCTTAAAGGAAACCCATTGAAACAGGGCAGCGCCCCGCAAACAGGTAGTCCAGGCTTATTCGAGGCCAATTTTCCAGAAACCACATTTTGAGAAAGACTGCTGAAGGGAGCTAAGAACAAGAAATTTAGGCACCGACTGGACAATATAAATAGGGACTTACTACTCTCTTATCAGCAGTTTTAAGTCGGCTTAAAATCAATTTACTTTCCATTCTCCCTGCCGTGAATGGTCTCCACACCCTTCTAATCACTTTTTGTAAATTCATAATCATATTTTAAAACACAACCTGAAAAGCACTGCTCCCTCTCTTTCTGTTCCCCTCCCCTCTCCCGCCCCAATTTTAACATTTCCAACTTTTGTGTTACTCCGTTATAGTCAGTTCAATTATCACAGTTATTAAACTATATTGTAATTAATTTGTTAGGTCTGTCTTCCACACCAAGGAGAGATGGTAATGTTCCCCTCTGTGTCCTT
Organism: Tragulus kanchil; assembly: GCA_022376925.1. Classification (NCBI taxonomy): domain Eukaryota; kingdom Metazoa; phylum Chordata; class Mammalia; order Artiodactyla; family Tragulidae; genus Tragulus; species Tragulus kanchil. Next base: position 266,332,958 of record JAIOJX010000004.1, on the reverse strand, counting down.
GGTTTCAGCCTACTGCCAAGCACAAAGAACGTGCTCCATATTTTTTCTTGCTTAACGAATTAAATAATTACATTTTCCACTTCGTCTTGTTTTAATCACAGAAGACGGAAATCACGCTTAAGAAAATAGTCAAGGAGAACGTGTTATAGCTACATGTTGGTCTGTGTTCTTGGCGAAGACAGCTAAAAAATGAGGAAAAACAAAACAAGAAACTTTATCATTAGACACAAGGAAGATTGTGTACCCTGAATCACAATTCAAATTTCCACAAAAAAACCACATAAAATAACTTTTCAAGGCAGAGTAAACTGCAGCAACTTTTCATTAATTGCTAAGGAGGCAAAAAAAAAAAAAGGAAACATTTCCGCCACGCTGCAATTAAAAAAAAGGGAAAAAGAAAAAAAGCTTCATGGAAACTGTCTTACTGAAGTTACTAAATTCAGACGGCTATTTAAACTAGAAAAAGGGGCACCCATGCTCGCCCTCTGGTCCCGCTCCCCTATGCTCCCTGCTCACCATGGTGACGCACACAATCTCCGGAGTCCGCCAAGTCTCAGCTCCGGGCTGTGCAAACGAACGGTCCACCCGACGGCCAACGGCCCGCTCGCCTCTATGCTGTTATCAGCCCCTGTTGCCAGGGCAGCTCCCAGGGCTATGTTTCCTTAAAGGAAACCCATTGAAACAGGGCAGCGCCGCAAACAGGTAGTCCAGGCTTATTCGAGGCCAATTTTCCAGAAACCACATTTTGAGAAAGACTGCTGAAGGGAGCTAAGAACAAGAAATTTAGGCACCGACTGGACAATATAAATAGGGACTTACTACTCTCTTATCAGCAGTTTTAAGTCGGCTTAAAATCAATTTACTTTCCATTCTCCCTGCCGTGAATGGTCTCCACACCCTTCTAATCACTTTTTGTAAATTCATAATCATATTTTAAAACACAACCTGAAAAGCACTGCTCCCTCTCTTTCTGTTCCCCTCCCCTCTCCCGCCCCAATTTTAACATTTCCAACTTTTGTGTTACTCCGTTATAGTCAGTTCAATTATCACAGTTATTAAACTATATTGTAATTAATTTGTTAGGTCTGTCTTCCACACCAAGGAGAGATGGTAATTTTCCCCCTCTGTGTCCTTGGTTTCAGCCTACTGCCAAGCACAAAGAACGTGCTCCATATTTTTTCTTGCTTAACGAATTAAATAATTACATTTTCCACTTCGTCTTGTTTTAATCACAGAAGACGGAAATCACGCTTAAGAAAATAGTCAAGGAGAACGTGTTATAGCTACATGTTGGTCTGTGTTCTTGGCGAAGACAGCTAAAAAATGAGGAAAAACAAAACAAGAAACTTTATCATTAGACACAAGGAAGATTGTGTACCCTGAATCACAATTCAAATTTCCACAAAAAAACCACATAAAATAACTTTTCAAGGCAGAGTAAACTGCAGCAACTTTTCATTAATTGCTAAGGAGGCAAAAAAAAAAAAGGAAACATTTCCGCCACGCTGCAATTAAAAAAAAGGGAAAAAGAAAAAAAGCTTCATGGAAACTGTCTTACTGAAGTTACTAAATTCAGACGGCTATTTAAACTAGAAAAAGGGGCACCCATGCTCGCCCTCTGGTCCCGCTCCCCTATGCTCCCTGCTCACCATGGTGACGCACACAATCTCCGGAGTCCGCCAAGTCTCAGCTCCGGGCTGTGCAAACGAACGGTCCACCCGACGGCCAACGGCCCGCTCGCCTCTGGGCTGGCGCAGCCGCGCTGGTGCCCTTCAGGGTGGTGCCCCGCCCCCTTCCCCGACGCCTGCCCCGCCCCCGCCCAGGTCCACCGCCTCGGCGGGCGTCCTTTACGGCTGCAGCGTGCCGGAAAGCGCGTTGAGTGCCGTGCCGGGGTGTCTTACTCCGTGTTCCGGATCCTGGGGTCTGGTGAAGGTAAGCTCTGGGGAGCGGGTGTAGGAAAAGCGTTTCTGAGCGCCTTCCGACGTGGACAGTCCCTCTCGCTGTTTCTCTAGAGTGGTTGGGGGAGAAGCTTTCAGTACGGATTTCGAGAAGGAAGCGAGCCGCCGGCTACGCGACTGGGTCTAGTGACGGACACCGGGTGACCTTCGGATTCTTCCCCCTTCACCTGGTTGTTTACTTCCTGGACCCTCGAGGTGTATGCCGTTTGTTCCAAGAGAAGCTGTAAACAAGAACTGGAGACAATTTGAAGCAATTCCTGGGTGATGTATTCCTCACAGGTGCAGGTGTAAGGAAGACCCAGCAAGACTCGCTAAACTGTGTGCCCAGGGTCAAGGTCACAGGTTAACTGTACAAACCGGTAGCACGACTCCCAACATGGAAAAACTCACTCAGCTTAAACAACCCGAGACTAAGAAATTAAGAGGATTGAGAAATTAACTTTCCAGAGCGTTTTTCTGTAGTACCACTGTTGGTCTGTGTTCTTGGCGAAGACAGCTAAAAATGAGGCACAACTTTATCATTAGACACAAGGAAGATTGTGTACCTGAATCACAATTCAAATTTCCACAAACCACATAAAATAACTTTTCAAGGCAGAGTAAACTGCAGCAACTTTTCATTAATTGCTAAGGAGGCAAAAAAAAAAAAGGAAACATTTCCGCCACGCTGCAATTAAAAAAAAGGGAAAAAGAAAAAAAGCTTCATGGAAACTGTCTTACTGAAGTTACTAAATTCAGACGGCTATTTAAACTAGAAAAAGGGGCACCCATGCTCGCCCTCTGGTCCCGCTCCCCTATGCTCCCTGCTCACCATGGTGACGCACACAATCTCCGGAGTCCGCCAAGTCTCAGCTCCGGGCTGTGCAAACGAACGGTCCACCCGACGGCCAACGGCCCGCTCGCCTCTGGGCTGGCGCAGCCGCGCTGGTGCCCTTCAGGGTGGTGCCCCGCCCCCTTCCCCGACGCCTGCCCCGCCCCCGCCCAGGTCCACCGCCTCGGCGGGCGTCCTTTACGGCTGCAGCGTGCCGGAAAGCGCGTTGAGTGCCGTGCCGGGGTGTCTTACTCCGTGTTCCGGATCCTGGGGTCTGGTGAAGGTAAGCTCTGGGGAGCGGGTGTAGGGAAAGCGTTTCTGAGCGCCTTCCGACGTGGACAGTCCCTCTCGCTGTTTCTCTAGAGTGGTTGGGGGAGAAGCTTTCAGTACGGATTTCGAGAAGGAAGCGAGCCGCCGGCTACGCGACTGGGTCTAGTGACGGACACCGGGTGACCTTCGGATTCTTCCCCCTTCACCTGGTTGTTTACTTCCTGGACCCTCGAGGTGTATGCCGTTTGTTCCAAGAGAAGCTGTAAACAAGAACTGGAGACAATTTGAAGCAATTCCTGGGTGATGTATTCCTCACAGGTGCAGGTGTAAGGAAGACCCAGCAAGACTCGCTAAACTGTGTGCCCAGGGTCAAGGTCACAGGTTAACTGTACAAACCGGTAGCACGACTCCCAACATGGAAAAACTCACTCAGCTTAAACAACCCGAGACTAAGAAATTAAGAGGATTGAGAAATTAACTTTCCAGAGCGTTTCTGAATTCCGTATGAATTTAGATCTAAACACAGTTGAGGCTTAACCCCCATTTTAGCCGGTCAAGACCTGAAATGCGTTAAAATTCTTGCCACCATTTCTCATCTCCGTAATTTTATGATGCGCTGTCTCTTGCAATTTCACTGACTAAAGGTGTTATTAAATAAATACCACTGGGCTTCCCTGGTAGCTCAGGGGTGAAGAGTTCATCTGCCAATGCAGGAGACACGGGTTCAATCCCTGATCTGGGAAGATCCCACATGCTGCAGAGTAGTCTGTCCGTGAGCCACAACTATTGAGCCTGTGCTCTAGAGCCTCGGAGCCACAACTATTGAAGCCCGTGAGCCCTGGAGCCCGAGTTCCACAACAAGAGAGGTCACCGCAACAAGAAGCCTGCTCATCTCAACTGGAGAGTAGCCCCCACTCCCTGCAATTAGAGAAGAGCCTGTGGCAGCAGTGACAACCCAGGATAGCCAAAAATTAAAGAAAATTTTTAAAAAATACATATTACTGACGGAGCTAGTGTTTGTGAGTTCAAGTGTTGTTCTCCCCACAGAAATCCAGAGTGTGTAGTAGCTATGACACCTGACCTCCACATCCCTGGTAGCAAGATTACACTTGATTTTAGTCAGAAGGCCAAGAGGCGATTGGTAGCAAGATTAAAGACTTTTTAATGTCGATTTCATACAGAGTTCTGAAGCTGTTTGGTATGGCACCAAGTGTTTGTTTTAGTTTCTCAATCAACTCAAATCTCAATCTCAAACTACTGATGTTGAAGATTACAAAACCTGTCAACTCTGATGGAAGTACAGAGGTGTGATGTAATCACAAGTAATTTTGATCTAGTTGGACTTAAGGGGAGAGACCTGCTCAAGTTCCCATTCCACCAAATTCACTCCTATGGAGAAGGATTTGCTATGGATGTGTTAGAACATGCTGGACTGTGTTCTCGGGGGCTGCTCTACTATGGGATTCTACCAAGAAGCTTATTTAATTCTCCTCTACTAGTCTTACAAGCTGCAGGTACAATAAGAAGGCCCATTGCCTGTTCCTTTTTTTTTTTTTTTTTAAGATTTATTTATTTACTTATTTTTGGGCGGGGGTCGGGTTGGGGAGGGAGGGGAGCGGGTGGGCCACTTTTATTGGTCTTTCATTTCTCTATTTTCATCCGTCTTTGTTCTTTGGCCCGTGTGAGCCTCCCATCGCGGTGGCCACTGTCGTCACAGAGCACCGGCTCTGGGCACACGCGCTCCAGAGCTCCGGCTCAGTAATTGGACACATCGGTCCAGCCACTCCGCGGCACGTGGGATCTTCCCAGGCCAGGGCTCGAACCGGCGCCCCTTGCACTGCAAGGCGGTGTCCTTACCCACTGGACCACCAGGGGAAGCCCTGCCTGTTCATTTTTAACTACAGACAGGTGCAGTACTTACCCCTCCTGAACATACATGACCACCTTCTTTCAACTCACTTTTATAATCTGGCTTCTAGGTTGGCCTATACATAGCAGTATACCAGCCTTGGAGCAGACTCTCTTGCCACCTGCCTCCCAGATTACATATCGTTTGGTGCTGGCAAGTGTGTTGGAATAAATTTTTATGTGAAGCTTTTTAGGTTTAACTACTTTGGGGAAATGTGCTTCATCTGGTTGAGTCAAGTCTGAACATCAGTGGGGAAGAGTGATGAGTCTGGGCACCATAACCCCTAGTAAAATGGCAGTTCTCACTTAACCCAGACAAGCCAGGCTTCCCAGGTGGCACTAGTGGTCAAGAACCCGCCTGCCAATGAGGAAGACATAAGAGACATCAGTTCGATCCCTGGGTGGGGAAAATCGTCTGGAGGAGGGCATGACAACCCACTCCAGTCTTCTTGTCTGGAGAATCCATGGACAGAGGAGCCTGGTTGGCTATAGTCCATGGGGTTGCAAAGTTGGATACAACTGATGCAGTTTAGCATGCATGCAGGCAAAGCCCACAGGTCACTGAGAAAGACCTATCTTAACCCATGCAGATTCTCAGAATGATAGGGAACTTCTCTCAGCCCCAAACTCCACTAGCTCTTTATAAAAACAGTAACTTCCATGACTTTATGCAGAGTTAAGCAGTAGCGCCAGGTCCCTGCCAGATTTAAACTGTTAACGAGTTCATCTGAGGAAACCTTTCTCCTAAAGGCTAAAGTAAACTTAAATATCTGAAGGTTAGCATGCAGTAATAAAACATTTCCATAACTCATAAATTAGCATATCAAAGAATGGGACAGATTTCTTAGCCACAGCAGCTACTTTATTTGCTGGGCAGGTCCTTTATTATAAGCATAATTTGTTAAAAAAAAAAAAAAAAGCAACAGCTAAAGATGATAATTTAAGCCACGTTTCTAAAATTTAGCCTTTACTAACTGAAAATAGTTCAAACTGTGAGTTGAAATTACATCTAATGTAGATTTAATTTACAGTTATTTTAAAAGTACTAGGTTCTTAAATGTCATTTTCAGTAAGATTAAAACAACAACAAAAAAATGGCTCTAAGGGGCTTCCCCTGGTGGTCCAGTGGGTGGGGACACCGCCTTGCAGTGCAAGGGGCGCCAGTTCGATCCCTGGCCTGGGAAGATCCCACGTGCCACAGAGCAGCTGGGCGGATGTGTCCAATTGCCAAGTCGGAGCTCTGGAGCGCATGCACCCAGAGCTGGCGCTCTGCAACAACGGACGCCACCGCGATGGGAGGCCCACACGGGCCAGGGAACAAAGACGGATGAAAACAGAGAAATAAAAGACCGATGGAAGTGGTCCACCCGCTCCCCTCCCTCCCCAACCCGACTCCGGCCCAAAAATAAATAAATTAAAAAAAAAAATCACTCTAAGAAAGGACGTTTTAAAAATGGAATTAAGTGTTGTGGTGCCCAGTTAAATACACCCATCTAATTTCACTCTACCCAAAGCACTAAATATTCAATAAACCAATTTAAAAATAAATTAGAAAAACAGAGGAGGAGATGACAAACTTTCGAAACTGCAAGACAGATGAATGGAACCTAACACACTCGAAAGGCCCAATTTATACTGCATAATTCTGAAAGAGGCACTGACACATGGGCCACTGGAGTTGGAAATAAAGAATGAAGTCTATCAGAGATGGTGAGGTGAAAGCTATTTGAGAAACACCTTTAAGTGTCTGCATGCCTCACTTGCATTCACAGAAGACTAGAGGTTTATTTCTAGCAATGTAACACTAGTCTTTGGAGTTGGGTGTCCTCAGACATCCAAAATACACAGAATCACACTGGAAGCAGATTAGATGAGTTTGGGTATACATAATGGTGAATGCAAGGCCCTGATTCCTCTTCCACTTCTTAATGTTGAATCAACAAATTCTCAGAAAGCTGGAAGACTCTTCTCTGGGGAATCTGACCAGCCCAGGAGGAAGAGTCTAAGATGGTTTCCCCAATGAATGGCCCACTTAAGACCACTTTAAGAGCTCAACTTCTCTTAGCTGCAACCCTGGATGCAGATCTACTAAAGGGTTGTCCTTTTACTTCTAAGAGGAAAGCTCAGAAGTGATACTGACAAAAGCAGAAAAGTAGCACTTTGGAGGAAAACAATAAAGCTAATATTAATGAATTCAGAAAAAAGATGTTCTGGTAGACTGTATGCTTGTTCCATGAACTAGCGCATAAGTGATTAGTAAACAGAGAAGTAGACAAGTATTAACATGTAAACAATGTAAACTCCTATGTGATTTTTTTTTTCTCTTAAGAAAGAGGAGCTAGAGAAGCAGATCTATAAGCTTCAACAAGAAAAGATCTTCACTTAGCTCCTGTACTGACATCAAATGTATTTGTAAAAAAAAAAAAGGAAAAAGAAAGTTAAATGTTTACCCCCAGGACTCCTTCCCCAGAGGTACCCCCTGTTTTTTGCAACTGCTGACCTAGTTACAGATGGGGTCGTCCACCTGACCAGCCTTGTGGTTCAGATGTCTATTTCCATGTGTACTCCCAGCCCTGCTCGTAGCCTTTTGCTAGCTTTTTAAACAGTTGTACTAAGGTGTAACTGACACACAAAAGCTACACTTACTAAGTATAAATACAGTTTGGTCCATTTGACTCATGCTTGAAACCTCTGAAACTCACCACAGTCGTCATAAACATAGCTCTCATCCTCAGGGATTCCCTCCTGTCTCCTGTGATCCCTTCCTGGCCTCCAGCCCCTCACTCCCACTCAAAGACTACTCTTGCTTCTGAGCATTTTAAACATTTATCTCTGTGGTATCCTCCAGCCATGCTGAGAGCCATCTGAGTGGCTCAAATTAGCTCTCCAGGTACCAATTTCTGTGTTTTAATTGGTGCTTTGTTTACACCTGCATCGAATTTGAGTGGTATGCCCCAAGCCTGTTTTCTCCCCTTAAGCTCTGTTATTTCTAATGTTTTTCCAAGATGAAAGATTTTTCTGGACAACATATACTTACGTCTCACAGTACCTCCCACAAAATGCTAATTTCAAAGGGAAAAATATAACTGTGGAGAGTCCTGTTAAGCACCACCTCAATCAAGTTATCAAAGTTAATGTCAGCCATAATGACAAACATAATGACAAACTGGAATTGTGTCCACCTAAGAGGGTACAATGAAATAAAGCATCTGTGTTTCTGCCCAAACTACATAAGCTGAATCTAGCCACAAGTTAGCATCAGAATGAAACCGATTTCTGCAAAATCAATGGCCTGTGATCTTCACAGATGTCAAGCTCATGAAAATCAAGGAAACTTCTTTCAGACTGAAGGCTAGAGATCTGGAAATTAAATGCAGTTTGTCATCGTGGATTGGATTCTTTTGCTATAAAGGGCATCTTTGGGAAACGGCTACAGCTTAGGGTGGTGGACTCGATGGTAGTTTGTTCATGTCCTGGTTCTGACGGCTGTGTGGTGCTGTAAGAAAACCTCCTTGTCCATGGGAAATACACTCTACAGCTATCGTCCAGCATGGCAGCAGCTAAGCACTGGGATGTATAAACACTGCAGGTGTGACACGTCTTGAAATAACATTTTGGATGTAAACAATGCATTGTTAAAATAATCATATCTGTTTCATTTTTTTAATAAGGACTACCAAAAAAAGTACTTGGGTGGCTTGTACTGTATTTCTGTAGAATGGCACTGCCATGTTTTCAGGCTGATTTTGATGCCATGTCAGCAACTTCTCAGTTCAAGAGAACAACAGCAAAAAAACGTTACTAGTACGAAGTTGCAACTTTTCCTGCAAGGTTGAATGAAATTATTTTTAAATAAAAATTATGTTAATAAGAGTTGTAAAAAGAGATAAAAGTATTTTTAGGTCGGTGGGCAAACACGCATTATGGAATTTTAAGGGAGGTTATAAATGACATTGGCATTTATTTGGGGCCTACCATGAACTAAATGTTTATGATGTTAAGAATTTTAGGATTGGGCTTCCCCTGGTGGTCCAGTGGGTAAGGACACCGCCTTGCAGTGCAAGGGACGCCGGTTCGACCCCTGGCCTGGGAAGATCCCACGTGCCGCGGAGCGGCTGGACTGATGTGTCCAATTACCGAGCCGGAGCTCTGAAGCGCATGCGCCCAGAGCCGGTGCTCTGCAACGACAGACGCCACCGCGATGAGAGGCCCACAGGAGCCAAAGAACAAACACGGATGAAAGTGAAGAAATGAAAGACCAATAGAAGTGGCCCGCCTGCTCCCATCCCTCCCCAACCCGACCCCCGCCCAAAATAAATAAATAAAAAAAAAAAAAGAATTTTAGGATTTAACCCGTTAACCATCCTAAGTACTGGGAGTCATTTTCTGGCTTTAGGCTATCATGGTGCCTTTAAGGAGGCACCTCTCTCCAGGAGCACGGAGGAGTAATGGCTAAAATTAAGCCTATCCATGCCCATGGGTGGTGCCTGCCCCTCATGCACCCCTTGACGGGTTTGTTCACTTGGCCTCTTCAACATGGATCTTCTTACACATCTCCAAGTAGCCGTGAACCTGCCTGACTCATCTACTCTTCGGCCTTTCTTAGGAGGGCTTTCTTTATTTGATCAGGCCTCTTCCCAGTGATCTTTAAATGGTTCTAACCTCGTCTTGAGAGCAGAGTACGCAGTTCTTGTGAAACGAAAAGAGGCTCAGAAAGGTTCAGTAACCTGTACAATACTGTGCAGCAGGGATTCAAATACAGTTCTAATTCATTCCATTCTATAATAGGAGGTATACCTACTTATCTGTCTCTTGACGATCCATTTCCTCTAACTGTCCTGCTTCCTTCATAGGCAGGCGAGAATTCTACCACTGAACCACCCATGCTGCTTCCTTCATAGGACGCATCACAGTTCATAAGGGTCATGTGTCCCTCAGGAGATGTTAGCTCTGTGACAGCAGGCGGCTGACCTGACCCACTCACAGCTGCATCTCACTTCTGGAGCAGGAAAGTGCTCAACCCACATTTACTGAATGAAGAAAAGGGGGGGGCACCAGTTTAGCAATGTGTAAAATTTTTTTAAGACCACAATGCAGCTATTTGTAAAGATTTTTCTTTTTCTTTAGGTACATTACATATAAAAGTGGATACTTTCCATGATAAATGAAAATGGCCAATCCTTTAAGAGGAGAAGTATTGAATCTTTACAAGAATGTAAGTAATTATGTTGCCAGTTTTGTAAATGTTATATGATATAGATTGTTTAGAAATATAGAATCTTTCTTTTTTAAGCTGCTGTATCTTGGACGAGATTATCCAAAAGGAGAAGACTATTTTAAAAGGCGTCTGAAGAATGCTTTCCTTAAAAACAAAGATGTGAAGGATCCAGAGAAGATCAAAGAACTTACTGAACGAGGCAAATTTGTCATGAAAGAGCTAGAAGCATTATACTTCCTTAGGAAGTACAGAGCTATGAAACAACGCTATTATTCCGATACCAGTGAAACTGATTAGTATTACTCTAATTTGAAGATCAGGGCCAGCTGTGTATGGACCAGCTACTACTACATTACTAAAATAATTGTAACTAAGTGTCAAGAAAAACATTGTTAAAAATACCTGAGCTGCCTTGCTGAACCAAAATAGGTTTCAACTTCTGTTCATACCTAGAGATTTATCAGCAACCTTTATGCTCAGTTTTTATATAAGTAATTTAATTATATAATGTTGCCAAATACCAATTAAGAATTGATGAACGCCCATCATTATTATAGAAATGCAAATTGAAACTACAATGAGATACCACCTCACACCAGTCAGAATGGCTATCATCAAAAAATCTACAGACAAGAAATGCTGGAGAGGTATGGAGAAAAAGGAACCCTCTTGCACTGCTGGTGGGAATGTAACTTGATATAACCACTATGGAAAACAGTATGGTGATTCCTTAAAAAACTAAAAATAGAAGCACCACACGACCCAGAAATCCTACTAGTAGGCATACACCCTGAGGAAATCAAAACCTAAAAAGACACATGTACCCCAGTATTCACTGCAGCACTATTTACAACAGCTAGAACATGGAAACAGCCTAGATGCCCTTCAACAAATGAGTGGATAAAGAAGCTGTGGTAATAATACATGCATGGAATATTTCTCAGCTATAAACAAAAATGCATTTGAATCAGTCCTAATGAGGTGGATGAACCTAGAAGCTATTACACAAAGTGAAGTAAGCCAGAAAGAGAAGGACAAATACAATATACTAACACATACATATGAAATCCAGAAAGATAGTACTGATAAATACACATGCAGAGCAGCAATGGAGAATCAGACATAGAGAACAGACTTGTGGACTTTGAGGGGAGCGAGGAGTAAGCGAGAGGTATGGAAAGAGTAACCTGGAAACTTACATTACCATATGCAAAAGAGACAACCAATATGAATGTCCTGTAAGACTAAGGGAACTCACACCAGGGCTATGCAACAACCTGGAGGAGCGGACAGGGAGGGAGTTGGAAGGGAGGGGCCAAGGGCACACCTGTGACTGATTCGGGTTTATGTATTGCAGTAAACAACAAAACTATAAAAGTAAAATAAAAATAAAAAATACTAAAGTGGGCTACCATGCCTCCTCCAGGGCATCTCCCAACCCAGGGATGTAAACCAGGGCACATTCTGCTGTGAGCCACCAGGAAGTGAGAAAAAATTGTTAAAAATACCTGATGCTGCCCTTGCTGAACCAAAATAGGTTTCAACTTCTGTTCATACCTAGAGATTTATCAGCAACCTTTATGCTCAGTTTTTATATAAGTAATTTAATTATATAATGTTGCCAAATACCAATTAAGAATTGATGAACGCCCATCATTATTATAGAAATGCAAATTGAAACTACAATGAGATACACCTCACACCAGTCAGAATGGCTATCATCAAAAAATCTACAGACAAGAAATGCTGGAGAGGTATGGAGAAAAAGGAACCCTCTTGCACTGCTGGTGGGAATGTAACTTGATATAACCACTATGGAAAACAGTATGGTGATTCCTTAAAAAACTAAAAATAGAAGCACCACGACCCAGAAATCCTACTAGTAGGCATACACCCTGAGGAAATCAAAACCTAAAAAGACACATGTACCCCAGTATTCACTGCAGCACTATTTACAACAGCTAGAACATGGAAACAGCCTAGATGCCCTTCAACAAATGAGTGGATAAAGAAGCTGTGGTAATAATACATGCATGGAATATTTCTCAGCTATAAACAAAAATGCATTTGAATCAGTCCTAATGAGGTGGATGAACCTAGAAGCTATTACACAAAGTGAAGTAAGCCAGAAAGAGAAGGACAAATACAATATACTAACACATACATATGAAATCCAGAAAGATAGTACTGATAAATACACATGCAGAGCAGCAATGGAGAATCAGACATAGAGAACAGACTTGTGGACTTTGAGGGGAGCGAGGAGTAAGCGAGAGGTATGGAAAGAGTAACCTGGAAACTTACATTACCATATGCAAAAGAGACAACCAATATGAATGTCCTGGAAGACTAAGGGAACTCACACCAGGGCTATGCAACAACCTGGAGGAGCGGACAGGGAGGGAGTTGGAAGGGAGGGGCCAAGGGCACACCTGTGACTGATTCGGGTTTATGTATTGCAGTAAACAACAAAACTATAAAAGTAAAATAAAAATAAAAAATACTAAAGTGGGCTACCATGCCCTCCTCCAGGGCATCTCCCAACCCAGGGATGTAAACCAGGTCTCTTGCACTGCACGCAGATTCTCTGCTGTTTGAGCCACCAGGGAAGCCCAGGGGAAGGGGTGGAGAGATACACTGGACAACGGAGATGGTCACACCCAGCTATATACAACAGACCTAACTAATTAGGACCTGCTGTAGCACATGGAACTCCACTCAGCTGGTTCACAAAGCAAGGAAGTGCAGCTGGATCCTGACCTGAGCTATTACCTGAGGTGCATCATCAGCATGAGTAGCACCACCTGTGAGGTGGGGCGGGTTTGTTGTCCTCCAGGAGGATCAGCTTAAAGGCCGGCTCCATACACTCCGGTTGCTGAGGGCTCCAAGGACGTGTAGGGGTGGAGGAGAGATTGTCTGCCCGTCAGGCGTGAGGCCGGCTGTGCCCAGGGCTCTGCAGCTCTGCAGGACACAGCCCTCAACCTCAACAGTCTCCAGTTCCCCAACTCACCTGCTGCCCCGAGGCTGGACGGTCCAGAAGGCCTCAGTCTACCTCTCCGACAGACTGCACACTCTGCCACAAAGACCACTGGAAGCCGACTATTTGGCCTCGTTCAAGGTCTCGCGATAACCACCACCTCCTTCAATGTCTCGCGATAACAACCTCCTCGTTCAAGGTCTCACGGTAACAACCATGGGTTCTGTATATGGGAACAGAATCTTAAAAAAGAGCGGATATATGTGTATATACACACATAACTGACTCACTTTGCCCATACACCTGAAACTAACACAACATTGTAAATCAACTATAACCAACTTTTTAAAAAATTAATTTATGATTTCCTTAGAAATCTTAAAAAAAATAAATGAGGCTTAAGCTGTTACTTTATTACAGGGGAATTCTGTGGAGTGGTGGTAGGGTGAGAGGGACAAGGAGACGGATTTAGAGCCCACTCTCCCACTCATTTGCTGAGCAGTATTCAGAGAATGCTTGGCCTCTCTGGGCCTCAGTTTCCTCATTCCTAAAAAACTCTCGGCAATCCTCTCCAATACTATGTTTCTAAGAAAGCTGCCAAAAGTCTACCTGCAATAAGAATTTCCTACTGCCCTTTAAAAAAAAGAAAAAAAAGTGATGAGCACCAAACTTTGAATGAAAATATAATGTCCTTAATTTTTCGTTAGACTTTTGCCAATTATTCTTAGCCCATCTCTGCACTTTACTGAAGAGAGAAAGCCGTCTACCACATTTAAATAAGCAAGATAACTCCTTGCAAGTTCATGCCGTTCACTTCTGCAGGAGCTCATTTTTGACATCATTTGATACATTAACAGCATAGAGTCAATGTTTGCTGCAAAAGAAATACCACCTGGTACTGATTTAAGTGCCATTAGCAGAAATAATATGTATAGAGTAGGATTCCTTCTGCACTTGAAACAGCCTGGCAGTGACTAGCATTACATATAATACCTATTTACGTATTTCCAGTGTTAATTTTGCAATGGGATGCTTTTGTACCTTAAATCACCTATTGTGTATCAGTTAACTTCAATAAAAAGTAATGATGTAATTCTATTCTTTTGTCATAAAGGCAGCTTTGTTTTCCATCCACTTCTAAATCAATTAACATGGCACAGGACCTAAACCTAAGCAAGCACTTAAACCTTTACATAATGTTCACAGCACCTTTCACAAATGAAAAATATATCTAGCTTACAAGCTGAAGAAAAGATTTACAAGTATACTGTAGTGTCCATGGCTTATAAACTATCCTGTACCAATTGTGGGGCTAACATTTCAAATTTCCCCGGCGGCCCAGTGGTTAGGAGTGGGGGCTTTCACTGCTGTGGACCCAGCATGGGGTCAGGGAGCTAAGATCCCACAAGTCACGCAGCACAGCCAAAAAAAATCAGTACACTCGATGATAGTCACCATAACTATTTTTATTACATTACAATAATTAGGAGCAGTACAGTTCATGACAAAAATATTACAAATTTCAGATCACTTCACAGCACATACTCCTATAAACATTTAAAAGTTAATTTTAATTCAAAGAGTGGTCATTTTTAAATTTAATGTTTGATATGACCAACATTCCTAGGTCAGCGCAACCAAACGATGGAAAACAACTGGATCACACTGCATATGTCCCACGAAAAAAAGCACAATGTACAACATGTGCATGTCTCAGTTGACACTATACAAAAATAGTTAAAATACATTCCAGGTAAACATGTTACATTAAGAAATAGTACTAGGAAGAAATTGGCACTCAAAGGAAAAATGCAAAAGTATTTTCAACATGAAAACACAAGACAGTGGAATTGGAAACCTTTGGATAAAACATTACATAACCCATTTAGCTCTGTAGGGAGGGGACCTTCTGAAATTGACGTTTCTGCAGGTAATAGCTTTGTTTTTCCTAAATTCATTTAAAATTGCCTATTATCCCAAACAGGCACTTAAAACTATAAAACAAGTATTACTATTTATGACTCTTCTTTAGGAACTGATGTGAATACATTTCTAGAAAGAAATAAAGTTCACTTTCTGAAGGAATGTACAGCTCCAAGTTACATATGCTGTTCATTTCCTCGCTGCAGAATTCATGCTACCATCAACAGCAAAGTTATTAAATACAAATTTAGCTTTAAAGTTACTAATGGGTTGTTAAAAATCAGTAATACAAATTCATCAAGAAATCATTACTTTTTGACAAACGGAAAGGGCAGACAGTTTTTAATGCCTACAAAAAAACCTATATAGAAAAAAAAATTGTTAGAAGGAAAAAAAAGAATCACTGGAATACAAATGAGATGAACTTGTGCAAACGGCAACTTAACATGCCTCACAAAGTTTCTATACATTTTAGGACAAAATTGTGCAATGGTGGCCAAGGTTTTGATAACCTGTAGAAGTTAGGTTCTAATTCCTATGCAGTGTGACTCAGTTACAACAAAGCCTAGAACTCCTACTTGGAGATATTCACTCAAGTTTTACTACATACTTCTGCTACATTCTTCCACAAACATGTTAATGTCTAAAACTATGTAATTTAGCAACTTTTTTCAACTTGAACAAAGATTTTTATCCTTAAGGCTGTAATTAGATAACATGTTATTTCTAGGATTATCTCTCCCCTTTTAAAATCTCTACAAAAACAAACATTTTATTAAACCATTCGAAATTCACATAATAAAGGATAATTACCACTGCCATAAAAAAATTGCCCAGCTACATCAAAAATTCAAAAGTCCTAAAAATCCCTTCAGTTATACACTGCATTTCCTGAAGTATGGCCATTTCTTTCTCTTGTTTAGAAACAAGAGGAGGTACTATGTAAGTCTTTACACCCCGCCTAAGGTTCCAAAAGCCTGTAGGTTAGTATAGCATCAAAAACCGTATTTATTTTTATGAAGTTTCCTTTTCTGTGAGTTAGCTCAGGCATTTGTTTATTTTTACCCAGGAAAAAAACACAATTATTTTAGAATTCTATATTTAATTTTAATGTCTATTATAATTACTTACACAAAGAGACCATACTACACACAGGACACTTTTAACATTATCTGACATACAACTTAATTTGTACTATAATTGTCCCAACAGAATCACATAATTATACCAAATAAAACAATATAATCAAATTTATTCCTTTAAAACACTGAAGTAAACTGATTTGATGAAAAAAAAAAAAAAAAGAGCTGGACTAAAAAGCTACACTAGAATAAGAGCAAAACAATTATTTTAGAACTGGAAGAAACAAAGCTTAGAGACCAAATCCCTTTTTTGCAAATTTACAGTGTGCATCATGTTGTATCTGGGTCATGTGTCAAATGCCTCACTGTGATACAGATACTCTAGAATATAAACACTACTTACGGACAGAAATTATGTCCCGTGTTCAGGTATTCAATATCCCCAGGGCCTTGGGCAGTGCCTGGCATAGAGCAGGCACCTGAGGATCTGCTGAATTTAATCTTCCATGATAAAATTTTAGTTTGTAAAACAATGCAAT
This sequence comes from Tragulus kanchil, assembly GCA_022376925.1. Classification (NCBI taxonomy): domain Eukaryota; kingdom Metazoa; phylum Chordata; class Mammalia; order Artiodactyla; family Tragulidae; genus Tragulus; species Tragulus kanchil. Next base: position 266,316,272 of record JAIOJX010000004.1, on the reverse strand, counting down.
GGATCATGGTCAGCAGGGCCAGTCTCAGCTGTGACTTACATAAGGAATTCTCTCAGCACTGCTTTTATTACATGCCATGCTCAGGGTAGGGCTCTGACTACTCTGAGCAGGTATGAAAACTCCTACTTCGTCACTGATGGACCAGAGGATGTGCAAAGGATCAAGATTAAATGGCTACAGACACAACCTGAAAACCAGTCATCTGGTAAAATCCCATTAGAGCATCTGCCAGAGTACGTTGAGCCTGAGAAGTAAGATATGGGGTATTTTGATGGGATCTGACAGGAGGCTGTCATGGAGACAGCCAAAGCAGTAGTGAAATCTCGAGGTCGGGGAATGAGAAGTATTAAAAGAGAACACATCAAGTCACGGGCATGGAAGAGGACAGGCGGGCAGGGCAACACGGATACAGAAGCAGAGAATGGATACTGACAAATAACCTTGACCTCCTGCACCATTTTGCCCAAGACTGGCATTGAAGATGATACACAGCAAGTTACAGACGGTGCTGAGACTGGCGGACAGGTCCACCCTTATGTAAACTGAACGTAAATCACACAGTTCTAAAGCTGGAGGCAGCCTTTGAGATCACTCCTTTAACATGAAGAAACAGCCAGTAAGGGATTTGTCCAAAGTCAGATCCAAGTCACCTTCCTCCTCGTCTAGAGATACCTTCACCTCAACATGCCATCTCAGTCCAAATATTTTAAAATAAGTCAACATTTCAAATGTACCTCAAAAAATAATATTTGTTTCTTTACTGTATAAGCATCAGATATTTTAAATTATGGATCAGACTTGTAAAGTCTTCATGAACTGTTACTTTAGCCAGTGTTTAAGAGAAATAGCCAATGCTGAAGACTTTGAAATTTTTTATTTCATCGTTTAAAAACACTATCTTGCTACCTCCACCTTTAAAATCTCATTTAAAATAATGTTTATTTTTAAAATTCTGGGTGTTTTGATTTTTCTTGTTTTTTTTTTTTTTTTTAACAAAAGTGATGTTCCTGAGGAGGAACTACCACATAGTGAGAATGTACCTTGCTAGGCTATCCAAACTCTCTCCGGTCCCCATTTTTGATCAACCAAGGCACAGACAACACGGAAGGCCCTAGGAGTGCAGTCCACACTCAAACTCTCCAGGAGTGTGCTTACATAAGGAATTCTCTCAGCACTGCTTTTATTACATCATGGGGCTACAGACAGGTATGAAAACTCCTACTCACTGATGGACCAGAGGATGTGCAAAGGATCAAGATTAAATGGCTACAGACACAACCTGAAAACCAGTCATCTGGTAAAATCCCATTAGAGCATCTGCCAGAGTACGTTGAGCCTGAGAAGTAAGATATGGGGTATTTTGATGGGATCTGACAGGAGGCTGTCATGGAGACAGCCAAAGCAGTAGTGAAATCTCGAGGTCGGGGAATGAGAAGTATTAAAAGAGAACACATCAAGTCACGGGCATGGAAGAGGACAGGCGGGCAGGGCAACACGGATACAGAAGCAGAGAATGGATACTGACAAATAACCTTGACCTCCTGCACCATTTTGCCCAAGACTGGCATTGAAGATGATACACAGCAAGTTACAGACGGTGCTGAGACTGGCGGACAGGTCCACCCTTATGTAAACTGACGTAAATCACACAGTTCTAAAGCTGGAGGCAGCCTTTGAGATCACTCCTTTAACATGAAGAAACAGCCAGTAAGGGATTTGTCCAAAGTCAGATCCAAGTCACCTTCCTCCTCGTCTAGAGATACCTTCACCTCAACATGCCATCTCAGTCCAAATATTTTAAAATAAGTCAACATTTCAAATGTACCTCAAAAAATAATATTTGTTTCTTTACTGTATAAGCATCAGATATTTTAAATTATGGATCAGACTTGTAAAGTCTTCATGAACTGTTACTTTAGCCAGTGTTTAAGAGAAATAGCCAATGCTGAAGACTTTGAAATTTTTTATTTCATCGTTTAAAAACACTATCTTGCTACCTCCACCTTTAAAATCTCATTTAAAATAATGTTTATTTTTAAAATTCTGGGTGTTTTGATTTTTCTTGTTTTTTTTTTTTTTTAACAAAAGTGATGTTCCTGAGGAGGAACTACCACATAGTGAGAATGTACCTTGCTAGGCTATCCAAACTCTCTCCGGTCCCCATTTTTGATCAACCAAGGCACAGACAACACCGGAAGGCCCTAGGAGTGCAGTCCACACTGTCAAACTCTCCAGGAAACTCAAAGGTTCACACAAGGCCTGGCTTTGCCACCCTGGCTTTGCCTGGTGTCTATAACACCTACTAAGCTAACTGGCCCAAATACTCTTCAACATCACTACCAGGAGAATCAAAACTACTTTTAAAGACTGAAGTTCAAGAAAAGATTGTAGGAAAGAGCAATCCGACACAGGGATACTATATTTAATTCCTATGAGAATTCTTTATACATGTTAAAATTTTTTCAATTATTACAAAACTTTAGTAGCATGTAAATATAGTCCCAAAATGCTTGTTCTAATCCTCATTACATACTGGGTTTGCCTTAACAGGAAAAGCTACTCAGAGCACTATAGGAATTTACCTAATGTGGAAACTTTTTAATATTTTCCATTGCCTTGTATTTTTTTTTTTCCATTTTTTCCCTTTTTATAGAAAAAATATATATTTGGGGGAACATGACCATTGACAAATAGCAGTGGAAAGAAGAAAACCTTTGTGAACAGTGTAACTTGACATTCACTAAGGCTAACTGAAACCCTAGGACAGGATACCTACAAGATGAATCTACAGGAAGCCCAGAAACCCGTGTTCCCTCGATGTTTCAATAAAGCCAATCATGAAATCTCAACTGAAGTTACAGTTAGTAATGAATCCAAGTATAGGACTAGATAAAACACACAATCAGGATGATTTGAGAGCCTCATTAATTTGTTTCACACTAAAGTTCACAATTGGTAAGAAAAATAGGAAGTAATCAACTGCATGCACCAAAAACCCTAAGACAGAAATCTCAGGTGTTCAGTTTCTTTTTCACAGGCATTGCTAGTTCAAAAACCAAAACTCAGGGAATACTGGCACTTAAGAGGAAAAAAGTTTCCACTGTCATTTTAAAAAGAAGCATTCAAGATAAAAGCTAACAGTATGGATGGGGCAGGAAGAAAATTAGGTAATGCTAAAACAAAGGCTAATAATTTAGTGTAATGTACAAAAATTACCACTTTCACGTAAGTGTGCCTTAAGAAAAAAGTACAAATTGTATTTACATAATTATACACTTTGTCTTTGACTTCTTTTTCTTCTTTTTACCATCTTTGCTCATCTTTTCTTTATGTTTTCGAATTTCTCGAACTAACGTATAGAAGGCATCGTCAACACCCTGCAACACATAACAAGTATTAAGCTATGAATGTCTATGATGGTTGGAGGTGTACGGTAGCAGAAAGGATATGTTACTAAGGGAAACATTAACACTGAGAAAGAGACAGGGCACTTAACAGTTCTCTTTAGACAATTAAATACAGATCAGATTTTTAGGATCCTTAAATGTTTTCAAGGATAACATTACGGAACACTGACTTTCACACAGGCAGTGAAATCAATGGCACAGAATCCTACATACGCTTAGTCATTAACATATGACTTTCCCCCAGAAATTAATTTCCTACTAGTTTTTCCATCTGGCACACCTCAGTCACCACAATCTGTATATATTTGTGCATACGTGTGAATATGCATTTATAGTTATCCCTGCGTTTCTAGACATTTGAAATAAGCCATGCGAGTACATACTACTTTTATAGGTATTCATTATATTTGAGCTGTGGTTCAGTGCTTATTTAAAATTTCTCATGAAGTATACACTATTAGAATATATAACTTTCAGGTTTATTAAAGCAGTAGTTTCAATTCACATACTTATGATATAAGAAAACTTAAGTGTCCACAAGACACACTACTTGGAACAACATAATGCTAATCCGTGGGGAAATAAGCTAAATCATTTACATAGTGGTGAAGTCTGCTGATTTGGAGATTTTTAAAAAGTTCATTATATGTTTAGTTTCGGTTTAGAATATTAAGTATTCAAACGTTTGCCATATAAAGTCAGATGCTGTATTATCAAAGAAATTTCCATTTGGTCACTCTGGCCAACTGCATGCACCAAAACCCTAAGACAGAAATCTCAGGTGTTCAGTTTCTTTTCACAGGCATTGCTAGTTCAAAAACCAAAACTCAGGGAATACTGGCACTTAAGAGGAAAAAAGTTTCCACTGTCATTTTAAAAAGAAGCATTCAAGATAAAAGCTAACAGTATGGATGGGGCAGGAAGAAAATTAGGTAATGCTAAAACAAAGGCTAATAATTTAGTGTAATGTACAAAAATTACCACTTTCACGTAAGTGTGCCTTAAGAAAAAAGTACAAATTGTATTTACATAATTATACACTTTGTCTTTGACTTCTTTTTCTTCTTTTTACCATCTTTGCTCATCTTTTCTTTATGTTTTCGAATTTCTCGAACTAGCACGTATAGAAGGCATCGTCAACACCCTGCAACACATAACAAGTATTAAGCTATGAATGTCTATGATGGTTGGAGGTGTACGGTAGCAGAAAGGATATGTTACTAAGGGAAACATTAACACTGAGAAAGAGACAGGGCACTTAACAGTTCTCTTTAGACAATTAAATACAGATCAGATTTTTAGGATCCTTAAATGTTTTCAAGGATAACATTACGGAACACTGACTTTCACACAGGCAGTGAAATCAATGGCACAGAATCCTACATACGCTTAGTCATTAACATATGACTTTCCCCCAGAAATTAATTTCCTACTAGTTTTTCCATCTGGCACACCTCAGTCACCACAATCTGTATATATTTGTGCATACGTGTGAATATGCATTTATAGTTATCCCTGCGTTTCTAGACATTTGAAATAAGCCATGCGAGTACATACTACTTTTATAGGTATTCATTATATTTGAGCTGTGGTTCAGTGCTTATTTAAAATTTCTCATGAAGTATACACTATTAGAATATATAACTTTCAGGTTTATTAAAGCAGTAGTTTCAATTCACATACTTATGATATAAGAAAACTTAAGTGTCCACAAGACACACTACTTGGAACAACATAATGCTAATCCGTGGGGAAATAAGCTAAATCATTTACATAGTGGTGAAGTCTGCTGATTTGGAGATTTTTAAAAAGTTCATTATATGTTTAGTTTCGGTTTAGAATATTAAGTATTCAAACGTTTGCCATATAAAGTCAGATGCTGTATTATCAAAGAAATTTCCATTTGGTCACTCTGGCCAACATCTAGTTGTGTTCAAGGTATCCAAGTCAGTCATGGCTGAAAGAGATTTCAAGTTAGAATAATTTTCAACCTAATCATTCATACAGAACGTGAAAAACAGCACTCAAACTGGCAGCAGGACACTAGTTTTAACCCTGCAATCCTGAATGATACCAGAGCTACATGAAAGGCAATTCTTGTCCTACCCCTGTTAAAAGCAAATTAAACATAAAAGCAAAACAAAAATTAAAGAAAAAATAGCTTCTTGTAAAATACATATTTTAAAATCAGTTCAACTGAAGAGTAACTGTCATCAGAAGCCTGTTAACCTAACGATGCTCTTGGCCTGGACACTAGAGGGAGTCTCAGGAACAGATACACAACAGACAAAGTTGTATATAAATCAAGCCACTTTAACAACAATGAAAATTGTTTTTCTACTCACATTTTAACCATTTCTGTTGAATATTAATATAAACACATTGTTCTATTATCTTGAAAATAACTGAAAATTTAAGAGATATTTCTCCTTTATGCATTACTAAGATCTTCTATAATTAGTATTTCAAAATAATAAATAAATTCTGGGGATTTTCATTCAAGTTACATTTAATTTTCACAGCAGATCTAAAATTTATAAAAGCGTTACAACAATGTTGTTAAAGAATTAAACAAAGTGGGAATGAGAGACTTGCTCATATTTGAACCAAAGTAGTCGGCAAAAGCTGGCATTACTGATTTGAACACAAATGAGCAGAAGTCCCCAGGGAAGCCGCGGACGGTACTCCTTGATGTGCCCACTTCATGACACCATTGTGACACCACACACACTTCTGTTCACCCAAGGGAGAGAGGGAAAGTGGGAGGACAGTTCATCAGCTGTACAACCAAGGCTTCACATGTATACACCTTCGTGCTAACCTTCTTACCACCTAAAAACCAAAAATCTTCCAATGACACAATAAAGGATAATTATTTTATTATTATAAATAATACATTATCTATAATTATAAATAATAATACCAACCTTGACTAATATACAACCATAAACTCCAGAACAGGACAGAGTCGTAAGAGAACATCTATTCCAACTCCCCAACCCTTCATAAATTCCCTTCTATCACACATCCTTAATGAAGAAAAATGTCAATGATACAAAAATGCTAAAGCAGATAAAATGAAAAACTGTGTGTGTGTGTCTGTGTGTGTGTGAGTCCCTCAGTCATGTCTGACTCTTTGCAACCATGAACTGAACCCACCAGGTTCCTCTGCCCATGGAATTCTCCAGACAAGAATACTGGAGTGGGTTGCCATGCCCTCGCCTCCAGGGGGATCTTCCCAACCCATGAGACAGACGTAAAGAAGACAAACCCTAAGGTGAAAACAGTATTTAGGAGACAACGAAGGCAGAATTTAACAATATTACCTACTTCTAAGATTCTAACAAATAATGGAAGTTCATATTATACTGAACTCCTTTCTATGTAATCTTATTAATAATCATTTCTATGATTAGTAAAATACTAAAACTGATCAAAACAGGGCAGTGGATACCTTTTTTTTCATGTAGGAACTAATCATTCTCATATACATATATAAGACAAAACAAGACACCCCTATGATTATCTTGTTTAAACCCATCATTTTAGGACTAAGGAAAATTTTAACTGCATATATTTATCATTGCCAAATTAATTTTGTAAAAATACCTTTATTTAAAATTTTAAAAGTGTTACCAAGTACACGTCTTTCCTTATACAAGTGCTATTCTTGACCACTGAAAAATAAGGATTTAATTTGTCACAGCCAATGATTTGACATTTTAGAAAAGTATGTAGTTTCATCTGTTTCAAATGAAAAATAAAGCATAAAACACTTTATTCTAAATAGTTCTACTTCAAAAACCATCTAACAGTAAGACAGAAGGAAGAAAAAGAAAGAAAACAGCACTTAACTCTGGTCATGGCTGAGGTTATTTTAGAAGTTTCACTTTTCAGATTGCATCACAATGTTAAGTTTTATCACAACTTCTAAATATTATTTTATAGAGTGATGTACAAAAAATAGTAAGAGTTCAAGGGCTTCCCTGGTGGTCCAGTGGGTAAGGACACTGCCTTGCAGTGCAAGGAGCGCCTGTTCAATCCCCAGCCTGGGAAGATCACATGTGCCACAAAGCAGCTGGACCAATGTGTCCAACTACAGAGCCAGAGCTCTAGAGCGCATGCGCCCAGAGCCGGTGCTCTGTGACGAGAGAGGCCACTGTGATGGGAGGCCTACAAAGGCCAAAAGAACAAAGATGGACAAAAATAAAGACCAACAGAAGTGGCCAAAAAAAAAAAAAAAAAAAAAGACTTATAAAAAACAGTAAGAGTTCATAAATCTTAATAAAAATGAATGCCAGCCATGAATTTTGCCGTTTTCTTTGTCTGGGTTGAGTTCATTAATATATCACATAATATTGTTCACAACTTTGTCTACTGTTCAGAAGTTAGATTTTGGAAGATACATTATTTCAGACCTTTGACTCATATAATAAAGAACACCAACCCTTCATTTAATTAGCACAGTTAAGTGACAGCCTACAACTTTATTTCATGTTCTCACAGAACTTTATATATCACAGATTATATGCAGCGCTGGTTGCACTGTGAATGAAGGCAGCAATAAGTAAACCATGTAAGAGGTAACAACAGTCCCAGCAAGAAATGACAGCGGTCTGGGCTTCCCTGGTGGCTCAGTGGTAAAGAATCCTCCTACCACTGCAGGAGACACAGGTCTGATCTCTGATCTGGAGGATCCTACATGCCATGGAACACTAATCCCATGGTCCACAGCTACTGAGCCAGTGCTCTAGAGCCCGGGAGCCACAACCACTGAAGCCTGTGAGCCCTAGAGCCTATGCTCTGCAACAAGAGAAGCCACGGAAGGAGAAGCCCTGCATGGTCCGTAGCCCCCTACTCCCCGCCATCAAAGAAAAGCATGTGTGCAGCAACCGAGACCCAGCACAGCCAAAAACAACATAATCTTTAAAGAAAGCTAGACCGTAACATAGTAAGAACAATTGCCGGTTGTCTCCAAGTGGATGTGAAAAACAGGGGTTTAGGGGTCATCCCAAGACTTCCAGGTTTCTCATTCAGGTCAAAAGGGATACGATACCACTAAGGTAAGACAAGGTAGACAGAACAAGAACCTGCCTGTGGAATGTCCTAAAGAAAACACACACAAAAGTGACCCTTTTCCACCTTCTGAGTTATTCAACTTACTCTACTATATGGTCCCTTGTATTCTGTCTCTTGAGACCCCAACGAATGTAGTCTACAGCCATCTAAACCACCTCAATTTTAATTAATACCCATTAGATTAAAAATAAATGCATTAATTGTAGAAACAAGTGATACATTTCTTTTTATAATGCTTCAAATTAGAATCCCACACCTAGATAGTTCTCAAGGGGTTGCTACTTGGTTAGCTGTGAAAGACATCTGCTTTCTGCCCAAATTAATATGCTGCACTTACCAGGTTACATTACAATGCATTTTTTAATTTTCACACAGCCAGGAGTCTTTTCTTCTTTGCAGATTTTTTTCAATCTGTATTGTCGGATCTCTCTCACCAATGTATAAAAAGCATCCTCCACTCTCTGCATTGTAAAACACAACTTCTTTAAAGACTTTCATTGGTAATAGTAATTTATTGGGACAGCCATGTGCAAGAAGTTAGAAATTACAAGCTTTACTTGAGCTTTTTCTCTTTTCAAACAGATATCAGAGTGTTTGAATAGAACTGGGGATTCAGCATTAAAATACAGGCTTAAGTCCTGGTTTGTTCTTTGAGCTCAGTTTTGTAATGGGGTTAGAAATTTCTTTTATGAAAATTAAAACTAAATTTAAAATAAATACATTTTATTTCTATCTGCAACCATCTTTGTTTACAAGTCACAGAATTAATCAATGCCTAAACTTAGGTTAGATTTAACTTATTTCTTTGACTTAGGGAAAACAAGTGATTACTGTACCACTGATTCCCACCGCTGCTCTGAGGGAGCAGTAAGGAGAAAAATGGTACAAAAGGGATACTTAACTTCTGTTTGAACACAGTGCACACAACACTTCAAAATACAATTGGGTCAAGAGTGTCACTCATGACGTCTAGGGCCCATGACATAGTAAGAACAATTGCCGGTTGTCTCCAAGTGGATGTGAAAAACAGGGGTTTAGGGGTCATCCCAAGACTTCCAGGTTTCTCATTCAGGTCAAAAGGGATACGATACCACTAAGGTAAGACAAGGTAGACAGAACAAGAACCTGCCTGTGGAATGTCCTAAAGAAAACACACACAAAAGTGACCCTTTTCCACCTTCTGAGTTATTCAACTTACTCTACTATATGGTCCCTTGTATTCTGTCTCTTGAGACCCCAACGAATGTAGTCTACAGCCATCTAAACCACCTCAATTTTAATTAATACCCATTAGATTAAAAATAAATGCATTAATTGTAGAAACAAGTGATACATTTCTTTTTATAATGCTTCAAATTAGAATCCCACACCTAGATAGTTCTCAAGGGGTTGCTACTTGGTTAGCTGTGAAAGACATCTGCTTTCTGCCCAAATTAATATGCTGCACTTACCAGGTTACATTACAATGCATTTTTTAATTTTCACACAGCCAGGAGTCTTTTCTTCTTTGCAGATTTTTTTCAATCTGTATTGTCGGATCTCTCTCACCAATGTATAAAAAGCATCCTCCACTCTCTGCATTGTAAAACACAACTTCTTTAAAGACTTTCATTGGTAATAGTAATTTATTGGGACAGCCATGTGCAAGAAGTTAGAAATTACAAGCTTTACTTGAGCTTTTTCTCTTTTCAAACAGATATCAGAGTGTTTGAATAGAACTGGGGATTCAGCATTAAAATACAGGCTTAAGTCCTGGTTTGTTCTTTGAGCTCAGTTTTGTAATGGGGTTAGAAATTTCTTTTATGAAAATTAAAACTAAATTTAAAATAAATACATTTTATTTCTATCTGCAACCATCTTTGTTTACAAGTCACAGAATTAATCAATGCCTAAACTTAGGTTAGATTTAACTTATTTCTTTGACTTAGGGAAAACAAGTGATTACTGTACCACTGATTCCCACCGCTGCTCTGAGGGAGCAGTAAGGAGAAAAATGGTACAAAAGGGATACTTAACTTCTGTTTGAACACACGTGCACACAACACTTCAAAATACAATTGGGTCAAGAGGTTAGAAGCTCGAGCTCAATGGTTCAGTCAATGTCTAGGGCCCAGACCTGGAACTGAGACTGGACTTTTGTGGACAGAGAACTATACAATTTAAATAAAAATGCTAATTGAGGACTGCCTACCATAAAATGAAAATATTTTTAATTGTTTAAAAAAGACAAAATAGTAGCAATGCATTTTGTATCCGTATTACAAGTCTAGAAAGTAATTTTTAGAATAATATCCAACTATATTGGCTTAATATCTTCTCTTCTAATTTATATACTCCAAAGGAGTCAAGGGGGCGTCTCCTGCTTAGGGCTATGATGAGAAGCTGTGACAATAAAGGCAATCATATATGGCCATATGGTGATCAACAAAGTTTTTGTCTTTTCTAGTGTAGAAAATTAGGCAGTAGCCAAGTAACAAAATGTTTAAATTCCTGTACTATCAGTTTCTCTAGAAAAATAAAACTGAAGTATAAGCTTACATCTAAAAAAAAAAAAACAGGAAACCCCACATATTTATTAATCTATAAATATATTACATTTATATATCAGGATAGACAGAACAAGTACTTGCCCATAGAATGTCCTGAAGAAAAAACACACTGTAAGAGTGACCCTTTCCCACTTTCTGGGCCACCTTCTGTTTATATTATTATTAGTCTACATGTGGGAGAAATGAACAGATATGTGTGTTACATTCTTCTAAAAGAAAGATGGGTTTTAAAATATGTTAGCGGTTTATTTTACTGCACATTTAATTTTACGCTTAATCAATTCTTTCAGTTTTAAGAAAGAATCACTCACTTGGGAACTGGCACGTTTAACTCTCCATACCAGTCTTTCTATGAATCAAATGTGACAAAATGAACCCAGGACCTAAAAAGCTAATTTGCACCAAAAATATGATTTGCAGTTTTTAAATTCAAGGAGGCATACAGAATCAGCCATTTAAGTATTAACTAAAGTAAACCAACTAACAGCTAAAGCCTAATTTTAGCATGCGTACATCATCACACATCCAATTGCTTATCATTGTTAAGGGCAGAAAAAAAACGGCCATCTCAATTTTTGAGGCAATACTAATTTTTATAAATCTCAAGAATATATTAGGAACAGCTTCAGTGGAACTCAGTGATTTATCTTTGAGGTAAAACTTTAAAATTCATAAAATTAAGTTTCAGTTAAGTAGAGATTTAAATAGTGTGTTGATTACATATTAAAATGTACCTCTCAACTTACTTGTACCAAGTGTGATATAAAAACCTGTGTATCTTATTTTTAATGAAATCAATTTAATCAACTAAATAACTAAGCCAACTACAAAATAAAAATTCCAACTATTTTCTGAAATTAAATATGTTGGTACTTAAAATGAGACAGCAACTTGTACCCATATATAAAAATTTTAACATATTTATCACTAATGTTAAGAGGAGAGGGTTTGTTTTTACTCTTAAGTTTTTTTTACTCTTAAGAAATTACATATTAGAAATTCTCATTATTGAGATACATAATTTAAGGCAACAGAAGAACTCTAGTAAAGCATGTAAAATATAAGGCATGCACTGGCATTTACGATATCTTCACAAATGATACTCTTTCAATTTGAAAATCAAGGCAAGAAATTTCAAATGTATGTATATATAAACAAACCAGGTAAAGCTCATATTTTTTTTAAGAATAAAAACTCTTATTCCTGTTTTTTAAAAAAGAAATAAGGTCAGTAGAGAAGTACTGAAGTATACTAAGATGGAGGGAAACACAGGATTGTGGTCCTCTACAAATTTAGCAGAAGCAAATTTTTATTGTAATTTATTTCTAAAATTAGTTTGAACGTGTCTACTTTTAAAGGAGGCACATCCCATCACCAATATGAGAATATATGATTTTTGTTTCCAGCAATGCAGAGAGAGAATTGGAAGCCAATAATTAAAAAAAGAACAATACCACCCGCCACCAAGAATTCAGTATTGGGACCTCAGAGGCTAAAATAATTAACAACATTGAAAAACAGTGATTCCAGAGTTCATTTTTCATTTCGCATCTTTACTAATAGGAAATTTAAATTAGATTTTAAAGAGTCAGTCACTTACTGTATCCTCTCAGACTCAATTACTTATTTCTTGATAATAACACTTTACACTCTTTACATGAAGAGAACATGACTAATTCTTATATGTACCTTAAAGCACAGGCACAGAACACTAGTTTCATATTCCAAAATTTGTAGACAATTTTAAAAGATTGAGCACAGCTGAAACAGATGTTTAATACCTACTGTGGCAAGGTGCTAAGGTCTTAACTGGCACCCAATGAATTATTCTCCAGATTCTGGCTTGTTGCCACAATATACTCATTTTCAGATGTCACTGGTTAAACTTTAAGAACAACTGAGACAAAAGTGTGTACTGTAGAAACAAAAGTGCATGTGTTTCTGTATGCAAATTTTAAAGTAAGCTTTCAAAGATGTATTTGTAAATTTTTGAAATTAAGACAATATTTTTAGCTCAGTCACTATCTGAAAACATACTGTGAAAATAAAGCACTTTAAGACAGGAGAAAGAACTGTTAACCACATCATTCTGTATCCTGATGCCTTAAGTGATTTAATTTTAAACAAGTACTTGTTTTTATTGAATAGTTTATAACCTGCCAGAACTCTTTCAAGGGAATAAATAACACCTCAAACATCCTAAGTGTAGACAGGTGCAAGAATCCTCGCCTTCTTGTGTTACTGCTGTTGTTCGGTCACTGGACTGTGTCCAACTCTTAGCAACCCCATGGCCAGCAGCAGCAGCCTTCCCTGCCCTTCGCTATCTCCCAGAGTGTGCTCAAATTCACGGCTACTGAGTCAGTGATGCTGTATCTAACCATTTCATTCTCCGCCGTCCCTGTCTTAGCCTTCTTGGGGGAGAGCCATGGGAGAAACCAGATAGATTCTGAAAGGCAACTCTGCATCGCCGAACTGGGAAGAAGCCTTCCCGAGTGATAGCCCACCTCAGGAGCTACTGAACTGGAGCAATATTAATTACTGCTTCAGGGCCATGCTATGCATTGGTGCACAGCTGGTGCTCAGCAATTGTTTTGTCTGGTTTTAACTCATAGAAAGCAAAGATTTTTTTTTCATTTCGCATCTTTACTAATAGGAAATTTAAATTAGATTTTAAAGAGTCAGTCACTTACTGTATCCTCTCAGACTCAATTACTTATTTCTTGATAATAACACTTTACACTCTTTACATGAAGAGAACATGACTAATTCTTATATGTACCTTAAAGCACAGGCACAGAACACTAGTTTCATATTCCAAAATTTGTAGACAATTTTAAAAGATTGAGCACAGCTGAAACAGATGTTTAATACCTACTGTGGCAAGGTGCTAAGGTCTTAACTGGCACCCAATGAATTATTCTCCAGATTCTGGCTTGTTGCCACAATATACTCATTTTCAGATGTCACTGGTTAAACTTTAAGAACAACTGAGACAAAAGTGTGTACTGTAGAAACAAAAGTGCATGTGTTTCTGTATGCAAATTTTAAAGTAAGCTTTCAAAGATGTATTTGTAAATTTTTGAAATTAAGACAATATTTTTAGCTCAGTCACTATCTGAAAACATACTGTGAAAATAAAGCACTTTAAGACAGGAGAAAGAACTGTTAACCACATCATTCTGTATCCTGATGCCTTAAGTGATTTAATTTTAAACAAGTACTTGTTTTTATTGAATAGTTTATAACCTGCCAGAACTCTTTCAAGGAATAAATAACACCTCAAACATCCTAAGTGTAGACAGGTGCAAGAATCCTCGCCTTCTTGTGTTACTGCTGTTGTTCGGTCACTGGACTGTGTCCAACTCTTAGCAACCCCATGGCCAGCAGCAGCAGCCTTCCCTGCCCTTCGCTATCTCCCAGAGTGTGCTCAAATTCACGGCTACTGAGTCAGTGATGCTGTATCTAACCATTTCATTCTCCGCCGTCCCTGTCTTAGCCTTCTTGGGGGAGAGCCATGGGAGAAACCAGATAGATTCTGAAAGGCAACTCTGCATCGCCGAACTGGGAAGAAGCCTTCCCGAGTGATAGCCCACCTCAGGAGCTACTGAACTGGAGCAATATTAATTACTGCTTCAGGGCCATGCTATGCATTGGTGCACAGCTGGTGCTCAGCAATTGTTTTGTCTGGTTTTAACTCATAGAAAGCAAAGTTCAAAATATCAGTCTTTTGTACACAACCCCAACTATTTTCTAAACAGAGAAATACGGCACCTGAGAACGTCTTTTTGTTTGGTTTAGCCTTGTTAAAACAATTTGATCATAAGCTTTCTTTAATGGAGGTCTCCCAACAACTAAATTTAGTATCTAGAAATTAACAACAATAAAAAAAACCCAGAAAATTAATCACTCAACATTTTAAAATCTGTTAAACACATTTTTACATTATGTTCAAACTGTGACCTCCAGAAAGCTAAAAGGCTGGATCAGGAGTAGCAGATACTCAGAGAATTCTGCTTTTCTCATCCACTTAACTAAATGCTCCTCACTTCTGAGTTTAGAAGGCTGGGAAACACCCAGCTGATTACCATGGTGTCAACATTTGGTTTCAAGAGCCTTTTCGAACACTGCCATACACAGCCCAAAGAGGCCAGAAAAATGTTCATTACAAACTGCCCAGAAAAATAGAGGAGTTAGGCAGCTGACTTTACACATGTTGTTTTTTTTTTTTTTTAAGATTTTTTTATTTATTTATTTATTTGGGGCGGGGGTCGGGTTGGGGAGGGAGGGGAGCAGGCGGGCCACTTCTATTGGTCTTTCATTTCTCTATTTTCATCCGTCTTTGTTCTTTGGCTCCTGTGGGCCTCCCATAGCGGTGGCGTCTGTCATTTCAGAGCGCCGGCTCTGGGCGCATGCGCCCCAGAGCTCCGGCTCAGTAATTGAACACATCGGTCCAGCCGCTCTGCAGCACGTGGGATCTTCCCGGTCCAGCGCCTTGGAGAAAGCAGCAGCAGCCTTCCCTGCCCTTCGCTATCTCCCAGAGTGTGCTCAAATTCACGGCTACTGAGTCAGTGATGCTGTATCTAACCATTTCATTCTCCGCCGTCCCTGTCTTAGCCTTCTTGGGGGAGAGCCATGGGAGAAACCAGATAGATTCTGAAAGGCAACTCTGCATCGCCGAACTGGGAAGAAGCCTTCCCGAGTGATAGCCCACCTCAGGAGCTACTGAACTGGAGCAATATTAATTACTGCTTCAGGGCCATGCTATGCATTGGTGCACAGCTGGTGCTCAGCAATTGTTTTGTCTGGTTTTAACTCATAGAAAGCAAAGTTCAAAATATCAGTCTTTTGTACACAACCCCAACTATTTTCTAAACAGAGAAATACGGCACCTGAGAACGTCTTTTTGTTTGGTTTAGCCTTGTTAAAACAATTTGATCATAAGCTTTCTTTAATGGAGGTCTCCCAACAACTAAATTTAGTATCTAGAAATTAACAACAATAAAAAAAACCCAGAAAATTAATCACTCAACATTTTAAAATCTGTTAAACACATTTTTACATTATGTTCAAACTGTGACCTCCAGAAAGCTAAAAGGCTGGATCAGGAGTAGCAGATACTCAGAGAATTCTGCTTTTCTCATCCACTTAACTAAATGCTCCTCACTTCTGAGTTTAGAAGGCTGGGAAACACCCAGCTGATTACCATGGTGTCAACATTTGGTTTCAAGAGCCTTTTCGAACACTGCCATACACAGCCCAAAGAGGCCAGAAAAATGTTCATTACAAACTGCCCAGAAAAATAGAGGAGTTAGGCAGCTGACTTTACACATGTTGTTTTTTTTTTTTTTTTTTTAAGATTTATTTATTTATTTATTTATTTGGGGCGGGGGTCGGGTTGGGGAGGGAGGGGAGCAGGCGGGCCACTTCTATTGGTCTTTCATTTCTCCATTTTCATCCGTCTTTGTTCGTTGGCTCCTGTGGGCCTCCCATAGCGGTGGCGTCTGTCATTTCAGAGCGCCGGCTCTGGGCGCATGCGCTCCAGAGCTCCGGCTCAGTAATTGAACACATCGGTCCAGCCGCTCTGCAGCACGTGGGATCTTCCCAGGCCAGGGATCAAATCGGCGCCCCTTGCACTGCAAGGCAGTGTCCTTACCCACTGGACCACCAGGGGAAGCCCTACACATGTTTTCAGGGACCCCATGCAGCCTACGTACAGAAAACAGAAACTGCTTTGGCCTTTCAGATGTGGACAACAATGAAAACTATAATTCATTATACTGTAGCCATAAAATGGATTTTTTAAAATAAGAAAGGAATTAAGTTGGTAAAATATATAGTTCTGCAACCCTTACCTTAAAAATGCTAGATTAGAACTCCTACTTCTCTTTCACAGAATATGTAAATTTTATATTAAAGTTACTAATATTATGGGCTTCCCTGGTGGTCCAGTGGGTAAAGACACCGGTGCAAGGGGCGCCGGTTCAATCCCTGGCCTGGGAGGATCCCCTGAGCCGTGGAGCGGCTGGACCGATGTGTCCAACTACGGTGCCAAGCTCTGGAGTGCATGTGCCCAGAGCCGGTGCTCTGCAACGAGAGAGGCCACTGTGATGGGAGGCCCACGCAGGCCAAGGAACAAAGATGGATGGAAATAGATAAGTGAAAGATCAATAAAAGTGGTCAAAAAAAATTTACTAATATTAGCCTATAAAATTTACATCGAAAGCATGACCTAACTTCTCGTGTTTGGTCAAAGAATACAGTTCCCTAGAGAATTAACAATCAGCTCAGTACAACTCACAAGCCCAGTGCAGCCACAGCCTATATTTTTGTACTGCCCACAAGCTGAGTAATTTTTGCATTTTCAAAGGTCTGTAGGAAAAAAAAAAAAAAATGCAGGCCCCAAAGCCTAAAACATTTATAATCTAGCCCTCTGTAGAAAAGCTTGCCAGCCCCCGACTTATACCTATGAAAGTTCTAAATGCATATCCCTGTTCCTACCAACCTGAATATAACCTTTTGTTGTTTTGTGTTTTAAGTTCATGCTCAAGACCAAAACCTGGGGCATGAAACAAGCCATTGCTGATAAAACAGATGAGTTCATTTATTTGTTCATTTTTCTCAAATAATAAATAAT
The DNA here is from genome assembly GCA_022376925.1 of Tragulus kanchil. NCBI lineage: Eukaryota > Metazoa > Chordata > Mammalia > Artiodactyla > Tragulidae > Tragulus > Tragulus kanchil. Next base: position 266,298,603 of record JAIOJX010000004.1, on the reverse strand, counting down.
AGCAGAGGAATACCAAAATGCTCTGCAGAAAATAGGGCTTCAAATGTTCACAACAACTAAAAATGTAAATTGGAAGTTATAAAAATGTACATATTTCATTTTCTCAATTACTTGGCATAGTTCTAAAGCCTTCTAAAAGCATACAAATTCAAATTAATTTCAACAGAGAAAGACAATAGACTTTTGAGAGGCAAATCAACAAGCCCATGTAAAAGAGAAATCAAAGATCAAAAATTAAATATCTAAGCTGCAGTTTAGCACCATAAATTACATAACCAGGTGAATAAAACAGGATATAGATATAAGAAAAGTTGAGGGCTAGAAGGTTAAGGAATGAAGTACAAGGATTTCTTTGTAGTATATATCACTGTATATTTTAACTGGATGATCCATAAAAATCTCTACAAAGCAAATTTAGGTTAATCCACTTTTAATCACACACACTACATTCCCTTCCCTCCCCTCCCTACACAAAAACCAGTGTAAAACATAAAACACCTATTTTAAGATGAAACTAGGTAATTTTATGGTTAGTTATGACTAATGCTGTAATATATTGAAACATTAATGTCAAACACTAAGAATCAACAGTACTTTTGAGGCAGTAACCACCCAACAAGGAAAGAAGACACAGCTATTTCAGGCTCCTTATCAAATGAGAGTGGAGGTAACACCACAGGAGCTACCAAGACTTCTTCTTCTGTCCTTTATTACCTTGCTACTCCAGATGTGGTCAGCACCACCTGAGAGCTTGTGGAAAATCCAGAATCACAGGTTTCAACCTAGACCCTAAGTCTACCTCAGAATTAGAATCTGGATTTGAGTAAGACGCCCAGCGGATTCTGCTGTTCGAGCAGGAGAACTGCCCACAAGCTGAGTAATTTTTGCATTTTCAAAGGTCTGTAGGAAAAAAAATGCAGGCCCCAAAGCCTAAAACATTTATAATCTAGCCCTCTGTAGAAAAGCTTGCCAGCCCCCGACTTATACCTATGAAAGTTCTAAATGCATATCCCTGTTCCTACCAACCTGAATATAACCTTTTGTTGTTTTGTGTTTTAAGTTCATGCTCAAGACCAAAACCTGGGGCATGAAACAAGCCATTGCTGATAAAACAGATGAGTTCATTTATTTGTTCATTTTTCTCAAATAATAAATAATAGCAGAGGAATACCAAAATGCTCTGCAGAAAATAGGGCTTCAAATGTTCACAACAACTAAAAATGTAAATTGGAAGTTATAAAAATGTACATATTTCATTTTCTCAATTACTTGGCATAGTTCTAAAGCCTTCTAAAAGCATACAAATTCAAATTAATTTCAACAGAGAAAGACAATAGACTTTTGAGAGGCAAATCAACAACCCATGTAAAAGAGAAATCAAAGATCAAAAATTAAATATCTAAGCTGCAGTTTAGCACCATAAATTACATAACCAGGTGAATAAAACAGGATATAGATATAAGAAAAGTTGAGGGCTAGAAGGTTAAGGAATGAAGTACAAGGATTTCTTTGTAGTATATATCACTGTATATTTTAACTGGATGATCCATAAAAATCTCTACAAAGCAAATTTAGGTTAATCCACTTTTAATCACACACACTACATTCCCTTCCCTCCCCTCCCTACACAAAAACCAGTGTAAAACATAAAACACCTATTTTAAGATGAAACTAGGTAATTTTATGGTTAGTTATGACTAATGCTGTAATATATTGAAACATTAATGTCAAACACTAAGAATCAACAGTACTTTTGAGGCAGTAACCACCCAACAAGGAAAGAAGACACAGCTATTTCAGGCTCCTTATCAAATGAGAGTGGAGGGTAACACCACAGGAGCTACCAAGACTTCTTCTTCTGTCCTTTATTACCTTGCTACTCCAGATGTGGTCAGCACCACCTGAGAGCTTGTGGAAAATCCAGAATCACAGGTTTCAACCTAGACCCTAAGTCTACCTCAGAATTAGAATCTGGATTTGAGTAAGACGCCCAGCGGATTCTCAGGCATGTTCGAGCAGGAGAAGCATGGCTGTCTGCAGCCCTTTGCAACATCAGGCAAAGGTGCTTAGACTGCCGCTTTCCTTTGCACAATGTGAACTAGCATGTCCGCTAATCTAAAATGTGTATTTTTAAAGTTACAATTAATGTAAGTTAATAAAATGTTAATGGTATAATCTAGATAGGAGGTTTGCAAATGTTTTCAATAAAATTCCTTCAATTTTCTATCTCAAAATTTTTCATGAGAATGGGGAAAAAATTAGTATTATAATCTTATTTTCTGAGTACTTTCTAAGGGAAATCAAAGATTCTGATCAGAGAAGACCAGTACAAAGATGGCAAAAATGAAACCTCTTCCTAGTCTCTGGGACCTGGGAATACACGAACGAAATCTTAACTCCTCCAAAGTAAACTGGACTAACGTATATTCTAAGTATTTCTGTAACTTATAAATGGGTTTTAGATTCTGAAAGAATCTCTACCATGGTTAAAAACTAGAGTCACTCAGCTTTTGCTTCCAAAATGAAGACTTAAAACAGAGTTCACTGCTTTTTCAACTGTCTACCAAATTTGTACAGCTAGAGGGTAGTATTTATGATCTTCCAGGGGGGAAGCAGACATATATATCCTAGCTGAGTGATAGTTTCCTTTTTAAATTTTTAATCCTTCACAAAATTCACTGAAAGGTCTAGAAGGTATTTTTGTAAAGTTTGAGCATGTAATGAATTGTTCATTAATTTTCTTAACTTCTAGCACTATAAAGTTTAACTTATAAACTTGAAATTGGAGTTTTTGGACCATACCCAGACAAGGCACCAAACAAATGCTCACCTTGTATGGAATACACAAGTATTCCATCATAAAATTATATATATATTCCTTTCTAGGAAGTAATTTTTTCTACATGTAGGTTAAATAGCATCAATTATTTTACCTAGAGAAAAAGTTACTTTTAAAATAAAGATAATTTTTGAAACAAAATTCGGGATCAATCTGGTGGTTTTTTTTCAGAACACAGTAAATGAATATCTGAGAATTTAATTTTACTTTCTAGATATTCTCTTGCTTTAATGAAAACTTTCCTGAAAAACAAATATAATTTCCTTTTAAAAAATATCCTATCCAGGGCTTCCCTGGTGGTCCAGTGGGTAAGGACACCGCCTTGCAGTGCAAGGGGCGCCGGTTCGAGCCCTGGCCTGGGAAGATCCCACGTGCCGCGGAGCGGCTGGACCGATGTGTCCAATCACCGAGCCAGAGCTCTGGAGTGCATGTGCCCAGAGCTGATGCTCTGCAACAACAGAGGCCACTGCGATGGGAGGCCCACAGGGGCCAAAGAACAAAGATGGATGAAAATAGACAAATGAAAGACCAATAGGAGTGGCCCACCCACCCTCCTCCCTCCCCACCTGCCCCAAAATAAATTATGTTTAAAAAAAAAAAAATCCTATCCAAATAGAATTCTCCAAACACAACATTTAATCTAGAAACATGAGATAATATTCTCAAAAGCACTTCTAAAAGAGGAAACTCAGTATTTGTCTCCCTGTTCTTTGACATTATAAAACAGTTAAAAAAAAAATCCCACATTTCTTGAATCCTGATGATAAGATGTGCTGAACTGTTTAATGGAGAAAGAAACCAAAGCAAAACTAACAGCTTGGACACTGGAATAAGGACTCTCCTCTCACATCCTTAAGAGAACATTTACCAAGTGAATATGGCTTTATTTTCTATTTGAGCATAATGGAAAAAGACTGACAGTTACGCTATCAGTTATGTGCATTTATTAATGTTCATGCCTTCCTGCTCCCAAATTGATGCCACCAGAATATACATTAGTAGGTTGTGATTAATGATTAAAATCACTTGATAGAATCTTAAGAGGACAGATTTGTATTACAATTTTACTTACCTGTCTTGTTTTTGCTGATGTTTCAATAAAAGGAATTCCATAACTTCTTGCTAAGTCCTGAGCCTGTTTTGTGTCTACTGTTCTAGAAGGCAAATCACATTTATTTCCTACTAGAACCATAGGTACATCTTCAGAGTCTTTAACTCTTTTTATTTGTTCTCTGGGGAGGAAAAAAAAGTTAAAGCAGATGAATTAGTAACAAAAATCTTTCAAAATTACTCACAACTCTGTCTCATAAAATATGGTTAAAAGGTTTTTAATTAAGCCCTAGTTCCCATCATACCATTTTCCTTTCTCCTCCTTCTGGTTATTTTTCTCTGTTCTAAACAGAGAACTTCTATGCCTCTTTACTTCTATTTACTAGAAATATAGTAAAACTACAACCTAACAGGTTCATACGCAGGTAGGTCGCAAGGATAAAACAAATAATGAAAAATTCTAGGCCAAAAAAGTGCTGTGACTAATTTTTAAAATTAAAATCTTAAAAACACATACTATATATGTTGTTAAATGTACATATATAGAATTAATAATGTTTTTATAAAAACATGAATTGCAAATTTAACATAACTTTTTACTTTTATTGTAAAAAGAGAGCACTGAAAGATTTTGATTTCTTTGTAAACAACTGTTTCAATACAAGTAATTGGTTTTATGCAAATGTTCCAAGTGTCTTTAAAAACTGTATTGTTCTAACACTCCAGTCTTTTAACTTCAGAGTTATGTTTTTGTCCTTAATTATCTAAGGCCAACGTTTATTTGATTCCAAAAAATTCCACACTAAACAGATTTATTTTTCAGGCTATTCAATTGTCACCATCTCAATTACCTTTCTAAATTTTTGTTCATGGTGTTCATGTTTTGATGGATCTAGCACACGGCTTTCTCTCTTCAGTATAGAGTGCTATAAGAGCATAGGTTTTGGAGTCAAACAGGCCTGCCTTTCAATTTTAGCATTACCACTCTGTGATCTGGAACAAGCAGCTGTTCAACTGCTCCTATCTCTAAGAATTTCTTTTGCAAAACAGGATATGACCTAGCTCACAAAAATTATTTTAAAATGTAAATTAGGTAATTTATGCATGGCAGTTAGCAAAGACTCAATAAATGGAAGATACAATTACTCCTCAAGGTCAATTTATTTTACTCCACTTAAACCCACCTATAATGGTGAATATCTTCAAATGATTTAGTATTATTTATGGCAAATACACAAAGAAAGCCCTCCCCAGTCCTCATGTACTGGTCCCTCATTGCACTGTACTCCTCTTGACCTGCTGTGTCGAGAATATCCAAGAGACAGGTTTCTCCATCAATTACTACTTGTTTCCTGTAGGAATCCTGAGAAGGGAGAAATATAGACTGGGTTATTATGGCGCACCTTTTACTCGTAAAAAGGTGTTAGATACAACTCAAGAACAAAAAACAATCCAATCCAAAACTGGGCAAACCAAATAGATAGGTCTCCAAAGAAAGTACACAAATGGCTAATAAGTATATGAAAGGACACTCAACCTCATTCAGGAAACACAAATCAAAACCACAGTGAGCTACCACTTCATTCCATTAGGTGGCTGGTGCTTTTTTTTTTAAAGGAAAGTAATAAATGCTAGTAAAGATGTAGAGAAACTGGACCTAGCAATTGCATTCCTATAAACAAAATAACTGAGAACAGAAACTCAGATACTTGTATGCCAATGGTCATAGAAGCATTATTTATAATAGCTGAAATGTAGGAACAACTCAAGTGTTTGTGGATAGGATGAATGGATAAGCAAAATGTGGTGTGGGGTTGCATGCCCCCGCCCCCCAACACACACAGTGGACTATTATTCAGCCACAGAAAGGAGTGAAATTGTGATATATGCTACCACACGGATGAACCTTGAAAACATTATGCTAAGCGACAAAGTCTGACACAAAAAAGACAACCATTCTATGATTCCATTTATACTGATTCCTAGTATAGATCAAGTCACAGAGACAAAAAGTAGAAAAGAGGTGACCTGGGGCTGAAGAGACGGGAGTTGGAGAGTTATTGCTTAATGGGCACAGAGTTTCAGTTTGGGATGATGAAAACATTCTGGAAACAGAGCTAATGGTTGTCCAATGCCATGAATTTACTTAATTTACTCAACAGTACTCTTAAAATTATAGCAATGATAAATTTTATGTGTATCTTACCACAGTTTAAAAAAAGTTTTATTTTAAAAAAAGAGGTTATACAGAAATTCAACAATACAAATGTAGAGACTGATAACAAAAAGACAAAATTCTCTGTCAAGGGAAATAATTATTACAAAGTGGGGTAGCTCTACCAACTCTTACTATTCTGGATGATTTACGTGGCAAGAAAAGCCAAGCCACTTACAAATAATTGTCATGCATCTATTTCACCCATAGTTAAGGGAATACTAAGAGAACGGCCAATACTGGGAACTTTTATACCCTCCTTAGCCCACTTCTGTAGTCCTAGGAACAGTATTAACAGTCACATAGATACTATAGGGAAATCCTGAAGAGAATGTTCTGTCTGCAAGCTCTGTGTGATTCCTGTAAAAGAGAGGGAGTGGAGAAGGAAAGAGGAAGAGATGGGCATCTTAGAGACCAGGGAACTCCAAGAGGAGAAAAGAAAGAGGGTGGGTAACAGCAAAAGAATGAGATTTGTGGCTGGTGCTTTTTAAAGGAAAGTAATAAATGCTAGTAAAGATGTAGAGAAACTGGACCTAGCAATTGCATTCCTATAAACAAAATAACTGAGAACAGAAACTCAGATACTTGTATGCCAATGGTCATAGAAGCATTATTTATAATAGCTGAAATGTAGGAACAACTCAAGTGTTTGTGGATAGGATGAATGGATAAGCAAAATGTGGTGTGGGGTTGCATGCCCCCGCCCCCCAACACACACAGTGGACTATTATTCAGCCACAGAAAGGAGTGAAATTGTGATATATGCTACCACACGGATGAACCTTGAAAACATTATGCTAAGCGACAAAGTCTGACACAAAAAAGACAACCATTCTATGATTCCATTTATACTGATTCCTAGTATAGATCAAGTCACAGAGACAAAAAGTAGAAAAGAGGTGACCTGGGGCTGAAGAGACGGGAGTTGGAGAGTTATTGCTTAATGGGCACAGAGTTTCAGTTTGGGATGATGAAAACATTCTGGAAACAGAGCTAATGGTTGTCCAATGCCATGAATTTACTTAATTTACTCAACAGTACTCTTAAAATTATAGCAATGATAAATTTTATGTGTATCTTACCACAGTTTAAAAAAAGTTTTATTTTAAAAAAAGAGGTTATACAGAAATTCAACAATACAAATGTAGAGACTGATAACAAAAAGACAAAATTCTCTGTCAAGGGAAATAATTATTACAAAGTGGGGTAGCTCTACCAACTCTTACTATTCTGGATGATTTACGTGGCAAGAAAAGCCAAGCCACTTACAAATAATTGTCATGCATCTATTTCACCCATAGTTAAGGGAATACTAAGAGAACGGCCAATACTGGGAACTTTTATACCCTCCTTAGCCCACTTCTGTAGTCCTAGGAACAGTATTAACAGTCACATAGATACTATAGGGAAATCCTGAAGAGAATGTTCTGTCTGCAAGCTCTGTGTGATTCCTGTAAAAGAGAGGGAGTGGAGAAGGAAAGAGGAAGAGATGGGCATCTTAGAGACCAGGGAACTCTAAGAGGGAGAAAAGAAAAGAGGGTGGGTAACAGAACAAAATCTTGAAATGAGATTTGATTTTCCTCTGAGTGTTGATTAGTGTGTGTGTCTCTGCTCACTCAGTGGTGTCTGACTCTCTGCAACCCCATGGGCTGTAGCCCACCAGGCTTCCCTATCCATGGGGTTTCCCAGGCAAGAATACCAGAGTGGGTTACCATTCTCTTCTCCAGTGAGTCTTCCCAACTCAGGGATCAAACTCATGTCTCCTGCATTTGCAGGTGGATTCTTTACCACCGAGTCACCCGGGAACCTTAAAAGTTTGCCTAAAAGATACCTAAAAGATTCCACATTACCTGCCAAAGCAGGCTTCAAAAAATAAGGGAAGGGCTTCCCCTGGTGGTCCAGCGGGTAAGGACACCGCCTTGCAGTGCAAGGGGCGCCGGTTTGATCCCTGGCCTGGGAAGATCCCACGTGCCGCGGAGCGGCTGGACTGATGTGTCCAATTACCGAGCCAGAGCTCTGGCGCGCATGCACCCAGAGCCGGTGCTCTGCGACGACAGAGGCCACCGCGATGGGAGGCCCACAGGAGCTGAAGAACAAAGACGGATGAAAATAGAGAAATGAAAGACCAATATAAGAGGCCCGCCCATCCCCCTCCCTCCCCACCCCCCCCCCAGAAAAGATAAACAAATAAAATAAATGTTTAAAAAAAAAATAAGGGAAAAAGCTGGTGCAAAGTGAAGCCATGGAGTCAAAGGCAAGGCTAATAATAGGTCTAAAGTATAAGCCTAAGACACTGTTTCTTCTTGTTCCACTCTTAGTTCATGAACTACTTTACAAACCAATCTATCATTTAGAAAGTAGTCATTAAAAATTGTGGTTTTGGTAAAATATTCAAAAAATGTTCATAGCATAAGGAGAATACCACGATACACACTGAACATGATCCCAATTTCTATACCTCTGTAGTCATTAAGAGAACGGCCAATACTGGAAAATTTTTCCCAGAAATTGTCACATAGATACTATAGGGAAATCCTGAAGAGAATGTTCTGTCTGCAAGCTCTGTGTGATTCCTGTAAAAGAGAGGGAGTGGAGAAGGAAAGAGGAAGAGATGGGCATCTTAGAGACCAGGGAACTCTAAGAGGGAGAAAAGAAAAGAGGGTGGGTAACAGAACAAAATCTTGAAATGAGATTTGATTTTCCTCTGAGTGTTGATTAGTGTGTGTGTCTCTGCTCACTCAGTGGTGTCTGACTCTCTGCAACCCCATGGGCTGTAGCCCACCAGGCTTCCCTATCCATGGGGTTTCCCAGGCAAGAATACCAGAGTGGGTTACCATTCTCTTCTCCAGTGAGTCTTCCCAACTCAGGGATCAAACTCATGTCTCCTGCATTTGCAGGTGGATTCTTTACCACCGAGTCACCCGGGAACCTTAAAAGTTTGCCTAAAAGATACCTAAAAGATTCCACATTACCTGCCAAAGCAGGCTTCAAAAAATAAGGGAAGGGCTTCCCCTGGTGGTCCAGCGGGTAAGGACACCGCCTTGCAGTGCAAGGGGCGCCGGTTTGATCCCTGGCCTGGGAAGATCCCACGTGCCGCGGAGCGGCTGGACTGATGTGTCCAATTACCGAGCCAGAGCTCTGGCGCGCATGCACCCAGAGCCGGGGCTCTGCGACGACAGAGGCCACCGCGATGGGAGGCCCACAGGAGCTGAAGAACAAAGACGGATGAAAATAGAGAAATGAAAGACCAATATAAGAGGCCCGCCCATCCCCCTCCCTCCCCCCCCCCCCCCAAGAAAAGATAAACAAATAAAATAAATGTTTAAAAAAAAAATAAGGGAAAAAGCTGGTGCAAAGTGAAGCCATGGAGTCAAAGGCAAGGCTAATAATAGGTCTAAAGTATAAGCCTAAGACACTGTTTCTTCTTGTTCCACTCTTAGTTCATGAACTACTTTACAAACCAATCTATCATTTAGAAAGTAGTCATTAAAAATTGTGGTTTTGGTAAAATATTCAAAAAATGTTCATAGCATAAGGAGAATACCACGATACACACTGAACATGATCCCAATTTCTCTATACCTCTGTATAAATGTATCTATACACACATGAAAAAAAATTTATGATGATATGTACATTAAAACGTTAATAAAGAGTATGCCTCTGATGGAGAGAATTAACCTAAGAAATAATTATCTGCTTATCTTTTGGGGTAACAGATATTGTTTTAAAGATTTATTTATTTATTTTTTGGGGTGGGGTGAGATGGGGTGGGGAGGGAAGGGAGCGGGCGGGCCACTTCCATTGGTCTTTCATTTCTCTATTTTCATCTGTCTTTGTTCTTCAGCTCCTGTGGGCCTCCCATCGCGGTGGCCTCTGTCGTCTCAGAGCACCAGCTCTGGGTGCATGCGCCCCAGAGCTTCGGCTCGGTAATTGGACACATCAGTCTAGCCGTTCAGTGGCACGTGGGATCTTCCCAGGCCAGGGATGGAACCGGCGCCCCCTGCACTGCAAGGAGGTGTCCTTACCCACTGGACCACCAGGGGAAGCCCTTGCACTTATCTTTTAAAGTAAACTGTGTTTTCCAGATTGTCTCTAATGAAAAGCTGATTATCTCACTTGTCCGAGAAAAAGGATTGATATTTAATTTTCCAAACAAGAAGCTCTTGACTAAAGATCTGAACATCTGGTTGACATTTTAGCCTAAAAGAGTTGGACACAACTTAGTGGCTAAACAACAAGTTCCCTTAATTAGCTACTTGAAGGAACTCCTGCGTATTATAAATTAGTTCATAAAAACCAGTGTTTTCAGAGGACAAGGAACAGGAATCAGCAGCAAAGTACAGTGTATTTCAATCAAACCCTTCATCACCCAAGTCTGGCTACTGAGCATGTGACACAGACCAAAACCTTCTCCTTACCTATGGCTGTCTCCGCATGGTCTTCACCTACCAACACTAGCACAAGCTAACCTTACAGTTTAGTTTCTTTAGTCTTTAAAATTTCCTATCAACGATGAAATTAAAGACTATAGTTTCTGGAGCCACACAAATCTACCCCTAAGGCATGGCTAGAGGATTAGTCACATCTACCCACAGACACCTCCTCTCTCAGATGGATATCTCAGTAATCTCCCATTTACAAAATTTTCAAAACAGTTTAAGTGTTTCAAAAGAATACAGTGTGGGACATTAGTAGTTTCTGCATGCATTTCACAGCATGTTCTCAGGATGAACACTCCATCAAAGAGACTGGGAACACAGTCTATTCATTTGTATTATCTTTTCCCTTCTAAGCCCTAAAGATACTGACCAGCAAGGTTCTGAGTCACATTCTGGTACTGAACAACAACAACAAAAATCTACAATCTGCCCATAAAACAATGAGGAGGAATCTGCTGATTACAAAGGCATGCCTCAGGTTAAAAACCTCAACCAGAATTTCCCAAGTTAATTTTAACTAGAGTCATCCTTAGAAGCCTAACTAGTCACTGAGCTATGTAAAAAGGCAGTGCAGCTTCTGAAAACTTAAAACTCTGTAAAAAAAAAAAAGTGTTACATGGCGAGATGTGATTTGAAAAGAACTAAGAGGTCTTCAGACAAAGCAGAGAGCAAGCACAACAAAAATGGTATGTAAATACTAGAGGGCTTGTTACAGCTTCAGAGCAGCCATAAGAACAAAAGTATACGGAGGAAGGAAAAAATGTGTGCATCAATGTAGACTCTTCCCCAAGATTAGAGCCTAAATAAGCAAGCTACTGCCCACAGGCCAAATCCTGCTCACTTGTCGTGTGGCCTGTGAACCAAGCACAGTTCTTAGGTTTCTAAATGATTATTTAACAACAACAACAAAAAAAGATTATGCAACAAAGACCCAAATAACCCTTTACCAAGCCCTGCTCTAAGTTAATAAAATGCCTTATCACAAATCTAAAGTACTCTTAACACATATTACCCCTTTTATTCTTAAAAAATAAATCGCAACTGAGAAAGTACAGGTTAAGCCTAATCCGTTTAAAACCACATAAATTCCACAATGAAACTAGTTAAAGACACAGCAAGAAAAAGGATTAGGACTTAGTATTATTTCCAGAATACTACTAATACAGAATCAACTTTTGGATCAGGTATATATGTTACTAACATCCTCTAGAAACGAGGATAAAAAATAGTCAGTTAGTTAAAAACTAATTCAACATAACAAAATAACGAGAGAAAGATATTCCATAGATTTCCCCTTACTCCCAGCTAAAGAACTATGTTTTAAGTTTACTTAAATAGCAAAAGAAAAACATTTCTAAATGAAATGTACTATGCTGGCCAGAAGTTATATAGACAGAAGCCAAAGATTTCTGGTGAGACAGTTAACAGGTATAGCCTTTCGAGAAAGCAAGTACAGTACTCATCACAAGCCACACTAATGTTCACAGCCTTTGACACAGTAACATCACTGATGGTAAAGGATGCTAAAAAATTACGATTTACTTTTAAAAAACTATCATTAAAAGATATGCTTAACATATATATCCTAAAATGTCTGGCCAAAAGGCACAGAAATTACAAAGACTTTTTTTTTTTTTTTTTAAACTTTTATTTATTTATTTTTGGCTGTGCTGGGTCTTTGTTGATGTGTGGGTTTAGCTGCTCTGCGGTATGTGGGATCTTCCCGGATCAGGACTCGAACCCATGTCTCCTGCATTGGTAGGCGGGTTCTTATCCACTGAGCCACAAGGGAAGCCCCTACAAAGACTTTTAATAGCCACAATCTTATGCCACTTGTCTGTTTTCAAAATATACTCTGAATTCAAGTGCTCACTGCCGTCACTCTAGTCCAGTGGGATCATCTCACGCAATCTCCTGCAACTGCTTTCTGGCAGCGGTTACTAGTCCTACGGTATACTAACAGCAGCTGATGGTCACAGTGTAACTTGCAGCTATGTACTTCTGTGCAGTTATTCAAGTCTATATCCCCTAGGTGGCTGTAAACCCCATGATGGCTGGGATCACGCTGTCTTGCTCACCACTGTGTACCCCGTGTGTCTGTCTTGAACACAGTAGGTATTCAGTCAATGAACAAATGAAGAAAGCCTTTCAACGTAAACACAGGCAGACACTATAAAAAACAGTCTTATAAAAATAAACACAAGTTTAGCATGGTGGAAATTAAAACAATGAAGCTGTAAATTTTTAAAATATATATTAAGAGTATGTTAATGTCTTCAAGCAAGTTTTATATAATCTTACATTTTTTACTTACTTTTAATGCAAAAATATCAACAAAGCAAAATGTACAGAGTTTAAGATCTTTATGAAGGAAAGAGAGTAAGATTACAGAGAACATGGAGGCCTTCAACTGTATTAAAGTTTATATCTTGAAAAAGGAAAATGATCTAAACCATATGTGGCAGAATGTTAAGAGGGAAAAGCTGGTGGGAAGCACATGATGCTCATGGTAGTACTTTTCCACACGCCTTCAAGAGGGTACCCACAGCAGCTGGAGGCATCAACCTCCTAGACTTCAGACTATACTTCAAAGCTACAGTCGTCAAGACAGTGCGGTACAGGTACAAAGAAAATAAATACAGGCCAATGGAACACGATAGAAATCCCAGAGATAAAACCATGCACACACGGGCACCGTATCTTTGACAAAGGAGGCAAGAGTATACAATGGAGAAAAGACAGCCTCTTCAGTAAGTGATGCTGGAAAAACTGGACAGCTACATGTAAAAGACTGAAATTAGAATACTTCCTAACACCAAACACAAAAATTAACTCAAAATGGATCCAAGACTTAAATTAAGACCAGAAACTGTAAAGCTCTTAGGCAGTACACTCTTTGACATAAATTCCAGGAAGATTCTCTCTAACCCATGTCCTAAATTAATGGAAATAAAGACAAAAAGAAATAAATGAGACCCAGTACAACTTGAAAGCTTCTCCACAGCAAGGGAAGCTATAAACAACATGAAAAGACAACCCTCAAAATAGGAGAAAATAATTGCAAATGAAGCAACTAACAAAGGATTAATCTCCAAAATATATAAGCAGTTCATACAGCTCAATAGCAGAAAAAGAAACCCAATCAAAAAGAGGGCAGAAGACCTAAACAACATTTCTCCAAAGAAGACATAGAGATGGCCAAAAACTGTATGAAAAGATGCTCAACACTCCGCTGTGCCCTGGGATCACGCTGTCTTGCTCACCACTGTGTACCCCGTGTGTCTGTCTTGAACACAGTAGGTATTCAGTCAATGAACAAATGAAGAAAGCCTTTCAACGTAAACACAGGCAGACACTATAAAAAACAGTCTTATAAAAATAAACACAAGTTTAGCATGGTGGAAATTAAAACAATGAAGCTGTAAATTTTTAAAATATATATTAAGAGTATGTTAATGTCTTCAAGCAAGTTTTATATAATCTTACATTTTTTACTTACTTTTAATGCAAAAATATCAACAAAGCAAAATGTACAGAGTTTAAGATCTTTATGAAGGAAAGAGAGTAAGATTACAGAGAACATGGAGGCCTTCAACTGTATTAAAGTTTATATCTTGAAAAAGGAAAATGATCTAAACCATATGTGGCAGAATGTTAAGAGGGAAAAGCTGGTGGGAAGCACATGATGCTCATGGTAGTACTTTTCCACACGCCTTCAAGAGGGTACCCACAGCAGCTGGAGGCATCAACCTCCTAGACTTCAGACTATACTTCAAAGCTACAGTCGTCAAGACAGTGCGGTACAGGTACAAAGAAAATAAATACAGGCCAATGGAACACGATAGAAATCCCAGAGATAAAACCATGCACACACGGGCACCGTATCTTTGACAAAGGAGGCAAGAGTATACAATGGAGAAAAGACAGCCTCTTCAGTAAGTGATGCTGGAAAAACTGGACAGCTACATGTAAAAGACTGAAATTAGAATACTTCCTAACACCAAACACAAAAATTAACTCAAAATGGATCCAAGACTTAAATTAAGACCAGAAACTGTAAAGCTCTTAGGCAGTACACTCTTTGACATAAATTCCAGGAAGATTCTCTCTAACCCATGTCCTAAATTAATGGAAATAAAGACAAAAAGAAATAAATGAGACCCAGTACAACTTGAAAGCTTCTCCACAGCAAGGGAAGCTATAAACAACATGAAAAGACAACCCTCAAAATAGGAGAAAATAATTGCAAATGAAGCAACTAACAAAGGATTAATCTCCAAAATATATAAGCAGTTCATACAGCTCAATAGCAGAAAAAGAAACCCAATCAAAAAGAGGGCAGAAGACCTAAACAACATTTCTCCAAAGAAGACATAGAGATGGCCAAAAACTGTATGAAAAGATGCTCAACACTGTTCATTATTAGGGAAATGCAAATCAAAACTACCACACTCCAGTCAAAATGGCCATCATCAAAAAAATCTATAAACAATAAATACTGGAGAGGATATGGAGAAACAGGAGTCCTCCTGCACTGTTGGTGGGAGGAGAACAGTATGGAGATTCCTTAAAAAGCTAGGAATAAATCTACCATATGACCCAGCAATCCCATTATTGGGCATATACCCTGCGAAAACCACAACTCTAAAAGATATCTGTACCCCAATGTTCACTGCAGCAATACTTAAAATAGGACATGGAAGTAACCTAGATATCCATCAACAGATGAATGGATAGGAGGTGGTACATATATACAATGGAGTATTACTCAGCCACAAAAAGGAGCAGATGTGAGTCTGTTATAGTGGGGTGGATGAATCCAGAACTTCTTACACAGAGTGAAGTTAAGTCAGAAAGAGAAAAACAAATATCACATAGTAGCACATACATATGGGATATAGAAAACCAGTGCTGATGAACAGAGAAGAGACCTGTGGATACAGCTAGGGAAGGTGAGGGCAGGGTGAACTGAGAAAGTAGCACTGACATACACACACTACCATGTGTGAAACAGAGTGGGCAGTTTCTATACAACACCGAGAGCCCAGCCTGGTGCTCTGTGATGACCCAGGGGAGTGGGGAGGGTGTAGAGAAGGAGGCTCAAGAGGAGGGGATATATATTAATATGTAATTATAACTGATTCACACTGCTGTATGGCAGAAACCAACACAACACCGTAAAGCAATTTTTCACCTATCAAAAAAGAATAGTAATAAAAAGCAGTTAATTGGAAATAAAGACAAAAAGAAATAAATGAGACCAGCTCCCACAGCAAGGGAAGCTATAAACAACATGAAAAGACAACCCTCAAAATAGGAGAAAATAATTGCAAATGAAGCAACTAACAAAGGATTAATCTCCAAAATATATAAGCAGTTCATACAGCTCAATAGCAGAAAAAGAAACCCAATCAAAAAGAGGGCAGAAGACCTAAACAACATTTCTCCAAAGAAGACATAGAGATGGCCAAAAACTGTATGAAAAGATGCTCAACACTGTTCATTATTAGGGAAATGCAAATCAAA
Organism: Tragulus kanchil; assembly: GCA_022376925.1. Lineage (NCBI taxonomy): Eukaryota > Metazoa > Chordata > Mammalia > Artiodactyla > Tragulidae > Tragulus > Tragulus kanchil. Next base: position 266,282,531 of record JAIOJX010000004.1, on the reverse strand, counting down.
ACTACCACACTCCAGTCAAAATGGCCATCATCAAAAAAATCTATAAACAATAAATACTGGAGAGGATATGGAGAAACAGGAGTCCTCCTGCACTGTTGGTGGGAGGAGAACAGTATGGAGTTTCCCTTTAAAAAAGCTAGGAATAAATCTACCATATGACCCAGCAATCCCATTATTGGGCATATACCCTGCGAAAACCACAACTCTAAAAGATATCTGTACCCCAATGTTCACTGCAGCAATACTTAAAATAGGACATGGAAGTAACCTAGATATCCATCAACAGATGAATGGATAGGAGGTGGTACATATATACAATGGAGTATTACTCAGCCACAAAAAGGAGCAGATGTGAGTCTGTTATAGTGGGGTGGATGAATCCAGAACTTCTTACACAGAGTGAAGTTAAGTCAGAAAGAGAAAAACAAATATCACATAGTAGCACATACATATGGGATATAGAAAACCAGTGCTGATGAACAGAGAAGAGACCTGTGGATACAGCTAGGGAAGGTGAGGGCAGGGTGAACTGAGAAAGTAGCACTGACATACACACACTACCATGTGTGAAACAGAGTGGGCAGTTTCTATACAACACCGAGAGCCCAGCCTGGTGCTCTGTGATGACCCAGGGGAGTGGGGAGGGTGTAGAGAAGGAGGCTCAAGAGGAGGGGATATATATTAATATGTAATTATAACTGATTCACACTGCTGTATGGCAGAAACCAACACAACACCGTAAAGCAATTTTTCACCTATCAAAAAAGAATAGTAATAAAAAGGGTAGGGCTTCCCTGGAGGCCCAGTGGGTAAAGAGTCTGCCACGCAGTATAAGGATCACCAGTTTGATTCCTGACCCGGGAAGATCCCATGTGCCGTGAAGTGGCTGGACAGGTGTGCCCGATTACCAGCCAGCACTCTGGAGCGCATGCACCCAGAGCCAGTGCTCTGCAACAGGAGAGGCCACTGCAATGGGAGGCCCACACAGGCCAAAGAGTAAAAGATGGATGAAGATGAAAATAAAATAAAAACAAAAACAATAAAAGAGGCCAAAATTAAGAAAAACAAAAAAAGCGTGGCCCTATCTCATGACACTCATTCAACCGTGAGTCTTGTATTTTTATTTTCCTCTGTGCATTGGACCAAAAGCCCTGTCTCTTTCTTTAAGGACTAGGAACGTTACATAGCTTCTCTTTTTCATATTTATTCCCATTACTTGGTGCCATTTGCCCCTTTGGGATTTTTGTCTTTTTTGTACTGACTTAATTTTTTTTAAGTGTTTGCCAACTTATCAGAATGCCTTCAAGTGCAGTTTTATGTATAGAAACTTGTCTGTAGACCCAATGGAGGAATCTGAAAGTTGAGAGTAAATTTTTCAAGAATGAGATGAGCTCACTTGTCAAGACATCATGTTGTCACTTTTCTGTTATAATCAACAGTAACCAAATTACTCATCTTCTAACATAGTCAACTGAGTTAGGTAGTTAACCCTGTCACGCAAAGACATACGACAATAAACAAGAAACCTGAAGACGTTACTAACTTTTCCTGAAAGCAACCGTATTACTATTAATAGGAATAAGGATCTCCTAGGCTTACTGAACACTTGCTTATATGCTAGATACTGTGATAAGCCAATTACAAGCTTTATCCCATTGAATCTCCATCTTCATGCTGCTGATTCCATCAGATGCTCCTGGAAATATGAATAGGGCTGCTGGAAATGTCAGCTAAAGTATCCTTTGGGGATTTACTTCTGAAATGTGTGTAAGATTTTCTTAATGTGTTACCGTAAGTATTTTTTCATGTACTGCTATACAACACTAATAGAAAAAAAAAATGAGAAGCTTACTTCTACTCTCTCAATGCTCAAGTATTTTGTTACCCTCCTAAATTTAAATCTGTCATAGAATGATGTATTCCATACTACTAGTTATAAATCATCAAAAGCTGGTGTACTCAGCTAGTACTCAAAGACAGCTAGAAACATAACAACAGAAGTGGCTGGACAGGTGTGCCCGATTACCAGCCAGCACTCTGGAGCGCATGCACCCAGAGCCAGTGCTCTGCAACAGGAGAGGCCACTGCAATGGGAGGCCCACACAGGCCAAAGAGTAAAAGATGGATGAAGATGAAAATAAAATAAAAACAAAGACAGCGCAAGAGGCCAAAATTAAGAAAAACAAAAAAAGCGTGGCCCTATCTCATGACACTCATTCAACCGTGAGTCTTGTATTTTTATTTTCCTCTGTGCATTGGACCAAAAGCCCTGTCTCTTTCTTTAAGGACTAGGAACGTTACATAGCTTCTCTTTTTCATATTTATTCCCATTACTTGGTGCCATTTGCCCCTTTGGGATTTTTGTCTTTTTTGTACTGACTTAATTTTTTTTAAGTGTTTGCCAACTTATCAGAATGCCTTCAAGTGCAGTTTTATGTATAGAAACTTGTCTGTAGACCCAATGGAGGAATCTGAAAGTTGAGAGTAAATTTTTCAAGAATGAGATGAGCTCACTTGTCAAGACATCATGTTGTCACTTTTCTGTTATAATCAACAGTAACCAAATTACTCATCTTCTAACATAGTCAACTGAGTTAGGTAGTTAACCCTGTCACGCAAAGACATACGACAATAAACAAGAAACCTGAAGACGTTACTAACTTTTCCTGAAAGCAACCGTATTACTATTAATAGGAATAAGGATCTCCTAGGCTTACTGAACACTTGCTTATATGCTAGATACTGTGATAAGCCAATTACAAGCTTTATCCCATTGAATCTCCATCTTCATGCTGCTGATTCCATCAGATGCTCCTGGAAATATGAATAGGGCTGCTGGAAATGTCAGCTAAAGTATCCTTTGGGGATTTACTTCTGAAATGTGTGTAAGATTTTCTTAATGTGTTACCGTAAGTATTTTTTCATGTACTGCTATACAACACTAATAGAAAAAAAAAATGAGAAGCTTACTTCTACTCTCTCAATGCTCAAGTATTTTGTTACCCTCCTAAATTTAAATCTGTCATAGAATGATGTATTCCATACTACTAGTTATAAATCATCAAAAGCTGGTGTACTCAGCTAGTACTCAAAGACAGCTAGAAACATACAACAGCCTGGTTAGAATTATAATAAAAAAAAGGAAACACAGAATTTGGGGAAAATAAACACAGGCTTATTTATTAGTTCATTCCCACCTACTTACTCCTTTCTCCCTTGCATCATAGGAAAATGGACTAAAAATCTATTGGACGTCATATACTGTGCCAGACGTTATTAAAGTTTCTGGTCTCAAAAGGCTAGGTCCAGTGAAAGAGCTATGAATGTAAACAAATGAAACTCAATGAAATAAGTGCAAAACCTTCTGTAGAGCAAAGCACAATGGTGGCAAATGGGAGAAGAGATTGACTTTGCTTGCATGAATTCAGACAGACAGGAGGGCCACTCCGGGCAGGAAGGAGCAAAGAGAAGGCACAAAAACACGAAACGGCAGATTGAGTACAAGGAGCCAAGACGGTCTAACTTCAAGGGACTGCAGGCGAGTAAAAGTGAAACCCCACTGTCAAGCGGAGGCCAGCCTTGGAGGGTCTGACAAACCATAGTAGGAGGTTCTGAATGTCATCGCACACTAAGTCGTGAAAACGTTTGAAGTAGGAGGAAGATCAATGGGGGTTTTATGGTTTAATGGTTAGCACTCTGGACTCTGAATCCAGTAGGAGGAAGATCAGACTGACATGATGCACAGCAGTATTATGACAAATGATAGAAACAGTCCAGACTAGGGGCTGGGAGATGCGATTTGGAAGCTTTCACAAGAAATGACAGACCCTGAACTAAGGCAGCAATAGTAGTAAGTTGGAGACGATTAAACAGCTTGAAGAAATACTTAACAGGTGAAATGGACAGAACACCCTTCGCACATCCCTAACAGCAATGTTTACACCACTGTCACCCAAAATAGCCCAAAAAAGGGAGGAAAAGCCGAAACAGTCAAAAAGAAGAAACTAGCCAAGTGCCCATCAACTGATGAAGAAAGAAAACAAATATTCATACAAGAGAATATTATTCAGTCATAAACAGGAACAAAAGTATTGAAACATGACAACATAGATGAACCCTGAAAACATTCTCCTACATGAAAGACACAAAAGGCCACATACTGCATGATTTCAATTAAATGAAACAGTCAGAACAGGCAAATCCAGAGAGACAGAAAGATTAATGGTTGCCAGGGGCTGGCTAGAGAAGGACTGGGTTGTAACAGCTGATTGGCAGGGCAATCAGCACGTCACAGATGCAGATGGTGTGAGGGGAGGGTTGCATGCCTTCGTGAATACACTAAAAAGCACTGAACTGTATGTTTTAAGAGGGTGGATTTTAAAAAAAGAAAAACAAAAAACTTAATTTGCCTTTTCTATTTTTTTTTTTTAATTTGGGCCTCTTTTATTGTTTTTTTATTTATTTATTTTTATCCATCTTTATTATTTGATGGATTCTTTATTCCTCCATTGCAGTGGCCTTTCTTGCTGAAGAGCACCAGCTCTGGGCACACGCTCTCCAGAGTGCTGGCTTGTAACTGGACACACCAGTCCATCTGCTCCATGGCAGGTGGGGTTTTCCCAAGCCAGGGATTGAACCAGCAACACTTGCACTGCAAAGCAGACTCTTTACCCACTGGACCACCAGGGAAGTCCAAGAAGGTGGATTTTATGTATGTGAACTATATCTCAATTTTTTTTAAATAGCACAGCTAACTGCTTAGAGATGAGAACCTAAGAGGGCAGGGAGAGGAAAAGATGAGTTCACTTCGGGTCAGGTTGAATCTCATATGTTTGTGGCTTCCTCTGGTGCTCTGACCTGTAGGCAGCTTTGAAACACAGGTCTGATGCTCTAGGCTAGAGATACTCTCCTGAATCTTCAATGTGAGGCAGTCGCAGGCCTTTGCTTCCATGTGATGTGTGTGCGTGCGTCGTTGCTCAGTCATGTCTGACTCTGTGACCCTTTGGACTGTAGCCTGCCAGGCTCCTCTGTCCATGGGATTTCCCAGGCAAGAATACTGGAGTGGGCTGCCATTTCCGTCTCCAGGGTTACCTTCCTAACCCAGGAATCGAACCCAAGTCTCTTGTGTCTCCTGCATTGCAGGCAATCATCTTTAACCACTGAGCCATCAGGGAAGCCCACCTGTGGTGTGTGAGTATGCGCAAACTACTTAATCTCTAGTGTACTCTAATGCTATTGTTCCTTTAGCTATAAAAGTGGGTAAGTAATAATACATAGGACTTACATGCAGGGTAGCATTAAAGACCACAAAAGTTTCTTTATAAAATGAAAAGTTACACATTACTGGTCATCTACATTTGGACTCCTTTTCTCCAAACCACTCACTGTACTTCAAAATAAATATAAAGAAGCTAAGCAAGATTCAGAGAAAAGGAGCTAAAGCTCTTTTTACGAAAGTTTATGAAGGGTTTCTGTATTGTTTAGGGAGCAAGGGTGTTAAAGCGCTTGTTCTCATGAAAGAATTTTTGATTAAGACATTCATTAAAAATAAGAACAAAGAAAAGACTTCTAAATTATTTCACTTCTAAATTATAAGGACATGGAATCTTCGCTTAGGACCAGAGAGAATAAAATGGGTACTATGTCCATGATATAAAACTAAAGCAAAAAATCTGAATAAAGTCAAGGAAAATCTGAATGATGTGTTTTGAAAATCAGGACATGATAAGCCTACATCTGTATCCTGCTGAAGTCATGCGGCATTCTCCCACAAATTATCACTTGATGCCAAGGTCAGATGGGATCAACCATGGACTCAATCTTAATAATTACAGATTCCAGTATAACTTTCACATATTGAATTATGTATCTCTCAGCTATCCTTTAACTGGCCTAATACCAATTTCTTTGTACATTTTTATCTGTAATACATCTGGATTATCCAATCTGTTGATATTTTAAAAGGCGGGAAGAAGCAAATATGAAGTCATCTAATAGGATCTAATATTCTAGTGACGCTTCTCCCTCAAAAACGAGGATTTATTTTTCCTCTCAGACAGTATACACTCATTTTTTAAAAAACCCAAAACACTACATAGAGTCTGACATATGTCCTGCCATATTTTATGTACACATTCACATTGTTTTTAAGTAAATAAACTCATACTCCACACAAAGTGCTGCGCTACAGCTTCTCTTACATGACGAACAGTTCTTCAGGGTCAGTACCTACAGTTGCTGTTAACAACAACTGTATAATATTAGTTATATAAATACACCATAACTTACTTCACCCATTCCTTACTAGTAGAGATGCAGATTATTTTCACTTTTAAAAATTATAAACAACACTTCAGCAAACACTCCTGGATATACAGGTCAACATTTAAACAACTGATGCTTTCAGGTAAATTTCTGTAAGTGGGATCAACTGGTCAAAAGACATGTAATTTCCATTTTGACACATACTGCTAAACTGATGACTTTCAGAAAGTTTAGAAGAATGTAGATTCCCACTACAGCATGAAGAGGCCACATTTTTCCATACCTTTTACGAAAGTTTATGAAGGGTTTCTGTATTGTTTAGGGAGCAAGGGTGTTAAAGCGCTTGTTCTCATGAAAGAATTTTTGATTAAGACATTCATTAAAAATAAGAACAAAGAAAAGACTTCTAAATTATTTCACTTCTAAATTATAAGGACATGGAATCTTCGCTTAGGACCAGAGAGAATAAAATGGGTACTATGTCCATGATATAAAACTAAAGCAAAAAATCTGAATAAAGTCAAGGAAAATCTGAATGATGTGTTTTGAAAATCAGGACATGATAAGCCTACATCTGTATCCTGCTGAAGTCATGCGGCATTCTCCCACAAATTATCACTTGATGCCAAGGTCAGATGGGATCAACCATGGACTCAATCTTAATAATTACAGATTCCAGTATAACTTTCACATATTGAATTATGTATCTCTCAGCTATCCTTTAACTGGCCTAATACCAATTTCTTTGTACATTTTTATCTGTAATACATCTGGATTATCCAATCTGTTGATATTTTAAAAGGCGGGAAGAAGCAAATATGAAGTCATCTAATAGGATCTAATATTCTAGTGACGCTTCTCCCTCAAAAACGAGGATTTATTTTTCCTCTCAGACAGTATACACTCATTTTTTAAAAAACCCAAAACACTACATAGAGTCTGACATATGTCCTGCCATATTTTATGTACACATTCACATTGTTTTTAAGTAAATAAACTCATACTCCACACAAAGTGCTGCGCTACAGCTTCTCTTACATGACGAACAGTTCTTCAGGGTCAGTACCTACAGTTGCTGTTAACAACAACTGTATAATATTAGTTATATAAATACACCATAACTTACTTCACCCATTCCTTACTAGTAGAGATGCAGATTATTTTCACTTTTAAAAATTATAAACAACACTTCAGCAAACACTCCTGGATATACAGGTCAACATTTAAACAACTGATGCTTTCAGGTAAATTTCTGTAAGTGGGATCAACTGGTCAAAAGACATGTAATTTCCATTTTGACACATACTGCTAAACTGATGACTTTCAGAAAGTTTAGAAGAATGTAGATTCCCACTACAGCATGAAGAGGCCACATTTTTCCATACCTTTCCAAGCCGGTTATCATTCTAATCATAGCCAACATGAAAATAAAAGACGTTGCTTAGGGAATTCCCTGGTGGTTCAGTGGTTACAAGAGTCCCCGCTGTAAGCGCCGAGGGCGCAGGGTCAGTCCCTGAGCGGGGAGCTAAGACACGCTAAGCTGCGGAGTGTGGCCCAAAAGAGAAAGCTACTTACTGTTGGACCTTGTACTGCCGTCATGCTGAAGAATCCTTTAATACGGTTCCACAGCACTTCCGCATGAGTATGGATAGGTTGGCCGTGTATATGCTTAGCAACGCCCCCTGTTTCTCTATTGGGAGGTTTGTTTTTTTCTCATTCAGATAAAGGAGAACGTCCTGGTCTGACAGATGATGCAAACAGGTTTCCCAGGTTTCACCTGTCTTGTACTTTTGTTAAGATGTTTTGCTTTTCATGTAGCCAAATAGGGTCACCTTTTTCTAAATGTTTTCCTAAATGGTTTAAGAGCACTTTGGAAGTGAAAAGGGTCCGTGATTTTCTCAGTGGAGAAAGATATTTAATCCCAATTCCACAAATAGAAAAGCTAACCTAATGGAAAGTATTCAGTCTGTACTGACTGACATTATCATTTTTACTTGCATAGCTGTCTAATGGTTAACACTGATTACATTAATGTTAATTAATACTTAAAATTTATATATGGAAGAAGGCATGGAGGAAGAACGAACTCATGCGTTTCAAGTAAAAATCTACTTCTCGGGCTTCCCTGGTGGTCCAGTGGGTAAAGCGTCCGCCTTGCAGTGCAAGGGTTGTCAGTTCGATCCCTGGCTTGGGAAGATCCCGCGTGCTGGGGAGCAACTGGATCGGTGTGTCCAGTTAGGAGCCAGCGCTCTGGAGCGCATGCGCCCAGAGCTGGTGCTCTGCAATGAGAGAGACCACTGGAATGGGAGGCCCACACAGGCCAAAGCGTGAAGATGGATGAAAAATAGATAGAAAGCCAATAAAAGAGGTCAAAATTAAAAAATAATAAGAAAAATTAAAAAAAAAAAAATCTACTTCTTCTTCACTCTGTCCATTGAAACAGGTCTAGCAGCAGCAACGCCCCAGAAGTAATGAGCGCACCCAGTATCCTGGCCTTAGTGTCTAAACAGCCATCCCTTGTAAAAGGAAGTAGAGCCCTTAGTCCAGGGTCAGGACAGGTGAAGGACAAGGTGAGCCTGGAATAATACAGTGTGCTGGAAAGCAGGGAAGAGCTCAAAAACTGATGGAGACATGTCACCAAGATACAGAGGCCAGCCTGAAAGTGATGCCACTTGGCCATGTCAAAAATAATTTGAGCATCAAAATCAGTAATTACAAGAGGAGATGTGAACACATCGAATAAAGAAGAACCCGTGAGTCGATGCTGAACACAAATGAGACAAGCCAAATAAACAAGGAGAAGGGAGAGAAAAGAGAGAATCCTTACTTCTGGCAGATGTCAGCAGGAAATGGGGAAGTCGTGACAGAGCTGGACGGCCCACCACGGTGCAGTCACTGCGGTCGTCGTTCACTGTGGTCAGAGTTCTTGGTGGTGCTACATCCCACTGGGTGCAAGTATGTTGGAGAACAAGATATTCCCAGTCTCCAGGTATCTCCCCACAGAGCACACATTACAAAGAACTAAGAGTACCTTCACAAAGAGCAAACTGATAGGCACGAGACAGCTATGACCTTAGTCATTAGCCAATGTTAACACAGCACCATTAATAACAGGACAGGCCAGCAATTTGAGCCTCCTGCTGTGCCACCAAGGAGCCAGGACATCACTTCAAATGTTTCATCTGAACCTGACCGTGGGGAAACCATCAGACAAAACCAAACGAGAATACATTCTACAAAACCACTGGCCTGAATTGTTCAAAACGTGCTGATGTCATGAATGACCAAGAAAAGCTAAGAAACTTCTACTAGACAGTGAGATGTGACGATTGATTTGTGATCCTGAGATGAGGAAAAACAAAACTGCTGAAAGGACATTCTGAGAACTGATAAAATTTGACTATGGATTATATACTAAACGCTGCATCACTGCTGAACTTCCTAAGTGTAATCATTACATTGATCTTATATAAGAAATTATCCTTGCTGTTAGAAGAGGGTCAGCAAGCTTGTTCCATAAAAGGGTCAGACAGTACCTGGTCCCTAGTGACCACTCAACTTGGCCACTACAGTGCAAAACCTGCCATAGATAACACACACGCAACAGGGCCGTGCCCCAATAAAACTTTACAAAAACAGACACGAGTGCTTCCCTGGTGGTTCAGTGGTTAAAGAATCTACCTTGCAGTGCAAGGGGCACCGGTTCAATCCCTGGCCTGGGAAGATCCCACGTGCCGTAGAGCAGCTGGGCTGTGTGTCCAGTTAGGAGCCAGCGCTCTGGAGCGCATGCACCCAGGGCCGGTGCTCTGCAACAGGAGAGGCCACTGCAATGCGAAGCTCATACAGGCCAAAGAATAGAGATGGATGAAAAATAAATAAATAGAAAATCAATAAAAAAGGCCAAAATTTAAAAAACAAAAACCAGACACAAGCTGTATTGGGCCCAGCAGACAAGTCATAGTTTGCAGAACCCTGTGTTCAGAGGAACACATGTAACTTATTTTCAAAGAATTTGACAAACATAGATAATATTTATTCGAGTATGTCTGTGTGTGTGAACAGGCTCACACACATAAAGTAAGTGTGTATAGTTTAAAGGTAAGAGGTATTCACTGTCCTATTTTTTTCTTACTGCTTTTCCATAGGTTTGAAATGTTTCAAAACAAAAAGTTCAAAAACTACCTAAGGTAAGCACTGTATCTCTACTCAATTCCCTCAAATATTTTATTTTTACTACCCATTTCTAATTTTATTATATTATAATCATAATAATAGAATGGTTCCATAAATCCAGGTACTAGGACACAATGTAATTAAGATATAAGAAATCTATTGCCCTCCTAAAGCATAAAGTCTCTAAGTTACATATAATCAGGATCACTGTCTATAAACTGTGGATCTTCTTGCAAAGACATCCAAGACTAAAAAGCTCTATAAAGGCAGTGATCTGGTGGTTCATTTTGTTCCTCAGCGTCCTGCTAGATCCCAGGAAGGCTGCATGCCAGCAAGCAGGCACCGAATAACATTTATGGAATTAAGACATAAGTTATATGGTTAAAACCAGAATCTTACAAGATGCCAAACCATAAAAAACCAAGCTTGTTCCATAAAAGGGTCAGACAGTACCTGGTCCCTAGTGACCACTCAACTTGGCCACTACAGTGCAAAACCTGCCATAGATAACACACACGCAACAGGGCCGTGCCCCAATAAAACTTTACAAAACAGACACGAGTGCTTCCCTGGTGGTTCAGTGGTTAAAGAATCTACCTTGCAGTGCAAGGGGCACCGGTTCAATCCCTGGCCTGGGAAGATCCCACGTGCCGTAGAGCAGCTGGGCTGTGTGTCCAGTTAGGAGCCAGCGCTCTGGAGCGCATGCACCCAGGGCCGGTGCTCTGCAACAGGAGAGGCCACTGCAATGCGAAGCTCATACAGGCCAAAGAATAGAGATGGATGAAAAATAAATAAATAGAAAATCAATAAAAAAGGCCAAAATTTAAAAAACAAAAACCAGACACAAGCTGTATTGGGCCCAGCAGACAAGTCATAGTTTGCAGAACCCTGTGTTCAGAGGAACACATGTAACTTATTTTCAAAGAATTTGACAAACATAGATAATATTTATTCGAGTATGTCTGTGTGTGTGAACAGGCTCACACACATAAAGTAAGTGTGTATAGTTTAAAGGTAAGAGGTATTCACTGTCCTATTTTTTTCTTACTGCTTTTCCATAGGTTTGAAATGTTTCAAAACAAAAAGTTCAAAAACTACCTAAGGTAAGCACTGTATCTCTACTCAATTCCCTCAAATATTTTATTTTTACTACCCATTTCTAATTTTATTATATTATAATCATAATAATAGAATGGTTCCATAAATCCAGGTACTAGGACACAATGTAATTAAGATATAAGAAATCTATTGCCCTCCTAAAGCATAAAGTCTCTAAGTTACATATAATCAGGATCACTGTCTATAAACTGTGGATCTTCTTGCAAAGACATCCAAGACTAAAAAGCTCTATAAAGGCAGTGATCTGGTGGTTCATTTTGTTCCTCAGCGTCCTGCTAGATCCCAGGAAGGCTGCATGCCAGCAAGCAGGCACCGAATAACATTTATGGAATTAAGACATAAGTTATATGGTTAAAACCAGAATCTTACAAGATGCCAAACCATAAAAAGTTTTCATTTCATTTATTTCCACTGCCAACTTTCATTCGTATGTTTTTACAGCTTTGTATTTATAAAAAGCCAAGTAAGAATAAAACATGCGAATAATTTTTAACATTCAGGTCTCAGTAAAAAGTTACTACTAAGTAAATAGTCATAAACTGACCTAAATCCAGTAACTGAATTTTGCGCTAGTTTATTCTAAAAACAAATTAACACAATAAGGCACTCTGAACTATTCTACAGTTATCTTTCAGTTTTCCACTTTTGAACAGGCCCTTCCTAACACCCCGAGGACCTCATCCCTGAGACTCTGAACCCAGTAAGGCACCTCCTGCGCGCGTGAAAAGAAATCACAGAACCGCAGGCCTGCTTCTGACTCCCTCAGACACAGCCACCTCCATCCCTGCTCACGAGGGCACCGCCCGTTCCGCCAGCACTGCCGCGATTCCTTTCTTAGTAAAAAATACTCACCCACATGTTTAATTAGTTACGCCTAACCAGTCTACATAGTAATCTTAGTGTCAGCAGAGTCAAACGGATACTTTAGATTGTTAAAAAACACCAGTTATACAAAAGAAGACTTTTTTTTAATTTGATAAGAGTTTAATATCCAAAATGACACAATCACTAAAAAAATCTAAAAGAATTCACTGCAATTTAAAAAAATGGTACGAAGCTCTAAATAGACATTTTCCAAAGAGGCCACACAGACAGCCAACAGGTACATGAAAATGTACTCAACAAAACAAAATAAGACTTTTAAATAAAATGCATGGAATTATAAATTGACTATACCCACAATTTAAATAGACAAAATATCCAAACTTAGGATTTCAATGTTTACTATAAAAGCAAATCAGGTGACCAGTAGAGGGCACTCGGCTGAAAGGGGGGAGAAGCGTGGCCACTGCCTTGAAGAGAAAGACAGGCATTTACAACACTGCTTGTGTACCTTGCAAAGACATCCAAGACTAAAAAGCTCTATAAAGGCAGTGATCTGGTGGTTCATTTTGTTCCTCAGCGTCCTGCTAGATCCCAGGAAGGCTGCATGCCAGCAAGCAGGCACCGAATAACATTTATGGAATTAAGACATAAGTTATATGGTTAAAACCAGAATCTTACAAGATGCCAAACCATAAAAAGTTTTCATTTCATTTATTTCCACTGCCAACTTTCATTCGTATGTTTTTACAGCTTTGTATTTATAAAAAGCCAAGTAAGAATAAAACATGCGAATAATTTTTAACATTCAGGTCTCAGTAAAAAGTTACTACTAAGTAAATAGTCATAAACTGACCTAAATCCAGTAACTGAATTTTGCGCTAGTTTATTCTAAAAACAAACTAACACAATAAGGCACTCTGAACTATTCTACAGTTATCTTTCAGTTTTCCACTTTTGAACAGGCCCTTCCTAACACCCCGAGGACCTCATCCCTGAGACTCTGAACCCAGTAAGGCACCTCCTGCGCGCGTGAAAAGAAATCACAGAACCGCAGGCCTGCTTCTGACTCCCTCAGACACAGCCACCTCCATCCCTGCTCACGAGGGCACCGCCCCGTTCCGCCAGCACTGCCGCGATTCCTTTCTTAGTAAAAAATACTCACCCACATGTTTAATTAGTTACGCCTAACCAGTCTACATAGTAATCTTAGTGTCAGCAGAGTCAAACGGATACTTTAGATTGTTAAAAAACACCAGTTATACAAAAGAAGACTTTTTTTTAATTTGATAAGAGTTTAATATCCAAAATGACACAATCACTAAAAAAATCTAAAAGAATTCACTGCAATTTAAAAAAATGGTACGAAGCTCTAAATAGACATTTTCCAAAGAGGCCACACAGACAGCCAACAGGTACATGAAAATGTACTCAACAAAACAAAATAAGACTTTTAAATAAAATGCATGGAATTATAAATTGACTATACCCACAATTTAAATAGACAAAATATCCAAACTTAGGATTTCAATGTTTACTATAAAAGCAAATCAGGTGACCAGTAGAGGGCACTCGGCTGAAAGGGGGGAGAAGCGTGGCCACTGCCTTGAAGAGAAAGACAGGCATTTACAACACTGCTTGTGTACCTTGCTTTAAAAACAACACAATGATTTTACAGAACTCCAGAGCAAGCTAACATACTGCTAGTTTAGAAAATGAAAGGTTTCCATCTATACTATGGTTAAAAAAAAAAAAACCTAACATGAACCATTTTCACGGATTTGAATTTCACAATTTAAGGGATGTTTAAAGCTGTATGCAATGTGCATTAGGGTCTCTGGCTTGGGCACTGCTGACATTTAGGACCATGTCATTACTGGGGGGCTGTCCTATGCACTGCAGTGAGATGAACAGAATCCCCCATCTCTACTCACTACAGAAGCCAGAAACAGCCCGTTCCTCAAGTTGTGACAATCAGAACTATCTCCAGCTGACTGCCAAATGTCCACTGAGGGACAAAGTCACCACCCATTCCTCATTAATAACTATAGACATATATGTTAAAAAAAAAAAAAGGAATGAAAGAAAAATAACAGCTTACAACATTAAACAGTGCTTTTCTTACATCACTCTTTAATACTGGTTTAAGTCTCTAAAATTCAAACACCTTAATCAGCAAGTAAATTCCATAATTAACATAGAAACAGTTTTTAGAAGAGCAACTGATATATTTTGGTGAATAAGCAGCTCAAAGCACTAAAGATGGAACAAATCAATCCAATTACGAATCCATTCTTCCTGAGTAGAGAACTGTTTCATCAAAGGCCATAATACTTGGACTGAATTATAAATGTCACATTAACAGAAGCATGCAGATGTCAATGAACTGGAGCCTGGGAGAAAATACTTCTTATCTCCATTTTTATATTATATCCAGTAGACACTTGTTATATATTTGCTAACTGATTAACCAATCCTTCTCATCTCTACCTCCATCAAATTTTACCTTAGAAAACACATTTTCAGAGAATGTGTTTTTATAATAATAATAACTAAAAAACACCCATTTCTAGCCTGGGGCTATGTCTGGGGACTGAGTTTGTAATTTTAACAATCCTGCACCACTAACAAGGTATTTCACTATCTCTTGGAACTCATAGATGGGCTTCACAAAAGATAAAGATAAAATCTTTTCAGAACAGAAGTAAAAGTGATTATTATGTGCAAACATAAACACGCTCCATCCACACATCAAACCTAATTCTACACCATATCTCTGCCATTAAGATGCCATTAGATAGTACACTAAGCCCAAATTTTGATATATTGACAAATCCGAATCAGTCTCCAATAGTAAATCGTTTCTTACCCTGAAGGCTAATTTTTCATTTGTAAAAAGCTATACAAGGGCACAGCAGAAATTCCATTTGATCTCAGAAAACTTAAAATTCTACTACTTACTAGCTGAGTACCCTTACGCAACTTACAAGCTCTCAGAGATCATTTTTATCGATAAAATGAAAGAATGTCCACCGTCGTTACCTGTCTCATAGTATAAATCTCTCCAAATTCTAAACCTTTCGAAAATATGGTATTACTTAATTAGAAATTTTTCTTTAAACTTCTGTCTACTTGCTTTAATGCAGGTAAATGGATGAGAATTCCAAAAGTGCCAGGCCTCTGTCCGCTCTTATTTTCTCTGACCTACATTGCTAACCTATCAGAAACTTGGGAGTAGTCATGATACTTACTAACCCTTCAACTTTTTACAAAAATGTCACGTATTTTTGTTTATCAAAATAAACCACTAAAGGAATGAAAAATAGAACAAAATAAACCACTAAATTCTCTTGCCTTTCTTCTAGCTGAACTACACCAAGAATTTCACGTGTCAGTTCCCTCAGAGGCTCGCTGTCACTGGGAAGATAAGAGACGATCCGTGATACCTCTTCCCAGGTGACTACACGGGCGACGGAATGTCGGTTTCAAAGTTCACAGGCAATCAAGGCCTCCCTGGTTTGCTGGAAGTCTTCTGGTTTGCTGGAAATCGTATCAGAGTTACTGGGTTTGAATGTCTATGCTTTTTCTCCCTTCCCCCAAAATAAAGGATTGACTTTTAGCTTTATTTCTTTAAAATTTATATGACCAAATTTCGACCAAGAGGCTTCCTAACCTTTTTTTTTAAAAAATCACATTCATATCCATCATTCTAGACCTCTGATAGGAAACAGAGTATAATGGAACTCCTCAGATTCTCAGAGAAGATGGGCACCTCTGCTAAAATCGTATCCTAGAATCCCAGGAAAATCACCATGCTTTGCTATAACTTAAATTCTACTGAAATATCTCTGCCATTAAGATGCCATTAGATAGTACACTAAGCCCAAATTTTGATATATTGACAAATCCGAATCAGTCTCCAATAGTAAATCGTTTCTTACCCTGAAGGCTAATTTTTCATTTGTAAAAAGCTATACAAGGGCACAGCAGAAATTCCATTTGATCTCAGAAAACTTAAAATTCTACTACTTACTAGCTGAGTACCCTTACGCAACTTACAAGCTCTCAGAGATCATTTTTATCGATAAAATGAAAGAATGTCCACCGTCGTTACCTGTCTCATAGTATAAATCTCTCCAAATTCTAAACCTTTCGAAAATATGGTATTACTTAATTAGAAATTTTTCTTTAAACTTCTGTCTACTTGCTTTAATGCAGGTAAATGGATGAGAATTCCAAAAGTGCCAGGCCTCTGTCCGCTCTTATTTTCTCTGACCTACATTGCTAACCTATCAGAAACTTGGGAGTAGTCATGATACTTACTAACCCTTCAACTTTTTACAAAAATGTCACGTATTTTTGTTTATCAAAATAAACCACTAAAGGAATGAAAAATAGAACAAAATAAACCACTAAATTCTCTTGCCTTTCTTCTAGCTGAACTACACCAAGAATTTCACGTGTCAGTTCCCTCAGAGGCTCGCTGTCACTGGGAAGATAAGAGACGATCCGTGATACCTCTTCCCAGGTGACTACACGGGCGACGGAATGTCGGTTTCAAAGTTCACAGGCAATCAAGGCCTCCCTGGTTTGCTGGAAGTCTTCTGGTTTGCTGGAAATCGTATCAGAGTTACTGGGTTTGAATGTCTATGCTTTTTCTCCCTTCCCCCAAAATAAAGGATTGACTTTTAGCTTTATTTCTTTAAAATTTATATGACCAAATTTCGACCAAGAGGCTTCCTAACCTTTTTTTTAAAAAAATCACATTCATATCCATCATTCTAGACCTCTGATAGGAAACAGAGTATAATGGAACTCCTCAGATTCTCAGAGAAGATGGGCACCTCTGCTAAAATCGTATCCTAGAATCCCAGGAAAATCACCATGCTTTGCTTAACTTAAATTCTACTGAAATTTCTTTTTTACTTCCAATTTAAATGGTGGAGTATGCTGAGTAACCTTGGCTTTAGGAATAGGTGAACTATTTAAAATCCTCGAAGTAAAAAATGAACAAAGCCACCAGCACTGAACTGACTTGCCAAGAGGAAACACAGACAGACTCTTACATAGGTGGGCCACTCAGTCACAGTCTTCCTCTCTACAAAGTAAATTAGTAAACCTGGAAGCCAAGTATAAGTAGGTTGTGTGTTTAAATCTTTGCAACTAAGGGTAATCTTTCTTTTTTCTTTCTTTCCTTCAGTACCAAACATATCTGACAGTTCCTTATGAACAGTAATCTAATCAATCTTCAAAAGTCTATCCTGCATAAACAGCTTTCCATGGCCAACATGGGCCTCAGAACTACCCGAGTGCAGTCAAAGCATGTGTTTGAAAAGACACTACCCCCACAGTACTTTAACAGGGCATCTTGACCTGCTCTAGACTCTACAGCCTGGGACTCAGAAATGTTCCACAGCTGATTAAAAATCTGGTATACCTGTATTTATACAGAACAGAAGTTAAAGGAACTGCTTAGGAGTGCTTAACCCGGGGTAAAGAAGACTAAAACAGGGCTTCCCCTGGTCGTCCAGTGGGTAAGGACACCGCCTTGCACTGCAAAGGGCGCCGGTTCAAGCCCTGGCCTGGGAAGATCCCACGTGCCGCGGGGCGGCTGGACTGATGTGTCCAATTACCGAGCCGGAGCTCTGGAGCACATGCGCCCAGAGCCGGAGCTATACAATGGCAGACGCCACCGCGATGGGAGGCCTGCAGGAGCCAAAGAACAAAGATGGATGAACATAGAAAAATGAAAGACCAATAGAAGTAGCCCGCCCGCTCCCCTCCCTTCCCAACTCGACCCCCGCTCAAAATAAATAAATAAATAAATCTTTAAAAAAAAAAAAAAAAAAAAAAGAAGACTAAAACATAATCTAATGACACAGGTCTATCTCAAAGATGAGCTGATATTAAGTTAAACTTAACAGGAAGATGCAGATTATGTCAGAAATATGCTAAAGAGTGCATTCTGCAAATTAGGTAACTAGGATGGTTCTGTGCCCTTCCCTCCTCCAGGTCTGTGAGATTAAATAAATCCTTATCGACTTGAGATGATCTGAGTTGAGTGCCGCCATAAGGCCAGTGGCAAATACCACCTGACCTCTCAAGGTCTCTGCCAGGCCTTTATTCTACCATTTTGATGTTGGCCATCCTTTGATACATTTTCATGAAACTGAAAAAGTCTGAAAATTATTCATTAATCAATTTGTAATTTAAAAAATTCTAATATTGCCTTGAACAGACTAAAAAGGGGGCTGAAAAGCAAAGGCAAGGAAGGGTGGTGGTACCCTTGTGTGTGAGCTGATGTTCATATCCAGAGAAGCAAAGAACGAGCTTTCTGTAATTTATCAGGTAGCTGGAGGTTCTCCACTACTTCAATGTGAAGGGAAAATATGAAAACACTACTGAGTAAACGTTTTAAAGCCAATCATCAAATGATTATACATCAGCAGTTGATACACAGATCAGCTCTACATGTGACACTAAAATCCAGCCCCCCAAAGATCCCATAAAGCAAAAGCCACATTTCAAAAAACAAACAAGAAGACTGTTAGCTATGTCTCATCTTACAGGTAAGATGCAAATTCACATTTTCACCTTCTGAGAGAACTCTGAAATATACTTCCAATCAAGATGCACGTAACACTAAGACAGAAAAGAACATCACTGCTGGTATTACGCTCCTGCGGGAAGATGGGCGGGGCTCTCATATCTAGGGTTACCTGGAACTTCAGAGTAAAGCCTTGAAACCCAAGCACATTTCAGATACCTTGACAGAAGTATGACTAGCGTAAGTGCCTGGGAATGACCAGTCACAGAAAATGACCAGAGAAGCCTTTCTTTGCACCCAAAGGATGGCCTGCCCAGGTCAACAATGCATAATATTAAAACAAGAGTTACCTCTATCGTCGGGTCATATTCATCCACAAAGTGGTTCTGAATCAGCTGTATCGTCAAGGCACTCTTGCCTACGCCACCAGCTCCAACCACCACAAGTTTATATTCAGTCATTTTTAGCAGGCCTTATAACAGAAATAATGAAAAGGTGACTGAATTAGAACAGTTCCACACACAAGGTTAATATAACCCACTCTATCAATAAACACCTTTATATGGAAAGTTGTTTTCAAAATTGGTCAACGACAGAAACTCCAGTTAACTACAGATGTATCCTGTAATGAACTGCATTTTGTTGACAAACTCCTCCATCAGCGTTGGAGAACAATGCATTCAGAGCGCATAGGTCCTTTTACCTTCAATTCAGGTTGCTCTAACTCCAGGGCCAGCAGTCCGCTGTTGGGCAGCAGTCAACAGCTCGGCGCTCAAAGGAGCAAGCCAGGACTGTGCTCAGTATAAGTACTGGGCACTGTTCTGGGTCCCGCGGACACACCCTCACAAAACCAGGTGACAAGCTAATGCCGCAGGATTCCTCATCGACCGGGCCCCTCAGAGCTACCAGTGGATATGCTGAGGTCTCTGCTGGAGTCACAGATACAGAAAACTTTCTAAAAGCATCACCACAGTGGTTCTCCGGGACAGTGAGCGAGAATCCAACGTGGGTGGCGAGAGGACTGTCAAAGCCAGGTGGCGTCCTGGGAGAATAAAAACTGAGACGCTAAGCAGGGGAGGACACTATCTGGTGACATTTTCATCTGTAAATTATCTGCAGCGGAAAACAACGGTGTAAAAGCTAAGGGAACTTGAGAATGGTGAACTATGCAGCACAGATGATCTGATCGTCAATCATAATGCACGCTACGTGAGTGCTGAAAAACAGTACTTTGCATGAGAGACAGAATTATATAATATTTATAGACAAGCAAGCGTTTAATGAGATTAGTTTTAAAAGACGTATTTCTCAGTAACCTACGTGACTTTTACTCTCTGCTTCTCATATATCAACTCCCAACAGTAGCAGTGAATATCAACAACGTGGAAGGTTAAGAGCGCGAAGACAGTTCACTGTTTCAAACTTTTTGAAATGAAAATGAATTTACTTGAACTCCCTTTCCCTCAATAAGTTACATGACAGTACTACAATTAAGTCGTGGACTGCAGACAGAATGGCAGTCCATGCACAGTAACTTACGACGGGGTACGTAGTTCCCAATTAACCAAACTGCAGATATTCTACACAAACATTCCATACATGCAGCATCCCAGTAACTGAAGACCAAGAATTATCCAAAGCAGGCAGCCCACCTACCCACTCTGCAAAGCGGCAATGTGCTTTCCCAAGGGGTAATACACGAACCACATCCTGGCTCTGTTCCTGAACCCACTCCCAGGGAGCAGACAGGCCCCACAACTGCTGTCTCACGGTTCCTCCTGGGCCTGCTCTGGGCCACCCAGCCTTGACCAGGGCCACCGCGAGCATGTACTATACCCCATTTGCTCCCCCTTTTCATTCCCAATATTGGCCACAGCAAATAGGTGATAATCACACGAAAATGTATCGTCTCGTTCCCTGACCACCCCACTCATCCAATAAAATCGGGAAACCCTAGAACAATCGTTCTCAAAATGTGATCTGTGAGCTCACTAGGGTTCCTAAGACTTTTGGAGAGGG
The DNA here is from genome assembly GCA_022376925.1 of Tragulus kanchil. Classification (NCBI taxonomy): domain Eukaryota; kingdom Metazoa; phylum Chordata; class Mammalia; order Artiodactyla; family Tragulidae; genus Tragulus; species Tragulus kanchil. The sequence goes on along the minus strand of JAIOJX010000004.1, from coordinate 266,261,587 downwards.
TCCAAGGTGTCAAAAACTGGTTTCCTGATAATGCTGTGATGTGACTTACCCTTTCTACTTTTATTTTCTAACAAGCATACAGGCAAATTTTCCAGACATGTTATCACCACAGACTGAATATAGAAGCAGCTATGAGGATCCAGCTGTCTTCTACTAAGCCATACAATTAGAGAGATCTGCAAAACTGTGCAACAATGCTACGCTTCTCACTAATTTGGGGGTTTGTTTTGGAAAACGGTTACTTTTTCATAGAAAGTCTATTTCTATTACCAAGTAATGGGAATTTAATTCTGCATTTTAATTTCTACTATGGGAGTCCTGACACACTCCACATGGGGATCTTCACTAATTATGAAGAGCGTAAAGGAGTCTGGGTCCTTATGACCAATAGAGGAGCTGGCCTAGGGGAGACTGGGATCAGAAATTAGCTTCTACATACAGGTGTGAATTCTGAACAACATACACCTTCTGGTCTACCTATTTAGGTAGCAGTTATTCCTGAAAAAAAATTTTTTTTGATTTGAATTTCAAAAATCAAGTAATACTTAGATCTATTAGAGAGAAATGGGTTCCCATGGAAGATCACAGATGGGAAGGAGCCCTCCCCCACCACCACTCCAAGCTACATTGGCTAGGGAGAGGTGGAACTGGGTTGAGAACTGAGCATCTTATTCAGGAAAAAAAAAATGTTCAGTTTTTTGTTCATACAAGAAAATGAATTATCATTGCATCTACCATCTCTTAAAATCAAGAGTGCCTGTGCACCGATACTATCTAAACAGAACTGCTATCAACCACTTGTGACGTCTCTAGTCCACAACCCACTGGGCTCAGCATTCTGCACCTTAGTTACCTAGAATGACATCACTCCCAAGGTTGATTCTGAGATGATGACTGTGAACAGACGTTTTTCCCCTTTGCCATTTCTTTTGAATGGTTTTTCTTTCCATCACAAATGTAACATGTATATTATGTACAATATAGAAAATTCCTTCCTGTTCTTAACCCCTTGGTTTGCTGGATATCAAGACTTAAGAAGGCTGGTTTAGGACTTCACCTACACCATGCTCATACATTTCAGGCACAGTAATCTGGCTAGCCGATTGCTACAATTAACTTCTCTTGTAGGTCACTTAAAATAATAATAATAATAAAAAAAAGATTTGAGAACCGTTTAGGAGTACTGTAGTTAACTCCTGGGCTGGGGGTCAAATGGGTACGCATGAGGGTCATGCAGAAGCCACGGGAGAAAAGAAGCCAACGGGCAAATTAAACTTCAAGTACAATCTCAGCTACTGCTGTCTACACTCAACTAGCAGGGAAAAAAAGCCCTGCTTCTGCTCTGCAGGTTAGCTGCGTGTGTTTTAACTTGACAAAGCAGACCTTCTGGGATTAACTTTTTCCTTTTCACCAACGGCGGGCTTTACGTGGTAGGGTGTTGGCCACCTGCTCTTTCACCACCATGTCCACCTCCACCTCCTCCTTTGTGGCCACAGCAATGTCACAGCCCGTGCATGGGGGAGGGGAGCCGTCAGGAACTCGGCTTGCAGATGCATTTTTTTCCCCCAAACACAATAACCTCAAACAGGGGTCTCCAAAGCACTTTCTTCTACGCTCCCCGAACACGACCTCCCCTCTTAGTCTTCCATCCACCACCCCCCCACCCCGACACTGCGAAAAGGACCACAAGCAGTCCAGTCTGCGCTCGGGGGAGAAGTTGATCCCTTCGTCCTAGAGATGCGAGATGCAGCACGGAAGGCAGCAACCCAGGCAGCCCAGGACTGGGAAAGGAAAAGAAGAGGTGCGGGAGCGGAGGGAGCGGAGGCAGTGGGAGGGACAGCGACGCGGAGGGGAGGCCGGGGCGACGCGGGAGCACCCTCCGCCGCCCCCGACCGTCCCGAGGGGCGGCCCGCCCGGCCCGCGAGTTTCTCTCCGGCCGCCTGCAGCCGCGGCTCTCGGGGAGGAGGAAGGAAGGGGTTCCCCGTCCAGGAAGCAGCGCCAGCGGCGGCCGCCTCCAGCCTCCCCCTCCCCGAGGCCCGCGTCGCCGCGCCTCCCGCTGCAGAGCCCCCTGCACCCCGCCCGCGCCCCCTTCCCGCGCCTCCGGGACCCGGGTTCATTCACTCGCCGCCGGCCCCGCCCGGCGCCGGCGAGAGGGGTCGGGACCCCGGCAGGAGCCAGGAGGGGTGGCCCGCTCTCTACCTCTCTCCCGCACCTGGGAGCCGCCGAGCCTTGGGCCCCCGCCGCCGCCTTCAGGGCCTGCGCCGCCGCCTTCAGGGCCTGCGTTCGCTCCCCGTCCGAAATGGCCGGGGCCGGGAGTCCTGGCCGAGCCGCCGCCGCCGCCGCCACCGCCGCTGTGCCTCCGCCGCCGCGGCCTCGCCTAGGGAAATCGAGCTCCGAGCGCACCGATGAGCCCGGGGCCGGGCGGCCGCCGAGGGCCGAACGATCGAGGCTCTCGGCGCTCGATGCCTCTCCAGGCGGGCGGCGGGGAGGGAGCGGCGGAGGGCGGTGTGGGAAGAGCCGCCGGGGAGCGCGAGGGGGCCGGCCCTGGCCGGGGAAGGGGCGGACCAGGCGGCGGAGGAAGCGGGCGCGCGCGGCCGGCGCGGGGGCTGGCTCGGGGCGGCGCCTCGGCGCGCGCGGCCCGGCCCCGGGCTCCCGCCTCGGCCCCGCGGACCCCTGAGCGACCCGGTCGCGTCCACCCCGCGGAGCTGCCCGAGCACCGCCGCCCTTGGGTCGGCCTGCACCCGGGCACATGCATTTACTTTCGTGTGTGGCAAGGAAATAAGCATGCAGTCGCCCAAAGTGGGAGGCGGCTGGGAGAGACCTGGCCGCGCGGTGCCCGGTCCCCGGGGCTGCCTGAGCGCACCTGGGTGACGGGCATTCCCCCGCCCTGGGGCTGGGCGCTAGCCCCAGGCCCAGGCAAACAAGGCGGATCCTTTCCTTTCTGATGGAGGGGCAGGGAGGGGCAGGGGTCTGTTGCTCTTGTTGTTATTTTTATGGATATTTCGTAGCCTTCGCGGGTCCACCCCCAAAAAGGGTACCTATTGCCCCTGCCAGCACAAGCAAACGACATACTATTTTTAAATAGAAGTGCCCTTAATCGTCTAGACCTGAGAAGAATCATTCAAGCATTAATTAGAAGACAGATTAATCAGTTAACAGTTTGGGGAGTTAACACATTAAACAATGGAACAATTAAAACTATTTGCCTGTCCAGAATCTGCTGATAAACTAGAAAGGTTTGGGGGAGTTTTTTGGTTTTCCTTTTTTTGTTGTTTTTGTTTTTGTTTTTTCTGTATTGTTTTAAGATTGAGGCCTGACAGACGCGGGCCCATTCCTAATAGGATCACCCAGCTGAGTCTTGTACTTGTGGCTCTGTCTCTCTAATCCACACTGTACGCCACGAATAGCATAGCATTTTAAATCCCTACTATTAAGTCTAGTAAGGCCAACTCGCCCCTTTTCTTATGTGGGCAGTACTCTGCTAGGCTGTTTCCTGCTCTCTTCTCCTGGCGCTCAAATGCCTGGCCGGGCGGCCGCCGAGGGCCGAACGATCGAGGCTCTCGGCGCTCGATGCCTCTCCAGGCGGGCGGCGGGGAGGGAGCGGCGGAGGGCGGTGTGGGAAGAGCCGCCGGGGAGCGCGAGGGGGCCGGCCCTGGCCGGGGAAGGGGCGGACCAGGCGGCGGAGGAAGCGGGCGCGCGCGGCCGGCGCGGGGGCTGGCTCGGGGCGGCGCCTCGGCGCGCGCGGCCCGGCCCCGGGCTCCCGCCTCGGCCCCGCGGACCCCTGAGCGACCCGGTCGCGTCCACCCCGCGGAGCTGCCCGAGCACCGCCGCCCTTGGGTCGGCCTGCACCCGGGCACATGCATTTACTTTCGTGTGTGGCAAGGAAATAAGCATGCAGTCGCCCAAAGTGGGAGGCGGCTGGGAGAGACCTGGCCGCGCGGTGCCCGGTCCCCGGGGCTGCCTGAGCGCACCTGGGTGACGGGCATTCCCCCGCCCTGGGGCTGGGCGCTAGCCCCAGGCCCAGGCAAACAAGGCGGATCCTTTCCTTTCTGATGGAGGGGCAGGGAGGGGCAGGGGTCTGTTGCTCTTGTTGTTATTTTATGGATATTTCGTAGCCTTCGCGGGTCCACCCCCAAAAAGGGTACCTATTGCCCCTGCCAGCACAAGCAAACGACATACTATTTTTAAATAGAAGTGCCCTTAATCGTCTAGACCTGAGAAGAATCATTCAAGCATTAATTAGAAGACAGATTAATCAGTTAACAGTTTGGGGAGTTAACACATTAAACAATGGAACAATTAAAACTATTTGCCTGTCCAGAATCTGCTGATAAACTAGAAAGGTTTGGGGGAGTTTTTTGGTTTTCCTTTTTTTGTTGTTTTTGTTTTTGTTTTTTCTGTATTGTTTTAAGATTGAGGCCTGACAGACGCGGGCCCATTCCTAATAGGATCACCCAGCTGAGTCTTGTACTTGTGGCTCTGTCTCTCTAATCCACACTGTACGCCACGAATAGCATAGCATTTTAAATCCCTACTATTAAGTCTAGTAAGGCCAACTCGCCCCTTTTCTTATGTGGGCAGTACTCTCTGCTAGGCTGTTTCCTGCTCTCTTCTCCTGGCACCTAGTACCAGGTGGAAGAGACAGAAGAGAGGAGGCAGCAAACAGGGCCGGGAACAGAATATACCCGCCCTAGGTCAGGAGGCTGCTAAATGTTTTGCAGGTATCACCTTTCTTAGTCTTACCACAACCCCCTCATGAAATCAGGCTTTTTTCTCTAGCTTTTAGTGCAGGGAACAACTTTACAGAGGTTAGAAATGGGGTCCAAGTTCACATAGCTGAAAGAAAGAGTCCTTCATGTCAGATCATGTTCACGCCTCTGCTCTCTGCTCAGAGTGGCTGCCATCCTGCCTCCCTCTTCTCCAGGTCCTCAGTGGCCTTAAATTACATGACAGCCCTTCCCCTTTTCCTCTCTGAGCTCTTGTCCAATAGTCTATCTCCCCCACTTCCAGATATCCATGTTTGTTCTCGGCTGTTCTTTGAAAATGCAGGCAGGTTTCTTCAGGGAATTTGCACTTTCGCTTTTATCTGGACCACGCTGTATGTCCACAAAGCTTCCTTTGACACTTATAAATCTTTATTCAAACGTCTTCTAGAGTTTCCCAAAAGATCCCCTGGTATTGCATCTCTCCCTCCTCTCAAATCCCATGTCTCTTCTTGCTTTATTTTTAAAACTCCAGAGCACTTACCACCACCTAATACACTATATAACTTACTTATTTTGTGTTCCTGCCTCCCTCCCATCAGAATACAAGCTCCGTAAGTATACAGATTTTTGTCTGTTTTACTTACTGCTACAAACACAATAGGCGCTAAATAAGTGGATGGAATGTTGAATGACTGAAGCTACCTTGCTTCTGAACTGTGTCAACCTAAATCCTTCTTTAGGCAGAATGCTCTAACTCACTGTAGTCTTACAGAATCTGCCTTTACACCCACCCACGTCACCTTCTGATAAACCACACCCTGGGGAGTCTAGAGAAGTCTGCTGGTAATGGACCTAGTGAGTGTTTTTTAAGTGAATGAATTTGCATTTATTTGTATGTTGCTTTGTAGTCACTCCTCAGTGTAAATCACAGATTTATTTTGTCCAACTTCAAGTGCATGATAAGCTCTTGTTTTCTCTGATGGATGCTAATACAATCTTCTCTCTCTATTTGGTACTCCATAAATCTTAAAGGGACTATAACATAGAAGAAGGAAAAGCACATTTCTGCTGACTATGAAAATTCTGGCATTAGAAACCTAATTCGTCCACCAGTCTCAGTTATCATCTAGGCGGAGGACCACCGAAAGAGACCTGCACCCCGCTCTCTGTTCTGTGCACCCCAGACCGCTGCCTCACCTCGCACACTTTTTGTCTCCTAACTTTCTCACCTAGTTTAGTGTAAGTGTGTACACAACGAGCCTGTCCACCATTGGTTGTGAGCAGCTGCCTCCTCTCCAGGACTCTTTCCTTGACTCTAGACTTGGGGCGTACCTGTATCCTAAGTCACTCGATGGAGTCTGATTCTTTGTGACCCCATAGACTACAGCCCGCCAGGCTCCTCTGTCCATGGGGATTCCCCAGGCAAGAATACTGCAGTGGGTTGCCATGCCCTCCTTCAGGGATCTTCCTGACCCAGGGATCAAACCCCCATCTCTTATGCCTCCTGCATTGGCAGGTGGATTCTCTACCACTAGTGCCACCTGGGAAGCCCAGACTTAGAGCAGTAGGTTTCAAAGGAAAGCACTTCATGAATCACCAGGCAAACTTACAAAAATGCAAGTTCCTGGGCCCCTGGACCAGGTATTCCATTCAGTTGGTCTAAGGTGAACCAGAAATCTTCATTTTCAACCAATCAATTAATCTTCACTTGGTGGTAGGCAGTTTGAACGTTGAGAAACTCTGATCTAGAAATACTCAGATTCCTCTCTCTTTGGCGGGTATGCTTTCTGCTAGTGTTCTGTGACTGGGTTGAATAGTCTCCCTGACTTTGCTTTTCTTTGCCCTCCCCAGAGACAAGCACAGAGGCACTCACTGTGATCACAATGTGGAAAGAAAGAGGGAATAACAAAAAGTATTAATATAAACTTGGTGCTTCTCGACTTGCTCTAAGAGTAACTGAAGTTTCTACTCTCTGCTGTTACACCTTCCTGGGCAGGCAGCCATCCACACATGTGCACACACACACATGGTTTTGCTCCTGCTGCATAAAGATCATGGGCTTCCCTAGTGGCTCAGTGGTAAAGAATCTGCCCACCAATGCTGGAGACCAGCTACTCAAATCTTAAAGGGACTATAACATAGAAGAAGGAAAAGCACATTTCTGCTGACTATGAAAATTCTGGCATTAGAAACCTAATTCGTCCACCAGTCTCAGTTATCATCTAGGCGGAGGACCACCGAAAGAGACCTGCACCCCGCTCTCTGTTCTGTGCACCCCAGACCGCTGCCTCACCTCGCACACTTTTTGTCTCCTAACTTTCTCACCTAGTTTAGTGTAAGTGTGTACACAACGAGCCTGTCCACCATTGGTTGTGAGCAGCTGCCTCCTCTCCAGGACTCTTTCCTTGACTCTAGACTTGGGGCGTACCTGTATCCTAAGTCACTCGATGGAGTCTGATTCTTTGTGACCCCATAGACTACAGCCCGCCAGGCTCCTCTGTCCATGGGGATTCCCCAGGCAAGAATACTGCAGTGGGTTGCCATGCCCTCCTTCAGGGATCTTCCTGACCCAGGGATCAAACCCCCATCTCTTATGCCTCCTGCATTGGCAGGTGGATTCTCTACCACTAGTGCCACCTGGGAAGCCCAGACTTAGAGCAGTAGGTTTCAAAGGAAAGCACTTCATGAATCACCAGGCAAACTTACAAAAATGCAAGTTCCTGGGCCCCTGGACCAGGTATTCCATTCAGTTGGTCTAAGGTGAACCAGAAATCTTCATTTTCAACCAATCAATTAATCTTCACTTGGTGGTAGGCAGTTTGAACGTTGAGAAACTCTGATCTAGAAATACTCAGATTCCTCTCTCTTTGGCGGGTATGCTTTCTGCTAGTGTTCTGTGACTGGGTTGAATAGTCTCCCTGACTTTGCTTTTCTTTGCCCTCCCCAGAGACAAGCACAGAGGCACTCACTGTGATCACAATGTGGAAAGAAAGAGGGAATAACAAAAAGTATTAATATAAACTTGGTGCTTCTCGACTTGCTCTAAGAGTAACTGAAGTTTCTACTCTCTGCTGTTACACCTTCCTGGGCAGGCAGCCATCCACACATGTGCACACACACACATGGTTTTGCTCCTGCTGCATAAAGATCATGGGCTTCCCTAGTGGCTCAGTGGTAAAGAATCTGCCCACCAATGCTGGAGACCAGCATTGGGTGGGGAAGATCCCCTGGAGAAGGAAACGGCAACCCACTCCAGTATTCTTGCCAGAGAAATCCCATGAACAGAGAAGCCTCTTGGTTTGCAGTCCCTGAGGTCGCAAGAGTTGGTCACAACAGAAGTGGCTAAACACCACCACCCAGGGAAGATCATAGTGACTCTTTCCTTCACGGGATACCCCCTCATAGAATCAAAACCCCAAACAATAGAAATACCCTGTGTTAGTTGGGCTTTTATGAGATGTACAATGCCAGACCATGTTCACAACACTGCAAATGCTGAGTGTTTCTTTGAAGGAAATTAGGAAACTTTAGAAAATCGTATCATATCATCAGCCAAAACTCCCGTTTATTACAGGAATCAACCACAGCTCTTGTAGTTCACCACCGGCTCTGGTGCTCCAGTTTCGTGCTCATCCCCTCTTTATCAAGTACCAATTGCCCATACTCCAGTCATTTTGTCGTTCTCTCAAGTCAGCATCCCCTTGCTTCTTTCTCATAGAGAATCTCAGTTTATACTGCCATCTCTGCTTCTAGTGACAACTCCCTGTGACTTGTATTTAAAACATCCCAAGAGAGAGGATCTGAATGCATCTGTCATTCATTATTCATTAAGAAGTGCTTTTATGGGACATAGTTTTCCTCATGGGCCACGTGATTGGTGACTGGTCTTCTTTATGCCTGATTAGAGACCACTGCCTTTATTTGAGTGCCAGTTTTGGGTCCAGAAAGGGGGACAGGGCATTCACTTGGCCCCCCGGTAGGCAGTTTGAACGTTGAGAAACTCTGATCTAGAAATACTCAGATTCCTCTCTCTTTGGCGGGTATGCTTTCTGCTAGTGTTCTGTGACTGGGTTGAATAGTCTCCCTGACTTTGCTTTTCTTTGCCCTCCCCAGAGACAAGCACAGAGGCACTCACTGTGATCACAATGTGGAAAGAAAGAGGGAATAACAAAAAGTATTAATATAAACTTGGTGCTTCTCGACTTGCTCTAAGAGTAACTGAAGTTTCTACTCTCTGCTGTTACACCTTCCTGGGCAGGCAGCCATCCACACATGTGCACACACACACATGGTTTTGCTCCTGCTGCATAAAGATCATGGGCTTCCCTAGTGGCTCAGTGGTAAAGAATCTGCCCACCAATGCTGGAGACCAGCATTGGGTGGGGAAGATCCCCTGGAGAAGGAAACGGCAACCCACTCCAGTATTCTTGCCAGAGAAATCCCATGAACAGAGAAGCCTCTTGGTTTGCAGTCCCTGAGGTCGCAAGAGTTGGTCACAACAGAAGTGGCTAAACACCACCACCCAGGGAAGATCATAGTGACTCTTTCCTTCACGGGATACCCCCTCATAGAATCAAAACCCCAAACAATAGAAATACCCTGTGTTAGTTGGGCTTTTATGAGATGTACAATGCCAGACCATGTTCACAACACTGCAAATGCTGAGTGTTTCTTTGAAGGAAATTAGGAAACTTTAGAAAATCGTATCATATCATCAGCCAAAACTCCCGTTTATTACAGGAATCAACCACAGCTCTTGTAGTTCACCACCGGCTCTGGTGCTCCAGTTTCGTGCTCATCCCCTCTTTATCAAGTACCAATTGCCCATACTCCAGTCATTTTGTCGTTCTCTCAAGTCAGCATCCCCTTGCTTCTTTCTCATAGAGAATCTCAGTTTATACTGCCATCTCTGCTTCTAGTGACAACTCCCTGTGACTTGTATTTAAAACATCCCAAGAGAGAGGATCTGAATGCATCTGTCATTCATTATTCATTAAGAAGTGCTTTTATGGGACATAGTTTTCCTCATGGGCCACGTGATTGGTGACTGGTCTTCTTTATGCCTGATTAGAGACCACTGCCTTTATTTGAGTGCCAGTTTTGGGTCCAGAAAGTGGTGGACAAGCAGCAGGACCCAGAGCAGGGAAAGTTAACAGGAGGAGCCATCTATGGGTGCTTACATGGACCTTCTATCAGTTTTCTCAGACGGAAAATTTGTACTGCTGAATAGGTGCTATTTAGATAAAGTTTTTTGGGTTTTTTGTTTGTTTGTTTTAATTCTGGCCTCTTTTACTGGTCTTTCATTTTTTTTATTTTCATCCATCTTTTTTTCTTTGGCCTGTGCGGGCCTCCCATCGCAGTGGCCTCTCCTGTTGCAGAGCACTGGCTCCAGGCACATGCGCTTCAGAGCTCTGGCTCATAATTGGACACACCGGTCCAGCTACTCCTCGGCACGTGGGATCTTCCTGTGCCAGGGATCGAACTGGCACCCCTTGCAATGTAAGGCGGACTCCTTACCCACTGGACCACCAGGGAAGCCCAAGATAAGGGTTTTTAAAATAAATTTATTCATTTTTGGCTGTTCTGCATCTTCATTGCTTTGCAGGAACTTTCTCTTGTTGTGGGGAGCAGGGGCTACTCCTTGTTGGGGTGCACGGGTTTCTCATTGATGTGGCTTCTCTTGTTGTGGCACACATGCTCTTGGCTCACAGGCTTCAATAATTACAGCATGTGGGCTCAGTAACTGCTGCTCGAGGGTTCTAGAATGTGGGCGCAGTAGCTGTGTCACATGGGCTCTAGGGTATATGGAATCTTCCCTGACCAGGGATGGAACCCTTTTCCCCTGCATTGACAGGCAGACTCCTATTCACTGAGTTACCAGGGAAGTCGTAAACAGTTGCTATTTAATTCCCTTACCCAGCATATAGTCTCCTCTGAACACTTATTTCATCAGACTTCGTGTTCCTTCTTGGCATATCTGTTCTCTCCACTAGGTTGTCAATGTCTCAAAGTCCTTGCCGCATTTAACTATCCCCTAGCACCTTGTAAGGCCTCTATGAATAGTTCCTGTAGTGAATGAAGTTATAACAAAACTGCAACTCTCTCTTTGGTCACTTCTCTTCTAGCTAATTTCTCAGACTGTTTCTTTATATGCAAACTCTGTGTGTGTGTGTGTGTGTGTGTGTGTGTGTGTGTGTGTGTGTGTGTGTTTGGTCACTTCTCTTCTAGCTAATTTCTCAGACTGTTTCTTTATATGCAAACTCTGTGTGTGTGTGTGTGTGTGTGTGTGTGTGTGTGTAGAGAGAGAGAGGCTATGTCCAGTCTTGGTTGCAGCAGACGGAATCCTAGTTGCTGCATACAGGATCTTGCCCTATGGCACACTCTCTACTTGTGGTGTGTGAGCTCAGTAGTTTCAACTCGTGGAGTTAGTTGGTCTGCGGCACGTGGAAGCTTAGTTCCCCAACCAAGGATTGAATCCATGTCTTTCATTTTTTTAGGCCTGTGCGGGCCTCCCATCGCAGTGGCCTCTCCTGTTGCAGAGCACTGGCTCCAGGCACATGCGCTTCAGAGCTCTGGCTCATAATTGGACACACCGGTCCAGCTACTCCTCGGCACGTGGGATCTTCCTGTGCCAGGGATCGAACTGGCACCCCTTGCAATGTAAGGCGGACTCCTTACCCACTGGACCACCAGGGAAGCCCAAGATAAGGGTTTTTAAAATAAATTTATTCATTTTTGGCTGTTCTGCATCTTCATTGCTTTGCAGGAACTTTCTCTTGTTGTGGGGAGCAGGGGCTACTCCTTGTTGGGGTGCACGGGTTTCTCATTGATGTGGCTTCTCTTGTTGTGGCACACATGCTCTTGGCTCACAGGCTTCAATAATTACAGCATGTGGGCTCAGTAACTGCTGCTCGAGGGTTCTAGAATGTGGGCGCAGTAGCTGTGTCACATGGGCTCTAGGGTATATGGAATCTTCCCTGACCAGGGATGGAACCCTTTTCCCCTGCATTGACAGGCAGACTCCTATTCACTGAGTTACCAGGGAAGTCGTAAACAGTTGCTATTTAATTCCCTTACCCAGCATATAGTCTCCTCTGAACACTTATTTCATCAGACTTCGTGTTCCTTCTTGGCATATCTGTTCTCTCCACTAGGTTGTCAATGTCTCAAAGTCCTTGCCGCATTTAACTATCCCCTAGCACCTTGTAAGGCCTCTATGAATAGTTCCTGTAGTGAATGAAGTTATAACAAAACTGCAACTCTCTCTTTGGTCACTTCTCTTCTAGCTAATTTCTCAGACTGTTTCTTTATATGCAAACTCTGTGTGTGTGTGTGTGTGTGTGTGTGTGTGTGTGTGTGTGTGTGTTTGGTCACTTCTCTTCTAGCTAATTTCTCAGACTGTTTCTTTATATGCAAACTCTGTGTGTGTGTGTGTGTGTGTGTGTGTGTGTGTAGAGAGAGAGAGGCTATGTCCAGTCTTGGTTGCAGCAGACGGAATCCTAGTTGCTGCATACAGGATCTTGCCCTATGGCACACTCTCTACTTGTGGTGTGTGAGCTCAGTAGTTTCAACTCGTGGAGTTAGTTGGTCTGCGGCACGTGGAAGCTTAGTTCCCCAACCAAGGATTGAATCCATGTCTTCTGCATGCAAAGCAGATTCTTAACCACTAGACCACCAGGGAAGTCCCTCTCAGATAATTTCTAAATGACTATCCAGTCATTATCTCAAATGCCAAACCCAAATTCCCCATCTTATTTCCTCAAACTAATTCCCTCTCTTAATTTTTTCCATCACACTTGATCACTGTCATGATCCTTCAAAACACTTGAGATTTGAAGGCTTAATGTTTCACCCACTCCGCATGGAAACACCTTTAAGTGATACTTCCTGGTTATTTTCTCATCTCTGCCTCTACGTTCTTTCCTTCACACCTGTGTTTCTAGAACAAGTTCCTTAGGACTTACCTACCTCCTGGCTTTCTTTTTTTCCATTCAGGTCACGTACTATTGCCAAGTGAATCTTCCTTACACACGTCTTTCATCATCATCAAACACATACTCTGCACGGACTCCATAGAGGCTGAGCTCATACAGATTATATATTTTAAAAGTGCAGAGAGTTACAAGCTCAGCTCCTAATGAGTACCTAAAGACCGATCATTACCTTAGAGAATTAGAGAGGGGAAATGATCACTGGCCCCAGCTAAGCCTTCACTAAGGCTGGCTCTTGCTTATAAATCTTTAATAACTCTGTATCTGGCTGCTATAAGTCCAGATCTTTGGCTCCCAGCTTTCCACAGCACTCATGGTCTATGATCTAGCACCATCCTGCCTGGAGACTTTTTCCCCCTCCTTTTACCAAAACAGGTGTCTTCTTTTCCTCAAACAAATTTCCTTTCTGTGCCACAAAGCTAGGATATTATATTTTTGCTCTTTTCTGCCAGTCATCTCTTTTGCCTCTCTTAGGTAAAATTCTCTTTCAAGATCTGGAACAAGTCCTTCCTCCTTTTTGAAACCTTTTTTACTTATGCCATCTCTTTCTGATCTCTTGATCTTGCTCTCACTCTCTTTTATGTCTTATGGATTCATCATGCCTTTAGCAGACGGAATCCTAGTTGCTGCATACAGGATCTTGCCCTATGGCACACTCTCTACTTGTGGTGTGTGAGCTCAGTAGTTTCAACTCGTGGAGTTAGTTGGTCTGCACGTGGAAGCTTAGTTCCCCAACCAAGGATTGAATCCATGTCTTCTGCATGCAAAGCAGATTCTTAACCACTAGACCACCAGGGAAGTCCCTCTCAGATAATTTCTAAATGACTATCCAGTCATTATCTCAAATGCCAAACCCAAATTCCCCATCTTATTTCCTCAAACTAATTCCCTCTCTTAATTTTTTCCATCACACTTGATCACTGTCATGATCCTTCAAAACACTTGAGATTTGAAGGCTTAATGTTTCACCCACTCCGCATGGAAACACCTTTAAGTGATACTTCCTGGTTATTTTCTCATCTCTGCCTCTACGTTCTTTCCTTCACACCTGTGTTTCTAGAACAAGTTCCTTAGGACTTACCTACCTCCTGGCTTTCTTTTTTTCCATTCAGGTCACGTACTATTGCCAAGTGAATCTTCCTTACACACGTCTTTCATCATCATCAAACACATACTCTGCACGGACTCCATAGAGGCTGAGCTCATACAGATTATATATTTTAAAAGTGCAGAGAGTTACAAGCTCAGCTCCTAATGAGTACCTAAAGACCGATCATTACCTTAGAGAATTAGAGAGGGGAAATGATCACTGGCCCCAGCTAAGCCTTCACTAAGGCTGGCTCTTGCTTATAAATCTTTAATAACTCTGTATCTGGCTGCTATAAGTCCAGATCTTTGGCTCCCAGCTTTCCACAGCACTCATGGTCTATGATCTAGCACCATCCTGCCTGGAGACTTTTTCCCCCTCCTTTTACCAAAACAGGTGTCTTCTTTTCCTCAAACAAATTTCCTTTCTGTGCCACAAAGCTAGGATATTATATTTTTGCTCTTTTCTGCCAGTCATCTCTTTTGCCTCTCTTAGGTAAAATTCTCTTTCAAGATCTGGAACAAGTCCTTCCTCCTTTTTGAAACCTTTTTTACTTATGCCATCTCTTTCTGATCTCTTGATCTTGCTCTCACTCTCTTTTATGTCTTATGGATTCATCATGCCTTTCCAAGTAAATTCTAAACCCCAGAGGCCAGAAGCGTATCTTAAGTGTGTGACCCCACCCACCCAAACAAACTTAGTTGACTGCAATGACTCAATACCTACATGAATACATTGGACAGCAAGGGGATACAATGGGTCAATCTTAAGGGAAATCAACCCAAACACTCCTCGAAAGGACTGATGATGAAGCTGAGACTCCAGTATTTTGGTCATCTGATGGGAATAGCCAACTCATTGGAAAAGTCCCTGATGCTGGGAAGGACTGAGGGCAGGAGGGGAAGAGGGCATCAGAGGATGAGATGATTGGATGGCATCACCAATACATGGACACAAACAATCAAGTCCCAAAGCAGAGCAGCTAGACTGTTGCTTTTCAAAGTGCAAGTTGAGTCGTGTGGCCAGCTCAAGCTCTCCGAAGACTTTTCACTGCACTCAGAATAAAATTCAAACTCCTTAAAGCTATTTCATGGGTCTGTTGTTGCTCAGTCGCGTCTGACTCTTTGTGACTCCATAGACTGCAGCACGCCAGGCTTCCCTGTCCTTCACCATCTCCCGGAGCTTGCTCAGACTCATGTCCATTGAGCTGGTAATGACATTCAACCATCTCATCCTCTGCTGCCCTGAAGCAGTTTCTATGTATTTCAGATCACACCATGCATGACCTTTCTCCTCACTAGGCCCCAACTACACTGGCCACACTTTCTTACTCCTTTGCTCCCTGAGGCCTTGAACCTGCATTTTCATGCCAGAAAGACTCAGCCTGCCTTTCTGGTGGTCAACTTAACCCTAGCACTTCAGTGAGAGGTTCCCCCACACCTCACTCAAATCAGTACCCCTCACCCTGTTCCCTACTTCTGCCCTTCAACTAATCCCTCCTTAACACGGTGGCCTGTTCTATTCCTTTACTTAACACTAATATCTGAAACTATCTCCATTATTTGTTTGCTTGTCTTCATGCCCTGAAATGGAAATTTTATGAGCCAGGATATTATATTTTTGCTCTTTT
Source organism: Tragulus kanchil (assembly GCA_022376925.1). NCBI lineage: Eukaryota > Metazoa > Chordata > Mammalia > Artiodactyla > Tragulidae > Tragulus > Tragulus kanchil. The sequence continues at coordinate 266,246,173 of JAIOJX010000004.1, read as the reverse complement.
CTGCCAGTCATCTCTTTTGCCTCTTAGGTAAAATTCTCTTTCAAGATCTGGAACAAGTCCTTCCTCCTTTTTGAAACCTTTTTTACTTATGCCATCTCTTTCTGATCTCTTGATCTTGCTCTCACTCTCTTTTATGTCTTATGGATTCATCATGCCTTTCCAAGTAAATTCTAAACCCCAGAGGCCAGAAGCGTATCTTAAGTGTGTGACCCCACCCACCCAAACAAACTTAGTTGACTGCAATGACTCAATACCTACATGAATACATTGGACAGCAAGGGGATACAATGGGTCAATCTTAAGGGAAATCAACCCAAACACTCCTCGAAAGGACTGATGATGAAGCTGAGACTCCAGTATTTTGGTCATCTGATGGGAATAGCCAACTCATTGGAAAAGTCCCTGATGCTGGGAAGGACTGAGGGCAGGAGGGGAAGAGGGCATCAGAGGATGAGATGATTGGATGGCATCACCAATACATGGACACAAACAATCAAGTCCCAAAGCAGAGCAGCTAGACTGTTGCTTTTCAAAGTGCAAGTTGAGTCGTGTGGCCAGCTCAAGCTCTCCGAAGACTTTTCACTGCACTCAGAATAAAATTCAAACTCCTTAAAGCTATTTCATGGGTCTGTTGTTGCTCAGTCGCGTCTGACTCTTTGTGACTCCATAGACTGCAGCACGCCAGGCTTCCCTGTCCTTCACCATCTCCCGGAGCTTGCTCAGACTCATGTCCATTGAGCTGGTAATGACATTCAACCATCTCATCCTCTGCTGCCCTGAAGCAGTTTCTATGTATTTCAGATCACACCATGCATGACCTTTCTCCTCACTAGGCCCCAACTACACTGGCCACACTTTCTTACTCCTTTGCTCCCTGAGGCCTTGAACCTGCATTTTCATGCCAGAAAGACTCAGCCTGCCTTTCTGGTGGTCAACTTAACCCTAGCACTTCAGTGAGAGGTTCCCCCACACCTCACTCAAATCAGTACCCCTCACCCTGTTCCCTACTTCTGCCCTTCAACTAATCCCTCCTTAACACGGTGGCCTGTTCTATTCCTTTACTTAACACTAATATCTGAAACTATCTCCATTATTTGTTTGCTTGTCTTCATGCCCTGAAATGGAAATTTTATGAGCCAAAGACCACTGAACACTTAATGCCCAGAGAGAACTTGGTGCCTAGTAGTCACTTCAAAAAGATTTGCTGTTTGGGCTTCCCTGGTAACTCAGTGGTAAAGAGTTCGCCTGCAAATGCAGGAGACACGTGCTCGATCCCTGATCCAGAAAGATCCCATATGCTGCAGAGCAACTAAGCCCATTAGCCACAACTATAGAGCCTGTGCTCTAAAGCCTCGGAGTCACAACCATTGATGCCATGAGCCGCAACTACTGAAGCCCACATGCCCTAGAACCCGAGTTCCACAGCAAGAGAAGTCACTGCAACAAGAAGCCTGCTCACCTCAACTAGAGAGTAGCACCCACTCACTGCCACTAGAGAAGAGCCTGCAGCAGCAAAAAGCAGCAGTGAAAATCCAGAATAGCCAATAATAAATAATTTTTTTTTTTTTTTTTTAAAAAGGGCTTCCCTGGTGGTCCAGTGGGTAGAGAGTTCACCTTGCAGTACAAGGGGTTCCGGTGTGATCCCTGGCCTGGGAGGATCCCACCTGTGTCGAGCAGATGGACCGGTATGTCCAATTATGAGCCAGCACTCTGGAGCACATGCACCCAGAGCTTGTGCTCTGCAAAGAGAGAGGCCACTGCAATGGGAGGCCCACACAGAACAAAGAATAACTCCCTCCTTCACCATCTCCGGAGCTTGCTCAGACTCATGTCCATTGAGCTGGTAATGACATTCAACCATCTCATCCTCTGCTGCCCTGAAGCAGTTTCTATGTATTTCAGATCACACCATGCATGACCTTTCTCCTCACTAGGCCCCAACTACACTGGCCACACTTTCTTACTCCTTTGCTCCCTGAGGCCTTGAACCTGCATTTTCATGCCAGAAAGACTCAGCCTGCCTTTCTGGTGGTCAACTTAACCCTAGCACTTCAGTGAGAGGTTCCCCCACACCTCACTCAAATCAGTACCCCTCACCCTGTTCCCTACTTCTGCCCTTCAACTAATCCCTCCTTAACACGGTGGCCTGTTCTATTCCTTTACTTAACACTAATATCTGAAACTATCTCCATTATTTGTTTGCTTGTCTTCATGCCCTGAAATGGAAATTTTATGAGCCAAAGACCACTGAACACTTAATGCCCAGAGAGAACTTGGTGCCTAGTAGTCACTTCAAAAAGATTTGCTGTTTGGGCTTCCCTGGTAACTCAGTGGTAAAGAGTTCGCCTGCAAATGCAGGAGACACGTGCTCGATCCCTGATCCAGAAAGATCCCATATGCTGCAGAGCAACTAAGCCCATTAGCCACAACTATAGAGCCTGTGCTCTAAAGCCTCGGAGTCACAACCATTGATGCCATGAGCCGCAACTACTGAAGCCCACATGCCCTAGAACCCGAGTTCCACAGCAAGAGAAGTCACTGCAACAAGAAGCCTGCTCACCTCAACTAGAGAGTAGCACCCACTCACTGCCACTAGAGAAGAGCCTGCAGCAGCAAAAAGCAGCAGTGAAAATCCAGAATAGCCAATAATAAATAATTTTTTTTTTTTTTTTTAAAAAGGGCTTCCCTGGTGGTCCAGTGGGTAGAGAGTTCACCTTGCAGTACAAGGGGTTCCGGTGTGATCCCTGGCCTGGGAGGATCCCACCTGTGTCGAGCAGATGGACCGGTATGTCCAATTATGAGCCAGCACTCTGGAGCACATGCACCCAGAGCTTGTGCTCTGCAAAGAGAGAGGCCACTGCAATGGGAGGCCCACACAGAACAAAGAATAAAGATAGGTGAAAAATAAATGGATGAAGAACCAATAAAAGAGGCCAAAAAAACAAAAACAAAAACCAAATTTGCTGAAAAATTGCTCTAAAGAAAATGGAAGAACTAATAATCCAAGTGAATTTAAGTGTCTTGTTTTTGTTTCTGTCTGCCTAGTGCAATAAGACTTCACTGAAAGCTTATTTTGTTTGTAAGAAAACTATAAATTAGAAGTATTTTTTTAAAAAAAGGATTGCTTCCTTTTAATTCCCCAAGGAGGTGCTCATTGGATGACCTATTGATTACAAGCTTGATTTCCTAGTTTCTGTCTCTCCTCCTTAATCACAGTTAGTAGGTAGGTTGTAAGTTGTTTCTCTTCCATTTGTGGTTAAGGTGCATTCAACAGAGCTTTACTTGTGCACATCGACTGAACATTCTAGAGTCTGGGGCATTAACCCTTTGGGACCAGGTGTCTAACTCAGTGGGCTTCTCAGAATCAATCTTAAGTGCTTGGCTTTGTAGAAGCTAGGTTTTCATATCTGCTCGTGCATTCTCTATTTAGACATTACATATAGCATCTAAGAAACTCCACTATACACTCACAAGAGAAATGAAAGTGAAAAAAGAAAGGAACATCTTGCTATAATTATGAATATAGATTTGACTTTGAAGAACACCTAAAAAGGTCCTGGGATCTCGAAGGGTACCTGAACCATACTCTGAGAACTACTGTTCAAAAGAACTGCTGAATTTTTACTGGCAGAACGGGGTCAAACTGAATAAATACCAAAGCAATGGTTAATTTTCCTAGAGTTATTATTTTGCTTCTCAAAACAGGTTCTCTGAGTCCCTATTAGAAGGCATTGGATTTCCCTGGTGGTCCCGTGGTTGATACTCAGTGCTTTCATTGTAAGGGGGCAGGTGTTTGATCCCTGGTTGGGAAACTAAGATCCCACATGGTAGCTGACAGTCAAAAAGGGAAAAAACAGGAGACATCTATTGGTAATGGTATGTAGGAAAAATATCACTAACATAATATACAAAGTAAAAGATAATAAACAAAGTAACATACAAATAATCTACTTCCTTGTGATAATTGCAAACTTGATTTTGAAGCACTTTATAGACATTAATTAATTGAACTTTCATGTTACCAAGGAACTATTTCCAAATATAATTTTTGTGTGTTTGGCAAATAGTTTAACGGACAAACAGGGTCACAGGGCTTGTCCTGGCCTGAAGGAGAGTTGTGAGCAAAGACAAAGAATTTATCATCAGTTTATTGTGACTGTAAACACACTATATATTCTCCAGATTTTTAAAAATTTTACCAGGTTTGTCAGGAGTATGAAAGTGTCTCAACAATACTTGACTTTTTCCTCTTCTTTCTTCCTCTTTCATTTCTTTTTCTTTCTTCCTTTCTCCCCTTCCTTCTTTCCCCTTTTTCCTCCTCCCTCCTTCTCTTTTCCCCTCTTCCTTCCTTGCCTCTTTCCTTCACTTCGTAATTTTGGAAAAATATAAAAACTATGAAACTCTGCAGACATTAAATCTTAGCCTAGCTCCATAAAATATATTGACCCTCCAGAAGTCATCAATGACCTCAAACTCATATTGTATTCCACCCACTAATGTTCAAGTCAGTTACAAGAAACCCTTGTCACTCCTCCATTCAAAACCTCCAATAGGGGCTTCCCTGGTGGTCCAGTGGGTAAGGACACCGCCTTGCAGTGCAGGGGGCGCCAGTTCAATCCCTGGTATGGGAAGATCCCACGTGCCGCGGAGCGACTGGACCGATGTGTCCAATTACCGAGCAGGAGCTCTGGAGTGCATGCGCCCAGAGCCGGCGCTCAGCAACAACAGAGGCCACCGCGATGGGAGGCCCACACGGGCCACAGATGAAAATAGAGAAATGAAAGACCAATAGAAGTGGCCCGCCCATCCCCCTCCCTCCCCATCCCACTCCCGAAAAGATAAATAAATAAATTTAAAAAAAAAAAAAAAACAAAAAAAAAAACCTCCAATAGTCTCTCAACTCATTCAAAGGCAGACTCCTCAGAATGACCCACCGGAAACCCCCTTATCCAGAAGGCGTGTCCTCCTCGCTGTTTTTTTTTTTTTTTTTACCACCTTGGCCTTCCCTTATTCCTTGGACAGATCAGCAGGTGCTCACCTCAAGACTGTTCCACCACCTGAGAGGTCCCTTCCCTCAGATCACTCCGTGATCCACTCCTTAGGTCTTTGCTAAAATGCCACTTACTGCAGGGAGGGTCCTGACCTCCTACTTGAACCCTGCAGCTTCCACTCCAGAACTCTCCTCATCAGCATTTCTTTTCTCCATAGAACTTACCACCATCTGCCACACAGTAGGTTTCACTACTTATTTGCTCAAGTCTGCCTTCCCCCAACTAGAAACTAAGCTATACATGAACTAGGATTTGTGTCTGTTCCATTCAGTGTTGAATTCTCTCCACTCGAACACACAGAAGACACTCAAAAAATACCTATTGAGTAAAAGAGTTAAAAGAACTTTGAAAAAAAAAATAAGAAGAACTTTGACACGTGTCATAATGGTAAGAAGGTGACAAACCACAAAAATATGATGAAATGTAATAAATACATATTTCCAGAAAACCAGCCTGAAACAAGCTATTACATCAAGAAAAAAAATGACTAATGGACACTCTATTGAATTATTTTTCCTGGTTTCGGAATGTTTTGCAGCTTATATCATTTTCTAAAAGTTAATGATAGGACTATCCAAATGAATTCTCTGATAGATAAAATCATGAACAGTATGCAAATTCTCCTCATGATTTTAGATGAGAGAAGGTGCTCTACCTTTGAACATATGTTGAATATTTGTTGTTTTCTGTTTATGGTTTATAATACCCACTGAAATTAGTTTCACAAAAATAAATCAATTTGAATCAATAACCATTCTAATTTACAAGTGAATATTTAGGTAAAAACCAAAGAGCAAATTCTATGAAAAGCTACATAATTGTTAATAGAGTTTAAAAAGTCAAAGTTCAGAAAACAGAAGTAAAAATGAAAAAAAAAAAAAAAAGAGTCTATGTCTAGTTAAGACTGGGAAGGAACTTTCCTGGTGGTCCAGTGGTTGAGAATCCACCTTCCAATGCAGGGGACTCAGGGTTGATTCCTGGTGGGGGAACTAAGACCTCACATGGCTTCAGGGCGACTAAGCCCCTGGGCCACAACTACTCAGTCCACGTGCTCTGAAGCCTGTGCTCCACAGCAAGAGAAGCTGGTACACAGCAACAAAAACCTAGCTCAGACAAAACGTTTTAAAAATGAAAAAAAGAAAAAAAAAGACGGGGAAGGTGCACATGTCTGGATGGTCGGGTGTGGTGTGTGTGTACTTTACCACACTGAGTACTGCTTGCTGATGAGGGCCTCATCAAGGCAAGCAGCTGTCAACTAAGCAAGGTGTTGAGATGATGTAGTTGTGAGAATATCTAGCAGTCATTTCTAACTAATGTTAAATGATTTCATATTTGAGTTGGCTTTAGAAAATTTAATTCATGTTCAGACTATTCCCTAGCACGTGCTTCTCAAGCTGACTTGAATTCTCATGGGCTTTCTTGAGTAGGAGTTGCAGCTAGTCCCTGTGGGAGGCGAGAATGAATGTGATTATCTTCAATCATTTGCATCTTAGAGAGAAAAGATTGAAATGCATTGGTGTGGTTCCTTTTCTAATAAAAAGCAGAAACCCTGCAAAATAAAGAAAAAGAGGGAAGAAACAAAAAGCTTTGATGCCCTTGTTGATATCCAGGCAGGCCATCTTTTTCAAATATTTCTCAAGTAGAACACTTGAAAACCATTCATCAGGAGCTTGCTTTCAGATGGGTAGGGGCAGGCTTCTGAGATGCATGTTAACTTCACAGGGTGAAACGTGATTGTATACAATCCTAAAAGGTGTGATAGCTATGCACTGAGATGTTAACATGGAAAACTCCATATCCGAAGGTAGATGGCTTTCGGTTTTCGTTCAAATCTAAGGATTCTCAGAGCAACTGAGAAAAATGCATCGCTTTGTAAAAGAATTCAGGACTGGTTAGGTTTCAGGAACACCTCTACTCAAAATAGTAAACAGTGTGTGGAGTCGTTCTTATTTTTCCTTATGTGCTGTTGCAGAAACAAGCTGTTAGGGAATTTTGCATCTAAGTGTGCGACCTTACTTCTATATATTAAAGAGAGCTGTGTAGTATTGCTGTGGTCCTGATTTACCATAAAGAGCTGTAATAAATAAATAATGAGGATGTGAATAAATGGCAAGGCTCTTACACAATCAGTAAAGAAGAACACAGTCAAGTGTATAGTTTTACAATGAGAATCCACATTTCCTGGGCTTTGGCCCCACCCACCTCCCACTATTTTTCCCTCTTTAAATCTACCTTCATATGCTATTTTCAGACAAATCCTCTTGAAGTTGACATCTCTCCTTCATTGAGAAATCATAGGGAATCTCCTGGCAACCTAGTAGTTAGAACTCTAATCTTCCAGTAAGCCGAGAAGCACAGGGATGAAATGTCAACTAAGCAAGGTGTTGAGATGATGTAGTTGTGAGAATATCTAGCAGTCATTTCTAACTAATGTTAAATGATTTCATATTTGAGTTGGCTTTAGAAAATTTAATTCATGTTCAGACTATTCCCTAGCACGTGCTTCTCAAGCTGACTTGAATTCTCATGGGCTTTCTTGAGTAGGAGTTGCAGCTAGTCCCTGTGGGAGGCGAGAATGAATGTGATTATCTTCAATCATTTGCATCTTAGAGAGAAAAGATTGAAATGCATTGGTGTGGTTCCTTTTCTAATAAAAAGCAGAAACCCTGCAAAATAAAGAAAAAGAGGGAAGAAACAAAAAGCTTTGATGCCCTTGTTGATATCCAGGCAGGCCATCTTTTTCAAATATTTCTCAAGTAGAACACTTGAAAACCATTCATCAGGAGCTTGCTTTCAGATGGGTAGGGGCAGGCTTCTGAGATGCATGTTAACTTCACAGGGTGAAACGTGATTGTATACAATCCTAAAAGGTGTGATAGCTATGCACTGAGATGTTAACATGGAAAACTCCATATCCGAAGGTAGATGGCTTTCGGTTTTCGTTCAAATCTAAGGATTCTCAGAGCAACTGAGAAAAATGCATCGCTTTGTAAAAGAATTCAGGACTGGTTAGGTTTCAGGAACACCTCTACTCAAAATAGTAAACAGTGTGTGGAGTCGTTCTTATTTTTCCTTATGTGCTGTTGCAGAAACAAGCTGTTAGGGAATTTTGCATCTAAGTGTGCGACCTTACTTCTATATATTAAAGAGAGCTGTGTAGTATTGCTGTGGTCCTGATTTACCATAAAGAGCTGTAATAAATAAATAATGAGGATGTGAATAAATGGCAAGGCTCTTACACAATCAGTAAAGAAGAACACAGTCAAGTGTATAGTTTTACAATGAGAATCCACATTTCCTGGGCTTTGGCCCCACCCACCTCCCACTATTTTTCCCTCTTTAAATCTACCTTCATATGCTATTTTCAGACAAATCCTCTTGAAGTTGACATCTCTCCTTCATTGAGAAATCATAGGGAATCTCCTGGCAACCTAGTAGTTAGAACTCTAATCTTCCAGTAAGCCGAGAAGCACAGCCAAAAACAAATCATATAGCCTATGACACAGATACCTGTAGAATAAAGGTCAAGTCTGACTCTACTTTTCCAACCTCACTTCCCACTAGTATCCTCCTTAACGTGCTTTACTTTAAGCTAAACTTCCTCACTTCCCTACTTTTCCTGCCACTAAGAATTTGCTGCCTGAAATTCTTGTTCTCCTGTCTGAATACTCCCTAATCCTCAGGTTCTAATGGGGGAGGAGTAGAGACCCAGGTGTAAGACCTATGTATTGGGTTTATGAGGAAGTGAACACAGTAGGCCCTCCATATCATTGAGTTCTGCATCCTTGGATTCAACTAGCCTGGGACTGAACATATTCTAGAAAAAATGTTTTGTTTTGTTTTTTTCAGAAAATTCCCCAAAGCAGGACTTGAATTCCATGGAAAATTCCATGGCTTGTCCATAGGTGGCAAAGAGTCAGACACAACTGAGTGAGTTGACTTTCACTTTTACATTGTATTAAGTAATGTGAGCAATCTAGAGATGATTTAAAGTATATGGGGGGATATGCATAGGTTATATCCAAATATCATGTCCTTTTCCACAAGAGACTTGAGCCTCTTAGAATTTGTTACTCATAAGGGTCCTCAAATGAATCCATCCTCTGACTTCAAGGCTCTGCTCAGATGATACTGTCTCCATAAAAGCTTCTCTCTGATTCCCTTAGCAAGGAGTAATTTTCACTCTTCTCAACTCTCATTATACTGTATCCACTTAAAAAACAAACAAACTGGGGCTTCCCCGGTGGCCCAGTGATTAAGGACTCTGCCTTGCAGTGCTGCGGAGCGCCAGTTCAACCCCTGGCCTGGGAAGATCCCATGTGCCACGGAGCAGCTGGACCAGTGTGTTCAACTACTGAGCCAGAGCTCTGGAGCGCATGCGCCCAGAGGTGGTGCTCTGCAATGAGGGAGGCCACTGCAATGGGAGGCCCACCCAGGCCAAAGAACAAAGATGGATGAAAATAAATAAATCAATGACCAATTAAAAAAAAAGAAAAAAAAAAAAACACAAAAACCTTCTTTGGTCATGTCACTTGGGATCTTATTTCTCCAATCAGGAATCAAAACTGTGCCCTCTAAGTGGAAACATAAGTCTAAACCACTGGACCACCAGGGGAGTCCCATACTGCATCCACTTCTTTTATTCAATATCTGTGGGGCTTTTTAGGTGTCTTGTGCCAGACGCTACAAGGTGAGAATGATCCAGAAACTACAAGGTGAGAATGCGCCTGTTGCTCTCTATTTCATTTAACCTCTTGTGTTTTTGTTGTGTTGGAGGCTTTTCAACGTTCAGGGAATAAGTACAGCCAGTGAAAACATGTTAGTCACTCAGTCATCTCCAATCCTGTGACCCCATGGACTGTGAGCTGCCAGGCTCCTCTGCCCATGGGATTCACCAGGCAAGAACACTAGAGTGGGTTGCCATTCTCTTCTCCAGGGGATCTTCCCAACCCAGGGATCAAACTGGAGTCTTCTGCATTGCGAGAGGATTCTTTATTCTCTGAGCCACCAGGGAAGTCCCTGGCAATCCCTAATTGATAGAATTACATTATAAAGTCCTGTAGGGAAGTAAAAGAAAGAACCAGAGTCTCTATAGTCAAATCAATGGAGATCCTAAATCCATCACAGAGCAGTGCTCTGGACCCTCCAGGCTCAAAAGAAATCCTAGCTGCCTGCTCGGCTAGCCATCGGCTCAGCTGGTCGTCCCCATTCGAACTTAAGTAGCACATCATGCTTGTTTTTTTCGGCATAAAACCATCGCCCCCAGTTTTTTCACTCTTCTCAACTCTCATTATACTGTATCCACTTAAAAAACAAACAAACTGGGGCTTCCCCGGTGGCCCAGTGATTAAGGACTCTGCCTTGCAGTGCTGCGGAGCGCCAGTTCAACCCCTGGCCTGGGAAGATCCCATGTGCCACGGAGCAGCTGGACCAGTGTGTTCAACTACTGAGCCAGAGCTCTGGAGCGCATGCGCCCAGAGGTGGTGCTCTGCAATGAGGGAGGCCACTGCAATGGGAGGCCCACCCAGGCCAAAGAACAAAGATGGATGAAAATAAATAAATCAATGACCAATTAAAAAAAAAGAAAAAAAAAAAAACACAAAAACCTTCTTTGGTCATGTCACTTGGGATCTTATTTCTCCAATCAGGAATCAAAACTGTGCCCTCTAAGTGGAAACATAAGTCTAAACCACTGGACCACCAGGGAGTCCCATACTGCATCCACTTCTTTTATTCAATATCTGTGGGGCTTTTTAGGTGTCTTGTGCCAGACGCTACAAGGTGAGAATGATCCAGAAACTACAAGGTGAGAATGCGCCTGTTGCTCTCTATTTCATTTAACCTCTTGTGTTTTTGTTGTGTTGGAGGCTTTTCAACGTTCGGGGAATAAGTACAGCCAGTGAAAACATGTTAGTCACTCAGTCATCTCCAATCCTGTGACCCCATGGACTGTGAGCTGCCAGGCTCCTCTGCCCATGGGATTCACCAGGCAAGAACACTAGAGTGGGTTGCCATTCTCTTCTCCAGGGGATCTTCCCAACCCAGGGATCAAACTGGAGTCTTCTGCATTGCGAGAGGATTCTTTATTCTCTGAGCCACCAGGGAAGTCCCTGGCAATCCCTAATTGATAGAATTACATTATAAAGTCCTGTAGGGAAGTAAAAGAAAGAACCAGAGTCTCTATAGTCAAATCAATGGAGATCCTAAATCCATCACAGAGCAGTGCTCTGGACCCTCCAGGCTCAAAAGAAATCCTAGCTGCCTGCTCGGCTAGCCATCGGCTCAGCTGGTCGTCCCCATTCGAACTTAAGTAGCACATCATGCTTGTTCCTTACTCTCATTTTCTGTGATCACAATGACAGAAGCCATCGATCTCTAGTTCTTCAACTTCAGCTGCGTTAACTTCTGGAAGGTGAACTCCATCACGCTGTGCGGTGAGGGACTCATCAATTTTGGACTCTTGTCTAGGCAGAGCTTGTGCCCTAGACAGCATCTGGATTTTGTGTGTTGGTCTCAGATCCAATCTTCAAAGCATTGGGATGCAGCATGTATATATTAAGCCACAATTTTTAGCTGTTTTTCTTTGAAGTTGGCTATGAATCTCTCAGACAATCCCAGCTTCACACCAGACACGCCTTTATTATATAGCTAGTTGCAATGTTTCATCTCTCCTAGTCGGATTGCAACCTTCTTGAAGACATAATTGTGTTCCATTCATTTTTGCCTCCTCCACAGAGACTAGTTTTAGTACCTGGCACAGAGTGGATGCACAATAAATATACCTTGATACGTGCCAAGATTACACCCCACGAACAAACCCTATACCTCCCAACAAAATGCTATGACGTCCAATGTGACACTGGTTATTCTCCAAGGTGGTTGGGTATCACCCCTGTTCTCAGCAGCCATCACACTGAAACAGAGCTTCACTGCTTTTATATATAGTTCTAGCCAGAAGGAGGGTGCAAAGCCAAAGGTGGGGGTAGAGGTGCAGGTCAATTGTCATGTTGCTTTTCTCTCCACTGTGACACAGTAGAAACAGTTTCCTAAGGTTTCACGAGAGCCCAGGGCCTTTGAATACATATAGAAGGCTGACTTAATTGCCAGTTGATGTTTTAAATGGAGTAGAAAGGAATTGTAGGGCCGGAGCAAGAATGTGAAACAAAGATCCCCAAACCACATTTCTAGTCCAGTTCTGATTTGGCAGCCATCCAGAGGGACCGCATTAAGATATAGATGACATTCCAAAAACAGAGATTTATGGGTACGTTTTCTGTGATATATATTCTTCTCTCTGAGTAATCTGTTGTTTCCCCTTTGTCTTTATGTCTTCTGGATTGTATTTCTAGATAGTGGTCCCATGCTCACATAAAACAAAACATTTCATCCTTAACGCTACTCTCCCAGAAACGTTTTATCACTAGCTTCTGTTTCACATTCATGTCCCAGGACTTCTGTGCTTCTCTAATACCAGTTAACTGGAACTGTCCTTTGTCATACATATTTTTGATAATTACATATTGCTTTCAGTAATGATCTTTCCTGGAAAGAATACCAAATAAAAATAAGTCCATAGAAAATGTAAAATGTTTAGGTAACACCTCATTTGACTTTCAAATCGCTTATCCAATCTGCATGCTTTCACCCCAAAAGAGAATGATTTATTTGCTTTTCCTACATGATTACCTCAGCATATGAAAACAGAAGTACAAAATTCATTTTGCTAGATATTAAGTTGGACATTTTTTTTTCATGAGAAACATTGCTCCTGGAACTGAAAGAAGGAGAGGCATCAATGTTACATGCATAGTAAGAAAAATACTACGAGTACATGAAATAGCACCAATACTGTTTAATTCTAAAGCATTGATGAGTTAAACAAATGAATATTTCACCTTTCAACTGGAAGAACAGGATGAATTCTTTATATGATTTTATTTCAATATACAATCCATCAGTTTTTAACCTCGAGTTTATTTGGGAAAATTATCTATGTAATTTCCGTATTAAACATTTTGTTTCCCAGGAAATGCAGGCTTTGGGGGCACAGCTCTTCAACATTATACATAATGTATGACCACCATCAGCCTCAATTTATATTCTGCAGGTCTTTGTTGCAAAGCATCCATACCATTAGTAGAGACAAACATATTTACCGAGAACTTTACCCTGCATTTGCCATAATGGCAACATTAATAGTCCAAATGGCAATTCTGTTTTATCACTGAATGTTCTTGTTGTCTCTTATTTACAAATGAAGCTATGTCCCTCATGCACACACACTGATATCATCAACACACAGAACTCCCTCCAAGAATCTCAATGTAATATGTCGTCTGTGCATTGCTCCTGCAGGAATCTGTGAGTGCTACCAATATGTTCAGAGTCAGAGGTACTCTTGTAGTTGAAAACCTCTGGGAATCTTTTCTGTGTTTACTTGGGAACAAAGACCCATAATGTCATGTACCAGAGCATAATTTGCTTTCACTCAGGAGATAATTTCCTTTCCTTAAAAAATTTCTTCTCTTTTACAGCTAAGCCAGGGGATTTTCAAGATAGAAAAAAAAAAATTGTTTGATAACAACATGAAGTGGAAGCACAGTTAGCAATTGGTCTAAGTCTCTGCTTTCTTTCTCACATACTCAGACTAGAATGATGTGATAACAGGTTTTAACTGCTTTCAATTTCTGTTTGTTCTTCTTGACCAGGGATTGAACCCGTGTCCCCTGCATCAGCAGACAGATTTTTAACCACTGGATTACCCAGGAAGACTCTCTAGTTTGTTCTCGGATGAGAAAATTTCCCTTTAAGTATTTAGAACACTTAGAAATTAAGGCCCACTTAGTAATTCAATATGGATGTGAGAGCTAGACCATAAAGAAGGCAGAGTTCAAAAGAATTGATGCTTTCAGCCTGTGGTGCTAGAGAAGACTCTTGAGAGTCCCTTGGACAGAAAGAAGATCAGATCAGGCAATCTTTAAGGAAATCAACCCTGGATACTAATTGGAAGGACTGATGCTGAAGCTGAAACTCCAATACTTTGTCCACCTGATGCAAACAACTGACACATTGGAAATGACCCTGATGGTGGGAAAGATTGAAGGCAGAAGGAGAAGAGGGCAACAGAGAGTTAAATGGTTGGATGTCACCACTGATTCAATGGGCATGAAATGGGGCGAGCTCCAGGAGATGGTGAGGGACAAGGAAGCCTGGTATGCTGCAGCCCGTAGGGTTTCAGAGTCGGACATAGTTTGGCAACGGAGCAACCACAACAGTAACTCAGTAATTCACAGACCTCTCTCCCTCTGGTTTTATTGTTCTAAGGGCCTGTACTGCTATTTTTCCTCTTCTCTTCTTCTATTTCATTTTGATCAGAAAACACACCTTCAGCAGTAATAAAAAAGAAAGTGAGAGTGAAAAATGTTAGTCATTAAGTCATGTCCAACTGTTTGCAACCCCATGGCCTATAGCCAGCCAGCCACTGGAATGGGTGACCATGCCCTTCTCCAGGGTTCTTCCCAGATTCTCCTTAGAAAATTTCCTCTGGGAATCTTTTCTGTGTTTACTTGGGAACAAAGACCCATAATGTCATGTACCAGAGCATAATTTGCTTTCACTCAGGAGATAATTTCCTTTCCTTAAAAAATTTCTTCTCTTTTACAGCTAAGCCAGGGGATTTTCAAGATAGAAAAAAAAAAATTGTTTGATAACAACATGAAGTGGAAGCACAGTTAGCAATTGGTCTAAGTCTCTGCTTTCTTTCTCACATACTCAGACTAGAATGATGTGATAACAGGTTTTAACTGCTTTCAATTTCTGTTTGTTCTTCTTGACCAGGGATTGAACCCGTGTCCCCTGCATCAGCAGACAGATTTTTAACCACTGGATTACCCAGGAAGACTCTCTAGTTTGTTCTCGGATGAGAAAATTTCCCTTTAAGTATTTAGAACACTTAGAAATTAAGGCCCACTTAGTAATTCAATATGGATGTGAGAGCTAGACCATAAAGAAGGCAGAGTTCAAAAGAATTGATGCTTTCAGCCTGTGGTGCTAGAGAAGACTCTTGAGAGTCCCTTGGACAGAAAGAAGATCAGATCAGGCAATCTTTAAGGAAATCAACCCTGGATACTAATTGGAAGGACTGATGCTGAAGCTGAAACTCCAATACTTTGTCCACCTGATGCAAACAACTGACACATTGGAAATGACCCTGATGGTGGGAAAGATTGAAGGCAGAAGGAGAAGAGGGCAACAGAGAGTTAAATGGTTGGATGTCACCACTGATTCAATGGGCATGAAATGGGGCGAGCTCCAGGAGATGGTGAGGGACAAGGAAGCCTGGTATGCTGCAGCCCGTAGGGTTTCAGAGTCGGACATAGTTTGGCAACGGAGCAACCACAACAGTAACTCAGTAATTCACAGACCTCTCTCCCTCTGGTTTTATTGTTCTAAGGGCCTGTACTGCTATTTTTCCTCTTCTCTTCTTCTATTTCATTTTGATCAGAAAACACACCTTCAGCAGTAATAAAAAAGAAAGTGAGAGTGAAAAATGTTAGTCATTAAGTCATGTCCAACTGTTTGCAACCCCATGGCCTATAGCCAGCCAGCCACTGGAATGGGTGACCATGCCCTTCTCCAGGGTTCTTCCCCACCCAGGGATGAAATCCTAGTCTCTTACATCTCCTGCATTGGCAAGTGGGTTCTTTACCACTAGATTCACCCGAGAAGCCCACACAGCTGTGAACAATAACTAAAGTTACAACTACACCTACTAGGAAACTGAGAATAAAAAGTTTGACTTTGTTTAACATGTTTTGTCCCTTGAACAGGACCTTTTGGCTAGGAGACAGAAATATTTGCTTTAGCGCTCTCCCAGCCTTAACAGCCTTGGCAAACTGGGGAAGCCAAATTCTTTAGTTCCCAGCCATCTTTAACCATCTCCAGACTGGGTCTGGTACCTTTGTTCCCCATGTGTTCGTCCCTATAGGAGCACTTACTACTGTACAGTCTGTGTTTCTTGTTCCCTAGAGTATAAGCTTCTGGAGGTCAAGAGTCACGTATTGTTCATTCACATAACCAACAAATACTCGTAGACTAACTATTAACATAACAGTCATTATTTCAGGCACTGAGGATAACAGCAGTGTAAAAATAAAACAAAGCACAACAACGAAACCTCCCTGCCCTGCTGTAGTTGACAGTCTAAGAGGTTCATGGGTGTGTTGTGTTGACTTTGTCAGACCTACTTGCCTATGTGTTTTCCATGCCTTGATGTCTCTTATTCTCGCAAGGTCTTCATTCAATGCCCCTGTTCCAACTTAGACTTGCTCAGCGTCTGGTACTCAAAAATGCCTTGAGCTGGAAAAAGGGGAAGGGCAAAAAAAGAGAGTTAAATGGTTGGATGTCACCACTGATTCAATGGGCATGAAATGGGGCGAGCTCCAGGAGATGGTGAGGGACAAGGAAGCCTGGTATGCTGCAGCCCGTAGGGTTTCAGAGTCGGACATAGTTTGGCAACGGAGCAACCACAACAGTAACTCAGTAATTCACAGACCTCTCTCCCTCTGGTTTTATTGTTCTAAGGGCCTGTACTGCTATTTTTCCTCTTCTCTTCTTCTATTTCATTTTGATCAGAAAACACACCTTCAGCAGTAATAAAAAAGAAAGTGAGAGTGAAAAATGTTAGTCATTAAGTCATGTCCAACTGTTTGCAACCCCATGGCCTATAGCCAGCCAGCCACTGGAATGGGTGACCATGCCCTTCTCCAGGGTTCTTCCCCACCCAGGGATGAAATCCTAGTCTCTTACATCTCCTGCATTGGCAAGTGGGTTCTTTACCACTAGATTCACCCGAGAAGCCCACACAGCTGTGAACAATAACTAAAGTTACAACTACACCTACTAGGAAACTGAGAATAAAAAGTTTGACTTTGTTTAACATGTTTTGTCCCTTGAACAGGACCTTTTGGCTAGGAGACAGAAATATTTGCTTTAGCGCTCTCCCAGCCTTAACAGCCTTGGCAAACTGGGGAAGCCAAATTCTTTAGTTCCCAGCCATCTTTAACCATCTCCAGACTGGGTCTGGTACCTTTGTTCCCCATGTGTTCGTCCCTATAGGAGCACTTACTACTGTACAGTCTGTGTTTCTTGTTCCCTAGAGTATAAGCTTCTGGAGGTCAAGAGTCACGTATTGTTCATTCACATAACCAACAAATACTCGTAGACTAACTATTAACATAACAGTCATTATTTCAGGCACTGAGGATAACAGCAGTGTAAAAATAAAACAAAGCACAACAACGAAACCTCCCTGCCCTGCTGTAGTTGACAGTCTAAGAGGTTCATGGGTGTGTTGTGTTGACTTTGTCAGACCTACTTGCCTATGTGTTTTCCATGCCTTGATGTCTCTTATTCTCGCAAGGTCTTCATTCAATGCCCCTGTTCCAACTTAGACTTGCTCAGCGTCTGGTACTCAATAAATATTTGTTGAATTGAACAATTGTTTCTTTGTGTTCAAGGAAGCCACAGCCTGTTGCATTTCTAAAGTTAGAAAACCATGAATACATGGCTGTGAGGCCCATCCAAAGGTGATGTAGGCGGGCTTCCCTGCTAGCTCAGTGGTAAAGCGTTCACCTGCCAATGCAGGAGACAAGGGTTCAATCCCTGATCTGGGAAGATCCCACATGTTGCAGAACAACTAAGCCCATGAGCCACAACTATTGAGCCTGTGCTCTAGAGCCTCACAGATGCAACTATTGGGCCCATGTGCCACAGCTGCTGAAGACCGTGTGCCCTAGAGCCTGAGCTGTACATCAGGCGAAGTCACCACAACAGGAAGCCTACTCACTTCAACTAGAGAGTTGGCCCTACTCCTGCAATTACAGAATAGCCTGCAGCAGGAGTGAAAGCCCAGAATAGCCAAGAATAAATAATTTAAAAAATTTTTTTTAAAAAACCCACAAAGGTGATGTGGGACCTGGAAAGAGAGAAAGATGTGTGGAGATGATTCATGTTGCAAAATTGAAGGAGTGGTCCAGGTCCCCGTGATTGGTCCTGGACCAGGATAAGAGGGTCTTGGGATCTTGGCTGAGCAGAGAAGAGGTGGCTAAAAACATACAGAAATAATTCGAGAGGTGCCAGAACACCCCCTTTCACCACCTTCCAGGGTAAGCCTTAAAAAACTGAGCAGAAACCAATGACCTGGTTAAAACTGAGGAAGTCACCCCAAGAAACACAAATTTTCTTCCTGAGTCTTATCCTACCAGGATGACAACTTCCAGTTGGGTATGGAAGTAAAGGGAGAAAGGAGGTGAAGACCAAAACCTAGACTAACTATTAACATAACAGTCATTATTTCAGGCACTGAGGATAACAGCAGTGGAAAAATAAAACAAAGCACAACAACGAAACCTCCCTGCCCTGCTGTAGTTGACAGTCTAAGAGGTTCATGGGTGTGTTGTGTTGACTTTGTCAGACCTACTTGCCTATGTGTTTTCCATGCCTTGATG
The DNA here is from genome assembly GCA_022376925.1 of Tragulus kanchil. Lineage (NCBI taxonomy): Eukaryota > Metazoa > Chordata > Mammalia > Artiodactyla > Tragulidae > Tragulus > Tragulus kanchil. The sequence continues at coordinate 266,227,614 of JAIOJX010000004.1, read as the reverse complement.
TCTCTTATTCTCGCAAGGTCTTCATTCAATGCCCCTGTTCCAACTTAGACTTGCTCAGCGTCTGGTACTCAATAAATATTTGTTGAATTGAACAATTGTTTCTTTGTGTTCAAGGAAGCCACAGCCTGTTGCATTTCTAAAGTTAGAAAACCATGAATACATGGCTGTGAGGCCCATCCAAAGGTGATGTAGGCGGGCTTCCCTGGTAGCACAGTGGTGAAGAGTTCACCGGCAAATGCCGGTGAGACACGGGTTCCATCCCTGATCTGAGAAGATCCCACATGTTGCAGAACAACTAAGCCCATGAGCCACAATTATGGAGCCTGTGCTCTAGAGCCTCACAGATGCAACTATTGGGCCCATGTGCCACAGCTGCTGAAGACCGTGTGCCCTAGAGCCTGAGCTGTACATCAGGCGAAGTCACCACAACAGGAAGCCTACTCACTTCAACTAGAGAGTTGGCCCTACTCCTGCAATTACAGAATAGCCTGCAGCAGGAGTGAAAGCCCAGAATAGCCAAGAATAAATAATTTAAAAAATTTTTTTTAAAAAACCCACAAAGGTGATGTGGGACCTGGAAAGAGAGAAAGATGTGTGGAGATGATTCATGTTGCAAAATTGAAGGAGTGGTCCAGGTCCCCGTGATTGGTCCTGGACCAGGATAAGAGGGTCTTGGGATCTTGGCTGAGCAGAGAAGAGGTGGCTAAAAACATACAGAAATAATTCGAGAGGTGCCAGAACACCCCCTTTCACCACCTTCCAGGGTAAGCCTTAAAAAACTGAGCAGAAACCAATGACCTGGTTAAAACTGAGGAAGTCACCCCAAGAAACACAAATTTTCTTCCTGAGTCTTATCCTACCAGGATGACAACTTCCAGTTGGGTATGGAAGTAAAGGGAGAAAGGAGGTGAAGACAGACCCTGGATAGTGAAGCTTTCTTTAAGAATAAGGGGAAAGTCTGTTCTAAAGAAAAATCAAAAGGTGGATGGGGTGAGGAGACTCTATAATTGAGGTTGAAGATGGCCTAGAGGCCCTTGGGGTCCTGGACTCAGAGCGACCAGCTCCACTATCCAGTGTAGGCCTTCTGTGTTATTCATGCCTCTTTTTTGGGGAGGGGGGAGGCAGGAGTGGGGGCAGGTTGGGGAGGGAGGGGCCGGGCGGGCCACTTCTATTGGTCTTATTCATTTTATCTATTTTCATCCATCTTTGTTATTTGGCCCGAGTGGGCCTCCCATTGCAGTGGCCTCTGTTGTCACAGAGCACCGGCTCTGGGCGCATGCGCTCCAGAGCTCCAGCTCAGTAATTGGACACATTGGTTTAGCAGCTCCTTGGCACGAGGGATCTTCCCCAGGCCAGGGATCGAACCGGTGCCCCTTGCACTGCAAGGCGGTGTCCTTACCCACTGGACCACCAGGGAAGCCCTATTCACACCTCTTAACCTCAGCCTTCACTGAAACTTTGTTCAATGTTTGAACACTAGTAGGATACATATTTAGCCTTGTCACAGTAGCCAAAAATGCTAGACTGCGAGGAGGTTGTTAATACAGAATTTGGTACAGCCAATTAAGGCTGTCATATTGACAATAAGAATGATAATTTTGAATTGTATTTCTTATAATTTATTACTAATATATAACTAAATGAAAATAATAGATTATAAAATTATATGATCCTGTTTCTGTAACAAGAAATAATAATAATGTGTTCAGAAGGCCATCCAGTAACTTATTCTCGGTAAAAAATTGTGGGTGGTAAAATTTAAAGTTTTTAATTAAACATTTTAGCAATGTTTGTTATGTGTAAAATAATAAAACAACACACGATTTTTAAAGAGACAAATAAAGATGCAAAAGGACTAAGAACCACCCTTGTAAAGGCTGTGCAATTGTTGCAGCTCTCAACTGGAGGGTTTTCTTACCTGTATCCATTTTCCCCAGAGTGATTGGGAAATGAAATACCTGAAACAAAACATGCCTGATATAGGCATGCACTGACACCTACTCAGCACAGGTGCTGTATCATCATTGCTCAAGGCACTCCAGTGGGCAGGTCACATGAGGCTCCCATTCTCACAGAGTGGGGAACCTAACAGCAGAGCCATGTTCATGGTTTGCCACTGTCCAGTCACAATGGAGAACACTGCCTGGCTGAGCCATCAGGCAGAAATGGGTTCTGCTGTTTTACCTGTGAAGCCCCTGAGTGAAAAACTGAGTCACTATTGCCATGGCCTCAGGGCACTATGGCATGCAATCTTCAACCTAAGGTCTAGAATCATGCTCCTCGACTTTCCTTTCCTAGACTCCAGCTGGCTCTTTTTAGCTGTCACAGGAGACAGTAAAGGAGAGGGAAGCCTGGTGTGCTGCAGTCTGTGGGGTTGCAAAAGTCGAACAGGGCTGAGTTACTGAACAACAACAAGAAAATTCCCTTTCTCAGAGTTCTTCCTTCCCTAAGGCTAAAAGGCTTTCCCCTCATTATTTTCCTTAAATGAGCATTTATTCACTTAATGGAGAAACTTTTTAAGTGGTGCAAATTAAACAGTTTGGCTAGCAAATGGAGAGGTTGTTTAAGCATGTGCATGCATGTATGTGTAAGAGACACTGGGGATACAGCCCCAGAGATCCTCAGATTCCCTCCCATCCTAGGGGTCTTTCTAAAACATAAGTCCCTGCACTGTTTGGTGATTGAAGACCTTAACGAAAAAAAGCCTGACAATATGGTTGATGAATTAGTGGTATCTACTCATTGCATTCTAAGAGGACATTAAGGAAAAGAGGGACATGTATTCATTCATTCAATGCATATTTAATGCATATTATTTTATGCCAGGCATGGTATTGAATGGCAAAGAGAGAAGAGTGAATAAAACAGGCAACTCTCCTATTCTCACGAAGAGTAAGAGTATGACTGACTCAACAGCAAAGCAAAGGCCCCACAAAGACAGAAGGCTTTCCGTCTTACTATAAATCCCATATGCAAGCACGAGGGAAGCAGCAAACCCCTGGCTCTTTGGATTGACATCAAGACAGACTTGGGCTTATTGTTTTTTTTTTTGAGATGCTATATTTTAGAAATTTATTTTTTAAATCAACTGTTTATTCTGAAGGTTTCCATTTACAAAGGAAATGTTTTAATTTTCTTTTTAAAATAGACTTTACTTTTTCAGAAGAGTTTTAGGTTTACATAAAAATTGAGAAGATGGTATAGTCCAGTGATTTTTAAATCTATGATCTTTTGAGCAAAGAACAATCTATTTGAGTCTCAGTTTTCTTACCTGTAAAGTGGAAATTAAGGGTGGCTTTCATAAGTTTGTTGTAAGAATTAGAAATAATATTCATAAAACATCTCACACGTGATAGATGTTCGATAAATTCTAGTTCTTATTATAGCCCTCTAGCCATGTTCTTGAGCTCATTTCAATGCTAATGTACCAGAAAGAGGGGATATATATATACATATAGCTGATTCACATTGTTGTACAGTAGAAACTAGCCCAACATTGTAAAGGAATTGTGTGTTAAGTCGCTCAGTCATGTCCGTCTCTTTGCAACTCCATGGGGACTGTAGCTTGCCAGGCTACTCTGTCCACAGGATTTTCCAGGCAGGAATACTGGAGTAGGTTGCCATTCCCTTCTCCAGGGGATCTTCCCAACCCAAGGACTGAACCCAGGTCTCCCGCATTGTAGGCAGATTCTTTATTGTCTGAGCCACTAGGGAAGCCCCAGGGAGTAAAGGAATTATACTCTATTAAATAAATGATAAAACTCTGAACAATTACAAAATAAACAAAGGCTAATGTCATTCCCAGACTTACAGGCAAGTCTTTTATGGCCTTTCAGTCTCTGTGTCATCAGTCCAAGGGACACTTGGGCGGTGGCCACATCTCCAGGGTGACCGGAGCACACTCTGTTCAAGGTCAGAGCCATGCCTGTGTCGAAAAAAAGAAAAATCTTACTCTAGGAATTCTTGACTATGTAACCATTAAATCATGGCCACTCTTTTAGACAACTGGCATACTTATTAGGCTGGAAGAATCTAGAGTTACAACCCTTCATACTTTTCAGCGTGCCTGTTCCACAGCCAACTGAATTCAGCCAGAAATGAGTAAGATCAAATGACTCACTAATGGTGAGAATGGCCCACCAGCCAACTGGAAAAAGAGAAGGGAGAGAGAGAGACACTTACAAGACAGCATCACCAGGGATGCCTCAGACTGTGCTGATAAAATGTACATGATTACATCACAATGTGTGAATTTTTAAAAAAATCTATCTTCACTTGGCTTTTGTAGAAACTTTCTTGTTTTTTTAAAAAAGAGAAAAATCCTGAGATTCATTGCTATGGATAACTAAGGATTATTCTTATAGAGAACATTTTTTGAGCACTACCAACATGCCAATCACCTTGCTCAGGGCTGTATGTGTATTTCCTCATCAGATCCTCATTACAACTCAGAGAGACAGGCGCTGTTTCCTCTATCCACTCTATGGAGTGGAAAATGACATTGAATGTGATTCCAGAGCTTGTTCTTTGAATGCCCACACGGTCCTGTGTGATAAGGTTTTATTCAACAAATAACTGAGCACCCACTCTGCTACGTATTATGCCGGTTCTGGAGATAATAGAAAACGAGACAGACAGGACCCTACTTTGCCACGGTCCACAGTGCAGAGGAAGGGCCGTCCACTGGCTTCAGTAAAATTTGATGATTATTATAGTGGGAGCAACGTAAGGTACCAAGGGAATAGAGCCAACATATAATTTCATACCAGCTGATCTCTCCAGATGGCCTAAAACTGTATGCATTCCACTGTGGATTACACTGTCCTTCAGTTCACAAATCTATAGTTCTTTATCACCTCATTCATCCTTTTTTTTCTTTTTCTCTCTATATAGTTCTTCCCTTGTCCTTTATCTTTTCTTTATCCCTTCCCATTATTCTTTCTTTCTTTCTTTTTTTAATTTTATCTTTGGGGGGGGGGGGGGGGGGGGGGGGGGGATGGGCGGGCCACTTCTATTGGTCTTTCAGTTCTCTGTTTTCATCCATCTTTGTTCTTTGGCCCATGTGGGCCTCCCATCGCAGTGGCCTCTGTTGTCACAGAGCACCAGCTCTGAGCGCATGCGCTCCAGAGCTCCGGCTCTTACTCTAGGAATTCTTGACTATGTAACCATTAAATCATGGCCACTCTTTTAGACAACTGGCATACTTATTAGGCTGGAAGAATCTAGAGTTACAACCCTTCATACTTTTCAGCGTGCCTGTTCCACAGCCAACTGAATTCAGCCAGAAATGAGTAAGATCAAATGACTCACTAATGGTGAGAATGGCCCACCAGCCAACTGGAAAAAGAGAAGGGAGAGAGAGAGACACTTACAAGACAGCATCACCAGGGATGCCTCAGACTGTGCTGATAAAATGTACATGATTACATCACAATGTGTGAATTTTTAAAAAAATCTATCTTCACTTGGCTTTTGTAGAAACTTTCTTGTTTTTTTAAAAAAGAGAAAAATCCTGAGATTCATTGCTATGGATAACTAAGGATTATTCTTATAGAGAACATTTTTTGAGCACTACCAACATGCCAATCACCTTGCTCAGGGCTGTATGTGTATTTCCTCATCAGATCCTCATTACAACTCAGAGAGACAGGCGCTGTTTCCTCTATCCACTCTATGGAGTGGAAAATGACATTGAATGTGATTCCAGAGCTTGTTCTTTGAATGCCCACACGGTCCTGTGTGATAAGGTTTTATTCAACAAATAACTGAGCACCCACTCTGCTACGTATTATGCCGGTTCTGGAGATAATAGAAAACGAGACAGACAGGACCCTACTTTGCCACGGTCCACAGTGCAGAGGAAGGGCCGTCCACTGGCTTCAGTAAAATTTGATGATTATTATAGTGGGAGCAACGTAAGGTACCAAGGGAATAGAGCCAACATATAATTTCATACCAGCTGATCTCTCCAGATGGCCTAAAACTGTATGCATTCCACTGTGGATTACACTGTCCTTCAGTTCACAAATCTATAGTTCTTTATCACCTCATTCATCCTTTTTTTTCTTTTTCTCTCTATATAGTTCTTCCCTTGTCCTTTATCTTTTCTTTATCCCTTCCCATTATTCTTTCTTTCTTTCTTTTTTTTTTTAAATTTATCTTTTGGAGGGTGGGGTGGGGAGGGAGGGGGATGGGCGGGCCACTTCTATTGGTCTTTCAGTTCTCTGTTTTCATCCATCTTTGTTCTTTGGCCCATGTGGGCCTCCCATCGCAGTGGCCTCTGTTGTCACAGAGCACCAGCTCTGAGCGCATGCGCTCCAGAGCTCCGGCTCAGTAATTGGACACATCAGTCCAGCCGCTCCATGGTAAGTGGGATCTTCCCAGGCCAGGGATCGAACTGGCACCCCTTGCACTGCAAGGCGGTGTCTTTACCCACTGGACCACTAGGGGAAGCCCTATTCTTTCTTTCTTAACATCTATATTAAAAATATGTTTGGTTTCTTCCCTGTTGCCTTCATTTTCTGGTATTCAAATTACTGTATTTTTGTTTGTTACTGCAAGAAAGATTTCTCAGGTATTATTCTTTTTTTTTCTGTTATACAAAGGATGGGAAAATATTTGGTAAGGCTTGAAGGCCAACTTTTAAGACCCTTTGAAAAAAACTTCTAATTCAACTCTTTTCTGAATAGGCATTGTCACTATCCAAAAAACACCTCTTAAATTACTCATTGAATTTTTAAACATCAATCAATTCCTATTAAACAATACTGAGTTGTATAAAATGAGTTAGAAATATGTATATTACATTTCCCTTGAGGACATTTGTATGATTAAAGTAGAAATTCTTTTAGAAAATCATTTTGTTTTTGCTGTCAATAATATTTGAAAAATAATTAAATATGTTGTGAAATCTCATGTCCCAAGAGATTCATCCATCTCTCCCAAATTGTTAAGACATGTGTTTTATATTCACACCTAAACTTAATCCAATTTGGGTACTCTCCTAGAACTAAAAAAAAAAAAAAAAAAAAAATCTTGAAAGGACAAGGGGAGGGAAAAAAAGCTACCAAACTACAAATCCAAACCAACTGTGACTTTTGAATTTGAACATTAGTCTGCAGTTTTTGCTTTTGCTTGAAGAATCTCTTTTAAAATAATAATAGTCATGATTTATGAATCTCCTGTTATATTCTAGGCACTGGGGAAGTTTTCAGTATTGTGTTAATTATATTCTTTATGGGTGCAAAACCAGAAATGGTCATGTGCCTCAAGTAATGGTAGGTTTATTTAAAAGGATGTCTTCCCTGGTGGTTTGATCAGTAAAGAATTTGCCAGCAATGCAGAAGACAGGGGTTCAGTCCCTGAGTGAGGAAGATCCCCCGGAGAAGGAAATGGCAATTATTCCAGTATTCTTGCCTGAATCCCATGGACAGAGGAGCCTGGCGGGTTACAGTCCATGGGGTTGCAAAGAGTCAGACAGGACTTTTCCACTAAATGGCCACCACCATTTAAAAGGAGACAACCTAGGGAAGGAGAAAAGATTGGTAAAGTTCTCATTGGCATGCTCATGGAAAACTAAATGTTTGTTCTAGCCCTTCTGCAATAACTGAGTAGAAGCTCCAGGCTAGCCATGTGAGCTCCCCTTTGTGACTTCACAGGAACTCTTGGCTTGTTGCCATGCACATGACTCAGCTCCTCTGGCTGTGTCTCTCCACCTGCTTATTTTTCCAACAATTGCTACTGACTCCACGCTGCTCACTTTCTCTCTGCCTCGTGGCTTTGCTTACTCATGGCTTCTGTTTCCTGTCATCCCTCTCCTCACCTTCCCCGAACCTCCCTGGATGTTTCCTACTCAAACAATACTGAGTTGTATAAAATGAGTTAGAAATATGTATATTACATTTCCCTTGAGGACATTTGTATGATTAAAGTAGAAATTCTTTTAGAAAATCATTTTGTTTTTGCTGTCAATAATATTTGAAAAATAATTAAATATGTTGTGAAATCTCATGTCCCAAGAGATTCATCCATCTCTCCCAAATTGTTAAGACATGTGTTTTATATTCACACCTAAACTTAATCCAATTTGGGTACTCTCCTAGAACTAAAAAAAAAAAAAAAAAAAAAAAAAAAAATCTTGAAAGGACAAGGGGAGGGAAAAAAAGCTACCAAACTACAAATCCAAACCAACTGTGACTTTTGAATTTGAACATTAGTCTGCAGTTTTTGCTTTTGCTTGAAGAATCTCTTTTAAAATAATAATAGTCATGATTTATGAATCTCCTGTTATATTCTAGGCACTGGGGAAGTTTTCAGTATTGTGTTAATTATATTCTTTATGGGTGCAAAACCAGAAATGGTCATGTGCCTCAAGTAATGGTAGGTTTATTTAAAAGGATGTCTTCCCTGGTGGTTTGATCAGTAAAGAATTTGCCAGCAATGCAGAAGACAGGGGTTCAGTCCCTGAGTGAGGAAGATCCCCCGGAGAAGGAAATGGCAATTATTCCAGTATTCTTGCCTGAATCCCATGGACAGAGGAGCCTGGCGGGTTACAGTCCATGGGGTTGCAAAGAGTCAGACAGGACTTTTCCACTAAATGGCCACCACCATTTAAAAGGAGACAACCTAGGGAAGGAGAAAAGATTGGTAAAGTTCTCATTGGCATGCTCATGGAAAACTAAATGTTTGTTCTAGCCCTTCTGCAATAACTGAGTAGAAGCTCCAGGCTAGCCATGTGAGCTCCCCTTTGTGACTTCACAGGAACTCTTGGCTTGTTGCCATGCACATGACTCAGCTCCTCTGGCTGTGTCTCTCCACCTGCTTATTTTTCCAACAATTGCTACTGACTCCACGCTGCTCACTTTCTCTCTGCCTCGTGGCTTTGCTTACTCATGGCTTCTGTTTCCTGTCATCCCTCTCCTCACTTCTGCATTTACCCAAGGCTGAACCTCCCTGGATGTTTCCTACTCAAAACTCTGCAAGAGAGAAGAGAGGGGACGCCTCTCGTGTCAGTCGTCATCTCTGGCCATCAGTCACCAAGCTGTGTCAACCCCTGTTCAATAGGCAGAGTTACATGGCAAAAACGCAAGGTTAACACACCTGGACAGAGCCTCTCACAGAAAACTACTCTGGTGTTTTTCACGCAAGAAGAGTGAAACTGGATAGGTGCCTTAAAAGGCCTGTGCATGTGTTATTAACTTGGAAACTAAGCAAAAGCCATTCACATAGAGAATACATTCTATCATCATCATCAACATCATCATATCTACCTTGTATAATAATATATAGAATGCATGTGTGCTTAAGTCGCTCAGTGGTGTCTGACTCTTTGCAGCCCCATGGACTGTAGCCTGCCAGGCTCTTCTGTCCATGGGATTCTCCAGGCAAGAATACTGGAGTGGGTTACCATTCTCTTCTCCAGGGGGATCTTCCCGACCCAGGGTCCTTATAACTAAGTAAATGTTAGTTTCTGTCCACATCAAACACTAAACAGCACAATTCTACTGTTCATGACTTAATTTTTTATTACTGGTTTAGAGAAGGATTTTTCAGTAGCTTCATAAATAAATACTGATTAACTGAGTTTCAGTCAGTGTTTGCTAGAGAAATATTTATATTGTGCTATAGATATCAAACTATACTGTTACTGTGAAGATCCAGCTTTCCAGAGATTTTTCATTGTGCAGTCAAGGAGTAGAAAGAACGAAAAGTAGGGGCATTGCCCCATTGGGTTAACCTTTTTTTGAAGATCCAGTTTTCCAGAGATTTTTCATTTGCTCATGGAAAACTAAATGTTTGTTCTAGCCCTTCTGCAATAACTGAGTAGAAGCTCCAGGCTAGCCATGTGAGCTCCCCTTTGTGACTTCACAGGAACTCTTGGCTTGTTGCCATGCACATGACTCAGCTCCTCTGGCTGTGTCTCTCCACCTGCTTATTTTTCCAACAATTGCTACTGACTCCACGCTGCTCACTTTCTCTCTGCCTCGTGGCTTTGCTTACTCATGGCTTCTGTTTCCTGTCATCCCTCTCCTCACTTCTGCATTTACCCAAGGCTGAACCTCCCTGGATGTTTCCTACTCAAAACTCTGCAAGAGAGAAGAGAGGGGACGCCTCTCGTGTCAGTCGTCATCTCTGGCCATCAGTCACCAAGCTGTGTCAACCCCTGTTCAATAGGCAGAGTTACATGGCAAAAACGCAAGGTTAACACACCTGGACAGAGCCTCTCACAGAAAACTACTCTGGTGTTTTTCACGCAAGAAGAGTGAAACTGGATAGGTGCCTTAAAAGGCCTGTGCATGTGTTATTAACTTGGAAACTAAGCAAAAGCCATTCACATAGAGAATACATTCTATCATCATCATCAACATCATCATATCTACCTTGTATAATAATATATAGAATGCATGTGTGCTTAAGTCGCTCAGTGGTGTCTGACTCTTTGCAGCCCCATGGACTGTAGCCTGCCAGGCTCTTCTGTCCATGGGATTCTCCAGGCAAGAATACTGGAGTGGGTTACCATTCTCTTCTCCAGGGGGATCTTCCCGACCCAGGGTCCTTATAACTAAGTAAATGTTAGTTTCTGTCCACATCAAACACTAAACAGCACAATTCTACTGTTCATGACTTAATTTTTTATTACTGGTTTAGAGAAGGATTTTTCAGTAGCTTCATAAATAAATACTGATTAACTGAGTTTCAGTCAGTGTTTGCTAGAGAAATATTTATATTGTGCTATAGATATCAAACTATACTGTTACTGTGAAGATCCAGCTTTCCAGAGATTTTTCATTGTGCAGTCAAGGAGTAGAAAGAACGAAAAGTAGGGGCATTGCCCCATTGGGGTATTCACACCTTTTATTTAATATGTAATTCAGTTTTAATTTAAGTCATAATTCTTTGAAAATACTATGTTTTTCAAATATATTATCATTTTTAGTAATTATGACTCATTCCTGGCTTCTAGGTACTTTTTCTTAACAGTATTCTAGAACACTAATTTTACCTTATTAAATAATCCTTCTTTTTAAAAAATCTTTCCAGCCATGAGATCATTGTACAAAATGCAGCTCCAGGTATCAAGAACACTAAAAACCTATTGCTTTACATGTACAAATGTGAATTTTTTTCTGACGTATGCAAGACAGATAACAGAAGATTCAATATTCAGTGACTCTCCCAATTTTATAAAATTTTAGGCTTGTACATGTTCAGAGCACTTACTTGATAAATGAGAGAAGTCAGTACAGAGAAGATATGTGAAGTCACCCCATAGATAATGCTGGGACCACAAACTAACATGGATCTTTTGGCATTCAAGCGTCTGTCTCATGTTGAGACCAATGGAACAACCACATACAACCGTTTGCTGAGTTATCATTTGAGGGTGAAACTGAACTGAATTCCAATAAAAAAGCATGTGATAATTACCAAAACTAGAAAACATGGACAATGAAAGCAGGGGAAAAAAGTAAATATTCAATGCTATTCAACAAACTTAAAAACACCACATCAAGAATAAAACTCTGTGTATTACACCACATCAAACTAAAATTTAATATTCTAGTAGAGAATCTAATTCAAAAATCCAATGATTAGAGTCCTCCTTAGATGGTAATAACAGTAGCTCTCAATTACTCATTTGTCTGAGAGAAAGGGCTTTATTATATTGACCAGTGGGAAAAACGTGTTTAAATGTCTACAAGAAGTTAATATTTACTCTTCTATGAGCAATAGCAATTAAGATTTCATATGTTTAAGTAAGAGTCAATATAGAATCTTATTTAAAGTAACAGATTATTCTTTGTCATGAAATGGAATTCAAATGAGTTGATTTGCTATTTTTCTTCTATGTTAAGATAGTAACCTCTGTGATGGTTATATGCTGATGCATATAACCCAGGTTAGGTGTGCAAAGTAGACAGGACAAGATACTAGGTATCGGTCTCTGACCATCTGTCTGGGAAAGAACTATATCATTGTAGGAAATTTCTCACTCTTCTTAACAATATTCTTCAAAGCTATATGAATTATCTCTTGTGATATAGATAATATATTTGCCTAGGCTAACAAATTATCTCTAAACCCCAAACTTGAAATAACGATAAATATTCATTATCTCTTACAGTTTCTGTAGGCTAGGATTTAGGGCTGGCTTGGTAAATAATTTTCAATCAGGTTTCTCATGAAGTTGCAGTCATTGGAAGGCTTTTTGGGGGCTGGAGAATCTTCTCCCAAGGTGGCTCACTTACATGGTGACAAGTTGCTGCTGGCTGTTGGCAAGTGGCCTGAGTTCTTCTCAATCAACGTATATCCCTTCTTGAGACTACCTGAGCATCCTTACAACATGGCAGCTCCCTCCTCTGCAATCCATGGGAGAGACCAAAATAGAAGCCTTAATCCTTTCTATGATTCAGCTATAGCGTCACGGACCATCATATCACATGGTCAGGCACACCGTTTCTGCTTCACTTTCTTCAGTGAAGAACAACTCTCTTTCTTAGATCCTGGGGGAAAACGTTTAAACGAACGAATCAAAACTTTCAAAACAAAATCGAAAGCAGGAAAAAGTAAATATTCAATGCTATTCAACAAACTTAAAAACACCACATCAAGAATAAAACTCTGTGTATTACACCACATCAAACTAAAATTTAATATTCTAGTAGAGAATCTAATTCAAAAATCCAATGATTAGAGTCCTCCTTAGATGGTAATAACAGTAGCTCTCAATTACTCATTTGTCTGAGAGAAAGGGCTTTATTATATTGACCAGTGGGAAAAACGTGTTTAAATGTCTACAAGAAGTTAATATTTACTCTTCTATGAGCAATAGCAATTAAGATTTCATATGTTTAAGTAAGAGTCAATATAGAATCTTATTTAAAGTAACAGATTATTCTTTGTCATGAAATGGAATTCAAATGAGTTGATTTGCTATTTTTCTTCTATGTTAAGATAGTAACCTCTGTGATGGTTATATGCTGATGCATATAACCCAGGTTAGGTGTGCAAAGTAGACAGGACAAGATACTAGGTATCGGTCTCTGACCATCTGTCTGGGAAAGAACTATATCATTGTAGGAAATTTCTCACTCTTCTTAACAATATTCTTCAAAGCTATATGAATTATCTCTTGTGATATAGATAATATATTTGCCTAGGCTAACAAATTATCTCTAAACCCCAAACTTGAAATAACGATAAATATTCATTATCTCTTACAGTTTCTGTAGGCTAGGATTTAGGGCTGGCTTGGTAAATAATTTTCAATCAGGTTTCTCATGAAGTTGCAGTCATTGGAAGGCTTTTTGGGGGCTGGAGAATCTTCTCCCAAGGTGGCTCACTTACATGGTGACAAGTTGCTGCTGGCTGTTGGCAAGTGGCCTGAGTTCTTCTCAATCAACGTATATCCCTTCTTGAGACTACCTGAGCATCCTTACAACATGGCAGCTCCCTCCTCTGCAATCCATGGGAGAGACCAAAATAGAAGCCTTAATCCTTTCTATGATTCAGCTATAGCGTCACGGACCATCATATCACATGGTCAGGCACACCGTTTCTGCTTCACTTTCTTCAGTGAAGAACAACTCTCTTTCTTAGATCCTGGGGGAAAACGTTTATTAGCCCATCTTGCATCACATCATCTTTGGCATGGTTATTGGTTTGAGCACTACAGTTGACTGTCACGACCCGAGCCGCCATGTTGAAGTTCAAGGTGGACAGAATTCCAAAGTAAGTTGTGCTAGTCCCAACAGAAGAGAGCCAACCAGTAGTAGTCTACAAAAATCAAATATCTTGAATCACTTAAGGCAACTGTTTAAAAATGAACTCACCTTCAATAGGCCAACAACTGCCTCTCCTGACTGCCGTCATTTCCTTTCACTTGTCTTTATCGATACATCTTTATAAGCTTTTTGCCATCAAGGGCAGTATTTCTTAAACAAGAAAATGTTATAAAGGTTTTTTTTTTTTATCAAAGGTTTATTTTAAAAGGTATAGATGATACACTATTTTAATTTGGCACTGTGGATTTGCAGGTAGCTCAAAAGAACCATGTAGGTGTTGAATACTGTGAAGCTAATAAAAGATCATTACAATGGCAGAGTGAACCAATAGAATGTTTGAAGTCAGGAATGAGACAAAACTTGATGAATGCTAAGGACACGAAAACAGATTCTCTATTCGTCTACTTACATATAGGAAATATTCAGAAAAGAAGATATAGGTATATACATGTATGTATATATGTGTTAGTTGCTTTGTTGTGTCTGACTCTTTGCAACCCCGATGGAGACTGTAGTTTGCCAGGCTCCTTTGTCCACAGGATTTTCCAGGCAGAAATACTGGAGTGGGTTGCTGTTTCCTTCTCCATGGGATATACCCCACCCAGGGACTGAACCTGGGTCTCCTGCATTTCAGTCTGATTCTTTACCATCTGAGTCGACAGGGAAGCCCCATTTATATAGGAATGTATGTATATATGCACTTACATATTTAATATTATATAATAACATATTATGTAGTATTATTAATTAATTATATAATTATATTATTGTTAGTTACATGTCGTTTTGGCCAAAAAGTTCTTCTGGTTTTTTTCATAAGATGTTACGGAAAAGTCCAAATGAAAATTTTAGCCAACCTAACCATTATATTATTACCACTACTAATAGAATGCATGCATATGTGCATATATACGTAAATATATACATATATTCTAAATATATACATCTATTTAGAATAGGAGAATTTAGAATAGTGAGATATATTCACTGTTAACAATATATGATTAAATACTAATGAATCCAAAAAAAAAAAAAAACGTACAGAACTCATATCCTTCTTTTAAGTAGAGAACACTGAACTTTCATCTGGAAAGTGTAGATCAATCACAGCTAAAGAGAACCTGAAGTCAGAGATAGGTAAGAGGTTAATGAGAGAGCACCAAATTACTTTAATGAATTTAATACTTCTGAACCAGCCAAAGACTTATTAAGTTACTCCACAACGTGAGCTTAAGGAGTTGATTTCAGCCATCTTTGAGAAATCATGAGTTTCTTCAAGACTGTGCTGACCAGAGGTTATTACTGAGTTGAACCAAGAAGCATTCCCCTATGGAATGTGATTAAACCGAACAGAGGTGTTTTCAAAAAGTATCTTAATAAATCAACTTATCTGTCTGGTAATAACAAGGGCCATGTGCTACAGAAGTGTGGCTTGGAGAGGCTCAGTGCAAACCCAGAGTTGGAGTCAATCCACACAAGTTAGCCAGAGATCAGCCAATGTCTTTGACACATCACAGAAGCTGAGCAACAGATCCCAGCGAGAACCTGAGGTCATTTATTTGAGCCAGTTTACCATGTCCTTCCTTTTGGAACCCTCAGAGGTAACTTTCTCACATATTCTATGAACATTTTAAAAAATGCTTGGATGACAGGACAGCTGTACAACAAATTAAAATAGAAATATAACACCACACATATGAATCCCATGTGTAATTTTAAATATAGCAACTACATTTAAAAAGTGAAAAGAATTATGTGAAATTAATTTAACAATATATTTTATTTAATGCTATATATCAAAAATGTTATACTCTCAACATGAATCAGTATAAAAAATTACTGTGATGCATTTCACTTTTTTTTGTACTAAGTCTGAAATACAATGCATGTTTTAAACTTGTATCTCTTAACTAGTCACCATATGCTCAACAGCCACACATTACGGTGACTGTTGTATTATTTGACAGCACAGGTCTAGTTTAGAATTGCAGACAGGGCTCCTCAAAGTATTGTTCTTTCTTTTTTTTATCACAAAATACATATTTTTAAAAATTTATTTTTGGTTGCACTGAGTCTTCATTGCTGCACGTGGATTTTTTTCTGGTTGCATCCGGCAGGGGCTACTCTCTAGTTGCAGTGTGCAGGCTTCTCATTACGGGGGCTTCTTCTCTTGTTGTGGCTCTCGGGCTCCAGAATGTGTGCTCAGTAATTGTGGTGCT
The DNA here is from genome assembly GCA_022376925.1 of Tragulus kanchil. Taxonomy (NCBI): domain Eukaryota; kingdom Metazoa; phylum Chordata; class Mammalia; order Artiodactyla; family Tragulidae; genus Tragulus; species Tragulus kanchil. The sequence goes on along the minus strand of JAIOJX010000004.1, from coordinate 266,211,611 downwards.
TAGACTTAGTTGCCCCGCGCCTGTGGAATCGTACTGAACCAGGGCCTGAACCCATGTCTCTTGCATGGGCAGGCAGACTCTTAACCACAGACCACCAGGAAAGTTCCAGTATCATTCTTCCTTCTCAGGAGGACCAGAAGACTTACCAAGATACCTCTTTGACAATGCAAAGTAAAAGTTATTCAGTTGTGTCCGACTCTTTGCAACCCATGGACAACACATGGAATTCTCTAGGTCAAAATACCAGAGCCAGTAGCCTTTCCCTTCTCTAGGAAATGTTCCCAACCCAGGGATCAAAGTCAGGTCTCCTGCATTGCAGGTGGATTCTTTATCATCTGAGCCACCAGGGAAACCCAAGAATACTGGAGTGCGTAATGTAAAGGGAGTTTCAAAACCTTTTTCATGCTTCAACTTCTTTGCATTGCTTGTCACACACGTGTTCCTTTCTTTCAGTTAAAACTTGCTAATGCCCAAAGTGGGACCAATTCAACATATTGCCTAGACTTTTTTTTTGCATAAGCAAATCTGTTTTAGAGAGACTATGAGGACAGGGCATATCTGAGTTCAAATCCTGTCCGTGCCTTTATGACTCTCGCAGAGGCTTCTGGTTGTCCCTCATATTTGCCTTCCCCTCTGTAGATGCAGAAAACTTGACTGGGCACAAAGCCACTTAGAAAAAGAATGACATTTCCAGCATAATTTGCAGATATGGCTACATGCCGAAGTTCTGACCAAGAGGGTATAAACAGAGAGGTCATGGGGAAACTTCTGGGAATCTTTGTAAAGAGAAGCATGGGTGCCCTTTTTGACTTCTTTTTCCTTCCTCCTGTTCAGAATACATATGCAGCCATCTTGGACCATAAGGTCAAGTCCATGCATAGCTTGAAACTTTTATCAGCTCAAAGAAGGAAATAAACTTCCTATACCTGCCACTGCAGTTCTGGATTTTCTGTCACTTGAAGCAAAACAAATACAATGATCCCAAGTAAAGATTTAACCTCTAATGTTGTAAGAAAGTTGACGGTGGGTATTTGCTGTATAACTCAGGCAGTTCGAATCGGTGCTCTGTGACAACCTAGAGGATGGGATGGGGTGGATGGGGTCGGATGGGGTGGCAGGGCCCTGAGGGAGGGGACATAGTCATGCCTGTGGCTGATTTATATGTTGCTGTATGGCAGAAACCAACACAATATGGTAAAACAATGATCCTTCAATTCAAAATAAATTAATTTTTTAAAAAGAAAGGTGATTTTTTAAAAAGAAAGGTGAACATGTCTGTTCTAATGTTTAGTCAAAGCAGGTACTTTGTTAGATTTTTTTTTTTTAGGTGTGTTAAAACTACAAATCTACTAAACTCTATGGGTTTCTAAATAAATTCATTTGTTCCTCTTCCAGCATCACTTTCCGGCTTCTTTCTGAACTAACTTGTAGATGATAGATACAAGGTTCTTCTTCGCATTTGCGTTTCCCTCCAGAAAATGCCTGATCGCCAGTTTAGTCATGCTCATGAATGCCTGATGGCTCAGAAAAACCTCTGCAAGAACCTCTCAGATAAATATTTAGAAAGGTGTTATGAGAGCACTTAGCAATACTACGCTAGTATTTCTAAGACAACAAGATAACAAGATCAGGAGGCTCTTCCTCACTTGCTTCCTCCACCAAGCAGAGCTATTTACTGTGCTATTATTTTTAATGGAAAACGAAATCATTAAGGCATTCTTTTAACAGGTTTCTGACTTTCCAGGAGAGTGAGAAGCATAGGAACACTCTGTTTTCTATCCATCAACTTAATGCTTTGGTTGCGGAACAGTATGTGAAAAATTTCAAGGAACCTCACTTTTATAAAAGAAAACTTCAGATGAAAATAGTAATATTGGGAAGTATTTATTACGAAAGGTCATAATTAAAGGTATCTGTCAACATAAATTAATTTTCTAGAGGATGCCAATGTGTTTAAATTGTATATGGCACATTTTTATGTGCATTGTCACTATTATGCTTTCAAAGAATGGTTTAAACAACAACAGAAAAGGAATTGAAGTATGTAAAAAAGACACAGGACTTAACCCAAAAGAACTGGACCAAAATTTGTAAGAAAGTTGACGGTGGGTATTTGCTGTATAACTCAGGCAGTTCGAATCGGTGCTCTGTGACAACCTAGAGGATGGGATGGGGTGGATGGGGTCGGATGGGGTGGCAGGGCCCTGAGGGAGGGGACATAGTCATGCCTGTGGCTGATTTATATGTTGCTGTATGGCAGAAACCAACACAATATGGTAAAACAATGATCCTTCAATTCAAAATAAATTAATTTTTTAAAAAGAAAGGTGATTTTTTAAAAAGAAAGGTGAACATGTCTGTTCTAATGTTTAGTCAAAGCAGGTACTTTGTTAGATTTTTTTTTAGGTGTGTTAAAACTACAAATCTACTAAACTCTATGGGTTTCTAAATAAATTCATTTGTTCCTCTTCCAGCATCACTTTCCGGCTTCTTTCTGAACTAACTTGTAGATGATAGATACAAGGTTCTTCTTCGCATTTGCGTTTCCCTCCAGAAAATGCCTGATCGCCAGTTTAGTCATGCTCATGAATGCCTGATGGCTCAGAAAAACCTCTGCAAGAACCTCTCAGATAAATATTTAGAAAGGTGTTATGAGAGCACTTAGCAATACTACGCTAGTATTTCTAAGACAACAAGATAACAAGATCAGGAGGCTCTTCCTCACTTGCTTCCTCCACCAAGCAGAGCTATTTACTGTGCTATTATTTTTAATGGAAAACGAAATCATTAAGGCATTCTTTTAACAGGTTTCTGACTTTCCAGGAGAGTGAGAAGCATAGGGAACACTCAGTTTTCTATCCATCAACTTAATGCTTTGGTTGCGGAACAGTATGTGAAAAATTTCAAGGAACCTCACTTTTATAAAAGAAAACTTCAGATGAAAATAGTAATATTGGGAAGTATTTATTACGAAAGGTCATAATTAAAGGTATCTGTCAACATAAATTAATTTTCTAGAGGATGCCAATGTGTTTAAATTGTATATGGCACATTTTTATGTGCATTGTCACTATTATGCTTTCAAAGAATGGTTTAAACAACAACAGAAAAGGAATTGAAGTATGTAAAAAAGACACAGGACTTAACCCAAAAGAACTCCCCAGGACCAAAATTTGAGCAATAAAATAGAGTATTGGTTGATAATTCAAGAAATAAAATAAATATTCACAAGTTAACACTGCTTTAAATAAATGATTGAATGAAAAAGGGCTTTCCTGGTGGTTCCGATGATAAACAATCTGCTGGCAAAGCACAAGAAAGACCCAGGTTCATTTCCTGGGTTGGTAAAAAAGGGAAGGGCAACCTGCAGTATTCTTGCCTGGAGAATTCCATGGACAGAGGAGCCTGGTGGGCTACAGTCCATGGGATCACAAAGAGTAGGACACGACTGAGGGACTAACACTTCTCTTTTGAATGAATGAAGAAATCGGAGATAAGGGACAAAGCCTTCTTACAAGAAATTGCAAGGAACATATTTAGATACTCTTGCCCCAGGGGGTGAAGCTTAATTCTCTGCCTCTTGGATATGGGTTGGATATAGTGACTTGCTTTAAAGTGTAGAAAGAAAAAAAAAAAAAAAAAAACATCTTCCAGTGGAGAAACCTGGCACAGAGCACCTTAGCAAAGTTATCAAGGTCAGTATTGTCAGTAATAAGTTCTATGGATGTCATAATAAGTGGACAGTGACAAGTCACCTCTGTGGAATTATTTCCCACGTCCATGTGTGCATGCTTGCTAAGTCACTTCAGTCATGTCCAACTCATGACTGTAGCCCATCAGGCTCCCCTGTCCGTGGGATTCTCCAGGTAAGAATACTGAAGTGGGTTGCCATGTCCTCCTCCAAGGGATCTTCCCAATCCAGGGAGCAAAACTTCCTCTCTTATGTCTCCCGGATTATGGGTTTTTTACCACTAGTGCCACTTAGGAAGCCCTCCCAAATCCATCAACTTAATGCTTTGGTTGCGGAACAGTATGTGAAAAATTTCAAGGAACCTCACTTTTATAAAAGAAAACTTCAGATGAAAATAGTAATATTGGGAAGTATTTATTACGAAAGGTCATAATTAAAGGTATCTGTCAACATAAATTAATTTTCTAGAGGATGCCAATGTGTTTAAATTGTATATGGCACATTTTTATGTGCATTGTCACTATTATGCTTTCAAAGAATGGTTTAAACAACAACAGAAAAGGAATTGAAGTATGTAAAAAAGACACAGGACTTAACCCAAAAGAACTCCCCAGGACCAAAATTTGAGCAATAAAATAGAGTATTGGTTGATAATTCAAGAAATAAAATAAATATTCACAAGTTAACACTGCTTTAAATAAATGATTGAATGAAAAAGGGCTTTCCTGGTGGTTCCGATGATAAACAATCTGCTGGCAAAGCACAAGAAAGACCCAGGTTCATTTCCTGGGTTGGTAAAAAAGGGAAGGGCAACCTGCAGTATTCTTGCCTGGAGAATTCCATGGACAGAGGAGCCTGGTGGGCTACAGTCCATGGGGTCACAAAGAGTAGGACACGACTGAGGGACTAACACTTCTCTTTTGAATGAATGAAGAAATCGGAGATAAGGGACAAAGCCTTCTTACAAGAAATTGCAAGGAACATATTTAGATACTCTTGCCCCAGGGGGTGAAGCTTAATTCTCTGCCTCTTGGATATGGGTTGGATATAGTGACTTGCTTTAAAGTGTAGAAAGAAAAAAAAAAAACATCTTCCAGTGGAGAAACCTGGCACAGAGCACCTTAGCAAAGTTATCAAGGTCAGTATTGTCAGTAATAAGTTCTATGGATGTCATAATAAGTGGACAGTGACAAGTCACCTCTGTGGAATTATTTCCCACGTCCATGTGTGCATGCTTGCTAAGTCACTTCAGTCATGTCCAACTCATGACTGTAGCCCATCAGGCTCCCCTGTCCGTGGGATTCTCCAGGTAAGAATACTGAAGTGGGTTGCCATGTCCTCCTCCAAGGGATCTTCCCAATCCAGGGAGCAAAACTTCCTCTCTTATGTCTCCCGGATTGACAGGTGGGTTCTTTACCACTAGTGCCACTTAGGAAGCCCTCCCAAATCCATACTTCTGGTCTAATCACGAGAAAAGTCAAACTAAGCTACAAAATTCCTGACCATATCTCTTCAAAATTTTCAAGATCATGTAAAATGAGTAAAGACCAGGGTACTGTTGAGACAGAAGGAGACTAAGAAGACATGACATCTGATGTCATGTGCATCCTTAACTAGGTCCTGGGACAGAGCAAAGACATCAATGAGAAAAAACTGGCAAATCAGATAAAGTGTGTAGTTAATACCTCTGATGAATGCACCATAGTTACATAAGATGCTGTCACTAGGGGAATGGTAAATGAACATTTGTAAAAAGCCTACTAGGTGACAGCACTGTACTAAATCATAAATGTAGCATATATATTATATATAATATTCATATTATGCATAGTTCCCTCAAGAGCTATTGAAAGAAATATGGTTGCCCTCAGGGAGTTAAACTATAAAAATGAATCATAACAAAAATAATGAAAATCACCTTTAAACAATGACTAGCATCTATATAATGCTTAATATATACCAGGTACTATCCTAAGAATTTTGCATATGTATACCAAATTATTTAATCTTCCTGAAACCTCATGGAGTAGATATTATTTACTATTTATATTTCCTAATTTTTAAAAATATTTTGGCTGCACTGGGTTTTTGTTGCAGCTCATGGGCTCTTCTTTGCTGTGTGTGCGCTTCTCTTGCCGTTTGGCACATAGGATCCAGAGTGCAGGAACTCAGTAGTTGTGGCATATGGGCTTAGTTGCCTTGCAGCATGTGGGATCTATTCTCTGACCAGGGATCAAACCTGGGCCCCTCACACTGAACCACCAGGAAAGTTCCCTCCGACTTTTTATTTTTGAAATTATTATAAATTCATGGAAAGTTTCCAGGAAATGTATACTTATCTTTTTAAGAAAGTTTTAAAAATTTTTGGTGAGAACTTCACAAGGATCTTGTTCCTAAATTATCTTCTTTTTCTTGTACTTTCTCCCTCATGGCTGGGTAACTTCTATCTGCATGCAAATGTGTCTTAATATCATCTGTGTTAGAAAATAAAGGATTAAAACAAATTCTTTCACTTCCTCTTTAGCTACTATCCATTTCTTTGATCACCTTCAGGACAAAAAGTTTGAAGTTGTTCATGTTACCGGTCTCCTTCTTTCTTCCCCTGATGTCATTCCTCAACCCACTATGATCAGGCTACGTGAATACCACTTGACTGACATGGATTTTATGGCCAAATAATTTTATATTGCAAAGCTCTTACGTACCAGCTTTCTACCCATCATTTGACTGGATCTTTTATTTACATTCATTGTTGGAACATTTCCTTCTCTGGCCTTCCTTGACATCACAAACTTCTGGCTTTATCCTATCAAAGTAGTTCCTCATTTCCAATCTCCATTGTTTCTCAGTCCTCTTTTTTCTCTCTCTCTGTCTCTAGTGATCTCCAGGCCCAAGGCCTTGGATGCCTGCCATATGTTTATGACTCCCAAGTACATCCAGTCCTGACCTTTCCTCTCAGTTCCAGATTCATACATCCAATCATGCACTTGACATTTCTTCCTGTCTAACTGGCATCTCAAACTTAACATTTCCGCAACAGGAAAATGGGAGTGATCAGTCATGTCTGACTCTTTGCGCCCCCAAAGACTGTAGCCCACCAGGCTCCTTTGTCCATGGAATTTTCCAGTCCAAGAATACTGGAGTAGGCGGCCACTTCCTGCTCCAAGAGGTCTTCCTGACCCAGGGATTGAACCTGTGCCTCTTGCATCTCCTGCATTGGCAGGTGGATTCTTTACCACTGACGCCACCTGGGAAGTCCTGGGACTCCTGATTCTCGGCCTCTTCTGCTTCTTCCTACCTCTGTCTGAATGTGCTCCTTCTCCTCCATTCAGTCAAGGGCCTCATGACACTCCCAGGCTAGAACACATGCCACTCTTCCTCAATTCAGGCCTCCTTATGTCTCAGAGTTCATCATAGACAAGACCTGTTTGTGACACCTCCAGTAGAACCCAAAGATGGCGACTTTCCTTTCATTCCATTGAGGAACTCCAGTCCAAATTTCCCTCATCTCTCACCCTGTCCCTGCAGCAGTCTCCCTGTTGTCTCAGGATTTTGCCCTTCCAGTCACCCAACTCCCTGACACTCAAGATCTGCAGGGATCTCCACAAAAGTGTACTCCAGGTAGACCTCTCACTTTCCTAGCTTTCTTTTGCAAATAGTAAAATCACACACCCTCTTAGGCTTCTGCTGACCTCTGTAACCTCATCTCCTTTCACTCTCCCCGCTTTGTTTCTCCCTGCCATACAGAGTTCCCTCTGCCTGGAGTATTTTCTCTTTTGGATTTCTTCCCTGATGTCATTCCTCAACCCACTATGGCTACGTGAATACCACTTGACTGACATGGATTTTATGGCCAAATAATTTTATATTGCAAAGCTCTTACGTACCAGCTTTCTACCCATCATTTGACTGGATCTTTTATTTACATTCATTGTTGGAACATTTCCTTCTCTGGCCTTCCTTGACATCACAAACTTCTGGCTTTATCCTATCAAAGTAGTTCCTCATTTCCAATCTCCATTGTTTCTCAGTCCTCTTTTTTCTCTCTCTCTGTCTCTAGTGATCTCCAGGCCCAAGGCCTTGGATGCCTGCCATATGTTTATGACTCCCAAGTACATCCAGTCCTGACCTTTCCTCTCAGTTCCAGATTCATACATCCAATCATGCACTTGACATTTCTTCCTGTCTAACTGGCATCTCAAACTTAACATTTCCGCAACAGGAAAATGGGAGTGATCAGTCATGTCTGACTCTTTGCGCCCCCAAAGACTGTAGCCCACCAGGCTCCTTTGTCCATGGAATTTTCCAGTCCAAGAATACTGGAGTAGGCGGCCACTTCCTGCTCCAAGAGGTCTTCCTGACCCAGGGATTGAACCTGTGCCTCTTGCATCTCCTGCATTGGCAGGTGGATTCTTTACCACTGACGCCACCTGGGAAGTCCTGGGACTCCTGATTCTCGGCCTCTTCTGCTTCTTCCTACCTCTGTCTGAATGTGCTCCTTCTCCTCCATTCAGTCAAGGGCCTCATGACACTCCCAGGCTAGAACACATGCCACTCTTCCTCAATTCAGGCCTCCTTATGTCTCAGAGTTCATCATAGACAAGACCTGTTTGTGACACCTCCAGTAGAACCCAAAGATGGCGACTTTCCTTTCATTCCATTGAGGAACTCCAGTCCAAATTTCCCTCATCTCTCACCCTGTCCCTGCAGCAGTCTCCCTGTTGTCTCAGGATTTTGCCCTTCCAGTCACCCAACTCCCTGACACTCAAGATCTGCAGGGATCTCCACAAAAGTGTACTCCAGGTAGACCTCTCACTTTCCTAGCTTTCTTTTGCAAATAGTAAAATCACACACCCTCTTAGGCTTCTGCTGACCTCTGTAACCTCATCTCCTTTCACTCTCCCCGCTTTGTTTCTCCCTGCCATACAGAGTTCCCTCTGCCTGGAGTATTTTCCCTCTGATTTCTCTGACAGAACACCTCTGCATTTTCTCAAGCCTCAGCTCCATGAAGCTTTCCCAGATGCCCTTCTCAGCAAGACGGGCTTAATTGCCCAATAATTGTCCCTTTCTTAGTCTAAACTTGATTTCACCTCAGGGCTTTTGCATTTCCTGTTCCTTCTGCCTGGAAGGCTCTTCCTCCTAGAAATCCTTATGGATGTTCCATTTTTATCACTTATTTCTCAGTTCAAATGTTACTTCCTCTGACCACCTGATGAAAAGCAGTTGCATTGTAGTCTTCTGTCCCCTGTCCCTTCCCTTGGTTTCATTGTTTTAAAATCCCTTAGCATTATCTGTAATTATTTTATTCATTTGTTTGTGTACATGTTTCTTTTTTGCATTCCTCAGTCAAGATGTCACCTCTGGTGTTGAGTTGACACACAATGGATAAAAATGTAAGGATAGTTCATTATGTTCAGGTTAAGGTGATGAGGGAATAACTCTGCATAAATTATTGGTCCCTGCTCCTGACCTTTCAGTCTAGGAAAGGAAGAAGGATATGCAACCCAAAGTGAAAGTCACTCAGTGGTGTCTGGCTCTTTGTGACCCCATGGACTATAACCTGACAGCATCCTCTGTTCATGGAATTCTCCAGGTAAGAATACTGGAGTGGGTAGCCATTCCTTTCTCCAGGGGATTTTCCCAACAGACGGATCAAACTCAAGTCTCCCACATTGCAGACAGATTCTTTACCGTCTGAGGCATGAAGGAAGCCGACATAACAAAAACAAATCATAATACAATATGCTATATTGAAGTATGCATAACTAGCTGTGGAGTTCCAAAGAAGGAATAAACAATTAATGCCATCTGCACAGAGGGCTCACTAGGAAGATTTAGCAGAAGTACAATTTGAACTGAGTCTTGAAAAATGAATAGGAGCCGCCTTTCAGTGAAGACATAAAAAGTGTATTTCAGGCAAGGAGATTAGCTTACAAAAACATGGAGAAAAAGAAAAAAAATGTTAAAGGACAAGGCACAAAATTGATCTATAACTCAATGCCATCCAAATTATAGTCCCAGAAGGATATTTTGTAGAATTCTACAAACTGATTCTAAATCTTACATGGAAACACAAAGGACCTGGAATGCAAGACAAATGTGGAAAAAACTGAACCATTTCTCATAATACTAGATGATTTTAAGACTTACTATAAAGTTACAATAATAAATAAATTATGGTACTAGCATAAATATCAACAAAGATCAATAGACAGAATTGAGAGCCTCCAAATAAATCCTCACTTAGATGGCCATTATGATTTTTGACAAAATACCAAAGCAATCTTATGGGAAAAAGAAATTCTTTTTGACTAATTGTTCTTAAGTAACTATATACCAATATGAAAAAAATGAATTTCAACCTCTGCCTCACACTGTATAAAAATAAATAAATCAAGTTAGATTATGGATTTAAACAAGAAAGCTAAAACCATAAAAGCTTTCAAGGAAAAAACAAAACAGGGAATAGGCAAATGTTTCTTAGGAAATGGAGAGCAATAGACATGAAGGAGAAATTTGATAAATAAGACTTCATGAAATTAAAAACTTCTTCTTATTAAAAAATGCCATTAAGAAAATAAATTGGTAAGCCACAGACTAGAGAAACATTTTTAAAACTTACATCTGACAAAAGTCTGGTAAGCAGGCTATTGAAGGACTCTTACAATTTAGCAATAAAAGACAAAGATTTGAACGGACGCATCACAAAAGGAAGCATGCAAATATGCAATCAACACATGAAAAAGGGCTCAGTACCACCATTTGCCAGGAAAATGCAAACTAAGCCGCAATGAGATGCCACTACACACCTACCAGAAGGGCTCAGATTGAAAAGAAGGACAACACTAAATGCCAATGGGTGTGTGGAGCGACCACAAGCTCATCCACTGGCAGAGTAGTGTAACATAGTACAACTACTTTGGGAAAGATGTGACTATTATTTATAAAGCTAAATGTATAATTACCATATGACCCAGCAATTCCACTAAATTTTACCCAAAATAAAGGAACGCAATAGGTCTAAAGAAAGACTTGTACAAGAACATTCATAGTAACTTTATTTGTAATAGACCAAACCAGAAAACAGCCCAGGTGTCTGTCAACAGGAGAATGGATAATCAAATCATGATATAGTCACACCAAGGAATACTACTCAGCAATAAAAAAAGGAATCAACTTCCGATATACTCAGGTATACTCAAAAACAGTATGTTGCAATGGAAAAACAGTCATAGAGAACAAACTTATGGACACTGGGGAGAGGGAAAAGTAGATGAGAGATACGGAAAGAGCAACATGGAGCCCTATAGTGTCTTATGTAAAGAGCTACTAGCATAAATATCAACAAAGATCAATAGACAGAATTGAGAGCCTCCAAATAAATCCTCACTTAGATGGCCATTATGATTTTTGACAAAATACCAAAGCAATCTTATGGGAAAAAGAAATTCTTTTTGACTAATTGTTCTTAAGTAACTATATACCAATATGAAAAAAATGAATTTCAACCTCTGCCTCACACTGTATAAAAATAAATAAATCAAGTTAGATTATGGATTTAAACAAGAAAGCTAAAACCATAAAAGCTTTCAAGGAAAAAACAAAACAGGGAATAGGCAAATGTTTCTTAGGAAATGGAGAGCAATAGACATGAAGGAGAAATTTGATAAATAAGACTTCATGAAATTAAAAACTTCTTCTTATTAAAAAATGCCATTAAGAAAATAAATTGGTAAGCCACAGACTAGAGAAACATTTTTAAAACTTACATCTGACAAAAGTCTGGTAAGCAGGCTATTGAAGGACTCTTACAATTTAGCAATAAAAGACAAAGATTTGAACGGACGCATCACAAAAGGAAGCATGCAAATATGCAATCAACACATGAAAAAGGGCTCAGTACCACCATTTGCCAGGAAAATGCAAACTAAGCCGCAATGAGATGCCACTACACACCTACCAGAAGGGCTCAGATTGAAAAGAAGGACAACACTAAATGCCAATGGGTGTGTGGAGCGACCACAAGCTCATCCACTGGCAGAGTAGTGTAACATAGTACAACTACTTTGGGAAAGATGTGACTATTATTTATAAAGCTAAATGTATAATTACCATATGACCCAGCAATTCCACTAAATTTTACCCAAAATAAAGGAACGCAATAGGTCTAAAGAAAGACTTGTACAAGAACATTCATAGTAACTTTATTTGTAATAGACCAAACCAGAAAACAGCCCAGGTGTCTGTCAACAGGAGAATGGATAATCAAATCATGATATAGTCACACCAAGGAATACTACTCAGCAATAAAAAAAGGAATCAACTTCCGATATACTCAGGTATACTCAAAAACAGTATGTTGCAATGGAAAAACAGTCATAGAGAACAAACTTATGGACACTGGGGAGAGGGAAAAGTAGATGAGAGATACGGAAAGAGCAACATGGAGCCCTATAGTGTCTTATGTAAAAGAGATAACTATTGTCAACATGCTGTGGGTCAAGGGACTGTACATGGGGGCTATGTGATGGCCTGGAGGGGTGGGATGGGGGGGGAATTAGTCATACCTATGACTAATCTGGAATTATACATATCTGTAAACAACAAAACTCTGTAAAATCAAAAAAGCAAAATAAAAAACTTGTGATTGTGGGGCTTCCCTGGTGGTCCAGTGGGTAAGGACACCGTCTTGCAGTGCAAGGGGTGCTAGTTCAATTCCTGGCCTGGGAAGATCCCACGTGCTACGGAGCAGCTGGACCGATGTGTCCAATTACCGAGCCGGAGCCGGAGCTCTGGAGCAGCCGGTGCTCTGCGACAACAGAGGCCACCGCAATGGGAGGCCCACACAGGCCAAAGAACAAAGATGGATGAAAATAGACAAATGAAAGACCAATAGAAGTGGCCCACCCGCTCCCCTTCCTCCCCACTCCACCCCCCCATAAATAAATAAATAAATCTTTAAAAAAAAACACAAAAAACAAAAAAACTTGTGATTGTGAAAAAAAAAAAAAAACTATTGAATGAGAGAAGAGTATATTCTGTGTAAATCGGTTTATAGGAAATTCTCGGTTTATTGGAAATTCTCGGTTTACAGGACTGGAAGGACTAATCCTACCTCTGGTGGAAAAAATCTCTGGTGGAAGACTCGGTTAATGGGAACTATTGAGGAAGCTGGAGTGGAACTATACTGGGAATAAATTAAGGAAGTCGAATTGGACAAGATTGCAGGGGTTTATATTACACGAAATTCCACTAAATTTTACCCAAAATAAAGGAACGCAATAGGTCTAAAGAAAGACTTGTACAAGAACATTCATAGTAACTTTATTTGTAATAGACCAAACCAGAAAACAGCCCAGGTGTCTGTCAACAGGAGAATGGATAATCAAATCATGATATAGTCACACCAAGGAATACTACTCAGCAATAAAAAAAGGAATCAACTTCCGATATACTCAGGTATACTCAAAAACAGTATGTTGCAATGGAAAAACAGTCATAGAGAACAAACTTATGGACACTGGGGAGAGGGAAAAGTAGATGAGAGATACGGAAAGAGCAACATGGAGCCCTATAGTGTCTTATGTAAAAGAGATAACTATTGTCAACATGCTGTGGGTCAAGGGACTGTACATGGGGGCTATGTGATGGCCTGGAGGGGTGGGATGGGGGGGGAATTAGTCATACCTATGACTAATCTGGAATTATACATATCTGTAAACAACAAAACTCTGTAAAATCAAAAAAGCAAAATAAAAAACTTGTGATTGTGGGGCTTCCCTGGTGGTCCAGTGGGTAAGGACACCGTCTTGCAGTGCAAGGGGTGCTAGTTCAATTCCTGGCCTGGGAAGATCCCACGTGCTACGGAGCAGCTGGACCGATGTGTCCAATTACCGAGCCGGAGCCGGAGCTCTGGAGCAGCCGGTGCTCTGCGACAACAGAGGCCACCGCAATGGGAGGCCCACACAGGCCAAAGAACAAAGATGGATGAAAATAGACAAATGAAAGACCAATAGAAGTGGCCCACCCGCTCCCCTCCCTCCCCACCCCACCACTCCATAAATAAATAAATAAATCTTTAAAAAAAAACACAAAAAACAAAAAAACTTGTGATTGTGAAAAAAAAAAAAAAACTATTGAATGAGAGAAGAGTATATTCTGTGTAAATCGGTTTATAGGAAATTCTCGGTTTATTGGAAATTCTCGGTTTACAGGACTGGAAGGACTAATCCTACCTCTGGTGGAAAAAAATCTTCCTATCTCTGGTGGAAGACTGGGGCTGGAATTAACTGGGAACTAAGATATGAAGGAAGTTCCTGGAATGATGGAAACATACGATATTGCAGTAGGGATTTATATTACACGACATCAGTCAAAATTCAGTGTTTGAGATTTGCATATTTTATTGTATGTAAATTTTACTTCAGTCAAAAAATAAAAGGTCATAAGCAAGTCCTGATCTCTGGTTCATAAATATGCATGAAGTGTTTAGGGTGAAAACTACAGATGTCTGCAATTTACTTGGCTGAAGAGAGGGGTAGAGACATGAGTTGATATATGACAAAATAAGTACACTAAAAAATTGATAATAAAATCTAGATAGTGAGCATATGGGTGCTCACTGTAAAATTCTTTAAACCTTTAAGCTTGAAAATATTAAAAATAAAATGCTGGGAAAAAGGCAGGGAGATGCTAAGGGTGTGGAAAATCCCAGACAGTGTTCGACGGCTGGAATGTGGGGAAGTTTGGCAAAAGGTGAAGCAGGAAAGGCAAGAGAAGCATAATCATGACAACCTTTCATGCCGTGTTAAAGAGTTTGCATTTTATCATGCAGCAATTTGCTCAATTGTCTTTGTATTTTTTTTTTTTTTTAAAGATCTATTTATTTATTTTTGGGCGGGGGTTGGATTGGGGAGGGAGAGGAGTGAGCGGGCCACTTCTATTGGTCTTTCATTTCTCTATTTTCATCTATCTTTGTTCTTTGGCTCCTGTGGGCCTCCCATCGCGGTGGCATCTGTCGTCGCAGAGCGCCGGCTCTGGGCGCATGTGCTCCAGAGCTCCGGCTCGGTAGTTGGACACATGGGTCCAGCTGCTCTGCGGCACGTGGGATCCTCCCAGGCCAGGGATCGAACCGGTGCCCCTTGCACTGCAAGGCGGTGTCCTTACCCACTGGACCACCAGGGGAAGCCCGTCTTTGTATTCTTGAAGCTAATTTCTTTAGTCTTGCCTTCATTAGCCTTCATCTAGGATTTTGCAATGTATTTGTTTGTTGGAGTTGGATCTAACTGAATCAGGTATGAAGGATGTACTTATATTCTTGGGAGCTTACATAATTTTTCCTGCTTTAGTATCAGTCAACTTGGAGATTTTTGTGAGGAATCAGAAATTTCTGTTTAAACACATTTCTGGTTGATAGTTTCAAAGCTGTATTTTTTGTGTCTAGCCATTAGAGCCATCTGCAAATGAGCAAGTTTTAGAAATGGACAATGAGCAACAAATTCTCTTTGTTTTTCTCAATGTAAAATATTCAAGCCAATGTTGAATATAAAGTATCCTAGTAAACACCAAGGGGTTGTATAAGTTGTCTAATTATAAAAAATAGCCTCTTCCACCAAGATCTTGACAGTTGAAAGTCTTATATTTTATGAAACACAGATATAATTCTTTAAAATGTATGCTTTGTTAGTTGGACAGGCATCTATTTGTCAGATTCTGCGAGTCTTCTCACTTTCATTATTCTGTTCACATATGATAATGAGGCAACAATTTGCAAAGGTGTAATGGTGGATGATATCATCAGTTTGAGCATGATAAGTGTTTACCATCTATGGAGATAAGCAGCAGAGACTGAGAGCCTTATATTTCCCAATAGCTTCCTTTAAAACGTAAACTCACCTCCACAAAATGCTTTTAAGAAAATAACTCCTGGGCTTCCCTGGTGGTCCAGTGGGTGGGGACACCGCCTTGCAGTGCAAGGGGCGCCGGTTCGACCCCTGGCCTGGGAGGATCCCACGTGCCGCGGAGCGGCTGGACTGATGTGTCCAGTTACCTAGCCGGAACTCTGGAGCGCATATGCCCAGAGCCGGTGCTCTGCGACAACAGAGGCCACTGCGATGGGAGGCCCACACGGCCAAAGAACAAAGATGGATGAAAAATAGACAAATGAAAGACCAATAAAATGGCCCACCTGCTCTCCCCCACCAAAATAAATAACTTTAAAAAAAATTTTTAGCTGAACCAGGGAAGCCCGTCTTTGTATTCTTGAAGCTAATTTCTTTAGTCTTGCCTTCATTAGCCTTCATCTAGGATTTTGCAATGTATTTGTTTGTTGGAGTTGGATCTAACTGAATCAGGTATGAAGGATGTACTTATATTCTTGGGAGCTTACATAATTTTTCCTGCTTTAGTATCAGTCAACTTGGAGATTTTTGTGAGGAATCAGAAATTTCTGTTTAAACACATTTCTGGTTGATAGTTTCAAAGCTGTATTTTTTGTGTCTAGCCATTAGAGCCATCTGCAAATGAGCAAGTTTTAGAAATGGACAATGAGCAACAAATTCTCTTTGTTTTTCTCAATGTAAAATATTCAAGCCAATGTTGAATATAAAGTATCCTAGTAAACACCAAGGGGTTGTATAAGTTGTCTAATTATAAAAAATAGCCTCTTCCACCAAGATCTTGACAGTTGAAAGTCTTATATTTTATGAAACACAGATATAATTCTTTAAAATGTATGCTTTGTTAGTTGGACAGGCATCTATTTGTCAGATTCTGAGTCTTCTCACTTTCATTATTCTGTTCACATATGATAATGAGGCAACAATTTGCAAAGGTGTAATGGTGGATGATATCATCAGTTTGAGCATGATAAGTGTTTACCATCTATGGAGATAAGCAGCAGAGACTGAGAGCCTTATATTTCCCAATAGCTTCCTTTAAAACGTAAACTCACCTCCACAAAATGCTTTTAAGAAAATAACTCCTGGGCTTCCCTGGTGGTCCAGTGGGTGGGGACACCGCCTTGCAGTGCAAGGGGCGCCGGTTCGACCCCTGGCCTGGGAGGATCCCACGTGCCGCGGAGCGGCTGGACTGATGTGTCCAGTTACCTAGCCGGAACTCTGGAGCGCATATGCCCAGAGCCGGTGCTCTGCGACAACAGAGGCCACTGCGATGGGAGGCCCACACGGGCCAAAGAACAAAGATGGATGAAAAATGGACAAATGAAAGACCAATAAAAATGGCCCACCTGCTCCCCTCCCTCCCCACCCCACCAAAATAAATAAATGAATCTTTAAAAAAAAAAAAAGAAAGAATTCTTTTTGGTGGAGCTGAACCATGGAATTCTAGCTCCCAGTCAGAGATTGAACTCCAGACTACAATAGCGAAAGTGCTGAATCCTAACCCCTGGAGCACCAGGGAAGTCCTGAACATAATTCTTTTTATTTTTTTAAGATTTTATTTATTTATTTGGCTGTGGTGGGTCTTAGCTGTGGCATGCAGGATCTTTAGTTGCAGTATATAGGATCTAGTTCCTTGACCAGGGATCAAACCTGGGCCCCCTACATTGGAAGCACAGAATCCTAGCCAATGGACGACGAGGGAAGTCCCCTGAAAATAATTCTTAAAACATCATATTAATCTGCCAGACCATTTCTCTTTTTGAAGAAAATTTGGCTTTAAAATGTTTTCTTTCTTACTTACTTGTTTCAGCGTCCGTTTACATTTCAGTAATTTTAAAGATATAGATATCCCTCAAGAGATTAAGTCTTTCTAAACCTACTGATTAAAATATTTATTTGTTTCTATTAGTAAAATATCTGATCTTTCCGATTTTGCCACACTTTGTATTCTTAGAATTTTGCTTAGCGCTTGGTATAAAATGCAAAGGCTTCCCAGGTGACTCAGCGGTAAAGAATCTGCCTGCCAATGCAGGAGACTCCAAAGACTCTGTTTAGATCCCTGGGTGGGGAAGATCTCCTGGGGAGTAGGAAATGGCAAGCCACTCCAGTATTCTTGCCTGGAAAATTCCATGGGGCTGGGCCAAAAAAGACATCTAGATTTACAACACTCTGAGGATTCCCAAAGTTTTGTAAACTCACCTCCACAAAATGCTTTTAAGAAAATAACTCCTGGGCTTCCCTGGTGGTCCAGTGGGTGGGGACACCGCCTTGCAGTGCAAGGGGCGCCGGTTCGACCCCTGGCCTGGGAGGATCCCACGTGCCGCGGAGCGGCTGGACTGATGTGTCCAGTTACCTAGCCGGAACTCTGGAGCGCATATGCCCAGAGCCGGTGCTCTGCGACAACAGAGGCCACTGCGATGGGAGGCCCACACGGGCCAAAGAACAAAGATGGATGAAAAATGGACAAATGAAAGACCAATAAAAATGGCCCACCTGCTCCCCTCCCTCCCCACCCCACCAAAATAAATAAATGAATCTTTAAAAAAAAAAAAGAAAGAATTCTTTTTGGTGGAGCTGAACCATGGAATTCTAGCTCCCAGTCAGAGATTGAACTCCAGACTACAATAGCGAAAGTGCTGAATCCTAACCCCTGGAGCACCAGGGAAGTCCTGAACATAATTCTTTTTATTTTTTTAAGATTTTATTTATTTATTTGGCTGTGGTGGGTCTTAGCTGTGGCATGCAGGATCTTTAGTTGCAGTATATAGGATCTAGTTCCTTGACCAGGGATCAAACCTGGGCCCCCTACATTGGAAGCACAGAATCCTAGCCAATGGACGACGAGGGAAGTCCCCTGAAAATAATTCTTAAAACATCATATTAATCTGCCAGACCATTTCTCTTTTTGAAGAAAATTTGGCTTTAAAATGTTTTCTTTCTTACTTACTTGTTTCAGCGTCCGTTTACATTTCAGTAATTTTAAAGATATAGATATCCCTCAAGAGATTAAGTCTTTCTAAACCTACTGATTAAAATATTTATTTGTTTCTATTAGTAAAATATCTGATCTTTCCGATTTTGCCACACTTTGTATTCTTAGAATTTTGCTTAGCGCTTGGTATAAAATGCAAAGGCTTCCCAGGTGACTCAGCGGTAAAGAATCTGCCTGCCAATGCAGGAGACTCCAAAGACTCTGTTTAGATCCCTGGGTGGGGAAGATCTCCTGGGGAGTAGGAAATGGCAAGCCACTCCAGTATTCTTGCCTGGAAAATTCCATGGACAGAGGAGCCTAGGAGGCTCTAGTCCATAGAGTCACAAAGAATCGGACATGACTAGCATACACTATGCACACACACAGGCTGCAGGTGAAGGCAACACAGTGAGAACGGCAAGGGCAAGGGATGACAGAGAAGTGAAGCTAAACTCTGTGTCTGTAGTCTACCTGACTTCAAAGTCAGTGTTGCTGCTAAAAGCAGCTTCACCAATAGCCTTTCCTTGGAGCACTGGATGTCCTCAAGGTCTCCTCTGGTATCACAAAACCCTTTCCTAGAAAGCATCTAATCTCCTTCCTAGAGTCCCTCCTTCTAGGTCACCGCTTCTTCTAGCTCATTACTCATCATGACCTTCCTTATCTGACAGCCTTTGTTTTCATCTGGTGCAGGGAAAATCTATCTGACGCTCATTGTGACTAGAATGCCAAGAGACACCCAATTGGATACTGAACGGTACTAACCTGAGTATGACTGGGCGCCTTGGAGTATCTGTGTTCCCAGTGCAGAATTGGCTACCTAAAATAAAACTTGAACTAATCCAAGATTAGACAAGTGACAAAACAAAGAGAATTTAAGGCAACGTAGGGTGATAGCTACAGTTAGCTCTTAACTCATTCTTCCTGAGGCTAGACTATACTGTATCAACTTATTTATAATTTTACGTGGATTTTATCAACTCTTGAGTCTTGGAAAGCTGATCATCTATGAATGACATACCGGGGAAGACAGCTAACCAGAATATTTGACTGACATTCTCACCCTGGTCTAGAAGATGAGGATTTAATACGTGTGTGTTTAATAATTAACTTAGAGCCATTCCTTCAAGTCTTTTTGTTATGGAAAAAGGAAATATGCTAAATTGATTACATTAGAAGGGAAGAAAGTTATTTTCTTAAACAAAAGGAATTCCTTAGCATCATTACCTTGAATAGCTCACCCTAAGTGATGACTGGGAAGAGGAAAGCTTACTTGATGCTGGTCTGTGATTTTTTTCCCCCCTTTAGATGGCCTGTACATCTAAAGGATTTCATTCAAATGAGGTTACAGAGCCCTGTGGTCACATGATGGGCTCTCCAACATAATTGGCGCCACTAAATAGGATGGTGGTTAGTACAGCTGTCTGAGAAAGGAGAACATGTGACTGAGGATCAATTTCACATCATCACCACCAAAGATTTCTTTTTTCAAGTCAGAAACTGAAAGTATCAGGGGATACTTTGAAAACCTCAGGTCAAGTGACAGAGAAGCTAAGAAATGCTTGTATGAACATTTACGATGAAAGGAACTATTTTAAAACCTAGGATCAAAAAAAGACAAGCTGTTTCTTTCTTCATGGAATATTCCGGGCATCTGCCATGAGTGAAGGCAAATAGGAAAGATTTTTCTCAGACCCAACTGTGATAGATCTACTATTCTGCCAGGTATAGAGAGTCACAAACACGGGATTAGCATTCCTTTTGTCCCAGCATCTGGCACAGTAACTAGTACTGAGTAGTTGTCACTTACTATAAAAGTGAAGTTAATAGTCCCTGAGTCATATCCAACTCTGTGACCCCATGGACTCTAGCCTACCAGGCTTTTCTATCCATGGACTCCTCCAGGCAAGGATACTGGAGTGGGTTGCCATGTCTCCTCCAGAGGATCTTTCCAGCCCAGGGATTGAACCCAGGTCTCCCACATGGTGGGCAGATTCTTTATTGTCTGAGCCACCAGGGAAGTCCTTCACTGTATTGGACACTGATAAATATATATGGTACTATTGGGGGATTAGATACTATTCAGATACAAAGATCAGTAAGATAAGGCTGCTGTTGTTGAAGAAAGACAAAAGAGTTAAAAACAGTAATCAAGACAGGAACCAAGTCACTTTGGGAGTCCAAAGCAGAAGGTAATTAAATGCCTGGGGAGGCAGAAGCATTTCTATGAGATCTAGCAACCTTATAGTCCATGTGCACTTACTGAAGGCCTACTGTGTGCCAGTGAAAAGAAATGGAAGCTTACACAGGCATAGGAATGCTGGACTGGGACAAGGCCCAAAGGTTCAGTGTAAGTGTAGCATAGGCTATCTCTGGAATCCAAGGGGACATGAGGGGAAGGACTGGTGGCAGGAGATAAAACTAGAAGCTGGAAGGAGCCATCAGGGTTTCAAGGCGAGGGAATGACACAATCAAATCTTGTTTTGAAAAGTGTTTCACATGAAGAATGAATTAGCAGAGAGAGAGATTAAAAGCAGAAAAGTCAGTTAGGAGGTCTTTTTAACAACTCTTAGAGGAGGGAACTAAAATCATTGCCAATGAGAAAGAGGAAAATATAGAATCTAGAGCTTTTTAAATAAAAAGGCAAAAGCACAATCAGGAGGACCAGGTGACTGATTATTTGTGGAGGGATAAAGGGGGAGGCTGAGGATTATTCCTAGGAGATATGTAAATGATTTCTTCCATAAAAACGCCTGTCTTTAGGGGATGTCACTAAATCACGGAAGATAGAATAGCATAATAAAAGTAGTACTTTATTAATAATTTATTAATAGCAATAGGTAACAGATTGAAGACATGGTAGGGTACGAGAACAGAAGAAAAGATCCTCATTAAGCTAACAAAGTGAATAATATTAAATACAACATGGCCTAAAATCCAGTACTATTTATTATTATCAATTTTTACCATGGATGTTATCAATAGCAATAAATAGTAATTGTTTAAAATAAACCTCAACTACATACAAGAAACTGAAAGAAACATAATAATTTAAATGATGCTTCTAGATCTTCAATTAGAATTTTTCTCCTTGATTTTCAAGTCTTACCTTGAGTTTTCTGACTTAATCTTCACATATTTGGCCCCAAAGTCACTGTATTGGACACTGATAAATATATATGGTACTATTGGGGATTAGATACTATTCAGATACAAAGATCAGTAAGATAAGGCTGCTGTTGTTGAAGAAAGACAAAAGAGTTAAAACAGTAATCAAGACAGGAACCAAGTCACTTTGGGAGTCCAAAGCAGAAGGTAATTAAATGCCTGGGGAGGCAGAAGCATTTCTATGAGATCTAGCAACCTTATAGTCCATGTGCACTTACTGAAGGCCTACTGTGTGCCAGTGAAAAGAAATGGAAGCTTACACAGGCATAGGAATGCTGGACTGGGACAAGGCCCAAAGGTTCAGTGTAAGTGTAGCATAGGCTATCTCTGGAATCCAAGGGGACATGAGGGGAAGGACTGGTGGCAGGAGATAAAACTAGAAGCTGGAAGGAGCCATCAGGGTTTCAAGGCGAGGGAATGACACAATCAAATCTTGTTTTGAAAAGTGTTTCACATGAAGAATGAATTAGCAGAGAGAGAGATTAAAAGCAGAAAAGTCAGTTAGGAGGTCTTTTTAACAACTCTTAGAGGAGGGAACTAAAATCATTGCCAATGAGAAAGAGGAAAATATAGAATCTAGAGCTTTTTAAATAAAAAGGCAAAAGCACAATCAGGAGGACCAGGTGACTGATTATTTGTGGAGGGATAAAGGGGGAGGCTGAGGATTATTCCTAGGAGATATGTAAATGATTTCTTCCATAAAAACGCCTGTCTTTAGGGGATGTCACTAAATCACGGAAGATAGAATAGCATAATAAAAGTAGTACTTTATTAATAATTTATTAATAGCAATAGGTAACAGATTGAAGACATGGTAGGGTACGAGAACAGAAGAAAAGATCCTCATTAAGCTAACAAAGTGAATAATATTAAATACAACATGGCCTAAAATCCAGTACTATTTATTATTATCAATTTTTACCATGGATGTTATCAATAGCAATAAATAGTAATTGTTTAAAATAAACCTCAAC
Organism: Tragulus kanchil; assembly: GCA_022376925.1. NCBI lineage: Eukaryota > Metazoa > Chordata > Mammalia > Artiodactyla > Tragulidae > Tragulus > Tragulus kanchil. The sequence goes on along the minus strand of JAIOJX010000004.1, from coordinate 266,188,910 downwards.
TACATACAAGAAACTGAAAGAAACATAATAATTTAAATGATGCTTCTAGATCTTCAATTAGAATTTTTCTCCTTGATTTTCAAGTCTTACCTTGAGTTTTCTGACTTAATCTTCACATATTTGGCCCCAAAGTCATATCAATGAGCATTACTAGTCATATTGTATAAAGAAGAGGAAATAGCTAAGTCATCTGTTTTCACTTTTGATGCTGCGTTGGTCTAGACAGGATGAATTTGTTTTAACAGAGTTTTGGGCTAGTAGCCATTCTGCTCTTAGAAATGTGATTTTTCAGTTGAGGATATGGTATTTTAGTGTTGTCAGAGTTAAGAATGGTTCCTTGGTTCTTTATAAATATTTGGCTATTATTATTAATAGAAACAATAATAGTATAAACATATGGTATATTATAGTTTTAAATGCCTCTACATTTATTTAACCTAGACATTTGATGTAGGTAGGGAAGATTAAATTAGGTCCTTTACAATAAAATTTAAAAGATGCTTGCTCCTTGGAAGGAAAACTATGACAAACTTACAGAGCATATTAAAAAGCAGACATCACTTTACTGACAAAGGTCCTTATAGTCAAAGCTGTGGTTTTTCCAGTTGTCATGTATGGATGTGAGAATTGGACCATAAAGAAGATTTAGCATCGAAGAACTAATGCTTTTGAACTGTGGTGTTTGAGAAGACTCTTGAGAGTCCCCTGGACAAAAAGGAGATCGAACCAGTCAGTCCTAAAGGAAATCAACCCTGAATATTCACTGGAAGGATTGATGCTGGAGCTAAAGCTCCAATACTTTGGCCACCTGATAGGAAGAGCCAATTTATTGGAAAAGACTTTGATGCTGGGAAAAATTGACAGTGGGAGGAGAAAGGGATGACAGAAGATAAGATGGTTGGATGGCATCACTGAGTCAATGGACATGAGCTTGAGCAAGCTCTGGGAGATGTTGAAGGCCAAGGAAGCCTGGTGTGCTGCAGCCCATGGGGTCTCAGAGTCGGACGTGACTGAGAGACTGAACTGAACGGAACTGTGATGTCATCTTCAAAACTCTCATCCATTCCTACTCATTATCATCTTTAATGGGTCTTACAAATATGTAACTCTCAAAATAGCTTTTCTTGGAAGTCTGAGCCATTACCAAGAAAGTGAACACATAGAGTAAAAGAACTTAGAAAATCTAGCTAACAAAGTAATTTATAGAATTTCACTTGCACATCATTCTGAAGTGCCAGTTCATTCTGCCTAACCTCCTTTGTGCATTCACAAGGAAAAGGCTTTTGTTAATACCAGAGTGTGGGACCTGTTTTTGAGACACCTAGATTTTCTTTTTTTTTTACCATCTACCTGGAATGGAGGTATAACTCTTCCCTCCTATCTACATAGAGGTCACCCCTAGTTTTTCTGTTTCAGGAACCTTCTCTTCATGAAAGCATCAATCCTTAAGGAGAAAGAATCCTTCCAGACCTAAAAAAAAAAAACTGTCAGTCTGCCCTTGTCAGTCTTAACATAACCATTTCTCAATAAGCACAGTAACCTGAAATTCAGTAAGCATTGTGGAAATTGAAAGCTGTTTTCTTACAAGTACTACCATGATCGATTATTTTAATTACTGATGTGATCTCAGTTCAGTTCAACTGGTGCTGAGAGAGTAATTCTCAGAGTAAATTAGAACATGGCTAAAATAAATACTTTGATAGAAGGTTAATTTTATATAGTTTCTCCTACAAGGATCAGTTCAGTTCAGTTCACTCCCTCAGTCATGCCCCATGGACTGCAGCACACTAGACTTCCCTGTCCTTCGCCATATCTCGGAGCTTGCTCAAATTCATGTCCATTGAGTCAATGATGCCATCCAACTATCTTATCTTCTATCGTCCCCTTCTCCTTCTGCCTTCGATTTTTATCAAAGGCATTCAATTTAATGTGACGTCCTTTCAAAAATTACGTATGGTTCCAAACGAATTTTCAGTCACATGTCTTAACTCTGGTTAATGTCTCTGACTTGCACTAAGTATCAGACTGGCATCTAGAACTTTCAGAAAGGGATGAAGGTGCTAGAGGAAAGGCTATAATCACAGAGTTCCCCCTTGCTGTGAAGAGTCAGCCTCAGAAAGTATCTTTCCTCAGCAAAATACCTGTCATTCAAAGAATGTACTTGAACTGTGTCAGGAATCTCCATACCTGGGATGGTAAGAGGGTTTTCTGTCAGATGCTTGGACGTACTGTGAGAAATGATAAGGTTACATTCATGATCAGTAGCAAAGAGTCTAAGATTGGTCATAATTTTCTGCATTTGAGTATGAATAGGTTTACAGTAGCACAGCTGCCATGAATAGGTTATGCCAATCTTAAAAATACGATTTGCAGGGTTCTGGGTTTCTCTCATACTCTTTTTTTTTTTTTTTTTTTAAAGATTTATTTATTTATTTTTATTTTTGGGCGGGGGTCGGGTTGGGGAGGGAGGGGAGCAGGCAGGCCACTTCTATTGGTCTTTCATTTCTCTGTTTTCATTCGTCTTTGTTCTTTGGCTCCTGTGGGCTTCCCATCGCGGTGGTGGCTGTCATTGCAGAGCGCCGGCTCTGGGCGCATGCGCTCCAGAGCTCCGGCTCGGTGATTGGACACATCAGTCCAGGCGCTCCGCGGCACGTGGGATCTTCCCAGGCCAGGGATCGAACCGGCGCCCCTTGCACTGCAAGGCGGTGTCCTTATCCACTGGACCACCAGGGGAAGCCCTCTCTCATACTCTTTGACCATCAGCCCATTTAACCAAATATGCAAGAGGTCCAACCCCAAGGATCTCTAGGAAAACATCCCTGTGCATCCCTTCCCCCAGACCTTGGAAGAAGGCGAAGTCAAGGAGTTCTTTTGGTTGGCAAGGTCCCCTCCACACATAAAACATATTTTCTCTTTTGCACTTGTGATTAATTACATTTCAAAAGTTTAAACTAGCGAGACTGGAAAGCTTGAAGAATTTATGAAGTTCCAAACTTATCTTCTATCGTCCCTTCTCCTTCTGCCTTCGATTTTTATCAAAGGCATTCAATTTAATGTGACGTCCTTTCAAAAATTACGTATGGTTCCAAACGAATTTTCAGTCACATGTCTTAACTCTGGTTAATGTCTCTGACTTGCACTAAGTATCAGACTGGCATCTAGAACTTTCAGAAAGGGATGAAGGTGCTAGAGGAAAGGCTATAATCACAGAGTTCCCCCTTGCTGTGAAGAGTCAGCCTCAGAAAGTATCTTTCCTCAGCAAAATACCTGTCATTCAAAGAATGTACTTGAACTGTGTCAGGAATCTCCATACCTGGGATGGTAAGAGGGTTTTCTGTCAGATGCTTGGACGTACTGTGAGAAATGATAAGGTTACATTCATGATCAGTAGCAAAGAGTCTAAGATTGGTCATAATTTTCTGCATTTGAGTATGAATAGGTTTACAGTAGCACAGCTGCCATGAATAGGTTATGCCAATCTTAAAAATACGATTTGCAGGGTTCTGGGTTTCTCTCATACTCTTTTTTTTTTTTTTTTTTTTAAAGATTTATTTATTTATTTTTATTTTTGGGCGGGGGTCGGGTTGGGGAGGGAGGGGAGCAGGCAGGCCACTTCTATTGGTCTTTCATTTCTCTGTTTTCATTCGTCTTTGTTCTTTGGCTCCTGTGGGCTTCCCATCGCGGTGGTGGCTGTCATTGCAGAGCGCCGGCTCTGGGCGCATGCGCTCCAGAGCTCCGGCTCGGTGATTGGACACATCAGTCCAGGCGCTCCGCGGCACGTGGGATCTTCCCAGGCCAGGGATCGAACCGGCGCCCCTTGCACTGCAAGGCGGTGTCCTTATCCACTGGACCACCAGGGGAAGCCCTCTCTCATACTCTTTGACCATCAGCCCATTTAACCAAATATGCAAGAGGTCCAACCCCAAGGATCTCTAGGAAAACATCCCTGTGCATCCCTTCCCCCAGACCTTGGAAGAAGGCGAAGTCAAGGAGTTCTTTTGGTTGGCAAGGTCCCCTCCACACATAAAACATATTTTCTCTTTTGCACACTTTTTGGTGAAATTACATTTCACCAAAAGGTTTAAATCAGATAGCGAGACTGGAAAGCTTGAAAGAATTTATGAAGTTGCTACAAATACCCACTAACATCCACTAACGTGAAGCAAATTGTATTTGAAAAGAAGCTCATGGGGACAATAGTTTCTCTTAAAGCAAGGAAGGAAAAAAAACCTTCCTGACACGATTTTATAAAACAAATATTTTAGGCATTCATGAGAACGAGTTCTGGAAGCTTGTGTAAAGAAAAGACATATTCTTTTCCAGCACCCACATAACTGGAACTACCCTTTCAACAGTCTCCAGAGTTCACATAATTGGCCCCGAGATTTTAAAATACTTTAGCCAAATCCCTGGAGTGAAATTTGCCATTTAAATGTTCTTTGCTTCTTTCAGTCATATCTCTTTCTTAATATCTTACTTGCTTCTTTGTCTAATATTTAATCTTACTGATCTATGTAACACCAGTTTTCTTCTCTTATAAGATGAACATACAGCTTAGGGCAAAGAATAGTTTCTGTGATTTAAGATAGGCTATATTACTCAATATTAAGGTTATTTATGATGGTATATGTAGGCAACAGGAAGAAAAACAGATTTCTATATACTTGAAGTTGAGAAGGAGTTAAAGAGTTAACTAGTAATTAATGTACATTAAATCTCCCTTTTGGTAATTAGCTAACGTTTAAAGTAGTATAAATAATTTAGTCAGGCAATTTTTGAACCCCATAAATACTCGTCAAATGCCTACACTGCATATTGCATCAAACATGGAGGCTATAAAGATTAATAAGATAGAGTCTTTGCCCTGAAAAACGAACAACCTCATGAAAAAAACAGGTACACAGTGCAATTTCTTATTTTTCTGTGATAATTAATAATACTGGATTATGGCTAAATGCAACGGTGTCTATCCCTCCCCTCTCATACTCTTTGACCATCAGCCCATTTAACCAAATATGCAAGAGGTCCAACCCCAAGGATCTCTAGGAAAACATCCCTGTGCATCCCTTCCCCCAGACCTTGGAAGAAGGCGAAGTCAAGGAGTTCTTTTGGTTGGCAAGGTCCCCTCCACACATAAAACATATTTTCTCTTTTGACACTTTTGGTGAAATTACATTTCACCAAAAGGTTTAAATCAGATAGCGAGACTGGAAAGCTTGAAAGAATTTATGAAGTTGCTACAAATACCCACTAACATCCACTAACGTGAAGCAAATTGTATTTGAAAAGAAGCTCATGGGGACAATAGTTTCTCTTAAAGCAAGGAAGGAAAAAAAACCTTCCTGACACGATTTTATAAAACAAATATTTTAGGCATTCATGAGAACGAGTTCTGGAAGCTTGTGTAAAGAAAAGACATATTCTTTTCCAGCACCCACATAACTGGAACTACCCTTTCAACAGTCTCCAGAGTTCACATAATTGGCCCCGAGATTTTAAAATACTTTAGCCAAATCCCTGGAGTGAAATTTGCCATTTAAATGTTCTTTGCTTCTTTCAGTCATATCTCTTTCTTAATATCTTACTTGCTTCTTTGTCTAATATTTAATCTTACTGATCTATGTAACACCAGTTTTCTTCTCTTATAAGATGAACATACAGCTTAGGGCAAAGAATAGTTTCTGTGATTTAAGATAGGCTATATTACTCAATATTAAGGTTATTTATGATGGTATATGTAGGCAACAGGAAGAAAAACAGATTTCTATATACTTGAAGTTGAGAAGGAGTTAAAGAGTTAACTAGTAATTAATGTACATTAAATCTCCCTTTTGGTAATTAGCTAACGTTTAAAGTAGTATAAATAATTTAGTCAGGCAATTTTTGAACCCCATAAATACTCGTCAAATGCCTACACTGCATATTGCATCAAACATGGAGGCTATAAAGATTAATAAGATAGAGTCTTTGCCCTGAAAAACGAACAACCTCATGAAAAAAACAGGTACACAGTGCAATTTCTTATTTTTCTGTGATAATTAATAATACTGGATTATGGCTAAATGGACATATTCTCATCCCCAAAGAAACACAATTTTAGATCTTTTTTTTAAAAGATGATAAAGAGCAGTCTCTTCTATAAAACTAAAGTAGAAGTGGAAAAGAATTGAGGCGTCTATACTTGGGACCCCAACAGTCATGTTTATATATCCTACAATGTATGAAACATCACTCTGTTCGGTTATTATGATCCCACGTAAAGAAGTTGAACCTCTTAAATGTTATTATATTCATTGAAAGCCACTTAGCTAGTAAGAGTTAGAACCAGGACTCAACCTCAGATATTTGTACCCCAAGTGAACATAATTTTCCTCTATATCTGTATAAGTATCTTTGATGCCCAGGATGGCCCCACATACAATTCAGTAACTCCATTTCCTAAATTTTTTTATGTTTGTTTTTCTTGAAAAAGAGAAATGACTCTGTAAAGTAATTACACAGTTACCCAGCTCTTAAACATTACAAGTGGTTACTGGTGGGAGTCATGTAATCTGCCCTAAAGGTATCTAAGAACACCACCAATTCTCAGATGCTCAGGGAAATTTTTAAATATGGTTCTGCCTGAAGGTCAAAGAATAGACCCAGTAACTTCAAAATCCCTATAATAACGTGATTTAGAGGAAAGGGCACTAGAAACTTTTTTACCTCAAGTAGAAGTAGAACATTGAGTATCTAGGTTGCTGGTCGATAATGAACAGAATGAACTTTGTTTTGTGTAACCTTGTAAAACAGAAGCATTTATCTCACACTTTTTTCCTGGTATTATTAAATTCTAGAGATGCAGATTTGTGACAAATAACCTCGACTTTTCTATATTGTAATAGCCAACTTCCCACTAAGGAAAACAACTTTAAACTTCAAAGACAAAAAAGAGAGAGTATTCAGGTATGACATTTTCACTAACATTTCTTACCAACTGGAAGATATAACAAACCTACTACATTTAGAATCTGCGCAAGACACTAGAGGGAATCCAGAGAAGGATAAGGCATAGCACTTGTAATTGAGCCAAGTGCAGCAATTTTATTGGGATCAACTTTGATTTGCCAAACACCAAGGAATCCGTGTGATGAATTTGCAGTTCCAATTAAAACTCCTCTGAGTCCTTTCTTTAAGTCTCAGCCCTTATTCATTTCCAGACAGCCCTGCAGTTTGGGGATGATTTGTATATCTTTTGTGAAGACTGTGGAGATAACTCTTAGCAATCAGATGTCTTGTACAAATGCAATTTATAGATTAAATTTGAAAAAAAGCACCAACGCATCTCTGAGAGAAGGAATTATGAAATGGTCTTAATCCCTACAGTGTTCATAACAAATATGTGTCCAACTCTTTGCAACCCTGTGGACTGTAGCCCACCAGGTTCTTCTATTCATGGGATTCTTCAGTCATGAATACTGGAGTGGGCTGCCAGTCCCTTCTCCAGGGGATTTTTCCCAACCTAGGGCTCAAACCCAGGTCTCCTGCATTGCAGGCAGATTCTTTATGGTCTGAGCCACCAGGGAAGCCCCAAAACACATATAGGCACTTGACAAAAAATTGTTAATTAAACGAAAGTGTTCTTTCAGATACTATAGAGGCTACCAAGGTAAGGAATGCAGGTTTGTTCCTCTCTCATGGAGGACACAGTCACACAAATGACTGTTAAAAAGATGGACTTGCCTCTGTGGGATTCCTGAACCGATCCCAACCTGATAACAACAGAGGTCACAGTGGTCACTACATTCAAACTAGTCACGAGTCTCTGACTTGAGTCATGAATACTCAATGCTATTCCTGTCTGCTCATCTAACAACTGTCAATCTTCATCAATACATCTCCTTCCTAACTTGTCTGGCATCTCATCTTGATCTTGCCTGTGGGTATCTAGCTTCACTTGGACTGATAACCTAAGCTGGATTTGCTGACCTTGGCATTGCCCCAGCAAATGTTTTGGAGACAGCACGGTGATTGTTTAAGAGCACAGCAGACTCTTGGACCTTCTTGGTAGTACAGTGGTTAAGAATCCACCTGCCAATGCAGAGGTCACAGGTTCAATCGCTGGCCCAGGAAGATTCCACATGGCACAGAGCAACTAAGCCTGTGAGTCACAACTACAAAGCCTGCACCCTAGAGCCTATATTCCTCAACAAGAGAAGCCACCACAATGCTCCTGTGCACTGCAAGGAACAGTAGCCCTGTGCCACAACTAGAGAAAGCCTGAAAAAGGAAAAAAAAAGGTAACAAAGATCCAGAAAAAAACAAATTTTTTTTGGATTCATTTCCAGACCCTGCAGTTTGGGGATGATTTGTATATCTTTTGTGAAGACTGTGGAGATAACTCTTAGCAATCAGATGTCTTGTACAAATGCAATTTATAGATTAAATTTGAAAAAAAGCACCAACGCATCTCTGAGAGAAGGAATTATGAAATGGTCTTAATCCCTACAGTGTTCATAACAAATATGTGTCCAACTCTTTGCAACCCTGTGGACTGTAGCCCACCAGGTTCTTCTATTCATGGGATTCTTCAGTCATGAATACTGGAGTGGGCTGCCAGTCCCTTCTCCAGGGGATTTTTCCCAACCTAGGGCTCAAACCCAGGTCTCCTGCATTGCAGGCAGATTCTTTATGGTCTGAGCCACCAGGGAAGCCCCAAAACACATATAGGCACTTGACAAAAAATTGTTAATTAAACGAAAGTGTTCTTTCAGATACTATAGAGGCTACCAAGGTAAGGAATGCAGGTTTGTTCCTCTCTCATGGAGGACACAGTCACACAAATGACTGTTAAAAAGATGGACTTGCCTCTGTGGGATTCCTGAACCGATCCCAACCTGATAACAACAGAGGTCACAGTGGTCACTACATTCAAACTAGTCACGAGTCTCTGACTTGAGTCATGAATACTCAATGCTATTCCTGTCTGCTCATCTAACAACTGTCAATCTTCATCAATACATCTCCTTCCTAACTTGTCTGGCATCTCATCTTGATCTTGCCTGTGGGTATCTAGCTTCACTTGGACTGATAACCTAAGCTGGATTTGCTGACCTTGGCATTGCCCCAGCAAATGTTTTGGAGACAGCACGGTGATTGTTTAAGAGCACAGCAGACTCTTGGACCTTCTTGGTAGTACAGTGGTTAAGAATCCACCTGCCAATGCAGAGGTCACAGGTTCAATCGCTGGCCCAGGAAGATTCCACATGGCACAGAGCAACTAAGCCTGTGAGTCACAACTACAAAGCCTGCACCCTAGAGCCTATATTCCTCAACAAGAGAAGCCACCACAATGCTCCTGTGCACTGCAAGGAACAGTAGCCCTGTGCCACAACTAGAGAAAGCCTGAGGATGGTAACAAAGATCCAGCACAACCAAAAACAAAATTAATTAATAACTTAAAAAGAAAAAAGAGCATACACTATCTGATCCATCTGTATCAGAAGCTTAGTTCTGCTATTTATTAGTTCTTTAATATGACCCTTGGGCATATGACATAACTATTTTTCTTTAAGATTTGTTTTATAATATGGATCATTTATGAAGTCTTTATTGAATTTGCTACAACACTGCTTATGCTTTATGGTTTTTTTTTTTTTTTTTTTTGGCCAAGAGTCACATGGGATTTTAGTTTCTCTAACCAGGAATCAAACTCACATCCCCTGTATTGGAAGGAAAAGTCTCAACCACTGGACTGCCATGAAGTCCCAACTATTTCTTTTTTATGCCTTGGTTTTTTAATATTTTGAATGAGGAGTGTAATAGTACCTAACTCAAAGGGTCCTTAGAAGAATTAAGTGAATTAATACTACTGAAGCACTTAGAAATGTCCCTGGCACATAATTTCTTTGTTAAATAAAGATGACCTCCTTGTGGTTTCCTCTCACGACCATTCCACTAATCTGAAGGCCATAGATCTCATAGCTCCATGGCCTAATTGGATCCTAGGACACGCTAGCTGAAAGAATGGAGTGATTGAAGGTAAAGAGGTGGGGAAAGGAGGACGTTTAAAAGTCCAGTGTGGCTAAGGCAGTGGGCCCAGGGGCTGCATATGTCATATTTTAGTATTGAAAATGACCAGTTTTTGCAGTAATTCAAATACCAAGATGAGAAGTTAGTAATCTGTTCTGTAAGCCATGTGTCATCACAGGATTGTGTTGGTCCTCTAGGAAGAACTAGAGTGGCAGTGATGAGGATGAACAGGAGTATGGAAGGTTGTTCAGGCAAGAAAATATTTTTCAAGAAGTTGCAAGGATCTGGGCAATTGATAATGAGACGCGACACTAAGGTGGTGGCCATGTCAGTGGCACTGAGCAAGAAAACGCTAAGATGGGAGATGATATTTGGAAGCAAAACTGAAAAAGCAAAATGAATAAAAATCATTTGCATTTCTATTATAGGTTAGGCACGTTCCAGGTAATTTGTAAAACGTCTCATTTAATTGGTTCAATATGTAGGTTGGGTAAATACGAATATTTGATTAATTCAGATGAAGAAACTCAAGGAGATTAAGCAGTCAGCCTGAGGTCACAGTTCGGTGCAGAAGAAGAGAAATTCAACTCAAGCCAATCTGACTCCAAAGTCTTCCCCCCACCCCCACTGATTAACTTCATGGAAGACATGAGAGAAAGGATGGAGCTGAATGTACTCCCAAATGCTCTGGGAGGCTGGAAAGGCATTAACTGAGGTGAGCGAGTTTCAAAGATGGGATGACTCCTTTTTCTTTGATTCTAAATTTTAAATTGTTTTGGAGTGTGGAAGTGTGTGGTAGACAATTGGAAATTCAGATGCTGAAATAGGAAGGAAGTCTGCACTGGAAACATAGCTTTTGAAATTATGTGCAAAAAAGTGAAAGAGTTGAGACAAGCTCTCCAAAAGAAAGCACAGAAGGGTCAGATAATGGAGGGTCCTGAGAGACCCTCAGTGGCACTGCATTTAATGGGAAGAAGAGAGAGGAAAGTCTGGGAAGCACAGGGAAGTGTCAGAGAAGGGAATCCAAGACCACAAGGAACAGAATTCCAGCAGGAAGTAGATGATCGCCAGTGTCGGAAACCACTGATACCAAGACAGGGTAAGAACACAGAAAAGATCAGTGGGTTTGGAGGCTACTGGGAACTTTGGGAGAACCATCCTTACTCCGTTTCTCCAACAAAGTAGATGCAAATAATGTTCTGTTGAAACTAAACAGCTTGTGGGGGAACTTAAGGGGCATGAGAAGAGAGCAATCCAAGTCCTCCTCTTTTACCTGCCACAGTTTTGTTGAACATTTCATTGTGTGTGTGTGTGTGTGTGTGTGTGTGTTAGTCATGTCTGACTCTTTGCAACCCCATGGACTGTAGCCCACCAGGCTCCTCTGTCAGTGGAATTCTCCAGACAAGAATACTGGAGTGGGTTGCCATTTCCTTCTCCAGAGGATTATCCCAACCCAGGGATCAAATCCAGGTCTCTCACATTGCAGGCAGACTCTTTACCATCTGAGTGAGCCACCAGGGAAGCCGAGACATGGCATTGAAGACATTGTATTTTGCTTGTCTTCTTTTTAATGGCTTGGTATTGGCTGTTTTTTCATCAGCGTCATGTAAGTAGATACAAGAGTTTTCCAGCTTTTTAAAAAAAGCTTTCTCATTTTCTTCTAGTACTTGTGAAATGTGTTTCACATTCTATGAAACAAGTGAAAATTCCAAAAGAAGGTACAATTGTAGCAAAACAGTAAATAAATAAAATCAACTCCAAAGTCTTCCCCCCACCCCCACTGATTAACTTCATGGAAGACATGAGAGAAAGGATGGAGCTGAATGTACTCCCAAATGCTCTGGGAGGCTGGAAAGGCATTAACTGAGGTGAGCGAGTTTCAAAGATGGGATGACTCCTTTTTCTTTGATTCTAAATTTTAAATTGTTTTGGAGTGTGGAAGTGTGTGGTAGACAATTGGAAATTCAGATGCTGAAATAGGAAGGAAGTCTGCACTGGAAACATAGCTTTTGAAATTATGTGCAAAAAAGTGAAAGAGTTGAGACAAGCTCTCCAAAAGAAAGCACAGAAGGGTCAGATAATGGAGGGTCCTGAGAGACCCTCAGTGGCACTGCATTTAATGGGAAGAAGAGAGAGGAAAGTCTGGGAAGCACAGGGAAGTGTCAGAGAAGGGAATCCAAGACCACAAGGAACAGAATTCCAGCAGGAAGTAGATGATCGCCAGTGTCGGAAACCACTGATACCAAGACAGGGTAAGAACACAGAAAAGATCAGTGGGTTTGGAGGCTACTGGGAACTTTGGGAGAACCATCCTTACTCCGTTTCTCCAACAAAGTAGATGCAAATAATGTTCTGTTGAAACTAAACAGCTTGTGGGGGAACTTAAGGGGCATGAGAAGAGAGCAATCCAAGTCCTCCTCTTTTACCTGCCACAGTTTTGTTGAACATTTCATTGTGTGTGTGTGTGTGTGTGTGTGTGTGTTAGTCATGTCTGACTCTTTGCAACCCCATGGACTGTAGCCCACCAGGCTCCTCTGTCAGTGGAATTCTCCAGACAAGAATACTGGAGTGGGTTGCCATTTCCTTCTCCAGAGGATTATCCCAACCCAGGGATCAAATCCAGGTCTCTCACATTGCAGGCAGACTCTTTACCATCTGAGTGAGCCACCAGGGAAGCCGAGACATGGCATTGAAGACATTGTATTTTGCTTGTCTTCTTTTTAATGGCTTGGTATTGGCTGTTTTTTCATCAGCGTCATGTAAGTAGATACAAGAGTTTTCCAGCTTTTTAAAAAAAGCTTTCTCATTTTCTTCTAGTACTTGTGAAATGTGTTTCACATTCTATGAAACAAGTGAAAATTCCAAAAGAAGGTACAATTGTAGCAAAACAGTAAATAAATAAAACAATAAGACATAATCACGATTCTTGGCAGAAAAATACTGGAATAACCCCCAATGAAATTTTATTTGGTGAATTCCTGAAAATGATAGTTAAATTATTCACCTAAGTTTTGTGCTATGACCAGCTATATTTTCTTAAGTCTTATCCTAGAAAAATGAGAGGCATATGTTTGCTTTTAATGATTATTGCTCGCGTTGCATTTGCCCTATTTCAAGACAAGAAGAAACCTCTTTGTTAAGTGTAAGTAACAACATCGCTCTTGATGATAACAGTAATAGAAACAAACATTCCCAGTTCTCCCAAATGGTAGGTCAGAGATTGAACTTTAAAGGGAAGAAATTGGAACTTTATGTGGGATGGAATGAATTTCAGCCCATCGCCTGCAAAGAGTTCCCCACTTCTCCATTTTTCTAGAGAGAATGATGGGTATGAGGAGCAGTCTCGGGATTTTCCTGCTTGTAAGTGTTGGCATGTGGGTGCTCTAGTTCAATTCTCATGGCTTTCCATGGGACACAGAAAAGAGCTGGATGCAGGAGCTCAGCCAAAAGCTCAGGAGAAAATGTGAGAGGGATAGAGTGAAATTGAAGCCTTCCTGTGTGGCTCGTTTGCAATGTGGCTGAAGGAACTGGTCAGAATATCACTTTTCTTTGTTATAACACTTTTCATCTAAAGAGTTCTGATATCTCTGGTCTCCAGAGAATTCTCGTTCAGTAGATAAGGGCAGTAATGGGGTTCATTCAGTTTGCTTAGTAAAGGCAGAGTTGTTGGATCACATCTTAACATTTCACCCCTTCAAAATGTTCTCCCTTAGGAAATTATTTCCTCATGTGTTCTGGACTATTTACTAGGTGATAGGCTCTATGGTATATATTTATTAATACATAAATTAACTTGTATACTATTATCAACAAGCCAGAAAAGTAGCTTTTATTGTCTCAGTTTTACAAATGAAGGCACTAACGGTCTGGAAAATAAGTAACTTCTCCACGATCACTCAGCTAGAAAAACGTGGAAGCAAATTTTGAGTAAAGATTGTATTGTTACAAAGACTATGGTCTTTACACTGTAGGAAGGTACTCATCTGTGGGCCCGACTCTCACTCATACACATACTAGCCACTTCCCCCCAGACATAGTTTTATTTTTTGTCTTGTTTTTTTTTTTTAAAAAAACCTTGCTTTCCAGTAAATTAAGGCTTAAAAAGTATATTGAAGAATAAAATTCCATAATTTGATTTCTGAAAAGTAACTATCAGTGCTCTGTTTGTATTAAGTTTTAGGAGTCCAAACTACTTCAAAATGTATATGTAATAATCCACTTTGAGAAAAATTAGAAAATACACAAAAATAATTTAGGATTCCATAAAGTCTGGTTTCAAATTCAGTGTTCAGTCAAAACTTACTATGTGGCTTTTTCAGACTTAGTCTTGGTTTCTAAAAGTTTAAAAAGCTGATTACATAATGTAGCATTAGTAACATAAACAGAGTATGGGATTCAGGTTAACATTAGTATCTGAATATTCAGTTTCAAGTGTAAGTGATTAAAATGTCTAGGTATTATATGTATAATATAAACAGTTTAGAAATGAAATGCTATAATGAAGTTTATAATACATGTGTTTATAGAAATATTATGATGCTTTAAATATAAACATTCTAGAAAGTCCTTAAAGTCAAAGTTTACATTTTCAAATTTTGTCAGCTGAAGCATAAATGCATTCTGATTATTCTGAGAATAAAATGATATACTAATTATAAGTTTATGAATTTATATAACCAAAATGCCCTCACTTATCAAGAACTTTCAAATAAAGATTGAGAATTATTACAAATATGGATCTGTAATCCCTTATCCCAAATTTCTTATGGAATTCAGAAATATTCAGATTTTAAGAAAGTAATTCATCATTGTTGGGGCTTCCCTGGTGGCTCAGATGGTAAAGATCTGCTCACAATGCAGGAGACCTGGGTTCCATTCCTTGGGTCAGGAAGATCCCCTGGAGAAGCAAATGGCTACCCAGTCCAGCATTCTTGCCTGGGAAATCCTATGAACAGAGCAGCCTGTCAGGCTACAGTTCCAAATTTCTTATGCAATTCAGAAAAGTTCAAATTTTAGGAAGGTAATTCATTGCATGCAGCATATTTATCAACTCTTTCAGAAGGGGAAAAATGGGGGAAAGAGAATAATGAAACATGTTACTGCCAAGTAAGATGCATATGAGTATTTCTACAAAGCTTCATGTCAGATTAGCCAAATTGTGCAGACAAATAAGTTAGGGAAATATTTTCATTTCTCAGAGTTTTGGATATTTTAATTCAAGACAAAGGATTGTGGACTTTTTTTTTTTTGGCCATTTCTATTAATCTTTCATTTATTTATCTTTGTTCTTTGGCCTGTGTGGGCCTCCCATCGCAGTGGCCTCTCTCATTGCAGAGCACCGGTTCCGGGCACATGTGCTCCAGAGCTCCGGCTCAGTAGTTGGGCACATCGGTCCAGTTGCTCCATGGCACGTGGGATCTTCCCAGGCCAGGGATCAAACTGGCTCCCCTTGCACTGCAAGGCAGTGTCCTCACCCACTGGACCACCAGGGAAGCCCCAGGACTGTGGACTTTTAAAACAGAAACATTAGCAAGACAGTTAACAACAACAACAAAAAACCCAGATGTTATACAAATGTTCAGACACATAAAAGTGTTAACTTTAGACAGAAAAACAGATATTGTTAATATCATACCATAATGCTAACCTTAACAGAGTCATTTTGTGAACTGGGATCCATAACATTAAACAGAAACCATCTTTTAAAATAGTATTTCATTTTTAGTTAGAATTTAATTCCATTTTAGGTCATTATTTTCCAAAAAAAAAGTCTCTATTTGGGATTTCTTTGTACCTTGTGAACATGAATTAAAACTGAATTGTTACTATGTATAAATTCCACATGGGTAAAAAGCTCTAAAAGTACACAGGCTATAGACGATGAGATACTCAAAACATATCCTGTACTTTCTGCTCAAACTTAAAAAGAATAGACTTTGTGAACATCTCCAGCCAATGCAAGAGATGTATGAGACTTGGATTTGATCCCTGGGCCAGGAAGATCCCCTGGAGGAGGGCATGGCAACCCACTCCAGTGCTTTTGCCTGGAGAATCTCATGGAGAGGAGCCTGGTGGGATACAGTTCTAGGTGGCAAAGAGTCAGATGTGAATGAATCAAATTAAAACAGCACACTTTCTTGTGGTCTTGAGTCCATGGATTCAAAAAGTGTAAGCAAAAGGCTAGTTACAATGATCAGTATAGTTTCCTATCTATGTAAAGATTAAGGATTTTTCAGACAACTGTATCATAAATCCTGGGTCCAAATTTTCTTTCAGAAAACATATTACTGGAAAACATTTTCTACTTCACACACAAAAAAGTGAGTGATGTGGTTTGAAAGGGGGCATCTCTCCAATAACACAAATGCAGGTGCTGGAACAATCGAACAGCTGACTGTGCTAAGAAATTATTGTTCCTGAACTGTAATACCAAACTTTAAAAATGAATCTAATTTTTCAATGTAAAATTATGATCATAAAAATGATTTTAAAATATTTCATATTTATTATTGTATCCCAGAAACTGACTCTATAATGGTGATATTAAACTTAAGCTCCACCAGAAATAGATTTTAATATGCACCCTCTTGTGTATATTTGGTCATTTATATATATTTGATATATACACATATCACCAAATCTTTGATATATATAATAATTATTATTTTACAAACAGAATCATAATGTACATCATTCTTTTATTAATAGATTTATTTACTTTTGCTGCCCAATAACTGTCAAGTGTAACTTTCAACTATATAGTGATACATAAACAACGGTATAGCAATAAATTTTGACAGATTGTTATTGATCAAAAATCAACTACTATTTATCAAATTCCTATTACATGTCACATATTGATCTAGGTGTATTCAACCAATAACTCTGGGAGAAAAGTAGCTTTAGTTTTATTCCAGCTTTGAAGATGAGGAAATTGAGGTTCAGAGAGATTTAAATATTGAGTCTGAACTCAATTCTTTTTCACTTCAGCTTTACAGTTCTACCTTATCCATGTTGTTTTTCAAAACTGAGTAAAGGGGGAGGAAGAATCTTGAAAACCCCAAAGTGAACTGACAAATACAAATATCCTGTACTTTCTGCTCAAACATAAAACTCCAGCCAATGCAAGAGATGTATGAGACTTGGATTTGATCCCTGGGCCAGGAAGATCCCCTGGAGGAGGGCATGGCAACCCACTCCAGTGCTTTTGCCTGGAGAATCTCATGGAGAGGAGCCTGGTGGGATACAGTTCTAGGTGGCAAAGAGTCAGATGTGAATGAATCAAATTAAAACAGCACACTTTCTTGTGGTCTTGAGTCCATGGATTCAAAAAGTGTAAGCAAAAGGCTAGTTACAATGATCAGTATAGTTTCCTATCTATGTAAAGATTAAGGATTTTTCAGACAACTGTATCATAAATCCTGGGTCCAAATTTTCTTTCAGAAAACATATTACTGGAAAACATTTTCTACTTCACACACAAAAAAGTGAGTGATGTGGTTTGAAAGGGGGCATCTCTCCAATAACACAAATGCAGGTGCTGGAACAATCGAACAGCTGACTGTGCTAAGAAATTATTGTTCCTGAACTGTAATACCAAACTTTAAAAATGAATCTAATTTTTCAATGTAAAATTATGATCATAAAAATGATTTTAAAATATTTCATATTTATTATTGTATCCCAGAAACTGACTCTATAATGGTGATATTAAACTTAAGCTCCACCAGAAATAGATTTTAATATGCACCCTCTTGTGTATATTTGGTCATTTATATATATTTGATATATACACATATCACCAAATCTTTGATATATATAATAATTATTATTTTACAAACAGAATCATAATGTACATCATTCTTTTATTAATAGATTTATTTACTTTTGCTGCCCAATAACTGTCAAGTGTAACTTTCAACTATATAGTGATACATAAACAACGGTATAGCAATAAATTTTGACAGATTGTTATTGATCAAAAATCAACTACTATTTATCAAATTCCTATTACATGTCACATATTGATCTAGGTGTATTCAACCAATAACTCTGGGAGAAAAGTAGCTTTAGTTTTATTCCAGCTTTGAAGATGAGGAAATTGAGGTTCAGAGAGATTTAAATATTGAGTCTGAACTCAATTCTTTTTCACTTCAGCTTTACAGTTCTACCTTATCCATGTTGTTTTTCAAAACTGAGTAAAGGGGGAGGAAGAATCTTGAAAACCCCAAGTGCTGACTTATATTATTCTTATTACAATATAAGATTTTAAAACATATAAGTAAAACTAGGTAAAATTCCTAATTGTTATGGCTTTCCCATGACAATAAACCAAACCAAATATACAAATCAAAGTCAGGTAAAACCAACACGATATAAATCCACAACATTAACATAATGGTTGATGTTGTTTTGCTGAAACTAAATTGTCACTGTTTCATTAAACAGTGGAAATATAGATGTTTGTGGGTTTTATTGGACTTGTCTACATGATTCCTTTGCCTTTCCATGGGATCAACACTTTGATACATTGCTATTAGCATTGCAGTTATTTTTTTCTTCTTGATACTTGATTATCACTTATTATTTTACTAGTAATTTTAATAATGTCCTGTAAAATACAATGATGAGAAAATTTTTAAAGTTTTACAATTTTGAATATACTAATGTTAATAAGCTATCTTAAGTTGGAATATACATATAGAGACACAATATATACACTAGAATTCTTCTCTAGGATAATGTTATCAACCAGAGCACAGATTCAAGTCTATACACCATGCTCAATGCAATGACCCAATTTTCCTAACATTTTCCTCTATTCAAATTACTGGGAAATCAGTGCTTATGTAACATACATGATTTTACTTGGCTTGCTATTAACACAATCATAAACAAAAATCCAAATGAGAACACTGAAATCACATGATCCTACTCGGATATAATGTACTCATTCTGATTACTCAAAAAATACTTGTAAAAAAAAAATACTTGTTCAAAATTGTAAAGCAATTTTTCACCAATTGAAAAAAAGGCGAGCCAAAAATTTAGTATATACTTAATAAATAATCTAAATAGCCAAAATAAATAAATAAATAAAGGTCTTTGTAACATTGCTTTAAAAAAAAAAAAAAAAGATGTGTAAGTCACTCTGTGGTGTCCACTCTTTGTGACCCATGGACAAGCCATGGAATTCTCCAGGCAAAAATACTTGAGTGGGCTGCCAGTCCCTTCTCCAGGGCATCTTCCCAATCCAGGGATCAAACCCAGGTCTCCCTCATTGCAGGAGGGTTCTTTACTGTTTGCCAAAAAGAAAAAAAAAAAAGATACTTGTTTTAATTGTTTCGGATAACAAAAAGAAGTGCAAAAATTTTTAAAAACATTGTCTTTGAAGGGCTCCCCTGGTGGTCCAGTGGGTAAAGAGTCTGCCTTGCAGTGCAAGGGGCACCAGTTTGATCCCTGACAAGAGGAGATCCCACATGCCAGAGCGGCTGGACTGATGTGTCCAATTACAAACCAGTGCTCTGGAGCACATGCGCCCAGAGCCAGTGCTCTGCAGTGAGAGAGGCCACTGCAACGGGAAGCCCACATGTGCCAAAGAATAAAAGATCAATGAAAACAAACATCAAAATAAAAGTGGCATGATGGGGAAAAATTATTTTTTCTTTGAACTTCCAGATCTCCTAAGAAGATAAGCATGGACATAGACATAGGAACAGTAGATGTTAATAATTGTGCTATAAAAACAAAAGCAAAATAAAGCCCTCAAAACAAATATACAAACAAACGATAAAAACCTTTCTATTGTTGAGTATGTTTGAGAAACTCATTACTATACTTAAAGTTTTCAAAGTTTCTTGTTAACTTTGTTTCACTCAGTACAGGTTAGAATGCATTTTAGCGAATACCTGTAAATAACAATCATCAGTGTACGAGAATAAACGTAGCCAGAGAGAATCTCATAATTCCAAAACCTGATCCTCCTCAAAATATTGACTGACAAATTGCCATTAACTCAAACTTCAAAATTTTGTTTCTCTCTCTTTTTTTTTGCATGGCTCAGTCTTCAAGGCCTATTGAAATTAGCTATCTGTTTATACCACATTAGAGAAAAAGTGAAGTGAAAGTGTTAGTAACTCAGTCATGTCCAGCTCTTTGCCACCCCATAGACTATAGCCTGTTAGCTTCCTCTGTCCATGGAATTCTCCAGCAAGAATACTGGAGTAGCCATTCCCTTCTCTAGGGGATCTTCCTGACCCAGGGATTGAACCCACACCTCCCATATTGCAGGTAGATTCTTCACCATCTGAGTCACCAGGGAAGCCCTATACCATATTAAGCATCTAGTTATATTATCTGGGTTTCACACTTATTTTAGAGAGAAAAATTATATGTTTTATTGTGAATAAGCCACAGTGTTTAATGTAGAGTTTTGCCTGTGGTAAACATTCACTAAGTGTTTGATAGTCAACTGATGATGCAATTTCTCTAAGCCCCAGGTGTAATTCACAGGCGTAATTTTTGTTGAGAATAACCAAGACCATAGGGACTGAAGCATATGAACACAAAAACCTTTGGTCCTGGCAGGAACCTCTAGCTCTCTTCCTATTTAATACATATGAATAGAATTTATGGTATATGCATGAATAAAACATACAGAATACTTTTATTTATGAGTACAATAAACAGGATTGGAAATAACCCAGGATGTATTTTTAGTCTGTGTTTTCCCTTCTTATGAGACTGGACAGTTTGCTGCTTCATGTTTTTAAAGAGATGTTTCCATTTCCTTTGAGATTTTTATGAGGTCTTTTCATTTGGGAAAAACCGCTGCCTCCTGTGACACATAGGTCTGTAGAAGCTGCTTGTGGATTTTGGCCCTGAGGACGTAGGCGTTATTGTGTATCTCTACGATAATTTTTCAGGGATATGTAACTTGCTGTAAAAATATGCCTGTGGGCTGAATCTTGGCTGTTAGCATTTTAGTAAGAGAATATATTTAGTAATATCCGAATGTCTAAACAAGGAACACACAGGCAAGCTATTTTTAAAAAACTGGGTGACGAAAAACAGTGGTTGTTATTGCCACCTTTTGAATGTGTTTGGCTATAGCTGAATATCAACTTTCAAATTTATTTTTTAAAAAAATATTTGAGAAGTAAAGATTTGCGTTAGCCCTACACTGGCTCACCTCATCATGAAAAGCAAATGACTGAAGTCCTTCATTTGGAAAACTGGTGACATTGAGCTAGACTCGAAGTCAATACTAATTCATATTGACTCAGGTTCAAACTTAAAGTGCAGCAATAATTTGGGGTTCCCATTATAACTTCCCTTTCCCTTCATTAGTTCAATGAGCTTAATAAGTACATACAGAGTATATTTAGCATCCCTAGCTTTGTCCTAAAATCTCAGGGATTGAACCCACACCTCCCATATTGCAGGTAGATTCTTCACCATCTGAGTCACCAGGGAAGCCCTATACCATATTAAGCATCTAGTTATATTATCTGGGTTTCACACTTATTTTAGAGAGAAAAATTATATGTTTTATTGTGAATAAGCCACAGTGTTTAATGTAGAGTTTTGCCTGTGGTAAACATTCACTAAGTGTTTGATAGTCAACTGATGATGCAATTTCTCTAAGCCCCAGGTGTAATTCACAGGCGTAATTTTTGTTGAGAATAACCAAGACCATAGGGACTGAAGCATATGAACACAAAAACCTTTGGTCCTGGCAGGAACCTCTAGCTCTCTTCCTATTTAATACATATGAATAGAATTTATGGTATATGCATGAATAAAACATACAGAATACTTTTATTTATGAGTACAATAAACAGGATTGGAAATAACCCAGGATGTATTTTTAGTCTGTGTTTTCCCTTCTTATGAGACTGGACAGTTTGCTGCTTCATGTTTTTAAAGAGATGTTTCCATTTCCTTTGAGATTTTTATGAGGTCTTTTCATTTGGGAAAAACCGCTGCCTCCTGTGACACATAGGTCTGTAGAAGCTGCTTGTGGATTTTGGCCCTGAGGACGTAGGCGTTATTGTGTATCTCTACGATAATTTTTCAGGGATATGTAACTTGCTGTAAAAATATGCCTGTGGGCTGAATCTTGGCTGTTAGCATTTTAGTAAGAGAATATATTTAGTAATATCCGAATGTCTAAACAAGGAACACACAGGCAAGCTATTTTTAAAAAACTGGGTGACGAAAAAACAGTGGTTGTTATTGCCACCTTTTGAATGTGTTTGGCTATAGCTGAATATCAACTTTCAAATTTATTTTTTAAAAAAATATTTGAGAAGTAAAGATTTGCGTTAGCCCTACACTGGCTCACCTCATCATGAAAAGCAAATGACTGAAGTCCTTCATTTGGAAAACTGGTGACATTGAGCTAGACTCGAAGTCAATACTAATTCATATTGACTCAGGTTCAAACTTAAAGTGCAGCAATAATTTGGGGTTCCCATTATAACTTCCCTTTCCCTTCATTAGTTCAATGAGCTTAATAAGTACATACAGAGTATATTTAGCATCCCTAGCTTTGTCCTAAAAATCTACAAGAACCGGAGGTCATTAGCTGTGTTTAACAAGTGACTGTAACTCGAAGGGAATATGAAACAAATACATGTAAACCGCATTGTAATGGAAGTCCTTTGTTCAGAAGTATTGCCATTAATAGTTTATGGAAAGGGAGACAAATGAACTAATTAACCCACAAATTGAAAAAGCCAAATGAATAAATAATAAGCATATTTGGAAGATAACTTAGTGTAGTGAAAGCTTCATGCTTTGAATCCAAACTCTACTACTGCTACCTAATCTATTTTAGCCTTAACACTTTATTTTGTAAAATCAGGATAATTAGAGCTACTTTGCAGTAGCTCTCAAAGTAGAGCTACTTTGTAGTAAGCATCAGACAAATATAAAATTCTCAATAAATGATGATGATATGATGAATATTTTCATGGCCAAGCCTCTACTGGAGTTTCATGGCTAGTAAGTATTATGAGTAGTACTCAATGAAGGAAGGAGTAGGCAGTACAGAGCAGCCAAGAAACACCTTATCCTTGCAAAGGTAAAATCCACATACGCAGTAGACTACACAAGGGAAGGGAAGAAGCTTGGCATTCTTTGATCTCACCTGAGACCTACATGCTAAAGTCACATGGTGTCACCAAGCCAAATTTGGGGCCCATATCTTGCCTCACAGTAAAGCCAACCTAATGATGCTGAGTTGTGATAAAGGAAAGTAGAGAGTTTGTTTGGCAGGACACCAAGCAAGAAGAATGAGCTCAAAAGACCTAAATGCCCTCGTAGCTTTCAAGGAAGGGTTTTTAAAGGCAGCATTTGTGGGGAGGGCTGCAGTTCGTGGACTTTCTTCTGATTGGTTGGTGATGAGGTCACAGGGTGATGTTTCGGAAATCTTAATCATTAACCTTCCGGTTCCAATCAGTCTGGGATCTATGAGCTTGTGATCAGCACACAGTCACCGTCCGCTGCCTGGGTGAGAGTCTTAGTTTCTGCAGAACAACTCTAAGATACCCATCAGGTTAATTACGGACATCCCTTGAGGGAAGAGGTAGGACCCTGTGTTAATGCTGAACTATTGTTTAAGCTATCTCGCTTGAACTTCCTTTGTTTCTGCATTCCTTCACTTTGTGAATTAGTAACTGCTTGAGTCTACTCTTTGGCACTCAGGGAAGGCCTAGGAACTAAAGCCTTTTCCTACAAAGGAGAAACTGGGAACCCAAAGGTTGTTTTGCACCCAGGAAGGCCCCATAAGGTTTGTTTCAATTCCCTTTTCTTTAATACACCTCAGTCTTGAGGGGAACATTGGCAGGACAAGAAATGGAATAAAATTTTGGATAGAAGTTAATCACAAACTTGGCAAGGGAACTCCATTTTAGGGGGACTTAGCTTCAATGGGAGGATTTTAAATTAAAAATCTGTACATTTTCATGGTTATTAGTATTTATAGCCATTGTTTTTAATACTGCGTTTCAGTTGGATGTGGTTACTATGACTAAAATTTCTTTTGTCCCAAACTTAAGAAAGAGCTGACAGGAGACCTGTTGCAAAACTAAAGAAGGAAAAGAATCAGACTATGGAAAATCTCATCTGTTATTGGCTATGTTTTCATGCTTTGGAAAATATACTGGTTTATCATTCAGTCACACATTAAGTTGAGCTCTAGGTTTGGTGCTTTTGCAGACATGACCTCATTTCATCCTGACAACAATGTTGGGAAGGGTGCATGATTATCCTCATTTTAACTGTAATAAAATAGGCTCAGAGAGACTAGTGGAGCCAGGATTAGAATATGGGTGCTATTTGCCTTTAATCACAATGTTGCATATACATGTCCATATTCATATTGTATGCTGAAATGATTTTATAGTCCATTCTTAATGATCCAGTGAGAACAGTGGGAAGGACGCAGGGGTTGGGGAGTCAACGTGGGGAGGGCCATCAAGAGCTATTGGGGTGGAGATAGGAGGAGAGCAGGGTAAATTAGGGGGCTGGGTAGGGAGGAGACCACCAAACTATCAGACATATTTGAAGATGACGGTCCAAGGTGCTATGAATTCACCAATTTTGAGGTTCTCAGTGAGTTCCTAGAAGCATATATCCTATTCCCTCATTAACCTACAACATCTCACAACTAAGCCCCTGCCAATAGCCAACAAGAGCATTTGGACGACTGGTGAAAACAGTTGAAAGTGGATTAAAGGTTATAGAATTATTTTAAATTATTTATATTCTTTTAAATCCCATTTTACTTTATTACAAAAGGAATCTGTGGTTTCCCAGGTGACTCAGTGGTAAAGAAGCCACCTGCCAGTGCAGGAGTTGGATCTGCCTGCCAGTGGGTTTGACCCCTGGGTTGGGAAGATCTCCTGGAGAAGGAAACGGCAACCCACTCCAGTCTTCTTGCCTGGGAAACACCATGGATAAGGGAACCTGGAGGGCTACAGTTACATGGGGTCACAAAAGAGTCAGACTTTGGAAAATTTCGATATGATTAACTGATAACAAAGGTCAAAGCATCTCTTTGTTTGGAGGCAGTCTCTAGGTACTCTGCTTCCATCGAAGGGCAGATAAGACAAGAGAAAGCTCTTTTTCCTCTTTGTTTCAACAGTGCATCATATAGAGGAATGGTAGATTTAGAATTTTACAGAGAGGCCTAAGGGCCATGTCCTCTCTTTGCAAGGAGAGGATTAAGGTCGTGAATTTGCATAGTACTTGACATGCGATGTAGAACACATCAATTATTCATTTTAAAGAATGGCTCATGGAAATGTATTGGAATATAAAGCCCTACCAAGTCATATTCCCAGTGTCAAAATAGCTGTGGAGGGGTGTTCAAGAAATCACCCAGTTATCTATTCAGTTAAAAAGCATTTACTGGGGCTTCCCTGGTGGTCCAGTGGGTAAGGACACCGCCTTGCAGTACAAAGGGCACCGGTTCGATCCCTGGCCTGGGAAGATCCCACGTGCCATGGAGCGGCTGGACTGATGTGTCCAATTACCGAGCCGGAGCTCTGGAGCGCGTCGCCCGAGCCAGCGCTCTGCAACAACAGAGGCCACCGGGATGCAAAGAACAAAAATGGATGAAAATAGATAAATGAAAGACCAATAGAAGTGGCCCACCCGCCCCTCCCCCCCCCCAACCCCAGCCCCCAACCCCCCCCCCAAAAAAATTGAAAAAAAAAAAAAAGCATTTACTGAACACCTTCTAAGTTCAATACTATTAGGTATGTTCTAAACAAAAGGAGACAAAAATAAAAGAATAAACTTTGGCTCCTGCTTTTATAGGATTTTTAAATAACAAAAAAGATTTTGTTTGACGTTTAGGTCATTTTCTACTAAAAATAATGCTGTGATGAAATCCCTGTGGTTAAATTCTTTTGCACATCTATAAATACTTCCTTGGAATACATTTTAGAAAGGGATTTGTAAGGTGTCATTTTGATGATTTTAGAACTTATGATAAAATAACCAGACAAAGGGTTTGACCCCTGGGTTGGGAAGATCTCCTGGAGAAGGAAACGGCAACCCACTCCAGTCTTCTTGCCTGGGAAACACCATGGATAAGGGAACCTGGAGGGCTACAGTTACATGGGGTCACAAAAGAGTCAGACTTTGGAAAATTTCGATATGATTAACTGATAACAAAGGTCAAAGCATCTCTTTGTTTGGAGGCAGTCTCTAGGTACTCTGCTTCCATCGAAGGGCAGATAAGACAAGAGAAAGCTCTTTTTCCTCTTTGTTTCAACAGTGCATCATATAGAGGAATGGTAGATTTAGAATTTTACAGAGAGGCCTAAGGGCCATGTCCTCTCTTTGCAAGGAGAGGATTAAGGTCGTGAATTTGCATAGTACTTGACATGCGATGTAGAACACATCAATTATTCATTTTAAAGAATGGCTCATGGAAATGTATTGGAATATAAAGCCCTACCAAGTCATATTCCCAGTGTCAAAATAGCTGTGGAGGGGTGTTCAAGAAATCACCCAGTTATCTATTCAGTTAAAAAGCATTTACTGGGGCTTCCCTGGTGGTCCAGTGGGTAAGGACACCGCCTTGCAGTACAAAGGGCACCGGTTCGATCCCTGGCCTGGGAAGATCCCACGTGCCATGGAGCGGCTGGACTGATGTGTCCAATTACCGAGCCGGAGCTCTGGAGCGCGTGCGCCCGGAGCCAGCGCTCTGCAACAACAGAGGCCACCGGGATGCAAAGAACAAAGATGGATGAAAATAGATAAATGAAAGACCAATAGAAGTGGCCCACTCGCCCCTCTCCCTCCCCAACCCCAGCCCCCAACCACCCCCCCAAAAAAATTGAAAAAAAAAAAAAAGCATTTACTGAACACCTTCTAAGTTCAATACTATTAGGTATGTTCTAAACAAAAGGAGACAAAAATAAAAGAATAAACTTTGGCTCCTGCTTTTATAGGATTTTTAAATAACAAAAAAGATTTTGTTTGACGTTTAGGTCATTTTCTACTAAAAATAATGCTGTGATGAAATCCCTGTGGTTAAATTCTTTTGCACATCTATAAATACTTCCTTGGAATACATTTTTAGAAAGGGATTTGTAAGGTGTCATTTTGATGATTTTAGAACTTATGATAAAATAACCAGACAAACTTGTGAGACATAGATAGAATTTAATGGATTGTTATTTTAATATCTGAAAGAGTTGGGTGACTCTAAAATATATAAAAAGAATACAAGTGTTTGACTCAAAAGAACTTTAAATATCTTGAAAGCCAAAGAAATACAAAATCAAATGAGGCAGTTTCAAGAGAGGGTATCACAAACCTAATATGGCTTGAAAATTAGGGATACAATGATTCAAATCGAAGGTCCTTGGCTAAGTGACCACCTTTTGTTTTAAATGATGATCTCTCTGTTAGATACTATAAATAGGGTTCAGTATGCCAGATGCCCCTCTAGTGTTACAAACAAGGATCCAATGTTGCCTCAGCCTGTACCATCTGGTCCTTATGAAGCATTGGCAAGCTGAGCAGACAATGTAAAAATTTCATGAGGAGGTAACCATCCAAACTATGAAAGATGATATAATTAATTTCTTGGTGGTTGAGCATCTTTCAAGTTCAAGAAGCTTTAGAAAGCTTTTCATGGTATTAACATATTTTGTGTTAGAAAATCTATGTGTACTTAGTAGTTTGGGTACATTCAAAGTTTGAAATCTATTAGCATTAGCAGGTCAATTTTTTAGTTACCACTTTAAAGCCACCAATACATAATGGATTTATTTAGACCCAACATGACTGAGTGACTGAACTGAACTGTGATTTAAGTTGAAATATTATTGAGGTGATATACATATTATAATAGTTAAGAGATCTTAAAGTTCATTTTACTTATGTGCTAAGTTGCTTCAGTCATGTCTGACTCTTCATGACCCTATGGACTCTAGGCCACCAGGCTTCTCTGTGCATGGAATTTTCCAGGCAAGAATACTGGAGTGGGTTGCTATTTCTTCCTCTAATTGTACTTAGGAGTTTCTTTTATTAGATTTATGGTTTATTTGATACCAGGAAGATTTAATAAGAAAATTAGAGTATCAGAAAAACTATATTTTAAATTTGTCTGGGCTTCCCCTGGTGGTCCAGTGGGTAAGGACACTGCCTTGCAGTGCAAGGGGTGTCGGTTTGATCCTGGCCTGGGAAGATCCCACGTGCTGCGGAGCGGCTGGACTGACATGTCCAATTACCGAGCCAGAGCTCTGGGGCGCATGTGCCCAGAGCCGGCGCTCTGCAGCAACAGAGGCCACCGGGATGGGAGGCCCACAGGAGCCAAAGAACAAAGACAGCTGAAAAATGGATAAATGAAAGACCAATAGAAGTGGCCCGCCCATCCCCCTCCCTCCCCACCTCACCCCCTAAAAGATAAATAAATAAAATAAATGTTTAAAAAAAAAAAAGAAAGAGAAAAGAAAATTTGTCAATAGAATTTTAGATGCTCAAAGGAGTTCCTTTAACTGTAAATGAAATCAAACATTAAGTGATGGCCCTCAAATGTGACTGAAAAGATTTTCTAGACGAAGAATATTACTTGTAAACTTAACACCTTAATTTTAAAAACTACCATTTAGAAATGTGCAGTTTTAGTTGTTTAAAAATTCTTTATACACGCAAAACTCTTCCTGTAAAATAAGCGTTATTTTAACGTGAGTTTTAACACAGGATTGCACAAGTATAGACGTTATATAACTACTGGGTTGTCTGTGTCCCAAGCTTCAAACTTTCTCTTTCTGATTGAGGTTTTCCTATGATACCCTTAGAAATGGATTGGCATATTAGAGTTTTAAGTACAGAAAATAAATTATTTAAAGCCATTAGCAGGTCAATTTTTTAGTTACCACTTTAAAGCCACCAATACATAATGGATTTATTTAGACCCAACATGACTGAGTGACTGAACTGAACTGTGATTTAAGTTGAAATATTATTGAGGTGATATACATATTATAATAGTTAAGAGATCTTAAAGTTCATTTTACTTATGTGCTAAGTTGCTTCAGTCATGTCTGACTCTTCATGACCCTATGGACTCTAGGCCACCAGGCTTCTCTGTGCATGGAATTTTCCAGGCAAGAATACTGGAGTGGGTTGCTATTTCTTCCTCTAATTGTACTTAGGAGTTTCTTTTATTAGATTTATGGTTTATTTGATACCAGGAAGATTTAATAAGAAAATTAGAGTATCAGAAAAACTATATTTTAAATTTGTCTGGGCTTCCCCTGGTGGTCCAGTGGGTAAGGACACTGCCTTGCAGTGCAAGGGGTGTCGGTTTGATCCTGGCCTGGGAAGATCCCACGTGCTGCGGAGCGGCTGGACTGACATGTCCAATTACCGAGCCAGAGCTCTGGGGCGCATGTGCCCAGAGCCGGCGCTCTGCAGCAACAGAGGCCACCGGGATGGGAGGCCCACAGGAGCCAAAGAACAAAGACAGCTGAAAAATGGATAAATGAAAGACCAATAGAAGTGGCCCGCCCATCCCCCTCCCTCCCCACCTCACCCCCCAAAAGATAAAAAAAAAAAATAAAAGTTTTAAAAAAAAAGAAAGAGAAAAGAAAATTTGTCAATAGAATTTTAGATGCTCAAAGGAGTTCCTTTAACTGTAAATGAAATCAAACATTAAGTGATGGCCCTCAAATGTGACTGAAAAGATTTTCTAGACGAAGAATATTACTTGTAAACTTAACACCTTAATTTTAAAAACTACCATTTAGAAATGTGCAGTTTTAGTTGTTTAAAAATTCTTTATACACGCAAAACTCTTCCTGTAAAATAAGCGTTATTTTAACGTGAGTTTTAACACAGGATTGCACAAGTATAGACGTTATATAACTACTGGGTTGTCTGTGTCCCAAGCTTCAAACTTTCTCTTTCTGATTGAGGTTTTCCTATGATACCCTTAGAAATGGATTGGCATATTAGAGTTTTAAGTACAGAAAATAAATTATTTAAAGATACATAGTTTTCTTCATTGAGGATATAAATACATGTTTTGAATTCAGAGATTTGATTGGGAAGTTTTCCTGCTATTAGAAAAGAATTGAGATGACTTTATGAAAAAACCCATAAAACTAATTAAAGATTTGTAAAATAGGCCCCATAGGGAAAGGTTTAAAGGTCTGGAATATTTAAACTGTAGAAAACCAAGGTGAAGTGTCTCCACAAAGTTATTTGACTAAATATGGCTTAGAAATACTGATTGGAATAGATAAACTCCCCTTTCTCACTGGACCACCTTAAAACAAATAAAGCTAATTTTTATTCTTCAGCTAGCCTATCAAGTACAGAATTTGAGGACCTCAGAATATAAAAAGAACTATTCCATGAATTATATACTAAATAGATATTTTATTTCCACTAGAGATAGTGCAAAGAAAGAATGAGCTTACACTAACTACAGCAAGAAGATTATAGGTGGACATTGAAAGAAAGCTTTCAGTCTCATAGGGTTATGCAAAGAGTTTATCATATTTTCTTGCTGGAATAAGGACTAATATACATAGAGACCATTCTTCCTCTGTTAGTAGAGACAGTCATGAAAAGATGCCCAGAAAGCTTACAGAGTAAAGACAAAAGCGAAAGGAAAGGAGTCTCTGTAGGCCTTGGGCATAGTCAAGTCCTTCACAAAATTTTAGAGGGCAAATCTCGCCTTCTAGTTCTCTGCAGTGACCCTTCCCTCCCCTCCCCTCCCCTCCTTTCAGGTCCCTGGAAATTAGGTCCTCTGGACCCTGTTTTACACAGCCCCTGTTCGGAACCACACAGTCTTAATCTAACCAACTGCTCCCCAACTGTTTTTGATTAGATAAAAACCTTGCTCAGTGCTTATTAAGGTGTTAATGGGTACCCCTTGGCTAATGTTATCTTTGCCCTGGCACATTTACTTTATAATCAGATTCTCCTGAGTATGTATAACTTTCTCAATGAGTTTAATGATCGAGTTCTCTGGAACTTCGTTAGATTGGTGCGGGGGAGGGGAGTATTCATGAATACTCCGTGTATATTCATTCATTCAGCAAATAATTATTAAGCACTCCCTATATTGTAAATAGGTTGGATAGTGATAAAGCAAGAAAGGAAGGTGGAAGGATGGAAAGTGCTGGAAACACTGGGTGATCAGGTGGGGGCAAATTTCAATTTCAAATATTTATTTATTTACTTACTCAGTTGTGTCAGATCTTATTTGCAGCATGCAGGATCTTTTGTTGTAGTACATGGACTCTTTAGTTGTGGCATGTGGGCTCCGCAGAGCGCAGATTTATGAGTTGTGGTGCATAGCCTCAGTTGTTCTTAGTTTCTTAGATTCCTGATCAGGGATCAGACCCATGTTCCCTGAATTGCACAGCAGATTCTTAACCACTGGACCACCAGGGTAGTCCCAAAATTTCAGATGGGATGTTTTTAGTGAGATGATATTCATGCACAGACCTGAGGGTAATAAGGGAGCAAGCCATGAGGATGTCTAGGGGAAAGTATTCCAAATAGAGAACTGCAGGTGTAAAGGTCCTGAGGCAGGAGCCTGCCAGGTGTGCTCAAGAACAGCAAGGAAGGACATGCGACCATAACAGAGTGGGCGAAGGAGAGAGCAGAAGATGAGTCCAGAGACACACTAGAGTGCCAGTTAGGAATGGCCTTATGAGCTTTTGCTGTTGACAGAGAAGGAGACTGTGGGAGGAGCAGACACATGGAAATGTCAAGTCATTAGTTTATCCATGAGTCTAGACCTCAAGAGAGGTCCACACCAGGGCTCTAATTTTGGGGTATATACTTAGCTAAATTATTTATAAGTATGTAGTATATGTAAAGAATATACATATGAAGAATTATAAGGACTGAGTCCTTGGGAGGGACACCAGCATTTTTTTCTGTGAACCAAACGGGGCAGCTTGGCTTCAGAGATGACTGATGTATCTATTTTCCACTAGCAACCTCACCCATGAGGTTTTAAGTGTCCTGGCTCCATCCCAACTAAAGAAAAAGACCCTGTGGGAATACACTCAACAAGACTGTATGCATTTATTACAGTCGATGCTGTGGCATGTGGTTAGTCCTTGGGGAGCAGTGTGCTGATCTATTTTG
The DNA here is from genome assembly GCA_022376925.1 of Tragulus kanchil. Lineage (NCBI taxonomy): Eukaryota > Metazoa > Chordata > Mammalia > Artiodactyla > Tragulidae > Tragulus > Tragulus kanchil. The sequence continues at coordinate 266,156,759 of JAIOJX010000004.1, read as the reverse complement.
TTTGCTCCAGACACCTTCCAGTATGGATACATTTCAGGACTGAGCACAGTCATGCTCTAGACATCTTCCAGTCCAGATAGTTTCCATTCCTTGAAAGGTTACAAATCATGAAATCAATTTCCTTATCCTACCTTAAGTAGGAATTCAATAACTACTTCACAAGCTTATCCTGATTAAATAAACAAATAAAGAATGCATCTAGGACTTCCCTGGTAGTTCAGTGGCAGAGAGTTTGCCTGCTCATGCAGAAGACACGGATTCGATCCCTGATCTGGGAAGATCCCACATACTGCCAACCAGCTAAGCCTGTGAGCCGCAACTATGGAGCCTGTGCTCTAGAGCCTTGGACCCACAACTATTGAGCCCATGGGTCACAACGACTGAAGCCTGGGTGCCCTGGAGCCCCAGTGCCACAACAAGAGAAGTCACTGCAACAAGAAGCCTGCTCACCCCAACCAGAGTAGCAGCTCCCACTCCTTACAACTAGGGAAGAGCCTATGGCAGCAACAGTGAAAACCCAGAAGAGCCAAAAATAAATAAATAATTTTTTTAAATGTAAAATTTTTTTTTAAAAGAGAATGCATCTAGCACAGAGTCTGGGTGCATAGTATAAAAGTCACAAATGTTTATTGGTTTATTTCTTTTATCAGATACAGTCTGGAAGACATTTTTGGTTTTGCTTTTTGGGTTTGCTTTCAAATTAAACTACAGCGGATTTATAATATTGTTTTAGTTTCAGGTTGGGGAGGAAATGGCAACCCACTCCAGCATTCTTACCTGGAAAATTCCATGGACAGAAGAACCTGGAGGGCTATAGTCCATGGGGTGGTCACAAGAGTTGGACACAACTGAGCATGTACACAGCTTAGTTTCAGGTATACAGCAAAGTGAGTCGGTTATACATACAAAAATACACACACGTATATACTTTATCAGGTGCTTTTCTATGATAGGTTATTATAAAATGGAGAATATAGCTCCTTATGCTGTTAGATAGTTGCTAAGTCATAGCCCGCCAGGCCCCTTTGCCCACAGGATTTCCCAGGCAAGCATACTGGAGTGGGTTGCCATTTCCTTCTCCAGGGGATCTTCCTGACCCAGGGATCAAATCTACATCTCCCGCACTGCAGGTGGATGTTAAAGCTGAGCCACCTGGGCAGCCCCATACAATTCCCTATGTACACAGTAAATCCTTGTTGTTTGTCTATTTTATATGTAGTGCTATGAACCTGTTAATTGCATACTCTTCAATTACCCCACCCTCCCTTTCCCTTGAAAACATTTTTTAAAAATCCATCGGACCCGAGTATAAAGATATGTTCCAGAATATCACCTAATGGTAGCTACAATTATATATTTAAAAAAAGAATGAATGTGCAAGGAACTTCCAAGATTATCTTGGAATTATATATGAAAAATATTAAATGCATAATCTTCTCCCCTTTTGCATTGTAATGCTTCAATGCTGTGCATCATTAAAACAGGCCTTTCTACGGCTTAAATTGTTATCAACAATTCCATTAGCTATTTGTGCTAATATTGCAGACTGATAATACAAACCCAGGCTTTTAGAAGAAAGAGAACTTTTCTAACATGGTGCTCCATGATAGTTGTAACATAGCACTACTAGCCAGCAATCATTAGATTATATATTAATGAATGTCCAGGTGTTCCTTTTACAAGTATCATTCACGGATTTAACATGTCCTGGGCAGTGTACTTACTAGCCACTGGAAATTATTCTGTGAATAAGACACCATCTGTGCCCCGAAAAAAATTAATGTGTGGTGAGATGGAAGAATAGAGTATGTCAAATTTTACAGAAGAAATAAGTTCAGTGCACAATGAGAGGACAAGAACACCATGATTTTCCCCAAAATCTGCCATAATTCATTGAAGATTTAATTTATTGGAGGTCTAGCTTCTGATGTCACAATACTACCTTACCACTAGCAAATAATTTCAAATATTGTTTTGAGACGGAAGAACTCATTTGTATCCTTCAGGCTTCTTGTTTCCTTCCTACAATCAGAAGTGTGACACACTGAATGCCTGATTTTAATCCAGGCTTGGCCAGCTGCAAAAAGGATACATATTACAGTCATTTTGTAAGTCAGGTCTAAGTCACTGTTTTAATGAGGAGAATATCTTTCTGCAGATCTTTTGGTAAAGGGGCAAGAGGAAAAATGTCTTGGCTCAAGAACACCAGCCTTACTTTCCTCCAGGGAAATCAGATCTCATGAAAGTGTTCTGATTTTCTTCCTGGAGTGTTCACACTCAGTGACTCCAGAAAGCAGCATTTCTAACTGGACCTAGTTTCTATGCATGAGAAACTCTTCAGCCATTTGGCAGTGATCATTTTCCCTGTGAGTTTCAAGGTAGATTACCAGCTTTCTTCAACATTGACTGAGCACCTATGACTCTGGTTTCCGTGGGGTAAGGAATCTGTTAATATTCACATCATAGCCCCACACTTTTCTTGCTGGACACTGTGAATGCTCTTTGATCAGTTTTCAACCACAGTGGTCTCTGAGATCTTTGTTCATGGAGGTATAACATGTGATGCTCACAAAGGCAATCATTAAAATTCAGCAAGACTCTGAACCATCTAGAAACGATTCCTACCCAGTGGGAAGCAATCTCATGCAAAATACTCAGAATTCCTTGCTTATTCATTAATGTGTAACTTCAGAAAACATTCCTGAAAAGGCTGACAGTTTCTCCTTTTGAAAACATTAAGTCATTCAATAAGGTTGACTTAGGGGCAAATTTCTGAGGAAAACAGTCATGGTTTTAAAATTTTGTCCTATTTTCTTTTTTTTTTAAATTTCGGAGTTTACTTTCCATTTTACTTGGAAAGAATTGTTACAGTATGTGCATAAAATTAAAAAAATGCCTCTTTACAGCTAGACTTATACTGTGAGTAATAATTTATCTTGCATATTTTCCAATGAAAATACTACTCTAGCATTCAAATTCCTATCCTTCTTGTCTCTTCCTAGGCCTCAGAGTGTGCATATATAGATTTGCATTTTGAAATGGATTTGAGATTTGTATTGTTAATAAAAGAAAAACAGGAAATAATTTCAAATATTGTTTTGAGACGGAAGAACTCATTTGTATCCTTCAGGCTTCTTGTTTCCTTCCTACAATCAGAAGTGTGACACACTGAATGCCTGATTTTAATCCAGGCTTGGCCAGCTGCAAAAAGGATACATATTACAGTCATTTTGTAAGTCAGGTCTAAGTCACTGTTTTAATGAGGAGAATATCTTTCTGCAGATCTTTTGGTAAAGGGGCAAGAGGAAAAATGTCTTGGCTCAAGAACACCAGCCTTACTTTCCTCCAGGGAAATCAGATCTCATGAAAGTGTTCTGATTTTCTTCCTGGAGTGTTCACACTCAGTGACTCCAGAAAGCAGCATTTCTAACTGGACCTAGTTTCTATGCATGAGAAACTCTTCAGCCATTTGGCAGTGATCATTTTCCCTGTGAGTTTCAAGGTAGATTACCAGCTTTCTTCAACATTGACTGAGCACCTATGACTCTGGTTTCCGTGGGGTAAGGAATCTGTTAATATTCACATCATAGCCCCACACTTTTCTTGCTGGACACTGTGAATGCTCTTTGATCAGTTTTCAACCACAGTGGTCTCTGAGATCTTTGTTCATGGAGGTATAACATGTGATGCTCACAAAGGCAATCATTAAAATTCAGCAAGACTCTGAACCATCTAGAAACGATTCCTACCCAGTGGGAAGCAATCTCATGCAAAATACTCAGAATTCCTTGCTTATTCATTAATGTGTAACTTCAGAAAACATTCCTGAAAAGGCTGACAGTTTCTCCTTTTGAAAACATTAAGTCATTCAATAAGGTTGACTTAGGGGCAAATTTCTGAGGAAAACAGTCATGGTTTTAAAATTTTGTCCTATTTTCTTTTTTTTTTAAATTTCGGAGTATACTTTCCATTTTACTGGGAAAGAATTATTACAGTATGTGCATAAAATTAAAAAAAATGCCTCTTTTACAGCTAGACTTATACTGTGAGTAATAATTTATCTTGCATATTTTCCAATGAAAAATACTACTCTAGCATTCAAATTCCTATCCTTCTTGTCTCTTCCTAGGCCTCAGAGTGTGCATATATAGATTTGCATTTTGAAATGGATTTGAGATTTGTATTGTTAATAAAGATACAGCACATACTAATCAGGTCAATTAGTGAAGTCCTTAGATTCCTGGACTTAATAAATGAGCTGTATCATGTTTCTTTGCATGTGTCTCTATTAGACTGTGAGTTACAAAAGATCAGGGTCTGAAATCATGAAGAATGCACAGACCTGACATAGAACGCAAACTCAATAAATAATTCTTGAACTGGATTCTCAGGCTCTAAAGCAATTAGACTAGGGGTAAGAAAGAATAGAAATGAAAATTTAAAATAAATTCTGGTCATATATTTCTTTAAGATATTAATAAGCCCCAGCACTGTCTGGAGGATTTCTAAGGTATTAGTAGGTAGGAGGAAAGGCAAACCTCCAGCACAGTAATACCTCTTATGAGCAAACCAGTCTGAAAGTAGATTTCTTTTCCTTTGCTGCTTTTACTTGGTGGCAGTGATTTCTCGTATCTTCAATGACATGAACTGAACTGCTGCATCCAACAACTTTCAGGGTTTGTTGTCTGTAGAAAGCCATATCTAGTGAAATGCCCAGAGCAGTGGAGTCTAATAATGGTTTTGTTCTTTCTTCTCTCAACAGCTGTGTGTGTGTGTGTGTGCACATGACTGTGTGCTTTTTCACATCATTACTTATCTATTTAATGAGGGGAAAAATCTAAGAAAAACTACCAAAAGACTGAATTTTGCCTGCTGTGACAAGCTACAAACTCTGAAAGCAAAAATGAATATTTCAGCAGCTCATCTCTTACCTCACCAGATGTATCTGCAAAATTTAAAGGTTTTAACTTAATAGCTGTCTTTCCCTACAAATATATAATGTGAAAAGAAAGTATAACAAGGCCATATATGTAGTGCAAAGCCCTTTTGTTTGTACCAGTGTCTGGGGTCCACATAATGCAGATGAGCTAATACCATTCAGAATGTCTCCCTCTAAAATGCTGGGCTCAGTCTATCTTCTTTGCCCAGAGGACCATCTGGAATGAGGCAGAGAAGTCTTTTCAAAACAGCTCCTTTCCAGCCTTCCCTGGTGGCTCAGTAGTGAAGAATCTGCCTGCCAGTGCAGGAGATGCGAGTATAATCTTGATCTTTGAGGATCCCACATGCTGCAGAGCGGCTAAGCCTGTGGTCCCAGCCACTAGAGAGTAGCCCCTGCCCACTGCAACTCGAGGAAATCCTGTGCAGCCACAAAGACGCAACACAGGCAAAAATAAATAAATAAATAAATTTATTTTTTTTTAATGCTTGAAACAGGTCCTTTCCAGCTGATTTGCTTTCATTAATCTATTAAGCCCAGAACTATTTATGGAGTGCTTAGAAGCGTCCCCTGCAGTAGGAAGAGACAAAGATGAAAAAAACTAGATCCTTCTCTTCAGAGCAATGGAAGGGTCACTGAGAGATATATCCAGCATGACTTTCCAGCTGGATTTCGGAGGTGGAGGAGGCATGTGGGCGAAGCTGGGGAGAGGAGAGTAAACAGCACTACGGTCTACAGAAGGAGTGTGGACTTGTTCCTCAGATTTTAGATGGCTGCTCCTCAGACTGCTGTGTATGTACTCACCCAGGGGCATCTGAGGCTTTAGGGTAAACACAGTGCAACTCCCTAGAGGACCAATTATAACCATGAAGATTTGGGGAGAGAAAACCACCATTTTTATATGAAAATAAACATGTACAGGGCTTCCCCTGGTGGTCCAGTGGGTAAGGACACCACCTTGCAGTGCAAGGGGCGCCGGTTCGAGCCCTGACCTGGGAAGGTCCCACGTGCCGCGGAGTGGCTGGACCAATGTGTCCATTCACGGAGCCGGAGCCCTGGAGCGCATGCGCCCAGATCCGGCGCTCTGCAACAACAGACGCCACCGCGATGGGAGGCCCATAGGAGCCAAAGAACAAAGACAGATGGAAATAGAGAAATGAAAGACCAATAGAAGTGGCCCACCCGCTCCCCTCCCTCCCAACCCGACCCTCGCCCGAAATGTAAAATAAATAAATAAATATTTTTTTTAAAAAAAAAGGAAAGAAAATAAACATGTACATATTGTAAAGTCGAACGCAAAATTTTCTGCTTGGCATAATGGCTTAGGGCTTTGACTTAGATTCTCAGATTTGCTCTCCCTCCATCTCTGCCGCCATTATGTGCCCTTAGTAATATCTGTGAAGTACTAGGCAGACGTTGCTGAGCTGGCACAGAGACTGGCCCTGGGAATGGTCACCCCATCTTCATCAAGAGGCTACTTACTGGCTTCAGACTAGCTTTCCTCCCCTTCCAAAAGAAAAACCACCTGTTAGGCTTCCCTTGTGGTTCAGCGGTAATAAATTCCCCTCGCCAGTATTGGAGATGTGGGTTCCACCCCTGGTCAGGAAGATCCCCTGGAGAAGAAAACGACAACCCACTCCAGTATTCTTGCTGAGAATTCCATGGACAGAGGAGCCTGGTGGGCCACAGTCCATGGGGTCACAGAGTCCAACATGACTGAAACAGTATCAGGTTCCTTTCATCCTCCTCCCTTCCCAGGTTTGTGTTTGAGTAGGTACTCAATACTTAAGTGAAAGGATAATAATTATAGCACCATTTATTAAGACTACTGTATGTTCTGTACTTGTTATACACTATGACAATTATTTTTGATTTATTTTTAATTTTGCTTTCAGCTCTGCTGGGTCTTTGTTGTTGCGCAGGCTTTTATCTGGTTGTGGCAAGCGAGAGTTACTCCCTAGAGGCAGTGTGTGGGGTTATCATCATGGGGATGTCTCTTGTTGCAGAGCTGGGTTCTAAGCACTTGGGCTTCAGTGATTACGGTTCCAGGGCTCTAGAACACAGGATCAATACTTGTGGTTCAGGGGCTTAGTTGCTCTACGGGATGTGGAAACTTCCCAGACCAGGGATCGAACCTGTGTCATTGGCAGGTGGAGCCTTTACCACCGAGCCATCAAGGAAGCCTCACACGGGGCCATCTGATCCTTACCTTCCCCCTAAGAACTGTTTGTTTTGCGCATGAGAAAACTGAGACCTAAGGTCACACGATTCGAAATGATGATGTCAGAATTTGAGGTTAGGGCTATCTGACCCCAAAGCCTGTTTTCTAAATCCTTCCTTTTATGCAACTCAGGTTGGAAAAAAAGGAAAAAAATCAGACTTAGTCAACCATTTTGGGTGTCAATGAGTACTAATGCTCAAAACATCATTCTGGTACATGATGTCCTAAACCCACAGAGACAAAGCCATGCCTACAGGTATCAGCTGGTCCACTGTACCCTGAATTCCCACCCTGGTTGCCACGCCTCTTTCAAAGCCACAGGATTCAAAACAAACACTGGACAAGGTGGTAAAACGTAGATGCCTCAGGCTAGGGTGGAGCCCAGCCCCGCCCTTGCTTCCCAACATAAGGAGTGCATTTTGTGTATTAGCCTTATAACCTGGTATACAAGAATTAAAACTAAAATAAAAAGACTAACTCAAGCAATCTCAGTGAGCGCCGCCCCTCTAGGTTTCTGCGTCCACTGCCTCTCCTAGAAAGTGGTGGTTGGGGCTTGTTTGCAAATTTATGTAAATCAGCACCTAATTTCCTAGTTGATCAATGCTTTTCTTACACCCTATTGAAGAAAGCTTCTTATCTATAAGGCAAAACATTAGTCAAGTCATTTTAGGAAAGGCATTTTCAGAATCTTTACCTTCTTTTACATATTTGAATTAAAAAATTAGCAGTTGAAGGACAAGAAACATGTTAAATATATGATGAGAGCCTAGTAATGGGACTTTGAAGAGTCACGTGTGAAGCTCATTAAATGTCGCCTCTGATTTAGCACTACTGGAGGGCCCAGGAAGGGAATCTGATTGAGCTCAGAGGCAGTTGGTGTGGGTTATCATCATGGGGATGTCTCTTGTTGCAGAGCTGGGTTCTAAGCACTTGGGCTTCAGTGATTACGGTTCCAGGGCTCTAGAACACAGGATCAATACTTGTGGTTCAGGGGCTTAGTTGCTCTACGGGATGTGGAAACTTCCCAGACCAGGGATCGAACCTGTGTCATTGGCAGGTGGAGCCTTTACCACCGAGCCATCAAGGAAGCCTCACACGGGGCCATCTGATCCTTACCTTCCCCCTAAGAACTGTTTGTTTTGCGCATGAGAAAACTGAGACCTAAGGTCACACGATTCGAAATGATGATGTCAGAATTTGAGGTTAGGGCTATCTGACCCCAAAGCCTGTTTTCTAAATCCTTCCTTTTATGCAACTCAGGTTGGAAAAAAAGGGAAAAAATCAGACTTAGTCAACCATTTTGGGTGTCAATGAGTACTAATGCTCAAAACATCATTCTGGTACATGATGTCCTAAACCCACAGAGACAAAGCCATGCCTACAGGTATCAGCTGGTCCACTGTACCCTGAATTCCCACCCTGGTTGCCACGCCTCTTTCAAAGCCACAGGATTCAAAACAAACACTGGACAAGGTGGTAAAACGTAGATGCCTCAGGCTAGGGTGGAGCCCAGCCCCGCCCTTGCTTCCCAACATAAGGAGTGCATTTTGTGTATTAGCCTTATAACCTGGTATACAAGAATTAAAACTAAAATAAAAAGACTAACTCAAGCAATCTCAGTGAGCGCCGCCCCTCTAGGTTTCTGCGTCCACTGCCTCTCCTAGAAAGTGGTGGTTGGGGCTTGTTTGCAAATTTATGTAAATCAGCACCTAATTTCCTAGTTGATCAATGCTTTTCTTACACCCTATTGAAGAAAGCTTCTTATCTATAAGGCAAAACATTAGTCAAGTCATTTTAGGAAAGGCATTTTCAGAATCTTTACCTTCTTTTACATATTTGAATTAAAAAAAATTAGCAGTTGAAGGACAAGAAACATGTTAAATATATGATGAGAGCCTAGTAATGGGACTTTGAAGAGTCACGTGTGAAGCTCATTAAATGTCGCCTCTGATTTAGCACTACTGGAGGGCCCAGGAAGGGACATCGTTAGCCAGCAAATAGGAGATTCAGAGCCAGATTCCATTTTCGAGGAATACTGTTCTGGAATGCCATAGACACAATCACTTTGCTTGCTTTCTAATTTTTCCAGTCTTGGGAACATGTTATTTTGTAATCAGAACCAAACATCTAGTTTTAACAAAAAGAAAATGACTTCAGCTGCTGCCTTAGGCTACCATAAATACTTCCCCAAATTTCCAACATATCCCATGATTTCTGACTGAATTTTAGTCCCTAAAAGACATGCAAAAGTTCATCAGCACTGTGAACTTAAGATTATGATGAAACATTAAATTCTAATTTATTAGGATTTAAAACACAATGCTTTAAAAATCCTTCATCAAGAACTAGGAGCAGAAGGGGGGATAGGATGAACTGGAAGATGGAGATTGATCTCTATATGCTGTTGATACTTTGTATAAAGAAAACTAATGAAAATCTACTGTATCGCACAGAGCATGCTACTCAGTGCTCTGTGGTGACCTAAATGGGAAGGAAATCCAAAAAAGAGGGGATATATGTATATGTATATGTATAGCTGATTTGGGCTTCCCTGGTGGTAAAAAAAAAAAAAAAAAGAATCTGCCTGCCAATGCAAGGTTGGATCCCTGGGGCAGGGATGTATACCAGGTTATAAGGCTAACACACAAAATGCAGTGGCCTCTCTGGTCCTCTCCCTGGAGGAGAAAATGGCAACCCCCTTCCATATTATTGCCTGGGAAATCCCACGAACAGAGGAGCCTGGAGGGCTACAGTCCATAGGGTTGCAAAGAGTCAGATGTGACTGAGCACACACACAACTATAGCCCATTCACTTTGCTGTACAGTAGAAACTAATACAGCATTGTAAAGCAACTATACTCCAATAAAATTAAAAAAAAAAAAAAAGAAAAGAAAAGGAACAAGAAGCAGAGCTCCTAGAGAGCAGACCTAGAAAGGGCAAGGCTGTCTGCTGTGTCAGCCTGGGCAGCAGGCACACCAGTGAGGATGCGCAAAGCTTGCTCTGTGTGCCTTCCCATCCCAGCTGCCTTCAGACCATCTTCAGGGTTCCTGAGCTTTAGGATCTCTGTTTCGCAGGATAAGAAAACCTGGCCAAGCCTGTTGAGGTACTTTTGGAACATACCTCATCATCCAGATATATGCTCTCTTCCCAGGATTAGAAACTATCCTGAAGGGAGTTGGGCCAGGGCTTTCATGGGACCATTTTCGAGGAATACTGTTCTGGAATGCCATAGACACAATCACTTTGCTTGCTTTCTAATTTTTCCAGTCTTGGGAACATGTTATTTTGTAATCAGAACCAAACATCTAGTTTTAACAAAAAGAAAATGACTTCAGCTGCTGCCTTAGGCTACCATAAATACTTCCCCAAATTTCCAACATATCCCATGATTTCTGACTGAATTTTAGTCCCTAAAAGACATGCAAAAGTTCATCAGCACTGTGAACTTAAGATTATGATGAAACATTAAATTCTAATTTATTAGGATTTAAAACACAATGCTTTAAAAATCCTTCATCAAGAACTAGGAGCAGAAGGGGGGATAGGATGAACTGGAAGATGGAGATTGATCTCTATATGCTGTTGATACTTTGTATAAAGAAAACTAATGAAAATCTACTGTATCGCACAGAGCATGCTACTCAGTGCTCTGTGGTGACCTAAATGGGAAGGAAATCCAAAAAAGAGGGGATATATGTATATGTATATGTATAGCTGATTTGGGCTTCCCTGGCGGTAAAAAGGAAAAAAGAATCTGCCTGCCAATGCAAGGTTGGATCCCTGGGGCAGGGATGTATACCAGGTTATAAGGCTAACACACAAAATGCAGTGGCCTCTCTGGTCCTCTCCCTGGAGGAGAAAATGGCAACCCCCTTCCATATTATTGCCTGGGAAATCCCACGAACAGAGGAGCCTGGAGGGCTACAGTCCATAGGGTTGCAAAGAGTCAGATGTGACTGAGCACACACACAACTATAGCCCATTCACTTTGCTATACAGTAGAAACTAATACAGCATTGTAAAGCAACTATACTCCAATAAAATTAAAAAAAAAAAAAAAGAAAAGAAAAGGAACAAGAAGCAGAGCTCCTAGAGAGCAGACCTAGAAAGGGCAAGGCTGTCTGCTGTGTCAGCCTGGGCAGCAGGCACACCAGTGAGGATGCGCAAAGCTTGCTCTGTGTGCCTTCCCATCCCAGCTGCCTTCAGACCATCTTCAGGGTTCCTGAGCTTTAGGATCTCTGTTTCGCAGGATAAGAAAACCTGGCCAAGCCTGTTGAGGTACTTTTGGAACATACCTCATCATCCAGATATATGCTCTCTTCCCAGGATTAGAAACTATCCTGAAGGGAGTTGGGCCAGTTTCAGGGACTTCATGGAGAGAGAATCATGGGCTCCACACAGGTTTCCAGAGGTATGACCTGAGCAAGAAAATGCCATATTTGATGAATACCCCGAATTTCAGACAAAAGACTCTAATAGGCCTTTGTATATATTCTTGTTTAGTCGCTAAATCATGTCTGACTCTTTTCAACCCATGGACTGCAGTCCACCAGGCTTCTCTCTCCATGGGATTTTCTAGGCAAAAATACTGGAGTGGGTTGCCATTTCCACCTCCAGGGAATCTTGCCGGCCCAGGGATTGCATCCGCGTCTCCTATACTGGCAGGCAGATTCTTTACCACTGAGCAACCAGGGAAGCCCTTTTTTACATATACATCTATAAGTCTTAATTTCACCCAAACCTTGCAACTATCCTACATTTTACAGAAAAGGGTTAGAGAGGCTAAGCAATTCTCCCAAGTTCACTCAGCTGCTAAGTGGTAAAACCCAGCTTCAAATGAAAGGTTATTTCTTAGAGAACAAACTTATGGTTGACAGGGGGGAAGGGGGGGGAAAGGGATAGTTAGGGAGTTTGAGATGGACATGTACATACTGCTATATTTAAAAAATGGATAACCAACATGGTCCTACTGTATACCACAGGGAACTCTGCTCAGTGCTCTGTGGCAATCTGGAGGGAAGGGGCGTTTTGGGGAAAATGGATACATTTGTATGTATGACTGAGTCCCTTTGCTATCCACCTGAAACTATCACAATATTGTTAATTGACTATCCTCCAATACAAAACAAAAAGTTTAAAAAAATGAAAGTCTGTCTGACTTTTTTTCTTTTTTGGCCACTTCTATTGGCCTTTCATTTATTTGTTTTCATCCATCTTTGTTCTTTGGCCTGTGTGGGCCCCCCATTGCAGTGGCCTCTCTGGTTGCAGAGCACCGGCTCTGGGTGCACGCGCTCCAGAGTGTTGGCTCGTAACTGGACACATCGGTCCAGCTGCTCCACGGCACGTGGGATCTACCCAGACGTGGGATCTTCCCAGACCAGGGATCAAATCGGCACCCCTAGCACTGCAATGCGATGTCTTTACCCACCGGACCACCAGGGAAGACCTCTGTCTGACTTTTAAGCCCAGAATACTTTGCATCCAAGAGGGTCACAGAAGGAACTTGGATCCCAAAAGGCACAAAAGATAATCTGAAGCCTTGAAGGAGGCAAATGGAAGACTGAAGAAATGAAGGAAAGGTGACATGTGCCATGAGGTCAGTTTCAGCTTTATTTTAGGACACCACGAAGCATATTTTAGAGGAAGACTTGCATCCTTAACAGCTAAGACAGAAAATACACTGAGGGAAGAAAGAAGTGTTTATGCAACCACTTTCTAAGTAGAACTATGCAACCAACACCATCAGCAGCTTAATTAAGGAAAGAAGGTAGTAAAGGGGGACATTTTTCTTTTATTTATTTTTTCGTTTCTGTAAAACATCTTTTTATTTTGTTTTGGAGTATAGCCTATTCACAATGTTGTGGTAGCTTCAGATGGACAGTAAAGGGACTCTGACATACATATCCACGAATCCACTCTCCCAAAGGGAGTATTTTCAGTTAAGAGCAAGACTATTCAGGATCAGCTTAACTATTCCTCAACACTGAAAAATATTTTATAGCCATGATATTATCTTATTTATAGAGACCTTAATGTACTAGGAAAGATTCGTTCCACGTTGTTTCAGTTCAGATCATAAGCCTATTAACATTTTTGTCAGGTAAACAAGGAAGACATTAAATACAGATGGTAAAATGACTTCCCCTGGGGGCTTCCCTTGTGGCTCAGTGGTAAAGAGTTCACCTGCCAGTGCAGGAGACACAGGTTCGATCCATGATCCAGGAAGATCCCACATGCTGCAGAGCAATTAAGCCCGTGAACCACAGCTACGGAGTCTGTACTCTTGAGCCTTGGAGCCACAACTATGGAGCCCATAGGCTGCAACTACTAAAGCCCATGAGCTCTAGAGCCTGAGTTCCACAAGAGATGTCACTGCAACAAGAAGCTTGCTTACCTCAACTAGAGACCCTGCAACTAGAGAAGAGCCTGTGCCAGCAGTGAAAATCCAGAAGAGCCAAAAATAAATGAAATTAAAGAAAAAATTTAAAAATATCCAGATCCCCTTAAAAAAAAAAAAAAAAACCACTTCCCTGGCCAACTCACCTATTATTGTCACCCAGGTTTTCTCTATTGCATTTATCTCTTTTGTTTTCTTCAGACCATTTTGTACTACCTGAAATTATCTTAATGCACATATTCGTTGCTGTTTAGTCGCTAAATCGCGTCAGACTCTTTTTTGTGACTCCATGGACTGTAGCCTGCCAGGCTCCTCTGCCCATGGGGATATACCAGGCAAGAATATGCAGTGGGTTGCCATTCCCTTCTCCAGGGGATCGCCCCCACCCAGGGATGGAACCCAAGTCTCCCACATTACAGGCAGATTCTTTACCATGTGAGTCACCAGGGAAGCCCTCTATATCCTCTACAGAGTATAATCTCCATGGGAGATGTCTGGTTCATCACCATACATCCAGTGTCTACATCTATGGCTGGCATCTGTAGGAGTTTGTCATGAATTTTATCCCACAAGTGAATAAATAAGAAGGTTAAAGCACTGGCTTTAGAGATTTGAAAATGTGTATAGATGGCTAAATTTATGGTTTGGATCTGGCAGTGGAGGAATGTTGGCTTCACCTAAAAATGTTACCTCTCTATTTGGATTTTTAGTAACTTTTCTGTATATATATATATATTTAAAACATTTATTTTATTTATTTATCTTTTAGGGGTTGGGGTGGGGAGGGAGGGGGATGGGCGGGCCACTTCTATTGGTCTTTCATTTCTCTATTTTCATCCGTCTTTGTTCCTTGGCTCCTGTGGGCCTCCCATTGCGGTGGCGTCTGTCGTTGCAGAGCACCGGCTCTGGGCGCATGCACTCCAGAGCTCCGGCTCGGTAATTGGACACATCCGTCCAGCTGCTTTTCGGCACGTGGGATCTTCCCAGGCCAGGGATCAAACCGGTGCCCCTTGCACTGCAAGGCGGGTGTCCTTACCCACTGGACCAGCAGGGAAGCCCACTTTTCTGTATATTTTTAAAAGTATATCCTAAAAATATATTGGGTTGGCCAACATGTTCATTTGGGATTTTTATAAGATTGTACAAAAAAAAAAAAATCCAAAAGATCTTTTTGGCTAACCCAATAGTATGGGCAAAATATAGATTACATATAAAAGCCAATATTTATTGTGTGCATAGTATGTGCAAGGCACATACTATCAACTCAGCTAATTCCACTACAACAGCATAAAATAGGGCAGTATTTTTACTTTCTAAAGTTTCTAGATGATAAAACTGAAGCCCAGGGTAGTGGTAACTTAGCAAGACTTCCCAGCAGAAAAGAGGTGGAATAAAGATTCAAACCCAAGCCACCCAAATCCAGAAGCTATAGTCTCATTATATTCTACTGAATTCTATTAGATATCAATGTTATGTATGGATATGTTAACTTTTTTTAATTTTACACAAACACTGCAGGAATCATTACATACTTTCAAAAAAAAAGAAACTTTAAAAATTCTGTAATGGTCCCCATCTATGGTGCAGATACTGGTCTAAAGAATAGACCTGACTTTATAGATAGTAACCATCCAGGGAGAAATAAGACTACACTTTGACTAATTTACCAAAGCTATATTGCCAGTGGAAAGGAGATGGACATCATGTGCCCATCATGGGTAGAATTCCTTGAGAAAGATAGAACATCTTTTAAGTAAGGATGCATAACTTTTCCACTTCCCTGGTAGTCCCTTGGTTAAGAGTCACCTGCCAGTGCAGGGGACATGGGTTCTATGCCTGGTCTGAGAAGATCTCACATAATGCAGAACAACTAAGCCCATGCACCACAACTACTGAGCTCAAGCCCTAGTGACTGAAAGCTCTAATGAGAAGCTACAGCCATGAGAAGTCTTTGCACCAAAACAAAGAGTATCCCCTGCTCGCTGCAACTAGAGAAAAGCCTGCTCAGAGTAATGAAGACCCAGAACAGCCCTAAATAAATGAATAAATAACAGCTTTTTTTTTTTTTTTAAAGAGCCCATAACCTGAATCTAAACATGAGGAAACATCAAACAAGCTCAATTAGAGGAATATTTCATAAAACAAACAGCTATAAACTAAAAAATGCTAACATCGTGAAAGATGAAAGAAGGCTGAAGACCTATGTCAGGCTAAAGGAGAATAAAGACAAATAATAATCAAAGGCAGTACATGACCCTACATTGAGTCCTGGACTGGACTGTCTTATATGAAGAGAAAATGCTACAAAGTTCATTACTGAATACACTAAAAAAAATTGAACATAGACTATAAAGTATTCTAGCAATATTGAATTTCCTCCATTTGATAAGTGTACTGTGATTATGAACACAAAGACTATCCTTATTTTCAGGAAATACATATGTAAGTGTAAAGGGATGACAGAGCATGATGTATGCCACCTACACTGAAATGGTCCAAAAAACTGACAGAGTAACAAAATATGTAGCATGAATCTGTGTAAACTGTATGTCAAAGTTCTCTGTGCTGTTCTGGAAACTTTATGGTAAATTTGAAATTATCTTAACATTAAAAAATTATCTATTTTAGGGCTTCCCTGGTGGTCCAGTGGGTAAGGACACCACCTTGCAGTGCAAGGGGCACTGGTTCGATCCCTGGCCTGGGAAGATCCCATGTGCCGCGGAGCGGCTGGACCCATGTGTCCAATTACAGAGCCGGAGCTCTGGAGCGCATGCGCCCAGAGCCGGTGCTCTGTGACAACAGAGGTCACTGCGATGGGAGGCCCACAAGAGCCAAAGAACAAAGATGGATGAAAATAGATAATGAAAGACCAATAGAAGTGACCCGCCTGCCCCCATCTCTCCCCAACGCACACCCCTCCCCCTCAATTATCTATTTTAAACTAAATTTTATTTACGTATTTTTTTTTTTTGAGCATGCTGGGTCTTTGTTTCTGCATGTGGGTTTTCTAGTTGTGGTAAGTGAGGGCTCCTCAGTCACTGTGGTGGTGGGCTTCTTGTGAAGCGCAGGCTGTAGGATGCACAGACTCAGTAGTTGCAACACATGGGCTTAGCTGCCCCATGGCATATGGGATTGTCCTGGACCAGGGATTGCTCCTGTGGCCTCTACATTGGAAGGCAGATTCTTTTTAAAAAAAAATATTTTATTGATTTATTTGGTTGTGTTGGGTCTTCATTGACTGTCTCAATTAGAGGAATATTTCATAAAACAAACAGCTATAAACTAAAAAATGCTAACATCGTGAAAGATGAAAGAAGGCTGAAGACCTATGTCAGGCTAAAGGAGAATAAAGACAAATAATAATCAAAGGCAGTACATGACCCTACATTGAGTCCTGGACTGGACTGTCTTATATGAAGAGAAAATGCTACAAAGTTCATTACTGAATACACTAAAAAAAATTGAACATAGACTATAAAGTATTCTAGCAATATTGAATTTCCTCCATTTGATAAGTGTACTGTGATTATGAACACAAAGACTATCCTTATTTTCAGGAAATACATATGTAAGTGTAAAGGGATGACAGAGCATGATGTATGCCACCTACACTGAAATGGTCCAAAAAACTGACAGAGTAACAAAATATGTAGCATGAATCTGTGTAAACTGTATGTCAAAGTTCTCTGTGCTGTTCTGGAAACTTTATGGTAAATTTGAAATTATCTTAACATTAAAAAATTATCTATTTTAGGGCTTCCCTGGTGGTCCAGTGGGTAAGGACACCACCTTGCAGTGCAAGGGGCACTGGTTCGATCCCTGGCCTGGGAAGATCCCATGTGCCGCGGAGCGGCTGGACCCATGTGTCCAATTACAGAGCCGGAGCTCTGGAGCGCATGCGCCCAGAGCCGGTGCTCTGTGACAACAGAGGTCACTGCGATGGGAGGCCCACAAGAGCCAAAGAACAAAGATGGATGAAAATAGATAATGAAAGACCAATAGAAGTGACCCGCCTGCCCCCATCTCTCCCCAACGCACACCCCTCCCCCTCAATTATCTATTTTAAACTAAATTTTATTTACGTATTTTTTTTTTTTGAGCATGCTGGGTCTTTGTTGCTGCATGTGGGTTTTCTCTAGTTGTGGTAAGTGAGGGCTCCTCAGTCACTGTGGTGGTGGGCTTCTTGTGAAGCGCAGGCTGTAGGATGCACAGACTCAGTAGTTGCAACACATGGGCTTAGCTGCCCCATGGCATATGGGATTGTCCTGGACCAGGGATTGCTCCTGTGGCCTCTACATTGGAAGGCAGATTCTTTTTTAAAAAAAATATTTTATTGATTTATTTGGTTGTGTTGGGTCTTCATTGCAGCATGTGGGATCTAGTCCCCCAACCAGAGATCAAATCCAAGTTTCTGGCATTGAGAATGCACTGTCCTACCCACTGGACCACCAGGGAAGTCCTCAGTATAAAAATATAAATTTAATGAATGTTTGAAAGAGGCACTGAGTTTATTACTTGATATACTGTAATTGATGTACATCAAATGTATTTCAGGAAAGAGGATTTGGTTCAATATCCTATGCAAAGTAGGATACAGCTATAGTTACTTTACAGGTTTGAGCTGCTGTGTTGGTTATCTGGATTCAGTCCCAGGAATCACAATGTTGTCATTAACGATGACCCCTTGTTATTAACATTCTGTTTCTCATGTGCTAAATGGTGAAATGTTTGTACTGTGCCCTTGATACTTTAAAGATTCTCTGATACTGAAAAGTACTCAGAATCAACTCAAACAACTGCTTAGACAGTTATGACGTAGAAATAGATACTGAGAGATCCAAGGAAAAGACTGACAGACGACACAGTCTTAGACCTATGATGTTACTAGCTCTCAAATTTACAAATATAGCTATGGGAGGAAAGAATGGCAAGCAATGGCTAAAATTATGTATTGGTATGAAATAAGGGAAAAGTGAGTTTACGAAGTGGGTGATAAGAAGAAGTAGTAGAGGGGCTTGCCTGGTGGTCCAGTGGGTAAAGAGTCCACCTTGCAGTGGAAGGGGCACCGGTTCCATTTCTGGCTGGGGAAGATCCCACATGCCGAGGAGCGGTTGGGCCAGTGCGTCCAAATGGGCCAGTGTGTCCAATTATGAGCCAGTGCTCTGGAGCGCATGAGTCCAGAGCCGGTGCTCTACAATGAGTGGCCTATGTGGGCCACTGCAATGGGAGGCCCCCACAGGCTGAAGAATAAAGATGGATGAAAATAAAAAAACAAATAACCGATAAGAGAGGCCAAAATTAACAAAAAAAAAGGAAGAAGTAGTAGGGTGTATTGCATTGGTGTTTGTAATGGTGGTTATGTCTAGATGTTGGCTTATTTCGGCATGTGGCATATGTCGATACCGAACCTTTGTCATGATTTGCGGAAGCAAAAGTTTGCCTACTCTAATACTTAAAAATTCCCAGTTTTGGTGGAGTTCTTTTTTAGAGAAAAAGTTATTTCGACCATGGGGCAATTTAAACAAAGTATCCGGAGCTGTCCCAGAAGTCCAATAGAGATCAAATCCAAGTTTCTGGCATTGAGAATGCACTGCTAGACCACCAGAAGTCCTCAGTATAAAAATATAAATTTAATGAATGTTTGAAAGAGGCATTGAGTTTATTACTTGATATACTGTAATTGATGTACATCAAATGTATTTCAGGAAAGAGGATTTGGTTCAATATCCTATGCAAAGTAGGATACAGCTATAGTTACTTTACAGGTTTGAGCTGCTGTGTTGGTTATCTGGATTCAGTCCCAGGAATCACAATGTTGTCATTAACGATGACCCCTTGTTATTAACATTCTGTTTCTCATGTGCTAAATGGTGAAATGTTTGTACTGTGCCCTTGATACTTTAAAGATTCTCTGATACTGAAAAGTACTCAGAATCAACTCAAACAACTGCTTAGACAGTTATGACGTAGAAATAGATACTGAGAGATCCAAGGAAAAGACTGACAGACGACACAGTCTTAGACCTATGATGTTACTAGCTCTCAAATTTACAAATATAGCTATGGGAGGAAAGAATGGCAAGCAATGGCTAAAATTATGTATTGGTATGAAATAAGGGAAAAGTGAGTTTACGAAGTGGGTGATAAGAAGAAGTAGTAGAGGGGCTTGCCTGGTGGTCCAGTGGGTAAAGAGTCCACCTTGCAGTGGAAGGGGCACCGGTTCCATTTCTGGCTGGGGAAGATCCCACATGCCGAGGAGCGGTTGGGCCAGTGCGTCCAAATGGGCCAGTGTGTCCAATTATGAGCCAGTGCTCTGGAGCGCATGAGTCCAGAGCCGGTGCTCTACAATGAGTGGCCTATGTGGGCCACTGCAATGGGAGGCCCCCACAGGCTGAAGAATAAAGATGGATGAAAATAAAAAAACAAATAACCGATAAGAGAGGCCAAAATTAAAAAAAAAAAAAAAGGAAGAAGTAGTAGGGTGTATTGCATTGGTGTTTGTAATGGTGGTTATGTCTAGATGTTGGCTTATTTCGGCATGTGGCATATGTCGATACCGAACCTTTGTCATGATTTGCGGAAGCAAAAGTTTGCCTACTCTAATACTTAAAAATTCCCAGTTTTGGTGGAGTTCTTTTTTAGAGAAAAAGTTATTTCGACCATGGGGCAATTTAAACAAAGTATCCGGGAGCTGTCCCAGAATCCATGTTTATCCTGAGGTCACATAAGACTCTTTAGAGTTTGAGACACTCAATTTTATGTGATGGTAATCATTATGGATAACATAATTTTAAAATCTACCCCCATATACAGTCAGAAATGGGGAGAAAAATCTAGTACTAAATCATTAAAATACAACTTTTAAATTACCTACAAGTTTGTTTTTAACAATTCTAGCCACCTGAACGCAGATACTGAATGGCAAATTTATCCAAGTGTTGTACAATTTAACTCAGTACTCAAAATGCATAAGGCAAAACTTGATTTTACTGTAATTCATATACCCTGAATCAGCTATTACTTCTTCCAGAGCCTTGAAATCTAAATACAGCATTACCACGGCTTGTTGCTAATGATGATAGAGGAAAGAAAGAGAGTAGGAACTAGAAAAATAAGATTATTTTCTTAGTATAAAGGATGAGTGGTATTAGTGATACATAAGAGTAACTCTATTGACAGAGTGCTGGCAGTAAAATAAAGATTTTTTAGGGGGAAACTCACAAAACAAACCCAAGTCAAGGTGTTTAGAGTGTTATTGGAGGAAGGCATGAATGGATGTGCTAATTATAAGTAAGAAACACAAAAAAATAAACCACTCTGTATATACAGTGAATGAAGCAAGGCTTTATTTACAAAAACAGGTGGAGTCTTGCAAAGGAGAGTCCAAGAGCAATAAAGTGGCACCTTAGTGTTCTCCATGAGGGATGGAGTACTCACCTGGGGCTGGATGAAATATCTCCTCAAGACTGGCTTCCTCCTTGATTGTCTTGCTTTCCCTCACTAAGCTACTCTCTGTATTTGTCTGCTCAAAGGGAGAGAAAGCATTGAGAAATGAACTGAAGATTCTGTTGCATTTGTCAGTCATTCTTCTCATTTACACTAAGACTTCATCACTCTGTTTAACAGTTATCTCTTGCTGGTTTAGCTAGTGATTTTAGACTTTGGCCCCACAGTGCCATGCTAACCCATCAAAGGGAGAGTAGAGTTTCTGGGAAGCAGTGACCACTCTCTGGTGCTGCTAGATTTAAGGAACCATGCCCCTAACATGCTGTTGTTGGCATTAGTTGCCAAGTCATGTCTGACTCTTTGCAATCCCGTAGACTGCAGCCCACCAGACTTCCCTGTCCTTCTCTATCTTCTGGACTTTGCTCGAACTCATGTCCATTCAGTTGGTGATGTCATCCAACTATTTCATCCTATGTGCCCACTTCTCTTCCTACCTTTGATCTTTCCCAGCATCAGGGCCTTTTCCAATGAGTCAGCTCTTTGCATCAGGTGGCTAGAGTATTGGTGCCTCAGCTTCAGCATCAATCCCAGTGAATATTCTTTGGAATATTGATTTCCTTTAGGATTGACTGGTTTGATCTCCTTGCTGTCCAGAGGACTCTCAAGAGTCTTCTCCAGCACCATATACTCTCCCTAAATGACAGTTTTCTCTCTTGTAACGCTCAGGCTGTCCTCATTGGGAAATGTATCATTCTGCCAATTAACCACAACTAATCTTATAGCCCTAGTTCCACATCCTATTGGTTTTAATGTTATTTCAAAATAACTTGCATCAGCTAAAGCATTACATCAACAACATATTGAATGGTGTCTCCTAACACCCCTCTCCTTTGCCTGCTCACAGCTGCATGGACAAGACTGGAACCAGACAGCACCCAATCTAAGGCGTCCGGGGTGAGGCGTGGGGTGCGAAAAATAGGCTCCATTCAGGTTAAGTACTCATTTTCCAGTCTGCAGGTCAAAGCAACTCAGACATGTTCAGAAGACATTGGTTGCACTGAATGACCAAGGCAAGCAGCCTGAAGGAAGTCTGAACTCCCCTTTCTCCACCCACTGAAGGAAGACAATTTACCCTGAGCCCCTAGAAGCCTTTACTCCAGGAGTGTTCTGCCGACAACCACTCACCCAGTCTGTCTTCAAAGTTCCACAGTTTGCTGTCTAAACCACACTATCCTCCAGAGCCATGAGTCTATGACAGAATGATAGAAATAAAATCCAGCCGGGGCTGCCCGGTGGCTCTGTGGTGAAGAGTTCGCCTGCCAATGCAGGAGACACGGGTTCACTCCCTGATTCAGGAAGATTCCACATGCTGCCAACCAACTAAGCCCATGAGCCACAACTATGGAGCCTGTGCTCCAGAGCCTCAGAGCTGCAACTATGGAGCCCGTGTGCCGCAACTACTGAAGCCCGTGTGCCCTAGAGTCCGAGTTCCACAACAAGCGATGTCACTGCAACAAGAAGTCTGCTCACTTCAACTAGAGAGGAGCCCCTACTCCCTGCAACTAGAGGACAGCCTGTGGCAGCAGTGAAAACCCAAAATAGCCAAAAAATAAATAAATTAATAAGTAAAAAAAATTTTTAAAGGATCAAATGTGATTTAAAAAAAAAATCCAGGTAATAGTTATTGAATGCCTACCATATTCAGGCACCATGGTTCACACAATCATCTCATGAAAATCATAAAAGTCTGCAAATCAGTTACTGTTTTAATAGAATATGTATGTTAATTCTTTTTGATACACTTATATATGTGTGCGTATACATATTTAAATTTAGGTGTGGAAACTGAGGTCTATGAAGATTAAGCCACACAGGTCAAAATTCACATTGCCAGTATTGAAATCTGCATTTGTTCATGTTCTTTCCCACTAGTTTCTGTTATCTTTCTTCTTATTATTTTGCCTGAATATTCAAGTAGGACAAACACCATGTTGCAAGAATTGTTTTCTTTAATTTTTGCTTTCATATTGATTTTTACCTTCTCAGTGGTTTAATACTTAATATCATATTTTTCTAAACGCTTAAGACAGAAAGAATCGATCTGCATTCTTTCAGATGTTTACAATTGTGAATGGCACTTATACCTTTAAGATTTCAGTTTATTTCAGGGTAAAGGACTTTACTGACTAAAGATAGTGTCCTTGAACAGCAAACAAAACTTTCACTGAAGAATTGTGCGGGAGAACAGAGACTACGTTTTGTACCGTATAAGGGATCTCAGACAAGTTGGTCTTCAATAACTGCAAAGAATATATCAATTGAACTAAAAATTGCCATGCAACATTTCAGGTTAATTTTATACCTTAATGAAATGGATGCCAATGGACACGTGACCCAAGCCAGGCCAATCAGAACCCTTTCTTGAGATTTTTGCTGACCCATGATGGGGAAGGAATCACTTTCTTCTCTGATGCTGTAAACAGGTGGGCCTGTATCTGCCAACAATGGCCATGTCCCCACTGGGTGAAAAAAGGCAAGTCTATAATTAAGAGGAAGACAGCTGAGATCCAGAAAGAAAAACAGCAGAGAATTTTGAAGGCATTTAGATTCTTGAGTCCAGACAGTCCTCAGGCCAGCTTCACTCCTGCTGTTGATGTATTTGGAAACATGATCCAATAAACTCTCTCTTAGCTGCTAAGGCTAGCTCAACTAGAGTATCTATCATTCACAGCCAAACAAATTCTGAGTAATACAATTAGTGTATAAAAATTGAAAGTGGAATCCTCCCAAACCCCTTCTCAAGAGGTATTAGTCAAGGCTTATGGATACCAGTGACAGACACTCAATTTGATTCATCTTAAACAAATAGGGAAATTTATTGGCTCCTATAACCAAGCTTTTGGAGGAATACGTATGTGAACTGGCCCAGAGGACTCTAACAGCCAGGACTCATGACCAGCTTTATCCTATCTGCACTTTTCTCTGTTTGTTAGCTCCATTCTTCTAGACAGATTCTTTCCCATCAGGAATGAAATCATCTGCTCGCCAGCTCAAGAATCTTTCTGTGAATGGGGAGAGACGAGATCTTTCTCCTCTTAAGGAAAGCCAGCTACTAAAAGCCCTCAGTGAGCACACTGATTTGTTTGATTTTTACCTTCTCAGTGGTTTAATACTTAATATCATATTTTTCTAAACACTTAAGACAGAAAGAATCGATCTGCATTCTTTCAGATGTTTACAATTGTGAATGGCACTTATACCTTTAAGATTTCAGTTTATTTCAGGGTAAAGGACTTTACTGACTAAAGATAGTGTCCTTGAACAGCAAACAAAACTTTCACTGAAGAATTGTGCGGGAGAACAGAGACTACGTTTTGTACCGTATAAGGGATCTCAGACAAGTTGGTCTTCAATAACTGCAAAGAATATATCAATTGAACTAAAAATTGCCATGCAACATTTCAGGTTAATTTTATACCTTAATGAAATGGATGCCAATGGACACGTGACCCAAGCCAGGCCAATCAGAACCCTTTCTTGAGATTTTTGCTGACCCATGATGGGGAAGGAATCACTTTCTTCTCTGATGCTGTAAACAGGTGGGCCTGTATCTGCCAACAATGGCCATGTCCCCACTGGGTGAAAAAAGGCAAGTCTATAATTAAGAGGAAGACAGCTGAGATCCAAAAAGAAAAACAGCAGAGAATTTTGAAGGCATTTAGATTCTTGAGTCCAGACAGTCCTCAGGCCAGCTTCACTCCTGCTGTTGATGTATTTGGAAACATGATCCAATAAACTCTCTCTTAGCTGCTAAGGCTAGCTCAACTAGAGTATCTATCATTCACAGCCAAACAAATTCTGAGTAATACAATTAGTGTATAAAAATTGAAAGCGGAATCCTCCCAAACCCCTTCTCAAGAGGTATTAGTCAAGGCTTATGGATACCAGTGACAGACACTCAATTTGATTCATCTTAAACAAATAGGGAAATTTATTGGCTCCTATAACCAAGCTTTTGGAGGAATACGATGTGAACTGGCCCAGAGGACTCTAACAGCCAGGACTCATGACCAGCTTTATCCTATCTGCACTTTTCTCTGTTTGTTAGCTCCATTCTTCTAGACAGATTCTTTCCCATCAGGAATGAAATCATCTGCTCGCCAGCTCAAGAATCTTTCTGTGAATGGGGAGAGACGAGATCTTTCTCCTCTTAAGGAAAGCCAGCTACTAAAAGCCCTCAGTGAGCACACTGATTTGTTTGATTTGAGTCAGTCTAATCTCAACTAATCAGTGTGGCCAGTGTCTCTGGGGCAGCACAGCTGAGAAATGCTTGCAGCCAAAGAGATAGGGTTGCAAAGACAATGGCAGCTTCCATTTGGAACAACCAACAAGAGCAAGAAGAGGAGCGATGTATCAGACGGAGTGGCTTGTTGTTTCTAGAAGAGAAGGTGGGGCGCAGATCACTGTTTACATGCCCTCTGTTAAGTTAGATGCATACCTTCCTTTTTTCTCCTGAGCAAATGTAGAAAAATAGGAAAATTCCAATGTATCTACTCATACTGGATACATCCCAACATTCACACAGAGCATGTCCAGAATCTCATTTCTCTATGAGAAGGAGACATATCATTCTATATCTGCTGCTAATATGTTGGGACAAAATGGCCCTGTTTCTAATAGGTGGCATTCTGTTTTCTTTCAGGACCAGGAGAAAACCAGAATTATCCCCGAAGAATTTGTAGCTACAGGCATAACCCTGAGGACTGGGATAGATACTGTGAGCTGAATTCCTTGCCTAACTTTTGTCAGAGGACATTGTCCTTAAACGATGTTACAAAGATATCCTTCAGATAAAATTCTGAGATGACTCTGCTACTTCTGCCGCATCCCTTGATGTACGTTCCTAGCATAATTCTAATATCCTAATATGCCAATGGCATATTCTCAATGAACAGATCATTAGTCACCTTGGAATCTAAAATAGGTCTGTATTTTCACCAGGCCTTTGGTGGTCACATAGATGTAAATAAAATATTATGCATATATTTTACATATATGGAGATGATACAAATTATGTATAATATACAAGAGATTCCCAGGTGTCTTGGTGGTAAAGAATCTGCCTGCCAATGCAGGGGACACAGGTTCAACCCCTGATCCAGGAATATGCCCTGGAAGAGGAAATGGCAACCCACTCCAGTAGCCTTGCCAGGAAAACTCCCTGGACAGAGGAGCCTGGCGGGGTGCAGTTTGTGAGGTTGCAAAGAGTCAGACGCAGCTGAGTGAGTATACACATATAATATACAATATAATAGTAACGTGCATCATATGACAAATATGTGGGATCAAACCCACAGCCCCTGGCCTGTAAGCACTAAGTCTTAGCCACATGGACAGCCAGGGGTGATGCTTTCTGAGAGTTCGAGACTCTGAAGCTGTGCCTTGGCTTCTTTTACTATTCACTCTGGGAGAAGACAGGTGTCATGTCAGGGATGTTGACCAGCTCTATGGAGACCCTACGTGGTGCAAGAAACCAAGGTCTTCTGCCAATAGCTGTCACCAACCACGGGACTGGGTCACCCTTCTCCCTGCAAGCCTCTGCAGGAGGTCAACATCAGGGGACTCCCGAGAAGCTCTTGAGAAGACTGACCCCCAACTACCCAGGGAGGCCTTTTCCTAATTTCTGATCTCTGGATAGATACTGTGAGACAGAAGACATGTCTATTGTTCTTTGAAACCCCTAAATTAGGGGTGATCATTTGTTACGGTGCCCTGGTAGCTCAGCTGGTAAGGAATTCACCTGCAATGCAGGAGACCCTGGTTTGATTCCTGGGTCAGAAAGATCCCCTGGAGAAGGGAATGACTACCCACTCCAGTGTTCTTGCTTGGAAAATTCCATGGACAGATGAGCCTGCCTGGTGACAGTCCATGGGGTCGCAAAGAGTCAGAGACAACTGAGCGAGTTTTACTTCACTTTACTATTTGTTATACAACAATAATAAACAGAAATAAATTTAACAAATATATCTCAGCAAATTTAACAGCAACCTCTCCTTCTGAAGTTCACTTTAATATGTCAAAATAGACCATGATAACAAGAATGGACTGCATTTTCTGATTCCTTCCTCTTGCTCAGTCTATGCATATATTTGAGATGTTTGTGCATGTGTCTTCAGTCAACTCAATTGTGCATGACTCTTTGCAAGCCCACGGACTGTAGCCCTCCAGGCTCCTCTGTTCGTGGCATTTTCCAGGCAAGAATACTGGACTGGGTTGCCATTGCCTCCTTTAGGGGATCTTCCCAGATCAGGGGTAGAACCAATGTCTCCTGCATTGGCAGGCAGATTCTTTACCACTGAGCCTCCAGGGAAGGCATCTTTAAGACACTCTATTTCTGATAATTAAGCGTTTGTCTTCAGCCAATGAGCCCTCTGTTACAGAAAGAACTATAATCACTGTTTTCTTTAGCAGTAGTAAAAGATTCAGGCCAAGCTGAGGTCACCAGTGAAAGAATACAAAGTAACAGTTAGGCAATATCTCTCCACCCCATCAGACAGGTTTTTGTTTAAACCCTAAACAGAATTAAACCCTAAAAAATATATTTAACAAAAGTACTGCTGTTCATATATTTTGGAATTTTTGTTGTTTACTTTCACTAAGTAACTTGTTGAGAGAATGTGTGTTACTGAAATATTTTTAGTTATGTAAACTTCTTGTTAATTGCTAAAGGAAGGGGTTTCTGGAAACATTCAGGCTAATATTTGCTTTCCTGAGCACCGACTG
The DNA here is from genome assembly GCA_022376925.1 of Tragulus kanchil. NCBI lineage: Eukaryota > Metazoa > Chordata > Mammalia > Artiodactyla > Tragulidae > Tragulus > Tragulus kanchil. Next base: position 266,128,975 of record JAIOJX010000004.1, on the reverse strand, counting down.
TCCCTTAGTTACGTGTTTCAAAGGATTCAAAGAAGGAGCATAGAAATTGCAAAGAAGGAAGCAAGGGTAAGATCTATTTCTTTTTTTTTTTTTAAACAGAACTATTTTTAGAAACATTCAGATTGATCTGGGCATTCTAACAAAGGTAACAAATTATGCCAGGTTGATGTATAAATTACAGACTTTAGCATGAGTAAATATAAAGATGTGGCCTCTTAAGGGCTTTTTAAAAAAAAGTCTTATCACATTAAAAATCATTGTTACTCAGAAAGTCGATTAGCCTAGGGCTGGGGGTGAGAAAAGGGGAATGTATGCTAATGGGTTCAAGGTATCTTTTCCGGGTGATGAAAATGTGCTAAAATTAGATCATGGTGCGGCTGCACAACTTTGTAAATATACTAAAAATCACTGAATTGCATACTAGAAATGGATGAGTCTTGTGAAATATAAATACATCAATAAAGCTACTTTTGAAAATTGTCAGGGATGACCCGAAAACATTCAGCTAAAGGATTGGCAGTGTGCAAAAAGTCACCCAAAGAATGGTTCTAGTTCAAATATTGTTTTTGTCCTGCTTCTAAGCAGTTACATGTTCAAGACCAAAGTTGAAATCAATTTTAAGATGCCCCCAAGGCCAGATTCCCCCTAGGGTAGAACCAATGTCTCCTGCATTGGCAGGCAGATTCTTTACCACTGAGCCTCCAGGGAAGGCATCTTTAAGACACTCTATTTCTGATAATTAAGCGTTTGTCTTCAGCCAATGAGCCCTCTGTTACAGAAAGAACTATAATCACTGTTTTCTTTAGCAGTAGTAAAAGATTCAGGCCAAGCTGAGGTCACCAGTGAAAGAATACAAAGTAACAGTTAGGCAATATCTCTCCACCCCATCAGACAGGTTTTTGTTTAAACCCTAAACAGAATTAAACCCTAAAAAATATATTTAACAAAAGTACTGCTGTTCATATATTTTGGAATTTTTGTTGTTTACTTTCACTAAGTAACTTGTTGAGAGAATGTGTGTTACTGAAATATTTTTAGTTATGTAAACTTCTTGTTAATTGCTAAAGGAAGGGGTTTCTGGAAACATTCAGGCTAATATTTGCTTTCCTGAGCACCGACTGTCCCTTAGTTACGTGTTTCAAAGGATTCAAAGAAGGAGCATAGAAATTGCAAAGAAGGAAGCAAGGGTAAGATCTATTTCTTTTTTTTTTTTTAAACAGAACTATTTTTAGAAACATTCAGATTGATCTGGGCATTCTAACAAAGGTAACAAATTATGCCAGGTTGATGTATAAATTACAGACTTTAGCATGAGTAAATATAAAGATGTGGCCTCTTAAGGGCTTTTTAAAAAAAAGTCTTATCACATTAAAAATCATTGTTACTCAGAAAGTCGATTAGCCTAGGGCTGGGGGTGAGAAAAGGGGAATGTATGCTAATGGGTTCAAGGTATCTTTTCCGGGTGATGAAAATGTGCTAAAATTAGATCATGGTGCGGCTGCACAACTTTGTAAATATACTAAAAATCACTGAATTGCATACTAGAAATGGATGAGTCTTGTGAAATATAAATACATCAATAAAGCTACTTTTGAAAATTGTCAGGGATGACCCGAAAACATTCAGCTAAAGGATCGGCAGTGTGCAAAAAGTCACCCAAAGAATGGTTCTAGTTCAAATATTGTTTTTGTCCTGCTTCTAAGCAGTTACATGTTCAAGACCAAAGTTGAAATCAATTTTAAGATGCCCCAGTGGCGCATTTAAAAATTTCTCTAACAAGAAATACATCTAGGAGCCTTTTTTAAGTTGAGAAGTTATGCTTCACTCTGTGCTCAGAATAAATCTGGTAGACTTTGAACTTGCCGTCAAAACTGAAGAAATAATAGTTACAGTTTTTGCCATAACTACTAAGGCAAATCTACAGTGCAAAACTGAAATCCTGACAAGTGAAAAAGGCATGTTTTCATAGATGTTAGCCACCCCAACAAAGTGTACTAGATATTTTTCATTCTAATTCTTTCAAAAGATTACAAGGAAATTATTTTTCTATACAGTGACTCTAAAGAAGTCCAATTTTTTGTTCAGCTCAGTTTTTCATTTGTGGCACAACAACAAAAAATAGCAACAACAAAAAATCCTTTTCATTAGATTTGTTGGCTGTCTGTAATATAAAAGTTTTTTGAAGATTAGTTCTTAAATAAAAAAACCAAAGATAAAAAAAAAGCCTAAAGATAACTAAAGGCACCTAATTATATAATTTCATCTATGTATTTGCATGTTAGTTAAAAGCTTCTTAAAGGGTTTCCCTGATGGTCCAGTGGCTAAGGACACCGCCTTGCAGTGTAAGGGGCGCCAGTTTGATCCCTGGCCTGGGAAGATCCCACGTACCGTGGAGTGGCTGGACTGATGTGTCCAACTACCAAGCTGGTGCTCTTCAGCGAGAGAGGCCACTGCGATGGGAGGCCCACACAGACCAAAGAACAAAGATGGATGAAAATAAATAAATGAAAGACCAATAGAAGTGGCTAAAAAAAAAAGAAAAAAGAAATACTCTAGGTCCAATTGGTTTATTTTAAAATATAAAATTTAACATGAAAATATTATATATAATGAAATAATTGAAGGATCTGATACTGAAGCTGAAGCTCCAATACTTTTGCCCACCCGATGCTAAGAGCTGTCTCACTGGGAAAGACCCTGATGCTGGGAAAGACTGAGAGCGGGAGGAGAAGGGGGCAGCAGAGGATGAGATGACTAGGTAGCATCACCGACTCAGTGGATGTGAGCCTGAGAACGCTCAGGAGGTAGTGAGGACAGGGCAGCCTGGCCAGCGCAGTCCATGGAGTCGCAGAGGGGGACACATGAAATCAATTTTAAGATGCCCCAGTGGTGCATTTAAAAATTTCTCTAACAAGAAATACATCTAGGAGCCTTTTTTAAGTTGAGAAGTTATGCTTCACTCTGTGCTCAGAATAAATCTGGTAGACTTTGAACTTGCCGTCAAAACTGAAGAAATAATAGTTACAGTTTTTGCCATAACTACTAAGGCAAATCTACAGTGCAAAACTGAAATCCTGACAAGTGAAAAAGGCATGTTTTCATAGATGTTAGCCACCCCAACAAAGTGTACTAGATATTTTTCATTCTAATTCTTTCAAAAGATTACAAGGAAATTATTTTTCTATACAGTGACTCTAAAGAAGTCCAATTTTTTGTTCAGCTCAGTTTTTCATTTGTGGCACAACAACAAAAAATAGCAACAACAAAAAATCCTTTTCATTAGATTTGTTGGCTGTCTGTAATATAAAAGTTTTTTGAAGATTAGTTCTTAAATAAAAAAACCAAAGATAAAAAAAAAGCCTAAAGATAACTAAAGGCACCTAATTATATAATTTCATCTATGTATTTGCATGTTAGTTAAAAGCTTCTTAAAGGGTTTCCCTGATGGTCCAGTGGCTAAGGACACCGCCTTGCAGTGTAAGGGGCGCCAGTTTGATCCCTGGCCTGGGAAGATCCCACGTACCGTGGAGTGGCTGGACTGATGTGTCCAACTACCAAGCTGGTGCTCTTCAGCGAGAGAGGCCACTGCGATGGGAGGCCCACACAGACCAAAGAACAAAGATGGATGAAAATAAATAAATGAAAGACCAATAGAAGTGGCTAAAAAAAAAAGAAAAAAGAAATACTCTAGGTCCAATTGGTTTATTTTAAAATATAAAATTTAACATGAAAATATTATATATAATGAAATAATTGAAGGATCTGATACTGAAGCTGAAGCTCCAATACTTTTGCCCACCCGATGCTAAGAGCTGTCTCACTGGGAAAGACCCTGATGCTGGGAAAGACTGAGAGCGGGAGGAGAAGGGGGCAGCAGAGGATGAGATGACTAGGTAGCATCACCGACTCAGTGGATGTGAGCCTGAGAACGCTCAGGGAGGTAGTGAGGGACAGGGCAGCCTGGCCAGGCTGCAGTCCATGGAGTCGCAGAGAGGGGGACACAGCAACTGGACGACAACAATGAAGGAAGCCAGAAACCAAAGACTACTTGGATGATTCCATCTATATCAGGCTCTGGAAAAGCTAATGTAGAGGAACGGAAAACAGTTCAGTGCTTCCGAGGAACTGCAAGAGAAGGGCAGTGACTACAGAGACATGTTAGGAACTTAGTTTTGGCTGTACTGCGCAATTCACCTATTGCTTTTATTATTACAACTACTGAATGGCTATAGTTTATTCAAGACCTAATAAAAGGCCTACTAAGCCATTCTTTCACTATTTTCCTTTTTCTCTCTATGTACATGACAATTTAAAATTTTTTATTTCATTTTTTAAAAATGTTTTACTTTATATTAGAGTATAGCTAAGTAACAATGAACAATGTTGTGATAGTTTCAGATGGACAGCAAAGGGACTCAGCCACACATATACAAGTACCCATTCTCTCCCAAACTCCCCTCCCATCCAGGCTGCCACATAACATTGAGCAGACCTCCCTGTGCTATACAGTAGGATACTGTTGGTTATCCATTTTAAATATAGCAGTGTATACATGTCCATCTCAAACTCCCTATCTCTTCCCCCCCCATTCTATATGGCAACTTTTTTAAAGAGGGTTTTTTTCAGCTAGTTCTCTTGATGTAAACACTTTCTTACTGTTTACCAAGGTTTTAGACAGCCTGTATTCAATGACTCTTGGTATGTGCATACATCTACGGCAACGTTAAATAAACATCTGTTAGTAATAAATAATATAGGAGACACCTGAACCTAGAGTTTTTCAACTGGAAAACCTATCTTTTCATGGTCTTTCTCTTTTCCACTATAATGTGAGCTTCTTGAAGGAATCGGCAATATGATGTGAGTTTCTTCATTTAGAATCTCTGCTGTACCTCCCTCAGTGTGATGCATGAGCAGATACACAACTACCGCTGCACAATTACAGAACTGACCCACCAACAGTCCTCAGAGAGAGCTGTGGGCTTAGGTATTATTCATCTTATATGTAAATCTTATGGAAGGTATAGTTTACAGTTACAAGGAAGGGCTTCTCCCATCATCAATAACAAACCTGATATATAATTTATCCTCGAAAGTGATGGTCATTTTATTTGTTTAAATAAAATGACTTATCACTCAAGGAGGTATAACTTGCTTCCATTGCAATTGTAAGATGCCATTTGATTGTGGGGGTTGACGGCTTTCATAGCACTCAACCTCTTCAATCATCTTTCTATGTGCATGCCTAGTCTGCAGAGGCTCGAGTGTCTCCCAGATTCCTTGCAGCTGGGTCTTAGAATTTAAGATAAGCCAGAGAGACGCACTTCTGTGGCAGTAAATAATCCTTCTGTCCCCTCTGCTTGGCAGCCCAGTTCTGTGGATGTTGGGTTCTTCTGTGGCAGCATTAGAACAATAACCCCACTGTCTAGTCACTGGCTCCAAAGTCAGGGGGTGAGGCATCTGCTTTGCTGGTTTGTAATGAATATGAAGGGTCCTAAAGCCAGTAGCTCCCTGATCATGGCAGTGGCAGTGTGGTTCAGGAGCCTGTGACTTCCTGACTGGAGACAGGCAATAGCTGGGCGAATTGTCTTTTTTTTAATGTGTTTTTTTTGGCTGTACTCAGTCTTAGTTACAATATGCAGGGTCTAGTTCCTTGACCAGGGGTCAAAGCCAGCCCCCTTGCACTGGGAGCTTGGAGTCTTAGCCACTGGGTCACCAAAGAAGCCACACAAATTATCCTTGATTAAAGCTCAATCTTGGGTCTGTTTCTTCAGCCATTTCAATGATTCTTAAGCCATTTAATACTCATAATAAATCCTTTCCTTCTTAAACTAGCTTGAGTAGATTTTATCCTCTGCAAATGAACCCTGACCAATACAGAAAAGAAATGGCTGTGGTCATCTCTAGATAAAAATTAAATGGTGCTGGCATGATACTGTCAATCAGTATAATGACCAAAATGACTCTTGAGTCTAGCTAAAAGGAATGGATTCACATTGCTTAGATGGATATTATTCATTCATAATCTAATGAACTCTAAAGAGAAGGCTAGATATAGGATGCAAACTGAACATGGCCTGAAATAAGAAAACATTGATCAGAACCCTTCAGTGTACTGTATTGTCTTTTTGATAAGAGCTATTCAAAAGTGATATTAGTCATGACTATTAGAAGTAGGAGGAAGGGAAATAAGGAATTGGATCATGTGAAAAATATTTTTGAATAGAAACTTGAGATATGTTAATTTTATGAACACCTACTGATTTCATTTTGTCATGGAAGTCAATCAAAGCTTGTAAAAGAAATCAAAGTCCCCCCAAAAGGAGCACCCCCAAAAAATAATGAAGAAAGTATTTGAGAGTATTGGAGGAGAAGGGAGATTCCTTGCAGCTGGGTCTTAGAATTTAAGATAAGCCAGAGAGACGCACTTCTGTGGCAGTAAATAATCCTTCTGTCCCCTCTGCTTGGCAGCCCAGTTCTGTGGATGTTGGGTTCTTCTGTGGCAGCATTAGAACAATAACCCCACTGTCTAGTCACTGGCTCCAAAGTCAGGGGGTGAGGCATCTGCTTTGCTGGTTTGTAATGAATATGAAGGGTCCTAAAGCCAGTAGCTCCCTGATCATGGCAGTGGCAGTGTGGTTCAGGAGCCTGTGACTTCCTGACTGGAGACAGGCAATAGCTGGGCGAATTGTCTTTTTTTTAATGTGTTTTTTTTGGCTGTACTCAGTCTTAGTTACAATATGCAGGGTCTAGTTCCTTGACCAGGGGTCAAAGCCAGCCCCCTTGCACTGGGAGCTTGGAGTCTTAGCCACTGGGTCACCAAAGAAGCCACACAAATTATCCTTGATTAAAGCTCAATCTTGGGTCTGTTTCTTCAGCCATTTCAATGATTCTTAAGCCATTTAATACTCATAATAAATCCTTTCCTTCTTAAACTAGCTTGAGTAGATTTTATCCTCTGCAAATGAACCCTGACCAATACAGAAAAGAAATGGCTGTGGTCATCTCTAGATAAAAATTAAATGGTGCTGGCATGATACTGTCAATCAGTATAATGACCAAAATGACTCTTGAGTCTAGCTAAAAGGAATGGATTCACATTGCTTAGATGGATATTATTCATTCATAATCTAATGAACTCTAAAGAGAAGGCTAGATATAGGATGCAAACTGAACATGGCCTGAAATAAGAAAACATTGATCAGAACCCTTCAGTGTACTGTATTGTCTTTTTGATAAGAGCTATTCAAAAGTGATATTAGTCATGACTATTAGAAGTAGGAGGAAGGGAAATAAGGAATTGGATCATGTGAAAAATATTTTTGAATAGAAACTTGAGATATGTTAATTTTATGAACACCTACTGATTTCATTTTGTCATGGAAGTCAATCAAAGCTTGTAAAAAAAAAGAAATCAAAGTCCCCCCAAAAGGAGCACCCCCAAAAAATAATGAAGAAAGTATTTGAGAGTATTGGAGGAGAAGGGGAGCCCTTCTTGAAAAAATTGCTTGGGGGGGGGGTCTAAAGTTATACACAGAATATAAGTATAAAATTCTATTTTAAAAGCATATAATTAATTGATACTTCACAACTTATTGCAAAGGGTTTTGAACTATTAGAAGTAAGCAAAAATGGCTTTAAAATGTAGACTATGATGATGATCTATTTTGAAGTGTATTTTTCTTGAAGGGTGGTTACAGTCACCATAACAATTTTCATGACGCTTTAACTTAAAATAGTCTAAGGGAAGTCTTTCAATACTACCTAGGTCTGCAGGTTATGTCATGGTGCATGTGTCAGCAGTGTGGAACTGCTATTTAAAAAGAGCTGACATGATCCAACGGTATGCTAACCAAAACAGGACATGCAAAAGCCACAAAGTAATTTTTCCCAGTATATATAGGGACAGTTAAACCAATATCAGACACTCACATCCAGTTGGAGGCTTCATATTTTTAAAAGAATGTGGAGAAACCAGAAAGGGAACTAGAGCATAGCACAGAGCCTGATTAAAGAGTTAGGAAATAGGGCATCAAAATGGCAAGAAAAGGAAACTTGTTTTATTTATCTATAAGGAGGTTCAGTGGTCTTAATACGTAACGTAGTGGACTATAAAAATTAAAGAGACAAGTCACAGCTAGACCTCCTAGCCACCCAGACAGTAACAACGTAGAATTAAATAAATAGGAGCATAAAGTTTGCAACAACAATCACTTAGGTGAGAACTGGTTCTACCATTTGATTCCAAAATAGCTGGCCAAATCAGATGACAGAAGCTCCATGAGGCGAAAACACCAGGAAAGTGGAACTCTGGTCTCTGGATTACGAGGTAAATAATATATTAGTCATGACTATTAGAAGTAGGAGGAAGAAATAAGGAATTGGATCATGTGAAAAATATTTTTGAATAGAAACTTGAGATATGTTAATTTTATGAACACCTACTGATTTCATTTTGTCATGGAAGTCAATCAAAGCTTGTAAAAAAAAAGAAATCAAAGTCCCCCCAAAAGGAGCACCCCCAAAAAATAATGAAGAAAGTATTTGAGAGTATTGGAGGAGAAGGGGAGCCCTTCTTGAAAAAATTGCTTGGGGGGGGGGTCTAAAGTTATACACAGAATATAAGTATAAAATTCTATTTTAAAAGCATATAATTAATTGATACTTCACAACTTATTGCAAAGGGTTTTGAACTATTAGAAGTAAGCAAAAATGGCTTTAAAATGTAGACTATGATGATGATCTATTTTGAAGTGTATTTTTCTTGAAGGGTGGTTACAGTCACCATAACAATTTTCATGACGCTTTAACTTAAAATAGTCTAAGGGAAGTCTTTCAATACTACCTAGGTCTGCAGGTTATGTCATGGTGCATGTGTCAGCAGTGTGGAACTGCTATTTAAAAAGAGCTGACATGATCCAACGGTATGCTAACCAAAACAGGACATGCAAAAGCCACAAAGTAATTTTTCCCAGTATATATAGGGACAGTTAAACCAATATCAGACACTCACATCCAGTTGGAGGCTTCATATTTTTAAAAGAATGTGGAGAAACCAGAAAGGGAACTAGAGCATAGCACAGAGCCTGATTAAAGAGTTAGGAAATAGGGCATCAAAATGGCAAGAAAAGGAAACTTGTTTTATTTATCTATAAGGAGGTTCAGTGGTCTTAATACGTAACGTAGTGGACTATAAAAATTAAAGAGACAAGTCACAGCTAGACCTCCTAGCCACCCAGACAGTAACAACGTAGAATTAAATAAATAGGAGCATAAAGTTTGCAACAACAATCACTTAGGTGAGAACTGGTTCTACCATTTGATTCCAAAATAGCTGGCCAAATCAGATGACAGAAGCTCCATGAGGCGAAAACACCAGGAAAGTGGAACTCTGGTCTCTGGATTACGAGGTAAATAATATATTTCATTATGGGAAGAAATACTGCAGTTATTATTTATTAGGGAGAAGACCATGAATGAGGAGGCCAGCATACTGTACCTGTTGCAGCTATTTCCAGGAGTAGAATAGCTAATTCACACAGACATCTAGCTAGCTGTATTAGCAAGTTACAGCAAGTTTTGTGAATAATTGCATAGGACATACTTAACGTGTACTGACAGATTGGAATATCAGTAGCAGTACTTAGACTTTAAAGCTAGGCTCCATGCCAACAGAAAGAAAGACAAATAAATAATTGACTCTTGGGTCCATGTCTACTTTTGGTGAGAGAGCTGCATTGCCACAGTCTCAGTGTTTTAAAGAACAAAACTGGTCATTTTAGGCTAGTTTCTAAAATAAACTAGGCTAAAGGTCTTCCCTGGTGGTTCAGTGGTAAATGGAATCGCCTTGCAATGCAGGTAACACAGGTTTGATTCCTGGTTGGGGAACTAAGATCCCACATGCTGCATGCTATAACTAAGACTCAATGCAACCAAATAAATAAATACTAAAACAAACAAACAAACAAAACCTAGGCTAGGATTAAAGACTGCCTAGACAGCATGGGGCCGTATAAAATGCTACTTGTTAGTTCTTTTAAAATCTTCTAAAACCTTTTGATAATAAAATGAGAGTCTTTCATTTTTTCCTCTGGAAAAAATCAGAAAAAGCATAACTGACTTCCAGAATAATGTCTTAGACCTTACACCACCCTAGTGACCACACCTATCAAGAAACCCAGTGGTTTCCTATACAATCATGCTTCAGATTCCTTGACACAAGATGTAAGGGGAGTTTGGAGGGCAGAGAAGGGGTGCTGTTAGAGAGGTTCTGGATGTTTCCAGAAGTAGACGGAACCTGATGCTTTAATACTACCCTTACAGAAGCTTAGAATTCCAAGTGTTACTAAAAAAAAAAAGCACGAGGAAATGTCTTCTTAGCCCAAATAAAGAAAAAAAGATGCACAATTATCCAATAGTCTTGAAATACTTCTAGGATTCTCGTTCTATAGCAGGCAAAGTAAGAGTCCCATATGTTCCATGCTGTGGAAATCTGTGACTTTTTGGTTGCCCTATAGGCCTTTCTCTGAGCAACTGCTTCCCTCCCCAACTGGAAAAGACCTTGTTCCTGTGAAAGATTGAGGGCAGGAGGAGAAGGGGGTGACAGAGGATGAGATGGTTGGATGGTATCACTGACTCAGTGGACATGAGTTCGGGCAATCCGGAAGATCATAAAGGACAGGGACGGCTGGTGTGCTGCAGTCCATGTGGTCGCAAAGAGTCAGACACGATTGAGCGACTGAACACCAACCAGCTGCATGGAATGCTAACAGGACAGTAAAACAGCTCTGCCTGCCCCACCACAAGCCTGAGCATCAGAGGACTCGCTTCCCCAGATACAGTGATTAGTCCCGGGGGCTATAGGTCCAAGCTGGGGCTTGGAGATTAGGATGGTTTGGGGGAACCATGCCTCCGTCTGGGACCACTAGCTAGCCAGGCTATGTAAACCTGGCATGGTAGAAGACCACTTTTCTTTCCAATGGGAAAGAGTCTGCAAGAAGATGAATTCAAAGAAGAGATGAAGCCAAGACATGGAGCGTGAAAAGAACCCTGATTACAGTGTCTGAGCCACGTACAGTCACAAGAGAGACAAACCAACCCTTGGAGTTTTTATTTCAAGAGAACCCCAATAAGCCTCTCTTCTGTTTAACCTATGTGGGGACCCCAGTTTGATCCGAAGATCCCCTGGAGAAGGGGATGGCAACCCACTCGAGTATTCTTGCCTGGAGCGGCCCATAGACAGAGGAGACTGGCGGGCTACGGGCCACGAGGGTTACAAAGAGTCAGACAGGACTGAGTGACTTTCACTTTCACTCACATAAGGGCTTAGACTTCTGTCACTTGCCACCAAGAGTCCTGACTGATACACCTCCATTTTACAGATGGGGCAACAAAAGCGTAACAATTGCTAAAATGTAAAATGAGCAAGATGTGAGAAAAACCACTGAAATACTCACATATCCCTAAGCAACTGGATATGTGGACACAGATATATTATCACGGTCTTATTTATTTGGACTTAAGCACCTAGGAGTCTGTGTGAGGCCTTACAGTACACAGGTGAAGGGTGTGACCTTTGAGTCAGACGCTCCCATGGTCCCCGTCCCAGCTGACACTGTCTGAGAGGCTCAGGTGGCGAGGGGGCCCTCCCCAGCCATCAGTTTTCTCAACAGTAAAAAGGAAGGCTCAGGACTTCCCTGGTGGTCCAGTGGGTAAAGAGTCCACCTTGCAGTTCAAGGGACACCGGTTCGAACCCTGGCTGGGAAGATCCCACATGCCACGGAGCGGCTGATTAGAAGCCAGTGCTCCGGAGCGCATGCGCCCAGGGCGGTGCTCTGCAATAGGTGAGGCCACTGCGATGGGAGGCCCACACAGGCCAAAGAATAAAGATGGATGAAAATAAATAAATGAAGGACTAATAAAAGAGGCCAAAAAAAAAAAAAAGGAGGCTCATCAGCCCAACCACATAAAACTATTGTAAGGCTTAAGTGAGACAGTACGCCTCATCTTCTGTTTGCAAACTATGTAAACCAGTGGTAAGGAGTCAATACATTCCTACTCCCTTTTTTTTTTTTTTAATAATGAGCACTAACATTACTGGGGGAAAAACAAAAACAAAAACAGCAACAGAAAAAACATTGTGCATTGAGGACTTTCCCTCTATGTTAAAAGACACTTGTTTTGAACACAAAGTGGTTCGGAACATTTATGAAAACTATTCTTTTAAAAGAAATCCTACCTACCAATCCTGTATAGATAGTAACACTACTATGAAGGAGTGTTTAGAAGTAAGCTTATTTTTGCCCTCATCTGTCTCTCTTCCCTCACTCCTTTCATCTGTACTAGCTTTCAAATATCAAGTGTCAACACCACCATCCAACTTCATGGTAAGTAAGATGGCAGGAAGGAGTTTATCTACTTCTGCTTTATCTTCATGCCTTATTAATTTGACTGTGTATGCTCAGATCAGTTTTCTCACCACCTTCTGCTTTGCTCTTCCTGCAAACGGCCAAACACAGCAAGCCACATTTCCCAGGCCCCCTTGCCAGCTAGCCCCTGGTTAGGTTTGACCAACAGAGATAATAGGACCGAGGAGGGCACTCCTTGCCTCCTTTGCTTCAGGAAACTGCAGCTCTTTCATGGCTCAGCTTCCCCTACCTGCCCACCTCCCACCGCTCCACTGGAGGCCCCAGTTCCTAGACGCTGGTGACAGCCCCTGTCCCTCTGGTCTCCCAGTCTTTGCGGTAGCCTCTCTGTTCTTCCTAATCTCGGGGTTTCCAACTGCTTCCTATTTGCCCTTGCATGTTTCTAACACTCTTTACAATAAAGGGAAAGTGAAAGTGTTAGTCGCTCAGTCGTGTCTGATTCTGTGTGACCCCACGGACTGTAGCCCGCCAGCCCCCTCTGTCCATGGAGTTCTTCAGCCAAGAATATCAGAATGGGTGGCCATTTCCTTTTCCACAGGGATCTTCCTGACCCAGGGATTGAACAGGCAGATTCTATACTGTCTGAGTCACCGGGAAAGTCCCCTTTTTACCATAATTTCCATGTTAAATTTCTTTTATGAAACTTGCTGGCCTAAGTTTCATTTCCCTGATGGACAGAATTCTCTCTATTCAAAGAGCGACCATGCCTTGCCAATTTCTAACTCTATTTTTCTTCATTCTTTTCTAATGCAGGCATCATCTCTCACCCAGACTGATTCAGAATCTTCCATCTAGCTCCTCTTAGAGCCCTTTCCCACACTGCAGCCAGAGTGAGCTTCCTAAAACACAGTCGTCTTCTTGTGACCTTTGGGTGCTCTTCATCTCATATAAGAGCTAAGCTCCTTAGTGTGAGAGACAGTTTTTCACAGCATGTCTCCTTACATCTCATATTAAAGAATTGCTCCAAAAATCCTGCTGTTCCTCCTTATTTTTGCCCTCATCTGTCTCTCTTCCCTCACTCCTTTCATCTGTACTAGCTTTCAAATATCAAGTGTCAACACCACCATCCAACTTCATGGTAAGTAAGATGGCAGGAAGGAGTTTATCTACTTCTGCTTTATCTTCATGCCTTATTAATTTGACTGTGTATGCTCAGATCAGTTTTCTCACCACCTTCTGCTTTGCTCTTCCTGCAAACGGCCAAACACAGCAAGCCACATTTCCCAGGCCCCCTTGCCAGCTAGCCCCTGGTTAGGTTTGACCAACAGAGATAATAGGACCGAGGAGGGCACTCCTTGCCTCCTTTGCTTCAGGAAACTGCAGCTCTTTCATGGCTCAGCTTCCCCTACCTGCCCACCTCCCACCGCTCCACTGGAGGCCCCAGTTCCTAGACGCTGGTGACAGCCCCTGTCCCTCTGGTCTCCCAGTCTTTGCGGTAGCCTCTCTGTTCTTCCTAATCTCGGGGTTTCCAACTGCTTCCTATTTGCCCTTGCATGTTTCTAACACTCTTTACAATAAAGGGAAAGTGAAAGTGTTAGTCGCTCAGTCGTGTCTGATTCTGTGTGACCCCACGGACTGTAGCCCGCCAGCCCCCTCTGTCCATGGAGTTCTTCAGCCAAGAATATCAGAATGGGTGGCCATTTCCTTTTCCACAGGGATCTTCCTGACCCAGGGATTGAACAGGCAGATTCTATACTGTCTGAGTCACCGGGAAAGTCCCCTTTTTACCATAATTTCCATGTTAAATTTCTTTTATGAAACTTGCTGGCCTAAGTTTCATTTCCCTGATGGACAGAATTCTCTCTATTCAAAGAGCGACCATGCCTTGCCAATTTCTAACTCTATTTTTCTTCATTCTTTTCTAATGCAGGCATCATCTCTCACCCAGACTGATTCAGAATCTTCCATCTAGCTCCTCTTAGAGCCCTTTCCCACACTGCAGCCAGAGTGAGCTTCCTAAAACACAGTCGTCTTCTTGTGACCTTTGGGTGCTCTTCATCTCATATAAGAGCTAAGCTCCTTAGTGTGAGAGACAGTTTTTCACAGCATGTCTCCTTACCCCTGCCAACTACATCTCTAGCGTCTCAAGGTTCTAGGGGCACCAACTTGCTTACAACCTTGGCTCACACACCCACTCACACAAACATCCTGCTGTTCCTCCTCTGGATTTTGTTACAGTGTTTCCTTCCTACCTACCTACTTCTGACTAATCCTCCTTCAAAATTCCCCTCAATGATGTCTCCTCTAGAAAGCTTCTGTGAGGATCCAGGTCATGCTTCCTCCACCTACGTTTAACATATTTTATTAACATCGCCTGCTATGAGTCTCTTTCGCCTCAGTGGAGTGCCTCAAGATTCCCAACCATGTCTCCTTCATTTGTCTCTGTTCTTGTTCCTTGCTAAGTCTCTTCAGTCTTGTCCGACTCTTTTTGACCCTATGGACCATAGTCCATTTACTGTTCTGTCCATGGAATGGATTCTCCAGGCAGGAATACTGGAGTGGGTTGCCATGCCCTCCTCCAGGGTATCTTCCTGACCCAGGGATCGAACCTTCATCTCTTATATCTCCTGCATTGGCAGGCAGGTGTACTTCCTATTAAAAAAATATTGCTTAAAGTGAACTGTACTATACCCCCTGAACCCTGGCAGTCAAAGTAGAAACCTATGAGTAATCTCAATTCCCTTCTCTATCTCCACACCCAAGTAGTTAACTAGTCTGAATTTTACTTCAGAAATCACTCTGATACCGTGATTCTTCTGTCTCACTCCACAGCCAGTGCCCCAATCTTCCAAGTCATTCTAAGTTCCTCTGACCATGACCTTTGTTGATAAATACCTTTGCATCATGACACAAGATATGCATTCTGCAGGTCAAGTTTTTAATAAAGTCACTTTAAAAAAAATTATTTGGTTGTGCTGGATCTCAGTTGGGGCACCCAGGATCTTCCATCTTCCTGCTGCATGCAGGATCTTTAGTTGCAAACTCTTGGTTGTGACATGTGAGATCTAATTCCTTAACCAGAGATTCAACCTGAGACCCCTCCATTGGGGTGCAGAGTCTTACCCACTGGACCATGAGGGAAACCCCTAAAGTCACTTCTAAGATACAAACAATGTGCAAAATGCAACCAAGAGGAAACTTAGTTAAGACTGAAATCAAATAATTAATCACTCATTCTGTCTCATTTTTTCCTTTTATTTTCCAGTTAATAAACCCTACATTATACTCAACGACTTCAGCCCTGCCATACTTTATTATCTAAGACAATGATGGCTCTGTTAAAACAAAGAATCTTAGACACATTAAATTTTAAGTAAATCCACTTGGTTCACTTTGAAGACATCAATGTCTTGTGGAAGTGAATTTATTAAAAATTCAAATTGCCCACAAAGTTTATGCATAACAAACAAGTAAATCAAATAGAAACTTTATGAAACATTGATCCCTTTTCAAGACCCTTTAATAGTTTGTTTTCCATTTAAGTCTGTTTTTTCCTAAATACAGGTGTGATTCATGAAAATCATTTTAAGATCCACTCGTAGGTTGTGAACCACAATTTGGAAACCACTGTTTTGGGTTTTCACAATCATTTGCTTGAATGACTACATTTTCTTCCCAACTTGCCTTTTTGTCTCCTGTCTGGCTTCCAGGCAGTTACCTTTTCATCAATAAAAGGGACAAATGTAACCGTGTCACTTTTCTGTTAAAATATTCATATCCTGGGAGGCTGACACCACTACCTGTAGACTGAAACCCTTGTTTTTTGACTTGACGTACAAAGAGGGTAAGTTCTGGTTCCACTTCTCCCCAATCTCCGGCCCCTGACTACACCCCTTCAGTGCACCCTGCAGCTTTCACCTCTCCCCTTGCTTCCTAGCTCCACACTTTTATCACTGCCGTCTCCTCCACTTGACATGCACTTCATCTCACAGGTCTGTTTATTCTTCAGGGCTCAAGTCAATACTATTATTTCCTTATGTCTCCTTCCCTTCCCCTCACCTCTGTAAGGCTAGCAGATTACCAATTCCATTGCCTGTGTTCCCATTTGGCAATTTGGATCATTATACAGCTGCTTTTGTTGGTGTTTAGTCACCAAGCCGTTTCTGGCTCCTTGTGACCCCGTGGAATGTAGCCCGCCAAGCTCCTCCATCCATGGGATTTCCCAGGCAAGAATACTGGAGTAGGGGACTGCCCTAGTGGTCTAGTGGTAGACTCTGCACTCCAAGTACAGGGGGTACAGGTTCGACCCCTGGTCAGGGAACTAAATCCCACATGCCACAGCTAAAGATTCCGCTTATCATAACTAACAGTGCAGTGAAGCCAAATAAATGCATATTGAAAAAAAAAAGAATACTGGAGTGGGTTGCCATTTCCTTCTCCAGGGAATCTTCCCATCCCAAGGACTGAACCTGGGTCTCCTGCATTGCAAGCAGATTCTATACCACTGAGCTACCAGGTAAGTCCTCATAGTGGCTTTACATGCATTTTAATATGCACCTGTGTTATTTTTCTTAATATGAGACTCTTGAAGGCAGAATCTTGGTGCTGTTAGAAGAGATAATGACTGTAAAACAATTGTAACCAAAGTTGGCAGGATGAGTAAATACAAATTCCTTCATTTTTGTGCCCTATCACTTAACCACATGATATACAATAAAAGTGTATTAACTTCCAGTCTAGAACTTAATACCTTATATTTATAATTATGCATTAACAACACTCTGTATTCACTCAGGGATTGAACCCTGGTCTCCTACATTGCAGGTAGATTCTTTACCATCTGAGTCACTGGGAAGCCCCTTTACTTAGATAGTGCTTTACATTTATATCTTACATGGCATTTCTGCAAATAAACCCCACTGGTCAATCACAGGACAAATAGAATCCTGCTTTCCAAAGAGGAAGCCAAGCACAGACCCAGAGAAGCTCTACTACTACTATTATTGACCAAGGCCACATAGCCAAACTTAAATGCAGACCAGACTCCCAAGCTAGCTGCACTGTGTCTTCTTTTGGCCGGGACTCTCCCGGGCCATCAATGCTGCACAGCCATCCTTCTGCCTCAGAGGCCTCCCCTGACTCAGGGAAGAGGCACGTCTCTCAGTCACTTCCAACCTGATTCCTCCTGCTTCTTCAAAAACAATCTGAACAAAGTTGCTTTTCTCAAGATGGCTTCCTCCCAAAAGAGGATTCTGAGAGACATATTTCTCCTTAAAAAAACAGCAAAAAAACCAAAACCAAAACCAAAAAAACCCCCAAACCCCAGACCAAGAGAGAAACAATAAACATGAGACAGTTTTGCTTACTGAAACAGAGCCAGCCAAAAACAGGCCCAGGTTTCATATGGTGTTTTTTTAGTTGTTGTTATTTTTTTTTTTTTAAACAGCTGTAGTGAAGTGGTAGGGCTCTAGGAACCACTGTGAGGATCTTTCACTTTCACTCGCAGGGGATAAAGGCTGACAAGGAGGGTAGACATGAAGCATTCAGTGATAACTCCTAGGCTCTATTTTAGCAAGAGCAGGACAAGAGAATCCAGATTTACCCGTCTGTTATGTCCTGGGGACTCCATGTACATATCTGATCTAATCCTCACGTCCCCAGTCAGTCATATATGTACCTTCTGCTCTGGGACTCACACTGGACCAGGTACAGGGAAATAATGATCCTCTCCTTGTGGAATGACCAGTCTAGGGCAGCAGTGGGAAACCTGCCTTCCACCCTAACACGCCTGAGGTGCAGCACATCCTCGGGGCCAAGGGTCCCTGTGTTCTGACTTTTAGGATACTCTCATGGCAGACTGGGGGTGGGTGGATGGGGTTTTGAGGTGCAGGCTGATGAAGCGCTCTGAATGACTGTGATGTAGTCTCCTTCTACATGAATAAGAACACAGATGCAGCAAAAGGAAAAAGACACTCAATCTACAGTGTACAGGTGCTATGATGGGAAAGCACAGTTGTTTGAGCAAGCTGGAGGAGCACCTGCCGTGAAGCCGGGTGGAGCACAGAGAGCTTTCAGGAGGAAGTGAGCTACTCTAAGAAACAAGAGTACAAGGAGGTTTCAGTCAGAACAACGGGCCAGGGGATCAGATGGCTGGGTATGGCGGCATTCTCAGAACAGCCTCTGCCAAAGTTCAGAGAAAGACTAATGAATCTGGTGTCACAAGACGAGCTGCAAGAATTTCTGAATGGCTGAAGGGGGAGTGCAAGCCAGGGGGGCTGCCAGAGGCCTAGGACTGGGGTCTTGCTTGCTTGGTGACCCGTGTCAAGTGACACTCTGAGGGCAGTAGGACCCACTGGAGAGGATCGATGGGGGGAATCTGGCTGCACGGCAGAGCAGACTTTAGGGGGCTGGTAGACAGAAGGCAGCTAACAGCCTGGCCCATGGTAGGAAATGGCCATTAACTGGCTGTGTTGGCTAAGGGAGAGGGAAATGAGCCAGGCTTTGGCTTGAATAACCGGTGGGGATGTGCAGACGGATGGCTGCCCTCTCATTGTAGGTGGCTGGGAGACGGATAATGAGCGCTCCGTTTGGAATGTTTAAGTTTGAAGCATCCAAGTGAGGATGTCCTGTGCACAGATCTGAGTTCAGGAAAGAGACCTGGGCGAGAGGGAAAGATTTCAAATGGTAACAGGGGTCATGATTTGGATAAAACCACCCAGGAGAGTGTGTTGAGTGAGAAGAGACTTAGCCTAAGAGGGAACTTTGAGAAGCACCAGCAGGCAGAAGACTAGAGGCGGGAGAAGGGGCAGAAGAGGAGACTGTGAGCACACTGGGAGCAGCCTACTTCATTTTACAGAGGAGGAGACCTGGTCTCACATCCTACAGCAGGTCTAAGCCTTTCCAGTTGAGACGAGAAAGAACTGGTCTTCAACTTCTATCATGCTACTGGCTTTCAAATCACTTGCTTCTATTGTAAAAAGTTATAACTGTATGAACAGGTATAACCTTCTCCCCCTAACTCTTCCTCCTTTGAATTTCCCTTTCTGGGATACGAATCACACACAATCTTCCAAAACCAGTTTCACTTCCTTGGCTCTCTCTCCTGCCTAGACAACCTCGATGGAGGATAAGGCAACCAAAAGGAAAAGCAAAGATGGGACCCAGCCTACCTTGAATGAGGCTATTGGCTAATTCTGAACATAGCCCCACTCCTGATCTACATGGTAACTCACTCAGTTCTTTAGGTCTGACATGACCCCGTGGCCTGAGCCAGGAATGAAGTGATACATAAAGTTTAATCATTAAACAACTTTATAAGATACTGGTGCAAACGTGGAGCCATCCAGTTGGGTGTTTGAGAGCAGTCTTACTTGAGGGGGTTAAACATGCCACCTGACAGCCACCACGGTTAACCAGGCCTAGGTTGATAGAAGCTGACAGATAGCTAGGGTAAAGGAAGGCTCTTGCCTTCTTGGTGGAAAGTGAGGTCTGCCTGGAAGGTTCCCCGACTAAAGCCAGCTCCCTGCCCCCACAGACGGTGCAGGCTTTGGAGTCAGACTGCCTGGTTCCCAGCTGCGGAAGAGAACACAGTGATTCTCAGAATCTGTTTTCTTATCTGCAAAATGGGGCTCGTGGTACTCGGCCCATCCAGTTGTTATGAGAATTAAATGAGACAGTCTGCCAAAGCACTCAGCCGCCAGCTGGGAACACTCATCATTCGCGGCTGCCACCACCTTTTTTGCGCTAAGCTGCGCTCACTGGTGAAGTGGGCCCCGAGCCCAGGTGAACTGGTTCCTGCGGTTACTTTGTGGGGACTCTGAGCCAGAAAGGAGGAACCAGATGAGCTGAGCGTCAAACTCAACGATTTCCAAGAGGCAGACTGTACTAATCGACGATAGTCTCCCGAGGCACGTCTGACCTCAAGAGATTTCTAAGAAACAGGGGCAGAGAACAAATTTCTGGTAACCATATTTCCTCAATATTAAGAAAACAAGATCTCTGATAAGGTGCGGAGAACTTGTCTGGTTCCACACTTGGCTGGGACCCTTGGGGACCCCTGGGAACCCCACCCTCACCGCACCTGCTCGCGTGGGATGGACCTGAGCTAAACTGAGGACCGCGGGCGACACTGGGTGCGCTTCCCCATCCGCTCCCTCCTGGAGTTCAGGACTTCCAGCTAAGCGCGGGGCTATCTTGAAAAGGAATTAGTCGTGGCTCCTCAAAAGCCCGCTGGAGAGGGCGACGTGGGGCCAGGGGTCCCCCGAACGCCCCCAAGCGCCCGCCTTCCGCATGAGAGCCCGCAGCGCTCCACACGGGCAGCACCCCGGGCTCTCGGAACAGTGCAGCCGCAGCCGCTGCAGTTTGGGGCACTTCTCTCCTCTGACGTAATGTCACTTCCCAGCTTTCGCATTGCAGTGTGCAGCTCGCGGGCCGGGAAGTCTGAAGATCAATGGACTGCACGCCAAGCTAGTCAACTGCCACTATCTTGCAGTTTATTTTCCACGAATACACCCCGCCCCCAAATTCCACGACTTTCTGGCTTTTCAGGCAGTATTGTTCTCCCCTCCCCCCAGGAAGGCCGCCTCTACACCCAGCCCAGCACCGGGAAACGGCGTCGGTGACTCGAACGTGGGGCCGGTTCAAGCCTTGGGTCCCGCATCCCATCCCCGCCCCCAGCTTGCAGATCCCAAATCGCTGGCTTTGTTTTCAGCAACTTATTGTCGTAGCTGCAGCATTTCCTCCCCTTCTCCAGGAACCGAGCTGGGGAGTGGGTTGAAAACTATTTACTACGGAACGCGCTGGGACGCTCCTCCACGCCCAACACCCCCACAGGGTAGGGGCCGGCAGCGACCGCCCCACCGCCTGGCTCGCGCCTGGCCACTGCAGCCGCGCCACCGCAGCCGCCGCCCAGCCGGGCCTGGGAGACTCCCAAGGGCTCTTTAAATACGATCTATAAATACTACGGGCTCTCGGAACGCGCGTCACGGCAGAGCCGGCCTCCGATTGGCTTGCGTCACCCCGCTATTTGCATAGCCGGATGGCTCAACCGGGCGGCGGCCTTGCCGAGCGCGCCCCTCCCCCGCGGCGGGCGGGGACGGCAGGTGGCGGCGCCTGGAGCGGCTTGAACTCGGGAACCTTTGGAGTCTGGAGTCACGCGGCGGTCTTCCGGGAGGCCGGTCGCCTCCCGGAACGATCGGTTTTTGCGCCGCCAAAGGCCGGCGGCCTTTTAGACCAGGCCATTTTGCTTGCAAACACAGAACTAAAAGTTTCAAGGTTTTTCACTCGAGCAAAGGCGTTGGGTGGCTCGCGGAGGCACCACGTGAGGCCTGGACACACAGCCAGGGCTCTGTCCAATGACTTGCGACTTGGCGTGTTTAAAAAAAGGCTTTTTTTTTTTTTTTATTTGCATGACCACTAGTCAGACCTTGTTAGTTTGAAAACGAAACAAGGAGTGTTCGGAAAATGCAAGAGGTTTTGAAACTGAGTTTTCAAAAAAAGCACCCATCCGTTGATAAGAAGCTAGGGGAAAAGATTCTCGTAGCGACTGAAAAGGTTAAGCAGCTTGACCCCGACCGGAGCTGGCCGGCTCTGGGGAGGCCGGTGGAGGCGCAGAGGCCACGGACCGGGTAAAAGACCATGCTTTGGAATCCGGGAAGCAACTCGGTGTCGCGGACAATGTTAGCACTCATCTCTGTTGAGAAGATGCCATCGATCGCGGGAGAGAAATGTGCAGATTCTGCTTTATACGAGTATTCAGATGTGATAAAAAAAAAATCATTTATCTCTTAAGAATGTAACCTGAGCATAGGGACTGTCGCTGCCTTTCGTTCCAAGCATTTTAGGTGAAATCTATAACATAGTGCAATTCCTACTTTTGAATGTGATAAATACGAGGACCTTCAGTTTCTTCATTTTGTTTTAAAATGTCCTGCCCTCCAAATGCATACAACACATGCTTAGGTTCCAAGCCTTCCAGTTAACAATATCCAGGGATGACGGGCGTGTACTTTGGTATCTTACCACCTAAGTCGATCCTCAGAAAATATTACTACGGGCTCTCGGAACGCGCGTCACGGCAGAGCCGGCCTCCGATTGGCTTGCGTCACCCGCTATTTGCATAGCCGGATGGCTCAACCGGGCGGCGGCCTGCCGAGCGCGCCCTCCCCGCGGCGGGCGGGGACGGCAGGTGGCGGCGCCTGGAGCGGCTTGAACTCGGGAACCTTTGGAGTCTGGAGTCACGCGGCGGTCTTCCGGGAGGCCGGTCGCCTCCCGGAACGATCGGTTTTTGCGCCGCCAAAGGCCGGCGGCCTTTTAGACCAGGCCATTTTGCTTGCAAACACAGAACTAAAAGTTTAAAGGGTTTTTTCACTCGAGCAAAGGCGTTGGGTGGCTCGCGGAGGCACCACGTGAGGCCTGGACACACAGCCAGGGCTCTGTCCAATGACTTGCGACTTGGCGTGTTTAAAAAAAGGCTTTTTTTTTTTTTTTATTTGCATGACCACTAGTCAGACCTTGTTAGTTTGAAAACGAAACAAGGAGTGTTCGGAAAATGCAAGAGGTTTTGAAACTGAGTTTTCAAAAAAAGCACCCATCCGTTGATAAGAAGCTAGGGGAAAAGATTCTCGTAGCGACTGAAAAGGTTAAGCAGCTTGACCCCGACCGGAGCTGGCCGGCTCTGGGGAGGCCGGTGGAGGCGCAGAGGCCACGGACCGGGTAAAAGACCATGCTTTGGAATCCGGGAAGCAACTCGGTGTCGCGGACAATGTTAGCACTCATCTCTGTTGAGAAGATGCCATCGATCGCGGGAGAGAAATGTGCAGATTCTGCTTTATACGAGTATTCAGATGTGATAAAAAAAAAATCATTTATCTCTTAAGAATGTAACCTGAGCATAGGGACTGTCGCTGCCTTTCGTTCCAAGCATTTTAGGTGAAATCTATAACATAGTGCAATTCCTACTTTTGAATGTGATAAATACGAGGACCTTCAGTTTCTTCATTTTGTTTTAAAATGTCCTGCCCTCCAAATGCATACAACACATGCTTAGGTTCCAAGCCTTCCAGTTAACAATATCCAGGGATGACGGGGCGTGTACTTTGGTATCTTACCACCTAAGTCGATCCTCAGAAAATATTAGTGGAATGAATCAACTGTGTTCATTAGTAGAAGCTAATCATGGCTAATCAACATCTACGGTCTCATTCAATTGTTTCATAAATGTCCTTTTCCCCTAAGTAAAACTCAAAGCTCATACAGACTTATAGTACAGCAATACTGTATTTTTTTCGGCTGTTACTTGGATGCTAGCGAATATGCATCTAAAAGCTTTTAATAAAGAATTTCGGATTATAATAGAAG
Organism: Tragulus kanchil; assembly: GCA_022376925.1. NCBI lineage: Eukaryota > Metazoa > Chordata > Mammalia > Artiodactyla > Tragulidae > Tragulus > Tragulus kanchil. The sequence goes on along the minus strand of JAIOJX010000004.1, from coordinate 266,105,252 downwards.
AGCGCCCTCTGCTGTCAAACTGTTTATGGGCAACGCGCCTGAAGAGTGAGCCGCTTGTGAGCGAAATTTAGGATGTTTTTACATGTCTTTGTAACTCATTTTGTAATTGTAGCCATTTTAATCATTAATGCTAAGCCAGTAAGATCATTCAGTTGTGAACAGTACCTTAAATTTCATTCTCATTTCCACAGTAATACATAGTAGTTTGTGCTTTGAAACTAATACTAAAACAGAAGGTAGACTTGTTTTACAGCCATTATTCTCTGCACTAACAGATACCAAAGTAAGAAAAAAATGCTTTAATCATTGAAGTACTTCTTCCAATAATTCTGGTGTTGTGTTGTATGAATCATTAAAATCTGACTAATTTGAACACACACTGATTCCAACAACTTACATCACTGTTTTCCTTCTTGGCTTTTTTTCTGTCTTAACTAGTGTTTCTGATGTCCCAGGCCAAGTAGAAATGTACTTACAACCGCTGCCTTTTCGGTTGTCATCTCTTTGCTATAAAGACTGTCATTTTATTGTAGTATTCATGTATTTATTGTACTTTGGCAGTATTTTCTGTTTCCCTTTTTTTTTTTTAATGTTAACGTTTCCTTTACTAATTCGCTTCTTTGTTGTCTGTATGAATACGCTGAGATGAAAACAGACTTTAAAAAGTCTCAAGTAGCTGTGTATATTGACAACTGCACATCTTGACTGCTCCTTCCATTGGTTCTCATTTTCTAGAGCTGCTCATCTTAAGGAAGGAAGAACCACAGTCAGGTCAGAAGTTAGCTGCTGGTGCAGCTTTGAGTCACTAGGCGGTAAGAGGATAACTGGTAAACCACAGATGACGAGAAGGGAGGCGTAGTTCTCAAGCTGAAAATGCTAATATGGGCCTTTCAGCTGTGTTCCTCGCAGTAAGCACTTTACCACTGTTTCTACTAAGGCGGGTTAAAAGGAGGATAACTGGTAAACTCCAGTGAGGGTGAGCTAAATGTCCTTTTCCCTAAGTAAAACTCAAAGCTCATACAGACTTATAGTACAGCAATACTGTATTTTTTTCGGCTGTTACTTGGATGCTAGCGAATATGCATCTAAAAGCTTTTAATAAAGAATTTCGGATTATAATAGAAGAGCGCCCTCTGCTGTCAAACTGTTTATGGGCAACGCGCCTGAAGAGTGAGCCGCTTGTGAGCGAAATTTAGGATGTTTTTACATGTCTTTGTAACTCATTTTGTAATTGTAGCCATTTTAATCATTAATGCTAAGCCAGTAAGATCATTCAGTTGTGAACAGTACCTTAAATTTCATTCTCATTTCCACAGTAATACATAGTAGTTTGTGCTTTGAAACTAATACTAAAACAGAAGGTAGACTTGTTTTACAGCCATTATTCTCTGCACTAACAGATACCAAAGTAAGAAAAAAATGCTTTAATCATTGAAGTACTTCTTCCAATAATTCTGGTGTTGTGTTGTATGAATCATTAAAATCTGACTAATTTGAACACACACTGATTCCAACAACTTACATCACTGTTTTCCTTCTTGGCTTTTTTTCTGTCTTAACTAGTGTTTCTGATGTCCCAGGCCAAGTAGAAATGTACTTACAACCGCTGCCTTTTCGGTTGTCATCTCTTTGCTATAAAGACTGTCATTTTATTGTAGTATTCATGTATTTATTGTACTTTGGCAGTATTTTCTGTTTCCCTTTTTTTTTTTTAATGTTAACGTTTCCTTTACTAATTCGCTTCTTTGTTGTCTGTATGAATACGCTGAGATGAAAACAGACTTTAAAAAGTCTCAAGTAGCTGTGTATATTGACAACTGCACATCTTGACTGCTCCTTCCATTGGTTCTCATTTTCTAGAGCTGCTCATCTTAAGGAAGGAAGAACCACAGTCAGGTCAGAAGTTAGCTGCTGGTGCAGCTTTGAGTCACTAGGCGGTAAGAGGATAACTGGTAAACCACAGATGACGAGAAGGGAGGCGTAGTTCTCAAGCTGAAAATGCTAATATGGGCCTTTCAGCTGTGTTCCTCGCAGTAAGCACTTTACCACTGTTTATAGAAACATACAGATAATGATCTCTCATTAGCCTGTGGTTCTCTATTCTCTCTCAGTTGCAGAGACAGAAATGGAAATAGAGTCTATTATTATGCTGAGAAACGTATTTAGAAAATCGTATTCTCCAGGGCTAGAGGCTCAGACCTTGGTTAAGTGAGGGTGAGCAGCCCAGGAAGGTCACAGAAATCAAATGCTCCAGCTGCTCCGTGAAGTGTGCCCCCTTTTCCAGGTACTGGTGCAGGAACTGCCATCTTTTTCAAATGGATGCTCATGTGATCACCACATCTCAAGCCACACAGAAAGGTGCAAAATAAATGTTGGAAGTTACTGCCATGGGAATATGCTTGGCAATTGTTTGTCTCCCTCTTCCTCCCCTGTTAACTAGGGTCACTGGGCTTTACACTGGATCGCCAGAATTGCACATCTTGTAAATGAAAGTCTATGAGCTTTTGACCAATGTCTCCCCATCCCCCCATAAAAGTAAAACTACTGTATGCTCCAACAAAACCATATCTGGTATATCCAGATGAAATCAACTTACTCTCTCGAAGCGTTACCTGTGTCCCCATGTTCATTGCAGCATTATTCACAATAGTCAAGACATGGAGCCAACCAAAGTGTCCAATAATGAATGGATGGATAAAGAAAATGGAATATTATTCGGCCATGGAAAGAAGGCAATCCTGCCAGTTGCGACAACAGGGATGGACCTTGAAGGTTTTATGCTATAAGAAATAAGTCAAATACTTATTTCAAATACTGTATGATCTACTAAATCTTTGGGTACATAATTCAGTAGTCCTTTAGGCTGAATATTGCCTTCCCTTTATCAACTATAGATAAAAACAGGCCTATTTAATAAATGAAAAGACATCTGAGTACTTATTATGTGTAAGGAATTCTGCATAAGAGCTAACTTTAGATTACCTCATTAAATCTTTGCAACGGCCTCCTTGAGGTAGGTTGTCTAGTTTACAGATGAAGAGCCTGAGACAGAGAGAATAAGTAGATCCAGATAATGCAATTATGAATCCTAGGACTAGGATTGGAACCCAAGTCTGCCACAGCCTTGAGCACACAACGCTCCATTTAGGCAGACAGTTTTATTTTTTCAGTAGATGTTTTGATTTTTTGTTGTGTTCTGGAGCTGAGAATGTCACCAGGACTGGGTATTTCTCCAAGGAGCTTTATGGAAATGTCTTTAGGAAAAGCTTCAAATTTCCATAAAAGATCACCTCAAAGCCACTATATGATGATAAGAATAAATGATGTTATTTACAATGTACTCAGTGCAGCTCACGATATCACTTTAAGTGAACAGAGTATTTATTAGAGTACTTGTGACTCTTTAGGAAAAAAAAAAGAAAGCCTGTCAAAACCCCGAAGTGACACTCCCATTTAGGGATAACAATCTGTCAGTTAAATAATTGTGAATGCCTTCTGACAGGTGTTTTATTTTGAGTGACGGTGGAAAATGGCACTTAAGTTTAAATTATATTTATATTAAGATAAATAATTTTGTGCATGCATGCTCAGTCAATAAGTCATGTCCAACTCTTTGGCACCCCTTTAACTCTGGCCCACCAGGCTCTTCTGTCCATGAGGTTTCCTAGGCGAGAATACTGGAGTGGGTTGCCATTTCCTCCTCCAGGGGATCTTCCCAACCCAGAGACGGAACTCAGGCCTCCCCTGCATTGTCAGACAGGTTGTTTACCTCTGAGCCACCCTGTGTAATATTGCCCAGAATAATGAAGTACTAGAAAGCTAAGCAGAAATAAGCCTTACATATGTAAGTATATAATAATTACTCCCCAAAGAAGAGATTTTAAAATAAGTTAACCCAGTTCTCTAAGACTTTATACAATAAAGAAAAGAGAAAACTTTAAAAAGATTAAATAAGTGATATTCTTTTTTATTTTTTTTTTGGCCACTTCTATTGGACTTTCATTATTGCCATCTTTGTTCTTTGGCCTGTGGGGGCCTCCCACTGCAGTGGCCTCTCTGGTTGCAGAGCACCAGCTCTGGGCGCATGCTTTCCAGAGCGCTGGTCCGGTAATTGGACACATTGGTCCAGCCGCTCCACGGGAGATGGGATCTTCCCAGGCCAGGGATCGAACCGGCGCCCCTTGCACTGCAAGGCGGTGTCCTTACCCACTGGACCACCAGGGAAGCCTTAAGTGATATTCTTTTAAAAAGTGTTAATCTTTATCCTTCCTACTTCTGATTCCAGTTCCCCAGAGACATTTTCTTAGAGCTTCTAGTATTTGCTTCTAAATACCTAAATAACCTGCTTAAATTGTTATTTCTTGATTTTTAATAAGTGTTTCATATTGCCAATTGACTTCCTACTGTGAAGATGACGATTTAGTTCTCTTACAGCCTCTCTTATTTTCCTCTTCTTTCCTCTTCCCTATTGTACTGATATGATTTTACCTTAATTTTTGGTTAGATGTTATTTACAATGTACTCAGTGCAGCATTTAAGTGAACAGAGTATTTATTAGAGTACTTGTGACTCTTTAGGAAAAAAAGAAAGCCTGTCAAAACCCAGTGACACTCCCATTTAGGGATAACAATCTGTCAGTTAAATAATTGTGAATGCCTTCTGACAGGTGTTTTATTTTGAGTGACGGTGGAAAATGGCACTTAAGTTTAAATTATATTTATATTAAGATAAATAATTTTGTGCATGCATGCTCAGTCAATAAGTCATGTCCAACTCTTTGGCACCCCTTTAACTCTGGCCCACCAGGCTCTTCTGTCCATGAGGTTTCCTAGGCGAGAATACTGGAGTGGGTTGCCATTTCCTCCTCCAGGGGATCTTCCCAACCCAGAGACGGAACTCAGGCCTCCCCTGCATTGTCAGACAGGTTGTTTACCTCTGAGCCACCCTGTGTAATATTGCCCAGAATAATGAAGTACTAGAAAGCTAAGCAGAAATAAGCCTTACATATGTAAGTATATAATAATTACTCCCCAAAGAAGAGATTTTAAAATAAGTTAACCCAGTTCTCTAAGACTTTATACAATAAAGAAAAGAGAAACTTTAAAAGATTAAATAAGTGATATTCTTTTTTATTTTTTTTTTGGCCACTTCTATTGGACTTTCATTATTGCCATCTTTGTTCTTTGGCCTGTGGGGGCCTCCCACTGCAGTGGCCTCTCTGGTTGCAGAGCACCAGCTCTGGGCGCATGCTTTCCAGAGCGCTGGTCCGGTAATTGGACACATTGGTCCAGCCGCTCCACGGGAGATGGGATCTTCCCAGGCCAGGGATCAAACCGGCGCCCCTTGCACTGCAAGGCGGTGTCCTTACCCACTGGACCACCAGGGAAGCCTTAAGTGATATTCTTTTAAAAAGTGTTAATCTTTATCCTTCCTACTTCTGATTCCAGTTCCCCAGAGACATTTTCTTAGAGCTTCTAGTATTTGCTTCTAAATACCTAAATAACCTGCTTAAATTGTTATTTCTTGATTTTTAATAAGTGTTTCATATTGCCAATTGACTTCCTACTGTGAAGATGACGATTTAGTTCTCTTACAGCCTCTCTTATTTTCCTCTTCTTTCCTCTTCCCTATTGTACTGATATGATTTTACCTTAATTTTTGGTTAGATGATATCCAATGTCGACAATATTAGGACTCTGTAAAGATTACTGGCAAGTGAGCCATGTAGGGGATTATGATTAAAATTGCATTCTTTGAGCAACTTTTTGCTTTCCCTGGCATTCGTGATTGTCTTTGTTGTTCTTTGCTTGTTCGTGAATGGTCAGTCATGCAGTCCTGTCCAGCTCTTTTGCAGCCTTGCGTACTATAAGCTACTGGGTTTCTCTGGCCACAGGATTTCCCAGGCAGGAATACTGGAGTGAGATGCCATTCCCTTCTCCAAGAGATCTTCCCAACTGAGGGATCAAACTCATGTCTCCTGAACTGCAGGTGGATTCTTTAACACTGAGCCACCGGGGAAGTTTACTTTTTTATAATTTAAGATTATTGGAGTATAATTGACTTATAACATTGTGTACTCTCTTCTGTACAGCCAAATGGGCTTTAGTACTGCCTAGACATTTTAATCACAAATCTGTGTGCTCCCTTGACTGTGCTCAGTTGCTTTTGTCCAGTCTTGGCGACCCCATGGACTGTAGCCCACTAGGTTCCTCTGTCCATGGGAGTTTCTTGGTAAGAATACTGGAGTGGGTTGCCATGCCCTCCTCCAGGGGATCTTCCTGAACCAGGGATAGATCCTATGTCTCCAATGTCTCCGACACTGCAGGTGGATTGTTAACCACTGAGCTACCAGGGAAGCCCAACAATTACGTGTAAATGTGTGTTACTGTTTATATGTTAATATTGATATCTTAGAGAATAGCCAGAAATACCATGGGTTCAACAGCAGAGACCAAAAGAATAGATTTTCGATTTCACTACTACGAGGTACGTAGAATGGTCAAATCCATAATCACAAAGTACACTGGTAGATCCCAGGGGCCCAGGCCGGGGAGGTGTTGGGGCTGGGGACTGGGGACTTAGTGTTTACCGGGGACGGGGTTTTAGTTTAGGAAGGTGAGCTGTTCAGGAGGTGGAGGATGGAGAGAGTTGTGCACTACTGTAAATACCCTCAGTACCCCGAGCTGCTTCGTTAAATGTGATCAATACAGTACATTTTATAGTATGTGACTTTTACCAAAATAACCAAAAAAATTAAAAAAAGGAGTTTGTCTTCTCTACTTCTAGCCTGGCCTTTTTATACCCTTTCTCTTAGTCGTTCACAAGTACCCCCTCATTCCTTTCTTCGCTCGCCTCACGCACCTTCAAATCTTCTTTTCCGAAAAACACTATAGTAATAATTTACACAGTTTTAAGAATTTAACCAAATTACCTTTTTATCCACAAAATTTTGCTTTTGTGGGGACTTCCCTGGTAGTCCAGTGGATAAGATTCTGTGCTATTAATGCAGAGGGCCCAGGTTCGATCCTTAATCAGGAAACTAGATCCCACATGCCTAGGTCAGTCTAAATAAGTAAAAATATTTATATATTTATTTTTTGCCTTTTAAGCCTGAAGTTTTAGGCATTAATGAACAACAGGATGGTTTGGACAAATGAAGGACCTGTCCAAGTGCACTTGAACATCAGATGCAGATGGCCTCTCGTCCAGTTAACTGTTAACAGGCTGGGCTAGCGTGGGACTCCTGCTTGCCTTCTGTTACTGAGCCCTTCGGCTGTGTGAATGTATGATGTGCTGTCTGTGCTGGGCACCCCATGGACTGTAGCCCACTTGGTTCCTCTTTCCATGGGAGTTTCTTGGTAAGGATACTGGAGTGGGTTGCCATGCCCTCCTCCAGGGGATCTTCCTGAACCAGGGATAGATCCTATGTCTCCAATGTCTCCGACACTGCAGGTGGATTGTTAACCACTGAGCTACCAGGGAAGCCCAACAATTACGTGTAAATGTGTGTTACTGTTTATATGTTAATATTGATATCTTAGAGAATAGCCAGAAATACCATGGGTTCAACAGCAGAGACCAAAAGAATAGATTTTCGATTTCACTACTACGAGGTACGTAGAATGGTCAAATCCATAATCACAAAGTACACTGGTAGATCCCAGGGGCCCAGGCCGGGGATGTGTTTGTGCTGGGGACTGCGGACTTAGTGTTGACCGGCGACGGGGTTTTAGTTTAGGAAGGTGAGCTGTTCAGGAGGTGGAGGATGGAGAGAGTTGTGCACTACTGTAAATACCCTCAGTACCCCGAGCTGCTTCGTTAAATGTGATCAATACAGTACATTTTATAGTATGTGACTTTTACCAAAATAACCAAAAAAATTAAAAAAAGGAGTTTGTCTTCTCTACTTCTAGCCTGGCCTTTTTATACCCTTTCTCTTAGTCGTTCACAAGTACCCCCTCATTCCTTTCTTCGCTCGCCTCACGCACCTTCAAATCTTCTTTTCCGAAAAACACTATAGTAATAATTTACACAGTTTTAAGAATTTAACCAAATTACCTTTTTATCCACAAAATTTTGCTTTTGTGGGGACTTCCCTGGTAGTCCAGTGGATAAGATTCTGTGCTATTAATGCAGAGGGCCCAGGTTCGATCCTTAATCAGGAAACTAGATCCCACATGCCTAGGTCAGTCTAAATAAGTAAAAATATTTATATATTTATTTTTTGCCTTTTAAGCCTGAAGTTTTAGGCATTAATGAACAACAGGATGGTTTGGACAAATGAAGGACCTGTCCAAGTGCACTTGAACATCAGATGCAGATGGCCTCTCGTCCAGTTAACTGTTAACAGGCTGGGCTAGCGTGGGACTCCTGCTTGCCTTCTGTTACTGAGCCCTTCGGCTGTGTGAATGTATGATGTGCTGTTGCTGCTGGTCTGGTGGGTCTTCAGGCACCAGTGACCTACTTCTTCTGTCTATCGAAATAAAGAGCCAGAAAATGGGAGAGATGAAGACATTTCAACATGAAGAAAAGTAGAGGACAAGTGGTTGAGCACCTCACCAAGTTCTCAGCTCACGTAAATATTCATTTTCCTGTTGCCCTTTGGAAAAACAATAGGCAACACACATGAGTTGTGTATAGACAAAGTTCTCAGAGGCCAAGAAAGATGTTGAAGTCCATATTTAGCTTCAAAGAAGGGCTCACATCAGTTCTTTTCCTCCCAGCTCCGACCCTCTCATCTAAGGATTTCTCATCTGCTTTTCTTTCCTGGTCCTGAGGTTATTTGCTGCTGATAATATACATTATGAAAGTAGGAAGGGTTTTGTTTAACTTCGGAGTGACTCTAAAGCACAACTGTTAACTTTTTCTTGTGTCTTTTTCTACTCCCCATCATTTTTTCCCTTAAGTTTGGACACTGACAGTTTAAGCAAAAAAAATTAGACAAGCATCTGTATTTTACAACCCAAACTCGTTTTTGAAAACATCAATCTCATTTTTCTTTATTAAAGAACTGACATACCTGAGAGTTCCAGGATCACTGCTAAATATTATTAAGAAAAATGACTGTTGCACTATTTTGAATAGGAGTGGAGCTTTTTTTTTTTTTTTTCTTTCCCCTGCACACACCTCAGGAAGGAAAATACAGAAACACCCTTCTTCAACTACCCTCTTGAGAAGTACTCCTTAAACCCAGAATAACCCCACACAAATACAACCTTTGTGTTTGGCATAGAGAGCATCTGGAGAAGAGGATGTTGAAAAAGACACGGAACAGTGGGCTCTTCTCACCAAGAAATTCTGGGCTTTCAGTGTCTCTGAAAGCTGTTTACTGAGGGGAGGGATGGCAGAAAATGTACCCATTAGAGGGTTTGTTTGAATCTCTAAATCTGACTTCAGTTTCTAAGGTAAATGACATGTGTAAATAAAATGAAAATGACCTCAGGTTTCTTTATGCAGTGTTCTTCCCTTATTTTTTGTCCGTGGTTGGCATTCCAGTTTGGGTTGTGCTTGTAAGTAAAGCACCATGTGTTGGACAGTAAATGGTTCTAGAATGATCCAGGGTTCTTTATACTCTCAGATTCATCGATGCACAGCCCCTCTGGGGAAATCCATCTTCATTTGGGGAATCAAATGCATTTTTGAGATTCTGATATCTGCTCTTTTTTGGTGGAATGCCATTAGTCCCATGGAACATGAGACTCTCTTCACCATGGAATTTCCGTATTTTCAACTGTGACACATTTTCTCACTTCCTGCCTTGTCATTATTTCTGATTCAGTCTGTCTGACACCAGATTTATCAGCCCTTTCTGATCCCTCACTGAATTGGTTCGTTAATTGAAGAAAAAAAAATCAAGGATTCTCTTCTAGGCGCTGGCCTAGATGCGAGGACTCCGGTGGTGAAGCGACAGTGCAGTCTTGGCCCTTCTGGAGTTCCCCAGTCATTGGAACCAGAGCGATCAGAGAGTCGCCAGGAAGCAGCTCAATGACTGTGTGCCTTTGAGACAAGTGCCGTGAAGGAGATGCTTCGATGCTGTGAGTCAGTTTAAGTGGTGGGGCCTGCCCTCATCTGGGGAGTCAGGAAGGCTGCATTAAGGAAGACGTGTCCAAGGTGAGCGCTCTCGATGACCAGGTCTCCATGGAGGGGGTACTGTGAGTGTGCCCAGGGGCACCAGCAGCTGTGGAAGAACCTGAGCAGAAGCTAGGGTTCCTGGAATGGAGACTGATGTAAAATTTAGCCTGGTGAAGTAGGGCTTGGAGCCTGAAGGCCTTCGGGAGATTCTGAATTCTACTAAGCCATAGAAAGGTTTGAATCAGAAGAATAACTTAAGAATAAAATACAATAACTAGCTGCGGTCAGGAGAATGGAAGGGAAATCTTGTAGTGCAGATTTTGATGGCATACTTGCCCTCCACTTCTGCTAACAGAACCCCTCTGCTCGTGGAGAATCCCCTCCATGTGATTTGGGCAAGATCTGACTCTCATCTCCCAGGGCATGGGCTTTCTAGGTGGTACAGCAGTAAAGAATGTGTCTACCAATGCAGGACACACAAGAGACTCGGGTTCGATCCCTTGGTCAAGAAGATCCCCTGGAGCAGAAACTGGCAATCTACTCCAGTATTCTTGCCTGGAAATGTCCATGGACAGAGGAGCTTGGCAGAGTACAGTCCACGGTGTCGTGAAAAGTTGGACGTGACTGAGCACAGAACAGCATCCCCCACTGCAGGTATGGGCACAAAACCTGTCTAAATATAACGAGTCAGAGTTTCCTTTTCTCTCGGTCTGAGTATTTGGTTCAGTGGTGGGCAGTGACCCAAGTCAGACTCCCTAGGACATCTGCTCAAACTCTCAGGAAAGAGAGAATCCTTTTCTCTTTGGATTGTCGACCAGGTCAGATCAGCAGGGAAAGGATCAGTAATCTTTTGAGAGGGCCATCTGAGACTGAAACCAACCTGGTGGAAGCATAACAAAGAGATGTCCATGGCACTGCAGAGTACTGGGCTACCAGGGTCTCTGCTTGAACAGGGTAAGGTTCCCTTTTGTTGCAGGGCTAGGGGAGAGCCCCTCTGGAACCTTCCCGATAGGGGGTTCCATTTTAATGGTATTTAGAACAACATTGCTGGACTCAGGGATTTCCTTTATTACATCTGGGACCGAGCCCAGGGATAGAGGCAGGTTTTGTAACAAAGCCTCCAGCCCCACCAGCAAATTTCCCTTTCTTTTTTCTGCATTGTTGAGGAGCATATCCTGCCATTCCACAATTAAAACATTTACCAGGGAATTTGTTTCCAGCTCTTAAGGTGGTCATTACCTGTGCCAACATCTTTGCTTTAAAGCGTTCTGTTCCCACTCCTTGGCAAAGCTGGACATAGTCTGCCAAAGTACCTCTGCCTTTAGATGCCCAATGGCCCTTTTACAATCTGTGTTAGCACTTTTGTAGACCATTAATTGTAATACAGTATCAGCTGCCTTCACATGGTTTATCTGTCTGCAGATGGCCTCTTGCAGCCATGCAATAGATTCAGTATAAGGTTTTTAAGCCCTTGAATAGTTTTCTGGAAAAAAGTAGCTATTTGTCCCGAGATTCTATTTTTCCTCAAGCTCTTAAGCAGCAACATCTTACTTGTTCAGTGACCTGATCATTCCTCATTATTTGATCCTGTACTCGTCCCAATTGCCTGAGTCAATAAGCTGATCCAAAGAAATTGGAATTTGTTGTGCCTGATTATGTTCAGCTATGGTCTCTGCATGGTCACACCACCAAGTATTTTTTTTTTTTTTTACAGTTTTGTTGTTTACTGCCACACATCTACCCAAATCTTCCATAGGTATACACATGTTTGCCCCCCACCGAACCTTCCCCCCATCTCCCTCCCCATTTCTCAAAAAACTAGGAATAGAACCACCATATGATGCAGCAATTCTACTACTAGGCATATACCCTGAGGAAACCAAAATTGAAAAAGACACATGTAGCCCAATTGTTCATTGCAGCACTCTATACAACAGCTAGAAAATGGAAGCCACCTAGATGTGCATTGACAGATGAATGGATAAAGAAGCTGTGCTACATATATATATATACAATGGAATATTACTCAGCCATGAAAAGAAATGCATTTGAATTAGTTCTGATGAGGCGGATGAATCTAGAACCTATTATACAGAGTGAAGTACGTCAGAGAGAGAAAGATAAATTTTGTATACTGCCACCAAATTTTAAACTGAAGAAATTCTCTGGGTGCTAAGACAGTACAGGCCAGAGTTGCCCAATCAGATGGAATTAGTGACTCCCCTCAGCTAATCCTTGTAAAAATTCCCAGAGTAAAAGGACAGTTAATTTTGACCTGCTTGTTTTAACTCTTTCAAAACCTTAAATGGTATCTGTTCATGTATTGCTTCATATACTCTGTCTTGGTTGGCGGGAACAACCCCAGGGGCCACCTGTTCATGAATAGTGACTGGAAATGTCATCTGCATGGCATCTAAATTTCCTTCCTGCACAATTCCTTTCTGTAAAGGAGACAACGTTAGTGGCTTAGGCGTAGCTGATACCAGGCTCGCCTCGGACAGAGATGGTGCCAGAGGAGGAGGTGGCAAAATATCGCTCTCCTCAAAAGCGGGGGTACTAGCCTGAGAGTCCTCCCTGATGAAATAGCCTGTCCTTCTGGAACAGCATATTCCAGACAAGCAATAGGTGCCTCTTCTCCCTCATCAAAACTATCATGTGAGCGGTCCGAAATCTGCAACGGTTCCAATACAGATTTAATAAGAGTCCACACTGATCAGTAGATACCGGCAAAGGGACGCCTTTAAGATGCAGCTTCTTTAGCTCACTGCCTACCTCTTCCCAAGTTTTAAGCTCTAAAGTCCCTAAAGAAGAAAACCAAGTACAGTGCTTGTCTATAGTCTGCAAAATCTCCAATACCACCCTTTACTCATTTCCGCTCCTTCTGCTTTCAGGAGCTGTCTTAGACAAATATATGGGCAGTATTGTTCAGAAGTTTCAGAATTCTCTGTAGGTTGCCCTGTTATTTCCCGAGAGGGTCACTTACCAGCAGGACTCTGTCACAGGCTTCCTCTTGGACCCGTGGCTCCTCTCGGCGTCTCCTCACAGTGATGTGTACACGTTTCGCTTTCCAGGAGCCTTCGCTATTTGGGTCCCAGGGCTCAAACCCCACATTGGGCTCCACTTGCCCCAGCACGTCAGTCACGTACAGGGAGAAAAGCGGGGCCAGAGAAATAACACACAGGCAGAGAGAGAGGATGGGAACGGGGGAACTCAAGACTTCTCGGGTCAAGGCCCTGACAACATTCACCAGTTTGCTTTTACTGTGAGCTTAAGCCTCCAGGTGTTTGCAGGGAGTGATATTAGCACGGGCTGGGACTCACTCACAGCCCTGGTCAATAATTACCCTCATGACTCTAAGAGTGGAAAGGGCGCGCTGCAGCTGGGGGGCAAGTAGACCGGCAACAAATTGAGTCTGGTCTGTGTGCGCACGCAGTGTTCTAACGTGCGCTGCCCCGGCGCTCCAAAGTCCACAGCAGATCTCCCACCTGTTGTTGATCAGTATGACCCCAGCTAATGAGACCACGTGAATTGAATCAACTTGTTTTTGTCTTAGTTCTTTCTGTTTTTCATAGGTGTTTTTTCTCATTCCCAATTTGTTTTTCTCCTGGGTCGGCCAAAGCTGTGAAAACCTGCACCAGCTTGTTTCCCCACAGAGAGAAAGATGGATTCCTAAATAAATCAAGCAAATTATAGGTCTGGTCAGGGATAGTTCATTTCCTCTTGGTTATGTGAGGCAAAATGAATGTATTTCCTTTTAAGAAAAAGTCATCTAGTCTGAATAGAATTTCTGTCTCTTTCGGTCAGAGTCCAGACCCACCCTGGAGGTAAGAGTAGATGGAGGGTAAGGTGGTGATAGTAACTAGGTGGGAGTGGATGGCTGGACTGGTGAGGTCATGACAAGAGATGGAGAGAAGCCACACCCTTGACATCTGTTTAGGAGATGAAACTGAAAGGACTGAGCAATTGATTAGATATGGGGGTGAAGGGCAAGGGAAGTGTCAAAAATATTGGCTGGTTCTCTGCCTTGCATATCAGAGAATGTCATTCACAGAGATAGGAAACACCCAAGGAAAAATAGTTTTGGGTTAGGGGTGAAGAGAAATCGTTAGTCCACTTTTGCTCATGCTGAAGTAGTGTTACTGACAGACATGTGTCTTTAAAAAAAAAAAAACAAAAATTAGAGGATAACTACAGTATTGTGATGGCTTTTGCTATAATCAGCATGAATCAGCATGAGTAGACATATGGTCCCTCCCTCTTGAGCCCCCCCTCCCGTCTTCCTCCCCAGCCGGCCCCTCTAGGCTGTCACAGAGCCCTGGCTTGGGGTTCCCAGTGTCATGTGTCGAGTCCTCACTGGCTGCTTTATGTATACTAACAGACATGATTCAGCGCTGTCTTCTCAGGTCATCCCACACTCTCCTTCCCCTACTGAGTCCAAAATGTCTGTTTTTCCTTTGTGGTCCTGCAAGTAAGATCGTCAGTACTGTCTTTTTAGATTCCAATGGCACTATCATTCTGCTTATCTCTGAGACTTTAAACTATTTATTACCTTCTTTAATTTACCTCTCACCGTCATTTCTAAAAATCCAGAAAGACCTTAAGGTCTACATTTAAAAAATTAATTTAATTGAAGCATACTTGACCAAAAAAATTGCACATATTTTATAGGTACTGTACAGTGAGTTGTGATAAACACTTGTATCCATGTAACCATGGACACAATCAAGATACAGGACGTTTCCAGGGCTCCCAAATTTCCCCTGAGCTCCTTCTAAATCTGTCACTTGTCCCCCCAACCCTTGGTCCCAGGCAAATACCTATTTTCTCTTCATCACTGTCGACTAAATTTACCTTTCCTACAGTCTTTTCTATAAATAGAACCATAGAATGTGTACTGTTTTATGTCATGATCCTCTGACTTGGCATAATGCGTTTTGAGATTCACCAGTTTTATTGTTGAATTATTCCACTGTATGGATATACTATGATTTGTTAATCCACTCTCCAGTTCATGAATATTTGAACTGTTTCTAGTTTGGGGCATTTACAAGTAAAGGGGCTCTATGCTTGCCACGCATAGGTCCTTGTGTTAGATTGCTGGGTCACGTGGTGAGAGTACGTTTGTCTAACCTTGTAAGAAATTGCCGCTGGTCTCCAAATGGGTGTACCTTCACAGTGTATGAGGTAACAATCCAGTTACTTCCACATTCTTGTCCATACTCGATGTTGTTATTCTTTCTAATTTTAGCTATCCTAGCATATGGTATTTTGCTGTGGTTTAATTCGCATTCCCCTGATGATTAATGATTTTAAATGTTAAGTATTTTGTTATTCTTTATTTGCCATTGTGAAATGAAGTGCTTATTTGCTGTCTGTATGTATACTTTGGTGGAGTGTCTGTTCAAATCCTTTATTTATTTATTTTTAAAAAACCTTTCTATTCTGAAATAATTATAGGCTCAAAGGAAATCGCAAAACTAGTACAATGACTCTAATATATACCTGTCCCAGTTTTCCAGTGAGTCACATGTTACATAGTTTGTAATATAATATCAACACCAGGAAATTTACATTGGTATTACTGTTAATAGACTTTATTTAACTTTCATTTTTAATAAATCTATGTTTTTTTCATGTGGCTATGTGTGTGTGTATGTGCATGCTCTGTCGCTTCATCGTGTCTGACTCTTTGAACCACGTGGACTGGAGCCCACCAGGCTCCTCTGTCGCTGGGATTTCCCAGGCAAGAACACTGGAGTGGGTGGCCATTTCCTCCTCTAAGGGGATCTTCCTGAAGCGGGGATGAAACCTGAATCTCTTGTGTCTCCTGTATTAGCAGGTGGTTTCTTTGTCATTGCATCACCTGGGAATCCAGCGTGTGTGTGTTCTATGCAGTTTTATCCTGTGCAATTGTGTGCAAGTACTACCACCACCAAGATACAAGGTTGTTCTGTCATTGCAGACAGACGCCATGCATGCCCCATGTACATTCTGTCCTGGCCCACCGATCCATGTTTTAGCACCAATGTGTGTTTTCTGTCTTAGGATTTTATCACTTTGAGAATATAAAGAATCATACAGTATCCAGTCTTGTGAGATTAGCTTTTTCAAGCAGCATAATTCCAGTTTCTTGTGAGATTAGTTCTTGTATCAAGAAATTGCCGCTCCCCTGTGTTAGATTGCTGGGTCACGTGGTGAGAGTACGTTTGTCTAACCTTGTAAGAAATTGCCGCTGGTCTCCAAATGGGTGTACCTTCACAGTGTATGAGGTAACAATCCAGTTACTTCCACATTCTTGTCCATACTGATGTTGTTATTCTTTCTAATTTTAGCTATCCTAGCATATGGTATTTTGCTGTGGTTTAATTCGCATTCCCCTGATGATTAATGATTTTAAATGTTAAGTATTTTGTTATTCTTTATTTGCCATTGTGAAATGAAGTGCTTATTTGCTGTCTGTATGTATACTTTGGTGGAGTGTCTGTTCAAATCCTTTATTTATTTATTTTTTAAAAACCTTTCTATTCTGAAATAATTATAGGCTCAAAGGAAATCGCAAAACTAGTACAATGACTCTAATATATACCTGTCCCAGTTTTCCAGTGAGTCACATGTTACATAGTTTGTAATATAATATCAACACCAGGAAATTTACATTGGTATTACTGTTAATAGACTTTATTTAACTTTCATTTTTAATAAATCTATGTTTTTTTCATGTGGCTATGTGTGTGTGTATGTGCATGCTCTGTCGCTTCATCGTGTCTGACTCTTTGAACCACGTGGACTGGAGCCCACCAGGCTCCTCTGTCGCTGGGATTTCCCAGGCAAGAACACTGGAGTGGGTGGCCATTTCCTCCTCTAAGGGGATCTTCCTGAAGTGGGGATGAAACCTGAATCTCTTGTGTCTCCTGTATTAGCAGGTGGTTTCTTTGTCATTGCATCACCTGGGAATCCAGCGTGTGTGTGTTCTATGCAGTTTTATCCTGTGCAATTGTGTGCAAGTACTACCACCACCAAGATACAAGGTTGTTCTGTCATTGCAGACAGACGCCATGCATGCCCCATGTACATTCTGTCCTGGCCCACCGATCCATGTTTTAGCACCAATGTGTGTTTTCTGTCTTAGGATTTTATCACTTTGAGAATATAAAGAATCATACAGTATCCAGTCTTGTGAGATTAGCTTTTTCAAGCAGCATAATTCCCTTGAAGGTTTACTCACATTGTCGTGTATATCATGAGTTTGTTTCTTTTTAAGGCTGCGTGGTATTCCATAATATGAAGAATGTATCAGAGTTTTAACATTTACTCATTGAAAGACAATTAGGTTGCTTTAGTTTTCAGCTGTTTATAAAGCTTCTGAACATTCTTGTACAGATTTTTTTTATGTGAACACAGGTATTTATTTTATTTTGGGGGGATAAATGCCTAACAGTACAGTTTCTGGGTTGTATGGTAAGTGCATGTTTAATATCACAAGAAGATTGCAAACTGTTTTCTAGAATGGCAGCGCCATTTTACATTCCTGCCAGCAATGTATAGGAGATCCAGTTTCTCTGCATTTTTGCCACTATTTGGTATCATCATGTTTCTTTTCTTTTTTCTGTCTTTCCTTCCTTTTTCTTTTTTCTTCCCTCCCTCCCTTTATTTATCTCTCTCTTTCTTTTGTCTGGTTTAATAGGTATACAGTGATATTGCCTGGATGGTTTGTCTTACTATTACTGACTTCAGAGTGTACTTTATATATTCTGAATTATGTCTTCATGAGATATATGTTTTTCAAACATTTCTCCCAGTTTGTGGTTTGCCTATTTACTTACTTAGTATCTTTTAAAGAGCAAAGGTTTTTAATTGTGATAAAGTCCAATTTATCAATTTTAAATTCTCTTTTTGATGATCTTTCTCTGTCATATTTAAGAAATCTTTGCTTAACCCAGGGCCAAATGATAGTCTGTTTTTTCTTCTTCTCATATAGTCTAGGCTTTTGTTTATAGGCCTGTGATCCATTTTAAGTTTATTTTGACACACTCTGTGAAATAAGAATTGAGGTTTGTGTGTGTGTGTGGATAGTCAATCATTTCAGTACCGTTTGTTGAAAAGATTATCCTTTCCATACATAATTACCTTGGAAACTTCGTCAAAAATTGACTATATATGTATAGGTCAATCTCTGGACTTTCTATTCTGTTTCATTGATCTGTATGTTTGCTCTTATGCCAACAAAGTACAGTCTTGATTACCTAGCTTTTATGTGTCTTAAAATCATGTAGCATAAAAGTTTTGGTATTTTGAGTCAGTTTTGTTGTTGTTTTCAAAACTGCATGGCAATCTAGCTCCTTTGCGCTTCTGTATATAATCAGCTAGGATTTTAACTGCAATTGCATTAAATCTACCAGTCTATTTGGGGAGGCTTGACACTTCATGATGTCATGTCTTCCAGCTCATGAAGTCTATTTATTTAGGTCTTTTAAATTTGCTTAACACTATTATGTAGTTTTCATATCAGTATTTCACAACGTTTGTTGATTCCTAAGTAGTTCATATTTCTTAATGCTGTTGTATAATAAATATTATTTTTAATATTCAAATATTTAATATTTGATTTGCAGTTCCAAATCGTCCATTGCTCTTATATAAGCAGTTGACATTTTACATCTATACTGCGACACTCGGGCTTCCCAGGTGTCACTAGTGGTAAAGAACCCGCCTGCTGATGCAGGAGACGTAAGAGATGTAGGTTTGATCCCTGGGTCAGGAAGACCCTGGAGCAGGGCATGGCAACCCACTCCAGTGTTCTAGCCTGGAGAATCCCATGGACAGAGGAGCCTGGTGGGCTACAGTCCACAGAGTTGAAACCAGATGCTTCTATGATATTGCCTGGATGGTTTGTCTTACTATTACTGACTTCAGAGTGTACTTTATATATTCTGAATTATGTCTTCATGAGATATATGTTTTTCAAACATTTCTCCCAGTTTGTGGTTTGCCTATTTACTTACTTAGTATCTTTTAAAGAGCAAAGGTTTTTAATTGTGATAAAGTCCAATTTATCAATTTTAAATTCTCTTTTTGATGATCTTTCTCTGTCATATTTAAGAAATCTTTGCTTAACCCAGGGCCAAATGATAGTCTGTTTTTTCTTCTTCTCATATAGTCTAGGCTTTTGTTTATAGGCCTGTGATCCATTTTAAGTTTATTTTGACACACTCTGTGAAATAAGAATTGAGGTTTGTGTGTGTGTGTGGATAGTCAATCATTTCAGTACCGTTTGTTGAAAAGATTATCCTTTCCATACATAATTACCTTGGAAACTTCGTCAAAAATTGACTATATATGTATAGGTCAATCTCTGGACTTTCTATTCTGTTTCATTGATCTGTATGTTTGCTCTTATGCCAACAAAGTACAGTCTTGATTACCTAGCTTTTATGTGTCTTAAAATCATGTAGCATAATCAGTTTTGGTATTTTGAGTCAGTTTTGTTGTTGTTTTCAAAACTGCATGGCAATCTAGCTCCTTTGCGCTTCTGTATATAATCAGCTAGGATTTTAACTGCAATTGCATTAAATCTACCAGTCTATTTGGGGAGGCTTGACACTTCATGATGTCATGTCTTCCAGCTCATGAAGTCTATTTATTTAGGTCTTTTAAATTTGCTTAACACTATTATGTAGTTTTCATATCAGTATTTCACAACGTTTGTTGATTCCTAAGTAGTTCATATTTCTTAATGCTGTTGTATAATAAATATTATTTTTAATATTCAAATATTTAATATTTGATTTGCAGTTCCAAATCGTCCATTGCTCTTATATAAGCAGTTGACATTTTACATCTATACTGCGACACTCGGGCTTCCCAGGTGTCACTAGTGGTAAAGAACCCGCCTGCTGATGCAGGAGACGTAAGAGATGTAGGTTTGATCCCTGGGTCAGGAAGACCCCTGGAGAAGGGCATGGCAACCCACTCCAGTGTTCTAGCCTGGAGAATCCCATGGACAGAGGAGCCTGGTGGGCTACAGTCCACAGAGTTGAAAAGAGCTGGACATGACTGACTAACATCCAGTACAGTGTTACACAGAAGTGGTGAGAGCAGATGTTACTGCTTTTCTCCAGATCCGTTTGCTGAGTTCTTATCGCTCTTACTTTATTAAAGAATTTTATATTAATGTTCATGAGGCATATTAACTAGTAATTTATATTAATACTTCTGGTTTGGGTTTCAGGGTAAATGCTAACCTTATAAAATGAGTGCAGAAGTGTTCCCTCCTCCTTTGTTTTCTGAAAGACCTTAGGTAGGAATGATACTATTAATTCACCAGTAAAGCCATTTGGGCCTGGCATTCTCTTTCTGGGAAGGTTTTCAATTATAAGTTCAATTGCTTTACTAGACCTAGACTTACTTAGATCTTCTGTTTCATTGTTGAGTCAGTTTTGGTGATAAGAGTCTTACAAGGAACTTGTGCATTTCCTATAAGTTGTTTATTGTCAAAAGTTTTCTGTAATTTTCCTGTCACTAACTTTTTAATGTCTGTACCACCTGTAGTGAGTCTTCTGTTTTGTTTTTGATACAGTTAATTTCTGTGTTCTTTGTAAATTTCATGATGTCATGTCTTCCAGCTCATGAAGTCTATTTATTTAGGTCTTTTAAATTTGCTTAACACTATTATGTAGTTTTCATATCAGTATTTCACAACGTTTGTTGATTCCTAAGTAGTTCATATTTCTTAATGCTGTTGTATAATAAATATTATTTTTAATATTCAAATATTTAATATTTGATTTGCAGTTCCAAATCGTCCATTGCTCTTATATAAGCAGTTGACATTTTACATCTATACTGCGACACTCGGGCTTCCCAGGTGTCACTAGTGGTAAAGAACCCGCCTGCTGATGCAGGAGACGTAAGAGATGTAGGTTTGATCCCTGGGTCAGGAAGACCCCTGGAGAAGGGCATGGCAACCCACTCCAGTGTTCTAGCCTGGAGAATCCCATGGACAGAGGAGCCTGGTGGGCTACAGTCCACAGAGTTGAAAAGAGCTGGACATGACTGACTAACATCCAGTACAGTGTTACACAGAAGTGGTGAGAGCAGATGTTACTGCTTTTCTCCAGATCCATTTGCTGAGTTCTTATCGCTCTTACTTTATTAAAGAATTTTATATTAATGTTCATGAGGCATATTAACTAGTAATTTATATTAATACTTCTGGTTTGGGTTTCAGGGTAAATGCTAACCTTATAAAATGAGTGCAGAAGTGTTCCCTCCTCCTTTGTTTTCTGAAAGACCTTAGGTAGGAATGATACTATTAATTCACCAGTAAAGCCATTTGGGCCTGGCATTCTCTTTCTGGGAAGGTTTTCAATTATAAGTTCAATTGCTTTACTAGACCTAGACTTACTTAGATCTTCTGTTTCATTGTTGAGTCAGTTTTGGTGATAAGAGTCTTACAAGGAACTTGTGCATTTCCTATAAGTTGTTTATTGTCAAAAGTTTTCTGTAATTTTCCTGTCACTAACTTTTTAATGTCTGTACCACCTGTAGTGAGTCTTCTGTTTTGTTTTTGATACAGTTAATTTCTGTGTTCTTTGTAAATTTCCTGATCAACTGAGCAAGAGGTTCATAACTTTTTTCTTTTCAAATAATTGTATTTCTCTAATTTTTAGTCTCTATTTCATTGACTTTTCCTATTGTTTATTTTGCATTTTATTGATTTGAGTTTTCCTGTTGCTTCTTGCCTTTTACTATGATTTTAATTGCTATTCTTCTTCCTGATTTATGAGACTGGAGCTTAGAACATCACATTTAAATGAATTTAAAGCTGCAGATTTCTCTCTAAGCACTGCGTTGTTGGCGTCACGTGATTTAAAAAAATTGAAATATAATTTATATACACTGGAATTTACTCCTTTTAAGCATGCAAATCAGTAGGTTTTAGTAAATTCACAAAGTTATACAGCCATCGCCACAATTTAATTCCAGAATATTTCATCACTCCAAGAAGAATCCCTGTGCCTATTAGCAGTCATTTTTCTTTCCACCTTTCCTCCACTGGCAAACACTAATCAATTGGACAACATTTTGTTCATCAATTGATGAATGTTTTGATTCTACTTCTGTTTGGCTTTTATCAATAATGCTTCTGTGAACATTCGTGCACATTTTTGCTTGAACATACGTTTTCAATTCTCCTGGGTATATACCCAGGAGTGGTATTGCTGAGTCAGTCATAGGACAGTTCTATGTTTGGCATTTTGAGGAACCACCAAATGGTTTTCCACAGTGCCTGAACCATTTTGCATTTCCATCAGCTCAATTTACCTGCATTCTCTCTAACATAAGTTACTTACATTTTCTATTATAGCCATCCTAGTGCGTATGAAATGGTATCATATCACATTGTGGTTTTGATTCTAATTGCCCTAATGACTAGTGATATTGGCTATCTTTTCTCTTACTCAAGGGATAGTCAGGCCTTTTTGTTTAATTCAGGCTTTCAATGGATCGAGTAAGGCCCACACACATTGGGGAGGACAATTTGTTTTACTCAGTCTATTATATAAATGTTAATTTCATCCAAAGACAACCCCACAAAAACACCCAGAGTAATGTTTCAGCAGGTCTCTGGGCGCCCTGTGACTCAGTCAGGGTGATGTGAAAAATTAGCCACTACACCCACCTTCAAGACTCCGAGGGATTAAACTCCACCTCCTGGCTGAGGGAGTATCTACAGATTTTTCAAATTCTGTGAGATTTGTCACTTTTTCCCATTGAACAGGTCTTTGTTCCTCACAACCAACTAAATGTGCCCTAACACAGAACGCCTAAAAGTCATGAAGGGATATATATTCCTTTGGAATGGTAGTTTAAATTTAAATTATAGAAATAAAAAAATCCAGTGCCTTTCCTCATATTCTATAGAATTTAGTGCCTTTCTGGTGACGTTTGATGAACCAGACCTCCCACAATGGTATATACCTCTTAGTTTATTAGATGTTTACTGAGAAGCTATAATGGGCCAGCCTGAGACTATGTCCCTAATGACTCAGTGGTAAAAGATCTGCTTGTAATGCAGGAAACACAGGAGGCTGGGTGGGGAAGATCCCTTAGAGAAGGAAATGGCAACCCACTGTAGTATTCTTGCTGGGAAACTCTGGGGGATAGAGGAGCCTGGCGGACCACAGTTCATAAGGTCGCAAAGAGTCAGACACCACAGAGCACAGCACACAATGACACAAGAAGTGCTTTTAAAACACCACAGAGCAACATGCTAGCAGTTTACTAAAAATATATATTTTTACGTTGGTCAGTCATAGGACAGTTCTATGTTTGGCATTTTGAGGAACCACCAAATGGTTTTCCACAGTGCCTGAACCATTTTGCATTTCCATCAGCTCAATTTACCTGCATTCTCTCTAACATAAGTTACTTACATTTTCTATTATAGCCATCCTAGTGCGTATGAAATGGTATCATATCACATTGTGGTTTTGATTCTAATTGCCCTAATGACTAGTGATATTGGCTATCTTTTCTCTTACTCAAGGGATAGTCAGGCCTTTTTGTTTAATTCAGGCTTTCAATGGATCGAGTAAGGCCCACACACATTGGGGAGGACAATTTGTTTTACTCAGTCTATTATATAAATGTTAATTTCATCCAAAGACAACCCCACAAAAACACCCAGAGTAATGTTTCAGCAGGTCTCTGGGCGCCCTGTGACTCAGTCAGGGTGATGTGAAAAATTAGCCACTACACCCACCTTCAAGACTCCGAGGGATTAAACTCCACCTCCTGGCTGAGGGAGTATCTACAGATTTTTCAAATTCTGTGAGATTTGTCACTTTTTCCCATTGAACAGGTCTTTGTTCCTCACAACCAACTAAATGTGCCCTAACACAGAACGCCTAAAAGTCATGAAGGGATATATATTCCTTTGGAATGGTAGTTTAAATTTAAATTATAGAAATAAAAAAATCCAGTGCCTTTCCTCATATTCTATAGAATTTAGTGCCTTTCTGGTGACGTTTGATGAACCAGACCTCCCACAATGGTATATACCTCTTAGTTTATTAGATGTTTACTGAGAAGCTATAATGGGCCAGCCTGAGACTATGTCCCTAATGACTCAGTGGTAAAAGATCTGCTTGTAATGCAGGAAACACAGGAGGCTGGGTGGGGAAGATCCCTTAGAGAAGGAAATGGCAACCCACTGTAGTATTCTTGCTGGGAAACTCTGGGGGATAGAGGAGCCTGGCGGACCACAGTTCATAAGGTCGCAAAGAGTCAGACACCACAGAGCACAGCACACAATGACACAAGAAGTGCTTTTTTCAAAGAATATTCATCCAGTGAGTCAAGCAGAAGTGTGGACTTAGATGGTTTTGGTTGAGTCTTGCTTTATCTGACCTTAAGCAGGTTTACTAAAAAATATATATATATTTTTGACTGCAACGTGTGGCTTGAAGGATCTTAGCTCCCAGAGCAGGGATCAAACCCACGCCTCTTGTGGTGGAAGCTGAGTCTTAACCACTGTACCACCAGGAAAGTCTCAAAAACTCTTTGAATGTCAGCTTCTTCATTTATCAAAAGAATATAATGATTTTGTTGTTGTTCAGTTGCTCAGCCATGTCCGACTTCTTTGCAACCCCATGGACTGCAGCATGCCAGGTTTCCCTGTCCTCCAGCTCTCACATCTGTACACGCCTACTGGAAAAACTACAGTTTTGACTATACGGACCTTTGTTGGCAAAGTGACGTCTCTGCTTTTTAAGACACTGTGCAGTTTTGTTATAGCTATTCTTCCAAGGAGCAAATGTCTTTTAATTTCATGGCTGCAGTCACCATCTGCAGTCATCTTGGAGCCCAAGAAAATAAAGTCTGTCACTGTTTCCTTTGTTTCCCCTTCTATTTGTCATGAAGTGATGGGACTGGATGCTATGATGTTAGTTTTTTGAAAGTTGAGTTTTAAGCCAGCGTTTTCACTTTTTTATTTCACCTTCATCCAGAAGCTCTTTAATAATAGTGATAATAATAATACATCGTTCACAGGGTTGTTGTAGTAACTAGATAAAATGGTGTCTGTGAGGAGAAAGGTAGTTTTTAGATTGCTGCACAAACGCTGCTGTTCTCAGTAACAACAGTAGGCAAGACAGATGAGATTAGAGGTCATTATCTCCAACTTCTGTGACTTCGGCACAGTGATTAAGTATCTTTGCAGAATCACACAGCCAGTTACGTGCGCTGCTCACTTCAGAACACAGGTCTTTGCATTCTCTTGTTTTCACTGCCCTGTCCTGCAAGAATCTGATGCATTCCTGTTTTTAAGAGAAGCCTGTCTGTTTTTTAAATTCTGGAACACATCTAAAAAGCCATAATGTAAGATTAAAAAAAAAAAAAGACTTCTGGTTTCCATTTATCTTGGCAGCCTGGAGAAAACATATTTTTCTGGGCATGTTTGGAAATGGATGATAGTTTTTGATTCTTATCCATATCCTTCAGGCTTTCTTTGGGACACAGATTATCTTTGAGAGGTTCAGGAAAACATAATGTCATTTTATTTTTCAAATCCTCAGGGTCTTAAGAGTTTTGAGTCTTATTTTTCCAGACCGCCCTTTCATTGTAGCTCTTATTTTTATATGTAATATTTATAATTCATCCTGTTGAAGAAGAGATTTCATTTCACGCCAATAAATATGTATAACTATTGGAAGAGGAAAAAAAGTGCCTGAGCTATGAGTGCTGGCAAGAATTACCGCGCACAGGAGAGTGAAATGGAACGTGGGGTCATGTCACTGTGCTCCTCCCTATACACCACCTGACTGGGAAGAAAATGGGAACCATCTTCTGTTGAAATTCATTATGGAAATATCTTCAAAAAACCCATTGGAAAAAGATAATTAAATGAAAAGAACATAGTCTATGTTACTTGTAAAATCATAGTCCTCTGTGGAAGATCTGGGTAAATGGACTTCAAAGTTTTGGCTTTGTTCAAGATTGCTTGACACACTGGGTGGCCTGAAATAATCATTTAAATTCACTATTTGAAAATTAGATTAATTGCAGTTCATAACACTCTACTTGGCACTTGGGAGTTAATTATATTAACGACTAGTGTTTATAATATGATTGCTATGTACCAGACCATAGGCTAAGCCTTTAACTAGCTATTATTCATTTAATTCTCTCCATATTTTGGGAAGTAAGTACAATTATTGTTTCTCTTTATAGATAAGAAAATTTTCAGTGTATGATAATCACAAACGCTGCTGTTCTCAGTAACAACAGTAGGCAAGACAGATGAGATTAGAGGTCATTATCTCCAACTTCTGTGACTTCGGCACAGTGATTAAGTATCTTTGCAGAATCACACAGCCAGTTACGTGCGCTGCTCACTTCAGAACACAGGTCTTTGCATTCTCTTGTTTTCACTGCCCTGTCCTGCAAGAATCTGATGCATTCCTGTTTTTAAGAGAAGCCTGTCTGTTTTTTAAATTCTGGAACACATCTAAAAAGCCATAATGTAAGATTAAAAAAAAAAAAAGACTTCTGGTTTCCATTTATCTTGGCAGCCTGGCACAAACATATTTTTCTGGGCATGTTTGGAAATGGATGATAGTTTTTGATTCTTATCCATATCCTTCAGGCTTTCTTTGGGACACAGATTATCTTTGAGAGGTTCAGGAAAACATAATGTCATTTTATTTTTCAAATCCTCAGGGTCTTAAGAGTTTTGAGTCTTATTTTTCCAGACCGCCCTTTCATTGTAGCTCTTATTTTTATATGTAATATTTATAATTCATCCTGTTGAAGAAGAGATTTCATTTCACGCCAATAAATATGTATAACTATTGGAAGAGGAAAAAAAGTGCCTGAGCTATGAGTGCTGGCAAGAATTACCGCGCACAGGAGAGTGAAATGGAACGTGGGGTCATGTCACTGTGCTCCTCCCTATACACCACCTGACTGGGAAGAAAATGGGAACCATCTTCTGTTGAAATTCATTATGGAAATATCTTCAAAAACCTATTGGAAAAAGATAATTAAATGAAAAGAACATAGTCTATGTTACTTGTAAAATCATAGTCCTCTGTGGAAGATCTGGGTAAATGGACTTCAAAGTTTTGGCTTTGTTCAAGATTGCTTGACACACTGGGTGGCCTGAAATAATCATTTAAATTCACTATTTGAAAATTAGATTAATTGCAGTTCATAACACTCTACTTGGCACTTGGGAGTTAATTATATTAACGACTAGTGTTTATAATATGATTGCTATGTACCAGACCATAGGCTAAGCCTTTAACTAGCTATTATTCATTTAATTCTCTCCATATTTTGGGAAGTAAGTACAATTATTGTTTCTCTTTATAGATAAGAAAATTTTCAGTGTATGATAATCATCTGTTTACATACTGGTCTTTCCCTCTGGACATGAATTTATGAGGGTAGGGCTTGAATCCTCATGCTATTCATCTCCCATGCTTAGCACACCCTCTGCTTCAGAGGCAGGCAATAAATATGATCTAATCTATGCTTCAGGAGGTCACTGTGTGATGAACTGAAGTTCACTGTTTAGGAAAAATCAAATAAGGATTTATTTGTGGATGAAAAAAGTAGATAAAGAAATGTAAAAAGATATGAAGAGATAAATAGCAACTGATACATGATTTTAAGTAAAGGTAGAATTGTAAGCTGGCTTCCCAGGTGGCTCAGAGGTAAAGAATCCGCCTGCCAACACGGGTTTCTTCCCTCTGTCTAGAAGATCCCCTGGAGAAGGAAATGGCAACCCACTCCAGTATTCTTGCCTGGGAAATCCCATGGGCAGGGGAGCCTGGTGGGCTACAGTCCATAGGGTTGCAGAGACACGACTGAAGCGATTTAGCATGCATGCACACCAAACAGCTGCTTAGGACTATGTTAATGGGTTACAGAATGTGTACAGGCTTATCTCCTGTTATTGTGCTTCACCTCAGTGGACATCACAGATATTCATTTTTTACAAATTGGAAATTGAAGGTTTGTGGCCACCCTACGTTGAGCAGGTTCCTAAGCACCATTTTTTCCCCAACAGCATTTGGTCACTTTGTGCCTCTGTGACACATTTTGGTAATTCTAAGGGTATTTTAATCTTTTTGTTATTGTATTTGTTACAGTGATCTGTGATAAGCACTCTCTGATGTTACTATTGTGACTGTTTTGGGGCACCACAGATTGTGCCCATATAAGATGGTGAACTTAATAAACGAGTGTGCTCTGATTGCTCCGCGGACAGGCCGTTCCCCAATCTCTCCCTCTCCTCAGGCTTTCCTACTTCCTGAGACACAACAGTATCGAAATCAGGCCAATGAACAATCGTACAGAGCACTCTAAGTGTTCAAGTGAATGAAAGACTTACGCACCTCTCACTTTAAATCAAAAGAAACGATTAAGTATAGTGAGAAAGGCAAATTGAAAGTCTGAAGAGATAGGCTAAAAACCAGGCTTCCTGTAACAAACATCCAAGTTGTGAATACAAAGGAAAAGTTCTTGAAGGAAATTGAAAATGGTACTTCAGTGAACACACACATGATTAAAAAGAAAAGAAAAGGCAACATAGCCTTATTGCTGATATGGAAAAAGTTGTAGTTGTCTGGATAGAAGATCAAACCAACCACAGCATTCCCTTAAGCCAAAGTCTGATTCAGAGCAAGGTCCTAACTTGCTTCAGTTCTGTGAGGGCTGAGAGAAGTAAGGAAGCTGCAGAAGAAAAGTTTAAAACTAGCAGAGTTTGGTTCATGAGGCTTAAAGAAAGATGCTGTCTCTGTAACATACCAGGGCAAGGTGAAGCATTACGTGCTGACAGAGAAACTGCAGCCAGCCATCCAGGAGATCGACCTAAGGTAATTAATGAAGGTGGCTACACTAAACAGATTTTCAGTGTAGAGGAAATAGCCTTCTATGGGAAGAAGAGGCCACCCAAGATCTTCATAGCTAGATAGAAGTCAGTGCTTCAGAATGTTAAAGGACAGGCTTATCTTCTCGTTCGGGGCTAAAGTGCTGGTGACTTTAAAAAAAAAAATTTTGACCTCTTTTATTTTTATTTATTTATTTCATCCATCTTTATTCTTTGGCTTGTGCGGACCTCCCATTGTAGTGGCCTCTCTCATTGCAGAGCACTGGCTCTGGGCGCATGTGCTCCAGAGTGCTGGCTCGTAATTGGACACATTGGTCCAGCCCGCTGCGCGGCACGTGGGATCTCCCAGGCCAGGGATCAAGCCGGTGTCCCTTACACTGCAAGGTAGACTCTACTCAATGCACCACCAGGGAAGACTGGCTGGTTACTTTTAAGTTGAAGCCAATGCTCATTTGCCATCCTATAAAGACCCTTCACAATTATGCCAGGTCTACCCCCTTTAAGTTGAAGGCCATGATGCTCTATCGTATCGAAAATCAGGCCAATGAACAATCGTACAGAGCACTCTAAGTGTTCAAGTGAATGAAAGACTTACGCACCTCTCACTTTAAATCAAAAGAAACGATTAAGTATAGTGAGAAAGGCAAATTGAAAGTCTGAAGAGATAGGCTAAAAACCAGGCTTCCTGTAACAAACATCCAAGTTGTGAATACAAAGGAAAAGTTCTTGAAGGAAATTGAAAATGGTACTTCAGTGAACACACACATGATTAAAAAGAAAAGAAAAGGCAACATAGCCTTATTGCTGATATGGAAAAAGTTGTAGTTGTCTGGATAGAAGATCAAACCAACCACAGCATTCCCTTAAGCCAAAGTCTGATTCAGAGCAAGGTCCTAACTTGCTTCAGTTCTGTGAGGGCTGAGAGAAGTAAGGAAGCTGCAGAAGAAAAGTTTAAAACTAGCAGAGTTTGGTTCATGAGGCTTAAAGAAAGATGCTGTCTCTGTAACATACCAGGGCAAGGTGAAGCATTACGTGCTGACAGAGAAACTGCAGCCAGCCATCCAGGAGATCGACCTAAGGTAATTAATGAAGGTGGCTACACTAAACAGATTTTCAGTGTAGAGGAAATAGCCTTCTATGGGAAGAAGAGGCCACCCAAGATCTTCATAGCTAGATAGAAGTCAGTGCTTCAGAATGTTAAAGGACAGGCTTATCTTCTCGTTCGGGGCTAAAGTGCTGGTGACTTTAAAAAAAAAAATTTTGACCTCTTTTATTTTTATTTATTTATTTCATCCATCTTTATTCTTTGGCTTGTGCGGACCTCCCATTGTAGTGGCCTCTCTCATTGCAGAGCACTGGCTCTGGGCGCATGTGCTCCAGAGTGCTGGCTCGTAATTGGACACATTGGTCCAGCCCGCTGCGCGGCACGTGGGATCTCCCCAGGCCAGGGATCAAGCCGGTGTCCCTTACACTGCAAGGTAGACTCTACTCAATGCACCACCAGGGAAGACTGGCTGGTTACTTTTAAGTTGAAGCCAATGCTCATTTGCCATCCTATAAAGACCCTTCACAATTATGCCAGGTCTACTCTGCCTGTGCTCTATCAGTGGAACAAAGCCTGGATTGTTGACACGTCTGTGAACAACATGGTTTACTATTTTCAGCCCACTATTGAAACCTACTGCCTCCCCTAAAAAAAGATTCTTTTCAATATATTACTGCTCATTGACAAGCAACTGATCACCCAAGAGCTCTGATGCAGAGCTTCAGAGATTCATGTTTTCAAGCCTGCTAGCACAATCTCCATTTTAGGGCCCATGGAACAAGGGGTAATTTTGCCTTTTAAGTCATATGATTTAGGAAATGCATTTTTAAGGTTATTGTTGCCAGAGAAAGTGATTCCTCTGATGGATCTGGGCAAAGTAAATTGAAAACTTTCTGGAAAGGATTCACCGTTCCAAATGTCATCAAGAACACACGTGATTCATGGGAAGAGGTCAAAATATCAACATTTATAGGAGTTTGGAAGAAGCTGATTCCAACATTCATGGATGACTTCAAGGGATTCAAGACTTCAGAGGAGGAAATAACTGCAGATGTGGTGGAAAAAGCAAGAGATCTAAAATTAGAAGTGGAGCCTGAGGACGTAAGTGAATTGCTGCAATGTCATGACCAAAGAAGAACAAATGAAGACTTGCTTCTTACCAGTAAGCAAAGGAAGTGGTTTCTTGAGATGGACCCTACTGCAAGTGAAGATGCTGTGAAGATTGTTAAAATGACAACAAAATATTTAGATTAGAACATAAATTTAGTTACTAAAGTAGTCACAGGGTTTGAGAGAACTGACTGCAAAATTTTGACCTCTTTTATTTTTATTTATTTATTTCATCCATCTTTATTCTTTGGCTTGTGCGGACCTCCCATTGTAGTGGCCTCTCTCATTGCAGAGCACTGGCTCTGGGCGCATGTGCTCCAGAGTGCTGGCTCGTAATTGGACACATTGGTCCAGCCCGCTGCGCGGCACGTGGGATCTCCCCAGGCCAGGGATCAAGCCGGTGTCCCTTACACTGCAAGGTAGACTCTACTCAATGCACCACCAGGGAAGACTGGCTGGTTACTTTTAAGTTGAAGCCAATGCTCATTTGCCATCCTATAAAGACCCTTCACAATTATGCCAGGTCTACTCTGCCTGTGCTCTATCAGTGGAACAAAGCCCGGATTTTTGACACGTCTGTGAACAACATGGTTTACTATTTTCAGCCCACTATTGAAACCTACTGCCTCCCCTAAAAAAAGATTCTTTTCAATATATTACTGCTCATTGACAAGCAACTGATCACCCAAGAGCTCTGATGCAGAGCTTCAGAGATTCATGTTTTCAAGCCTGCTAGCACAATCTCCATTTTAGGGCCCATGGAACAAGGGGTAATTTTGCCTTTTAAGTCATATGATTTAGGAAATGCATTTTTAAGGTTATTGTTGCCAGAGAAAGTGATTCCTCTGATGGATCTGGGCAAAGTAAATTGAAAACTTTCTGGAAAGGATTCACCGTTCCAAATGTCATCAAGAACACACGTGATTCATGGGAAGAGGTCAAAATATCAACATTTATAGGAGTTTGGAAGAAGCTGATTCCAACATTCATGGATGACTTCAAGGGATTCAAGACTTCAGAGGAGGAAATAACTGCAGATGTGGTGGAAAAAGCAAGAGATCTAAAATTAGAAGTGGAGCCTGAGGACGTAAGTGAATTGCTGCAATGTCATGACCAAAGAAGAACAAATGAAGACTTGCTTCTTACCAGTAAGCAAAGGAAGTGGTTTCTTGAGATGGACCCTACTGCAAGTGAAGATGCTGTGAAGATTGTTAAAATGACAACAAAATATTTAGATTAGAACATAAATTTAGTTACTAAAGTAGTCACAGGGTTTGAGAGAACTGACTGCAATTTTGAAAGAAGTTCTGTGGTGGGTAAGACGCTGTTAGGCAGCAGGGAAATTTACAGAGAGATCATTTGTGAAAGGAAGAGTCAATCAATTCGGCAAGCATCATTGCTGTTTTATTTTAAGATGTTGTCAGAGCCGCCCGAAGCCTTCAACAACCACCACTCTGACCAGTCAGCTGCCATCAACCCTGAAGCAAGATGCTACACTAGCAGAGATATGATAACTCACTGGAGCCTCAAATGATGGTTAGCATTTTTAAGCAATAAAGTATTTTTAAAGTTATGCACATTTTTAGACGTAACACTATAATACAATTAACAGACTACATTAAAATTACAATTAATTTTTATATGCACTGGGAAACCAAAAAAATCTGTGTGACTTACTTTATTATGATCTTTGTTTTATTATGGTGGTCTAGAATGTAACCTGAAATATCTCCATGGTATTCCTGTATATCAATTAATAAAAATTTCATTGCCTGTTAGAGCTTTAAACAGTGATATTTTTAAAATTATTTATTTATTTGGCTGCTTAGTTGTGGCATGTGGGATCTAGTTCCCTGACCAGGGCTCGAATTCGGGCCCCAGTGCATTGAGAACACAGAGTCTTAACCACTGGACCACCAGAGAAGTCCCTAAGCAGTGATTTTGAAGAAGAAATATAGTAATCAGTAAGAGGCTGATGTAAGCTTCATCAGGGTATTCTTGGAATGCATCCTGATAGAATCCTAATCTGCTCCTATGGCAGGCATCACTAGTCAATAACAGAATTCTTCCTCCATGAGTCTGACTTTTGTTAAGGAATCCTCAACTCAGTGCTCCTACTTCCCTCAAACAATAGCTTAGAACAGGCACATAGTTGAAAACTAGTTGCCATTCCAGGTTTATCGTATGGTACTTATTTTTTTTAATTATATAGTACTTCTTAAGTTCAGATGTAGAAGAGGGATGACTGAATGCAATGAATAAAGATTGGCATATGTCATATGATATTTTTGAAAATATATTAAATGTATTTTATTGGAAATATATTTTTAATATACCTCTGTGGCAACTTTCTGGGGGGTATAATTTCAACTTTCAGAAAAGTTGTAAAAATGGTACAAATAATTATTTTACACTTTTTTTTTTTGGCCACTTCTATTAGTCTTTTATTTATTGCCTTGTTCTTTGGCCTATGCGGGCCTCCCATCACAGTGGCCTCTCTTGCTGCAGCGCCCGGCTCTGGGCGCATGCGGTCCAGAGCTCTGGCTCGGTAGCTGGACACATAGGTCCAGCCGCTCCACAGCACATGGAATCCTCCCAGGCCAGAGATTGAACCAGTGCCCCTTGCACTGCAAGGCGGTGTCCTTACCCAACGGACCACCAGGGAAGCCCTGTTTTACACTTTTTATGTGCATTTACCAACTGTATGTATTTCCCCCCATTTGCTCTATCATTCTCCCTGTCTATTCTCTATACCTGTCTGTCTCTACATAGACATATTTTTCTGAACCAGTTGAGACAGCACTGTAGTCATCATGTTCCTCTACTCTTTTACTTCAAGTGGTATTGTTATTCATTAAAAAAAAATGTGTACGGTAATACTGACTTCCTTTTTCTTTTGGTGTACAATTTTATGTGTTTTGGTACATGCAACCATGTCAGGATACCAAGTGGTTCCATTGCCAGAAACCTTCCTCATGCTGCCGACCCCTGAACTCTGGCAACCATGGATCTGTAATCCTTTCCCACAGTTTTGTCTTTTCCATGATGCAATTACGGAAAATGAAGTTATGCAAATGGAAGTTTTTGAGACGGGGTTTGTTCACTTAGCATACTTTGAGATTTATTCATGTCGTAGTTAACAGTTATAAAGAGTGTCAGGGGTTCCTCTCACACTCCTGGATCCATGGCTCCTCTCTAAGTATTACGCACTGGTTCTGCTATTTGTGTTGCCTCTGTGTCACTGCAGGACTTCCCAGAGGGAAGGGAAAGAAAAACCCAGAGGATTTCCCACAGTCTTTCTGATCCATAGCAGGACATTTTTTTTCCTTCGGACAAGAAGGAACTTTTGGATCACTGTCTGCTCTGGTATATACTTCTGAATTTTACGTTGGACTGGGAGAAACTAGATGTTAGGAACCCAAACCCCCAGTTTAGTGGTTCTCAGATGTCTGTTTGTCTTTCTGAGTCTACCTGTTGCCATTTCCTTTTCAAACTCCTCCATATATCCTCTTCAGGTGGCTTAGTTGCATTCAGTGGGAGAGAAAGGGTGACATGCTATCTCTGTTTCATCTGGAACTCAGACAGTTCTTCTTTTATCTTAAGTACTACAATGTAATATTTCTTTCCCTTTCTTTCTCTTTCTTTCTCTTTTAGTCTCTCTTTTCATCTTTTTTTTTTTTTTGCTGTGCTATGCAACTTGTGGAACTTTAGTTCCCTGACCAGGCATGGAGCCCAGACCCTCAGCAGTGGACACTCAGAGTCCTGACCATTGGACCACCAGCAAATTCCCTCAGTGTAATAGTTGTTGAGATAAAGGACATTTTCTTATATGACTACCTTATAATAATCAAAATCAACAAACAGGGGCTTCCCTTGTAGCTCAGTGGTAAAGAGTTTGCCTGCCAATGTAGGAGGCACAGGTTCAATCCCTGATCCAGGAAGATCTCACATGCTGCAGAGCAACTAAGCCCGTGAGCCACAACTACTGAGCCTGTGCTCCAGAACCTTGAAGCCACAACTATTGAGCTCATGTGCTACAACTACTGAAGCCTGTGTGCCCTAGAGCTTGAGTTCCACAACAAGAGAAGTCACCACCACAAGAAGCCTGCTCACTTCAACTAGAGAGTAGCCCCCACACTCTGCAACTAGAGAAGAGCCTGTGGCAGCAGGGAAAACCCAGAATAGCCAAAAATAAATAAATAATATTTTTAAAAGATCAACAAACAACATTTTAATAACACTACTATCTTATCCATAGAAACAAATTTTATAAATGAGTACGGTTTGTTCACTTAGCATACTTTGAGATTTATTCATGTCGTAGTTAACAGTTATAAAGAGTGTCAGGGGTTCCTCTCACACTCCTGGATCCATGGCTCCTCTCTAAGTATTACGCACTGGTTCTGCTATTTGTGTTGCCTCTGTGTCACTGCAGGACTTCCCAGAGGGAAGGGAAAGAAAAACCCAGAGGATTTCCCACAGTCTTTCTGATCCATAGCAGGACATTTTTTTTCCTTCGGACAAGAAGGAACTTTTGGATCACTGTCTGCTCTGGTATATACTTCTGAATTTTACGTTGGACTGGGAGAAACTAGATGTTAGGAACCCAAACCCCCAGTTTAGTGGTTCTCAGATGTCTGTTTGTCTTTCTGAGTCTACCTGTTGCCATTTCCTTTTCAAACTCCTCCATATATCCTCTTCAGGTGGCTTAGTTGCATTCAGTGGGAGAGAAAGGGTGACATGCTATCTCTGTTTCATCTGGAACTCAGACAGTTCTTCTTTTATCTTAAGTACTACAATGTAATATTTCTTTCCCTTTCTTTCTCTTTCTTTCTCTTTTAGTCTCTCTTTTCATCTTTTTTTTTTTTTGCTGTGCTATGCAACTTGTGGAACTTTAGTTCCCTGACCAGGCATGGAGCCCAGACCCTCAGCAGTGGACACTCAGAGTCCTGACCATTGGACCACCAGCAAATTCCCTCAGTGTAATAGTTGTTGAGATAAAGGACATTTTCTTATATGACTACCTTATAATAATCAAAATCAACAAACAGGGGCTTCCCTTGTAGCTCAGTGGTAAAGAGTTTGCCTGCCAATGTAGGAGGCACAGGTTCAATCCCTGATCCAGGAAGATCTCACATGCTGCAGAGCAACTAAGCCCGTGAGCCACAACTACTGAGCCTGTGCTCCAGAACCTTGAAGCCACAACTATTGAGCTCATGTGCTACAACTACTGAAGCCTGTGTGCCCTAGAGCTTGAGTTCCACAACAAGAGAAGTCACCACCACAAGAAGCCTGCTCACTTCAACTAGAGAGTAGCCCCCACACTCTGCAACTAGAGAAGAGCCTGTGGCAGCAGGGAAAACCCAGAATAGCCAAAAATAAATAAATAATATTTTTAAAAGATCAACAAACAACATTTTAATAACACTACTATCTTATCCATAGACAATATTCAAATTTTATCAGTTGCCCTAATAATTTCCTTGATGGTTACTCTTTTCCCTGCTAGACAGCATGCATTATATTTAGTTGCCATGTCTATTTTCCTTTACTCTAACAGTTCTTTGGACTTTCCTGTAGCTCAGATGGTAAAGAATCTGCCTGCAATGCAGAAGACGCTGGTTCAACTTCTGGGTCAGGAAGATCCCCTGAAGAAGAGATAGGTTACTGACTCCAGTATTCTTGGGCTTCTCTGGTGGCTGAAATGCTAAAGAATCCACCTCCAGTGAGAGAGATCTGAGCTTGATCCCTGGGTTGGGAAGATCCCTGGGAGAAGGGGAAGACTACCCACTTCAGTATTCTTGCCTGGGGAATTCCATAGCTTATCTCATGAGCAGCAAAGAGTCAGATACTTTCACTCAAATTTTAGGTTATGTGTTTTTTTTTTTTTTTTTGGTTGACAGTAGCATACAGAATTTTAAAAATTTGTCCTAGAACTAGGTGTGGGTGAAATTGTCAGCTAATTACTTTGCGAATCTTCCCCAAACAGAACTGGTTTTTTTAGATTATTTGCTGAACAATACAGTAAAGTCAGTGGCAGTGATGAGATTTACACCTGGGCCAGTCACCTGATTCCAGAAGCTGAGGTCTTCCTAGTACATCATAAATGGTAATGGAGAAAGGGATGGTGATGTTTGGGTTGCCTCATGAGACTCTTGGCTAAGGGTGGTAAAGGCAAGAAGTTCTTCAAAGATATGTCTAGCACTTGGATTCCATTTGATGAACCCGGAAATTGATTCTAAAGTGGTCATTCGCCTACTGAGCCTGTGCTCCAGAACCTTGAAGCCACAACTATTGAGCTCATGTGCTACAACTACTGAAGCCTGTGTGCCCTAGAGCTTGAGTTCCACAACAAGAGAAGTCACCACCACAAGAAGCCTGCTCACTTCAACTAGAGAGTAGCCCCCACACTCTGCAACTAGAGAAGAGCCTGTGGCAGCAGGGAAAACCCAGAATAGCCAAAAATAAATAAATAATATTTTTAAAAGATCAACAAACAACATTTTAATAACACTACTATCTTATCCATAGACAATATTCAAATTTTATCAGTTGCCCTAATAATTTCCTTGATGGTTACTCTTTTCCCTGCTAGACAGCATGCATTATATTTAGTTGCCATGTCTATTTTCCTTTACTCTAACAGTTCTTTGGACTTTCCTGTAGCTCAGATGGTAAAGAATCTGCCTGCAATGCAGAAGACGCTGGTTCAACTTCTGGGTCAGGAAGATCCCCTGAAGAAGAGATAGGTTACTGACTCCAGTATTCTTGGGCTTCTCTGGTGGCTGAAATGCTAAAGAATCCACCTCCAGTGAGAGAGATCTGAGCTTGATCCCTGGGTTGGGAAGATCCCTGGGAGAAGGGGAAGACTACCCACTTCAGTATTCTTGCCTGGGGAATTCCATAGCTTATCTCATGAGCAGCAAAGAGTCAGATACTTTCACTCAAATTTTAGGTTATGTGTTTTTTTTTTTTTTTTTGGTTGACAGTAGCATACAGAATTTTAAAAATTTGTCCTAGAACTAGGTGTGGGTGAAATTGTCAGCTAATTACTTTGCGAATCTTCCCCAAACAGAACTGGTTTTTATAGATTATTTGCTGAACAATACAGTAAAGTCAGTGGCAGTGATGAGATTTACACCTGGGCCAGTCACCTGATTCCAGAAGCTGAGGTCTTCCTAGTACATCATAAATGGTAATGGAGAAAATGATATTGATGTTTGGGTTGCCTCATGAGACTCTTGTCTAAGGGTGGTAAAGGCAAGAAGTTCTTCAAAGATATGTCTAGCACTTGGATTCCATTTTTGCAGTGCAAACCCAGGAAATGTTTAGCATTCTCACAATGTGGTCATCTCAGACTTTCTAAGGCAACTAATATTAATATTAATAACCCCTGTCAACACATAACATAGCTGTTGAAAGTATGATTCTATTTAAATAAATGAAACCTCAGAACTG
The DNA here is from genome assembly GCA_022376925.1 of Tragulus kanchil. Taxonomy (NCBI): domain Eukaryota; kingdom Metazoa; phylum Chordata; class Mammalia; order Artiodactyla; family Tragulidae; genus Tragulus; species Tragulus kanchil. The sequence continues at coordinate 266,066,670 of JAIOJX010000004.1, read as the reverse complement.
AGTAGTAGGCTAAGGCCTTAGTCAAAAGCCATTCAGAGCATCGGAGAAAATATTCTCATGCAAATAGGGTTATCATGGAAGGGTCTAAGTGTCTCTCAAAATCCCATGGTAATGAGTTACTGAAGGGAGCACAGGATGATTGGAAAGTACGAGGAAAGGAGGCTTGGAGCTCAGAGAAAGGAGAACAATTTGCAAAGGCCAAGAACTCTTGAGCCAGAAACGAAAGCCAACAGTTGGCGGGTTTGAATTAGAGAGGAATGAGCTGTATGCTGTGTCTTCTCTTTCTTCAGCTGAAGTTCCTCTGGGAAGGTCTGTGCTGAGCCTGGGCTGGAGAAGTTTCATTCCTGTGACTGTAACTGGTTGTTTTTTTGTAACTGCTGTTTTGACCACCTCACTCCAGCAGCTGAGAGCTGTAGTTTGAAGAATTCCCAAGCAAAGGGATTTTTGTCTAGTTGATGAGCTCAGAATTCAGATAAAATTTCCAAAGTGGTAACAAGACTCTTTATTGTTGTCTGAAGTTGTATTTCTTGAAGGTAATTGGGTTTAAAAGCAGACATATTTGGGAGATTGATTTCCTCCTCAATAAAAGAAGATTTTACTTTCTTTTTGGGTACACAATGGATGTTGTGACCCAAAATTGCCCCCTCTCCGACATTACAGATGGCTCTTTTCATGTGCTGCTTGGCATATGTTCAGGAAAGCCACAGGGGAGACTTGGCTTTGCAGTGCTTGTGCTTTAAGGTATATGCTGTGATACTTTGTAAAGATTCATTTTATTTGCCAAATATAACATTCATCTGGAAGTGTAAAAGTTCATATTTTCATGAAAATCTTAGCAATGAGTTTAACAGGCCTGCTTAGATATGTTTCATTTTTTTCCCTTCTTCAGGACCCACTGACTTGACCACTAGAGGGCACTGTTGGCAGTGATATCAAGAGAAAGTAAAGAATTTTGTCTATTTTCTGAGGTGGTTTTTGTTTTCCAGTTTTCCTCTCAGAAGTAAATAATAAGGTACATTCAAAGGATGTTTTCTTTGCTATTTTTATTCTATTTTTCACTCCAAATACTTAACATCTAGCCTTCTTTTTTTTTCTGGTGTGTTAATTTATAAAAAATAAATCTTAAAATTTTTTCAGATTTTTAAAAAATTCTAAATCTGTATCTGTCATGTTTTTCTCTTCTAGTGTTATATATTCCTGCCACTCTTCTTTTGGAATCTTACTGTACAGTTAAGGACTCATCATTATACCAAACCATGCAACAATTCCACTTCCCATATTATACTTATCCTGATACTTGTCAGAAAATCAGGGCCTATTTATAACAGGCAACGTTTCTTCTACACAGTGATGAGGGTCTATGAAAATCTAAAGATGATAAGAGAAATCCTTTCCATTTGGGGACAAGTGTATTATTCATGGAAAGTTCTTCACGTGCAACATTTGCCTCTAGAATTCATTTCATTAGACAAGATCCTTTAATTGCAAGGAATGGCCCTCACTCCAGCAGCTGAGAGCTGTAGTTTGAAGAATTCCCAAGCAAAGGGATTTTTGTCTAGTTGATGAGCTCAGAATTCAGATAAAATTTCCAAAGTGGTAACAAGACTCTTTATTGTTGTCTGAAGTTGTATTTCTTGAAGGTAATTGGGTTTAAAAGCAGACATATTTGGGAGATTGATTTCCTCCTCAATAAAAGAAGATTTTACTTTCTTTTTGGGTACACAATGGATGTTGTGACCCAAAATTGCCCCCTCTCCGACATTACAGATGGCTCTTTTCATGTGCTGCTTGGCATATGTTCAGGAAAGCCACAGGGGAGACTTGGCTTTGCAGTGCTTGTGCTTTAAGGTATATGCTGTGATACTTTGTAAAGATTCATTTTATTTGCCAAATATAACATTCATCTGGAAGTGTAAAAGTTCATATTTTCATGAAAATCTTAGCAATGAGTTTAACAGGCCTGCTTAGATATGTTTCATTTTTTCCATTCTTCAGGACCCACTGACTTGACCACTAGAGGGCACTGTTGGCAGTGATATCAAGAGAAAGTAAAGAATTTTGTCTATTTTCTGAGGTGGTTTTTGTTTTCCAGTTTTCCTCTCAGAAGTAAATAATAAGGTACATTCAAAGGATGTTTTCTTTGCTATTTTTATTCTATTTTTCACTCCAAATACTTAACATCTAGCCTTCTTTTTTTTTCTGGTGTGTTAATTTATAAAAAATAAATCTTAAAATTTTTTCAGATTTTTAAAAAATTCTAAATCTGTATCTGTCATGTTTTTCTCTTCTAGTGTTATATATTCCTGCCACTCTTCTTTTGGAATCTTACTGTACAGTTAAGGACTCATCATTATACCAAACCATGCAACAATTCCACTTCCCATATTATACTTATCCTGATACTTGTCAGAAAATCAGGGCCTATTTATAACAGGCAACGTTTCTTCTACACAGTGATGAGGGTCTATGAAAATCTAAAGATGATAAGAGAAATCCTTTCCATTTGGGGACAAGTGTATTATTCATGGAAAGTTCTTCACGTGCAACATTTGCCTCTAGAATTCATTTCATTAGACAAGATCCTTTAATTGCAAGGAATGGAAACCAAATCCGGCATGCTTATGTGAGAAAAAAAAAAGTGTGGTAATTTATTATCAGGAAACAGAGATGTCTCATGGACCATGGCCATCATGGGACCTGGAATCTAGACATCAGGGCATGCTCAGTCTCTTGGGTCTGCTGCTGTTTGTGTTGTTACTTGATTCTGTTCTGTTGTACATCAGTATTCTCCACTTCTTGTGTCTCCGTGGCAAAACATGTCAATAGAGTGAGTAAAAATGACAAAAGCTCTTTTGTTATCTAAGAAGAGGTGCTTCTAGCAATCTCAGAAGCCGGCTGCCTCTGGATGGTACAATATTGAAGTGGAGCCCATCCATCCCAGGCATTGGATTTGTCCTTGCATTCATAGACAATCCTCCCCTCTTTGGGTGGATCACTTCTTCCACCCAAAGCCAATGATCAGATATACTCCGTATCCATCTATCACTGAGAAGAGTTTCTTCTCTGTTGTCTTTCCAGATCTAGCACAAAGATGCTGAAGTTTTAGTTTGCATTAGAACTAGCTGGGCAGCTATTCAAAACTGCTGGCGATTTGCCTGGTGGTACAGTGGATTAGAATTTGCCAGTGCAGGGGACATGAATTCAATTCTGGTCTGTAAAGATTCCACATGCTGTGGAGCAACTAAACCTGTTCCAGAGCCTGGGAGCCGCAACTACTGATGCCTGTGTGCCTAGAGCCTGTGCTCTGCAACAAGAGAAGCCAGTGCAGTGAGAAGCCCGTGGACCACTAAGAGCCTGTTTTCTCTTCTAGTGTTATATATTCCTGCCACTCTTCTTTTGGAATCTTACTGTACAGTTAAGGACTCATCATTATACCAAACCATGCAACAATTCCACTTCCCATATTATACTTATCCTGATACTTGTCAGAAAATCAGGGCCTATTTATAACAGGCAACGTTTCTTCTACACAGTGATGAGGGTCTATGAAAATCTAAAGATGATAAGAGAAATCCTTTCCATTTGGGGACAAGTGTATTATTCATGGAAAGTTCTTCACGTGCAACATTTGCCTCTAGAATTCATTTCATTAGACAAGATCCTTTAATTGCAAGGAATGGAAACCAAATCCGGCATGCTTATGTGAGAAAAAAAAAAGTGTGGTAATTTATTATCAGGAAACAGAGATGTCTCATGGACCATGGCCATCATGGGACCTGGAATCTAGACATCAGGGCATGCTCAGTCTCTTGGGTCTGCTGCTGTTTGTGTTGTTACTTGATTCTGTTCTGTTGTACATCAGTATTCTCCACTTCTTGTGTCTCCGTGGCAAAACATGTCAATAGAGTGAGTAAAAATGACAAAAGCTCTTTTGTTATCTAAGAAGAGGTGCTTCTAGCAATCTCAGAAGCCGGCTGCCTCTGGATGGTACAATATTGAAGTGGAGCCCATCCATCCCAGGCATTGGATTTGTCCTTGCATTCATAGACAATCCTCCCCTCTTTGGGTGGATCACTTCTTCCACCCAAAGCCAATGATCAGATATACTCCGTATCCATCTATCACTGAGAAGAGTTTCTTCTCTGTTGTCTTTCCAGATCTAGCACAAAGATGCTGAAGTTTTAGTTTGCATTAGAACTAGCTGGGCAGCTATTCAAAACTGCTGGCGATTTGCCTGGTGGTACAGTGGATTAGAATTTGCCAGTGCAGGGGACATGAATTCAATTCTGGTCTGTAAAGATTCCACATGCTGTGGAGCAACTAAACCTGTTCCAGAGCCTGGGAGCCGCAACTACTGATGCCTGTGTGCCTAGAGCCTGTGCTCTGCAACAAGAGAAGCCAGTGCAGTGAGAAGCCCGTGGACCACAATGAAGAGGAGCCCTGTTGGCTACAACTAGAGAAAGCCTGCGCACAGCATCGAAGACCCGGTGCAGCCAAAAGTACTAAGTAAAATAAATAAATAAATTTAAGAACATGAACTTTCCATGCCTCCAGAACCTGTGCCACCTCCCTTCCCAAACCTGCCCTTTGCTGCTTCTATTGCAAATGCTCTTCCATAAGGTGACTCAGAAAAATAAAACCTGTTCTGTGGTCACATAAAGAAATGCTGCGGGCCAGCTTCCCCTCTTTAAGATTCATGACAGCCATCACATGTTAAAGTCCTATAGTCAAGAACTTAATACAATGCTTTCTAAACTTATTTGACTTCAGGACTTCCGCTCCATCCATCTCAGCAAGCAATAGCTAGTTGTTGTTTGTGGCTTAGTCCAGTCTGGCTCTTTTGCGACCCCATGGATTGCAGCCCACCAGGCTCCCCTGTCCGTGGGATTTCCCAGGCAAGAATACTAGAGTGGGTTGCCATTTCCTTCTCCAGGGGATCTTCCTGATGCTGGGATTTCTTGGTAGGAGTGATGCTTAAAAGGTTGAAAGATAAGACCTAGATTTTGGGGGAGGGGGAGGAGGAGAATGATTTTGACATTCCAGTCATACTGTGATATCTTAAGATTCTTCTGCAGTGAGGAGACAATGGCTAATAACACTCCACAGAGCTAGAGTTGTGTGGAGTACATTTTGCACACAACAGCACTACATTACACTGTCTCCTGATTCTGCTGTCTTCCTAAAAGGTCATTTCTGAATCATTTTATAATAATTCACCAAAGCAGTTGATAGACTACAGCACTAAATTCTATTAATTTTAATTATTACCTATAGAAGAAATCCATGCTTAACAGAATGCTTAGAATAAATCTATTTTAAATCATGCCTTTAAAAAATAAAATAGTAAATATGAGAGAATTAATAGCATTAGCAAAATAAATGATATTGCTTTATTTAAAATATATTATCTTACCTAAATCATGAAGCAAATTGCTGTACCCTTATTAATAATGAATCACTCTGCAACATAGAAAAATAATATTTTAGAAATATTTTATGTCCAAAGGACAAGGAACATCAACAACTGAGTAACTTACAGCTGTCCAGACATTTAGGTCACCATAGAGGACTCAGTAGAGTTCCTGATGCCGTACAGTTGGCCTGACTCATAGGTTATCTGTTTTATACGTAGTAGAGAGTTGGACCGTAAAGATGGCTGAGCACCGAAGAATTGATGCTTTTGAACTGTGGTGCTGGGGAAGCCTCTTGAGAATCTCTTGGACAGCAAGGAGATCAAACCAGTCAGTCCTAAAGGAAATCAACCCTGAATATTCATTGGAAGGGCTGGTGCTGAAGCTGAAGCGCCAATCCTTTGGCCATCTGACTCAAAGAACCAACTTACTGGAAAATATCCTGATGCTGGGAAGGACTGAGGGCAAGAGGAGATGGGGGCATGGAGGATGAGATGGTTGGATGGCATCACTGACTCAGTAGACACGACTTTGAGCAAATTCTGGGAGACGATGAAGGACAGGGAAGCCTGATGTGCTGCAGTCCATGGGGTCACAAGAGTTGGACACGACTGAGCAAATGAAGAACAAGTGTATATATCCATCCAACTTAAGTCTTGTTTTATGTAGACTTTCTGCCACTTCCCTGTCTCTGACCCTCCACCACTATGTGGTTATTTTAAGGCAAGTACTGGATATTTCACTTCAGAGTGATTTTGCCAAGGAGTTTTCGTTTCCTGCACATTACTTTTTTGTTGTTGCTAAGGAAAACAAAATCTTTTACTTTGGAAGTGTTTTAGATTTACAAAAAACTTGCAAAGATAGTACAGAGAAGTTCCATGGTACGGAGCATTTCCATATACCCTATTATTAATATTTTACAGGACATTTGCCATAATTACTGCCCTAACATTGATACATCTGTGTTAAATGCAATCTATAGTTTATTCAGATTTCTTCAGTTTTTCACCAGTGTCCATTTTCTAGGGTCTTTTATCCAAGATACCACATGACATTTCATTATCTTGTGTCCTTAGACTCCTTTTGGCTGCAACAGTTTCTCCAGTTTTCCCTGATGATGGACCACCATAGTAGCTGATCAAGATTTGAAGGCCACATCTGATGCACTCAGTTTACACATGCCAAGAGGATCGAATACTTAACTGCTCATTCTCTGCAAGAAAAGTATGCTATTAAAGTCTGGATTAATTGTGATTAGGCGAGAATGATGGCTTCTAAGAGTGACCTTCAGTCTTACTGCTGTACCACTGTAGCCTGAGAATGCAATGGAGAGCTGAGAGCACTGAGTAATGATATACTTCATCTTCTAGGCAGGCTGAGGGATTTTCCTGATGTCTCTCAGCCAGTGAGTCAAAAGGCTGGAGAAAGATTATAGGTCTCTGGACGGTGGATTTAGTATCCTTTCCGCCAAACTTTGATACCATTCAGTATTTAGGTGTGATTTTGGTCCAGAGAGGGCCTTCCCTGGTGGTTCAGACAGCAAGAGACACCTCTGCTCACCATAATCAGAGAAAGTCTGTGTGCAGCAATGAAGACCCAGAACAGAGAAAAATCTAATAAATCAATGCATCTTAAAAACAAGACACTAAAAAATGTCATGCTGGGCTTCCCTGGTGGTCCAGTGGGTAAGGACACCGCCTTGCAGTGTAAAGGGCGCCAGTTCGATCCCTGGCCTGGGAAGATCCCATGTGCCACGGAGCAGCTGGACTGATGTGTTCAGCTACCCAGCCGGAGCTCTGGAGCGCATGCGCCCAGAGCCAGTGCTCTGCAGCAAGAGAGGCCACTGTAATGGGAGTCCCACACAGGCCAAAGAACAAAGATGCATGAAAACAAATAAATAAAAGACCAATAGAAGTGACCCCCCCCGCCACCCCCCCCAAAAAAAACCCAAAACCAAAAATAAAAGTTATGCTGAAGAAAAAATGCAACGTGGTTAGAAAATGCACATATGATGCTATTTTTAAAACACATAAACGATTACTACATGTACTGTAGGAGTGAGAAGTATATAAACAAACCCAATGAAGTGGTCGCTCTGAGAGGGAAGGGAATGGAAAATGATATTGGGAGGATGATGATTAAAACACAGTTACCTTTATCGTTAAGTTTTAAAAAAAAGACAAAGCAAAATGTTGACAGAACCTTTCTGTACATTTTCATTTTTAAATAAAAACCTGTGATTCTTTCTTCTGCTTGACAGCTTGCTTTGTAGCTTCCTATTTTCTATACTATCAGAGATATAAATTGATCCTACCATTTGGACTTCAGACATGGACACTAATTACAACTTTTTACACCCGAGTACAATTAGAAAAACAGAAACCTTCTGCGTTTCATGGCTATGTTTAAGAGTGCTTAGCTTGTACCACTGTAGCCTGAGAATGCAATGGAGAGCTGAGAGCACTGAGTAATGATATACTTCATCTTCTAGGCAGGCTGAGGGATTTTCCTGATGTCTCTCAGCCAGTGAGTCAAAAGGCTGGAGAAAGATTATAGGTCTCTGGACGGTGGATTTAGTATCCTTTCCGCCAAACTTTGATACCATTCAGTATTTAGGTGTGATTTTGGTCCAGAGAGGGCCTTCCCTGGTGGTTCAGACAGCAAGAGACACCTCTGCTCACCATAATCAGAGAAAGTCTGTGTGCAGCAATGAAGACCCAGAACAGAGAAAAATCTAATAAATCAATGCATCTTAAAAACAAGACACTAAAAAATGTCATGCTGGGCTTCCCTGGTGGTCCAGTGGGTAAGGACACCGCCTTGCAGTGTAAAGGGCGCCAGTTCGATCCCTGGCCTGGGAAGATCCCATGTGCCACGGAGCAGCTGGACTGATGTGTTCAGCTACCCAGCCGGAGCTCTGGAGCGCATGCGCCCAGAGCCAGTGCTCTGCAGCAAGAGAGGCCACTGTAATGGGAGTCCCACACAGGCCAAAGAACAAAGATGCATGAAAACAAATAAATAAAAGACCAATAGAAGTGACCCCCCCCGCCACCCCCCCCAAAAAAAACCCAAAACCAAAAATAAAAGTTATGCTGAAGAAAAAATGCAACGTGGTTAGAAAATGCACATATGATGCTATTTTTAAAACACATAAACGATTACTACATGTACTGTAGGAGTGAGAAGTATATAAACAAACCCAATGAAGTGGTCGCTCTGAGAGGGAAGGGAATGGAAAATGATATTGGGAGGATGATGATTAAAACACAGTTACCTTTATCGTTAAGTTTTAAAAAAAAGACAAAGCAAAATGTTGACAGAACCTTTCTGTACATTTTCATTTTTAAATAAAAACCTGTGATTCTTTCTTCTGCTTGACAGCTTGCTTTGTAGCTTCCTATTTTCTATACTATCAGAGATATAAATTGATCCTACCATTTGGACTTCAGACATGGACACTAATTACAACTTTTTACACCCGAGTACAATTAGAAAAACAGAAACTCTGCGTTTCAAACAGAAGAGGATTAGTACACTGAAGGAGATGCTTTCAAACCCATTGGAAGAGCTGGGAACAAAAAATGCAGGGGAGCAGGGCCCACAAACTGTCAGTATTTTTTTCTTTTTAAATTTTTATTGGAGTATAGTTGCTTTGTTAGCCCTCAGTATTTAGGTGTGATTTTGGTCCAGAAAGGGCCTTACATGGTGGTTCAGACAGTAAAGAATCTGCCTACAATGCGGGAGATCCAGATTCAGTCTCTAGATTGGGAAAATCCACTTGGAGAAGGGAATAGCTAGCCACTCCCATGGGCTTCCCAGGTGGTGCTCGTAGTAAAGAATCTGCCTGTCAATGCAAAAGACAGAAGAGACACGGGTTCTATCCCTAGTGTTGGGAAGATCCCCTGGAGGAGGATACAGCAACCCTTCTAGTATTCTTGCCTGGAGAACTCATGGCCAGAGGAGCCTGATGGGCTACAATCCATGTGGCTGGCAAAGAGTCAGCTGAGTGACTGGCCCTCAGTTGGCTGAGTGACTGACCCTTTCACTTCACTTCACTTTGGTGCAGAGAATCAGCAAGTTCCTGCTGCTGCCCAATGGACTAAAAACTGCAGGAACTGGCTGCTAAAAGCCACAACTGCCTGCAGCCCTGGGAATGGTAGCTGGCAGGGAAGTGGAGACGCAGCTGCCAAAATCCACTTTGCTGAAGTTCACACACCTGCCACTGGTGCCGGAGGAACTTTGCCTTTACCTTCTAAAGCTCACATGAAGCCATCTCTTTTGTTGTCATTATTTAAACTGAATCCAAGCCTCAGCAGGAAAGGGAGTCTGGAGATGTAAATCATGGTCTTTTCAGTTCCTGGGATAGTGGGCTAGCACATAAAGGGGCAGAAACAGCGCAAAAAACAAACCCAATGAAGTGGTCGCTCTGAGAGGGAAGGGAATGGAAAATGATATTGGGAGGATGATGATTAAAACACAGTTACCTTTATCGTTAAGTTTTAAAAAAAAGACAAAGCAAAATGTTGACAGAACCTTTCTGTACATTTTCATTTTTAAATAAAAACCTGTGATTCTTTCTTCTGCTTGACAGCTTGCTTTGTAGCTTCCTATTTTCTATACTATCAGAGATATAAATTGATCCTACCATTTGGACTTCAGACATGGACACTAATTACAACTTTTTACACCCGAGTACAATTAGAAAAACAGAAACTCTGCGTTTCAAACAGAAGAGGATTAGTACACTGAAGGAGATGCTTTCAAACCCATTGGAAGAGCTGGGAACAAAAACTGCAGGGGAGCAGGGCCCACAAACTGTCAGTATTTTTTTCTTTTTAAATTTTTATTGGAGTATAGTTGCTTTGTTAGCCCTCAGTATTTAGGTGTGATTTTGGTCCAGAAAGGGCCTTACATGGTGGTTCAGACAGTAAAGAATCTGCCTACAATGCGGGAGATCCAGATTCAGTCTCTAGATTGGGAAAATCCACTTGGAGAAGGGAATAGCTAGCCACTCCCATGGGCTTCCCAGGTGGTGCTCGTAGTAAAGAATCTGCCTGTCAATGCAAAAGACAGAAGAGACACGGGTTCTATCCCTAGTGTTGGGAAGATCCCCTGGAGGAGGATACAGCAACCCTTCTAGTATTCTTGCCTGGAGAACTCATGGCCAGAGGAGCCTGATGGGCTACAATCCATGTGGCTGGCAAAGAGTCAGCTGAGTGACTGGCCCTCAGTTGGCTGAGTGACTGACCCTTTCACTTCACTTCACTTTGGTGCAGAGAATCAGCAAGTTCCTGCTGCTGCCCAATGGACTAAAAACTGCAGGAACTGGCTGCTAAAAGCCACAACTGCCTGCAGCCCTGGGAATGGTAGCTGGCAGGGAAGTGGAGTACGCAGCTGCCAAAATCCACTTTGCTGAAGTTCACACACCTGCCACTGGTGCCGGAGGAACTTTGCCTTTACCTTCTAAAGCTCACATGAAGCCATCTCTTTTGTTGTCATTATTTAAACTGAATCCAAGCCTCAGCAGGAAAGGGAGTCTGGAGATGTAAATCATGGTCTTTTCAGTTCCTGGGATAGTGGGCTAGCACAGAAAGGGGCAGAAACAGCGCAAAGTGCCAAGACAGCATCTGGAACGCCTTTAATTTTGTGAAGGTCAGACGTGCAGTTCTTTTACTTCAGTCACCATTTTTCCCCCTCAGCCAGAGTTAAGAATAGATATGTAAGTATTCTGCTAACCATTTATCCTGGGTGATCAAATCAGCCAGGAGCAATCCAGGGACTCGTCCACCCCAGCCAGAACAGAGTCTTCCATCTTACCAAAAGGTACAGACCACCTCTTCTCTCTATGAAGCAAAGTGTCAGTTGCTCAGTTGTGTCTGACTCTTTGCCACCCCATGGACAATAGCCGGCCAGGCTCCTCTCTCTTGTGGATTTCTCCAGGCAAGTAAAGTGGAGTAGGGAACCATTCCCTTCTCCAGGGGATCTTCTCAACCCAGGGACTGAGGTCAGGGACCGAACCTGGGTCTCCTGCACTGCAGACAGGTTCTTTACAATCTGACCCAGCAGGGGAGTTAATGAAGCAAAGCTGATTACTACTACTTAAGCAAGTTTCCCTCTGTCTTAAATAGGCAAATACTATGTCTTTCCAGACTGCCAAATAAATGATGTTATTGTGTCTCCCGACCCAGTGCTGAAGAGCAAACAAAAGCAGAATGGCATCAAAGTCTGGCGGAAAGGACACTAAATCCTCAGTCCAGAGACTCAGGCACACGGGCTGCAGTTAGCTGCAACATGAGGGTGCAGTGGTTGTGGGTGCACAGGCTGAGATGCTCTGCAGCACGTGGGATCTTTCCAGACCAGGGTTCGAACCCTTGTTCCCTGCGTTGGCAGGCGGATTTGTTACCACTCAACTGCCCAGGAAGCTGCAACATCACATTTTTGAAGTTGGTCCAGGTTCAATGGTTCAGCTGTTTCATAGTGTTTCCTGCCTGAGTATTCCTTAGTGTATTAATAGTGATGGGCATGTAGGTGTTCTCCAATTGTTATGGTCAAAGGGAAAGTATCAGGTCTAACTCTTTGTGACCCCCTGGACTGTAGGCCGCCAGGCTCCTCTGTCCATGGAATTCTCCAGATAAGAATACTGGAGTGGGTTGCCATTTCCTTTTCCAGGGGATCTTCCAGGGATCAAAACTTTGTCTCTTACATCTCCTGCCTTGGCAGCAAGTTCTTTATGACTAGTGCCACTGCTTGAAGTCATTGGCTTTTATAAGATTTTTTTTGATGTGGGCTATTTTAGCATCTTTATTGAATTTGTTACAATATTGTTTCTGTTTTATGGCTTGGCTTTCTGACTGCAAGGCATGTGGGATCTTAGTTCCCCGACCACGGATCAAACCTGTACCCCCTGCACTGGAAGGTGGAGTCTTAACCACTGGACCACCAGGGAAGTCCCCAGTCATTGGCTTTTAAAAATGCTGTTGCAGTATTTCCTGCATGGTATGTTGTGCCCTCATCAAAAAGTAGTCCTTATGAAACTCCTTGCCTCATTTGGAGGCTGCTCATCTGTACCTTTTGTTTAGGTTTGTCAATGTCAATTTCTTGTTCCCTGACAAATTCCCTGGAAGTACAGAAACCAGTGTTGGAGCACAGACTTTAGAAAGTGTGGACACTTATGCTTAGTGACTGTCAGGGGTAGTCCTTAACAAGACTGGTTAGTCACTCACTTGGAGGCATGTTTCATGCAGCAGCGGTGCAAATCCAAGAGGGCTGAAATGAATCATAGCCGTTGATTAGGCAATGGTGGTGATGAGTCACTGGACCCAAAACGTTTTGAAAGTGCTTCTTGGAAAATGCACAGATGCTCCAGCTTGAACTACTGAGATATGACATTTTGGAAAGTAGGAAGAAAACTGTGATGTCTGGCTTTCTCCCCATGGAACATGTTTGTCAGCCACCAGGGGAATATTTTCATTTTTGTATACACTGCTTCCTTGACTGAGAGCACCCACTCCAGTGCTACCAGTGTGACTTGCAAATTCCTATGACTGATCTTTCAAGACCCATGTCATCTCTGAAGACACAGTTACTTACTCCTGTCACAGAGCCTCACAGCTGTTGGTCTCAAATGTTACTAGACCGTCTATCCTGTGATACTGTGATTTACCTGCCTCTGTATCTTCTTCACTCTTCTTCAGAGACGTAGACCTAGCGTCCGTTGTCCTTATGCACTTAACACGTGACACATACCTAATGTGTTAGCAGCTCAGTCACGTCCAACTCTGTGACTCTAGAGGTTGCAGCCTGCCAGGCTCCTCTGTTCATGGAATTCTCCAGGCAAGAGTACTGGAGTGAGTTTCCATTCCCTTCTCCAGGGGATCTTCCCAACCCAGGGACTAAAATTGCATCTCTTATGTCTCCTGCGTTGGCAGGCAGGTTCTTTACCAGTGGTGCCACCTGATACTTGTGTCTGACTCTTTGTGCGTGCACACACACACACACACACACACACACACACACAGAGTCTTAAGTGCTTTAGTTGTATTAACTCATTTAATTCTCCAGTACCATTCAGGAAGTAAGAACTGTAATCTCTTTTGCAGCTAAGGCTGTGGAAGCACAGAGAGATGAAGCAACTTGTTCTGCCCTACACAGCTTCTTTGTGGCAGAGCTAGAATTTCACTCAAGCATTTCTGCATCAAAGGGTGCATGCTTAGACACCATGCTACATTGCCTCTTTGTTATGGTACGAGGAAAATCTAAGGATAATTTTAATGAAACAGAATAAATAATTTTACATAGGAAAATGAAAATTACCATCACCCAAAGAGAATGTTTCAGGATTAATTTGAAGATTGCACTTGTACAAGTTAGAGCTGTACACATTTGCCTGGAGAGAAGTCTCTGATGTATAATTAAGTAAGAAAACCAAATTTTAGGATAACTATGTTATGATTCCTTGTGAATAAGAGGAAAATAATAGAAGGCTCATGCTGGCTTTCTCCCCATGGAACATGTTTGTCAGCCACCAGGGGAATATTTTCATTTTTGTATACACTGCTTCCTTGACTGAGAGCACCCACTCCAGTGCTACCAGTGTGACTTGCAAATTCCTATGACTGATCTTTCAAGACCCATGTCATCTCTGAAGACACAGTTACTTACTCCTGTCACAGAGCCTCACAGCTGTTGGTCTCAAATGTTACTAGACCGTCTATCCTGTGATACTGTGATTTACCTGCCTCTGTATCTTCTTCACTCTTCTTCAGAGACGTAGACCTAGCGTCCGTTGTCCTTATGCACTTAACACGTGACACATACCTAATGTGTTAGCAGCTCAGTCACGTCCAACTCTGTGACTCTAGAGGTTGCAGCCTGCCAGGCTCCTCTGTTCATGGAATTCTCCAGGCAAGAGTACTGGAGTGAGTTTCCATTCCCTTCTCCAGGGGATCTTCCCAACCCAGGGACTAAAATTGCATCTCTTATGTCTCCTGCGTTGGCAGGCAGGTTCTTTACCAGTGGTGCCACCTGATACTTGTGTCTGACTCTTTGTGCGTGCACACACACACACACACACACACACACACACACACACAGAGTCTTAAGTGCTTTAGTTGTATTAACTCATTTAATTCTCCAGTACCATTCAGGAAGTAAGAACTGTAATCTCTTTTGCAGCTAAGGCTGTGGAAGCACAGAGAGATGAAGCAACTTGTTCTGCCCTACACAGCTTCTTTGTGGCAGAGCTAGAATTTCACTCAAGCATTTCTGCATCAAAGGGTGCATGCTTAGACACCATGCTACATTGCCTCTTTGTTATGGTACGAGGAAAATCTAAGGATAATTTTAATGAAACAGAATAAATAATTTTACATAGGAAAATGAAAATTACCATCACCCAAAGAGAATGTTTCAGGATTAATTTGAAGATTGCACTTGTACAAGTTAGAGCTGTACACATTTGCCTGGAGAGAAGTCTCTGATGTATAATTAAGTAAGAAAACCAAATTTTAGGATAACTATGTTATGATTCCTTGTGAATAAGAGGAAAATAATAGAAGGCTCATGCAGGCTGGGCCTTTTTCTTCCACACCTTTCTCCAAGCTTACACAACGTGGATACAGTGTCTGGGCTGTATCTGTCAGTTACGGCACAGAAGGGGGTTAAGCAGGGAAGTGAGCTTATTAATTTCCCTTTTTTGCATTACTTCAAGATTTCAGTGGCAACGCGTCCCTCTTTTAATATCTGAAGAGGAGTTTAATAGGCAAAAAAGTATTGGAAATGAATACTGTAACGTTCTATTAAGAAATTTCAGAGAAGATGACTTGCCAAGTAACACCTAGGAGGCAAAGCTGACTTAGTTCAGCGCAGGTTCTGTGAAACTCCTGGGGTGGGAGTGGTAGTTTCATTCTTAAGGACTGTGGAAAACGAGGAAACTGTGGCCTGAGGCTGGTGGGTCGGGCCTAGTGGGAGGCACCGTGCTTATTTAGGCATCTCGTCCAGCTGCTCCTCAGGCAGCTTGCTCAGGGAGGAGTCCTGGCCACTTGGCATCAGCTGCTATCTCCGCCTTTTGTGGGTGAGGACTCCTGAGGCATCTCTGTGATGGAGTGTCTCATGAGGGCTCTGGCTCCTACTTCCACTTCCAGGTTCTGAGGAAGTACCTGCTATGGGACAGGATCTGGCTTCCCCAGCAGCTGCCCTAACAGGATGGAAACAGCCTGGAAGTACAGATTTTACCTTCTTGGGCTCCAAAATCACTGTGGATGGTGACTGCAGCCACAAAATTAAAAGATGCTCGCTCCTTGGAGGAAAAGTTGAGAAACTTTCACAGTGTATCAAAGGGGGGGCAGAGACCATGGGGCCGGAAGCTGCATAAAGGGTGCATGCTTAGACACCATGCTACATTGCCTCTTTGTTATGGTACGAGGAAAATCTAAGGATAATTTTAATGAAACAGAATAAATAATTTTACATAGGAAAATGAAAATTACCATCACCCAAAGAGAATGTTTCAGGATTAATTTGAAGATTGCACTTGTACAAGTTAGAGCTGTACACATTTGCCTGGAGAGAAGTCTCTGATGTATAATTAAGTAAGAAAACCAAATTTTAGGATAACTATGTTATGATTCCTTGTGAATAAGAGGAAAATAATAGAAGGCTCATGCAGGCTGGGCCTTTTTCTTCCACACCTTTCTCCAAGCTTACACAACGTGGATACAGTGTCTGGGCTGTATCTGTCAGTTACGGCACAGAAGGGGGTTAAGCAGGGAAGTGAGCTTATTAATTTCCCTTTTTTGCATTACTTCAAGATTTCAGTGGCAACGTCCCTCTTTTAATATCTGAAGAGGAGTTTAATAGGCAAAAAAGTATTGGAAATGAATACTGTAACGTTCTATTAAGAAATTTCAGAGAAGATGACTTGCCAAGTAACACCTAGGAGGCAAAGCTGACTTAGTTCAGCGCAGGTTCTGTGAAACTCCTGGGGTGGGAGTGGTAGTTTCATTCTTAAGGACTGTGGAAAACGAGGAAACTGTGGCCTGAGGCTGGTGGGTCGGGCCTAGTGGGAGGCACCGTGCTTATTTAGGCATCTCGTCCAGCTGCTCCTCAGGCAGCTTGCTCAGGGAGGAGTCCTGGCCACTTGGCATCAGCTGCTATCTCCGCCTTTTGTGGGTGAGGACTCCTGAGGCATCTCTGTGATGGAGTGTCTCATGAGGGCTCTGGCTCCTACTTCCACTTCCAGGTTCTGAGGAAGTACCTGCTATGGGACAGGATCTGGCTTCCCCAGCAGCTGCCCTAACAGGATGGAAACAGCCTGGAAGTACAGATTTTACCTTCTTGGGCTCCAAAATCACTGTGGATGGTGACTGCAGCCACAAAATTAAAAGATGCTCGCTCCTTGGAGGAAAAGTTGCGAGAAACTTTCACAGTGTATCAAAGAGCAGAGACATGGGGCTCCCTGGTAGCTCGGTGGTACAGAGTTCACCTGCCAATACAGGAGACATGAGTTCAATCCCTGAACCGGGAAGATCCCACATGCTGCGGAGCAACTAAGCCTGTGAGCCACAACTATGGAGCCCATGTGCTGCAACTACTGAAGCCTGTGTACCCTAGAGCCCGAGTTCCACAACAAGAGAAGTCACTGCAACAAGAAGCCTGCTCACCTCCACTAGAAAATAGTCCCCACTCCCTGCAACTAGAGAAGAGCCTGAGGCAGCAGTGAAAACCCAGAATAGCCAAAAATAAATAAATAAATACATAAATAAATAAATAAATAAAAATTTTAAAAAATTCTAAAAACAAAGGCAGAGACATCACTTTGCTGACAAATAACCATATAGTCACAGATACAATTTTTCTAGGAGTCATGTTCAGATATGAGAGCTGGACCATAAAGAAGACTGAGTGCCGAAGAATTGATGCCTTTGAACTGTGGCGCTGGAGAAGACTCTTGAGAGCTCCTTGGACTGCAAGGAGATTAAACCAGTCAATCTTAAAGGAAATCAACCCTGAATATTCATTGGAAGGACTGATGCTGAAGCTGAAGCTCCAGTGCTTTGGGCACCTGATGCGGACTGACAACTCATTGGAAAAGACCTTGATGCTGGGGAAGACTGAGGGCAGGAGAAGAAAGGGGCAAGAGAGGATGAGATGGTTGGATGGCATCAATGACTCAGTGGACATGAGTTTGAGCAAACAGCGGGAGATAGAGAAGGACAGGGAAGCCTGGCGTGCTGAAGCCCATGGGGTCACAAAGAGTCGGACGCAATGGAGCAACTGAACAACAGCAGGAGGCCATGCTTTTCTGTGCAGCTCACGGGGACAGGAAGCAGAAGAGGCCAGACGTGAATCCTCCTCCTGTCCCTCCCTTAATCAGCTTTTCTGAGGCTCAGTGGTTCCAATGGCCTTTTCAGATATCTGTGCAGCAGAGCAGCGGACTAGGTTTTCCTGGGGCAGGTGGCCAGGTCTGTAACACACCGCCGTGCGTTTGCGTTCTGTCCTGCTCTGTCTCCCTTCCCCCTCTGGCCTCAGACTCTTGCTGTCCTGGGAGCGGGAGTGGAAGCTCTGTGCCCCAGCGGCTTTGGAGCAGAGACATGGGGCTTCCCTGGTAACTCAGGGGTAAAGAGTTCGCCTGCCAATGCAGGAGACATGGGTTCAATATCTGATCCAGGAAGATCCCACATACTAGGGAGCAACTAAGTCTGTGAGCCACAACTATGGAGCCCATGTGCTACAACTACTGAAGGCTGTGTGCCCTAGAGCCCGAGTTCCATACGAGAAGTCACTGCAACAAGAAGCCTGCTCACCTCCACTAGAAAATAGTCCCCACTCCCTGCAACTAGAGAAGAGCCTGAGGCAGCAGTGAAAACCCAGAATAGCCAAAAATAAATAAATAAATACATAAATAAATAAATAAATAAAAATTTTAAAAAATTCTAAAAACAAAGGCAGAGACATCACTTTGCTGACAAATAACCATATAGTCACAGATACAATTTTTCTAGGAGTCATGTTCAGATATGAGAGCTGGACCATAAAGAAGACTGAGTGCCGAAGAATTGATGCCTTTGAACTGTGGCGCTGGAGAAGACTCTTGAGAGCTCCTTGGACTGCAAGGAGATTAAACCAGTCAATCTTAAAGGAAATCAACCCTGAATATTCATTGGAAGGACTGATGCTGAAGCTGAAGCTCCAGTGCTTTGGGCACCTGATGCGGACTGACAACTCATTGGAAAAGACCTTGATGCTGGGGAAGACTGAGGGCAGGAGAAGAAAGGGGCAAGAGAGGATGAGATGGTTGGATGGCATCAATGACTCAGTGGACATGAGTTTGAGCAAACAGCGGGAGATAGAGAAGGACAGGGAAGCCTGGCGTGCTGAAGCCCATGGGGTCACAAAGAGTCGGACGCAATGGAGCAACTGAACAACAGCAGGAGGCCATGCTTTTCTGTGCAGCTCACGGGGACAGGAAGCAGAAGAGGCCAGACGTGAATCCTCCTCCTGTCCCTCCCTTAATCAGCTTTTCTGAGGCTCAGTGGTTCCAATGGCCTTTTCAGATATCTGTGCAGCAGAGCAGCGGACTAGGTTTTCCTGGGGCAGGTGGCCAGGTCTGTAACACACCGCCGTGCGTTTGCGTTCTGTCCTGCTCTGTCTCCCTTCCCCCTCTGGCCTCAGACTCTTGCTGTCCTGGGAGCGGGAGTGGAAGCTCTGTGCCCCAGAGCGCTGGAGCTGAGATGTGGTGGGACAGCCTGGCTCAGAAGCATTGACGCCTGATGTTAAAAATAGTCCTTTGTACTGAAAATTGGGAATCACTGTTTGAAGTTTGAGTGCCTGACCTGTGGGCTTTGGGAAGGATTTTTTAAAAAATTGTTCTTGGTCTGGTACAAGGAAATGTAGGTTAGACACAATTATTCAAGAAAAGTAACTTCTCTCTAGATTATATAGAAAGGAATTGGGATTATTTTGTGAAGCAAATTATGTGAATGAATTTGTATATATACCACGATGTTTTTATCTTATGGGTTTACTGACATTACTGATTTCTGTCTTCACTAATAGGATATGTCTTTTGAATTAACACCCTGTTGTGGACAAGTAAAAACTGATAGATTTATCCAACAAATGTTAGCATTATGATCAACGTTAAATAGATAGCTACAATAAAATAAATTTCAGTAAAAGTAATTGGTAGTTATCTAGAAATTTGATAAATACAGTAATATATAAAAACTAAGAATCAACTATAATTCTACCATCCAAATACAACATGTTAACATTTTGGTATATATCTACCCATGTTTCCTATGATAGGATATGTAAATATTTCACATATGTGTGTATATATATATATACATATTTTTCACATTTATATAGTTTTATTTATATATTTTATGTTGATATGTATAATATAGCAATATGCATACCAAGTAAACATGTAGAATATTTCTTACATAGTAATATTTATTTGTTTTATAAAACTGAAACATTTCATATATGATTTAGAGTGTTTTTATTACTTTGCTAATTTCAGAACTAAAAGGATTTTAATGGAGACATTTAGTATTTCATTGTATGAACAGGGTTGGAGCTCACGGGACAGGAAGCAGAAGAGGCCAGACGTGAATCCTCCTCCTGTCCCTCCCTTAATCAGCTTTTCTGAGGCTCAGTGGTTCCAATGGCCTTTTCAGATATCTGTGCAGCAGAGCAGCGGACTAGGTTTTCCTGGGGCAGGTGGCCAGGTCTGTAACACACCGCCGTGCGTTTGCGTTCTGTCCTGCTCTGTCTCCTTCCCCTCTGGCCTCAGACTCTTGCTGTCCTGGGAGCGGGAGTGGAAGCTCTGTGCCCCAGAGCGCTGGAGCTGAGATGTGGTGGGACAGCCTGGCTCAGAAGCATTGACGCCTGATGTTAAAAATAGTCCTTTGTACTGAAAATTGGGAATCACTGTTTGAAGTTTGAGTGCCTGACCTGTGGGCTTTGGGAAGGATTTTTTAAAAAATTGTTCTTGGTCTGGTACAAGGAAATGTAGGTTAGACACAATTATTCAAGAAAAGTAACTTCTCTCTAGATTATATAGAAAGGAATTGGGATTATTTTGTGAAGCAAATTATGTGAATGAATTTGTATATATACCACGATGTTTTTATCTTATGGGTTTACTGACATTACTGATTTCTGTCTTCACTAATAGGATATGTCTTTTGAATTAACACCCTGTTGTGGACAAGTAAAAACTGATAGATTTATCCAACAAATGTTAGCATTATGATCAACGTTAAATAGATAGCTACAATAAAATAAATTTCAGTAAAAGTAATTGGTAGTTATCTAGAAATTTGATAAATACAGTAATATATAAAAACTAAGAATCAACTATAATTCTACCATCCAAATACAACATGTTAACATTTTGGTATATATCTACCCATGTTTCCTATGATAGGATATGTAAATATTTCACATATGTGTGTATATATATATATACATATTTTTCACATTTATATAGTTTTATTTATATATTTTATGTTGATATGTATAATATAGCAATATGCATACCAAGTAAACATGTAGAATATTTCTTACATAGTAATATTTATTTGTTTTATAAAACTGAAACATTTCATATATGATTTAGAGTTATTATTTAACTTACTGTATTTGCTAAGTTCTCAGATATTCTAAAATGTGCACTTTTAATGGAGACATTTAGTATTTCATTGTATGAACAGGTCAGAGCTTAAATTTAACCAAATACTTTGTTGTTGGACATTTGAAATGTTTTAGGTACACCTAAAACCTAAATGTTTTTGGTTGTATAAGTTTCCTTTTTTCTTTACAAGAATGCTATGCAATTTAGAAGGATAGAGAAGGCTTTGAGAGATTGTCTGGTTCACACATCTGGGTACCACCCTTTAAATCACTGCTATAAGTTCAACTGAGACAGTAAAATTGTAAAAAGGATTTATTCCATTCTATTTTCTTTTACCTCTCTTCTTGCTCAGTTGTCCAAAATCTTCAGCCCCCTTCTCTATCTGTTTATGGCCAAAAGCCATTATTAAGACCTCATCTAGGGCTTCCCTGGTAACTCAGTGGTAAAGAGTTTGCCTGCCAATGCAGGAAACACGAGTTTGATCCCTGATCCGGGAAGTTCCCACATGCTGCACAGCAACTAGGCCCATGTGCCACAGCTACTGAAGCCTGTGTGCCCTAGAGCCCGAGTTCCTCAACAGAAGTCACCACGACAAGAAGCCTGCTCACCTCAACTAGAGAGTAGCCCGTACTCCCTGCAACTAGAGAAGAGCCTGTGGCAGCAGTGAAAACCCAGAATAGCCAAAAATAAGTAATAAACAAATAAAAATAAAAAAAGAAAAGACCTCATCTGTCCAGTTTTGATAAAACAAAACAGCAGCAGCAATGGCTGAGGCATATAGTGTTTACTGTGTACCAGGTTCCAGTCTAAGCATTACATTTGTTTTAACTCCTTTAATTCTTGCAGAACCTTCTAATGTAGACACCCTTACTATCCTCAAGTTACAGACGAAATCAGAGAGGAATTAGAGAGATTAAGTTAATTATTCAATTTCACTTGGAGTTAGTAAGTGGTGGGGATAGCATGTGAGCCCGGGAAAGCCAAGCTTCCCAGGTGGAGCAGTGGTAAAGAACCTGCCTGCTAATGCAGGAGACTTGAGTTCAATCCCTGGGTCGAGAAGATCCCCTGGAGTAGGAAATGGCAACCCATTCCAATATTCTTGCTTGGAAAATTCCCCAGACAGAGAAGCCTGGTAGGTCCCAGTTCATGGAGTTGCAGGGTCAGACATGACTGAGCATGCATGCATGACCAAGATTTAGAACCTGAAATCTAAACATTGTGATCATAGATGACCCTGAGAATAAACGTGTCAGAGAAGTTTTGCTCCGAGTTCTAATTTCTATCACTGGAAAGGCCTGCCTGGAACGATGTGTTGAGGAGGATTCTGGGTGCTGTATCTGGGTAGAGAGGGGAAAGGGGCCACAAAGGGAAAGAGGGATTGCCTATTTGCCATCTTGTCTTATGATTTCAGTTATGCTAGAGCTATTTCCTTTCAAAAGAATAAAATTCTAAAGATAAAAACTCTGTGAGTGGAACATAGTTTACTTATACTGTTGTTTTTATTTCCAGGAGGGAGATGAGACCGAGGTTAGGTCGGTTTCAGGTATTTTGAGTTCACATGCTTGGCTTACCACCTCCCTAGCACTGACATGCTTCCTCTACCAGTTCAAATGACTCATTTGAAGAACTCTCTCTCTTTGTATTTGTTTAAAAAATAGCCTCTTTTTTTTTGTTGTTGTTCTGCTTGTCTTCAGTTTGAATGAATACAGAAGGCAATGGAAAACACAGAGAATTTGGAGACAGGAGAAGGATGGGGAGAAGGGATAGTCAGGGAGTTTGGGATGGACATGTACACACTTAGAACAGATAACCAACAAGGGCCTACTGGATAGCTTAGGGAACGCTGCTCAATATTAGGTGGCAGCCTGGATGGGAGGGGAGTCTGGGGGTAGATGGATACATGTATATGTAGGGCTGAGTCCCCCTACCTGAAACTCTCACAATATTGTTAATTGGCTCGACTCCAATATAAAGTAAAAAGTTAAGAAAGTATCCTTCTGCATATAATCTGCATCTCCCTCCTCAAAGAAATAATTTGGAGACAGAGATATGGTCTTATATGTTTTGCTCCATCAAATTGACTGCTTTCTTGTGTAGTATTTACTAAACCTCCTTTTAACCTCCATTTTCTCATCTGTAAAATAATTCTAACTCAAATTGTTGTGCAGATTAAGTCAGATAATTGTATAGGAAGGGCTTAATAGGCAAACAATGAATGCTATTCCCTCCCTTGATCTCTTGTATTCATCAACACATTGCATCCTTTTATATTCTTTTTCTCTTTGATTATTTCCGACAGAGGCCATTTACTAAAAGGTTTACTAGGTTAAACTTTTGGTTGTTCTTGCTTTTCAGTTATACGGAAATATCCTTATCGAGCTTCAGTTATGGATGTTTCAGAAATGATCCCTCAGATAAAGACCTGGCTGGTCGGGCTTCCCTGGTAGCTCAGTGGTAAAAGAGTTCACCTGCCAATGCAGGAGACACGGGTTCGATCCCTGATCCGGGAAGATCCCACATCCTGAGGAGCAACTAAGCCCGTGAGTCACACTATGCCACAAATAGAGCCTGTGCTCTAGAGCCTTGGAGCCACAACTATTGAGCCCATGTGCTGCAACTACTGAAGAACATGTGCCCTAAAGCCCGAGTGCCACAAGAGAAGTCACCACAACAAGAAGACTGCTCACCTCAACTAGAGAGTAGCCCCCATTCCCTGCAACTAGAGAAGAGTCTGTGGCAGCAGTGAAAACCCAGAATAGCCAAAAGTAAATAAGTAAAAAAAACAAAAAAACAAAAAACAAAATGAGAACTGTCTGGTCCATCGCAACTACATAAAACTGCATAATGGGTTATCTTAGTGCTTACTTGTTCAAGAGTTATATTTTAAGGAGTATAGAAAGCCTTCTTTCTTACATTGCTAGTGCCTCCATTTTTTAAATTGCTCAAGACAGAAATTCAGGGGTCATAATATTCACCTGCTTTTGTTTGTGATGACTTCTGTTGCTCACAAACCTTTCCTTCAGTTGTGTCTGATCTGATGGTAATCTCATCTGTGCAGAAGAGAGCTTGTATACCTTTTAGAAAGACTCCTGGAGGGGCTGGCCCTGGGTTGCCCTCTTGGAACTTAGCTTTGGACTCCCCTGCATTGATGAGGCTGTTTAGGGTCTGACCCTGCGTGCTGGCTGGTATGTTTTGCTCCATCAAATTGACTGCTTTCTTGTGTAGTATTTACTAAACCTCCTTTTAACCTCCATTTTCTCATCTGTAAAATAATTCTAACTCAAATTGTTGTGCAGATTAAGTCAGATAATTGTATAGGAAGGGCTTAATAGGCAAACAATGAATGCTATTCCCTCCCTTGATCTCTTGTATTCATCAACACATTGCATCCTTTTATATTCTTTTTCTCTTTGATTATTTCCGACAGAGGCCATTTACTAAAAGGTTTACTAGGTTAAACTTTTGGTTGTTCTTGCTTTTCAGTTATACGGAAATATCCTTATCGAGCTTCAGTTATGGATGTTTCAGAAATGATCCCTCAGATAAAGACCTGGCTGGTCGGGCTTCCCTGGTAGCTCAGTGGTAAAAGAGTTCACCTGCCAATGCAGGAGACACGGGTTCGATCCCTGATCCGGGAAGATCCCACATCCTGAGGAGCAACTAAGCCCGTGAGTCACACTATGCCACAAATAGAGCCTGTGCTCTAGAGCCTTGGAGCCACAACTATTGAGCCCATGTGCTGCAACTACTGAAGAACATGTGCCCTAAAGCCCGAGTGCCACAAGAGAAGTCACCACAACAAGAAGACTGCTCACCTCAACTAGAGAGTAGCCCCCATTCCCTGCAACTAGAGAAGAGTCTGTGGCAGCAGTGAAAACCCAGAATAGCCAAAAGTAAATAAGAAAAAAAAAAAAAACAAAAAACAAAATGAGAACTGTCTGGTCCATCGCAACTACATAAAACTGCATAATGGGTTATCTTAGTGCTTACTTGTTCAAGAGTTATATTTTAAGGAGTATAGAAAGCCTTCTTTCTTACATTGCTAGTGCCTCCATTTTTTAAATTGCTCAAGACAGAAATTCAGGGGTCATAATATTCACCTGCTTTTGTTTGTGATGACTTCTGTTGCTCACAAACCTTTCCTTCAGTTGTGTCTGATCTGATGGTAATCTCATCTGTGCAGAAGAGAGCTTGTATACCTTTTAGAAAGACTCCTGGAGGGGCTGGCCCTGGGTTGCCCTCTTGGAACTTAGCTTTGGACTCTCCCCTGCATTGATGAGGCTGTTTGACTCTCCTGGGCTCTGACCCTGCTGTCCCAGTTGCCTAGATTAATTGTACAGATGGTACATTCTTTGAACACCTGCTTTCCTACTAGGAGTCTTGAATTTTGGTAGTTGTGGTTTGTCACAAAGGCAGAAAGTGTCAACATGATCAGCCTCTAATGAAAACCCTGGATTATTGCTGCTTAGGGAGGAGCATATTCCAAGTGACCATCCTCCCAACTCTCCCCACTCCAGCCCTAGAGGGAGTACTGTGGAAGCCAGGGTCTGAATTTCTCCAGACTCCACCATATGGGTCTTTTCCCCTTGCCAGGCCTGCTACACAGTGCTGTGCTGTAAGAAATGAGAGCTGTGATTATACCGTCTCTATGGTCATGAGCCTGGGAGCCCCTTCTCCACATGGGTGGTCCTGGGACATCGGAAATACCGTCCATTGTATTTTTTGTGTTTTAAAGTTTAATCTGAGTCTTTTTTGCATCATCCATGTCTTCTTTTAACAAGCTAAATCTTTTTTCTACCTTCTTGAACATATGGAAGATATTACAATTGTTTTAATGTTCATGTCTGCTAATTTTATCATTTGTGTCATTTCTGCAACTCTTTCCCTTGAATGATTGTTTTTTTTTTCCTCCTCATGGCCTATATTTTCCTGCCTTTTGGCATACTTTGTAAGTTTTGATTAGATGTCAGATATGGCAAATGTTTCCTTGTTGCTGACTGGATATTGCAATACCACTTTAAATATTCTTGAACTATTCCCCCTGTGGTTAGGTTACTTGAAAACAGTTTGATCCTTTTGATGATCCTTTTGAGCCTTGTTAGGGAGGACTGGGGCAGCCGTTAGGCTCACTACGAAGGTGTTGCTCTTTTGATGTCTTCCCTATCTGCTGCCTTGCACCTTAGGGCATTTTCCAAACTCTGACTTGTGGGAACACAAAGTCCTCCTAGTCCTGTGTGAAGCCCAGGGATGGTCTTGCCTTTTTCTCGAGGTGGTCCTTTCTTTTTTAAAATTTTTATTTATTAATTTGGCGGTGCTCAGTCTTTGTTCCTGCACAGGTTTTTCTCTAGTTGCAGTGTGAGAGCTTCTCACTGTGCTGGCTTCTCTCCTCACTGCACTGGCTTCTCTCCCTACTGTGTGCAGGCTCTAAAGCATGCGGGCTTCCGTAGTTGTGGCACATGGGTTTAATTGCTCTGAAGACTGTGGGATCTTCTTGGACAACAAATAGAACTCTTATCTCCTGCACTGGCAGGTGGATTCCACATCATTGAACCACCAGGGAAGTCTGAGGTGTCTTGTCTTGGCCTTGGTAGTTTTTTCACATGCACACACTGATCAGGACTCAAGAGATCTCCAGAAATTTCTGTCTGTCCATCTGACTCCATTCCATTCACCTAGTTCTTTCCTGTGATTTGTAGCTGCCTTGGCCTTCCCAGAGTCTCAACTCTGTCTCTTCAATGCAGGGATACTGCTGGATGCTCTCTGGGCTCCTTCTCCCAGGGCTGAGCCCTGGAAACCAGGCTCTCAGAGGGCTCCCTTTGCTGTTTTTCCTCCTCCTCTAAGGGATCTCTGGTGTCCACTGCCTGTGGTCCACTGTCTAAAAACCATTGTTTCCTCTTTTTTATTCATTACGTTTGGTGTTTAATGTGAGAGGATAAATCCAGTCTGTACTCTGTTATGGTCAGAAGCGGACATCTGGACTTCCATACACTTCTTCGAATCACAGTCTTGAGGGTCTCGGCTTCTCATCACTGAGACATTGCCTGGCACATGCTAATCGGTCAGATATTATCTACTGAGTGACAAAATGAATGAAAGCCATTTTTTTCGCTATACTACATAGTTAACAATATTATTCTTCATTCCCCACATGATGTTTAGATGCATGCAGGCTTGAGATAAAATCCCTGTTGTCACATAGTAACCTTCTGACCCTGTGACCTCTTGCCTTCTGAGGATCACACGGACCTTGCCGGGCAGAAGTGAGAATTAACCGAGAGGTGGTGTATGAGAAGCTCACAGTAAGTTCTGAGTGAAATGGGTGTGCTTACAGCTATTCCCGGCCAGCACAGATAGTGACCTGCATGGACACGGAGCTTCATAGCTTATGTGCTTTCCATCTGTGCTATGCATAGGCCTAATAACATGTATTCTCGCAAATCATTACCTAGGTTTAATATAAAGCAAACAAAAGCCCCAAGAATCTTACAAAAGAAGAAAAAAATGAAAAAAAGCATTTGGAGACTTGAGAGCAGAGCTGTGCTTTCATGGAGAGCTTTGGAACATCACACTCCATTTCTGGCTTTGAAGACTATGCAGGTGTGCATGACAGACTGTGTCTCTCAAGTGTGTAACGTCCCTTCGCCTAGCTGTGTATGCCGAAGCTGTCTTCACAGACTCCCCTGGGTATTCACCTTTGGTGACGTGAGGCCTGAAATTAATATCACGTGCTACCTTGACAGCTGATAAATTCAGGAGGGCCTTGGATGGCCTAATGCACAACCCCTTCTCCACGCTGCTCTCATGAATAATGCTGCCTAGCCAAACGACCTTGTTTATCATGGGGCCCAGGCACAGTTTCTGCTTATTCCTGATGGGTTTTAGTTTCCGGCCAGCCTGTGGGATTATTAAACAAACCAACTGCATCCTCCTGTGGGAACCAGGGGGCACCCTGTCCTTTTGATACTACAAAGCCTGCCTCTCACAGCCCTGGTGGGTCACCAAGGCACTGGGCAACCTCCGTGCAGCTTGTGTGGGTGCTGTGCCTTCTTTCCTTGAGCTGTGAGTGTAGAAAGTCAAAGTGTTAGTCGCTAAGTCTTGTCTGACTCTCTGTGACGCCATGGACTGTAGCCCACCAGGCTCCTCCGTCCACGGGATTCTCCAGACAGGAATACTAGAGTGGGCTCACTGAGACATTGCCTGGCACATGCTAATCGGTCAGATATTATCTACTGAGTGACAAAATGAATGAAAGCCATTTTTTTCGCTATACTACATAGTTAACAATATTATTCTTCATTCCCCACATGATGTTTAGATGCATGCAGGCTTGAGATAAAATCCCTGTTGTCACATAGTAACCTTCTGACCCTGTGACCTCTTGCCTTCTGAGGATCACACGGACCTTGCCGGGCAGAAGTGAGAATTAACCGAGAGGTGGTGTATGAGAAGCTCACAGTAAGTTCTGAGTGAAATGGGTGTGCTTACAGCTATTCCCGGCCAGCACAGATAGTGACCTGCATGGACACGGAGCTTCATAGCTTATGTGCTTTCCATCTGTGCTATGCATAGGCCTAATAACATGTATTCTCGCAAATCATTACCTAGGTTTAATATAAAGCAAACAAAAGCCCCAAGAATCTTACAAAAGAAGAAAAAAATGAAAAAAAGCATTTGGAGACTTGAGAGCAGAGCTGTGCTTTCATGGAGAGCTTTGGAACATCACACTCCATTTCTGGCTTTGAAGACTATGCAGGTGTGCATGACAGACTGTGTCTCTCAAGTGTGTAACGTCCCTTCGCCTAGCTGTGTATGCCGAAGCTGTCTTCACAGACTCCCCTGGGTATTCACCTTTGGTGACGTGAGGCCTGAAATTAATATCACGTGCTACCTTGACAGCTGATAAATTCAGGAGGGCCTTGGATGGCCTAATGCACAACCCCTTCTCCACGCTGCTCTCATGAATAATGCTGCCTAGCCAAACGACCTTGTTTATCATGGGGCCCAGGCACAGTTTCTGCTTATTCCTGATGGGTTTTAGTTTCCGGCCAGCCTGTGGGATTATTAAACAAACCAACTGCATCCTCCTGTGGGAACCAGGGGGCACCCTGTCCTTTTGATACTACAAAGCCTGCCTCTCACAGCCCCTGGTGGGTCACCAAGGCACTGACGGCAACCTCCGTGCAGCTTGTGTGGGTGCTGTGCCTTCTTTCCTTGAGCTGTGAGTGTAGAAAGTCAAAGTGTTAGTCGCTAAGTCTTGTCTGACTCTCTGTGACGCCATGGACTGTAGCCCACCAGGCTCCTCCGTCCACGGGATTCTCCAGACAGGAATACTAGAGTGGGTAACCATTCCCTTCTCCAGGGGATCTTGTGGACCCAGGGATCAAACCTGGGGCTCTTGCATTGCAGGCGGATTCTTTACTTCTGAGCCATATGGGACTAGTAAGCACCCCATCTGTCCAGGGTTGGCTGTCACGTGGTTGGCCATCCCCTCAGAACTCTGGGACAGGAACCTCTCCCTGGACAGCAGAGTGGATGGGAGATGACTAAACTGTTGTCCATGCTGCCACTTACATTGTGTCTCCTCACAATTTGGTACCGGTGGAGAAAGGCGGTACAAATAGTGCCTCCAGATTTCCTCCACTGAACAAAACAATGAGGCTGGAGAGACAGAGGAGGAAAGAGCAGGAGAAAGAGGCACTTGAGAGTGTGCTTGTTAATCCTCTGAAAACTCTGAGACTTTAGAGACGCAGGCTCCCAGAAGAGAACAGAAGTGGGGAGTGAGGAGCCAACCATGGCTTCTCCTGCTCTGACCCTGAGTGCCAGGAGAGCGTGACTCAGAGGGTGGCAGGCAGGGTGTTCTTTCTCTTCTCTTCATCATCCTCACCCCTGATGGGAAGGAGGCTTTTCATCTGATTACATATCCAAGTTACGCTAGGCGAGGTGGTCAGCATTTAGAAAGAGGAAGGTCTGCCTGTCTACTAACCTCTTTGGTCAGTAGAATCCCATTGGAGAGGTTGGAAGCCAGTTACATCCCAATATGGAACCCCTTCTCCACGCTGCTCTCATGGATAATGCTGCCTAGCCAAACGACCTTGTTTATCATGGGGCCCAGGCACAGTTTCTGCTTATTCCTGATGGGTTTTAGTTTCCGGCCAGCCTGTGGGATTATTAAACAAACCAACTGCATCCTCCTGTGGGAACCAGGGGCACCCTGTCCTCTTGATACTACAAAGCCTGCCTCTCACAGCCCTGGTGGGTCACCAAGGCACTGACGGCAACCTCCGTGCAGCTTGTGTGGGTGCTGTGCCTTCTTTCCTTGAGCTGTGAGTGTAGAAAGTCAAAGTGTTAGTCGCTAAGTCTTGTCTGACTCTCTGTGACGCCATGGACTGTAGCCCACCAGGCTCCTCCGTCCACGGGATTCTCCAGACAGGAATACTAGAGTGGGTAACCATTCCCTTCTCCGGGGGATCTTGTGGACCCAGGGATCAAACCTGGGGCTCCTGCATTGTAGGCGGATTCTTTACTTCTGAGCCATATGGGACTAGTAAGCACCCCATCTGTCCAGGGTTGGCTGTCACGTGGTTGGCCATCCCCTCAGAACTCTGGGACAGGAACCTCTCCCTGGACAGCAGAGTGGATGGGAGATGACTAAACTGTTGTCCATGCTGCCACTTACATTGTGTCTCCTCACAATTTGGTACCGGTGGAGAAAGGCGGTACAAATAGTGCCTCCAGATTTCCTCCACTGAACAAAACAATGAGGCTGGAGAGACAGAGGAGGAAAGAGCAGGAGAAAGAGGCACTTGAGAGTGTGCTTGTTAATCCTCTGAAAACTCTGAGACTTTAGAGACGCAGGCTCCCAGAAGAGAACAGAAGTGGGGAGTGAGGAGCCAACCATGGCTTCTCCTGCTCTGACCCTGAGTGCCAGGAGAGCGTGACTCAGAGGGTGGCAGGCAGGGTGTTCTTTCTCTTCTCTTCATCATCCTCACCCCTGATGGGAAGGAGGCTTTTCATCTGATTACATATCCAAGTTACGCTAGGCGAGGTGGTCAGCATTTAGAAAGAGGAAGGTCTGCCTGTCTACTAACCTCTTTGGTCAGTAGAATCCCATTGGAGAGGTTGGAAGCCAGTTACATCCCAATATGGAACCAAGAGTGATGGTTAAATATGCTCTGGAGACTTGTTGGGTGGGAAAGATGGAGCCAGAGCCTTTGAGTGGGAAAAGGGATAGAAAAGGAAGAGGTATCCATCAAGTGAACGTTCTGTTGGAACTGATACATTTCAGGATATAGAATATAATTTCCAGCAATTTTTTAAATAGTGAGAATATAATTAAATGAAAAAAAAAGGAGAAATATATGATGTGATTCTGATGATAGATTTTCTTCCTGAAAAGTCCTACTGTTAGATTGATTAGACTGAGTAAGTTCGGCATCTAAAAGTTAATTTAAGTTAAAAGGAGAAATTTGTTGAACTGGGATTCTTCACAGGCAGCTTCGACGTGGATGCTGGATCAGGCTGACCCTTATAAGAGAGCAGACAGGAGCATTGTCTCTTTCATCTCTCAGAACACTTTCCTTTCTATTCAGCAGCTGCCTTATTGCAATTTAAGTTCCCAACAGTCACACAGATGTAAAGTGGCTTCTTATATAAATACTCACAGCGTTCTGACTTTACCAGGGTGTCTCAAAAGCATTCTATTTCTTAGAAGTTCTTTGAGGTTTTCTTTTGGCTCCAGCAAGACTGTACAGATACACCCAGAGATGGAAAGTGTTCCCATGCAAATGAACTCTGAGACCACGAGGTGACATAAAAGACAATATCCTCACAAGTTCCTGCTGGTGTGGCCCCCAGAGGCCACCTCCAGGTAACGTGATGGGGACGTTGCTTTTGCTGTTGATTTAATCCATGGGGTCTCACCTGTATATATACATATACCTCTCAGTGGTGAGGATCTGCCTGTAGTGGGTTGGGAATATTCTTCTGGAGGAGGACATGCTCTGAAACTCTGATTTAGACAGTAAAAAATTCCCATGGCTTCTCCTGCTCTGACCCTGAGTGCCAGGAGAGCGTGACTCAGAGGGTGGCAGGCAGGGTGTTCTTTCTCTTCTCTTCATCATCCTCACCCCTGATGGGAAGGAGGCTTTTCATCTGATTACATATCCAAGTTACGCTAGGCGAGGTGGTCAGCATTTAGAAAGAGGAAGGTCTGCCTGTCTACTAACCTCTTTGGTCAGTAGAATCCCATTGGAGAGGTTGGAAGCCAGTTACATCCCAATATGGAACCAAGAGTGATGGTTAAATATGCTCTGGAGACTTGTTGGGTGGGAAAGATGGAGCCAGAGCCTTTGAGTGGGAAAAGGGATAGAAAAGGAAGAGGTATCCATCAAGTGAACGTTCTGTTGGAACTGATACATTTCAGGATATAGAATATAATTTCCAGCAATTTTTTAAATAGTGAGAATATAATTAAATGAAAAAAAAAGGAGAAATATATGATGTGATTCTGATGATAGATTTTCTTCCTGAAAAGTCCTACTGTTAGATTGATTAGACTGAGTAAGTTCGGCATCTAAAAGTTAATTTAAGTTAAAAGGAGAAATTTGTTGAACTGGGATTCTTCACAGGCAGCTTCGACGTGGATGCTGGATCAGGCTGACCCTTATAAGAGAGCAGACAGGAGCATTGTCTCTTTCATCTCTCAGAACACTTTCCTTTCTATTCAGCAGCTGCCTTATTGCAATTTAAGTTCCCAACAGTCACACAGATGTAAAGTGGCTTCTTATATAAATACTCACAGCGTTCTGACTTTACCAGGGTGTCTCAAAAGCATTCTATTTCTTAGAAGTTCTTTGAGGTTTTCTTTTGGCTCCAGCAAGACTGTACAGATACACCCAGAGATGGAAAGTGTTCCCATGCAAATGAACTCTGAGACCACGAGGTGACATAAAAGACAATATCCTCACAAGTTCCTGCTGGTGTGGCCCCCAGAGGCCACCTCCAGGTAACGTGATGGGGACGTTGCTTTTGCTGTTGATTTAATCCATGGGGTCTCACCTGTATATATACATATATGGCTTCCCTGATGGCTCAGTGGTGAGGGATCTGCCTGTAGTGGGTTGGGAATATTCTTCTGGAGGAGGACATGGGAACTCACTCCAGTATTCCTGCTTGGAGAATCCTTATGGACAGAGCGGCCAGAGGGGTTGCCGTCCATGGGGTCACACAGAGTCGGACATGACTGAAGTGACTACGCAGCAGCATTGTTCACATTTAGAATAGGAACTTTAAGAATTAAAAAGACTCATAGTGTTTTTGATAGTCAATTTGAAGGATACAGATAAACATGAAGAAAATAAAAATTGGCAATTAATTACAGTACCAAGACAACTTCCATGGGCCATCTTTGTTCTGAATTCTTTGTCTCCACTGATCAATAATCTATATTGGTTTTAAGATATTAACCAATTTTTATTGTAAATTTTATGAAAGTATACAGACAAAAAATGCACAAACTCTAAGTGTACTTTTGCACAAATCAGTGTGTTTTTATGAACTGAACATGCTGTGCTGTGCTCAATCGTGTCTGACTCTTTGCGACTCCATGGACTGCAGCCCGCCAGGCTCCTCTGTCCATGGGGATTCTCCAGGCAAGAATACTGGAGTGGGTTGCCATGCCCTCCTCCAGGGGATCTTCCTGACCCAGGGATCGAACTCAGGTCTCCCACATTGCAGATTCTTTACCAGCTGAGCCACCAGGGAAGCCCAAAGATTAAATGACAAAGCAAAAGATGCTATGTGATAATGGTTGATACTATGGAATTGAGAAAGATTTGCAAACCACTCTCAACCCCATAATATCAACCATTATCACATGCATCTTTTGCTTTGGCATTTATTTTATCAGCAGAGGAATTTATGTGAGGATAAGGGTACCCCTGGGAGCTTTGCAGGCCAGAGTCCTCAGTCCCTGAAGAAAGGTTCTGCAGCTGTGACACTGTTTCTCTGTGCTGTCTAGCCTCACACCTGTGTCCACAGGCCTCCTGAGGCTCCTGAGAAATGCTGCCATGGATTAGCTTATGCCCTTCTGACCTGAGAGTCCTCTGGGCCTGGCTGAGAGGCATTTGGAGGTCTCTTCTCAATTATTAAAAGCAAAGCAAGAGTGCCGAGAACATTTACAATAGTAATAATTATTAAAAAAAAGAAGAAGAACTTTGAAAGTCAAGGCTGTAGCAGACAAATTGGTCTGTTAACCTCCTCAGATGAGCTAATTTAAAGGAAGAGCTCCAAATGCAATAATCTGCTAGGGTAATGGATGAGCCGTTGATCAGTCATACCTAGAATACATACTGCTGAAGCCACACCAGTGACCTTGCAGATCTTTTTGTTTAGGGCTGCTGCTCAGTTATTAATAGATGAAAGTACAGTGAAGCTCCCCATCTGCCACTGGGAACAAATTTAAAAAAAAAGGAAAAAGAACCAGGACAATCACCTCTTCTCTTCATGTTTCCTCGATAGCACCATTTTGGAATGGAAATCACCCAGAGCTATGCATTCCTTTTGTATCTTCTCTAACTTCTCCTCCAGGATCATGTTTTAAGAATTACTTGAGGGGTACTCAAAATTCTAGGTTTCTTTTCATCCAGTGATTGAGTGGAGAAGGAAATGGCAACTCACTCCAGTATTCTTGCCAGGACAATCCTATGACCATTGGAGCCTGGTGGGCTACTGTCCATGGGGCCGCAGAGAGTCACACACCACTGAGCAGGAAGGCATGCTCCTTTTGTTGAGAAGATAATTTATTTAAAAATTTGTATTGTTAGTCTCAGGTACAGTAAAGTGATTCAGTTGTTTATATGCATAAAAACATATATATTCATTTTTATATTCTCTTCCATTATAGGTTATTACAAGATACTGAGAATAGTTCCTCATGCTATATGGTAGGTCCTTGTTGGTTATCCATTTTATATATAACAGTATGTACATTTTAATCCCAAATTCCTAATGTATTCATCTGCACCTTCCCCTTTGGTAATTAAATACAGAGTAGATAGTTCTTGCCTTCGATCTTTCCCAGCATCAGGTCTTTTGCAATGAGTCAGCTCCTCACATCAGGTGGCCAAAGTATTGGAGCTTCAGTTTCAGCATCAGTCCTTCCAATGAATATTCAGGATTGATTTCCTTTAGGATTGACTGGTTTGTTCTCCTTGCTGTCCAGGGGATTCTCAAGAGTCTTCTCAAACACCACAGTTCGGATGCATCCATTCTTAGGTGCTCACCTTTCTTTATGGTCCAGCTCTCACATCCATACATGACTGCTGAAAAAATCATAGCTCTGACTATACAGATCTTTGTTGTATCTTCTGAAACATCCATTCTGTTTCTATGTAGCTGTGAGGACCAAGATGAGCTCCACATGACAAAACAACAATATAAAGAAGCCCAAAGAACAAGGGCTTAAACCTGATTATGGTTTATTTCTCTCTTGGGCTGTCTGGGGATATACGATGATATCCTTACAATAGTATCGGCGATCCAAACTTCTGTTTCCCTAATCTGTCATCCTAAATACATGACTTCCACTCTTATGCTCACCCCTGTGGTTCAGTGTGGTGGCTAGTGATTCAGCTGATAGCATGTTTATGTTTATAACACAGAATCCTGATAGAAGGAGGAAAAGAGATGGTGAGGAGAGGAGGGGACAGAGGGGAAGGCGGCCAGGGAAGGACGGCATACCCTCTGTCTAGAAACAGTTTCTGAAAGTCATACGCACTTCTACTACGTTCTCAGAGCCAGAATATCATTGGGAAGTACCACCCTTTAGCTGGTCATATTGCTGCCCTGTATAAACTGGGGCTTTGTTAAGGAAGAGGAGAAAACAAGGATGCTGGGGAGAGGTAGGTATTTAAAGTGGTCACCACACCTCTCAAGATCTTAGGCAAATGCTGTGTTTGCTCAGAGGTGGAGCAGCAATGTGATCGACCGCAGAGGATGACATGGAGGTGCAAAAGCTAAAGCTGCATCCCAGAAATGTGGCACTAGATCTGCCTGGCTCAGCGTAGGAAACTCCAGCTTCCTCTCTTGGGAGCGCTTTCTTTAGCAGCATGTTTTTGCAAAATGTAAAAGATGAAGAAAGGAAAAACAAGTCCTTGTCATTCATTGAGAGCATTAAGAGACCATTTTGCTTGTTGGCTGGTTTTTATTTTTGCTGGAGGGGCAAAGAAAAGGAGGAGGAGGATTGCCTCCTCCAGTGATTTTCACGGATAAAGGAAAATCTGGCAAAGTTGTTCTAAGTGTGGTGCTGCCTGAAAGCAGGAGGATGAACTGATTACATTTTGACAGATTTTTAAAAAAGCCTAGTAATAGAAAATGATCAAAAGTTTAAATAGCTCTTACTGGATTTACACTATGTTTGCATGTATGCTCAGTAGTGTCCAACTCTTTGTGACCTCATGGACGGTAGACCTCCAGAGTCCTCTGTCCATGGGATTTCCCAAGCAAGAATACTGGACTGGGTAGCCATTTCCTCCTCCAGGGAACCTTCACGATCCAGGGATCAAACCCACGGCTCTTGCATCTCCAGCATCGGCAGGTGGA
The DNA here is from genome assembly GCA_022376925.1 of Tragulus kanchil. Lineage (NCBI taxonomy): Eukaryota > Metazoa > Chordata > Mammalia > Artiodactyla > Tragulidae > Tragulus > Tragulus kanchil. Next base: position 266,030,016 of record JAIOJX010000004.1, on the reverse strand, counting down.
TTGTTTACCACTGAGCCACCCAGCAAGCCTCACACTTTGTAGTTAATCATATGACTATTCTTTAACTATGACATAGTTTATAACTGTTACAGCATATAGCATTCTCACATTTTTAAAACTTTAATTTTCAGAACATTCATATATTTTTAAAAGACAGTTCTCCTTGTTTCTGAGTCTTCTTTGTAAAGTGACTCGGATTCTGTACTACTTATTTTTTGAATCTCTTTGGAGTGTTTGTAATAATAACAGCAACAACAACAGTAATACATGATGGGACTTCCCTGGTGGTCCAGTGGTTAAGAATCTGCCTGGCAACGCAGGAGACACAGGTGTGATCCCTGGTACAGGAAGGCTGCAGATGCCACGGGGCAGGCAAGTACCACGACTACAGGGCCTGTGTTCCTAGAGCTTGTGCTCCGCCAACAGAAGCCGCTGCAATGCCCGCACACCACAGCTAGAGAGCAGCACCACTCATTGAGGCTAGAGGAAGCTGGCGTGCAGCAACGAAGACCCAGCGAAGATAAAATCCTGCTAGCTTAATATTATCACTTAAACAGATCAAAAATCAGGACAACGAATTACTCACCCAGCTTGTGGTTAGGCAGGATCTCATTCCATATCGCTGCAGCATGTCAGCCGGGTACACAAAGAATAGCGGGTGCGACGAGACGTTAAGAAATACACACAGACATAAGAGAGAAAGGATGGGAACGGGGCCTCTAGACCTCCTGGGTCAAGGCCCTGAACACACCCAACAGTCTGCTTTTATTGAGAGCTTAAGCCTCCAGGTGTCTGCAGGGAATGATAATAACACGGGCTGGGAGTCAGTCACAGCCCAGGCCAATAATCACCCTTGTGGCTCAAAGTTGCCTTCGTTATCTCCTTAATGGAAAGAGTGCACTACAGCTCGCGGGCAACTAGACCTGCAAGAAGTTACTGTCCTGCGTGCGCACGCAGCGTTCTAACGTGCGCTGACCCGGCGTTTCAAAGTCCACAGCAGATCTCCCACCTGTTGCTGATCAGTATGACCCCCAGCTAATGAGCCCATATGAATCGAATCAGTTTGCTTTTGTCTTAGTGCTTTCACTTCCAAGATGTTTTTCTCCTGGCTCGGCCAAAGCTGCGAAAACCTCCTCTGGTTTGTTTCCCACGTATTCCACTGCATATTTAATGAAATGCAGCACAGTCACAAGGAAGATACTTAACTAAAATGGCTAAACAGTTGCACATCCTCTGCTTTTGTGAGGCTGGTACCCAAAGTATCTTGACTATAAAGAGAAATCTGAGTCTTCTTTGTAAAGTGACTCGGATTCTGTACTACTTATTTTTTGAATCTCTTTGGAGTGTTTGTAATAATAACAGCAACAACAACAGTAATACATGATGGGACTTCCCTGGTGGTCCAGTGGTTAAGAATCTGCCTGGCAACGCAGGAGACACAGGTGTGATCCCTGGTACAGGAAGGCTGCAGATGCCACGGGGCAGGCAAGTACCACGACTACAGGGCCTGTGTTCCTAGAGCTTGTGCTCCGCCAACAGAAGCCGCTGCAATGCCCGCACACCACAGCTAGAGAGCAGCACCACTCATTGAGGCTAGAGGAAGCTGGCGTGCAGCAACGAAGACCCAGCGAAGATAAAATCCTGCTAGCTTAATATTATCACTTAAACAGATCAAAAATCAGGACAACGAATTACTCACCCAGCTTGTGGTTAGGCAGGATCTCATTCCATATCGCTGCAGCATGTCAGCCGGGTACACAAAGAATAGCGGGTGCGACGAGACGTTAAGAAATACACACAGACATAAGAGAGAAAGGATGGGAACGGGGCCTCTAGACCTCCTGGGTCAAGGCCCTGAACACACCCAACAGTCTGCTTTTATTGAGAGCTTAAGCCTCCAGGTGTCTGCAGGGAATGATAATAACACGGGCTGGGAGTCAGTCACAGCCCAGGCCAATAATCACCCTTGTGGCTCAAAGTTGCCTTCGTTATCTCCTTAATGGAAAGAGTGCACTACAGCTCGCGGGCAACTAGACCTGCAAGAAGTTACTGTCCTGCGTGCGCACGCAGCGTTCTAACGTGCGCTGACCCGGCGTTTCAAAGTCCACAGCAGATCTCCCACCTGTTGCTGATCAGTATGACCCCCAGCTAATGAGCCCATATGAATCGAATCAGTTTGCTTTTGTCTTAGTGCTTTCACTTCCAAGATGTTTTTCTCCTGGCTCGGCCAAAGCTGCGAAAACCTCCTCTGGTTTGTTTCCCCACACGTATTCCACTGCATATTTAATGAAATGCAGCACAGTCACAAGGAAAGATACGTAACTAAAATGGCTAAACAGTTGCACATCCTCTGCTTTTGTGAGGCTGGTACCCAAAGTATCTTGACTATAAAGAGAAATCTAAGGCAAATAACTGTATTCATTTAACAATGCTATCAGTTTATTTTTCTCAGGGGTCTGGAGGTAAATGTGGCCAAACTCAAGTGTCTGTCACGCATCAGAAAACAATGAATGGGAAGGAAGAAAATTGAAGACAAGTTACTGGTTAATGTTACATGTCAGGGATAAGGCTAGGGATTGGGGAAAAGCATATTAATGCACCTGTGTGTGTGTGTGTGTGTGTGTGTGTGTGTGTGTATGTGAGTCACTCAGTCGTGTCCAACTCTTTGCTACCTGACCCCATTGACTTCTGCTAAGCTCCTCTATGGAACTGTCCAGGCAAGAACACGGAAGTGAGCTGTCATTTCCTCCTCGAGGGGATCTTCCTGATCCAGGGATCGAACCTATGTTTCATGTCTCCTGCATCGGCTGGCAGGTTTTTTACCCCTAGTGCCACCTGGAATGGAAGAAACGTAGATAAAATTTGGAAAATCTGCCTCTGAGGATGCAGCCAGTAGGCAGGCCCAGTTAGGATGAAAAACATGGATTTGTTTTGGAACCAACGAATCTAGTCCTGAGATTTCCCCATCCTTCTGGGCAGTTCCAGATTGGAGAAAGAGTCCCTGCCCTGACTTATTCACCATGAACACCTATTCGCACAGCTGCCATGCACGGTTGTACGGCTCGTGTACTGTGCAACTCAGGTGGATGTGCTCCCATGTGGACGTTGCGTGCTTTACCCTGGCATTCTGGCAGGTGGCGGTAAAGCATCTTGTTCTCACAAAATCAGTGGGCTACAGCTTTCTGGCAGATGGAAGCAAAGCATCTAGAAGAAGGGGAGCCTTTCTCAAGGTGGACAGAAAGATGCTGTCTGGTTTGCAGCAGCTCCAAGTGTAGAGGGCTAGGAAAACAATTCAGTGGGTGGTAAGATGCAAGTCAGAAAAAACTCAGGCCTCTGTGTGCCGAGCAGTCCTGTGCTCTTCTGCCTCAGCTAATGCAGAATTGTCCCACTCTGTGCTGTTCCTTCCCAAAGGCCACAGATTGCAGAAAACTAACATTATTTCTCCTTCCTCAAGTTCCCTCCTGTATTCAATGCCTGTTTTCTCCTCTGCTGAAGTCTATTCCTGTCTGCTATTCACAAGGCATTGTATTTTATGGCTATGTTTTTTGTATTCCTATATTATTCAGATGTATTTGTCCATGTAGTCCCTAAATAATCTGAAATCCACAAATACTGACTGTGCTACAGTTGAGCCACTGTTGATCCTCGTGGGCCCATCATAAGCTAGATCTTCCTCTTTTGGCAACCCGTCTCCCTTAGTGCCTGAAACTGTGAAGCTTGGGACACCCTTTATTTTTTACTTGTATGTATTTATTTTAAAACGAAGCGATTGTTCACTCTTGATTTGGAATTGGGTATTTACCACAGACGAGTTGTGTTTCTCAGGCAGGCCTTTTTAGACATGTGAATGTAACTGATATTAACCAACTTGTAGGCTTCAGTAGCTTTTACTTACTGCTTGTCAGTTTAATTTTTTTAAGTAGTTCATGCCAAATGGAAAACAAGAGCAATAACACACAAGACGCTTTAAGTCTTCAAAAAAAGTGAAAAAACAACTAACCCGTTTATCCTGTAGACTCCTTTAGACATTTGTATAAACACAGAAGAGCGTACTTGTAACACTTAAGAATCCTCAGGCCTCAAGGTCCCTTGCTCCCTAGGGCTGTACAAGTCCTGCTTTCGTTGTCTCTCTGACCTGACCTCCTCCCTCTTCCCTCCGTGCTGTGCAGCCCACCGTTCCTGGCTCCTGTGGCTCACAAACACTGGATACACGCCCACCCGACTCCCTGTGCTCACCATCCTCCTGCGGACACCCCTCCACACCTCCACTTGGCTTCTCTCCATCTTTTCCTCTATCAGCTGACATGTCACCTTCTTCGGGACACCTTGTCCAACCTATTTAAAATTTCAATAAACCCACTCTGGCCTTCCCTTATCACCCTTCCCTATATTGTTTCCCAGCATAACAGCATCTTCTAACAGGCTCCGTGGATGTACTTACTAACATTATTCATTGTTAGTCCCTAAAATATAAGCTACATAAAGGTAGAGAATTTGTTTCCTGCCTGCACTCTGGTCACCCCTAGCATGGTGAACAGCCGGTGAGAACACAGCTGGCACTTGGTCATTCTATGTGGAATCTATTGCTTGCAATAGATGACTTGTAATCTAATAGATTACTTTTTATAATCATATATCCAGTGACCAAAGTATATTCTAAATGAAACCTTGGTCTGGCATTTGTGAGCCAACTCCAGACTTTTGTGGAACCCGGGATTGTAGAGTTTGGGCACTGGTGCAGCAATTTTCTTTCTTTCTTTCGTTTTTTTTTTTTTTGGAGAGATGATTCAAAGACAGTAGAATAGAGATTTGAGATCAGGATGGTCCAGGAAAATCTAGAACTTATCATGGCTAAATTGTGCCTGCATAGACAATAGTTACATTCCAGTAGAAATCCTTTAAACCCTCCAAGGGTATCTGGGGCAACTGTTTTGACAGTAAAGAGATTCTTTGGCAGCCAGATTTCCCAAGACTTCTTTCAATCCCAAACTTAAGTAACCACCTAGTTTGCTTAACAAGTTAGGCCAGTGGATACATTTTTAAGTCACCAGTATATACTAATGCAATATTTCTTTTTTGGATATGCATGTATACTTATTATATGTATGTTCTGATATATGTTATATTATAAATATACGATTGAAAATAAATTCCTCTGAGGTTCCATCAAAGGCTTCAAGTCAAGCAATACTTTTTTTTTTTTTGAAACTCAAATCTCTTCATCAGAAATTTCCTGGCAGTCTGTACAACCCCCCGGTTGCCTCTCTGACCTGACCTCCTCCCTCTCCCTCCGTGTTGTGCAGCCCACCGTTCCTGGCTCCTGTGGCTCACAAACACTGGGTACACGCCCACCGACTCCCTGTGCTCACCATCCTCCTGCGGACACCCCTCCACACCTCCACTTGGCTTCTCTCCATCTTTTCCTCTATCAGCTGACATGTCACCTTCTTCGGGACACCTTGTCCAACCTATTTAAAATTTCAATAAACCCACTCTGGCCTTCCCTTATCACCCTTCCCTATATTGTTTCCCAGCATAACAGCATCTTCTAACAGGCTCCGTGGATGTACTTACTAACATTATTCATTGTTAGTCCCTAAAATATAAGCTACATAAAGGTAGAGAATTTGTTTCCTGCCTGCACTCTGGTCACCCCTAGCATGGTGAACAGCCGGTGAGAACACAGCTGGCACTTGGTCATTCTATGTGGAATCTATTGCTTGCAATAGATGACTTGTAATCTAATAGATTACTTTTTATAATCATATATCCAGTGACCAAAGTATATTCTAAATGAAACCTTGGTCTGGCATTTGTGAGCCAACTCCAGACTTTTGTGGAACCCGGGATTGTAGAGTTTGGGCACTGGTGCAGCAATTTTCTTTCTTTCTTTCGTTTTTTTTTTTTTTGGAGAGATGATTCAAAGACAGTAGAATAGAGATTTGAGATCAGGATGGTCCAGGAAAATCTAGAACTTATCATGGCTAAATTGTGCCTGCATAGACAATAGTTACATTCCAGTAGAAATCCTTTAAACCCTCCAAGGGTATCTGGGGCAACTGTTTTGACAGTAAAGAGATTCTTTGGCAGCCAGATTTCCCAAGACTTCTTTCAATCCCAAACTTAAGTAACCACCTAGTTTGCTTAACAAGTTAGGCCAGTGGATACATTTTTAAGTCACCAGTATATACTAATGCAATATTTCTTTTTTGGATATGCATGTATACTTATTATATGTATGTTCTGATATATGTTATATTATAAATATACGATTGAAAATAAATTCCTCTGAGGTTCCATCAAAGGCTTCAAGTCAAGCAATACTTTTTTTTTTTTTGAAACTCAAATCTCTTCATCAGAAATTTCCTGGCAGTCCAGTGTTTAAGACTCTATTCTTACTGCTGGGGGTCTGGGTTCAATCCCTGGTCAGGGAACTAAGATCTCACAAGCTGTGCCAAAAGAAAAACTCTTCTGCAGTATTTTCCTTTGTGGTAATGGAAGATAACTAATTCTAGATAATTCGATGGAAATGAAGTAATTTGAAAAACAGTTCAGAATAAGTTTGAGAGTAAATGGAAGCAAAACCAAATGACGACAGAGAATTCCAAATTCTCTAAACTTCAGGCTATAAAATGGCTATTGTCAGCAGTACACATTTGAGTTATGAGGTAAAGTGATTAATTGGCTGTGTCTGATTAGAATCAACAAGAGATAAACATGTTGGGACCTAACAACACTACATATTGAGCCCAGAATCACTTTGGCCCCAAAAGTTTTCCACCATGTTTGATTATACATTTGCCACTAATTATACTTTTTACAGTTGTTAGGCGTCATTAATCTTGAAGTTATACACAATCTACTTTAGTGACAAAAATTACAGCCCAGGACTTAACACAAATATAACTGCCACAATGAGGAATTGTTGATACTTAACTGTTGATTTGTTACACTTTTTGAGAATGGTCTCTTCTGCTTATGGATAAAATCAGTTACCTTCCAGACAGATCCTTTGCTAATGTTTCCAAGTAAGGAGCAGCAATGACATTCAAGAGGTGGAGACAGGGTTTCTCCTAAAATGAAGAAAGAGGAAGTCAAGTGGAATCTCTGCATTTCTGTGGTTTTCATGTGCTTTGCCTGCAGAGCAAGTGCACCGTGTTCTCTGAAGTCCTGTCCTCTCAGCGCGGGGTCTTTAGCAGAATCCCTTTGGCAAGACTTCAGATTTCCCAAGACTTCTTTCAATCCCAAACTTAAGTAACCACCTAGTTTGCTTAACAAGTTAGGCCAGTGGATACATTTTTAAGTCACCAGTATATACTAATGCAATATTTCTTTTTTGGATATGCATGTATACTTATTATATGTATGTTCTGATATATGTTATATTATAAATATACGATTGAAAATAAATTCCTCTGAGGTTCCATCAAAGGCTTCAAGTCAAGCAATACTTTTTTTTTTTTTGAAACTCAAATCTCTTCATCAGAAATTTCCTGGCAGTCCAGTGTTTAAGACTCTATTCTTACTGCTGGGGGTCTGGGTTCAATCCCTGGTCAGGGAACTAAGATCTCACAAGCTGTGCCAAAAAAAGAAAAACTCTTCTGCAGTATTTTCCTTTGTGGTAATGGAAGATAACTAATTCTAGATAATTCGATGGAAATGAAGTAATTTGAAAAACAGTTCAGAATAAGTTTGAGAGTAAATGGAAGCAAAACCAAATGACGACGACAGAGAATTCCAAATTCTCTAAACTTCAGGCTATAAAATGGCTATTGTCAGCAGTACACATTTGAGTTATGAGGTAAAGTGATTAATTGGCTGTGTCTGATTAGAATCAACAAGAGATAAACATGTTGGGACCTAACAACACTACATATTGAGCCCAGAATCACTTTGGCCCCAAAAGTTTTCCACCATGTTTGATTATACATTTGCCACTAATTATACTTTTTACAGTTGTTAGGCGTCATTAATCTTGAAGTTATACACAATCTACTTTAGTGACAAAAATTACAGCCCAGGACTTAACACAAATATAACTGCCACAATGAGGAATTGTTGATACTTAACTGTTGATTTGTTACACTTTTTGAGAATGGTCTCTTCTGCTTATGGATAAAATCAGTTACCTTCCAGACAGATCCTTTGCTAATGTTTCCAAGTAAGGAGCAGCAATGACATTCAAGAGGTGGAGACAGGGTTTCTCCTAAAATGAAGAAAGAGGAAGTCAAGTGGAATCTCTGCATTTCTGTGGTTTTCATGTGCTTTGCCTGCAGAGCAAGTGCACCGTGTTCTCTGAAGTCCTGTCCTCTTAGCGCCTGGATGGTGACTGTGTTTGTGTTTAGCCCCCTCACTTGAAAAGGCACAGGCTTAGGAAACAGCTGTTCACAATTAAATTAATTATCATTTGTCAACAGCATTCTGAGCTCAGAAATTCTGTGTTCACAGACGAGAAGGTTGCCAGGCCTCGGTGCTCTTCAGAGCGTGCCCAGGCTTACCTCACAGATCTAGTGTGGGAAGGCAGCTTTAGGGTTCTCAAAGCAGCAACAATATATTTGCAAACTATGGTCACACAATCCACGGATCCTTTTCTCTTAACTTTAGAGTGCTTGCTCATCATTTCTCCAAGATTTTTTTCCCCATTGGATTTTGACATACCACTTGAAGATGGAAGACCAGTACAGAGAATAAGTGGACATAGAAAACGTCCATAGTATATCTATGTCGACCCCAGACTCAGCTCAGCTCATCCCTCTCTTTCCCGCCTTGGTGCCCATCCATGCGTTTGTTCTCTACATCTGTGTCTCCATTCCTGTTTTGCAAATAAGATCATCTATAACACTCTTTTTGTATTTCCTCAGAGAAGGAAATGGCAACTTACTCCTTTATTCTTGCCTGAGAATTCTATGGACAGAGGAGCTTAGCAGGCTGTAGTCCATGGTGTTGCAAAGAGTCAGACATGACTGAACGACTATACTCATACTATTTTTTCTAGATTCCACAGGTATGCATTAAGATCGCAATTTCTTTTCTGTTTTTGACTTACTTCACTATCTATGGCAGTCTCTAGGTCCATCCACACTCTACCAATACCAATTTTATTCGTTTTAGAATCGACAATCTACTTTAGTGACAAAAATTACAGCCCAGGACTTAACACAAATATAACTGCCACAATGAGGAATTGTTGATACTTAACTGTTGATTTGTTACACTTTTTGAGAATGGTCTCTTCTGCTTATGGATAAAATCAGTTACCTTCCAGACAGATCCTTTGCTAATGTTTCCAAGTAAGGAGCAGCAATGACATTCAAGAGGTGGAGACAGGGGTTTCTCCTAAAATGAAGAAAGAGGAAGTCAAGTGGAATCTCTGCATTTCTGTGGTTTTCATGTGCTTTGCCTGCAGAGCAAGTGCACCGTGTTCTCTGAAGTCCTGTCCTCTTAGCGCCTGGATGGTGACTGTGTTTGTGTTTAGCCCCCTCACTTGAAAAGGCACAGGCTTAGGAAACAGCTGTTCACAATTAAATTAATTATCATTTGTCAACAGCATTCTGAGCTCAGAAATTCTGTGTTCACAGACGAGAAGGTTGCCAGGCCTCGGTGCTCTTCAGAGCGTGCCCAGGCTTACCTCACAGATCTAGTGTGGGAAGGCAGCTTTAGGGTTCTCAAAGCAGCAACAATATATTTGCAAACTATGGTCACACAATCCACGGATCCTTTTCTCTTAACTTTAGAGTGCTTGCTCATCATTTCTCCAAGATTTTTTTCCCCATTGGATTTTGACATACCACTTGAAGATGGAAGACCAGTACAGAGAATAAGTGGACATAGAAAACGTCCATAGTATATCTATGTCGACCCCAGACTCAGCTCAGCTCATCCCTCTCTTTCCCGCCTTGGTGCCCATCCATGCGTTTGTTCTCTACATCTGTGTCTCCATTCCTGTTTTGCAAATAAGATCATCTATAACACTCTTTTTGTATTTCCTCAGAGAAGGAAATGGCAACTTACTCCTTTATTCTTGCCTGAGAATTCTATGGACAGAGGAGCTTAGCAGGCTGTAGTCCATGGTGTTGCAAAGAGTCAGACATGACTGAACGACTATACTCATACTATTTTTTCTAGATTCCACAGGTATGCATTAAGATACGCAATTTCTTTTTCTGTTTTTGACTTACTTCACTATCTATGGCAGTCTCTAGGTCCATCCACATCTCTACCAATGACCCAATTTTATTCGTTTTTAGGGGATCGACACATATACACTATTGATGCCATGTATAAAATGGGTTAGTAATGAGGATGTACTGTATAGCTCAGGTAACCCTACTTAGAGCTCTGTGATAGCCTAAAGGAAAACCCTAAAAAAGAGAGGCTCTATGTACACATATGGCTGATTCAATTTGCTGTAAGTAGAAACAATATAACACTGTAAAGTAACTATACTCCAATAAAAAATTTTTAAGAGAGAAATATCATTATGGTTCTTTAACAATGAACAGTTAATATACAAAGCTGAAGTTCCTTGGTAGTAACCTCACAAAATGTATGAGTTAGAATTCTAACCATTCAACCCTTGGTTAAAACATTTCTTTGCTGACATAAATAATCTGAAGGGCTAAGATTTGGAAGACCCAGAGCTTTAACCATACTGACGAACCCAAAAGGTTGTGTCTGTTCACATAAAGCACAGTTCAGTCAGAAAGGGGATTAACTTCAGACCTGCCAGGTAATTATTGAGAAAAATCAAGTGTGTTTAAGTTGCCTGCATAGTTACTTCGGAGTTTTTTCTTTCAGACTTTTTTTCCTTTAATTTTTGAAGTTGAGAATGAGGGAGTCATTTAAAATATATTCATGTTTTATCCAATTAGAGTTTTCAATTAAACTCTATTTTATTTTATTTTAGCATTTTGGACACCCTCCAACATGTAGAAAAGTCATATGCGTGAATGTGTTTCTTTTTATTATTATTATTAAAGAAGCACTTTATTTTATTTATATAGTTTTGGTACCGCTGGGTCTTTGTTGCTGCCTGCAGGCTTTCTCTAGTTGCAGAGAGTCGGGGACTACTTTTCAGTTCAGCGTGCAGGCTTCTCACTGTAGTAGCTTCTTTTGTTTCTGAGTAGACTCTGCACGCACTGGCTTTAGTAGCTGCAGCCTCGGGCTCTATGGCCTGGGTTCAGTAGTTGTGGCACACAAGCTTAGAGGCTCTGTGGCATGTGGCAACTTCCCGGCGTAGGGGTTGAACCCGAGTCCCCTGCATTGGCAGGCGACCACTAGGGAAGTCCCTAAACATATTCTTTTTCTCTTTTTTTTGGTCTCTTTTATTGTTTATTTATTTATTTTCATCCATTTTGATCCCATTGCAGTGGCCTCTCTGGTTGCTGCAAAGCACTGACTCTGGGTGTGTGTGCTCCAGAGCACTGGCTCATAATTGGACACATCAGTCTAGCCACTCTGCTGCATGTGGGATCTTCTCAGGCCAGGGATTGAACCGGTGCCCCTTGCACTGCAAGGCGGTGTCCTTACCCACTGGACCACCAGGGAAGCCCTGAGTATGTTTTTTGAAGCATTACTTATAATAGGAAATATTTGGAAAATGATTTAAATGTCCCATAAGTGAGTAGATAAACAATGAGATTTGACCCAGTGATCATCTTAAATGGTTTATGAAGACTATGAAGCAACAGGTGTTATGCCTATGATAATATTACATAAGAAAATCAATGATATTCCTGAAAAAAGAAGAAAAAAACAGGATGCAAAGATTGCATGCACTGCTTTTGATAGCTTTCAAAATCTTTATAATATGGCTATAAATTTACTATTTTATTTCAAAGTAACATATTAGACTTATTTTTACATGGAAGAGAGACTGTGAAAAGTTTCCTGATAAAACTGAAATGAAACCAGAAAGTTTAGTTTTGTGAAAAGACCATCTGAGTTTAAATAAAAACCAGTTCAGCAAATCTCCTTTGAGCTTCTTGCATCCCCCTCATCTGTTCAGTTTTTAAAGGTTTTGAATAAGCCTATAATGTGTAATGTATTCTTTCGTAACACTATCCTATATCTTTTCTAATCTCTCCTTTTTAAAAAGATAGCAAAAAATAAGCAAATAAAACCGAAGGTAGCAAAGAAACACCCGACAATGACAGTCATCTATAGTGTGTTTCGTTAGCTGCAAAAGAATTAGCAAAAACTATTTGGTAAATTTAAAGAGCAGGTATGCATGTTCGTAAAATGTTACTAATATAAGTGAAGTTTAAACTATAATACTTCCTTCAAGGACATAATTTCTAAAACGTGGCAATTACAGTTCTTAATGAACTGTATACTCTTTAGTTGCCAACAAAGAAAAGTAACACATTGGTTATCTAGATGGAGTGGATATATTCACAAAATTTAAAAATGAAGCATTTACATAGGTGTAGGAAAAAGTAAACCTTATTTTATGGGCTATGTAAGGGAACTAGAAATCTGAAAATCACTTTTTAAGTTTTTGTGAATAGTTTCAGTTCGGAACTAAAGCCTTTCTCTTTACTCTTGTACTATGAAACTATTTTGCTTTTTTGGACTTCCTGGGTGGTACACTGGATAAAAATCTGCCTACCAGTGCAGAAGACATGGGTTCAATCCCAGATCCAGGAAGATCCCACCTTCCTGGGAGCAACTGAGCCCATATATTACAACTACTGAGCCTGAGCTCTAGTATAGACTGAGCCCTTAACCTGAAGGATCTGATACTCTCTCCAGCTAGATAGTCAGAATTAAATTAAATTGCTGGACACTCAGTTGTTATCTGAGAATTGCTTGGTGTAGGGAAGAAGTCCACACATTGTAATTGGATGCAAAGTATAGGAATGTCCCCAAAGACTTCAGAATAGAATGTTAGACATTCGTTTCTGTTATATGCTTTGCTACAGGCTCCCAGATCCCCTCCACTGGCCCGATGCAATGTATACTGGATACCTACAGCCTGGGGAGTGCAGGATTCTGGTGGTGTCCAGCCTGTGGGAAAGGCCAGCACACGCAGAGGGCAAGACAAGAACAGGTATGCATGCAGGTTGAATTTATCAGGAAGTCACTAGCGACCGTGGGAAACTTAACCCCCTCAAACCAACAGTCCCCAGTGATACTGGAGAGATGGGGGGGGGGGGCTGGTCACATGGGGAGCAGGATAATGAGTCCTTGAGAACAGGTAGAGAAGTGACTGTTTACATAACAAGGTGCTAATTGAGGGAGTAATGTATATACAAATAGATGGGACCAGAAATCAACTAGAAGACTTAATACCCCTTAGATTTCTCTTGAGGTTTCAAACGATAGAAGAGTAAGGGCCATTGTGGATCTTGAGCTGTAATGTGTTCGATTTTTACTTTATGGATTTTCAGTTCAGCAAAATGATTAGGACATGTTTAGAAAAGCAAGTGTGCATGCTTGGTCATATCTCCCTCGCTGACACCCTATGGACTGTGCCCACCAGGCTCTTCTTCCATGGACTTTCCAAGGTTACAATACTGGAGTGGGTTACCATGTCCTCCTCCAGGGGATCTTTCTGACCCGGGGATCAAATCTCCTGACTCTCCTGCATTGGCAGGTGGATTCTTTACCCCTGAGCCACCTGGGAAACCCCCTGGAAAAGCATATTGGTCAATCTCAATAGGACATTTAAAAAAATTAGAATATCTTCCCATCCACCATGATGTTTTTGCCTGAAATTTTTATAAAACATAGGTTAAAAGTAGCTGAAGAAAACTTTTCAACTTAGGCTCACAGCTCCAATCTTTCCCCTTAATGGGGTACTTTCCTTATTTCCTGAGACAGCTCCTTGAACATGGCAATTTCCCAATAGCATATTTTCATAGTGAAGGTCGGACAATATGTCATCTCTTAGCCAGGAAACATAAATTACACTGTATAGATTGATATTGCTTTAACACCAAATTTATGGGTAAAGAAGCAGGGACTAACAAACAGACCATGGCTGCCTTCTTTGAGCATCTGTATTCGTTGTTTTAACAGCAGATAATGGTGAGAGGCATTTTAAGAGACCCATGCTGACCACAAAGACAGACCTTTACTCTGAAGTCAAAGTGTTAGTACCAGTTTGTGTGCTCAACACTCAGCGAGGCCAAACTGAAATGATGGAGTTTGGAGAATTCCAAACTGAGAAAGATTTACTGCAGGGCCATGCATGGAGGTGAGTGTGTGTGCTCAGTTGTGTCTGACTCTTTGTGACCCTGTGACGACACAGACCTCAGGCTCCTCTGTCCATGGGATTTTCTGGGCAAGAATTACCATTTCCTTCTCCAGGGGATCTTCACAACCCAGGGATCAAGCCAGAGTCTCTTGTGCCTCCTGCACTGGCAGGCAGATTCTTTACCAGCTGAGTCATCGGGGAAACCTCATACCCCGCAAAAGATCAAAGTGTTTCGGCAGAGTATTTTTAAAAGCCAGGTGACAGAGAAGGAGCAGGTCGCAGAGTGTATCCGTTTGTGCACAGTTCTCTGATTGGCTGATGGTGAAGTAACACAGTGGTGTCACAGGGGCTAACATTATCTGTCCTTTGGTTCTTGGAGACCTGGAGCTATGTGCTTATAGTCATGAAGTAGTTAACATCTTCCATTTGGTGGAGGGTTTTCACATCTGCAGAACAACTCAGGAAATTTGCAACAAATACTGTAATCAAGGTACCTCAAGAGGTGCTAAAACACAGGATATGGGGGAGGAGTCTGTCCTAGAAAGGCTCCATGGGACCCTGCTTGATTGTAAGTGTGTGTTAGTGACTCAGTCCTGTCTGCTGTTTGCGACCCCTTGGACTGTAGCCTGCCAGGCTCCTCTGTCCATGGGATTTTCCAGGCAAGGAGGTTGCCATGTCCTTCTCCAGGGGATCTTCCTAACCCAAGGATGGAACCCAGGTCTCTCACATTGCAGGCAGAGTCTTTGCTGTGGCCATGCCTTAGCTATCAAATGTAATACATCACTTAAAGCTTGGTATAATCAACCACCTTATTTGTTCAGTGGGTTTTTAGGTTTATTAACTGTGTATATATAGCTAGAAATGCTGTACTCCATATTTTCTTTTAAAGCAAGTCTTGTAAAAAGCAAATATGGAAAAGTTGAGGTTTCTTAGAAAAATAACTACCATATTATAGTGGGATAAATTCTATCTCTGTATGTCACTATCCAATGTACTGCCAGATTCCAAAGGAGGATCTGGAATTACTATTTCCCTTCTATAACATACGAGAGCAAGTTCAAACACTTGGCCCCAGAACACAAAGCTCTTGATTTGTCTCAGTCTACTTTTCTAGCTCCATTTCCTTATTCCTTCTCTCATTCCACCTTCTAGACATATACTAATGTGAACAGCCATTTCTCAGAGCCACCCAGTGACTTCTGTTTATTTGCTGCATGACTGAATCAGCTTCCTTTTCTCTATTTGAAGCACCATCATTTATTTCTTAAAATCATGGCACCTATTTAGAATTCTTCATTCTCCAAAAAGCACATGGGATGTTATATTTAGCTTTATTGTAGTATTTCTTTGATTCTTTAAGGAATTCTTTATCTTACTACAAATATCTTTCCCACTGGCCTATGTTTCCCATAAAAGAACAAGTCATGTATTTTGAAAAATTCCAGTGCTTAGCATATAGTAGATGCTCAAAATAACTGCTGATTAAGAATGCATGACAGGGAAAAAATAAGCCTGCAAAATACAAACTCAGCAGACAACTATAGGTTCTTCAAGATTTATCTCCAGCTAATGCACACAGATTTTAGTGATTGAAGGAAGGGGAGGGAAAACGTTCTGGGCTCTTGAAAGAAATTAAGAGGTAGTTTATAATATCTAGAGCCAATTATTGCTTCAGAACATTATTTCAAACAGATTTCCCTCATTTCAGTTAAACTTAGAACATATCCCAAATTAAAGGTAAGGTCCCAGCGTTTCTCTTGGGGGGCCCCCTCAGTCCTGTCTGCTGTTTGCGACCCCTTGGACTGTAGCCTGCCAGGCTCCTCTGTCCATGGGATTTTCCAGGCAAGGAGGTTGCCATGTCCTTCTCCAGGGGATCTTCCTAACCCAAGGATGGAACCCAGGTCTCTCACATTGCAGGCAGAGTCTTTGCTGTGGCCATGCCTTAGCTATCAAATGTAATACATCACTTAAAGCTTGGTATAATCAACCACCTTATTTGTTCAGTGGGTTTTTAGGTTTATTAACTGTGTATATATAGCTAGAAATGCTGTACTCCATATTTTCTTTTAAAGCAAGTCTTGTAAAAAGCAAATATGGAAAAGTTGAGGTTTCTTAGAAAAATAACTACCATATTATAGTGGGATAAATTCTATCTCTGTATGTCACTATCCAATGTACTGCCAGATTCCAAAGGAGGATCTGGAATTACTATTTCCCTTCTATAACATACGGGGCAAGTTCAAACACTTGGCCCCAGAACACAAAGCTCTTGATTTGTCTCAGTCTACTTTTCTAGCTCCATTTCCTTATTCCTTCTCTCATTCCACCTTCTAGACATATACTAATGTGAACAGCCATTTCTCAGAGCCACCCAGTGACTTCTGTTTATTTGCTGCATGACTGAATCAGCTTCCTTTTCTCTATTTGAAGCACCATCATTTATTTCTTAAAATCATGGCACCTATTTAGAATTCTTCATTCTCCAAAAAGCACATGGGATGTTATATTTAGCTTTATTGTAGTATTTCTTTGATTCTTTAAGGAATTCTTTATCTTACTACAAATATCTTTCCCACTGGCCTATGTTTCCCATAAAAGAACAAGTCATGTATTTTGAAAAATTCCAGTGCTTAGCATATAGTAGATGCTCAAAATAACTGCTGATTAAGAATGCATGACAGGGAAAAAATAAGCCTGCAAAATACAAACTCAGCAGACAACTATAGGTTCTTCAAGATTTATCTCCAGCTAATGCACACAGATTTTAGTGATTGAAGGAAGGGGAGGGAAAACGTTCTGGGCTCTTGAAAGAAATTAAGAGGTAGTTTATAATATCTAGAGCCAATTATTGCTTCAGAACATTATTTCAAACAGATTTCCCTCATTTCAGTTAAACTTAGAACATATCCCAAATTAAAGGTAAGGTCACGTGGTTTCTTGCCTGTCTGTTGTGATTCTTTGAAACATCAGGATTTGCCAACTGAACTTGGGGATGTACTTAATGTCCCAAGACTGGGATAGACAGAGTCTAATCATGATATAAGGACAGGCTCAATTTAAAAAACAGTGTGTTTTCACGTAGTGAACTCATAGAAAAACAGACAGAGCATAGACATATGGACATTGTGGGGAAGAAATAGGGAGGGGGAGGCATGGAGGGAGTAACATGGAAACCTATACTGTCATGTGTGGAAAAGATAGCTGTTGTCATTGTGCTAAGGGAATAGGAGTGCTCACAATGGCATGGGGGCAATGGTCCGGATGGGTGGGATGGGGGAAACTCGGGGGGTGGGGACCAGGGATATGCATATGACTGATCTGGGAACATACCTGTCTGTGAACAACAAAACTCTGTAAAACCTTTAAAATAAAGAAATAATAATAATAATAATAAAAAACAGTGTGCTTTTGTCTTGGTGATTTACACACAGTGGTGGTTTTCAATTAAGGTCTCCTGAGAGAAATGGTATCTGTTGTCTCCTCCCCTCGAGCATGGGCTCTGTGACTCCTTGACAAATAGCACATGGCAGAGGGGTGCTCTGTTGTTTCCTGCATCTAGATCTTGAGACATTGGGAGCCTTCACTTCCTATTTCTAAGGACATCCACTGTTGGAACCTAAGTGAGTGCTGTGAGGAAGCCCAAGTTGCCTCGTGAGAGCAGTCGGCACCGGTCTGCCACCTGCCGTGTGGAGGAGCCACCTCGGGAGTGGAGGGCTTCCCCAGCTACTCATCTCCCAACCCCTTTGCAGTTTCTCTGTTTTCAGCAGAGGAAGAAGTATGAGACATGGGCTTGAAAAGCAGTCCTGTGGTACTTCTGCTCGTGGTTACAATGTTCCTCCTCCTCGACCGGATATTATTAATAGTTGACTAATATAAAATCTAATGTGCGATGCTGGCAGAAATTGTTGGAAGGAGGAAGCGTTCTGGGCTCTTGAAAGAAATTAAGAGGTAGTTTATAATATCTAGAGCCAATTATTGCTTCAGAACATTATTTCAAACAGATTTCCCTCATTTCAGTTAAACTTAGAACATATCCCAAATTAAAGGTAAGGTCACGTGGTTTCTTGCCTGTCTGTTGTGATTCTTTGAAACATCAGGATTTGCCAACTGAACTTGGGGATGTACTTAATGTCCCAAGACTGGGATAGACAGAGTCTAATCATGATATAAGGACAGGCTCAATTTAAAAAACAGTGTGTTTTCACGTAGTGAACTCATAGAAAAACAGACAGAGCATAGACATATGGACATTGTGGGGAAGAAATAGGGAGGGGGAGGCATGGAGGGAGTAACATGGAAACCTATACTGTCATGTGTGGAAAAGATAGCTGTTGTCATTGTGCTAAGGGAATAGGAGTGCTCACAATGGCATGGGGGCAATGGTCCGGATGGGTGGGATGGGGGAAACTCGGGGGGTGGGGACCAGGGATATGCATATGACTGATCTGGGAACATACCTGTCTGTGAACAACAAAACTCTGTAAAACCTTTAAAATAAAGAAATAATAATAATAATAATAAAAAACAGTGTGCTTTTGTCTTGGTGATTTACACACAGTGGTGGTTTTCAATTAAGGTCTCCTGGAGAGAAATGGTATCTGTTGTCTCCTCCCCTCGAGCATGGGCTCTGTGACTCCTTGACAAATAGCACATGGCAGAGGGGTGCTCTGTTGTTTCCTGCATCTAGATCTTGAGACATTGGGAGCCTTCACTTCCTATTTCTAAGGACATCCACTGTTGGAACCTAAGTGAGTGCTGTGAGGAAGCCCAAGTTGCCTCGTGAGAGCAGTCGGCACCGGTCTGCCACCTGCCGTGTGGAGGAGCCACCTCGGGAGTGGAGGGCTTCCCCAGCTACTCATCTCCCAACCCCTTTGCAGTTTCTCTGTTTTCAGCAGAGGAAGAAGTATGAGACATGGGCTTGAAAAGCAGTCCTGTGGTACTTCTGCTCGTGGTTACAATGTTCCTCCTCCTCGACCGGATATTATTAATAGTTGACTAATATAAAATCTAATGTGCGATGCTGGCAGAAAGTAGTATTACTACTCACTTTGCCATATATTGATATTAAGGCAAAATGTGGCTGCCGGGCAATCCTATCGATCTCTTACTTAAAGAAACCTTTCCCCCCTCTTCCTAAGAGCATAATACTGACACAAACACAACCTATTTAAAACAGACAGTTCTGTTTTCAAACAATCCCAAAGGTTTTACACATTTCATATGGTGGTAAATTACAAGCAACATGCTTATATGAAATTTCATGGCATTCAATACTCTGAAGTAGTGGCGCCAGGTGGTAAAGTTGTAAAGAGTCTGCCTGCCAATGGAGGAGACGCAAGAGATGTGGGTTCAGTCCCTGGGTAGGGATGATCCCCTGGAGGAGGAAATGGCAACCCACTCCAGTCTTCTTGCCTGGAAAATTCTTTGGACAGAGGAGCCTGGTGGACTACAGTCCATGGGGTCGCAAAAAGTCAGACATGACTGAATGACTGAACACACAGCCACATCATGTTGAAATTGTCTTTAGCTTAAGAAAAATAAAATCTCAATAATAGGAAAATAACTCTCTGAAAATAAAATTTCTATTTGCATCTGTTTTGTCTTGTACTCCAAAGAACATGGCTATGTTCTGGATGTGTTCATACAGATATATTTCAAGTCCATGTTTTTGTAAACACAGATAACTGAGGGATAACCATTTATATTATCTGAGCCCAAAGTTGTATTGTTACTCTGTATTTTAAAACTTCCTCAGATGGCTAGATTCTAATGCCTCCTCTACTTGGACTTGGGATTAAGGGCCAAGAGTAGGAGTTTATCCCCCAAAAGATCTCTAGCCCTGATAATGATCTGAAAATTTGGATTCCTCTGCAAAGCTCCTTGGCAGTTAACCAAAACCACTTCATCATCAGAACAATGTTTATCCTTTCACAATTTCTTTCACTATTTCATGCCAAAATCATAAAGAGAGAGAGTGAGAGAGAGTGTGTGTGTGTGTGTGTGTGTGTGTGCAACAGAGACAGAGGCCAAGTGCTGGGGTAGGGATTAAAATCCCCCTATTTTGGGGCATAGTCAGCAGAATGTAAAGTTTGGGGTTTATTTTCCTTGCAATTCATGTGGCTCATCCAGGTGTAGAAGAATTTGTTTCCTTAAACACTGAATATTATTTAACAACACTCATTCATATGCTTTATAAAATAATTCTCACAACTCCTGTGTGTGTTGTGTGTGTGTGTGTGTTGCGTGTGTCAGTCGCTCAGTTGTGTCCGGCTCTTTGCGACCCCATGAACTATAGCCTGCCAGTCTCCCTCTCCATAGGATTCTCCAGGCAAGAATGCAAAAATGGGTTGCCATTTCCTTCTCCAGGGGATCTTCCTGACCCGGGGGTTGATCCTGGGTCTCCTGCCATGGCAGGCAGATTCTTTCCCACCATTCTGAGCCACCAGGGGAGCCCCATGACTCCTGTAAGAGGTTTATGAGCAGAGTGCTGCCACCAGCTTGCAGAGGCAGCAATGAAGTGGTTAACTTCTTGGACCATAAGATAAAGCTCACTCCTAGCTAAGGCTGCTGAAGCCTAAACGATCAATCTTATCTCTTTCACTCAAGAAACTTAGGAAAACAAAATGCTCCAAACCCCCATTTTTTCTTTGGAACCCCTGAATAGCCTAGCCTGAGTATTATTAGCATTTAGGCAGCTAATGATTTATACCAGCAGGGGTGGGTTCATCTTCCTCCTTCTAGACCATTCTGGAGAGAGACTGACAGTCCCTAAAAAGGAAGATGGTTGAGGCATGTGCTAGAACACTCCGTGGTGATGTCACCGACAAGGAATCTACCACCCTGAGAATTTATTTCTCTTTTTCTTGCAAGAGCAAAAGGTTCTACACTTTCTGAGAGTGCACTTCACAAAAATAATCAGTACTTATATGCATTATATTTTCAACCACCCAGAGAGGAAGTGCTCTTACATAAGAACTCAGAGGAGATGTTGTTATTGACGAAGTGTCAATGAATTGGATATGAATCAGGTGAAATGCTCCTGAAGATACACAGTCTTCAAATATAAGGAAGACTATTTGAGCTGAAACATGTTTTGCATTAGGAAGCCTCTGATCACAGGAGGGGGATGATTGGAAGCACCTGAGGCTCACATGCTGTTTCTCTCCTGTGTTTTTTGCACAAATTTTTCGGGGGGAGGTGGTGGGTAGGGAAGCCTGCATGAGAGAGAGGATTCCCAGCATCCTTTGGATTGTATTTTTATACTCCCAATGTGAATGTGATAATCACACATGCGGGCAGCTGGAAGAGATTATGAGCCATGAAATAAGTGAACTTGGATTGTACACCCTCAGACACTCGTGCTTCCTTCTCACAACACCATGGCTACCCAGTTGTTATGGTAACTATGAAAAAGACAGAGGAGCCTACACAATTCAGCCAATGTGTGATTCAAAGATCACACTTTGTGGCTCAAAGAGGTGAAAGGTGTTATTAAGAGTTGTCTGAAAATGTCAAGTCTACTCCTAAGTGTCTAAAGATGAAGGAAATGGTGTAATCAGTGTGGTCTGGTGACCAGAAAATATTTATGCTGCATCATTATGCAGGGGTTAATGTGAGCCTTTTTTTTACCTCAAACCAAAAAGTACATGCGTGTTAGTCACTCAGTTGTGTCCAACTCTTTGCAACCCCATGGACTGTAGCCCACCGGGCTCCTCTGTCCACTGAATTCTCCAGGCAAGAATACTGGAGTGGGTTGCCACTTCCTTCTCCAGAAAAAGTATATGACAAATTATTTTGTCAAGTGGTGTAAGTCTTCTCAGATGGTTGAGAACTGGCACAGGCCTTTCTTTTTCCCCATAGTGGAAATAACGGATCAGATTTTATTGAAGCTTTGTTATTTTTTTTTTTTTTACCATTTTAACTATTTTTAAGCATACAATTCAGCAGCATTAAGTACATTCACAATATTATGCAACTGTCATTACCATCTATTTTCAGACCTTTTTCATTTCCCTGAACAGAGATTCTATGTCCTTTAACAAATCTCCTTTCTCTCCTTGACCTGACTCCTGGTAAATGCTATTGTACTTTCCACTTATATGAATTTGCCTATTCTTAGTACCTCAGGTACTAAGGTTCAGAGCAGTGCAAGAAGGACACTCCATATTTGAGCTGCCCAGTTTGGACCATTCAGAACAGTAAGTGGTATGTGAACATAGACCAGTTCACGGAAGGACTCTATCAGTAGCACATTTTTAAGAGCCCTAATACAGGACATGCGCTTCCCAGATGGTGCTAGTGGTAAAGAATCCACCTGCCAATGCAGGAGATGTGACAGATGTGGGTTGGATCCCTGGATTGGGAAGATCCCTGAAAGAGGGCACGGCAGCCCATTCTAGTATTCTTGCCTGGAGAATCTGATGGACAGAAAAGCCTGGCAAGTGTGGTACATTGAGTCCCAAAGAGTCAGACACAAGTGAGGCAACTTACCACAGACACAATACACCACACAATAACACAAGAGTGCCTCAAACTTCTGCCAATTATGAACTCCATAGCCCATGCTTGCAACTTTGCTGTTGTCCTCCCAGGTCCACTCATTTCACATGCTAGTAAAGTAATACTCAAAATCCTCCAAGCTAGACTTCAACAGTATGTGAGCCAAGAACTTCCAGATGTACAAGCTGGACTTGGAAAGGCAGAGGAACCAGAGATCAAATTGTCAACATCTGTTGGATCATAGAAAGAGCAAGGGAACTTGAGAAAAAATATCTACATCTGCTTCATTGACTATACTACAGCCTTTGTGTGCATCACAGCAAACTACGGAAAATTCTGAAAGAGACAGGAATATCAGACCACCTTGCCTGCCTCCTGTGAAACCTGTATGTGGGATAAGAAGCAACAGTTAGAACTGGACATAGAACAATGGACTGGTTCCAAATTGGGAAAGGAGTACATCAAGGCTGTATATTGTCACTTTGTGTATTTAACTTATATACAAAGTATATCTTGAGAAATGTCAGTCTGGGTGAAAGCTACAAAGTACATTCACAATATTATGCAACTGTCATTACCATCTATTTTCAGACCTTTTTCATTTCCCTGAACAGAGATTCTATGTCCTTTAACAAATCTCCTTTCTCTCCTTGACCTGACTCCTGGTAAATGCTATTGTACTTTCCACTTATATGAATTTGCCTATTCTTAGTACCTCAGGTACTAAGGTTCAGAGCAGTGCAAGAAGGACACTCCATATTTGAGCTGCCCAGTTTGGACCATTCAGAACAGTAAGTGGTATGTGAACATAGACCAGTTCACGGAAGGACTCTATCAGTAGCACATTTTTAAGAGCCCTAATACAGGACATGCGCTTCCCAGATGGTGCTAGTGGTAAAGAATCCACCTGCCAATGCAGGAGATGTGACAGATGTGGGTTGGATCCCTGGATTGGGAAGATCCCTGAAAGAGGGCACGGCAGCCCATTCTAGTATTCTTGCCTGGAGAATCTGATGGACAGAAAAGCCTGGCAAGTGTGGTACATTGAGTCCCAAAGAGTCAGACACAAGTGAGGCAACTTACCACAGACACAATACACCACACAATAACACAAGAGTGCCTCAAACTTCTGCCAATTATGAACTCCATAGCCCATGCTTGCAACTTTGCTGTTGTCCTCCCAGGTCCACTCATTTCACATGCTAGTAAAGTAATACTCAAAATCCTCCAAGCTAGACTTCAACAGTATGTGAGCCAAGAACTTCCAGATGTACAAGCTGGACTTGGAAAGGCAGAGGAACCAGAGATCAAATTGTCAACATCTGTTGGATCATAGAAAGAGCAAGGGAACTTGAGAAAAAATATCTACATCTGCTTCATTGACTATACTACAGCCTTTGTGTGCATCACAGCAAACTACGGAAAATTCTGAAAGAGACAGGAATATCAGACCACCTTGCCTGCCTCCTGTGAAACCTGTATGTGGGATAAGAAGCAACAGTTAGAACTGGACATAGAACAATGGACTGGTTCCAAATTGGGAAAGGAGTACATCAAGGCTGTATATTGTCACTTTGTGTATTTAACTTATATACAAAGTATATCTTGAGAAATGTCAGTCTGGGTGAAGCACAAGCTGGAGCCAAGACTGCCAGGAGAAATATCAATAACCTCACGTATGCAGATGACACTACCCTTTTGGCAGAAAGCAAAGAGTAACTAAAGAGCCTCTTGATAAAGGTGAAAGAGGAGAGTGAAAAAGCTGGCTTAAAACTCAACATTCAAGAAATGAAGATCATGGCATCCCGTTTCATGACTTCATGGCAAATAGATGGGCAAACAATGGAAACAGTGACAGACTTCTTTTTCCTGGGCTCCAAAATCACTGTGGATGGTGACTGCAGCCATGAAATTAAAAGATGCTTGCTTCTTGGAAGCAAAACTATGACAAATATAGACAGTGTATTCAAAAGCAGAGACATCACTTTGGTGACAGAAGTCTGTATAGTCAAAGCTATGGTCTTTTCAGTAGTCATGTACGATGTGAGAGCTGGACCATAAAGAAGGCTGTGCACCAAAGAATTGATGCCTTTGAACTGTGGAGTTGGAGAAGACTCTTGAGAGTCCCTTGGACTGCAAGGAGATCAAACCAATCAATCCTAAAGGAAATCAACCCTGAATATTCATTGGAAGGACGGATGCTGAAGCTGAAGGTCCAATACTTTGGCCACCAGATGCAGAGAGACGATGGAAAAGATTATGATGTTGGGGAAAACAGAAGGCAGAAGGATAAGGGGGCAACAGAGGATGAGATGGTAGGATGGACACTGAGGCAATGGACATGAGTTTGAGCAGGTCCAAAAGATGCTGAAGGACAGGGAAGCCTGGTGTGCTACAGTCCATGTGGTTGCTAAGAGTTGGACACGACTGAGTGACTGAACTGAACTGCACTCCCGGGTCCTAAGCAACCACATACTTTCTGTCTCTCTCTTTTTCACAATGGCATACTCCTGAGGACAGTACTGATGATATGTAACAAGCCCCACTTCTGCCCTTGTCCCTTCTTCCCTCTTCATTCTCCATCCTAGACTTCTCAGAGTCTTATGACAAGTCTGAGCATTGATGGGGCAGGCAGCAGACAGAAAGGGACATAGGCCTTTTAGAGCTCTCCACTCTAACCTGTGGGAAGTTCTGCTTCTGCAGCATTCCATGGCATCACCCATCTGCATGGCCTACTAGTCAGACGGCAGGACTCTCACACATTCCTTGCAAAGAGCTTCTGAGAGCTGTGGCTTCAAGTGCAAGGGCATGGATTTGTTCAGTTGTCGCACAGAAATGAGATCAGCGTAAAAGTGTGACTAGCAGTCAGCGATGCTGGAGATTGAACTTAGATTTTCTGTTTTTGTACCAGTAACTGACACTCTTCAGTAAGCAGTTTTGAAAATAAGACTAGACTCTTTTTTGGTCCATTGAAATGCCTTAAGAGTCTTATAGTAGCAAACTCCATTTTTTGTGTGAATGAAAATGTTTTTTTCTAATCCTACTTCTAAATGTGGGGTGTTTTTGCCTTTCAGACAAGTTGGGGGGTACAATTAGACAAAGACAATCTTAATGCTTGATTAGCAGGGTGATGTGGAAGAACACAGGCATTAGGCTAAGATTCTAGTCTTCACTCTGCCACTTACTATCTTCGTGACTTTAGAAAAGTCACTGAATCACTGAGCATTTTATGGCTGAAGTTTCTTAAACCATAAAATGGAGAGAATATCAGCCCTACCTACCTCATAGATTCAAACAAGACAGTGTGGAAATGGTGAAATCCTATACAAATGTCCAACAATATAAGTCACTAAGGAATGACTGTGAATACCAATGAACTGAACTGTGACTTTGAACAGTTTTTCACATACAGACACACCAGATATGACTACAATCCACAAGTCATTCACTGACAAAGGAAGTAAAATTTTGCTCCAGTAAAAGCTTCAGAAAATATTCTGAGAGCATGTTAATGGTCCATCTTAAAGGTGTCAACAGATGGGGGTGGAAGCTCTGAGAAAACAAAAGGCATTTCCAGAAAACTAGGACATTTCAAAACAGAGTAGGTACAAAAAATTCAGAACTACCAAAGAATGTCCCAAAAAACAGTAGGTACAACAAAATTCAGAACTACCAAAGAATGTCCCACAGAGAGGCTCAGAGAACAAATATGTGACTGTTGTAGTTAAGCAGAATAATGAGTGAAGAAGACCAGCAAAGGCTAAAAACTTTTGCCAAAAGTATGTTATTCAATATCCTATGAGAGGATTCAGAACATTTTTTTCCCAACCCAAACCACCACCACCAACAACGTCCTGTTTTTTCTTATTCTTTTTTTTAAATGTCATAAAATGTCCCCCTTTCCAGCTCATCTGCACATTCAGTATTCAATCCCTTCTGGCTACAGAAAGTGAAGGGTAACTGAAGTGTAGAAGTACTGGTTGCTAATGTCTGTGGCAGATTTCAGATCCCACTGTCCGCATTTCAACAACCCTCTGCTCAGGGCTATGCCAACTGGAAGAAATGGATTCCCTTGTAGATAAAACTCTTAAGACTTCTGGGAGCAGAGATTATATCAGTGAGGGCCAAGGCTCCAGCTCTTTGCAATTAAGAAATCTTAATGCTTGATTAGCAGGGTGATGTGGAAGAACACAGGCATTAGGCTAAGATTCTAGTCTTCACTCTGCCACTTACTATCTTCGTGACTTTAGAAAAGTCACTGAATCACTGAGCATTTTATGGCTGAAGTTTCTTAAACCATAAAATGGAGAGAATATCAGCCCTACCTACCTCATAGATTCAAACAAGACAGTGTGGAAATGGTGAAATCCTATACAAATGTCCAACAATATAAGTCACTAAGGAATGACTGTGAATACCAATGAACTGAACTGTGACTTTGAACAGTTTTTCACATACAGACACACCAGATATGACTACAATCCACAAGTCATTCACTGACAAAGGAAGTAAAATTTTGCTCCAGTAAAAGCTTCAGAAAATATTCTGAGAGCATGTTAATGGTCCATCTTAAAGGTGTCAACAGATGGGGGTGGAAGCTCTGAGAAAACAAAAGGCATTTCCAGAAAACTAGGACATTTCAAAACAGAGTAGGTACAAAAAATTCAGAACTACCAAAGAATGTCCCAAAAAACAGTAGGTACAACAAAATTCAGAACTACCAAAGAATGTCCCACAGAGAGGCTCAGAGAACAAATATGTGACTGTTGTAGTTAAGCAGAATAATGAGTGAAGAAGACCAGCAAAGGCTAAAAACTTTTGCCAAAAGTATGTTATTCAATATCCTATGAGAGGATTCAGAACATTTTTTTCCCAACCCAAACCACCACCACCAACAACGTCCTGTTTTTTCTTATTCTTTTTTTTAAATGTCATAAAATGTCCCCCTTTCCAGCTCATCTGCACATTCAGTATTCAATCCCTTCTGGCTACAGAAAGTGAAGGGTAACTGAAGTGTAGAAGTACTGGTTGCTAATGTCTGTGGCAGATTTCAGATCCCACTGTCCGCATTTCAACAACCCTCTGCTCAGGGCTATGCCAACTGGAAGAAATGGATTCCCTTGTAGATAAAACTCTTAAGACTTCTGGGAGCAGAGATTATATCAGTGAGGGCCAAGGCTGGATTCTCCAGCTCTTTGCAA
Organism: Tragulus kanchil; assembly: GCA_022376925.1. NCBI lineage: Eukaryota > Metazoa > Chordata > Mammalia > Artiodactyla > Tragulidae > Tragulus > Tragulus kanchil. The sequence goes on along the minus strand of JAIOJX010000004.1, from coordinate 266,002,116 downwards.
TTAAGAAATCTTAAATTTTGGCCTTGTGGTTGATTACTAGGTGATTTTGGGTGATTTGTCTCTACAGAGTTCTGTTTCTTTTGCTCTAGAATGAACTAGCTAAAATAAATCACCTTACAGTTCCAATGTTCAATGAGGAGTGTCTGGGAAGAAATCTTCTCAGAAAACCTGGAAGAGGTAGCCATTGCCCTCTGAAGAGGTTGGAAGTCCAAGGATAATGAGCCTATAGACATGGAGAGAGTAGACTTGTAAGAGAGTAGGTAACCTTTAGAAAAATAGAAGATGATCAGGAAAAACTGGGGTAGGGGCAAATGGAAAGGACCTCATTCACTTCTATCTATTAGGGCAGGGACTGAAAGTCACTTTGTTGAAATGCAATTCCTACATATAAAACCACCACGTGTATCAAGCTGAAATAGTGCTGGATGGATGATCCCAAGTACAAATTACGTCTAGCACAGAGATGAAATGTTATTTTATTCTTGTAAAATAAGAGAGCTGGAAGAAAAAAATAATATTTTAGGTGCAGATAACAATGAGCTCCTGTGGAAAAGGCCACTATAAGAAAGCTTCTCAGTCACACCTCTCTGCTTTTCTCTGTGAGTTCAGGAGTGTGGAGTGAATTGCTAGTATTTGATTACAAAGTGTGAAAATGGGATCTGCAAGAAAGAGTAACAGAAATGCAGGGTGTCTCTGGTTAACACGGATTCTCTTAGGCACTAATAGGTTTCCAAATCCAATAAATCAGGATTTGGGATCAGTGTTTTTTCTGGATATAAACAGGATTCTTCGTAGTTAAGCAGAATAATGAGTGAAGAAGACCAGCAAAGGCTAAAAACTTTTGCCAAAAGTATGTTATTCAATATCCTATGAGAGGATTCAGAACATTTTTTTCCCAACCCAAACCACCACCACCAACAACGTCCTGTTTTTTCTTATTCTTTTTTTTAAATGTCATAAAATGTCCCCCTTTCCAGCTCATCTGCACATTCAGTATTCAATCCCTTCTGGCTACAGAAAGTGAAGGGTAACTGAAGTGTAGAAGTACTGGTTGCTAATGTCTGTGGCAGATTTCAGATCCCACTGTCCGCATTTCAACAACCCTCTGCTCAGGGCTATGCCAACTGGAAGAAATGGATTCCCTTGTAGATAAAACTCTTAAGACTTCTGGGAGCAGAGATTATATCAGTGAGGGCCAAGGCTGGATTCTCCAGCTCTTTGCAATTAAGAAATCTTAAATTTTGGCCTTGTGGTTGATTACTAGGTGATTTTGGGTGATTTGTCTCTACAGAGTTCTGTTTCTTTTGCTCTAGAATGAACTAGCTAAAATAAATCACCTTACAGTTCCAATGTTCAATGAGGAGTGTCTGGGAAGAAATCTTCTCAGAAAACCTGGAAGAGGTAGCCATTGCCCTCTGAAGAGGTTGGAAGTCCAAGGATAATGAGCCTATAGACATGGAGAGAGTAGACTTGTAAGAGAGTAGGTAACCTTTAGAAAAATAGAAGATGATCAGGAAAAACTGGGGTAGGGGCAAATGGAAAGGACCTCATTCACTTCTATCTATTAGGGCAGGGACTGAAAGTCACTTTGTTGAAATGCAATTCCTACATATAAAACCACCACGTGTATCAAGCTGAAATAGTGCTGGATGGATGATCCCAAGTACAAATTACGTCTAGCACAGAGATGAAATGTTATTTTATTCTTGTAAAATAAGAGAGCTGGAAGAAAAAAATAATATTTTAGGTGCAGATAACAATGAGCTCCTGTGGAAAAGGCCACTATAAGAAAGCTTCTCAGTCACACCTCTCTTCTTTTTCTCTGTGAGTTCAGGAGTGTGGAGTGAATTGCTAGTATTTGATTACAAAGTGTGAAAATGGGATCTGCAAGAAAGAGTAACAGAAATGCAGGGTGTCTCTGGTTAACACGGATTCTCTTAGGCACTAATAGGTTTCCAAATCCAATAAATCAGGATGCTGTTTGGCACATCACAGTGTAAACTTTCTGAATAGTGAGTTATGGACCTGGAATATAAACAGGCTTCTAAGATATTTTCCTTACACAGGCAATGGTTTAGACAGAACAATCTAGTCATTGCTTCTCATCTTCTGAAGCAATTTGTTGGCATGAAACAGATCTTATAAATATTTTATGTGTGTCCTCCCAGACTGACTAGCCTGAGGATGACAGTTTTGAATTGCACCCTGAAAGTTTGTGCTTCAGAAAGGTATTGTATTTTAGAGCTAAAAACACTTACAGAAAATACCCATTTAAAATTTTTTTGAAATTTAATGATGGGATTATCACGGATAGTGCTGTTTGTTTCCATTTCAGCGTGTGATGGTAATTTCTTGGGTTATTTGAGCCTGAAGTATTTAGCACTTAGTAACTTGCATCTGAATACTTTGACTTCCTTAAATAGTATGTTTACTTCTGTGAAGAAATGGATCGTTAATGACATATTTCCATAAAGGAGATGATAACCTTTCATAACTTTAAAATACTCCTATATTATAATGTTGAAATGTTTTGAAATAAAAGACCTAGTCATGAAGTAACCCAGTCATTCTATCATCAGGGCTAATATCTTGGCATTCTTTATATGGTCATTAAAGACACCTTTATTTTAGTGTTAACACATAAATGGTTCCCTCTTTCCTATTTTTTAAAAGAAATTCCTACAGAAGTTTTAGTGATATTACAATCTGAATTTTCTGTAATCAAGCAGTAGAAGGGAGAAATTATTACTTCCTAAATACATGTTTAAGCCTTTTTTAATTCTGAAGCCAAAAAATAGTGAGTTTTTTTTAAAAAGGAGTGTTTTGGCAGATAACAATGAGCTCCTGTGGAAAAGGCCACTATAAGAAAGCTTCTCAGTCACACCTCTCTTCTTTTCTCTGTGAGTTCAGGAGTGTGGAGTGAATTGCTAGTATTTGATTACAAAGTGTGAAAATGGGATCTGCAAGAAAGAGTAACAGAAATGCAGGGTGTCTCTGGTTAACACGGATTCTCTTAGGCACTAATAGGTTTCCAAATCCAATAAATCAGGATGCTGTTTGGCACATCACAGTGTAAACTTTCTGAATAGTGAGTTATGGACCTGGAATATAAACAGGCTTCTAAGATATTTTCCTTACACAGGCAATGGTTTAGACAGAACAATCTAGTCATTGCTTCTCATCTTCTGAAGCAATTTGTTGGCATGAAACAGATCTTATAAATATTTTATGTGTGTCCTCCCAGACTGACTAGCCTGAGGATGACAGTTTTGAATTGCACCCTGAAAGTTTGTGCTTCAGAAAGGTATTGTATTTTAGAGCTAAAAACACTTACAGAAAATACCCATTTAAAATTTTTTTGAAATTTAATGATGGGATTATCACGGATAGTGCTGTTTGTTTCCATTTCAGCGTGTGATGGTAATTTCTTGGGTTATTTGAGCCTGAAGTATTTAGCACTTAGTAACTTGCATCTGAATACTTTGACTTCCTTAAATAGTATGTTTACTTCTGTGAAGAAATGGATCGTTAATGACATATTTCCATAAAGGAGATGATAACCTTTCATAACTTTAAAATACTCCTATATTATAATGTTGAAATGTTTTGAAATAAAAGACCTAGTCATGAAGTAACCCAGTCATTCTATCATCAGGGCTAATATCTTGGCATTCTTTATATGGTCATTAAAGACACCTTTATTTTAGTGTTAACACATAAATGGTTCCCTCTTTCCTATTTTTTAAAAGAAATTCCTACAGAAGTTTTAGTGATATTACAATCTGAATTTTCTGTAATCAAGCAGTAGAAGGGAGAAATTATTACTTCCTAAATACATGGTTTAATGTAATTTTCCTTCTCTTTTTGATGCTATTATTTGATAATAATGAACATTTAGCATTTTGTAATGCTCCTACAAGTAATTATTTTCTACCCAAGTCTGACTGTAAAAGGTCTGAGTAATTGGCCTCTATATATTCCTCATGATAGTCAAGTTTTCTGTTTTAAAATTTCTATATATCACCTCATACCATTTATAGTTTTACTGTTGACTGATACTGCCATATGTATTTATGCATACACACTCACCCACCCATGTATATATGGACAGGGTAGTCTGGCGTGCTATAGTTCACAGGGTTGCAAAGAGTTAGACATGACTGAGGGACTGAACAATAACAAATTGCACTTCAAACTGTATGTTTTTCCTTTCTTATCATTATGGATTGGAAGTATATTCTTAAGGGCAAAAAAGCACTTTGATCCTAGGACAGATAAAGCTGGGTCTACTGAACTGTAATGAGTCAGAAATGGCCCACAGTCTAAACTAAAGTAAAATTCCATTAATGTGATCTAAATATAGAGCTTACGTTGATGAGATTTTAACTGTTTCATTCCTGCATAATCCATGCTCTGGTTTCATCTGTTTTTTTTAACAGATTGATTTTTTTTTTTTTAATGGATACTGAACAGTTAGTGGGGTTTTCTTTTTTCTTTTTTTAAAAATTTTATTTATCTTTTTTTGGGGGGTGGGGTGGGGTGGGGAGGGAGAGGGATGGGCGGGCCACTTCTATTGACGTTTCATTTCTCTGTTTCCATCCGTCTTTGTTCTTTGGCTCCTGTGGGCCTCCCATCGCGGTGGCCCCTGTTGCTGCAGAGCGCCGGCTCTGGGCAAACGCGCGCCAGAGCTCCGGCTCGGTAATTGGACACATCGGTCCAGCCGCTCCACGGCACGTGGGATCTTCCCAGGCCAGGGGTTGAACCAGCACCCCTTGCACTGCAAGGCAGTGTCCTTATCCACTGGACCACCATGGGAAGCCCAACAGATTGATTTTTAAAGTGTGGTTGGGCAATCCTCAGAAACAAAAGAACATTACTGCCATCGCTACTAAAATACTGGGCTCCTTGGTGGCTCAGTGGTAAGGAATCTGCCTACAATGCAGGAAATGCTGGTTGGATCCCTGGGTCAGGAAGATCTCCTAGAAAAGGAAATGACAGCCTACTCCAGTATTCTTGCCTGAGAAATGCCATGGACAGAGAAACCTGGCAAGCTACAGTCTATGGAGTCACAAAAGAGTGGCACACAACTTACCAACTAAACCACATCCCTATGGCAGCACTGGTGTGAGTTGAACCACATGCCTATGACTACACTGGTGTGGGAGACGGTATCAGCTGTTGAATACCCAGTGAAAAGGACCACCACTGCAATTGTGCAATAAAAATCACAGGTGATGTGGGCACGTGGATTAGATGGTGTGCAGATGAAGTCCCTTAACCAGTGCACACACCCACACTGCTAGCTTAAGGCAATGTCAGTAGGAGACCCTTTCCTGCCTAGTTTCTGCCATGAGAATTAACAGAAGACAGCTGACAAAGTTGTCCATCGTCTGTTGGTTCTTCTCAGCAAGATGAGAGCACACGGCTGCTCTGGGAACAATGGCTGACCACAGTGCAAACATGTCTGCTTTGTTAAAGGGCCTTTAGCCTTTTCAAGAGGGTCTCTTCCATGCTGTGGTCAGTGCCTTGCCTCTGGGCTCTAGTAGCTCCAGGGCACACTACGTTCTATCAGAAACATCTCTTTCATTTTACGCTTTCAAATTTTTATTGTGGATAATTCCAAACACATAGAAAATATGGAGGAGTAACACAGGCACATCTGTAGACCAGCCACTAGATTCAAAAAAGAATGTTCGGGCATATCAGCATTCTCTATCTATGCCTATGTCGTACCAAACCATTCGCAGTTAAGTAAAGATTTCTGTATGGATTTAAGAATCACCAATAGGACTGCCACACAATAGACACACTGAAAAGCAACAACGATTTGTCAATATCTAAGATTTGCTCTATATTCAAATTTACCTAATTGTCTTAAAAATATCCTTTCTAGCTGAGATTTTTGTTTTCTTTTTGACCAATAGTCTGTGAAGTGAAACTAAGTGGTAGTGATCCCTTGTGGGCCATCTGGTTCTAACATAATAATGGCCTCTGTGTGTGTGCGTTAGTTGCTCAGTCATGTTTGACTCTGTGACCTCATGGATGGTAGTCTACCGGGCTCCTTTGTCCATGGAATTCTCCAGGCAAGAATACTGGAGTGGGTTGCCATTACCTTCTCCAGGGGATTGTCCTGACCTAGGGATCGAACCTGGATCTCCTTCATTGCAAGCAGATTCTTTACCACCTGAACTACCAGTGAAGCCCACAGTAATGGCCTACACAAGATGATTTCTCTCTCATTTAGTCTAGAGATATACCAATAGGCATTTTGGATGGCTTTTCCATCCTCAACACATGGCGTCATCCTTGAGTTGAAAGATGGCAGTTACACTTCATAATCATGGTACAGAGGTGACACAGTTCACACTGTCCAAGAGCATGATCCAGATGCTGTGAATACACTTTCTGTTCACATTCTATCATATAAAATATAGACACACAGTCCTGCCTAGATGCAAAGACTAAGAAAAACAGGCTTTATCCTTGGAGGCCATGAGTTCAGGTTTCCCTGGACCACTGGCACTTGTGTCTGAAGGAGCAATGGTGTTTTAGAGGCAGTGATTAGCCATCCCTGCCATGAGATGTTCCTGGAAATAACTGAGCTCTGATAAACTATAGTAAGACTAATGCGTTGCAATATATCAATATGCTTTGATGTGTTTCAGGTAAGACTATTTTTCTGTGCTAAATAAGCCTCATACTATTAATGTTCATTTTGAATATTAATAAATGGTCTATAATTTTAGGTTTTCTTTCTCCTTCCTTGTCAAAGTATATGCTGTCAATGCTCATTACTCTATGCTGCCTTGCCTTTCATTTTCCTTTTTGGTTATCACGTTGCTAATAATAAACTTTTATTTAAGGATAATGTACATGCAGAAAAGTTCACAAGTGATAACTGCACAGCCTGATGAAAACAGTGATTCATGTACATGCCACTGAGATCAAGAAATGGAATACTGTTGGTATTCTAGAAGCAGCTTTGTGTTAACTGCCAAATGCTACTTCCTTCTTTCTTCCAGAGACAGTGTTGTTATGATCTTTTAACACCATGGTTTTGTTTTCATGTTTGTGAATTTTATATACATGAAATTGTATTATGTACATTCCTTGCAGTTTGACATCTTTTGTTCAATATCATGACTACATAATTCACTGGTGTTATTGCATGTAACAGTAGTTCATTTTTATTGCTTATGGGATTACATTAATATACCATAATTTATCTATGATACTGTTGATGAACAACTGGATTACTTCTAGTTTTTGTCTATTACAAAGAGAGTTGCTATGATCATTATTGTATCTGTCACTTGGTTGACATATGTGTTATTCATTAGGCATATATGGTTCCTGGGAATAAAGCTGATGGACTATGGAATATTGGTCACTTCATTTTTCTTGCCTTATAGAACTCAGACTTCTACTACAATGCTGAATAGGAGCTGTTATAAAGAGAATTCTTGCCTTGAGCTGGATCTTAATGGGAAAACTTCAATTACTTTACTATTTATGAAAAGCAAAATATACTTCTGAGCACACTTCAAGGATCTAATATCGTCTTACTGACCATAATGTTCTTCTGATTCACTGATGCACTCAGATACCTGGTGCAAAGAGCCGGCTCACTGGAAAAGTCCCTGATGCTAGGACAAACTGAAGACCAAAAGAGAAGAGGGTGACAGAGGATGAGATGGTTAGACAGCATCACTGACTCGATGGACATGAATCTGAGTAAACTGTGGGAAACAGTGAAGGACAGGGAAGCCTGGTATGCTGGAGTCCATGGGCTCATGACGAGTTGGACACAACTTAGTGACTAAACAGAACAACCAATCTGATGCTGTGCCACAGCAAAAGTATTGGGTTGGCAAAGTTTGTTCAAGTTTTTCTATGGAAACACGAATGAACTTTTTGGCCAGTCCAATAAGTCAACACTCTGCCAATCTTTAGAGGTCATTTATTCTTGAGGATATGAGCAGTTTTTAATAGTTACAGACTTATCACCACTTAACCACTTTTTCACTAGTTCTCCGCACACACACACCATGTAGTCTCCACTGGAACAAGCATCCAGTCGGCTTACCTGGGCTGACTCAGGCCTGCTGACCTGGGCTTTCTGTCTAAGCTGCGTTCAGGCATGTAGGTGTCAGGAGGGTCGATCAGCGAACAGTAGGGATGTGCAGGGACACTAGGATTGTCACACCAAGGGCTGCGTGGGGGGAAAAGGGGTTTTGGGGGGATTTCTTTTCTTCTGTAAAGAAAAAATTGACCCAAATTGAACTCTAAAGGCACCTCATAGAGTGGCATGAATAACGAAGACACCACTAGAGTGAAAGCATGTTCTGAGATGAGAGGAAACGGTTTTTCCAGTGTTTGTGGGCAGCATCTTTATCATATAAGAAGCATTTGCCTACATATGAATAATATAAACTCTATACTTTCAGCCACAGCCAGCTCTTGATCCAGGATGAAAATTCTAGATGATGCAAACCTTCCTCCATCCAAGCACTGCTAAAGGCATAGTGATAACTTCCTTTCTGCACTGCTCTTCGGCTTTACCACTGACAGCAGGGCTGTTGTGAGATGAAGTGACCAGAGGACGTTTTAATATCAACTAGTGGGAATAACTTGCCTCTATTTTCCCATGAGTATGTCCCTACTTGCTCTGTGCTTTCGTGTTTTAAAACATAAAAGCAATTATAGTTTTATGGTTCTGTTCAAAAAGGAGATTTTGTTTTTGATCTTTATCAATTTACCTATTCATCACATTGTCACCCATTCATTCCCGCATGGTCACCCTTTTAATTGTGGGAAGGACTCGATGGACATGAATCTGAGTCTGGGAACAGAGGCAAGCCTGGTATGCTGGAGTCCATGGGCTCATGACGAGTTGGACACAACTTAGTGACTAAACAGAACAACCAATCTGATGCTGTGCCACAGCAAAAGTATTGGGTTGGCAAAGTTTGTTCAAGTTTTTCTATGGAAACACGAATGAACTTTTTGGCCAGTCCAATAAGTCAACACTCTGCCAATCTTTAGAGGTCATTTATTCTTGAGGATATGAGCAGTTTTTAATAGTTACAGACTTATCACCACTTAACCACTTTTTCACTAGTTCTCCGCACACACACACCATGTAGTCTCCACTGGAACAAGCATCCAGTCGGCTTACCTGGGCTGACTCAGGCCTGCTGACCTGGGCTTTCTGTCTAAGCTGCGTTCAGGCATGTAGGTGTCAGGAGGGTCGATCAGCGAACAGTAGGGATGTGCAGGGACACTAGGATTGTCACACCAAGGGCTGCGTGGGGGGAAAGGGTTTGGTGGGATTTCTTTTCTTCTGTAAAGAAAAAATTGACCCAAATTGAACTCTAAAGGCACCTCATAGAGTGGCATGAATAACGAAGACACCACTAGAGTGAAAGCATGTTCTGAGATGAGAGGAAACGGTTTTTCCAGTGTTTGTGGGCAGCATCTTTATCATATAAGAAGCATTTGCCTACATATGAATAATATAAACTCTATACTTTCAGCCACAGCCAGCTCTTGATCCAGGATGAAAATTCTAGATGATGCAAACCTTCCTCCATCCAAGCACTGCTAAAGGCATAGTGATAACTTCCTTTCTGCACTGCTCTTCGGCTTTACCACTGACAGCAGGGCTGTTGTGAGATGAAGTGACCAGAGGACGTTTTAATATCAACTAGTGGGAATAACTTGCCTCTATTTTCCCATGAGTATGTCCCTACTTGCTCTGTGCTTTCGTGTTTTAAAACATAAAAGCAATTATAGTTTTTATGGTTCTGTTCAAAAAAGGAGATTTTGTTTTTGATCTTTATCAATTTACCTATTCATCACATTGTCACCCATTCATTCCCGCATGGTCACCCTTTTTAATTGTGGGAAGGACTCAATTCAAAAACAAAAAAAATCAAGCAGGCTTCCTTGGTGGCTCAGTGGTAATGAATCTGCCTGTCAACACAGGAGACACGGAAGATCCCTCATGCCAAGGTGCAAAGTAAGCTCATGCCCCACAACTACTAAGCCTGCACTCTGGAGCCTGGGAGCTGCAACTACTGAAGCCCACATGCCCAAGAGCCCATGCTCTGCAACAAGAGAAGCCTCCCCAGTGGAGAAGCCCACACACCATCACTAGAGGATGGCCTCCACTCACCACAACTAGAGAAAAGCCTGTGCAGCAACAAAGATCCAGAACAGCTAAATATTTTTTAAAAAGCCAAGCAACTGTTACCTTGTGAGAGAAGCCTGAACTTGTTCCAACTGACATTTTGAGGACTCTCTCCTAGAGGTATCTTCTTTCTCTTCAGGTGCCGTTACAGCTGTTGGCGGATAAAACACGCGCCTTTGAGATGTTGGCCTTGTTACAGGGCATCTGTTGAATTTGACGTCAGTCTGAAATTTCTCCCACACTTGCCTCCAGTGAATGGGAGTGTGCCAGGCCACAGCCTAACAAAAACGATCATTAAATGAAATACTGTTAGAGTTAGGTTTTTTCAAATGACATAGACTTATTTTAATAAAATTTCAAAGTCAAACTGTAGCATCGTTTCTGTACCGAGTGAGGATGAGTGTAACACATGGTGGGGCTGCCGTGAGGCATCCTGCCTTAGGTTCCAATGTGGACGATTACAGGCTGCGCCACCTCAGGCAGGCCAGGCACTTCCTGCCTTGGACTGTGTCCTCATACATAAAATCCAGAGGGTGGAGGTGGTAAGCGGCCGTAAGTAGGATGTCATGAGATTCACTTAGGCCACTGAATTTCAGAAGTAGGAGGACTCAAGGTCTCATGACTGGGAAAATGGTAAAAGGGAAACAGAACCAGATGCTCTAACTCAAAAGATTTTTCTGATAGATACTAAAAATAGCCTGCAAGGTTCATATGGTCAATATTCCAGAGGCGAAATTAAAATTATATCATTTTTATGGGAAAACATTATCATAAAATACTTTTAAGTCCCTTAAATACAGGAAGGAATAAAACATTGCTCTTGGCTAGGAAACGCTTACAATCTGAGAGAGATTTCACTCAAAAAATGATAAATGTATTTTCCACACAAATATCTATGTTTGAGCTGCAATCATACTTTATGTTAGGCCTCTTTTTAAGAGTCGGACATGGCTTAGAGACTAAACAATAGTATAACTTCTAACCGCCACATTAAAAACAAATATTACTCAAGTGCAGAAATGGACCTATTCTAATCTATGTGATTGGCTATTATTGTTTAAATCAGATTTCAGGCTCTGTAACTTTTACCACAATATCTTAATTACTTTCTGCATACAAATTACACCAAGAGAAAGCAATTCCAGGGTCATGAGGAAAGCATGGATCTGTCTGTTTTTACCATGCCTAAGGGAAGGTACATGCTGTACTGTGCTTAGTTGCTCAGTCATTGCCAACTCTTTGTGACGCTATAAACAGCAGCCTGCAGGCTCCTCTGTTCAGCAAATGGAGTGGGTTGCCAGGCCCTTCTCCAGGTTTTGGTGCCGTTACAGTGTGGGGATAACACGCGCCTTTGAGATGTTGGCCTTGTTACAGGGCATCTGTTGAATTTGACGTCAGTCTGAAATTTCTCACACTTGCCTCCAGTGAATGGGAGTGTGCCAGGCCACAGCCTAACAAAAACGATCATTAAATGAAATACTGTTAGAGTTAGGTTTTTTCAAATGACATAGACTTATTTTAATAAAATTTCAAAGTCAAACTGTAGCATCGTTTCTGTACCGAGTGAGGATGAGTGTAACACATGGTGGGGCTGCCGTGAGGCATCCTGCCTTAGGTTCCAATGTGGACGATTACAGGCTGCGCCACCTCAGGCAGGCCAGGCACTTCCTGCCTTGGACTGTGTCCTCATACATAAAATCCAGAGGGTGGAGGTGGTAAGCGGCCGTAAGTAGGATGTCATGAGATTCACTTAGGCCACTGAATTTCAGAAGTAGGAGGACTCAAGGTCTCATGACTGGGAAAATGGTAAAAGGGAAACAGAACCAGATGCTCTAACTCAAAAGATTTTTCTGATAGATACTAAAAATAGCCTGCAAGGTTCATATGGTCAATATTCCAGAGGCGAAATTAAAATTATATCATTTTTGGGAAAACATTATCATAAAATACTTTTAAGTCCCTTAAATACAGGAAGGAATAAAACATTGCTCTTGGCTAGGAAAGCGCTTACAATCTGAGAGAGATTTCACTCAAAAAATGATAAATGTATTTTCCACACAAATATCTATGTTTGAGCTGCAATCATACTTTATGTTAGGCCTCTTTTTAAGAGTCGGACATGGCTTAGAGACTAAACAATAGTATAACTTCTAACCGCCACATTAAAAACAAATATTACTCAAGTGCAGAAATGGACCTATTCTAATCTATGTGATTGGCTATTATTGTTTAAATCAGATTTCAGGCTCTGTAACTTTTACCACAATATCTTAATTACTTTCTGCATACAAATTACACCAAGAGAAAGCAATTCCAGGGTCATGAGGAAAGCATGGATCTGTCTGTTTTTTTACCATGCCTAAGGGAAGGTACATGCTGTACTGTGCTTAGTTGCTCAGTCATTGCCAACTCTTTGTGACGCTATAAACAGCAGCCTGCAGGCTCCTCTGTCCATGGAATTCTCCAGGCAAGAATACTGGAGTGGGTTGCCAGGCCCTTCTCCAGGGAATTTCCTGACCCAAGAATTGAACCGGGGTCCCCTGCATTGGGTTGATTCTTTACCAGCTGAGCTACCAGGGAAACCCATGGGAATGTACCAACCTATCATTTCAAGGAAAGTCTATCTGGCAATTGCAGATAGTGAAGTCCAGTATCACTGAGGTGAGAATAGGGATTAGTTGTTTAAAAACCTGGGGAGAAATATTTTCTATTTGAATTAAACAGTGCTGATTGCTTTACCATGGGGTGGAAATTCTGATAGGATGTGACCTTAAAAAAAGGCTTGAGCTGAAGCCTGAAGGGTGAGGAGGAATTAACAGGGAAATAGGAAAAGAAAGAGAGTCTATGGAGAGGCAAAAGCATTTGCAAAGGCTCGGTGGCTTGAGGGAGCAATTAAGTACTGGGAAGTAGAGAAGGCATGGGGAGGGGTGAGTTAGGGAGGAGGAAGGGCACTACCACTATGATTCAAGTCAAGTGGGCGAGCTTCTCTCCTCCTGCAGGATGGAAGCAAGGTTTTCTCCTCTCTAATGCCTCTCTGGACGCTCTCCTTTACAGAGCTGACCTCCCTTACCTGAGTTGCCACACTGTGCACCTGCTTCTAGTAAAGCATTGTCTCACTGTAATACAGTTCTCTATTGTTACAAAGCAATTTCTACTACTAGACTCCTGAGTTTTCTGTGGATAGGAATCATGGAACAATTACAGGGTTTTCCCCCACTCTTAGCACAAAGCTTGGCAGATACTAAATATATGTAAACATTTCCCACATAGATCAGTCAGGTTCACTCTTGTACTAGCAAACAAAATTAACTGTGTTTACATAACCCTGAAGAAATGGCCTAAACCCATATGTGCAAATTAGATCAAACTATGCAGTAAAAGGGACAGTCAAAAGGCCAAGTCTAATCCAGGAGCAGGGAGTGACAGTTTACGAAAATGTGCCTTCCAGGAGCTCAGGGATCTCGTCTTTCTGGTTCAACACTCAGTGTCTGGGACAAGGTACACACAAAGTAGAAACCCCCAAAGAGTTTGCAGAATGGCTAAATGGGTGGATAAATCCGATGAAAGGTTTGAAACAAGAATGTGTGTGTGCGTGAGTGTTAATTGCTCAGTGGCGTCTGACTCTTTGCGACCCCCTGGACTGCTGCTCGCCAGGCTCCTCTGTCCATGGGATTCTCCAGGCAAGAACACTGGAATGGGTAGCCATTCCCTGCTCCAGGGAATCTTTCTGACCCAGGGATCGAACCCAGGTCTCCTGCATTGCAGGCAGACTCCTTACCATCTGAATCACCAGGGAAGCCTGAAATAAGAATGCCTTACTTATAATCAGAGCTCTGCTAATGATTGCTTATGAGGTTAAGTAAGTAACTTGTACAGCCTTATTTTCTCCATTAGCAAAAACTGCCAGCAGTATTATAGAATGCAATTTGCAACAACAAAACTATGAAAATGTAAGTGAGTAAAGTCTGCAAATTACGCCTAAAGAGTGTTTACTCCGTCTAATGATAACTGCATGCTCTCACAGAAAGACATTAAATGGCTCTTAATCAATTAGCAAATCTACTCTAAAGGGAATAGTCAGTTAAGGATCAGGTATAATGTAGCAAGAAAGAAACTCAGATATGCATTTTAATCAACATATTGTGTGCGTTAGTAGTTAAAGAACATAGGAAGCTAGGCTGGAGATAAGAAAAGGCAGGGATTAATATTTAAGAGAAATCTAAAGAATGGCTTTGAGAAAAGACTAACTTTCTGTTAAAAAAAAGGGATACCTTTACTGGCATGTTTTAAGGTATTTATTTATGCTAATATTATAGCAAAAAAGGCAGAGTTAAAGTATAAAATTGTAAAATACTGGGAATGAGTTTTATAGTGTTTTTCTAGTAGGCTTAATTTTACATTTAAAGTATTTAAAGTATATGCGTGTATGTGTGTGTGTGTTCAGTTGTGTCCAACTCCTTGCGACCCCATGGACTGATTGTAGCCTGCCAGGCTCCTCTGTCCATGGAATTCTCCAGGCAAGAATAATGGAGTGGGTTTCCATTTCTTCCTCCAGGGGATCTTCCTGATTCAGGGACTGAACCCACATCACTTGTGTCTCTTGCATTGGCAGGCAGATTCTTTACCAATGCCCCACCTGGGAGGCCCAGATTAAGTATATAGTTACTCCAAACTACAGTCTTTAGTTCTCTGAGAGTAGGACTCGTGTCCTGTTCTGTTATAAGCCAAACACTTATGGCCCTTATCACAGCCCTTGGAAAAAGAGACGAATCTCAATAAGCAATTGAAAAATGAAGAAATGGATAGAAAAAGCCTGCGTGTAGTTCCTTCCTTTCTTATTCTTCTTTTTATTTATAGTGTTTAGCCACTCTTGATTCTGAAATTTGTACTTGCTTCTAGAAATATGGGATATCAAAATTATTTTTGCCAAACTGTAAACACCTCTTTTGGAGAAGGGAATGGAACCCACTCCAGTATTCTTGCCTGGAAAATCCCATGGATGGACCAGCCTGGCAGGCTATAGTCCATGAGGTCACAAAGAGTCAGGTGTGACTGAGTGACTAATGCTTAAACACTTCTCTGCTTAGTAAAGAGTGTTTACTCTCGCAAAATGATAACTGCATGCTCTCACAGAAAGACATTAAATGGCTCTTAATCAATTAGCAAATCTACTCTAAAGGGAATAGTCAGTTAAGGATCAGGTATAATGTAGCAAGAAAGAAACTCAGATATGCATTTTAATCAACATATTGTGTGCGTTAGTAGTTAAAGAACATAGGAAGCTAGGCTGGAGATAAGAAAAGGCAGGGATTAATATTTAAGAGAAATCTAAAGAATGGCTTTGAGAAAAGACTAACTTTCTGTTAAAAAAAAGGGATACCTTTACTGGCATGTTTTAAGGTATTTATTTATGCTAATATTATAGCAAAAAAGGCAGAGTTAAAGTATAAAATTGTAAAATACTGGGAATGAGTTTTATAGTGTTTTTCTAGTAGGCTTAATTTTACATTTAAAGTATTTAAAGTATATGCGTGTATGTGTGTGTGTGTTCAGTTGTGTCCAACTCCTTGCGACCCCATGGACTGATTGTAGCCTGCCAGGCTCCTCTGTCCATGGAATTCTCCAGGCAAGAATAATGGAGTGGGTTTCCATTTCTTCCTCCAGGGGATCTTCCTGATTCAGGGACTGAACCCACATCACTTGTGTCTCTTGCATTGGCAGGCAGATTCTTTACCAATGCCCCACCTGGGAGGCCCAGATTAAGTATATAGTTACTCCAAACTACAGTCTTTAGTTCTCTGAGAGTAGGACTCGTGTCCTGTTCTGTTATAAGCCAAACACTTATGGCCCTTATCACAGCCCTTGGAAAAAGAGACGAATCTCAATAAGCAATTGAAAAATGAAGAAATGGATAGAAAAAGCCTGCGTGTAGTTCCTTCCTTTCTTATTCTTCTTTTTATTTATAGTGTTTAGCCACTCTTGATTCTGAAATTTGTACTTGCTTCTAGAAATATGGGATATCAAAATTATTTTTGCCAAACTGTAAACACCTCTTTTGGAGAAGGGAATGGTAACCCACTCCAGTATTCTTGCCTGGAAAATCCCATGGATGGACCAGCCTGGCAGGCTATAGTCCATGAGGTCACAAAGAGTCAGGTGTGACTGAGTGACTAATGCTTAAACACTTCTCTGACATTGAGAAGAGGGTGCTGTTGATTTGTCTGAGATGTTATGACAGTTAGTGACCGTTCCTTCCAAGCTTTTAAGGATGGAATACTTATTAAGCAAGCTAAGAGGAGAAAGAGAACACAGGTGGAGCTATCTGTTCTTTTAAAAACATTATTAAGAATTGGACACTGAAGCTTCCCCGGTAGCTCAGTGTTAAAGAGTTCGCCTGCCAATGCAGAAGACATGGGTTCAATCCCTGATCTGGGAAAATCCTACATGCTGCGGAGCAACTAAGCCCGTGAGCCCACATCTATGGAGCCTGTGCTCTAGAGCCTCAGAGTCACAACTATTGAGCCCTTATGCCGCAACTATTGAAGCCCGTGTGCCCTAGAGCCCAAGTTCCACAACGAGAGAAGTCACCGCAACAAGAAGCCTGCTCACCTCAATGAGAGAGTAGCCCCTACTCCCTGCAACTAGAGCCTGTGGCAGCAGAGAGAACCCAGAACAGCCAAAAATAAATAAATAAATAAACTTAAAAAAAAAAACAAACGAACTAGACACTGACCTGACCATTAGGCTCGCACAGGATTGTGGCACAGTTTGGGCTTGTCCTAACCCTGTTTTGTTCCTTCCAAAGAAAATCAGATGGTGGCTGATGCTTTCCTTTAGATGCTGCTGCCCAGACCTGTGAGCAAAGAGTTTGTCAATGACAACTGCCAGTGGAATTCAATGTAGTTTTATAAGTGTAAGAGGGTTGTTTCAACATGTCTTTCTAAACAGGTGAGGGTCTTCTTAAGATTAAAACAATCTTTATTGAATTTGGTATTAAATAGCTTCTGTTTTATGTTTTGTTTTTTTGACCACAAGGGGGGTGGGATCTTAGTTTTCTGACCAGGGATTGAACCTGCACCCCTGCATTGGAGGGTGAAGTCTTAGCCACTAGACCTCTAGGGGAGTCCCAGAGGCTTTTAAAGCCCTTTTTGGCAGGTGCTTAAACCTTTTTGAGAAGGAATGGTAACCCACTCCAGTATTCTTGCCTGGAAAATCCCATGGATGGACCAGCCTGGCAGGCTATAGTCCATGAGGTCACAAAGAGTCAGGTGTGACTGAGTGACTAATGCTTAAACACTTCTCTGACATTGAGAAGAGGGTGCTGTTGATTTGTCTGAGATGTTATGACAGTTAGTGACCGTTCCTTCCAAGCTTTTAAGGATGGAATACTTATTAAGCAAGCTAAGAGGAGAAAGAGAACACAGGTGGAGCTATCTGTTCTTTTAAAAACATTATTAAGAATTGGACACTGAAGCTTCCCCGGTAGCTCAGTGTTAAAGAGTTCGCCTGCCAATGCAGAAGACATGGGTTCAATCCCTGATCTGGGAAAATCCTACATGCTGCGGAGCAACTAAGCCCGTGAGCCCACATCTATGGAGCCTGTGCTCTAGAGCCTCAGAGTCACAACTATTGAGCCCTTATGCCGCAACTATTGAAGCCCGTGTGCCCTAGAGCCCAAGTTCCACAACGAGAGAAGTCACCGCAACAAGAAGCCTGCTCACCTCAATGAGAGAGTAGCCCCTACTCCCTGCAACTAGAGCCTGTGGCAGCAGAGAAACCCAGAACAGCCAAAAATAAATAAATAAATAAACTTAAAAAAAAAAACAAACGAACTAGACACTGACCTGACCATTAGGCTCGCACAGGATTGTGGCACAGTTTGGGCTTGTCCTAACCCTGTTTTGTTCCTTCCAAAGAAAATCAGATGGTGGCTGATGCTTTCCTTTAGATGCTGCTGCCCAGACCTGTGAGCAAAGAGTTTGTCAATGACAACTGCCAGTGGAATTCAATGTAGTTTTATAAGTGTAAGAGGGTTGTTTCAACATGTCTTTCTAAACAGGTGAGGGTCTTCTTAAGATTAAAACAATCTTTATTGAATTTGGTATTAAATAGCTTCTGTTTTATGTTTTGTTTTTTTGACCACAAGGGGGGTGGGATCTTAGTTTTCTGACCAGGGATTGAACCTGCACCCCTGCATTGGAGGGTGAAGTCTTAGCCACTAGACCTCTAGGGGAGTCCCAGAGGCTTTTAAAACATAATGACTGTATAATATGTAATGTCAAGCTGTGTAACTGAAAAGCTAGCATATACAGTTTAAAGGGAAGCACAAGAAACGGGGAGCTCTCCAGCATCACTAAGCAAGCCCGCTCTTTGCTTTTCTTTTAAAGGTTATGTTTGAGTAGTTTTAGGAACTTAGGCATTTGATTTCGATAGTTAAATCATAAAAGCACAAAGTATTGTAAGCCAAATTGAAGAAGGCTATGGAAATTCAATTATGGAAATTAATGCATATCTAGAGATGGACAGAATAGCACAAATTAAGCAATAACAACCAAAAAGATCACATTTAATAGAGATATCAATCACTGTAGACAGTGACTGCCGCCATGAAATTAAAAGACACTTGCTCCTTGGAAGAAAAGCTATGACAAATCTAGACAGTGTATAAAAACCCAGAGACATCACTTTGCTGACAAATGTCCATATAGTATAGAGTCAAAGCTATGGCCTTCCCAGTAGTCATGTATGGATGTGAGAGCTGGAGCATAAAGAAGACTGAGTGCTAAAGAAT
The DNA here is from genome assembly GCA_022376925.1 of Tragulus kanchil. Taxonomy (NCBI): domain Eukaryota; kingdom Metazoa; phylum Chordata; class Mammalia; order Artiodactyla; family Tragulidae; genus Tragulus; species Tragulus kanchil. Next base: position 265,983,133 of record JAIOJX010000004.1, on the reverse strand, counting down.
TGATGCCTTTAAACTGTGTGGTAGAGAAGACACTTGAGAGTCCCTTGGACTACAAAGAGATCAAACCTGTCAATTCTAAAGGAAATCAACCCTGAATATTCATTGGAAGGACTTATGCTGAAGCTGAAACTGCAATACTTTGGTCACATGATGTGAAGAGCTGACTCATTGGAAAAGACCCTTTGAAGGCAGGAGGAGAAGGATGACAAGGGATTTGGCTTGTCCTAACCCTGTTTTGTTCCTTCCAAAGAAAATCAGATGGTGGCTGATGCTTTCCTTTAGATGCTGCTGCCCAGACCTGTGAGCAAAGAGTTTGTCAATGACAACTGCCAGTGGAATTCAATGTAGTTTTATAAGTGTAAGAGGGTTGTTTCAACATGTCTTTCTAAACAGGTGAGGGTCTTCTTAAGATTAAAACAATCTTTATTGAATTTGGTATTAAATAGCTTCTGTTTTATGTTTTGTTTTTTTGACCACAAGGGGGGTGGGATCTTAGTTTTCTGACCAGGGATTGAACCTGCACCCCTGCATTGGAGGGTGAAGTCTTAGCCACTAGACCTCTAGGGGAGTCCCAGAGGCTTTTAAAACATAATGACTGTATAATATGTAATGTCAAGCTGTGTAACTGAAAAGCTAGCATATACAGTTTAAAGGGAAGCACAAGAAACGGGGAGCTCTCCAGCATCACTAAGCAAGCCCGCTCTTTGCTTTTCTTTTAAAGGTTATGTTTGAGTAGTTTTAGGAACTTAGGCATTTGATTTCGATAGTTAAATCATAAAAGCACAAAGTATTGTAAGCCAAATTGAAGAAGGCTATGGAAATTCAATTATGGAAATTAATGCATATCTAGAGATGGACAGAATAGCACAAATTAAGCAATAACAACCAAAAAGATCACATTTAATAGAGATATCAATCACTGTAGACAGTGACTGCCGCCATGAAATTAAAAGACACTTGCTCCTTGGAAGAAAAGCTATGACAAATCTAGACAGTGTATAAAAACCCAGAGACATCACTTTGCTGACAAATGTCCATATAGTATAGAGTCAAAGCTATGGCCTTCCCAGTAGTCATGTATGGATGTGAGAGCTGGAGCATAAAGAAGACTGAGTGCTAAAGAATTGATGCCTTTAAACTGTGTGGTAGAGAAGACACTTGAGAGTCCCTTGGACTACAAAGAGATCAAACCTGTCAATTCTAAAGGAAATCAACCCTGAATATTCATTGGAAGGACTTATGCTGAAGCTGAAACTGCAATACTTTGGTCACATGATGTGAAGAGCTGACTCATTGGAAAAGACCCTGATGCTGAGAAAGATTGAAGGCAGGAGGAGAAGGGGATGACAGAGGATGAGTTGGTTGGATGGCATCATCAACTCAGTGAACATGAATTTGAGCAGACTCCAGGAGACAGTGAAGGACAGGGAAGCCTGGTGTGCTGCTGTCCATGGGGCCACAGAATCGGACACAGCTTAGCAACTTAACAGCAACAACAAGGAATGAAGAGACTATTCATTGTAAGCCATAGTCTGACTGGATAAATGAAGTTTTTCCTGTAGAATTTCCATAGTATTTATATCTTATACTCACTGTTACTGTGGAATTGGCCTGCATTATGATATCAGGAGGGAACTGGTACATAGAGACTCTTTCTCCATTTACATTTTGTTGGAGAATATGATTTCCAATTGACAGCTCTTTGTCAGAGGAAGAGTTAGTGATCTTCACAAATAAACCCTTGGTATCCACTTCAGATATTGTAATGTCTCCAAGAGCACTAGGAAATAAAACACAAAGATTATAAGGTACCATTCAACAAGTGGGTGTTCAGCTCACTTTAAGAAGTGGATAATAAGTATGCTTTGGAAATTGTTACTAAGTTGTGTATTCTGACGGACAGATTCCATATAGAATAGTGTATTTTGTGCTCTAAGCAAATGGTGTAATTTCTTATTTTTGTTGGTTTATCTGTGGAATAGACATCAAGGCAAAGATGTCATTGTTGTTGTTGTTTTCCTCTAAGCCATCATTTATTTTTATCCATCTTTATTCTTTGGCATATTCTCCCATTGCAGTGGCCTCTCTCACTGCAGAGCACTGGCTCTGGGCGCATGCGCTCCAGAACACTGACTCCTAATTGGACACCCCAGCTCAGCTACTTCACGGCACGTGGGATCTTCCCGGACCAGGGATCGAACCAGTCCCCTTTACACTGCAAGGTGGACTCTCTACCCACTGGACCACCAGGAAAGCCCTCATTGCTGTGGTAGAGAAGACACTTGAGAGTCCCTTGGACTACAAAGAGATCAAACCTGTCAATTCTAAAGGAAATCAACCCTGAATATTCATTGGAAGGACTTATGCTGAAGCTGAAACTGCAATACTTTGGTCACATGATGTGAAGAGCTGACTCATTGGAAAAGACCCTGATGCTGAGAAAGATTGAAGGCAGGAGGAGAAGGGGATGACAGAGGATGAGTTGGTTGGATGGCATCATCAACTCAGTGAACATGAATTTGAGCAGACTCCAGGAGACAGTGAAGGACAGGGAAGCCTGGTGTGCTGCTGTCCATGGGGCCACAGAATCGGACACAGCTTAGCAACTTAACAGCAACAACAAGGAATGAAGAGACTATTCATTGTAAGCCATAGTCTGACTGGATAAATGAAGTTTTCCTGTAGAATTTCCATAGTATTTATATCTTATACTCACTGTTACTGTGGAATTGGCCTGCATTATGATATCAGGAGGGAACTGGTACATAGAGACTCTTTCTCCATTTACATTTTGTTGGAGAATATGATTTCCAATTGACAGCTCTTTGTCAGAGGAAGAGTTAGTGATCTTCACAAATAAACCCTTGGTATCCACTTCAGATATTGTAATGTCTCCAAGAGCACTAGGAAATAAAACACAAAGATTATAAGGTACCATTCAACAAGTGGGTGTTCAGCTCACTTTAAGAAGTGGATAATAAGTATGCTTTGGAAATTGTTACTAAGTTGTGTATTCTGACGGACAGATTCCATATAGAATAGTGTATTTTGTGCTCTAAGCAAATGGTGTAATTTCTTATTTTTGTTGGTTTATCTGTGGAATAGACATCAAGGCAAAGATGTCATTGTTGTTGTTGTTTTCCTCTAAGCCATCATTTATTTTTATCCATCTTTATTCTTTGGCATATTCTCCCATTGCAGTGGCCTCTCTCACTGCAGAGCACTGGCTCTGGGCGCATGCGCTCCAGAACACTGACTCCTAATTGGACACCCCAGCTCAGCTACTTCACGGCACGTGGGATCTTCCCGGACCAGGGATCGAACCAGTCCCCTTTACACTGCAAGGTGGACTCTCTACCCACTGGACCACCAGGAAAGCCCTCATTGTTGTTGTTTAGTCACTAAGTTATTTCCGACTCTTTTGTGACCCCATGGACTACAGCCTGCTAGGCTCCTCTGTCCATGGGATTTTCCAGGCAAGAATACTGGAGTTGGGGCTTCCCTGGTGGTCCAGTGGGTAAGGACACTGCCTTGCAGTGCAAGCAGCGCCGGTTTGATCCCTGGCCTGGGAAGATCCCACATGCCGAAGAGTGGCTGGACCGATGTGTCCAATTACGAGCCGGAGCTCTGGAGTGCATGTGCCCAGAGCCGGTGCTCTGTGACAACAGAGGCCACTGTAATGGGAGGCCCACACGGGCCAAAGAACAAAAACGGATGAAAACAGATAAATGGAAGACCAATAGAAGTGGCCCACCTGCCCCCCTCCCTCCCCAACCCGCCACTCCCCCACCCCAAAAAGAATACTGGAGTTGGTTGCTATTTCCTTCTTCAAGGGCTCTTCCTGACCCAGAGATCAAACTAGTGTCTCCTGAATTGCAAGACAGATTCTTAACCACTGGACCACCAGGGAAGCCCTAAAGAAGCCATAGGGAGACATAATTATTATTATTTAAATTTTCTACTGTTCTTCAGAAAACCACAGAGCCATGAAGGTCTTGAGTAGGTCAAGAGAAAAGTTAAACAATTTTTTTTTTTTTTGATAAAGTTGAACATGAATAGTAACTATGTGCTTAAAAGAATTCTGTAAAGTTAAAACATTATACAAATATAAGTTGGTATTTTTTAACCCTTCTAACATGTACTGAGACCTTAGCATGCACTAGGGACCAGGCTAAACATTTATATCTTAGCATTTTTCAGAGTGTGGGTCACAACCAATTAGTAAGTCATGAAATTCCTTTGATGGGTTAGGGCCATAATTTTATATATGAAATATACACCTACCAAAAATAGGAACCATACTTATGATGTGTCAGGCTCTTTAAAAATATTATATTTCTATGTGTATGTGTGTGTGTGAGAGAGGGTACTCAGTTGTGTTCTACTCTTTGCAATCCTATAGACTGTAGCCCGTCAGGGTCCTCTGTCCATGGGATTTCCCAGGCAAGAATACTGAAGTGGGCTGCCATTTCCTCCTGACTTAGGGTTCAAAACTACATTTCCTGCATCTCCTGCACTGCAGCTGACTTCTTTCCCATTTCCACAATACCAAAATCTAAAACATCTGAAAAATTAAAATCTTTCTTTAAAAAAAAAATTTGAAGCAAAATTCTAACCTGAATTCCTTTGGAGGCAAAATCTGACCCCAAACTGAAGCAAGGCTAGTTACGGTTTCATTCATGGTTTGTGTGACTACTCATCAGTTTGGTTGTGGTAACTGATGTGTTCCATCAGTTTGGCTGTTTGATTCTGGATACTTCGTCAAGCCCTCTTGGGGTCCTATGTCATATGTGTTCTAGTCACCACATTAGTTTCTTAAAATACTCCAGATTCTGAATCTAGAGACATGTAAGTCTCCAAGTATTTTGGTGAAGGCATTGTGGACTGCTACTTAACTCATGTAGTATTTCTTATTTAAGGTCACTGTCAAATTTGAAATTTCCTTCTTCAAGGGCTCTTCCTGACCCAGAGATCAAACTAGTGTCTCCTGAATTGCAAGACAGATTCTTAACCACTGGACCACCAGGGAAGCCCTAAAGAAGCCATAGGGAGACATAATTATTATTATTTAAATTTTCTACTGTTCTTCAGAAAACCACAGAGCCATGAAGGTCTTGAGTAGGTCAAGAGAAAAGTTAAACAATTTTTTTTTTTTTTGATAAAGTTGAACATGAATAGTAACTATGTGCTTAAAAGAATTCTGTAAAGTTAAAACATTATACAAATATAAGATGGTATTTTTTACCCCTTCTAACATGTACTGAGACCTTAGCATGCACTAGGGACCAGGCTAAACATTTATATCTTAGCATTTTTCAGAGTGTGGGTCACAACCAATTAGTAAGTCATGAAATTCCTTTGATGGGTTAGGGCCATAATTTTATATATGAAATATACACCTACCAAAAATAGGAACCATACTTATGATGTGTCAGGCTCTTTAAAAATATTATATTTCTATGTGTATGTGTGTGTGTGGAGAGAGGGTACTCAGTTGTGTTCTACTCTTTGCAATCCTATAGACTGTAGCCCGTCAGGGTCCTCTGTCCATGGGATTTCCCAGGCAAGAATACTGAAGTGGGCTGCCATTTCCTCCTGACTTAGGGTTCAAAACTACATTTCCTGCATCTCCTGCACTGCAGCTGACTTCTTTCCCATTTCCACAATACCAAAATCTAAAACATCTGAAAAATTAAAATCTTTCTTTAAAAAAAAAATTTGAAGCAAAATTCTAACCTGAATTCCTTTGGAGGCAAAATCTGACCCCAAACTGAAGCAAGGCTAGTTACGGTTTCATTCATGGTTTGTGTGACTACTCATCAGTTTGGTTGTGGTAACTGATGTGTTCCATCAGTTTGGCTGTTTGATTCTGGATACTTCGTCAAGCCCTCTTGGGGTCCTATGTCATATGTGTTCTAGTCACCACATTAGTTTCTTAAAATACTCCAGATTCTGAATCTAGAGACATGTAAGTCTCCAAGTATTTTGGTGAAGGCATTGTGGACTGCTACTTAACTCATTTAATTCTCACAATAAAGCTAGCTATTTCTTATTTAAGGTCACTGTCAAAAATTTGAGAAATATTGCATCATCTCATTTACTTCTGACAACAACCCAGTGATACTACTACTTCTGGTCCCACTTCATAGATAAGGAAGGGGCTCTTCAGGTAGTGCTAGAAGTAAAGAACCTGCCTGCCAGTGAAGGAGACATAAGAGACGTGGGTTCGGTCCCTGGACTGGGAAGATCTCCTGGAGGAGGGCACAGCAACTCCCTCCAGTATTCTTGCCTGGAGAATCCCATGGACAGAGGAGCCAGGCATGCTACAGTCCATGGGGTTGCAAAGAGTCGGAAACAACTGAAGCGACTTAGCACTCATGTACGTAGATAAGGAAACTGAGGTTTAAAGATGTCAACTGCTGTGTCCAGGGTCATTCAATAAGTGTGAGTGCTTGCTGTTCTTTTTCAACCAGTCAGGTATCAAGGGGACTTCCCCCGTGGCTCATCCATAAAGAATCCGCCTGCAATCCTGGAACCACAAATTCGATCCCTGGGTCAGGAAGATCCCCTGAAGAAGGGCATGGAAATACACTAATCCCATGGACAGAGGAGCCTGGCAGGCTACAGTGCATACGGTGGTCAAGACTTGGATGCGACTGAAGCGACTTATCACGCACATATGCAAAGTCTCAAGGAGGTTTGGTCCAACCATTCAAAATTTTCAACCCTCATACACAACCTGGTGGTTGAGCACTGCTAGAAAACACACAGGGACATACAGGACATGCTGCTGAGACCAAGTGAATTGATGGTCCCCAACCACACCTGATCCTTAGTGATCCTTAGCAAGCTGTGGCCTTCAGAGCTGAGCCAGCACTTTCTGTCATTCCTACAACAACATGCAAATCTCGCCTTCACATCTCCAGTTTTACCATCAGAAAATGAGCTAAGAAAACAGGGCCATCAGAGAGAAGTGTGTTTTCCTGCTTTCCCTTTGAATCTGACATGTAAGTCTCCAAGTATTTTGTGTGAAAAGGGGTCCTATGTCATATGTGTTCTAGTCACCACATTAGTTTCTTAAAATACTCCAGATTCTGAATCTAGAGACATGTAAGTCTCCAAGTATTTTGGTGAAGGCATTGTGGACTGCTACTTAACTCATTTAATTCTCACAATAAAGCTAGCTATTTCTTATTTAAGGTCACTGTCAAAAATTTGAGAAAT